>OX465599.1:66142500-67392500 GCA_950022295.1 Bromus sterilis
TGTTACAAATCTCCCCCACTACAAGAATTCTCGTCCCGAGAATTTAAGTGGTAGCGAGGAAAAGATCGGGGTATTCATCGCGAAGGCGATCTTCGCGTTCCCAAGTGGCTTCATCTTCAGAATGATTCGACCACTGGACTTTGAGGAACTTGACGGTCTTGTTGCGGGTTCGACGTTCAGACTGATCGAGAATGCGGCTCGGATGTTCTCGATAAGTCAAGTCTTGTTGCAGCTCGATCATATCATGCTCCACTTCGCGGATAGGATCCTTGAAGCAGCGACGGAGTTGCGACACGTGGAATACATCGTGGACTTGGGAGAGGTTCGGCGGCAATTCCAACCGGTATGCCACGGGTCCACTCCTGGAAACGATACGGAACGGGCCAATGTAGCGAGGAGCCAACTTGCCCTTGATACCGAAGCGATGAGTGCCCCTCATGGGAGTGACACGGAGGTAAGCGTATTCACCAGGTTGATACTCCATTTCACGGTGTTTGCGGTCATAGTTGCTCTTCTGACGAGACTGTGCGGCCTTGAGATTTTCTTGCACAATGCGAACTTGTTCTTCAGCTTCTTGGACAACATCCGGTCCGAAGTAGGGTCGTTCCCCAGTTCCTGACCAATTCAGGGGGGTTCGACATTTACGTCCGTATAGAACTTCGAAGGGGGCCATCTTCAAGCTAGCCTGATAGCTATTGTTGTACGAGAATTCCGCGTACGGGAGGGCATCCTCCCATTTCATGCCGAAAGAAAGGACACAAGCGCGAAGCATGTCTTCCAGCACTTGATTAACTCGTTCAACTTGGCCTTGCGACTGGGGGTGATAAGCGGTGCTGAGATTTAGACGAGTCCCGAAAGCTTCCATGAAACTATTCCAGTATCATGAGGTGAAAATGCTGCCACGGTCTGAACTGATCTCCATCGGAATACCGTGGAGTGACACAATTCGGGAGATATACAAGTGTGCTAACTGACTAGCAGCGATCGTCTCCTTGACCGGCAGGAAGTGTGCAATCTTGGAGAATCGGTCGATGACGACAAAGATGGCATCGTTACCTTTCTGTGACTTAGGAAAACCGGTGACGAAGTCCATATCGACTTTGTCCCACTTCCAATCAGGAGGAGGGAGTGGTCGCAGCCAACCAGCAGGTTTCTGATGTCCGGCCTTGAAGCGACTGCAAACGTCACACTGAGAAACATAGCGGGCGATGTCTTGCTTCATGTAAGGCCACCAGTACCGTTGACGAAGGTCTTTATACATCTTGTTACTGCCAGGGTGGATTGACAAGGGAGAATTATGGGCTTCTTCCATGATATCCGGACCACAGTTAATGAGGGGCGGGCTCACAGGAACTACTAAGCGGCCCTTGAAGTACACAATATCACCATCATTGGCATCAATGGTAAAAGAGGAGGGCTTTCCTTCTGCGATGTCCTGCTTGATCTTCACAATGTCAGGGGCCAGAGATTGTCTACTCTTAATGAGGGCGTCGAGTTTTGACTCGAGAACCAGGTTATTGACGTAACCTTGAGGAACAATCTCGAGATTCAACTTGCGAAACTCTTCATACAGAAGTGGTTGCTGCACCGTAACCTCAAGTTCAGAACAGTAAGCTTTGCGGCTCAAGGCATCGGCCATCACATTAGCCTTGCCCGGGGTATACGAAATATCCATGTTGAAGTCGGCTATTGTCTCGAGCCATCGTTGTTGACGAAGACTCAGGTCTGGCTGAGTAAACAGGTACTTCAGACTTTTGTGATCGGTGTAGACCTCGCAACGATTACCGACGAGGTAATGTCGCCACAGCTTCAATGCGTAAATTACTGCTGCCAATTCGAGATCATGTGTTGGGTATTTGTCTTCGTGAGCACGCAACTGACGAGAGCCATAAGCAATCACCTTGCGCTCTTGCAATAGGACACAACCTAATCCTTGACGAGACGCGTCGCAATATATCACGAAGTCCTTCTGAGTATTAGTGGGAGCGAGCACCGGGGGAGAAGTTAGCTTGTCCTTGAGTGCTTGAAAACTTTCTTGACATTTATCTGTCCACTCAAACTTGACGCCTTTGTGAAGCAGATTAGTCAGAGGCCTGGCAATCTTGGAGAAATTCTCGACGAAACGGCGGCAATAGCTAGCGAGCCCGAGGAAACTGCGGACTTCCTTGACGGTCTTGGGAGGAGTCCAGTCAAGAATAGCCTGGATACGTTCTGGGGTGACGGCAATGCCATCCTTGGAAATTACATGTCCAAGGTAGGTTACTTCGGGAAGCCAGAACTCACACTTAGAATACTTAGCGTAGAGTTTGTGTTCTCGAAGCTTCTCCAGTATAAGACGAAGATGTTCAGCATGTTCTGCTTCATTCTTGGAATATATCAATATATCATCCAGATAAACCACGACGAACTAGTCGAGGTAATCCATGAAAATATAATTCATCAATCTGGAGAAGGTGGCTGGAGCATTGGTTAAGCCAAAAGACATGACGGTGTACTCGTATGAACCATAGCGAGTAATGAAGGCAGTCTTCGGAATGTCCTCATCACGGACTCGGATTTGGTGACAACCCAACCTCAAGTCGAGTTTAGAAAACACCTTGGATCCGGCAAGTTGATCATACAGATCGTTGATCCGGGGAAGTGGGTATTTGTTCTGGATGGTGGCTTGGTTAATGGGCCGATAATCTTGGACCAATCGGTTTGTCCCATCGCTCTTCTTGACAAAAAGCGAAGGTGCTCCCCAAGCTGAGGAACTGGGGCGAATGAATCCTTTCTGAAGTGCCTTGTCGATTTCCTCCTTAAGTTCAAGGAGTTCATGTGGCGGCATCTTGTAAGGACGCTTGGCAATAGGATACGTGCCTGGCTTCAAGTCGATGATGAATTCAACTTCTCTGATCGGGGGTATTCCCGGCAGTTCTTCTGGGAAGACGTCGGGAAAATCGCGAACGACCGGAACGTTCTCGATGCCTTCGAGGGGGGCGGCATTCAAAGCATTCATCATAAATATCTGTGTTTCAGCATTACGGGTAACTCGGGTGGTGTGGTTAACAATCTCGCCGGAGGGGTGAAAAAGTTGGACAGACTTGGTGCCACAATACAGTGCGGCATCGTGAAATTTCAACCAATCCATTCCCAGAATGAGGTCTATGGTGGAAGACATCAGGATTATGGGGGAAGCATGGAATTCAATTCCTTCAATTTCAACGATGGTTTCGGGCACTACCTTGGTGGTTCGGCATTGGCCTATCGGGGTGCGGACAACCATCGGTGGGTTCATCTTTTCCAATGCAAAGTTATGCGACAATGCAAATGATTCCGACATGAATGAATGCGATGCTCCTGTATCAAATAAAACAGTAGCAGGTACGGAATTAACGAGAAGGGTACCCATCACGGTAGCGGGTTGTTGCTGAGATTCTTCAACATTGACGTTATTAGCATGTCCACGAGCATAAGCGGCAGACCCAGTATTATAGTTGGGGGTCCTGTTGTTGCCACGACCATTTCCACGGCCAGCGGGGTGAAATACCAGTTGCTTCTGTTTCTGGGGGCACTCCCTGGAAAAATGCCCAGGTTGGCGGCACGTGAAGCATAATCCATCCTGAGGAAGAAGGGGGTAGCATTGGGTGGTGCAGGCAGAGCTCTTGGCAACTGCGGTGGCGGAGGCAGACGGGGTGCAGCATAAGACGGCCTTGGAGCAGGGACAGCTGAATGTGTCACACTGGTAGGGAGCCAGATACGACGCTTCTGCGTTGCGCCCGAAGATGAGCCAACGTCACGATAACGCTTCAGAGAGTTCTTGTGCTCCATCTGGGCAGTCTCGACGGTGATAGCCTTGTTCACCATGGTGGTGAAGTTGGAGAAATCATGAACGGCAAGAGCGAGCTTGAGTTCTGGGTTGAGGCCACGACGGAACTTCTGCTGCCTGCGAGCATCAGTGGTGATCTCTCCTTCCGCATAGCGAGAGAGGTTGAGGAACTCGCGCTGATAGGATTCAACAGTCATGTCGCCCTGAGTGAGGTTACGGAATTCTTCCTCCTTACGATCCATGATCCCCTGAGGAATGTAGCGGGCGCGGAAGGCAGACTGAAATTCATCCCAAGTGATGACTTCTTCAACTGGCAGGGAACGCTTGTGGGTGCTCCACCACTGAGCAGCGGCGCCTTTCAGATGATAAGACGCAAAGTTCACATAGTCGGCTGGGTCGACATTAGCGGACTCCAGCTCGTGAGTGATGTCGCGAAGCCAGTCATCAGCATCCGACGGCTGAACAGTGTTGCGGAACATAGTGGGGTTGAGGCGGGTAAAGTCGTGCAGAGTCACGGTGGCATGCTGATGGTGGTGCCCATTCTGATTCGGCTGGGGGAACTGAGCCATGATATTCTGCATGAACTGACGATTCATCTCGAACTGCTGCATCATCGCAGCCATGTAATCCGGCGGCGGAGGTGGGTCGTTGGCAGCACGACCACGACCACGACCACCACGACCAGCCATCCTGCTAGAATTTAATAGGGGTATTTCAGCGATGAAAATTTAACGAGATACCGGAATCAAGCCTGAAGTAAAACGACAACAAAAAGGGGGCGCAGATATATAAAGGAGTAGTCATATAAGACATACACATTCGCACACAGAATCAATCGAAAATCGGGCAGCGTAACGTCATAGAAATTAAGGAAAAAGGACTCTCTAGGCGGCGCGCAGACTGCGGTAAGGATTAGACGACGCGACATAGATTCCACTATGTCAATCACGCCGCAAGAAAACTGTTGGCCACAGGATTTGATGCCAGAGAACGCGCGGCCTACCCAGAATGAGAATGGGATCCGCGGTTCGGGACCTGGGGTACGACGCCTGCGACACGACTCAATCAATGGGGGAAGCACCAAAAACGCCGGGTGGAATCAAGAGAACGTGATCCTAATGTCAGATTTTGTAAAACTAACCAGCAAGGATAAGAGAGCAGATTCCCAGAGCATAGGTAAGGAGAAAAGGATCCTAATACCATAGATATCACACGTAGTGACATCGATGTGGGCCCGTAAGCCAAATGTTAAGTTAGCAAAATAGTTTTTCAAAGTCTAGACTCAACTTCGACCAAGTAGTGGTGGGGTGGCTTCCTACAGGCAGTCGGCTCTGATACCAACTTGTGACGCCCCCAAAATCAATCCGTGTACAGTAATCATACACGCAGGGTACACGACTGAGATTAGGGTGCCACGGTGATAATATCACAGCACAACACTAAACACAAAAGGATAAACAAATATGTTACAATAGAGGGGGTCACACGGACCCGAATACATAAGTCATACAAGCCATAATATCCGGGTACATACATAGTTAGTCAAGTTTTGCCTTAAGAAGGCTAGCACAAATCACATCAGAGATACAGATCGAAAAGGCGAGGCCTCCTGCCTGGGATCCACCGAACTACTCCTGGTCGACGGGGAACTCGACGTCGTAGTAGGCGCCTCCGGGGTACTCCTGCTCCTGGGCTCCAACGTCGGCTGCAGCGGCCGATCAGGAAAAACAGTAAAGGAAATAAAGCAGTTGAGTATCTAGTATACCCGCGAGTCATACGTCCACTACTAAGCATTATGCATGGTATCAACGGAAAGAAGAGGCTGTATATAGTGGACTGAAAGGCAGAAATTCAGAGCAAGGGTAAGAAGCTAGGCCTATCGAAGACTAGCATCTTCCGAAGATGTCTTGCAGCATGAGGTAAGAATCAGCCAACAGTTTGTATGAAGCATAAAGTAACAATGCAGCAGAAGTTGCTACAGCATTGTATAATAATAAGTTGTAATAATTAGGAATGCCTCCGAGTTCACCTCCTCGACATCCCCGCGAGGAAGAGAACCCGGAACCATACAGTTTAATAATAATAGTTTCTAGTGGTAAGATCCAGCTTCAACATAAAGCGTCCTGTTACCATGGACACGGCTATTCGAATAGATTAATCTTCCCTGCAGGGGTGCACTTGTGTTACGCTACACGCACGGATCTCCAGGGTGGCGGGAACCTTGTTAGGGAACGCTCCACCAAGGCTATCCGACACTTCATAGCCCATCTTTCAAACTCAACAGAGAGGTCATCCGCGGGTCTAAATCCTAAGTACGCCGAGCCTTGGACCCCAACCCGAACATACTCCTGCACGGTGCGTGGCTGGCCGGTGAAGTTAAAGAAAATCCAAATAAGACACCACCGCGCGAGCAAATAAGACAACACCACTTCCCGGCGCAGGCCGCGGTACTGCTGACGTCTGAAGAGTCCTCGGACAACACTACGAAGCAGAGGAGCCCATAACTCGTAATTCCCACGGGTAGGTAGTGCGTACATGGCATATAGCCAACTCAAGACATTCACTGAACCATTTAGCATTTTATTAACCTGCGTGACAACCGTTATCGTTGCCTCGACTTAACTGACCCGCGGACAACGACAGCAGCCAGGACCACCAGTACATCGGTGCCTGCCCTGTCGTCCCACCAAGTCACCGCGGTTACCAACAAGGTGAACCGTCTCCTTACCTTGTCTCGCGTGTGCTCCTGGGGGAGCTCGACTTTCGTGGTTTGGTAACTCTCGCGGCCAACGATCAGGGGCCAAGCACACCGGTACACTGGTCGTACCCTCCCTGCCCTCCCGTCGCAATACCTCTCGCGGGCACCGTTGGGTCGCCCGACTTCTTACCTGAAGGACAATCGTCGTTCAGGACCCTATGGCGGTAAGACAAAATCAGCCTCGAGTGGAGTACCAGGATTACTCCTGGATAGCTCACACTTGAGGTGACTAGGCATAACCCAGATAGGGGCCTTAGACGGTGTCTGCATTGTACCGTACCTGTGCAGTTATAATATTTTTATCCGCGTTCACTCCCCTGAGTGATCACGACCCTCTATCTAATCCTAGCTAACAATGCGCAGGGCTCACTGCTGGATAATGCATAATAATAATAGGCAGCATAGGATAAAGGAAGGCACATCAAGGGGCGACAAAATCAGGCTATGCAATTGAATAGGATTGTAATCGTAGCAGCAGCAGTAACAATGCCTAGTGAAAGAAAAGTACGGAAAGATAGGCGATATCTGGGGAAGAGAATGGCTCTGCTTGCCTGCAAGCTCGACGGTAGTAGTAGGGTCGTCGACGAAATAATCGTACTCAGCAGCGGTGTAGTCGACGACAGCAGCGGGGTCTATCGGAGATTAAGGGGGGAATAAACAGTAAATACACAGCAAGCATATACAAACAGACGCATGACAAGACGGATGAAATGTTAATGGTGTTCTAACGCAGTGCAATGCACATTGCTCGGAACGGAAATTCATCTGGGGATGAACTACCGGCTCCGGATGATTGCCGGACAGGGTGACCGGAGGGGGAAGGATCAAGCCGAAGGTGTCGTGGGTACCGGACAAACATAAGGGGGGTGTATCCGTGCTATTTGATCTATTCCGAGAAACATCCGTGTTCGGAATAACTCCATCCGGGCACTCTAATAGTACAGGACAATTTATCGGACAGACGGTCCGGAGGGGGAATGTTCGATGTTCGTTGTGTTAGAGGGGTGTGGTAGACATACGGATAGCGTATTTGTATTCGTTATATTTTTCTGATCAACTTTAATGTATAAAGTTTTTGAATCCGAGTTACGGTTTAAAAGTTATTGAATTTCAAAGTTTAAATCAATTTAAATGATTTTTTGGATTTCTTTTAGTATTTATTCACCATTATCCAGAACATTTATAAAACATTTAATTAATTCAGAAAGTGCCTCTGGACCCACCTGTCAGCCACTGGAATTTCTTATTAAATCTTTTAAATAATAAACTGACAAAGGGGGCCCAGGTGTCATTGACCCAACACTAATTAAACCTTTTTATTAATCCAGTGATTATCCTAATGACTACTGCCCACATGTCAGTGGCTGAAAGTTATTTCCATTTTAATTAACCAGAGAGATAATTAACCGGGGCTGGGCCCACCGTCAGTGGCTCACGGGGGATTAGCTTAACGCTAATAACACCTCTGATGAGGGGGCCCCGTATGGCAGCCTCACCGGAGGGTCACCGGAGCCCGCCGCCGGCGAGGTCGACGGGGAGCTCGCCACAGGCCACCGTTGGGCACGCCGCCGGTCGCGTTTGAACCACAGGAGAACGGCGCTTCGACCTGGACTTGTTTCACGAGCGGGGACGCACCGAGGCGATGGCTAGGTCAACCGCGGCGGAACCGAGCTCGGGCGTCAATGGCGTAACGCGATTCGTGATGCAAACGAACAGCCTAACGCGTCAAATTGGAAGTGCAGTCCAGTAGCAACTCGTGCACTCCAAAATCGTGAGCTGGGGCGACCTGTGGGCACGACTACGACGACAAACCGCGGAGGCCGGAGCAAGCAGAAGGGGGCTTTCGCGTTGGGACCCTACGGGCTTCAAAGGGCGGTTGGCGACGGGTGAGAAGCTCACCGGGGAGGTGTTGAGGGAGGCAGCGGGCTCGGTGAAGTCCTGGCGTCGCCGGAATCGGACGACGACCTCCGCGGCCAGAGGAAGACGACGACGACGACTGCGTCGTATTGAGGGCGCACGGGTTCGATTGCTCCAGGGGGATGACGAGGACGACACGGGCGCACACCCCGGACAGCTCGGACAGGCGAGAGGGCGTCAGTGGCCACGGTGGTTCACCGGGGTGACCACGGGGGCGTCGGGTGGGTTTTTCCCCGTCGATGGCGAGCTGCAGGGGGAGGGGAAAAGGTGGTGGGCGTGTCCAGGAGGGAGGGGGCGTCGCCCTTATCGCATCGACGCCGGGAGGGAGCAGGTGGAGGCGGGGCCGGCCTGGCAGCGGCGTGCCCACGGCGGCCGCCGTACGGGAGCAGGTGGGAGCAGGTGGGGGAGGAAGAAGACAAGGGTGGGGTGTGCTGGGCTGAGGTGGGCCTCGCCCCAGGCGAGCTTTAATGATTTTCCAATTTTCTTATTTTCCATTCTGTTCTACCCTTTTGGTAATTATTTTCCTAGCTTAGGCATTTTTGAAAAATGTGTTAGGTGCCTTAATATTAGTATATCATTATATAGTAGTGCCACAAAAGTTTTTGCAGCAAAAGAAAATCCTTTGATATTTCTTTTATTTATTAAATGCGCAAAGCAAGGGTTTTAACCTACTGTTTGAATTGTTTGGAATTTTCTGTAACTTCAAAAATTACCAAAGTTGGTCCAACATGATTATAATGATTTTAGGCAATTTACAAAAATAGTTTCATGATTTTTGGAACAACTTTAATTGAGCACTTTTGTTTTATTTTTCATTTAAAGAAGTTTCAATTTGGGTTTGGTTTCTTGATGAGCAAGATGCATTGGGCTTTGGGTTTTGATTACCAACCAGCATGGTTTGAAAAGATCAGAAGCAAAGTTTGATTAAGGACAGGGGATAACAGTGATTAACAAACAGTGATGGTCAACAGTGATGATGATTACTGTTACAGAAACTGAGGGTGTTACAGTGTTCCACTAGTTCGTGAATATGGCCCCCTTCTACAAAAGGGAAAGCTTCTTCGAGCAAGCAACAAACAAAGCCGGATGGCATTATAAAGATTGGCTTTCAAAAGCCAAAAAGGAAAAATTCAAATTAAACACCAAAAAAGTATCTGACCACATGCTGGTCACAAGTCACAAGTCACGAGACAATATTACAAACCCGACACTTCGGCCGCACAAATATTATAAAGTTTTCTTCTCAACAAAAGGCTTACGATGGGACATCGGCCTGACTCTGAGATGAAGACCCGGCAATATTTGCTGATGGCAAGATCTCATTGTGACTTTCCATTAAATCCACATCAGCAATGTCATCCATCATCAAGTCATCCTCTTCTCCTCCCGGAAACGGCTCCACAGGATTCGCCGGCTCCGGAGCACTCTTTGGTGGAGGCAGAAGAGAGAACTCAACAGAAGTTGGAAGATTGATCCGACGCCTCTTGTTGTTCTCATCATATCCAGTCTCTATCCGGCTTAGCTCGATGTCATCAGCAATCTTGGTGGCAAAAGGACGAGTTTCTTTATGTACCTTGATGAAATCTTCTTTGGAAAAATTGGACTCATCTTCCTTAAGCTCCGGGAAGCCGGCAGCCAGACGATCCAGCTTCAATCCAGGATGATATGCCTTGGCAAGCTCCAAGACACGCATCATCCCCATGCAGCAAGACGATCTCTTCCCCAGATTTACTCACTCAGGTACAACTGAGAGAGGGCCCATTATATCAGTTATCCTCTTCATGCTTGGGGGCTTGGGTTAAGTTGCATAAATTGCTTTACACGCACCTTCAAACAATTGTTTGACCAGGGCAAACGTGCAAGTCAGCTTCATAGCAGGCGTTGATGCCCCACAGGCGTAAGGGATCGAGATAGTCTTCGCGGGTAAGTTAACCCAATTTATTGATTCAACACACGGGGAGCCAAAGAGTATTTATAAGATTTGACAGTTGAGTTGTCAATTCAACCGCACCTGAAATATACTTTCTTGCAACAATAGATAAGTGGTAATGGTAATATGATAGTGATGGTGGCAACATCAAAAGTAAACAGCAAAAGTAACAACTAACATCCAGCAGGATTGAAAACACTGTAGGCTAGGGAGATGGATGGTTGGGCGCTGCATGGATGAGAGTGAACATATAATAGATTCTAACACGGGGCAAGGCACACAGAAAATCAATGATCATCTAGGCAAATATCAAACATTAGGCATGTATCCCGTAGGTAGTTGTGCGTGCTTGCAATAAGAACTTGCAAAACGTCTTTTTTCCTACCATCCCGCTACGAACGGGGCCAAAAGGAACTTATGGAGATGAAGGTGCTCCTGTCAAAGAGCACCGGAACAAAGTAATAAACTCAACGGATACATGGAATCCTCAAATTATGGACCATCCCCTTTGGTGTCCCAAGCTGTCACCTTTGGGATCGCCGGTTCCGGACCATAATAGGTGCATACAACTCATAGATAGGATCTAGAACACAAATATATTCATGAAAACACATAGGGTTCAGATCTGAAAACATGGCACTCGGGCCCAAAGTGACGAGCATTAAGAGCAACAAGGTGAAGCAAAGAAGATAAACACCAATCTAGATGATAGGAAACATTCCCCCAACAATCTGACGAACTATTACATGATCAAACTCATCCAATCCCTACCATCCCCTTTTCCTACAGCAGGGAATTACTCACACATGTGAAGAGAATTCATGGAGGATGGATGGAGTGGTGATGGTGATGACGATGGTGATGATCTCCCCTCTCCGGAGGCCAAATCCGCCTCCAGATTAGCCCTCCCGAAGAAGAACAGAGGGTGGCGGCGGCTCCGCGACGGAAACTGGGAAAATGACTTCTATTCTGGGGTTTTCTCGTCACGGGGATAAATAGGAGTCTCGATAGGGCACCAGAGGAGGGGGAGGCGCCGAGGCGGCCAGAGGGCGCGGCCCCACCCCTGGCCGCGCCAGGGGGGCGCCTGGGGCCCCCAGGCATCCCCTCTGGTCCCACTTCTGGCTTCTGGCTCCTTCGGGTGCGTGGATTTTCTGGTATTTTTCTGGGAATTTTCTGGAATGTCTAAAAATCCATTTTCCTGCACACAATAAAACCATACAGGCAGCTCTACTGAAAACAGTGTTAGTCCGGGTTAGTTTCGTCCAAATCATGCAAGAATGAGGGCAAAACAATAGCAAAAGTGTTTGGAAAAGTAGATATGTTTGAGACGTATCAGGCGTCTCACCCAAAATATCATGATCTTTGCCTATTGAAAAGACAAAACAAAGATCAAAGTCAGCAAACAACAAAGAAAATTGGAACACCCAGATTCAAAAAAAGCAGCATTCCCGACTTACCAAAAATGGCTGATCCAAGTCGGTGAATACTATCCTTGAGTGTCTCCAGCTTCTTTTATGCTAACTTTAATTTCCGCTCAGCTGTATCACGCTGAGCCGCTGCATCATTTACAGCTCTGGTCAGAACATTCGCGGCTTCAGACATCTCAGCTCTGACGGCTTCTAGTTCTTTGTCCTTTTTTATCAACCCCTCAAGGAGTCGGCCAATTTCTTCGTCAGCTCCTTTCAGCTTTGCCGACTCTGCAGCGAGCCGTTCCTCCATCTGACGCTTGGATTTCCCAACGTCCATGGAAACAGCCTACAAATAATGAAATATTACTAAGTATTCCCTTAGACCTATTGCCTAAATAAAGTTACTTGGGGGATAAAACTACAAAAAATAAACATGACCCGGTAGAAATGTAATCACATTCTGCCGGCTCATGGGGGCTACAGCTCAAAAAACTATAATGACTCGGTATACAATAAAATTGGTATATCGATCCATGGGGGCTACAGTTCAAGCTTATCATAATTCGGCATACTACAAAGTAGGAATACTGACTCATGGCTCATACAGCTTATTTTTCATAACCCAGCATGGAAATCAATCACCAAGCCGGCTTATGGGGGCTACAGATATATATCATCAAGGACAGTGTAGGAAAGTACATACCTCATAACGCCCCCGAAGCTGGAGGAATATATCATGTTGTTCCGAAGAACAAGCTAAAGACCGCTTGAACAAATCTTCAAGAAATGCCTTCTCAGATACTGACTCAGTAGGCTGACCTATCACCTGAATCTTGTCGTCCAAAACCTTCATTACGGCTGTACAAGAAGACGGGTCACCCTTTCGAGTCCCAGTGATCAAAACTTCATCAGCAACTGCCTTTTCCTTGGAAGGAGCCGACACAGAACTCGGTGCAACCACCAATTTTTAAGAAGAACCGTCGGCTGATCGAGGCCGGATTCAGGAGAATTATCTTTGTATATTCCTGATGGGCTTGACACGTCTAAGCCAGCTTTCTTCAATGCTTCAGAAACCAAAGCTTCTGGCAATTTTTCAGATATAATAGCCGACTCCTTAGCAAAAGAAGAGTCCGCCAAATCCTTGGGGTCAATTCGAGCGCTGCTCAAAGACAAAAAATAGAATTTGTCAGCAAATCATGCATACAAAAGACAAGTTACCGTCCTAAGAAAGAAATACTTACCCACGGTTGATTGGGAAAATCGACATCTGGACAGAAGAACCCTCAGATGAAGGAGTACCGGTTCCAGATTCACCACCCTGATGTTGTCCTTCAGAAATCCCTACCGACTGATGAGAAGGAGCCGCAACTGAAGCCGGTTTCTATCAGACCTTGCGAGGCTCATCGCCCAAAACCACAAGGGGGTCCGCCGAGTCAGAACTACGGGTATGCCTCTTGCGACTTTGTTCCTATAAACAAAAACGTAAGACGCGAGCTTGTCTAAGAACGTCATAAAAGCCGGAAAAGATGTTACCGGTGGATTGGCGACTTTACTCTCCTTACGAGAGTCGGCCCTAACTGGAAGAACTTCCTCTTGTTCTTCTTCATCTTCATCATCATCCTCCTCTGAGTCATCCTACAGGAACAAAAAAGGTAAGAAGAAGACATCAAAAAAGAAGCAATCAAGTGAATCTTACCGAATGACTCGGACTTTTAGCGTCGACTTCTTAAATAGGGAGGTCTTGGCCCACATTCCACCATGGATCATCTTCCTGGAAGTGAGAATTTGGAAGGTTAAGATCTTTAAGACTAATATTATGGCAAGGGAGGAATAACCAAATAAACATACCGGAAGAGCCGGATTGGCTTTACAGAATGGGAGAAGGTCGACTTTCTTAATGTCCTCTATGCGCTCAGCAAGAAGTTTCTTGCAAGTCGTCACTAGAGCTCCTCCAGAAATCTCCTTCTTCGCAAAACACATAGGGTCGTCTGGCCCTGAATACTCACACATGAGTCGGTCTCTCATGCTAAGAGGCTGGATTTGCCAACCTATCCAGCATTTGATCAGGTCTGTCCCGGCAAGACCATGAGCTAACAAAGCCTTTATTCGAGCCATAATTGGCTCGTGCTTTTTCTTTTGAGCATCTGAAGGAAACAGATTCAAGCCATCATGAAATTCAAGCCGACTCTCACGAAAGCCAGGAAGAGGATTTTCCTTCTTAGGAATTTCAACGGTGCAGTAAAAGAAAGATTTTTGCCATGTTTTCACATGGGAGCTCAGCTTGAGTGATGGGTAGCTCGACTTGGCGCGCTTCTGGATAGTAACTCCACCACATTCCAAAGCCGGGCCTCCACTGTATTCAGTCTGCCTGTTGCAGTAATAGAACTCGGCAAACAGAGCCAAAGTCGGCTTCATCTATAGAAAATCCTCGCAGAACACTTGGAAATGATAGATCTTGAGCATCGAATTAGCACTCAGATCCTGAGGATGAAATTTTTAGCAGTGCAACACATTCCTGAAAAACTTAGAGCCGGGAGGATGGAAGCCTCTGGTGATATGATCAGAAAAAACAACGACTTCGTCTCCCTGAGGCTGAGGCCGGGTCTCCTTTCCAGGAGCTCGCCATTTGATTTTAGTTTGGGGAGGCAAAATCCCCTCTGTCTCCATCTCCTTTAAAAAGGCGTCAGTAACCCAGCTCTTTGACTAGTTAGCTTCTAAAGTCGGCCTCGGAGCTGGAGGTCTGGTCCTGCCGGTTGTCTTTTTACTTTTGTCAGCGCCGACTTCTTTCTTTCCTTTATCGACAGCAGTTTTCCGACCCATGGTGCAGAAGTCGGATCTAGAAAAATAAAACTAGAGTCAGTCATAAACCGACTTACAAGGAAACTACACAAACAATTTTCGCAAAATACAGCGGAGCGATTGGATCTAACAAACCCGAGAAATAGGTGAAAAATGACGAACAGATCTACACCTTGCGAAAAACTGGGAATGGTTGCAAGATTAAAATGGATCTGTAAACTACGGTTGTTCGACGAAGCAATCACTTCCGGAGCTATCCATCATCGATCCTATCCTATCTACCAACATGCATGGTACATCTCCAGTGGGTTGTGTTGATCTACTAAATATAGTGGAACTTGAATCTCGCGACAATGGAGATGAGTACAGAACTACAGCGCAATGGAGGTGATGAGAAACTTACCTTAATGGCGTGCGAGAATGGCACGGTCCCAGGCCGTCTTGCGCAAACGATGAAGGAAGGACGACATGGAACGGAGACGAAGGGAAAGGCTTCATGTTCTCCGGTGCGCGAGGAAGAAGAAGAGAAAATGTGGATGGGGTAATGAGAACGGGTGTGGACGGGGGTCTATTTAAAAAAGGACCTCTGCTCAAAACCCGAGGCGTCGCTAACTGCCAGCTAAATGGCAGGAAATCCCTCGATTTTCGTGAAAAACCTAGGCGGCATTAATTGCACCGCCGAAATCGAGGCAGACCGTTTCAAGTTCCTTCAAAGAAACATTTCCGTCATGGGATCCCGGTCCATATTTCCAATACTGTTTACACCCACTATTTATTTTCTGCTTTATTTACTTTTCCGTTTCTATCACTATCATTATTATCCCGTGCGTTTTATCCTTTGTAAACAACAAGGCCGGAGGGATTGACAACCTCTCTGAACTCGTTGGGAGCAAAGTTATCTGTTGTGTGTGCATGTCCACGTCAACCGCCTAATTTCTGGCACCGTTGTCACCTTCCTGTCGTTGCCGGAGTCCTACTGGACACAAACCTTGGTATCTTCACCGAGGGAAATTTGCTGCTATCTGCATATCAAACCTTCCACTTTGGGTAACCAACGAGGGGCGAGAAGCCATTGAAGCAATTTCTGGCGCTGTTGCCGGGGACGCAAGCAAAGCTATACCCGCCAACTCTCGCGCCATCAAAGAAATTTCTGGCGCCGTTGTCGGGGACTCCGCACTTCAAGATAGGCGAGTTGCACACTATCTTTTATCTTTGATTTTTAGTCTTGTTAGTTTACCTTTCAGTTTTTGCTTTTTTGTCCTTTATCAAAAATCAAAAAAATAGTTACCTTGCTTGCTGCTACTATGGGTTCCTCCGAGAACACCAAGTTGTGTGACTTCACTAGTCATAACAACAGTGACTTTATCTGCACTCCTATTGCTACACCTGCCACTTCAGCACCTTCTTATGAGATTAAACGTGCTTTGCTGAACCTTGTTATGAAAGATCAATTCTCCGGTTCTGGAGATGCTGCTGCTTTACACTTAAATAATTTTGTTGAGCTCTGTGATATGCAAAAGTACAAAGAAGTAGATGGTGATATTGTTAAGCTTAAGCTTTTTCCTTTCTCCTTGAGAGGAGGAGCTAAAATATGGTTTCAATCCTTGCCTAGGAATAGCATAGATTCTTGGGATAAGTGCAAGGATGCTTTTATTGGGAAGTACTACCCCCCAGCTAAGATTATCCAATTAAGGAGTAATATTATGAATTTTAAGAAATTGGATAATGAACACGTTGCCCAGGCTTGGGAACGCATGAAATCTCTTGTTAAGAATTGTCCTACGCATGGTTTGACTACTTGGATGGTTATCCAAACTTTTTATGCAGGCTTGAACTTTACCTCGCGGAACTTGCTAGATTCGGCCGTGGGATGAAACTTTATGTCAACAACGCTAGGTGCTGCCACGAAACTACTCGATGAGATGATGACCAACTATTCCCAATGGCACACCGAAAGAGCTCCAACAGGTAGGAAGGTAAACTCTGTTGAAGAGATCTCCTCCCTAAATGAAAAAGTTGACTTGATTATGTCTCTACTTACCAAGAAATCTCCTATTGATCCTCATGATGTTCCTTTAAATTCTTTGATTTCTCAAGATCAAGTAGATGTGAACTTTATCTCTAGAAACAACTTTAATAACAATGCTTATAGGAGTAATTTTGGTAGCAATCCTAGACCGTTCCCCTCCAACAACTATGGGAACAACAACACTTATCCTAGCACCAAGAACTCTACTTCTGAACTAGAGAGTATGCTTAAAGACTTCATCACTACCCAAAAATCCTTCAACAAGAGTGTAGAGGAAAAACTAGACAAATTAGATAATCTCTCGTCGAAGGTAGACAATTTAGGCCATGAAGTAGAATTGCTTAAAATTAGAACTTCTCCTCTTCAGGAGAGGAAGGTCACTCCTATGAACGCTATTCAAGTGCAAATTAATGAAAATATTAGGATGATGGCTAAACTTAAAGAGAGATGGGCTAGAGAAAAGGTGGAGGAAGATAGAATTAAGAGCCTTCCTACACACCATACTGTTGCTACTATCCAAGTTGTTGAGGATATCCAAACTCTTAGAACCCAATGCACCCCTAGTCCCATAGGATCTATTAATGGTGATGCTATGACCTTAACCGTAGAAGAAGAAATTCCTATGACTATAGAAGCTACCAAACAAGTGAGCCTAAAGGAAACCACTACCACTTTACTTGATAGTAGTGACCTTGAATTTGATAATTGCACCCTTTCTGAAGTTATTCGTTTCCTTCACAAGATGTCTAGAGACCGCCACACTAGCACACTCAATCTTGCCTTCACGGAGCATATCACTAATGCTCTCATTAAATCTAGGGAGGAGAAGCTTAGGATAGAAGCCTCCATACCTAGAAATCTAGAAGATGGTTGGGATCCTATGATTAAAATTAAGTTGAATAACTTCTCTTGCTATGCTTTATGTGATGTTGGAGCTAGTACCTCCGTTATGCCCAAAAGAATGTATGATATATTTGAATTGAAACCTTTTGATCCTTGTTCTTTTGGTGTTCGTCTTGTCGATTCTTCCGTAAAGAAACCTTTGGGGAAGATCGATGATGTTCTTATCATTGTCAATGACAATTATGTTCCCGTTGATTTTACTATTATGGACATTGAATGTGAACCTTCTTGTCCAATTATTTTGGGACGCCCTTTTCTTTGCACCGTGGGTGCTGTTATTGACATGAAAGAAGGGATTATAAAATTCCAATTCCCTCTCAAGAAAGGGATGGAACATTTCCCTAGAAAAAATATTAAGTTTCCTTTTGAGTCTGTCACACGGGCTAGTTATTTTCTTGAAAAGACTTGATCTATTGCATCAAGCCTAGCTAATGGCTTTAAAGAAGCGCTTTCGGGAGGCAGCTCGCAACGAATTTAGGATTTCCTTTTTGTTTTTCTTCTGTTTTTAGTGGTCTTGATGATTTTTACTACTGTAGCAACATCATTGTATCTTTACTTTTCAATCTTTGTGCCAATTATAGCCTCATATGACAAGGGAAGTGAAAGTTGTGACATGCTGTCCAGAAAACAGATTCTGTCCTCGTGACGGGAAAAATCATAGAAAAATCCCAGTTCATCTTTTTGAGCTGCAATGTTTACACAGCGTGCTCTATACAATCACAGAACTTTCGTATGTTCTGAGTTTTTGATTTGAGTTGCAGAAGTATCCCTAAAAAATTCTTTACTACCTGCTGGTCTGTTTTTCACAGATTCTGTCATGTTTTGCCTTTTCTTCGTTTTGCAAACCTTAAGCTTGCTTTTTCTTTGCAAAAACTTTTTGGCAATCTTGAGAAACAGTATCTCTTCAAGAATATCCTTATTTCCAGTAGAGGAAAAATTATTTTTATTATGGGTACTAACCTCGCTAATCAGATTATGATGAGTTATGTATGAAGGGAGTTTTCAAGTGTGCGAGGGAAGATGATAAAAGAAGATTCAGGAGTTTCAAACGCTCAAGCTTGGTGATGCCCCCGTGCACCCCAAGAAATATTCAAGGAGACTCAAGCGTCTAAGCTTCGGGATGCCCCCGTGCATCCCCTTCTCCATCAACAATTATCAGTTCGTCTTTCGTTTCACTATATTTTTATCATTTCATGCGTTATGTGCTATGCTTGGAGCGTCTTGCTCTTTATTTCCTTTTTAGTTTTCTTTAGCTTTGCTTGCTGTTCATAACAAGTTAGAACCCAGCTTTCTTTGTGTGGGAGAGAAACACGCTCCACTTCACCCTAGAACACAACATAGGATTTTTCATGTTTATCTTTGTTGTGTGTGTTCTTTATATTTTCTGTAGCTACTGTCATGTTTATCTCTTAGTTTTCATGCTTATCTTTTTAAAGAGCTTTCGTTTAGTTTTTTGCTGGAACTCTCTTGATTTTTCATGTTTATCTTGTTTAGAGAGTTTTTCCTGTTGCACTGAGTTTTGTGTCTTGACTTGGAGTAGGTAATTGAGGTTGCTATTCAACTGTAGTAGTAACTTACAATAGTTTTGAGGTATTGCCTTGAGTAATGGTTGAACTTTTGGTGTCAAGAGATTTAGCCTATTAGTGATAGCTGTCGTATTTTGGGCAATCCGTGTTTATTTTCAAAACTTACAAATTAGTTGAGAACTTTAGCTACTAGATGGATCACTACTCTTTGAGGGATCGAATATTAGAGTACACTCACGTACCATGAGTCGAGGATGCGCAAGGATAACCAAACCCCCATACACTCCTCCTTGGGATAGTTGTATCTTTGAGAACCTCCTATTAGATTGAGAGTTACCGATAATAAGTGCATGAGTTCCCCGGACTAATGTGAGTATTCGAAAGTTGACACTTCCACCTTCCCATATTTTTCTAGCCTCTCTTGTGCCGTGCATTTCTTTCTTCTCACTCCGAGATTTGGCATCCACCTTCGCCGGTATATCCAAATCCTTGGCACGATACGCTCTGTCACCATAAACCTCATTATATCCTTCCTCAAAACAGCCACCATACCTACCTATCAAGGAATTTCCATAGCATTTCCAAGATACATTGCCATGCAACATCCATCTTTTCATGACTTGATCTTCATGTCATACATGCTACTTGCTTGATCGATGAGCCGCATGCTAGTTGGGCCTTGCCCTAATCATTGCTACATGACGCGCTAGTATCATTGCATATCCTGCTACACTGGCAGAATCATACATTTGCATACTTCATGATAGTTTCATTTTCTTTATGATTGAGTACTTTTGTAAACTGTGAAAGATCTTCTATACTTCTTGTAATATATAGAGTTTTGCCCTAAAGTGAGGAAAATATCCCAAAGAGGACAAAATCAAAAGATCCCAAAGAGGACAAATGGTAGAAATAGAAAGAGCCATTGAGGCCACCAAACAAATAAAAATAGAAAAAAAAGAAAAATAAATAAAAAGAGAGAAGGGGGCACACTACTATTCCTTTCGAGAGATCCACACTCGTACTCCATCTTATATCTTGTACTCCATAGATATTATCATTCATGCATATAGCTATGTGGGGACCTTCACACTATAGAACTTGGCTTGTATATTCCAATGATGAGCCTCCTCAAATGAGCTCTAGGTCTCCTTGAGCAAGAAAGTTGGATGCACCCCCACTAGTTCCATTGGAGAGCTTACCTTAGCTCATATGTGCATCCGTTGCATGGCAATCCCTACTCCTCACATCATATCTATAATTTGGATTTCTCTCGCCTATGATTGTCCTCATTGATGTGAGCCTTTCACACCTTTTTTGTCTTCCCCCTCCATCATTCTTTCTCTCTTTGACATCCTAAGTGTCAACTTTCTTGCTTACGCTCATCCATTGCATGAGTGCTCAAAATATCGAAAAGGAGTGGATCATGTTGACTTGTACCTGGCTAGTGGTCTGGGGATGAGTCAAGATAAGATTCCAAAGAAGACCAAGTGTGAAACTTTAGTAGATTGAGTTCTCAACACAAAAATACCTTTTTCTCTCGTAATCCCTATCCCCTTTCTTGCACGCAAACACCATTTGGAGACATTCGAGTCACGGATAGCGAGAGCTCTTGCACCTTTATGTTCTTATGTTGCTTGTTTCAATGCTAATATAGACTCTTGCCTGTTATGACTTGAATTGGATTACATGCCTTGATTGCTTTACTTAAAAGTTCTTATATGGTTGGTAGCATGTCACCACAGAAATTATGCCTTTTTATCATTTACCTACTCGAGGACGAGCAGGAATTAAGCTTGGGGATGTTGATACGTCCAAAACGTATCTATAATTTATGCTTGCTCCATGCTTCTTTTGTGTGATATTGCTATGGTATTGATACACTTTCATACACTTTTGATCATATTTGTACTAACTTATTAACTCAGTGCACCCAGTGTCAGTTCCTGTTTTCTGCTGTTTTTCTATTTCAGGTTCCCCATATTAAAAGTGCTCCAAAAATTCGGGAAAAATCCAATAAAAAAATTAGTTGGAAGCTTTGGGAATCACCAAGGAGGGACCAGAGGGGACCCACCAGGCCCCCAGGCGCCCTCCCGGCGCACCCTAGGGTGGGGCCGCGCCAGGGGGCCGCCTGGACCCTGGTGGACCCCCTGGATGCCCCCTTCGCCCATATATTCTCCGTGACGCAAAACCCCTGAAGACAGAACCCTTTTTTGCGTTCTCTCCTCTGTTCCGTCGCCGCCGCGCTTCCAAGATCGGGAGCACCAGGAGACCTCTTCCCGGCACCCTGCCGGAGGGAGGAACTACCTCCGGGAGCTTCTCCACCACCATGGATGCTTCCCGGATGAACCGTGAGTAGTCCACCTTGGGCCATGGGTCTATGACCAGTAGCTATGTGATGTTCTCCTCCCCTCTTTGTTCTTCATGGTTTAGACCTCATGAGCTGCCCTACATGATCGAGGCACATATGTAATCTTTTTGCTGTTGCTATGCTGAGTTTGCTGGGATCTGATGGATTATGACAGTATCTTCAGATTGTGTTTGAGTAATATATTTGATTCTCCTCTTTTATATTTATGTTCTTGAGTAATTCTTGCATGTTCCCCGTTGCTGTTTATTGCTTTGGCCAAGTAGTAGGTAGTGACTCCAAGAGGGAGCGTTATGCATGATTGTGGGTTCATGCCCCCTGATGACTAGCTTGACTGACAGAAACATGAGTCTAGGGGATGTGTTGTTGCCACAAGGGAGAAAACAACGGTGCTTGTATTTACGGGTGCAAGGATTGTTTACTTTACGCGAAGTTCTTTAATGCAGTTGTCTGTTGCTTTGAGTTTACACTTTGGGTGGGATTCGCAACTTAATACCAGCGAGATGTTCTGGATAGATATCTCAAGGTGGATGATTAGTAGGTAGATACAGATGGATTTCGGTCTACTTGTCTTGGCGTACCGCCCATGCTTTTGAGCCTCTTCTTTTCTTTATTGCATAGTTAGCATTGGTTTGCGCACATAATCCTGTCAATTGCCCAACTGTAATTTGTTTACCTCGCATGGATATTTTATCGTTTTTTGGGAGAGAGACATCACTAGTGAACATCATGGGATCCCGGTCCATATTTCCAATTCTGTTTACACCCACTATATATTTTCTGCTTTATTTAATTTTCCGTTGCTATCACTATTATTATTATCCCGTGCGTTTTATCCTTTGTAAACAACAAGGCCGGAGGGATTGACAACCTCTCTGAACTCGTTGGGAGAAAAGTTATCTGTTGTGTGTGCAGGTCCACGTCAACCGCCTAATTTCTGGCGCCGTTGTCACCTTCCTGTCGTTGCCGGAGTCCTACTGGAGACAAACCTTGGTATCTTCACCGAGGGAAATTTGTTGATATCTGCATTCAAACCTTCCACTTTGGGTAACCAACGAGGGGCGAGAATCCATTGAAGCAATTTATGGCGCTGTTGCCGGGGACGCAAGCAAAGCTATACCCGCCAACTCTCGCGCCATCAGGGGCCCCACCTGGTGCCTAGGCGGCCAGGTGGCGCGACCTTGGGTGGGGCCGCGCCGGGTGTCCGCCTGGACTCCTGGTGGCCCCCCGGTGCCCCCCTTTGGCTCCTATTTATTCTCCGTCGCGAAAACCCTGATTCCAGACCCCTTTTCTCCAGAATCAATTCCGATCTCCGCCGCCATCGCCGACAAGCTTCGGGGGACCATAATTCCTGTGTCGGCACCCTGCCGGGACGTGGAAGTGCCCCCGGATTCATCTCCATCGACGTTCCTTCCTCCCTCCATGATGCGGGAGTAGTACCTCATCGGGGCTGAGGTTTCTACCAGTAGCTATGTGGTCAATTCTCTCTCCCATGATGTGATCTTCGTTGTGATCATAGGCTATGTTAATCTAGGGTGATCCCATGATATTCCCCCTTCCTCTATGTATTGGATTGATGAATTCACTTGTCTTTATCTAGTATAATCTCCGAGACCAAGGTGACGGCGGTCTATTGGAAATGGATTAGAAGAATATTTTCATGAGTGATTTCCTCCTTTGTGTATTGATTAAAGATTGAGAGTCTCTTGGTGCTTGTCTTTGACTATCCTTGAGATATGTTGGGGTGATTGTGGTACTCTCTTTGGATGGCCGCGGTGACATTGGGAAATACATAGATTGAGAACTATGAACTTTGAGGTGTGCTTTTGTAGCCCTACATAATTCTCGTCCTCTCTTGACCACAAAGGATTGACCTCCGAGTGCGTCTCCATTGCATGTTTTATGGGAAATATCATGTGATTAGACTATGTTAATGTTGTTGAGAGTTGCCACTAGTGAAAGTATGAAGCCTAGGCCTTGTTTCCACCATTGTTACACCGTTTGTGCTCACTTTTGTTACATGTTTGCTTGCTGCACTTTTTATTACAGATTTATATTACTTTGTTTTGCCACACCTATCACCCATATTTTACCATCTCTTCGGCGAACTAGTGCACCTATACAACTCGTAGTTGTATTAGGTGTGTTGGGCACACAAGAGACTTCTTGTATCTTAATTGCAGAGTTTCTTGAGAGAGACCATATTCAACCTCTACTTCCTTGAGTTCGATAAACCTTAGGTCATCCACTTGATGGAAATTGCTGCTGTCCTACAAACCTCTGCGTTTGGAGGCCCAACATAGTCTACAAGAATAGAAGCGTGCGTAGACATCAGTTGCCGGAGTGACAGAAACCTGAACCCCAGTTTGCACGCTTTTGCACAAGGGAACAATGGATCATCGATCGTATTGCTATGGTTAGGCTTTTGCCTTAATTACTATCTTTTATTTTCGGATGCTTGCAAGGTGTATACTCATAAGAGTGCACTTATCTTAGTCTAGGAGGTGTACTAGCATAGATCCACCCACTCAACACTTATCAACACAGCACATAGTATCGATACAGAATATGGCGAAAGCACGTGACCATCTCTCCCGTGTGTCCTCAAGAACACTTTAGCCTTTATAAGTTCAGTTGCTAGGCCTATCCTTTGCTCAAAAGGATTGGGACACTTGTTACTCCTCATTGCATTTTACTTTGCTTTCTTTTACCTTCTTGTTGCTCATACCGAAAACCCCTAAAAAGTTCTTTCAGTGCCTGCAGTTATTTCCTTGCCAAAGTCACTTACCAATACCTTCTGCTCCTCGTTGGGTTCGACACTCTTATTTATTGAAAACACTACAAACGATCCCCTACAGTTGAGGGTCATCATAAACATAGAGTGTTAATGCAGTTGTCTGTTGCTTTGATCATATAGATTGGCTGGGGTTTGCAACTTAATACCAGCGATATGTTCTGGATAGATATTTCAAGGTGGATGATTAGTGTGTAGATGTTGATGAATAAACGGTCTACTTGTTTTGGTGTAATGACCATACGATTGAGCCTCTAGCTTTCTTATGGCATAATTAGCATTGCAGTGCGTTTATAATTCTGTCAATTGCCCAGTTGTAATGTGTTCACCCAGCATAGTTGTTTATCGTCTTTTGGGAGAGAGACATCACTAGTTAAAGTCATGGAACCCTGGTCCATATTTCCATCATAAGTTTACACCGCTCCAATTTACTGATTTTATTTCATTTCTGTTGCAATCACCACTACTATTTCCCTTTATGTTTTGATCCTTTGTAAACAAGAAGACCACAGAGATTGACAACCTCTCTGACTCGTTGGGAGCAAAGTTATTTGGTTTTTTTTGCAGGTCTAGGTTGAGTGAGCGATATCGATTCAAACGGCGCAATCCAAAAGAACTCCAAAATAATAAGCACATCATCAATCCTTCCTAAAGGTTTCTTCACGGAAGAATCAACAAGAAGAACTCCAAAAGAACAAGTATCAAAAGGTTTGAAATTGAGCATATCATACATTCTTTTGGGCATAATGCAGGCACTAGCTCCAACATCACATAAAGGATAGCAAGAGAAGTTATTCAATTTAATTTTGACTATGGGATCCCAACCATCTTCTAGCTTCCCAGAGATAGAAGTCTCAAGGTTGAGCTTCTCCTCCCTAGCTTTGATAAGAGCATTGGTAATATGCTCGGTAAAGGCAATGTTAAGTGTGCTAGTGTGGGGGTCTTTAGCCATTCTTTGCAAAAGGTGATAACTTCTGAGAGACTACAATTATCAAAATCAAGATCACTACCATTAATTAAAGTGGCGGTGATGTCATCTAATCTCATAGGTTTGGTAGTCTCTATAGTGATAGGAACTTCTTGTTCTACGGTTGAGGTTTTAGCATCACCACTAATAGGTCCAGTGGGACTAGGGATGTGTTGGGTGCTAAAATTTTTGAGATCCTCAACAACTTGTATAGTGGAAACGATAGTATGTGTAGGAAGGCTCTTAATTCTATCTTCCTCTTCCTTTTCTCTAGCCCATCTATCCTTAAGTTTGGCTAGCATTATAATATTCTTATTAATTTGGACTTGGATAGCATTCATGGGTGTGGTTTTCCTCTCCTCAAGGGGAGAACTTCTAATCTTAAGTAGTTCTACCTCATGAGCTATGTTGTCAACCTTCGAAGAGAGGCTATCTAGTTTTTCTAATTTCTCTTCTACACTCTTTTTGAAGGCCTTTTGAGAAGTGATAAAGTCCTTAAGCATGCTCTCTAATTCAGAAGTGGAGTTTTTGGTGCTAGGATAAGTGTTGTTGTTTCCATAGTTGTCGGATGGGAACGGTCTAGGATTGCTACCAAAATTACTCCTATAAGCATTATTATTGAAATTGTTCCTAGAGATAAAATTAACATCAACTTGCTCTTGAGCAACCACAGAATTCAAAGGAACATCATGAGGATCAATAGGAGCTTGCTTAGTAAGTAGATTCATGATCATGTCAACTTTTTCATTTTGGGAGGAAATATCCTCGACAGAGCTTACCTTCCTAGCTGTTGTCGCTCTTTCGGTGTGCCATTGGGAATAGTTGGTCATCATTTCATCTAATAATTTTGTGGCAGCACCAAGTGTTGTTGACATAAAGGTTCCTCCCGCGGCCGAGTCTAACAGATTCCGTGAGGTAAAGTTCAAGCCTGCATAAAACGTCTGGATAACCATCCAAGTAGTCAAAACGTGTGTAGGGAAATTCTTAACAAGAGATTTCATGCGTTCCCAAGCTTGGGCAACGTGTTCATTATCCAATTTCTTAAAATTCATAATATTACCCCTCAATTGGATAATCTTAGCAGGTGGGTAGTACTTCCCAATAAAAATATCCTTGCACTTATCCCAAGAATCTATGCTATTCCTAGGCAAGGATTGAAACCAGATTTTAGCTCCTCCTGTCAAGGAGAAAGGAAAAAGCTTAATCTTAACAATATCATCTTCTACTTCTTTATACTTTTGCATATCACATAGTTCAACAAAATTGTTCAACCGTAAAGCAGCATCATCTCCAGCACCAGAGAATGGATCTTTCATAACAAGGTTCAACAAAGCAGGTTTAATTTCATAAGAAAATGCTGAAGTGGCAGGTGTAGCAATAGGAGTGCAGATAAAGTCATTGTTGTTGGGACTAGTGAAGTCACACAACTTAGTGTTTTCAGTGGTACTCATAATAGTAG
Organism: Bromus sterilis; assembly: GCA_950022295.1. Lineage (NCBI taxonomy): Eukaryota > Viridiplantae > Streptophyta > Magnoliopsida > Poales > Poaceae > Bromus > Bromus sterilis. Next base: position 66,169,168 of record OX465599.1, read on the forward strand.
CAGCAAGCAAGAACAAGACAAGTGTTTTTTTGTGATTTTCGATAAAAGACACTAAGATAAAAACGATAAAGTAAACTAACAAGACTAAAAAGAAAAGGTAAAACATAGTGTGCAACTCCCCTATCTTGAAGAGTGGAGTCCCCGGCAACGGCGCCAGAAATTACTGTTGATGACATTGAAGTAGTGCTCCTCGTTGGCTACCCCAAGTGGAATGTTGACACGTAGCATAGAGGTAATTTCCCTTGGCAAAGATACCAAGGTTTGAGTTAGTCCAGTAGGACTCCAGCAATGACAAGTAGGTGGTTCGGCAAGTGACGCGCCGTTTATGATAATCACTTGCTTTGCCTGGACCTGCACACACAACAAGTAACTTTGCTCCCAACGAGTACAGAGGGGTTGTCAATCCCTCCGGCCTTGCCGTTTACAAAAGATCACACGCAAGAGATAATGGTAGTGATAATTGGAAAGTAAAATAAATACGATAAATAAAGTGGAGGCGTAAACAGTGGTGGAAATATGGACCGGGGTCCCGTGATGTTCACTAGTGATGTCTCTCTCACAAAAGACGATAGAAAATCTAAGCTGGGTGAACAAATTACGACTAGGCAATTGAAAGAATTATAAACGCGCCGCAATGCTAATTATGCTACTTGAAAGTAAGAGTGCTCAAAAGTATGGGCAGTACGCCAAGGCAAGTAGACCGAAATCCATTCGCATCTACTCACTAATCATCCACCTTGAGATATCTATCCAGAACATCTCGCTGGTATTAAGTTGCGATCTCCACCCAAAGTGTAAACTCAAAGCAACAAACAATTGCATTAACAATTTATGTGTAAGGTAAACAATCCTTGCAACCGCGGTTACAAGCACCGTTGTTTTCTCCCTGGTGGCAACAACACATCCCCTAGACTCATGTTTCTGTCACTCAAGCTAGTCATCGGGGGGCATGAACCCACAACCATGCATAACGCTCCCTCTTGGAGTTACTATCTACTACTTGGCCAAAGCAACAAACAGCAATGGAGAACATGCAAGAATTACTAAGAACAAAATATAAAAGGTAAACCAAATATATAACTCATCACGATCTGAACATAATCTCATAATCCATCGGATCCCAGCAAACACAGCATAGCAACAGCATGAAAATTACATTGGTGCCTTGATCATGTAGGTCATCTCACAAGGTCTAAATATTGAAGAACAAAGGTGGAGAGAAGACATAACATAGCTACTGATCACGGACCCATGGTCCAAGGGAGACTACTCACGGCACATTCGGGAGGCGTCCATGGTGGTGGAGAGGCTCCCGGAGGTCAATCCTCCCTCCGGAAGGGTGCCAGGAAGGGGTCTTCTGGTGCTCCCGATCTTTGGAGCGCGGCGGCGGCAGAACAGAGAGGTAATTCGCGATGCGGGATTCTCCTCGAGGGTTTCCTCGACGGGGGGTAAAAATAGGCCGAATGGGGCACCAGAGGTGGGGCCCACCTCCCAGGCGCCCTGGTGGCACGACCATGGGTGGGGCCGCGCCACCTGGCCGCCTGGGAGGGGGTGGCCCCCTTCCGTATCTCCTTCGGTGCTTCCAGAAGCTTCCTGAACGCTGGTTTTTATTCTGATTTTTCTAGAATTTTTCTGGCATTTAAATTGACAAAAAATCACTGCAATTAAAGACATCAACAGATAGGAACTGACACTGGGTGCACTGAGTTAGTAGGTTAGTCCAAATATGTGTAAAATGATATAAAAGTGTAGCAAAACATGTAGCAATGTCACATAAAAGTGCATGGAACAAGCAGAAATTATAGATACGTTTGGGACGTATCACTTGCTCCTGGTACAACGTTGGACAAACTCTCTAATGTATTCGCCAGAATCCTAAAGAACATGATCGAGGTTCCAAGAGGTGTCAGATATTTTGTACATCCCTAAGAATTTTCTGTTGAACACATTCTCGAAGTCTTTTATACTATAGATGATGAACATCGGAAGGTTATTAACCCAAGCTTTGCATGACTCGTTGAGCACAAAGCGAGGTAGAGGATGACACAAAGCTCTCCCCCGCCAGCAGTCTCAACTGCAATCATGTAGTCGACTAGCTATGTCTGAGGTTTGGCGTAGCCGTTGTACTTATCAATACTGCATACACAAAACTTCTGAGGAATTTCCATGTGTGAATATTTCCATTGAAGCTTCGTGGATAGGCTATCATCATCAGTCTCGGTCAATGTAAAAAATAGCGTGCTATGACAAAATAGTGTGACCCTAAAAATATGCTATTAGCGTGCTATTTCACGCTATAGCGTGCTATTAGCGAGATATTGTACATAGATTCATTTAGTGAGGAATTTCCCAAAACGCTATAGCGTGATATTAGCGATGCTATAGCGCGCTATTTTTTTTCATTGGTCTCGGTAGACCTAGACATCATTGTATCCCACTCATTCAAGGCGAGTATACACCCATAATCGAACCTAGCAGGAGTAGGGCTTTAGCTCTTCCATGAGGGCCCTAACCTAGGTAAATTCCTTGCATGTTCTCCTCTTTGTTACTTCCGGCTACTCACACCACTCTATCGGGATATCCTCCGGTTTTCTGCATCGTTAGTTGGGAGGGTGTAAATCCTAACTGCGGAAATCTGCATATCAATGATGAAACCAACTCTTCTCTTCGTTGCACTCTTATTGATAAAGATTAGATATATATCCTATTTGCATCTTCATAGTGATCCTGGGAGTTCTATTCGTAGCATGATTTTTTTATCTACTATATTTCCCAAGACCTATACCCCATCCTTACGCGTTGTATAGTTTTATGGCGCTCGTCAGTTTAGGCCTAGTAGTGGCAGTTTCGGCCCATGGTGATTTATGCATTTAATTAAATATTAAAATGGCCAAATCATGTTTAAATCACACAAATCCAACCATTTATCAGATCAAGATAAGTTGTGCATGAAATTTGCTTTAAAAAGTGAGGAACCTCATTATGCCATTTGCACTCATGTTAGATGCCACTAAAATTCACAATCTAATTAATTTGGTAAAATTACTTAATTAGTTACTTTAACTTTAATTAAATAATTACAACTTGGATCATTGCATGCCATAGCTCAACTCCAACCAAAAAAATGTTTATATTCCAACCATACCACTCTCATCCTTGTTTGTATCCACTAAAATTTGGTTATGAGTAAAACTACTTGAAATTCTTTCTTTCTATGGGGGTAATTGAAATGCCTACGACATGTGAGCTTCCCACTCTACTTGACATGACTGTATAGTGTATTTTACTTGCTCGTAATTGTATTAACGTATTAAGAAAAATTTTAAACTTGATTTCTAGCTAAATGAGATCAAATCATTCTTAAATGTGGATCTTGTAAAAACGCGATAAAGTTGCATTTCCGACTTTAGTTAATTTCTGTAGTAATTGCACTTGTTTATTTGCGCATCATCCATGCCATGTCATGTCATGTCATCACATATCATGAACATGATGTATCTTTTGTCGAAGTAGTACGTGTGTATCTGTTGTTTTCTTTCCAGTGTTACATTGCTTCTTTATGGATAAGACTTAGAGATGAAGGGAGATTCGAGCAAGGTTTGATCTTCTACCAAGCGTGGATATCTGATACGTCCCAAACATATATATAATTTTTTTCTTGTTCCATGCTTATTTGTGTAATTTTACTATATGTTTTGAGGTACTTTCATATTATTGTACAACATATTTGAGACTAACCTATTAACCCAATGTCCAATGCCAGTTTGTGTCTGTTATTGTCTATACATCACGGGAAAAGGTGAAAAGTAAATATGCTCAGAAAATAGGAGACCCGGTTTTGATAGGCTTGACCTGTTTCAATAACTAAATGATACCCCGCACGTTTTTGCAGGGAAATTTTGCAAAATATTTAGTGAAATGTTTGGTTAAATGAAAGATGTATATTTAAAACAATAATTTTTAAATTAATATATAAATTTAATATAAATATCATAATAATTTTATGCATGCATATTGCATGTGGATTTTTATTATGCATAGTTGTATATTGAGATGGGTCTTTCTCATGCATGTTAAATGATGAAGTGACATGCTTGCATGTTGAGAGAAATATGCTAGTGGGGTTAGCTATTTAGATATAGAAGATGATAGCCCTCAAATTATCCTTACTTTTTCTAGCAGCCTATTTCAAGAGCCTTAATTTGTATATCAACATCAAATCGGAAGAAGGTGCAATTGAAAGCAAACAGTTACACTTCTGTTGGAACCACTACATGCAGCATTATCTGATTAATCCTTCACGCCCGCTCAACTGTGCACTATCAGCACCAATTAATTGTGGATACATATGATCAAGATGGCCATGCATGTTTCTCTACCTTTCGCGGACTCGACATGACATAAAGACAACAAGTTGATCAATCCAAGTTTTTCAAAGAAAAGATCACATTGAACAAACACCAATCAACCGATAAGTGATGAGTGCATACGACATTCTACCTGACACTTAATTGCGGCAAGTTTTGATTCCAATTGTGCAACAGTACAATAATTTGCATGTATTCTCTGAAAGGAATAGCAATCAGCTTTTGGCATGTCATTGTCATCATTGAAGAACTCAACGGCACATTCGGAATGTGATTCAAAAAGAACATTGTTGTGCTGTACCTTTGGGTGCGGGGGATGGCCGGGTGGGGGTCACTATTTATTGAGTTTCATGCACAACTACTGTAGTACTTCACTTAATTAGTTCAAAGAAATGATGAAACATGCATGAGCAATAATGGTCCACAAATTATGGTTTTATATCCATAACATCACCACAATGAGTTCGAATCTAGACAACTTGGCATGCATGCTTGGGCAGCTTAGAACTTGTAGGTGTTTTACAAGATCCATGGTTCAAATACGCAAAAGATAGAAGTAGTTATCGGTTCTTACACACAAAACAACGAGCAGGAATAAAGAAAGGGCATGCAGGCGCCACTCAGGGTACTTCTCATGTAGATCATGCAGGATCGAGCAGCGCCGCATTTTATTAGTTCCTTCAACTTTTGGCCTGATGATGGATAGATAGGCTCACCAGCTCCGCTAGCAGCTAGCTAGCTCAAAGAACCCACCCCAGCATGAAGTTGTTCTCCGGTCCTTGGGCGCTGCTCCGTGGGATGTTATTGTTGGCAGCCTGATCAGGTGCCGCAAACTGATGAGGATACCTGGTACATATGCAGCACAATAATCAGTTCATATGTATAAACATGTTCAGTTCCATCCATGTACAACAGTTGGATATAAGGTGCTCGTAGGTACCCAATTTGCAGAGTGGGTTCACAGTCCATAGCAGCGGAATGATTAGGGTGTTGCTGCTGCTGCTGTTGCTGCATGTGATATGCGGCGGCGGCCCCTTCATCCACGACGGTGCCGGCAGCCCAGGTGACCTGTTGCATGGCCCTGTAGTTGTTGCTGTTGCTGCCTTCGGCGTCGAGCTGCAGACACGGCAAGAGTCAAAGCCACACTTAAAAAGGGGGGAAACTGTCAAGGATTTTTTTCTGAGAATTATTATTCGTACATAGATTTGGTGTGAGCTAACCTTGTGCTTCAGTTGCCTGTTGATTTCTCCCAACTGACGCTCCTTCATGTAGTAGAGCATAAGTACGAGGGTAAATAGGAGTATGCTACAAAGATCAACTGATTCTCTTGTGCAATAAATCGGTATATACAAGATGAAGACTATGGTAGCTGGCATAGGTATGCGGTCAAAGGCTCAGCGTACGTCCGTATCTAGCTACGTACATTGACAAACCTACGGCATATAAGGTCATTCGTAGTTGAAGTGAAGCAGTAGATGGCCTAGTACGGCTCGCCCATGCTGCTATGCTACATAACTGAAAGATGAGGAAGTCTGGAGGATAAAATATGTCTGTACCTTCCTGCGAAGTTCCTCAACTTGCTCCATCATAAGTTGTGTCTGCGAACAAAAAATTTGGTGAGTATTGAATTGGTTGTTGCATGAACAAAGCTAACAATAACCATTTCCCATACTTCATATTTGGAATAACTAATTTCCATCGATCAGTAAGCTAATTAAAGCAATCCATTTGGAAACAGATCATACAACAATTCACTTGTAAAATTTATACGAAATTTGACATAGAGATATCGGCACGTGATATGCGCTTAAAATGATGTATTACCCGGCACCACAGTATAGGAAAATTTAATGCATAAACTATAGGAAATTTAGTTAGGCAAATTTAAAAAACTACATGTACCCAGTATTGCATCGGTGTGTATTTGCACCAAACTATACCATTTCCTTTTATTGGCACTTGATGCAAGGGACGAAATTTATACTGTTTACGAATAATATCCGTGATTTTTTTTAAATTAGTACATACTAAAGTATTTGGGCATGCCTGTTTTTCAGGCCAGAGAGGTATAGTTATTTCTATGTTGACATCTTAAACATTGTTCTGTTTATCTGATGGTTAATTAATGTTCTTGAATTTTTTAGGAATAATGTGCAACTTATGGTGTAGAGAAGTTCAAAAGGCAGTTGCACATCTGTAACACAAAAATTACACTATTTTATGTGCGTTGCAGGACCGCTGACTCATAATGTGCAACCTAGCTCACTTAGGAATAACTATTTCTTAGGCAGATTCAAATTTAAGTATTTTTTCAAATAATTTGTGTGAAGTTGGTTCGCTTGGCATGAATTATCTAAAATCTTATTCATACTATGAATATTAATCTAAAATCTTATTCATAACATGAACATATATGCCAATTCTGTTACTACATCTTTCACTCGAAAGGGTCCACATCATCCCTTGAGGAACCAGACCAGGTAACTCCCTTAACTGAGCACCGCTAGATGTTTTCGAGGGTGGTTTTGCCATCATAGCCCTAGCATGTTGTATTTTCTCTAAGATGGACTAGTTTAAGCTTCAGGTGTTGTGTACAGTCTCAAAACCTCAGGGGAGATGTGGACGCTTTCCATTTGTAAAAGAAAACAGCAGGGCGCGATCTGCTACTAATATATTGCTCCCTTCGAACCAAATTAATTGATGCACACTTAGTAAAAATTTGTACTAAAGTTATACTAAGTGTGCGTCAATTAATACAGATTGGAGGGAATACCTTGTTATGTTTAAAACCACTGAATGATAAGGGAATACCTTGTTTAAAGCCACTGAATGATACCATTATAAATAACACATGAACTTGGATCAGCAGCTGTAGATTACTAGACAATGATTTTTTTCAGAAAAACATACGATCTTTTAATTAGAACCCTATGCATAGATATAAGAAGTCAGTTATGTGCAAGTCTAAGAGGGTAATGTAGTTCATTGGAAAATTCAGAACAAACATTTATCTGTTAAATTAGATTTTAATTTCCTGAAATATGCATCTATAAAGTGATCATTCTCTATCCACATTCCATATTTCCACTAGGGTACGCCTCAGTTGTGATCCCTGTTCTATTAATGGATCATAAAATGACTAATTAATTGTCAAGCCAGTTGATGCATATAACACATGGATAAAATATGAGTTGAATATATTTAACCTTTCGCTGCCGGGCCTGCGACAAAGAACATTCTAGCTGTTTCTCCAGCTGCTGCAGTTCTTTCACGCTGAGTGGTCCAAGGTCCTCCCCAAGCAAGTGTCTGTTCAAAATACAAAGAGTAATATATAACCCAAATATGTTCGTCACTTAATTTGAATGTACATTCTGCAAATGAGACGTCTAGCTAGAGTCTGGAAGTGGAATGAACCTCTGAGTGCGCTGCAAAGCTTCGAATTTGGCCTTCAGCTTCGACATTTCCTGGTACCAGCTCTTCAGAGAAATAACATACAGACAAATAGTTAGATAACCAGAATAAACAGGTCTCTACATAAAATAATGCATCACACAATATTCTTCTTTGAGCCTCTCAAGTTTGATTAGCATGTAATATGCACAAATAATTCTGTTTGCCCCTGGCCCAGGACAGAATTGACACTATTCAGTTGCAAATAAGGAATCCAAGAGCTTCCAGTGATAAAAAAAAGTCGGTATGTAGTAATTACAAAAGTTGCCTAATAATGAAATTAAGCATGTAGGTTAATGACATGCATCCTTGATGAGAATAGTCAAATATGTCAGCCCTATTATTTGAGACATATATCATGAGACAAAAAAAGTTCAGACCAAGGAGGACACTCATGTATGTAACGCTATTCATTCTCTAAAGATTCAATTCTTAAATTATTTGGCGTCAAAATTGGTTCAAGAGAGCTTCATTTAAGAACAAAATGTTTCAAAATATGCACTGGACCACTGAAACTTATCCCTTATACTAGCTACATATATATGCTGGTGTTGTGCTTGGATTTTATGAGAGTGGGTTTTCCACACCCATGGACTTTGCACCCACGCTACACCCACGATAAAAAAGCATAGCAAAAAAATCAATAAAATCTGAACTTTTGTGGATTCAATTATGAAAAAGTGTTTTAGGTTGCTGCAAAATTTGGTGGCCAAATGAGATCCGCAGAGCTCTGTATAAGAACAAAACAACATTTGTGATCAAAGTATGTGCACTGTTTGATCAGAATTTATATTTCGTTTGAATGGAGATCATTTGATGTTATTTTACAACCAAAATTTGCAAGCACCCTAACACAATTGATCATAATCAATGCCACAAATTCCAGATTAATAGAAATGTCTTGCTATTTGTTTTGATTTTACTATCATCTTGCATGCGTTGCATGTGGGTGTAGCCACTTCTTTTCCGGGTTTGCATTCCAACATTAATTGATAACATGAATGTAGACTGCACAGTCGAATAATTTACACTATGCCTTATCATTCATGTGGACTTAAATCAACAATTAAACAACTTTAATTCTGATATGAAACTTGATATGCATCATTGGTTCAAGATTAGGGATCATAAGTCGACATTTCTTATTTTACAACATAAATCAGTCTTTTGTTGTTTCCATTGTATTTCTCACTTTGTTGTCTCTATGCTAGCATGAATGCATAAAAGGAAGTCATGTAATATAATTTAGGTTTAGAAAATAGTTACAAGATATGACCAAATAAGAAAGGTCCAACGCCTCAGGCTGGATGTACTAAACGAAATATCCTTAATTATATTATGGAGTGACTTAAGAGAAATTCAATTCTGCACATGGGTGTAATACGCTCCTGCTTTCCGTAAATAACATTTCAAAATATTAAAAAATTCGAAAAAATTATCATGTAGTATATCTTAACATTCGATTTGTCCACGACTAGTTTCATGGAAATTTGGCATTTTTTATGACCTATGTAAAAAAGAAAAAAAAATTCTCATGAAATGCTTTTTTAGCAACAAATTTTTATATTTTTTACACACAGCACAAAATATATCGATTTTCCGTAAAACTACCCCGTGAACACATAAAACGTCAAGATCTATACACAAAGTTTTTTATTCTCTTTTTTGATATTTTGAATATGTTTTAAAATGCATTTTAAAAACCAGGATATATGTTCCTGGGTGCAAAAACACCACGTCCATGACTTAAACTAAGGAATTTTACCATTTTTCTTTGATTTTAAATAGCAGGTTTCTATGTAAGATGGTTGTGAGCTTGAATATTTTATATATAGATGACCTAGTACCGTTGTATTTAAATAAAGTTCTGAAAATACCCGGTTAAGGATATATTTAAAGCAACACGGCTAGGCAAATGATGAGGTGGTACAACGACCGATTGATAGATAGATATACCTGAGTTTCAGATAGTGCACCATTAGAATCTTGAGCATTGTAGCAGCAGTGTTGGTATCTTTCCAATGTCTTTGTTGTGCTGCAGAGAAATTTAATCTACACATAAATTTCGAGCTCTATGGAATTTCAAAGGCAGCGATGAATCTCATAAAAAGGTGTGCTGGAGAAATAAAACATGTGTAGATTATACATCGTCTTGATTTCATCAATAGCTAATTAGCTAACATTACAATATTGTTTCTGCATAACAAGTTAACTAGATATTGGCTCAAGAACCATGGATGTGTAGTTCGTTTTCATGTTATGCAATAAGACATATTGTATTCATATTTTCTTATTTAAAAATTACATAGTAGCTATGTTATGTACTAAAGTCTGGTCAAATATGAGTTTTCATTTAAATCTATGTAATTTATCTTGATCACTATAGCACTTTCCAACCTTTATCTGCCACACATGTGGCACAAAACTCCTCTAGGATGCTTCGATAATCCAAAATGAGAAAACACTCTATTTATAGGTTAGCATATTTATTCACAATCTACGGTCATATGGAAGAACATTCATTGTTTGTATAGAATATTAATAAATCTTGAAACCATGCCATTGTGTAAATATGTTTTCTTAAAACAATATGTGGTAACCTTGGCAAAGAGTGAACTTAAATTTCGTAAATTTTGCTTCTCTCGATACACTTTTTTTTTGCAGATTAGCTGCGCAAATTAAGGTGACATCGATTTGTAACAAATTAAGGAGGAAAAAACCATTTAACAAAAACCTGGAGAAATGAAGTTAGCTTAGATTTGATGGTCTAAGCACATGATACTGCAATATAACACATTAACACAGGGAAGAAAGAAGTGGAGTGAAAAGTGTACCGGGATAGACACTCATCCACATCCTATATTTGAATTAACACTCGTGAATGCCAGATCTACTGGAAATTTAGCGTTGAGGCCTATTTCTTAGATGGGTGCCATGAGTGGAAGATCAAATGCTAGGTAAAAGTAGCTTCATCTTATGAGTTATGACCCATCCAACCAATATGGTTAGTTTCTTGAGATCATGCGCTTTTGTGACATTTCAAACCATCTTGAGGAACTACACACTAGTAAACATTTTTAGCCCAAACAAATGTTGTGTCTTACAAGATCACCCATCACCGAAGTGGCATCAGATCAGATTACCAGCCTTACGTAAAAAACCCAGAAAATGTGAAGAACATAGAGAAAAGGAAGAAGATCCAAAGGTGAATGCTCCTAAAAACGACCGCATCTAAGAAGCAAGAAATAAAGCAAATACTAGTTACACTTGACCTTAGTCCTAGATCTAGTTAGGACGGTTATCACCAACACAGAAAACTTAGTATGGTTAATAAAAGGCTTAGTATCCAACACTAATCCCAAAGAGAAGATCACACCATTTTTCTTAGTTCAAGTGATATATCAATGCTTTCTGTGAAGCAAAAATACACTTCACTGGTACATAAAGAACAGGCAAACAGAAAATAGATCTGCCACATTAGCACAAAACAAATTCCAGTATAAAAATAATACGAGAGAGCAAGCAATGTCAAGTACCAGTAAACAGCAAAGAAGGATTAATTGTACTACTAAAAGAGCACTCATCCGCATGAAATGAGGAAACAAACAATAGCAAAAGCAAAATGCATTGTCCTCCGACATCTTTTGACCACACTACCATAAGAGGAAACTGATGCGTGCTTGGGAATAAGAACAATTATGGGAAAGAAAGATAATGAAGTTACTTTTTCTTGAACCTCACACAGCCAAACCGAGGATACATGAAGAGAACCTTAGAGGAAATGAACCAAGACAAGAAAAGCAGACAACGAAAGAAGATTGAACAAGAAAAAGGGGGAAAGGGCCAAAGGTCTTGGTTTCAGCGCTGAAACTGATAAACTAAAGGTCCTCCCAGAAAAACTAGAGATCTAAATCTCTTTAACAGAAAAAATGATGCAATAAAATCTAGACAAAAATTTCCTTGATGAGGAACATGGCATGAACTCAGATGGAAAGATGATGCAGAAGGGGTGAAGAAATCGAACAAGCAACCAACGAACTCATGACACATACTCAGATCAGGGCAGATCGACTGGCGCTGCCTCAAGACGAGGGCAAAACAAATACCAAATCGATCATTTTACTCGGTATTTTAATACCCCGGGTGGATCGAAATGGAAAGAGCAACCTCCCCTTTCCCCTCACAGGCCGTCGACTTCTCTATTCTTCCGCACAAAAACAAGACCAGCTCTACTACTTGTACTGGTTGAGCAATTAATTAAGGTGTTTTCTGACACAGACCAACACGGAGGATATGGCCACTCCGGAGAAGCTGGAAGAAAGAAGGGAAAGGGTGTAGGGTTCGTAGATCTGCGGAAAAGATGTGGCATGCTAGTTAGGGATCCACCTCTCCGGGTTATAAGAACACGGCCATGCCCCTACATGTATGGTAGTATACGTAGCAGGAATAAAATAAGCAACTTTGTTGTGTAGGCAAAGCGCAGCGGGAACTACAAAGTGTAGCTCTCCGCTACGTACGTGCTGCTTGCTGCTAACTAAAAACCAGGAAGCAACGGAGAAGGAAACCTCGGCAAACAAGAAAAACACCCAAGAAAGAAGCAATTTTCGAAGCAATTTCGCAGATCTGCGCGCGGGAAGGGTGAATTAGTTGATGATGATTGTATGTGTGTATACCCTGCGCTGCCGAACTCGTACAGCTTGCCGCGGCTGGAGAAGATGATGAGCGCGACCTCGGCGTCGCAGAGCACGGAGAGCTCGTAGGCCTTCTTGAGCAGGCCGTTGCGGCGCTTGGAGAAGGTGACCTGCCGGTTGATCTTGTTCTCGATGCGCTTCAGCTCAACCCTTCCCCTCCCCATGGTCGCCTCCTCCGATACCAACTTCCCAAGCAAACAAGAACCGGTGATCAGCTTGCTAGCTAGCTTGCTGCGGTGGTTCTAATGGCACCTACTAACACACAGGGCTTGTGAGGCGATGATGGATGCCTCATATAATGAGGCGAGAGGGAGCGGGATATTAGTGGAGGGAGGCAAGGGGGAAAGGGAGGGTACTGGGTGCACTGTAGCTCGTCGCTGGTTTCTTGCGTCGACACATCCCTTTCCCTCTCTCAACTTTAAAGGAGGGTAACTTTGGAGTGGGACGGGGCAGTTACCACGGGTTTACCCTAACTGGAAGCACGGCCCGGAATGAGGCCGATCCAATGACGCCACAAATGTGCGCGTCGCTCTGGACGACATACACGAGGGAGGGGGAGATCGATGAGCTACGCCACCCCCCCTCCTAGACTTAACCCCAACTATGTATGTTGCCACCTACTGGTCCATTTGGACCACCCTCCTCGACCGCCCGCTGGAGGAGGATGCACCCGAAATAAAGAGGCAGGGACTCCCCGGCTTAAGCCATGGCAAGATCTGCTTCGTCTTGTACGTAAACCCTAAAAGCGGTTCGGTGCTACCCCGGCTAGTAGTACTTGTGGTACTTCTCTCTCCCAACACCAAGTTCTTTTAGGACGGTTTTGCGTGCTACCTAATTCCTGGTTTGTTAACCTCCACCATCTTATGTTGCACAATCCTCCTAAGCTCAAAAAAGTGTGCTCCAAAGGAATAATACGTGACTCCCTCTGATCTATAATAAGTGTCGTTCATCTAGTACAAAGTTTATACTAGCTTAGTACAAAATGGGTGACGCTTATTATAGATCGGAGGGAGTACGTAGTTTTAGCAGAACATTCGTGTATGTGTTGTAAGATGCTACTCCTGAATTAGAGTTCTCCTGCTGGATTTGGCTGTCTATGATGGTTAATTGGTTTCTATGATTAACTCCAACAAATGGTCTGATGTTGATCCAATTACGTACGAATAAATGTCACCGAGAATTGAGAAATCTGAATCAAACAAGGCATAGATGACTAAGTTATCACAACTATCAATTGATCATCAACTCGAGCAAAATGATGGTGCTATTGTTGGTGAAAACCAACTAAAAACATATATTACCAACTTTTATGAACTATTTTGTAGCTCGCCATATATCCAACTTGATGAGAATATGTTATTTCAATTTCACACGGCCAGTGCAATTAACTTAAATGCAGTGCATGAGAGCACCTTCAATAGGTGGTGTATAATAGCGCTTAACCGTTTTTTATGTAAAAAACAACAAACGAGCTTCAACAGTTGCCCTATTCCGATTTTGGCCAAACTTTTTTTAGATCGTGATGTGAACTCAAAGCTAGACACAAAGCACTTTTGAGCTCACGAAGTAAATATGTACACAAAACATGATTGTGTCAGTCCATCAAAAACAAGAGCTCCTCGTCGGTACTATGCAAGGCCTAGTGATGATGTTCTAAGGCCTTCATCGATTTGGGTATGTGTTAAACCTGCAAGATCATGTTTGTATGTGATCGTAACATGGTCTTGTTGGATCACTGATTGCAACATGATAGATGTTGCAATGAACGATTATAGGCCCATGTTATGCAGGTTTTGAGATGATTGCAACATGATTCATGTTGCAATTAATGATCGTAACATGGTGTATGTGGCAATGATAGGAGATGGTGAAAACCAACTAAAAACATACATTACCAACTTTTATGAAGTATTTTGTAGCTCACCAGCTAACGCATATATTCAACTAGATGAGAATGTTATAGCGATATTCCTCAATCATTGAGAGAGGGTGCCATTCTGACGACCTCTTTTTTGGAAAGGAAGTATTGGAGGCAATCTCACATATGCAACACAGTAAGGGATGGATCCTGAATACTTTTCCAGTTTTATCAAAAAAAAATAGCCGGTTAGTGTGCCTACGCGATTCCAGTGTTATAAAATGGGAATTTTCCCTGGAAACTTTGGTATTAACCAACTCTGCAATGAAAATCGTACGAAGTTATAGATGAATTCATTACTAGTCAAAAGAATAACTCTTCGAAATCATAATTACTAGTTCATTATTAATAATTGCATTAGTACAAGAAAGCCTACTGCTTACGTACGGAATTTTGCTATCAGTGGCGCACCAGCGTACGCTAGCGCCTCTACGCCAGTAGTAAGGTCTACCACTAGCGAGTTATCTGTACGCTGATACGTTACAAACATATCTATAATTTCTGCTTGTTCCATGCTTATTTGAGTGACATTGCTACGTGTTTTTCTTCACGTGCATACCATTTTACACTTATTTAAAATAACCTACTAACTCAGTGCATCCAGTTTCAGTTTCTGTCTGCTGATGTCTATGAATTGCGGGTTTATACCCATATTTACAGTGCCCAAAAAATTCCAAAAAATATATATAAAAAATCTGCGTTTCAGAAGACTCCGAAGGCCCGAAGGAGAGTCGGAGGGGGGCCACCCCCTTCCAGGAGTCCAGTGGGTGCGGCCCCACCCCTGGCCGCGCCAGGAGGCAGCTTGGGAGGAGGGCACCTCCCCTGGTGCCCCCCCTTCGGCCTATATTTAGCCCTCGGTACAGAAACCCTAAAAAATACCCCGCATCGCAAATTTCACCATTGTTCCGCCGTCGCCGTGATCCCGAGATTGGGATCGCCAGAAGACCTCGTCCCCGCACCCTGCCGGAGGGAGGATTGATCTTCGGGAGCTCCACAACCACCATGAGATCTTCCCGAATGTGCCGTGAGTACTCCCCCTTAGACCATGGGTCCATGACCAGTAGCTATGTGATGTCTTGTCTCCAATCTTGTGCTTCAATTCTTAGCCCTTGTGAGTTGACCTACATGATCAAGGCACTTAGGTAATCTTTCTGTTATTGCCCTTTGATTTGGCTGTCTATGATGGTCATCTGGTTTCTCTGATTAACTTCAACAAATGGTCTGATGTTGATCCAATTACGTACGAATAAATGTCACCGCGAATTGAGAAATCTGAATCAAACAAGGCCTAGACAACTAAGTTATCACAACTATCAATTGATCATCAACTCAAGCAAGATGATGGTGTTGTTGTTGGTGAAACCCAACTAAAAACATATATTACCAACTTTTATAAACTATTTTGTAGCTCGCCATATATCCAACTTGATGAGAATATGTTATTTCAATTTCACACGGCCAGTGCAACTAACTTAAATGCAGTGCATGAGAGCACCTTCAATAGGTGGTGTATAATCGCGCTTATCCGCTTTTGATGTAAAAAACAACAAACGAGCTTCAACAGTTGCCTTATTCCGTTTTTGGCCAAACTTTTTTAGATCGTGATGTCACTACTAGAGAAAAGGCTATACATAAAAATCCTATTGGTGGCGCATATAATAAGAAATGCGCCACCACCTTGAAGGAATGGCGCACTGGTTTAAAATGCGCCACCCCTCGTACCCGGTTTTCATGGCCAAGGTGCCACTTAACATGGGATTCATCACCAATGTCCCCGCGGATATAATAATCATACGGTTTTTAGAAATCTTCAATTTATTTCATCTCAAGCGGCTCGACCATAGCATTATCTGTCTGTTCTTGCTCAGCATTTCTATGAGTATCAGGAGAGATCAGACCCCGAGCGTCGCGATATTGGACCCCTTCTACATGTGTGAAAGCGTCTTGATGGACGACGGGGACGTGGCTCTCGCGGTGGGGTACATCAAAGAGTTCATGCTACAGAACGCGAGCGAAGATTTATTTCTCACGACCTACTCTCCCAAGTAAGTCATTCGCTCGCCGACGCGGCATATGATTTCTTAGCTTTCCATTGTTCTCTTCCAACATTCCTTTTGAACTGTTTTAATTATAAAGTGAGGATCAAGACTGCGTGCTCATTGTCTTTTCAGCAAAACACTCGCATGACGTGTATTTAGACTCGGGGAGTGCGCAGAAGAAAGATTACAAGTATGTCATGAGGGTTTTGGATGATGCTCTCGCCGGCTACAAAGAAGGGGGAGGCAAGATCGTGAAGCACAAGTTCAGCAAGCATCAGGCCGGCGTTAGCGTGTTCAACCACGTAACGCAGTTCCCGAGCGTCAAGCAGCCGGCTGGCAGTGTGAGGGATGCCTACTACGCCCTCCATCACATGCGGGCGATTGGACAGGACCAGCGCGACGTTACGCTGCCAAATCATCTAAAACCATGGGACGAAAAGAGGGCGTCAATCGCCGATGCAAATCTTAAGCAAGAGTTCTTTCACATCCAAGGGGAGATAGAGACTATCATCTTTCGTGAAGTCGAAGTGAAGGGGTCGATCTTCCACGCCAACATTTTACCGTCCAATGGGGAGATAGAATTCCGCCTAAAGGCCTTGCGTGACACAAGGCCTTTCATGACGAAAGAAGGCTTCCGGCCATTCCCTGAGCCGAGTCGGAACAAGTGACCAATTTATGTTATACGGCAGTCGTTTGATGAATGTGTGCCCTACATGTAATTTGGATGTACTCTTTGTGTAGTAGATGTAGTGTCAAATACTCTTGGTGCTCTTTGTGTATAAAGTCACTTCATATGCATTTTTATGCATATGTGCATGCTCCTGACCATTGATTTGCTTTGGCTAGTATATATTGTTGGGCACCATGTTATTGATAAGAATACATGCTATATTGTGGTGTTGTCCTTTGCTATCAATTCATATGGATGTGGCCTCTAAATCTTTGTTTTGTGCAGGTTGAAGATCAAACAAGAGATGATGAAGAATGTGTTGGATATATGCTCTAGAGGCAAATAATATGTGATTATTCCAATATATCTAAGCAAGTTCATAACCAGTTTCATACCGTGCTAGAACTGTGTCAGTGAAACAATGATGCAGGTGTGGTATAGAAACCCCCAGAGTTCCTAGTTAGCCTCTACATTGATAACTAGTTCATGGTCAACATGATGGTCGTGGTTTCGCGATCATGTACAATTAAGTCTCTTGACAATGAGGTCACCTCACTGGTTAAGTGACGTGATGAACATTACCTAAAATAAGCATTACAGCATGATCAAATCTTTTGAAGGTTCAGTGTTGCAATTACAGAACGTGGTAAACCGTTCCTTTGACCGTGAGTACGTGCATAATTTCTATCTTCCCGGATGCTTTGACTTACATCCCACCACCTGACTGAAATATGCGGGTCATAACGGTTGTATCTTGGGTATTCCGTGGAGATATGTTGACGAGTATTGTTACAAGAGCGGGATTTGTCAATCCATGTAATGGATAGATACTCAGGGCCCACTCGGTGAGATTCCATCCATAAAGCTGCGCAGCGTGTGACTAGGTCACGGGGATGAATATCACGGGAACGAGTGAATAAGGATTTGTTCAGAACGAGGTTGAACCAGACATAGGATGTCATTGATCGAATCTCGTAACAATCCAGTATCGCTGACAAAGTGAATGCTATACGGCGTAAGGTCCAATCGGTGTTGATATCCGGAATGCACAGGGGTCATTATGGGCATCCAGGTCCCGCTGATGATCATTGACCATAGCCTCATCTCGGTCATGACTGGAGTGTTCTCAGACCGTAGGGTAACACACTTAAGGGCTCGATGAAATCGGAGACCTTTTCGGAACTATCGGAGTTATCGGAGAATAAGAGAGAACTCCGAAATCGGTTCGGAGGGGAGACAGAAAAGTTCCGTGGTTTTCGAATTGTTCGGAAAGTTATTTAGATATGTTTTATTATTTAATTAATGAATTAAATATTAAAATATAATTTAAATAATTAATGGAATAATATTCTTTCTGAGTTTTGTTTTTTCTTTGATAAAGAAGAAAGGAAAAAAAAGAATAAAGAAAAAGAAAAAAAAAGGGGAAGAGCAAGTGGCGCCTTGGGCCACTTGGCCCAACTAGTGGCCGGCCAAGGCCCTAGTGGCCGACGGCCACATGCATGCCCATGCGTGGGCGCATGGTGCGGCTAGCACACATGTGGTACTAAGTTTAGTACCACATGGTTAGTTGACAGGCATTGCACCCCGGTTTTTCCCTATATATAGATGTGGTGGGTAGCCCTTTTTCAATATAGAAAATTCCAGAAAAATACAGATAAATTCTGTAGATCTCTCTCTCCCTATTTCTCCCTCCTATGAGCGGACTCCCCTTGTTTGGAGTCTGCACTGGGTTGGGGATGTCTCCACTATACGCACGCCGTTGTGCTGCTGAAACTCTGGTTCCAGAGGTCTGCTTCTGCCACCTCCGTTGGATCGGAGAACGGAGGTCGTCATCGAGTCTCGTATGTGTGCGAGTACTACGAGGTGCTACACGTGTGGCACTACACCCATCCGGGTGCTCAACACAGCCAGGGGGCTGTGAAACTTGATCGGCTACATCAACCACGTTTGCGGGAACGTTTCCCGCGCAACGGACTACACCCCGAGGTATGTTATTTCCGCACTCCTTTCTGTTACGGTAATACGGCTAGCTAGATCTTGGGTTATGGGAACGCTAGTTAGAAAAATTTGTGTTTTCTGCTGCGAACCCCAACAGTGATATCAGAGCTAGGTCTTTGCTTAGTATTACTGTACGGATAGAACACATCGGGGATGTGGGCGTTGATTGTATGATTGTTACCCTCCCACGTGTACTTGTTCACATCTGCGACATTGTTTGATGAAGCGGCCCCCGACCGACCTTACGCGTACGCTTACGCGAGACTGGTTCCACGCTTGACATACGGCTTGTACCGTATAAAGTGGCTGGGGAGGTGTCTGTCTCTCTACTTTAGCGAATGTGGCATTTGCAACGGAGGGCCCCGTGCGGGGTGTAATAGAGACAATCGTATGGTTGACGTTGTGGTTGACTCGTAGGTTAAAACCTGTTTAACTATGAAAGCCCTAGCAGCCACGTAAAACTTGCAATATACAACTAGACCGTCTAAACCTTGTATTGCTAAGTGGGGGCTATCATTCGTTTGTTTGTGATGTAGCGATAGCTTTGCTATGTGTTACTAGTAAGTAGTAATCGTCATCATAAAACAAACTAAAATGGAGACAGTGTAGACTTAGTGTTGCCATAGCTCAAACATCTTAAAACTTGCTAGTATAGGATACACGACGGTAGCATGTGATAACATGATCCCTTAACAAATCCAAACACAAGTATTCTACCGAAGTGTGCACCGCCTGGAAGGTTCTCCCATATGGCTTGATGCTCCGTACATACCGGAGTTGTCCTATATATTCAATGGAGTTCGCATGAGGTTGGGTTCGGCAAGCCTGGCATATGCAGATATGGCCTTGCTGAGCAGCATATAACATGGAGGTTAATTTGGCGATCCTAGCATATGCAGATATGGCCTCGGAATACTAGAGATCGAAAGATCGAGCATGAGTCACAGTACATATAAGATAATGTGATCGCACAAGTTGTTGTCTACCTTTGAAACTAACCCGTCGGCCGTGTGATATTCGAGGTCGGGCAGTGAATCTGGATCATGTAATCACTAAAACTTCCTAGGGATGAATTGTTTTAGTGCGAGCTCATCTATAATATGATTATATGAACTCATTGTTGTGAACTAGTCTTAATTGTGTTCCTTGCAATTATGTTTGTAGAAAATGAATGCACTAGAGCAACGTGAACTATCTTTCTTCATGGAAGGTAAAAGACTTAAAGAAAATGGGTCAAACTTAATTAGTTGGTACTTACGCCTTAGGACGTCGCTCAAGAGAGCAAACATCTTGTTTACAATAGAAGTGCATGTGGAAGAACATCCGGACGATCATGTTGGCGATAAAGGGATACTTGATCATTATGCTCGCCGACAGAAATGCTCCGTAATCAGGAATGTCATGATCTTCAACATGTCAGAGGTTTTGGGCATACAGTTTCAGGACACTGGCTCATATGACATGATGGACACGCTAAAGACAATGTTCGTACGTGAGTTCAGAGTTGCCAGTTTTGAGTTAGAAAGCAAGTTTCTATCTACAAAGATGGAAGAACGCACAAGACTTGGTGATCACTTGGACATGATGCATGAGATGTACCTGACCCTGGTGGAGGACTATGAATATTGGACAATGAACGAAAGCACCACGGAAGAGTTTGCAATAAACACGTTATTGCACTCACTCCCTCCGAGTTATGGTGATTATGTTCATAGCTATGTCGGAAGAGGAGCTAATATGAGTCTCCAGAACTTCATGACTGATCTCTTGGCCGCGGACATTGCTCCTATCGAGGATGCAGAAGTCGTGGATGGAGAAGGTATATACTTGATATACTTTATAAATGTTTATTCCCTTATACAACAGTTGCAGTAAATGAGTATCTGATACTTATTCTGTTTTATGAAAACAGGACCTGCCGTAGCATGGACGGGAAGAGGTGAAATCGAGGATTGATTGATATCAAGTCAGTTGATGGCCAGCATGGATTCCGCCGAGACATCTATCATAGGAGATACTTAGAGTATTAGATAAATCTTATGTAATCATTATAGTATGAACACTTAGTTATGTGTATTGCATCTCGCGAGACAAAGTTATTCATGTAATGAGACAAGTCAGTTGTTCCATCTTTATGAATAAAAGTGTGCTTATACTTTGATTACGTCTTGATTTATGATATGATAGAAAGCATTTATAATACTGCTATTATTGTCAATAAATATTCAATGTTTAATGATAAAGTTGTCTTGATTATAACAAGTCAAAGATTTGATTGCATGAGGTGACTTCATAACTGATGAATTCATTAAGTGTATGATCTATTAACTTGTGAGTTCATTATCGAATGAAAATAATAACTTGATTGCATGAGATGGATTAGATACACGATCTATGAACCTCTGCAATAAATATAACCATGACAAGGTTCTAGCAAGTAGAACTTGTGCCAATCATTGTACATAAATGATGTACTAAATGGGCACGTGAGTTATCATTAAAGACTTCATATGATTAATTGAAAGTTGTATTCAATTGAGATCATAAAACTGAGATTCAGGAATCACAGTGAGAAGTGAGAATACAAGGATACATATCACTACGCTACGATCCGAAGTGATAAGTATTGATATTGACATAATGGTAGACTTGTGGAAGTTGTACCACAAACTACGATGGAAGTTGAAAGTGCTAGACTACTTAAACCATTCGTAGTCATACTAAACCATAGTATGGTCTAAACGTTCTTTCCCCTAGCACTATAGTTATTGTCGAATAAGGTTGTTTAATTCATTAAGTTAAAACACCCACTTCATGAATAGGAAACCATCCTGAATCTAACGAGACATGATAGCTCCATAACTGATGGTGTTATAAGGTTTCTTAAAAGAAAGAATTTCTTTGTAATAAAACTACAAGCAATTGAAATTACATATTCTCCCCGAATAGCAAATGGTGTGTTCCTTGATTGGTAATGCGAGAAGAAGTCTCTCGACACGGATCCAATGGGAGATAATGGAAACTTTGACCAGGGTATTGGACCTTGCCTTCAGAATATCAGAGTATTGCAACGGAAGCGTGTTCCGCTGTAATGACGCTATATAAGGAAGGATGTGCCAAAGATGATTGATCTTGGTATATGAGTTGAAGCCATTGTTGAATTTAGAAGGTTGTCATGAATACGTTCTGTACAGAACAATAATCATGAGTCTTCTTAATAAAACAATAGGGAATAACATTGCTTGAAACACAAAGGAATGATGGTAGCCTAGAACACGAGGAGAAATGAAATAATATTGAGTTACATATAGGATGGCTCACGTCCTGTGAAATAAATCGGTTCTTTCAAATTCTCGATGAACTGGAGAGTTATTGAGAATAATGTAACGGGCATAAGGCATTATTTGGTTATGACCAAAGTTCAATGGTGATTGACTACGGAAACGTAGGAATGCTTTAATCAATAAAATATTTCATTTACACTACAATGGACCATAGCCTGAAATTGCATCTCAGTCAAATCGGGATTTGAAAGGGAATTGCAATGGGCATGACAAAAGTTTATTTCGTTAAAAGGATGGACTATAGTACCTCAAGACAGGAACCCTCAACCTTGATTTGATCGAGTGATTTTGTGATGACCAAAATATTGAGTGGGCCTGCAGTTTCATGAAACTGAGTGGGAGCTTTGAAGACTTCCCGGAAACTTGGAATGCAGAGGGCATTTTCTGAGTGGGAGCTTTGGAAGCATTGTCATTATGTGAGACATAGTGAACAATAAAATGACTTGATGAAAGCTGAACCACAAATATATGAGTATATGATGGATATATTTGAGTGGGAGCATGATCATTGTCTCAAACATATATGCATCGATATGTGTGAAGAATGATCTCATATGTATATATATATGGATATGCATTGATTGTGTATATAGAGAATCGTCTTATATACATATGTGCATTATGATATATATAGAGCATAAGGCAAATAAAATACAAGATTGCAAGAATCTTCTTTTATGTGAAATACCAACACATTACACGTAGAAATCTATA
The DNA here is from genome assembly GCA_950022295.1 of Bromus sterilis. Lineage (NCBI taxonomy): Eukaryota > Viridiplantae > Streptophyta > Magnoliopsida > Poales > Poaceae > Bromus > Bromus sterilis. The sequence goes on from OX465599.1 coordinate 66,192,359, forward strand.
TGAGTAGATTAAGATACGGATAATGAAACGAAGTGAAGGTTGGAATAATCTTCTATACAAGAAACATGTTCTTGTGGCTAGAAATTATATAATGGATGAAATCCAAATATCACTAGCAATGTCTTGATGGAAGAATAGAGATGCACCATGTACTGGACATGTGATCTTATATGTTCTTGACATATGATTCTACCATATAACATGCATTGTGAATCCAACAACAGAATGACTCAAAAGTTCTTGGAAGAAGAACAGATTCCGATGTGCTTTAGGAGTAAAACACAGAATCTGAATAAAGTCCATGATTTCAGTATATGAGGAATACTGAGGACTGTACTCTAAAATATAGAAAGGATAATAGACTTGAATGTAATACAAGATTACAATTGCAAGCCACATTATGGGTCTATATGGAATTAGAGACATCACCAAAGACATGAAAGAAATGTGAGCAAAATTCACGGTACTACAAACATAATACTACTTAAGAAAGTAGACGTAAGGATAAAAGCTTAGCGTTAGAAGTATTGGACTTCTGGTTCAGTGTATTTCCCAGTATATATGACTAAGGATGAGTCTTCTAAAGACTGAACCAAGAGATCATTGGAGGATACTGTGAAATAATAGTCTCACTCTCCCGCGAAACTTATATCCAACCATTATATGATAATGAGTGGTATGTCAAAAGAGCTTTTGACCTGTACCAGTTGCAAAGGAAACATACGAATCTGAATTGGTGCAGTTCGTTGACGAAACCTCTTCCATGAGCAGGCATGATCAATGAACACTTATGTGATAAGATGATTATGATCGAAAAAATACGGCTAGATTATTAGCACTCTAGTGCAAGTGGGAGACTGTTGGATATATGCTCTAGAGGCAAATAATATATGATTATTCCAATATATCTAAGCAAGTTCATAACCAGTTTCATACCGTGCTAGAACTGTGTCAGTGAAACAATGATGCAGGTGTGGTATAGAAACCCCCAGAGTTCCTAGTTAGCCTCTACATCGATAACTAGTTCATGGTCAACATGATGGTCGTGGTTTCGCGATCATGGACAATTAAGTCTCTTGACTATGAGGTCACCTCACTGGTTAACTGACATGATGAACATTACCCAAAGTAAGCATTACAGCATGATCAAATCTTTTGAAGGTTCAGTGTTGTAATTACAGAACGTGGTAGACCGTTCCTTTGACCGTGAGTACGTGCATAATTGCTATCTTCCCGGATGCTTTGACTTATATCCCACCACCTGAATGAAATATGCGGGTCATAACGGTTGTATCTTGGGTATTCCGTGGAGATATGTTGAGGAGTATTGTTACAAGAGCGGGATTTGTCAATCCATGTAATGGATAGATACTCAGGGCCCACTCGGTGAGATTCCATCCATAAAGCTGCGCAGCGTGTGACTAGGTCACGGGGATGAATATCACGGTAACGAGTGAATAAGAATTTGTTCAGAACGAGGTTGAACCAGACATAGGATGTCATTGATCGAATCTCAGAACAATCCAGTATCGCTGACAAAGGGAATGCTATACGGCGTAAGGTCCAATCGGTGTTGATATCCGGAATGCACAGGGGTCATTATGGGCATCCAGGTCCCGCTGATGATCATTGACCGTAGCCTCATCTCGGTCATGACTGGAGTGTTCTCGGACCATAGGGTAACACACTTAAGGGCTCGATGAAATCGGAGACCTTTTCGGAACTATCGGAGTTACCGGAGAATAAGAGAGAACTCCGAAATCGGTTCGGAGGGGAGACGGAAAAGTTCCGTGGTTTTCGAATTGTTCGGAAAGTTATTTAGATATGTTTTATTATTTAATTAATGAATTAAATATTAAAATATAATTTAAATAATTAATGGAATAATATTCATTTTTAGTTTTCTTTTTTCTTTGAGAAAGTAGAAAGAAAAAAAAAGAATAAAGAAAAAGAAAAAAAGGGGGAAGAGCAAGTGGCGCCTTGGGCCACTTGGCCCAACTAGTGGTCGGCCAAGGCCCTAGTGGCCGACGGCCACATGCATGCCCATGCGTGGGCGCATGGTGCAGCTAGCACACATGTGGTAATAAGTTTAGTACTATATGGCTAGTTGACAGGCATTGCACCCTGGTTTTCCCCTATATATAGATGTGGTGGCAGCCCTTTTTCAATATAGAAAATTCCAGAAAAATACAGATAAATTATGTAGATCTCTCTCTCCCTATTTCTCCCTCCTATGAGCGGACTCCCCTTGTTTGGAGTCTGCACTGGGTTGGGGATGTCTCCACTATACGCACGCCGTCGTGCTGCTGAAACTCTGGTTCCGGAGGTCTGCTTCCGCCACCTCCGCTGGATCAGAGAACGGAGGTCGTCATCGAGTCTCGTATGTGTGCGAGTACTACGAGGTGCTACACGTGTGGCACTACACCCATCCGGGTGCTCAACACAGCCAGGGGGATGTGAAACTTGATCGGCTACATCAACCACGTTTGCGGGAACGTTTCCCGCGCAACGGACTACACCCCGAGGTATGTTATTTCCACACTCCTTTCCGTTACCGTAATATGGCTAGCTAGATCTTGGGTTATGGGAACGCTAGTTAGAAAAAATTGTGTTTTCTGCTGCGAACCCCAACAAAATGTAGCTTTCTGTTTTCAATAATTGTTGGGTTCAATGTAAAATTGTGATGGATGTAATCTTGTGAATCTTGTTGGCCTCTAAACCTTAGACGATGATGGATGTAATCTTGTGAATCTTTATAATAAGAATGTAATGCAATTCTTTTGTATCAATAATTGTTGGGCTCATTGTAATATTGTGTTTCCAATTTCTGTAATATGATTAAAAAAATCTGTAATGTGTGTAATTCTGTAGTGCTTTTCTTTTTTCTTTAATTCTTTTTTTTGTTTTCTATAATATAGTCAATGACGCATTATGTATTAACTTAGTGGCGCACCAGTAATGCGCCACCCCTAAGGATCCTTAGGCGTGGCAGATTTCAAAATGTGCCACCCCTGAGGTATTAGGGGTGGCGCATTTCAAAATGCGCCACTCCTAAGAGCCTTAGGGGTGGCGCATTCAGCATGCGCCATCCCCTAAGCCCTTATTAGTGGCTTTTTTTTAGTGGCGCATCCATAATGCGCCACTAAAGGCCTAAAAAGGACGCCGCCATAAGCCATTTTCCTAGTAGTGTGTGAACTCAAAGCTAGACACCTTAAGCACTTTCGAGATCACGAAGTAAATATGTACACAAAACATGATTGTGTCAGTCCATCAACAACAAGAGCTCATCGTCGGTACTGATGCAAGGCCTAGTGATGATGTTGCAATGCCTTCATCGATTTGGGTATGTGTTAAACCTGCAAGATCATGTTTGTATGTGATCGTAACATGGTCATGTTGTATCGGTGATTGCGACATGATAGATATTGCAATGAACGATTATAGGCCCATGTTATGCAGGCTTTGAGATGATTGCAACATGATTCATGTTGCAATTAATGATCGTAACATGGTGTATGTGGCAATGATAGGAGATGGTGAAAACCAACTAAAAACATACATTACCAACTTTTATAAAGTATTTTGTAGCTCGCCAGCTAGCACATATATTCAACTTGATGAGAATATTATAGCGATATTTCTCGATCATCGAGAGAGGGTGCCATTCTGGCGACCTCTTTATTTGAAAGGAAGTGTTGGAGGCAATCTCACATATGCAACACAGTAAGGTATGGATCCTGAATACTTTTCCATAGAGTTTCATCAAAACAATTAGCCGATCACTAAGGGTGATAGTGTGCCTACGCGTTTCCAGTGTTATAAAACGGGAATTTTCCCTTGCATACGGAAACTTCGGTATTAACCAACCCAGCAACGAAAGTCATACGAAGTTATAGATGAATTCATTACTAGTCAAAAGAATAACTCTTGGAAATCATAATTACTAGTTCATTATTAATTATTGCATCAGTAGAAGAAAGCCTACTGCTTACATACGGAATTTTGCTATCACTGGCGCACCAGCATACGCCAGCGCTTCTACGCCAGTAGTAAGGTCTACCACTAGCGAGTGGTCTGTACGTTGATACGTCCCAAACGTATCTATAATTTCTGCTTGTTCCACGCTTATTTGGGTGACATTGCTACGTGTTTTGCTACACTTGCATACCTTTTTACACATATTTGGACTAACCTACTAACTCAGTGCACCCGGTGCCAGTTTCGGTCTGCCGATCTCTGTGAATTGCATATTTATACCCATATTTACAGTGCCTAAAAAATTCAAAGAAAAATATATAAAAAATCAGCGTTCAAGAAGATTCCGAAGTCTCGAAAGAGAGACGGAGGGGGGCCACCCCCCTCCCAGGCGGCCAATGGGCACGGCCCCACCCCTGGCCGCGCCAGGAGGCCGCTTGGGAGGAGGGTACCTCCCATGGTGCCCCCCTTCGGCCTATATTTACCCTCAGTACAAAAACCCTAAAAAAGGACCCCACATCGCGAATTTCACCACTGATCCGCCGCTGCTGCGATCCCGAGATCGGGATCGCCAGAAGAGCTCGTCCCGGCACCCTGCCGGAGGGAGGATTAATTTCTGGGAGCTTATTGATGGCACTGAAGTAGTGCTCCTCGTTGGCTACCCCAAGTGGAAGGTTGAGATGTAGCGTAGCATCAAAATTTCCCTTACGCGGTGGTTGTAAGGTTTATCGAATCCAAGAGGACTCCAAGGATCGACAAGTAGGTGGTGAAGCGAGCAACGCGCCGTTTGAATGATATTTCTCTCTTAACCTGGACCTGCACACACACCAATAACTTTGATCCCAACGAGTTCAGAGAGGTTGTCAATCTCTCCGGCCTTGTTGTTTACAAAGGATCAAATGCACGGGATAATGATAGTAGTGATAATTGCAACGAGAAGTAAGAGCAGTAAATAAAGTGGAGGTGTAAACAGTGGTGGAAATATGGACCGGGGTCCCATCATGTCCGCTAGTGATATCTCTCTCCCAAAAGGCGATAAAACATTTAAGCTCGGTGAACAAATTACAACTGGGCAATTGACAGAATTATAAACGCATCACAATGCTAATTGTGATACTTGAAAGTAAGGGGCTCAAAATTATGCGCAGTACGCCAAGACAAGTAGACCAAAAACCATCTGCATCTACTCAATAATCATCCACCTTAATATATCTATCCAGAACATCTCGCTGGTATTAAGTTGCGAGCCCCACCCAAAGTGTAAACTCAAAGCAACAAACATTTGCATTAACAATCTATGCATAAGGTAAACAATCCTTGCAACCGTGGTTACAAGCATTGTTGTTTTCTCCCTGGTGGCAACAACACATCCCCTAGTCTCATGTTTCTGTCACTCAAGCTAGACATCGGGGGGTATGAACCCACAATCATGCATAACGCTCCCTCTTGGAGTTACTATGTACTACTTGGCCAAAGCAATAAAAAGCAACGGAGAACATGCAAGAATTACCGAAGAACAAAATATAAAAGGTAAACCAAATATATAACTCATCACGATCTGAACATAATGTCATAATCCATCGGATCCCAGCATACACAGCATAGAAAAAGCAGGAAAATTACATAGGTGCCTTGATCATGTAGGGTAGCTCACAAGGTCTAAACATTGAAGTACAAGATTGGAGAGAAGACACCACATAGCTACTGTTCATAGACCCATGGTCCAAGGGTGACTACTCACAGCACATCCGGGAAGCGTCCATGGTGGTGGAGAACCTCCCAGAGGTCAATCCTCCCTCCGGTAGGGTGCTGGGAAGAGGTCTTCTGGTGCTCCCGATCTTGGAAGCGCGGCGACGGCGGAATAGAGAGGTATTTTGCGATGCGGGATTCTCCTCGAGGGGCTTTTTGCGACGAATAGGTAATATAGGCCAAAGTGCCAGGGCCACCTGGGGCTCCCAGGCGCCCTAGTGGCGCGGCCAAGGGTGGGGCCGCCCACCTGGCCGCCTGGGGGCCAGGTGGGGCCCCTTGGCCCTCCTTCGGGGTTCTAGAGGCTTCCGTCATGCTGATTTTATTCTGTTTTTTCTGGAAAATTTTGAGCACTTTTAATTGGGGTAAAATCACTGCAACTAAAAGACATCAGCATATATATAGAAACTGGCACTGGGTGCACTGAGTTAGTAGGTTAGTCCAAATATGTGTAAAATGATATGAACGCGTAGCAAAACATGTAGCAATGTCACATAAAAGTGCATGGAACAAGAAGAAATTATAGACACGTTTGAGACGTATCAACATCCCCAAGCTTAATTCCTTCTCGTCATCGAGTAGGTAAATGATAACACAGATAATTTCTATGGTGACATGCTAACACACATATAATAACTTCAAAGTAAAGCAAGTAAGATGTGCAATTCAAGTCAAGATAATAATAAGCAATAGTCTTAGTAATGATTCTAGCAAAGCATGAACATAAAGGTGCAAGAGTTCTCATTGTCCTTGACTCGAATGTCTCCAAATGGTGTTTGTGTGTAAGCAATGGGAGATGGGATTAGAGAATAAATATAATATATATATATAGTTTAATTGAGAACTCAATCTACTAAAGTTTCACACTTGGTCTCCTTCGGGGTCTTATTTTGACTCATCCCCACACCACTAGTCAGGTACAAGTCAAACTGATCCTCTCCCTTTCGACTTTGAGCACTCATGCAATGGATGAGCGCGAGCAAGATACATTGGCACTAGGATGGCAAAGAGAGAAATGATGGGGAAGGAAGGCAAAAAGGTGTGAAAGGCTCACATCAACGAGGACAATCATAGGCGAGAGAAAGCCAAATGATAGATATGATGTGAGGAGTAGGGATTGCCATGCAACGGATGCACATATGAGCTAAGGTAAGCTCTCCAATGGAACTAGTGGTGGTGCATACAACTTGCTTGCTGATGGTGTATATATCTCCCCTCGTTGGTTACCCCAAGTGGAAGGTCAGATGCAGGATAGCGGCAAATTTCCCTGGTGAAGATACCAAGGTTTGTCTCCAGTAGGACTCCGGAGATGATAAGTAGGTGTCAGGAAAGCAATGGCACCGTTTGAGACAAAAGTTTCTTCTTTGACATGGACCTGCACACAACACAAATAACTTTTCTTCCCAACGAGTACAGAGAGGTTGTCAATCTCTCCGGCCTTGTTGTTCACAAAGGATCAACGCAACAGATAATAATGATAATGATAGTAACTGGAAAATAAAATCAGGAAAATAAATGAGCGTGTAAACAGTGATGAGAATATGGACCGGGGTCCCGTGATGTTCACTAGTGATGTCTCTATCCCAAAAGACGATAAAACTGCTATGCGAGGTAAAAAAAATTACAGTTGGGCAATTGACAGGATTAAAAACGCACCGCAATGATAACTAAGCTACAAAGAAAGGATGAGGCTCAAAAGCATGGGCAGTACGCCAAAACAAGTAGACTGAAATCCAACTCCATCTACCACTAATCATCCACCTTGAGATATCTATCCATAACATCTCGCTGGTATTAAGTTGCGAGCCCCACCCAAAGTGTAAACCCAAAGCAACAGACAACTGCATTAAAAGAACTTTGCATAAAGTAAACAATCCTTGCAACCACGGTTACAAGCACCGTTGTTTTCCCCCTTGTGGCAACAACACATCCCCTAGACTCATGTTTCTGTCACTCAAGCGTGTCATCGGGGGCATGAACCCACAATCGAGCATATCATTCCCTCTTGGAGTTACTACCTACTACTTGGCCAAAGCAATAAACAGCAACAGAGAACATGCAAGAATTACTTAAGAACAACAATATAAAAGATAAGAACCAAATATATTACTCAATCACAATCTGAACATAATCTCATAATCCATCAGATCCCAGCAATCTCAGCATAGCAACAGTAGAAAGATTACATATGTGCCTCGATCATGTAGGGCAGCTCACGAGGACTAAACCATGAAGAACAAAGAGGGGAGGAGAACATCACATAGATACTGATCACGGACCCATGGACTAAGGGAAACAACTCACGGCACATCCGGGAAGCGTCCATGGTGGAGGGGAAGCTCCCGGAGGTCAATCCTTCCTCTGGCAGGGTGCCGAGAAGAAGTTTGTTGGCACTCCCGATCTTGGAAGCGATGCGGCGGCGGAACAGAGGCGAGATCACGAAAAAGGGTTCTGTCTTTGGAAGAATCCCGTCACGAAGAATATATATAGGAGAAGGTGGGCAGCCAGGGGGCCACCAGGGGTCTAGGCGCCCCCCCTGGCGCGGCCAGACCCTAGGCCGCGCCAGGTGGCCTCCTGGGTCCCTGGTGGTGGCCCTCTGGCCCCACCCAGGTGAATCCGGAAGGTTCCATTGCACTGATTTTTTGTCTGATTTTTCTCGAATTTTTGGAGCACTTTTAATATTGGGGGGGGGGGAACCTGAAATAGAAAAATAACAGAAAACAGGAATTGGCACTGTGGTGCACTGAGTTAATAAGTTAGTCCAGATATGATCAAAGGTGTATGAAAGTGTATCTAGATCATAGCAATATGACACAAAACATGCATGGAGCAAGCAGAAATTTTAGATATGTTTGGGACGTATCAACATCCCCAAGCTTAATTCCTGCTCGTCCTCGAGTAGGTAAATGATAACAAGCATAATTTCTATGGTGACATGCTAGCAACCATATAAGAACTTTGAAAAGTAAAGCAATCAAGGTATGTGATTCAATTCAAGTCATAACATGCAAGAGTCTATATTAGCATTGAAACAAGCAACAAAAGAACATTAGGTGCAAGAGCTCTCGCTGTCTGTGACTCGAATGCCTCCAAATGGTGTTTGTGTGCAAGAAAGGGGATAGGGAATACGAGAAAAAAGTATTTTTGTTGAGAACTCAATCTACTAAAGTTTACAACTTGGTCTTCTTTGGAATCTTATCTTGACTCGTCCCCAGACCACTAGCCAGATACAAGTCAATTTGATCCACTCCTTTTCGATATTTTGAGCACTCATGCAATGGATGAGCGTGACCAGGAAAGTTGACACTTAGGATGGAAAAGAGAGAAGTATGGTGGAGGAGGAAGACAAAAAGGGTGAGAAAGGCTCACATCAATGAGGACAATCATAGGCGAGAAGGCCAAATGATAGATATGATGTGAGGAGTAGGGATTGCTATGCAATGGATCCACATATGAGGTAAGAAAATCTCTCCCATGGAACTAGTGGTGGTGCATCCAACTTGCTCGCTCATGAAGACCTAGAGCTCGTTTAAGGAGGCTCATCCTCGGAATATGCAAGCCAAGTTCTATAGTGTGAAGGTCCCCACATAGCTATATGCATGTATGATCATTTCTATGGAGTACAAGGATAATAGGGATTACTAGTCTGGATCTTTCAAAAGGATAGTAGTGTTGCCCCTTTCTCTCTTCTTATTTCTTTTTCTCTTTTTTCTATTTTTTTATATATTTTTTGGTGGCCTCAATGGCTCTTTCTATTTAACTCTCATTTCTCCTCTTTGGGATATTTCATTTTTTCCACTTTGGGATCTTTTCCTCACTTAAGGGCAACACTCTATTTTACAAGAAGGCATAGAAGATCTTCACACTTTACAAGGTACACAAACATAAAGAAGATGTAGCTATCATGATGTATGCAATGTATGCATCTGCCAGTGTAGCAAGAACATGTATGACATGAAGATCAAGTCATGAAGAGGTGGATGTTGCATGGCAATATATCTCGGAAAGGCTATGGAAATGCCTTGATAGGTAGGTATGGTGGTTGTTTTGAGTAAAGACATGAGGAGGTTTATGATGACAGAGAGTATCATGCCAAGGGTTTGGATGTAACGGTGAAGGTGGACGCCAATTCTCGGAGTGAGGAGAAGGCAATGCACGGTACGGAGGAGGCTAGCAAATATGAGGAGGTGGAAGTGTCAACTTTCAATACTTACATTAGTCCGAAAAACTCATGCACTTATTATCGGTAACTCTCAATCTAATGAGGAGGTTCACAAAGAGGCAGGTACCCTGAGGAGGAGTGTATGGGGGTTTGGTTATCCTTGCGCATCCTCGACTCATGGTACGTGAGTGTACTCTAATATCCGATCCCTCAAAAGATTAGTGATCCATCTGGTAGCTAGAGATCTCAACTAGTTTTTTAGGTTTTGAAAATAAACACGGATTGCCCAAAATACGACACCTATCACTAATAGGCTAGAGCTCTTGACACCAAAAGTTCAAACATTACTCACAACAATACCTCAAAACTATTGCAAGTTACTACTAAAATTAAATAGCAACCTCAATTACCTACTTTCAAGACAAGACACAAATCAGTGCAACAACCAACTCTCTTAACAACATAAACATGAAAACTAAAGAGAGTTCCAGCAAAAAACCAAACAAAAGCCAAGGCTCTTGCTAAAGACAAACTAAGACTAAAACTAAACATGGTAGAAGCTACGAAAAGATAAAGAACACACAACAACAGAAAGATAAGCATGGAAAATCCTATGATGTGTTCTAGATTGGAGTGGAGTGTGTTTCTCTCCCACACAAAGTAAGTTGGGGTCTAACTTGTTATGAACAGCAATCAAAGCTAAATAAAACTAAAAAGTAAATCTAAGTGCGGGACGCTCCAAGCATAGCACATAATGCATGAAGTGATAAAAATATAGTGAGATGAAGGACGAACTGATGATTGTTGATGGAGAAGGGGATACACGGGGGCATCCCCAAGCTTAGACGCTTGTGTCTCCTTGAATATTTATTGGGGATGCATGGGGGCATCCCAAAGATTGAGCGTTTTACACTCCAGGATCTTCTTTCATCATCTTCCATCGCACACTTGAAAACTCCCTTCATACATAACTCATCATAAGCTGATTAGAGAGGTTAGTACCCTTAATAAAATAATTTTTTACCCATTGGAAATAAATATATTCTTGAAGAGCTACTTTTTCTCAAGATTTCCAAGAAGTTTTTGCAAAGAAAAAGAAAGCTTAAGGTTTTGCAAAAGTATGGAAAGGAAAAACGTGGAAGAATCTGTAAAAAACAGAACAACAGGTAGTAAATAATTTTTTTGGGGTACTTTTTCAACTCAAATAAAAAAACTCAGAACATACGAAAGTTTCAAAATTGTATAGATCATGATGTGTAAGAAATTCAGCTCAAAAAGATGAACTTGTGATTTGTTCCGATTTTTTCCTTCAAGTAGACAGAATCTGTTTTCTGGACAACATGTCACAACTTTTGCTTCCCTTATCATAAGAGGCTATAACTTGGCACAAAGCTTGAAAATAAAGATACAATGATGTTGCTACAGTAGTAAAAATCATGAAGACCACTAAAAAAGATGTAAAAACATCTTGGGTTGCCTCCCAACAAGCGCTTTCTTTTACTCCTTTAAGCTAGGCAAGAAGATTATAAAAGATGCTCTCATAAAAATAAGGATTTGAAGCAAAAGAGAGCATCAATAAGAAAATATGAAAGAAGTTTAAGCTATCCTATGCCTATGAAACTTGTAAACAAATAAATCAAAGAAGCGCAAAGTGGCATGCATAGGAAGGTGGAAAAAGAACAAGTTCAAAAATTTCAACATAAAGAGAGGAGTTTTAGTAATATGGAAGTTTCTACACCCAAACTTCCCTCTCTCAAAATAATTTTCAGTAGTATCATGAACAACATCAAGAATATAACTATCACATAAATCATGTTGTTTATGACCTACAAGCACACGTGTATAGTTTTCAACATGGTCTTTAGGATCATAAGATAAATGCAACCCATCACATTGAGCCTTGATAAGAGCAAAATTCTCCAGAATATGATTTGGAGATTTCAAAAGGATAATAGGAAAATCAAGTGTGGGTGCAATAGCAACAATTTCATGCTTAACATGAGGAACTATAGCAAGTTCATCTCTGTAAGCATCATTCATAATGGCATCATGGCCACAAATATAGAAGGCATCAACTTCATCAAAAAGGGATATTTCAAAAGAATACATAGGATCATAACACTCATATAAGGTAAGAGTCAAAGAGTTACTCTAATTAGAAGGCAGACATGGATGGCTCCATTCTTCCTCCTTTTCTTCGTCACTCTCCTCCTCTTTTTCATCCAAGGATCTTTCAGGTTCAGCAATTTCTTCTTTCATAGATTCCTGCAAAACATTAGTCACTTCCATTGGGGGAGAGATTCTCTCAAGATGATCAGCAATATTATAATTTGCATCGTAATTTTCCAAACAATAGTTAATTATAGCAAGACTCTCAGATTTGTAAGGGGCAACATCAATATTTTTAAGAAGATAAGTAATTTCATAGGCACCCTTATAAGCAACAAATTCTTCTATTTTCTCTGCATCATAAAAATCATAATTTCTCTTAGCATAAGAAGCTAAGGTTTCATCATCATTGTACTCACATTGGAAATAAAGGTGTTTATGCCTCATAAGGCAACAAGATTCATCCCTGCAGAAAGATATATTATATATTGAGCACAAGTTTTAGCATACTCATACAACTGATGTATTTGTTTCCATAAGTGTATCGCCTTTTGAGATAAGTGGTGTTCCTTGTACCATTCTTGTTGATCCTCAGTGAATCCTCCATGCCAATAAGATCTAGTTTCAAAGAAGTTAGACATTGATTGGCAAGTAAGGAACTAGACATACTATATATATTTTTTGGATTTTTGGTAAAGGACACTAAAGCAAAAAATGAAAGGTAAACTAACAAGACTAAAAAACAAAGGTAAAAGATAGTGTGCAACTCCACTATCTTAGCACTCAGAGTCCCCGACAATGGAGCCAGAAATTTTCTTGATGGTGGATATATCTCCCCTTGTTGGTTACCCCAAGTGGAAGGTGAGATGCAGGATAGCAGAAAATTTCCCTCGGTGAAGATACCAAGGTTTGTCTCCAGTAGGACTCCGGAGATGATAAGTAGGTGTTAGGAAAGAAATGGCGCCGTTTGAGACAAAAGTTGCTTCCTTGACCTGGACCTGCACACAACAAAAATAACTTTGCATCCCAACGAGTACAGAGAGGTTGTCAATCTCTCCGGCCTTGCTGTTCACAAAGGATCAACGCAACAGATAATAATGATAATGATAACAACTGGAAAGTAAAAGCAGGAAATAAATGAGCGTGTAAACAGTGATGAGAATATGGACCAGGGTCCCGTGATGTTCACTAGTGATGTCTCTCTCCCAAAAGATGATAAAACTGCTATGCGAGGTAAATAAATTACAGCTGGGAAATTGACAGGATTAAAAACGCATCGCAATGCTAACTATGCTAGAAATAAATGACGAGGCTCAAAAGCATGGGCGGTACGCCAAAACAAGTAGACCGAAAGCCAACTGCATCTACTACTAATCATCCACCTTGAGATATCTATCCAGAACATCTCGCTGGTATTAAGTTGTGAGCCCCACCCAAAGTGTAAACCCAAAGCAACAGACAACTGCATTAAAAGCACTTTGCGTAAAGTAAACAATCCTTGCAACCGCGGTTACAAGAACCGTTGTTTTCCCCTCAAGCGTGTCATCGGGGGCATGAACCCACAATCGAGCATAACGTTCCCTCTTGGAGTTACTACCTACTACTTGGCCAAAGCAATAAACAGTAACGGAGAACATGCAAGAATTACTAAAGAACAACAATATAAAAGAGAAGAACCAAATTGTTGGAAATATGCCCTAGAGGCAATAATAAAATTGTTATTATCATATTTCCGTGTTCATGGTATATGTTTATTTTCCATGCTATAATTGTATTAACCGGAAACATAATGCATGTGTGGTTGCATAAACAACACCGCGTCCCTAGTAAGCCTCTACTATACTAGCTCGTTAATTAATGATGGTTATGGTTTCCTAACCATGAACATGAGTTGTGTATTAATTAATGGGATCATGTAATTAGAAGAATGACGTGATGGACAGACCCAACTAAGCATAACAATATTGATCGTTTCATTAAGTTTATATTGTCATGCCTTTTATTGTCAAGTATCATGTTTCTTAGACCATGAGATTATGTTATTCCCGGGTACCGGAAGAATACTTTGGGGACATCAACCATCACATCGTGACAGGGCGATCATAAAAATGTCTTACGGGTATCTCCAAAAGTACTTGTTGAATTACATGAATCAAGACTGGGATTTGTCCCTCCGTGTGACGGTGAGATATACTCTGGGCCCACTCGGTAATGCACATTCGGTAACGCTTGCAAGAACGTGACTAATGAGTTAGTCACAGAGAATGTTGTATTACAAAACGAGTAAAGAGTACTTACCGGTAACGAGATTGAACTAGGTATAGCGATACCGACGATCGAATCACGTGTAAGTAAAATATCGTGTGACAAAGGAAATTGTGTACGGATTATAGTAGTCCACGACATAGTGGTTCAATCGATAAAGATCTTCGTTGAATGTGTGGGAGTCATTACGGATATCCTGGTCCCTCTAATGGTTATTGATCAGAGAGATGTCTCGATCATGTCTACACGTTCTCGAACCGGTAGGGTCACACACTTAACGCTCGGTAACGCTAGAATAGCTCTGGGATAATTTTATTAATGGTGTTCGAATATTGTTCGGAGTCTCGTATGAGATCCTAGACATCACGAGGAGCTCCGGAAGAGTCCGGAGGTAAAGATTTATATAAGGCAAGTTGATTTCAGGGTTCCGGAAAAGTTCGGGATTTTTTCGGCAGTGTCGGAATGTTCTAGAAGGTTCCGGAGGGTCCCACTATGGGCCCCACCTATTTTGGACGACCAAGGGTGGTCCAATAGTCCATGTGACCAGCCCTCCTTGGTTTATTATGCCAATAAATGGGAAGCCCTTCAATGGGAGGGTTACCACTCTTAAAAGAAAGGTGTTACCATCTTTTTAATGAGAGAAGGGGGTTTCACTTGGGAATTGAAGTGGATACAACCTCCTTGCCTATATAAGAGAGGGGAGAGGCTCACCAATAACACCCAAGTCCTTCCACACCTCCTCCTCCCTCACGTGCATCGCTTGGCGAAGCCCTGCCCGCGGGAAACTCTTCACCATATCCACCACCACGCCGTTGTGCTGCTGGAATTGATCCCATCTATTTCTCCTTCTTACTTGATGGATCAAGAAGAAGGAGACGTCATCGAGCTGTACGTGTGCAAGCCTCCGGAGGTACTGCTCGTTTGCAGTGCTGATCGGATCGAACTTCACCAACAACTTCACCAAGCTGCGTTGAAATAAACGTTCAACGCGCGTGTTCTTCGAGGGTATGATGACCTACTCTCCCCGTTACTAGCATCTTCTAGATTGGATCTTGGATGTTGCTTCCGCATGTGAGAGAAATTTTTTGTTTTCTATCGCGCAATCTCCTACACAAATATATTACTCAATCACAATATGAACATAATCTCATAATCCATCAGATCCTAGCAAACTCAGCATAGCAACAGCAGAAAGATTACATATGTGCCTCGATCATGTAGGGCAGCTCACGAGGACTAAACCATGAATAACAAAGAGGGGAGGAGAACATCACATAGCTACTGATCACGGACCCGTGGTCCAAGGGAAACTACTCACGGCACATCCGGGAAGCGTCCATGGTGGAGGGGAAGCTCCCGGAGGTCAATCCTGCCTCCGGCAGGGTGCCTGGAAGAAGTCTGCTGGCGCTCCCGATCTTGGAAGCGCGGCGGCGGAACAGAGGCGAGATCGCGAAAAAGGGTTCTGTCTTTGGAAGAATCCCGTCACGGAGAATATATAGGCGAAGGGGGGCGGCCAGGGGATTTCCAGGGGTCTAGGTGGCCGCCTGGTGGTGGCCCTCTGGCCCCACCCAGGTGATTCTGGAAGGTTCCGTTGCGCTGATTTTTTTATCTGATTTTTCCCTAATTTTTGGAACACTTTTAATATGGGGGAAACCTGAAATAGAAAAATAGCAGAAAACAGGAACTGACACTGTGGTGCACTGAGTTAATAAGTTAGTCCAAATATGATCAAAAGTGTATGAAAGTGTATCTAGATCATAACAATATCACACAAAACATGCATGGAGCAAACAAAAATTATAGATACGTTTCAGACGTATCACTTGCTCATGAAGACCTAGAGGTCATTTGAGGAGGCTCATCCTTGCAATATGCAAGTCAAGTTCTATAGTGTAAGGGGTCCCTACATAGTTATGCATGAATGATAATCTCTATGGAGTACAAATGTAGCAATGGAGTACGATTGTGGATCTTTCAAAAGGAATAGTAGTGTTTCCCCCTTCGCTCTTTTTATTTCTTTTTTCTATTATTTTTTGTATTTTTGTGGCCTCTTTGGCTCTTTCTGTTTATCCCTCATTTGTCCTCTTTGGGATCTTTTAATTTGACCTATTTGGGATATTTTTCTCACTTAAGGGAAATACTCTATATTTTACAAGAATATAGAAGATCTTCACACTTTACAAGAAGTACTCAACATAAAGAAGAATTAAAACTATCATGATGTATGCAAATGTATGCCTCTGCGAGTGTAGTAGGATATGCAATGATACTAGCGCGTCATATAGCAATAATGAGGGAAAAACCCAACTAGCATGTGGCTCCTCGATCAAGCAAAATCATGTATGACATGAAGATCAAGCCATGAGATGGTGGATGTTGCATGGCAATGTATCTCGGAAAAGCTATGGAAATGCCTTGATAGGTAGGTATGGTGGCTGTTTCGAGGAAGATAAAGGGAGGTTTATGATAACAGAGCATATCGTGCCAAGGGTTTGGATGCACCGGTGAAGTATGCACCAACTCTCAAGGTGAGAAAGGGCAATGCACGATACCAAAGAGGCTAGCAAAATATGGAAGGTGGAAGTGCCAACAATCAAATACTCGCATTAGTTTGAAGAACTCATGCACTTATTATCGGTAACTCTCTATCTAATCGGGAGGTTCACAAAGAGACAAGTACCCCGAGGAGGAGTGTATGGGGGTTTGGTTATCCTTGCGCATCCTCGACCCATGGTACGTGAGGGTACTCTATATATTCCAACCCCTCCAGAGGTTAGCAATCCATCTAGTAGCTAGAATTCTCAACTAATTTTTTGTAGTTTTGAAAATAAGCACGGATTGCCCAAAATATGACACCTATCTCTAATAAGCTCAATCTCTTGGCACCTTAATGTCCAAACATTACTCAAATCAATACCTCAAAACTATTGCAAGTTACTACTATACTTATGATAGCAACCTCAATTACCTACTCATGCAAGACACACAACTTAGTGCAACAGACCAAATCTCTTACCAACATAAGCATGATAACTCAAGAGAGTTCCTAGAACAACCTAAACAAAAAAGCTCTTAAAAAGATCAGCATGAAAAGTAAGAGCTAAGCATGACATCAGCTATGAAAAGATAAAGAACACCGACACACAAAAGATAAGCATGCAAGCCTATGTTGTGTTCTACGGTGGAGCGGAGCGTGTTTCTCTCCCAAACATTGAAGGCTAGGATCCAACTTGTTATGAACAGCAAGCAAAACTAAAAAAAGCTAAAACATTAAAGAGCGAGACGCTCCAGATTTAGCACATAACATATGAAGCGATACAAATATAGCATGGAGAAGGACGAACTGATGATTGTTGATGGAGAAGGGGATGAATGGGGGAATCCCCAAGCTTAGATGCTTGAGTCTCCTTGGATATTTCTTGGGGGTGCATGGGGGCATCCCCAAGCTTGAGCACTTGAGACTCCCGAATCTTCTTTCATCCTCTTCCTTCACATACTTGAAAACTCCCTTCATACGAAACTCATCATAAGCTGATTAGAGTGGTTAGTACCCATGATAAAATATTTTTTCTCTAGTGGAAATAAAGATATTCTTGAAGAGCTAGTGTTTCTCAAGATCGCCAAAAAGGTTTTGAAAAGAAAAAGTAAGCTTAACTTTTACAAAACGAAGAAAACACAAAACGTGGAAGAATCTGTGAAAAACAGACCAGCAGGTAGTAAATAATTTTTTCGGGGTACTTCTGCAACTCAAATCAAAAAACTCGGAACAGATGCACGGAAGCCAATTATATGGAGTATGATGTCAAAATAATTCAGATCAAAAATATGATCTGGTGATTTATGGACAATTTTTCCGTCAAGGGGACATAATCTGTTTTTGGACAGCATGTCACAATTTTTGAACTTTCTTGCAATCGGAGGCTAAAACTTGGCACAAAGCTTGAAAATAAAGATACAATGATGTTTCTACAGTAGTAAGAAGCATCAAGACCACTAAAACTGAAAGTAAAAAACATCTTGGGTTGCCTCCCAACAAGCGCTTTGTTTTATGCCTTTTAGCTAGGCATGATACAAAGAGGAGGAATCAAAAGTCATCATAGTTATCGGAGTTATAAAGACCTTCAAATGTTTCCTCAACAAGTTCGTCCTGATTTATTTTAGGAAAGTGATACGTACCTTTCACCTTTCCACGTACACATATGTGTTACTTACCTATATCAATGAAGCCTTTTACGGCTCAGAGGAAGTCCCTTCCAAGCACTATGTTTCCTTGGTTTAGCTCCATGATGAAGAAATCAACCGTTGCACTCCTTTTAAAGAATGTAACTTGGAAATCTTTTACTTTTCCCTGGATCTCAGAAATATCTCCATTAGCATGTTCATGATTAGATGACAAATTATCCATGTTTGAAAGTTTTAAAGAATCATAAAGTACTTTCGGCATTGTAGAAACCATGGATCCAATATCACAATAACCAAGGAAGTCTTGGTTAGAGATGCTAATTATAACAGAAGGTTCCCAATCATTATCTATCTCCAAAATATCCTTCTTGTTGGGATTGGGTTTCTCTACTTTTCTTAAGTCTAGATCATCCATTATCTTTTCAATAGTAGCAAGTATATCTATAATAGTATCAAAGCTACAAACATAAAAAAATAGCTAGATAGACCATGTATAATATAAAGAGCTCTAGCTTCATCACACTCTAAGAAATGTCCTTCAGCTATAATATCAAGAAACTGTTTACACCATTTAAAAAGACCATGGTAAAAAATCCTAAGCACAATTTTTATAGGTATCCAAGGCATAATTCTTCTATGTGCATCAGAAATTATGTCCCATGCCTTCTTCATATTTTCTCCATCCCTTCGATGGAAATCTAGGACTTACGATTCCCTCAAAGCACCAAGTCCTAAAATGCTTGACTAAACAGAAAGAACTACTAAAAGCAAGGTAACTATTTTTTTGTGATTTTTGATAAAGGACACTAAGATAAAAACTAGAAGGTAAACTAATAAGACTAAAAAGCAAAGATAAAAGATAGTGTGCAACTCCCCTATCTTGAAGAGTGGAGTCCCCGGCAACGGCGCCAGAACTTGATGGCACTGAAGTAGTGCTCCTCGTTGGCTATCCCAAGTGGAAGGTTGAGATGTAGCATAGCAGCAAAATTTCCCTTACGCGATGGCTGTAAGGTTTATCGAATCTGGAAGGACTGCGAGGATAGATAAGTAGGTCGTGAAGCGAGCAACACGGCGTTTGAATGATATTGCTCCCTTAACCTGGACCTGCACACACAACAAGTAACTTTGCTCCCAACGAGTTCAGAGAGGTTGTCAATCTCTCCGGCCCAGTTGTTTACATAGGATCAAACACAAGGGATAATGATAGTAGTGATAATTGCAACGGAAAGTAAAAGAAGTAAATAAACTGGAGGTGTAAACAGTGGTGGAAATATGGACCGGGGTCCCATGATGTTCACTAGTGATGTCTCTCTCCCAAAATACGATAAAACAGCTAAGCTGGGTGAACAAATTACAGCTGGGCAATTAAAAGAATTATAAACGCACTGCAATGCTAATTATGCTACTTGAAAGTAAGAGGCTCAAAATTATGGGCAGTACGCCAAGACAAGTAGACCGAAATCCATCTACATCTACTCACTAATCATCCACCTTGAGATATCTATCCAGAACATCTCGTTGGTATTAAGTTGCGAGCCCCACCCAAAGTGTAAACCCAAAGTGTATAACATTCAAGAATTACTCAAGAACAAAATATAAAAGGATAACCAAATATACAACACATCACAATCTGAAAATAATCTCACAAGCCATAGGATCCCAGCAAACACAGCAAAGCAACAGCAGAAAGATTACATAAGTGCCTTGATCATGTAGGGCAGCTCACAAGGACTAAGAATTGAAGCACAAGAGTGGAGAGAAGACATCACATAGCTACTGGTCATGGACCCATGGTCCAAGGGGGACAACTCATGGCACATCTGGGAATATTCCATGGTGGTGGAGAAGCTCCCGGAGGTCAATCCTCCCTCCGGCAGGGTGCCAGGAAGAGGTATTCTGGTGCTCCCGATCTTGGAAGCGCGGCGGTGGAACAAAGAGGTATTTCGCGATGCGGAATTGATACGTCCAAAACGTATCTATAATTTCTGCTTGCTCCATGCCTCTTTTGTGTGATATTGCTATGATATTGATGAACTTCCATACACTTTTGATCATATTTGGACTAACCTATTAACTCAGTGCACCCGAGTGCCAGTTTCTATTTTCTGCTGTTTTTCTATTTCAGGTTTCCCCCATATTAAAAGTGCTCCAAAAATTCGGGAAAATCCAATAAAAAATCAGCGTAGAAGAAGCCCTAGGGTGGGGCCGCGCCAGGGGGCTGCCTGGACCCCTGGTGGCCCCCCTGGCTGCCCCCTTCGCCTATTTATTCCTCGTGACGAGCAACCCCCATGAAGGGAACCCTTTTTTGCGATCTCTCCTCTGTTCCGCCGCCGCCGCGCTTCCAATATCGGGAGCACCAGAAGACCTCTTCCCGGCACCCTCCCGGAGGGAGGAACCACCTCCGGGAGCTTCTCTACCACCATGGATGCTTCCCGGATGAACCGTGAGTAGTCCACCTTGGACCATGGGTCTATGATCAGTAGATATGTGATGTTCTCCTCCCCTCTTTGTTCTTCATGGATTAGACCTCGTGAGTTTCCCTACATGATCGAGGCACATATTTAATATTTCTGCTGTTGCTATGCTGAGTTTGCTGGGATCCGATGGATTATGAGATTATGTTCAGATTGTGTTTGAGTAATATATTTGATTCTCCTCTTTTATATTTATGTTCTAAAGTAATTCTTGCATGTTCTCCGTTGCTGTTTATTGCTTTGTCCAAATAGTAGGTAGTGACTCCAAGAGGTAGTGTTATGCATGATTGTGGGTTCATTCCCCCCGATGACTAGCTTGAGTGACAGAAACATGAGTCTAGGGGATGTGTTGTTGCCACAAGGGGGAAAACAACGGTGCTTGTACTTGCGGGTGCAAGGATTGTTTACTTTACGCAAAGTTCTTTAATGCAGTTGTCCGTTGCTTTGAGTTTACACTTTGGGTGGGATTCGCAACTTAATACCACCGAGATGTTCTGGATAGATATCTCAAGGTGGATGATTAGTAGGTAGATGCAGATGGATTTCGGTCTACTTGTCTTGGCATACCGCCCATGCTTTTGAGCCTCTTCCTTTCTTTATAGCATAATTATCATTGGTTTGCGCGCATAATCCTGTTAATTTCCCAACTGTAATTTGTTTACCTCGCATGGCTATTTTATCGTCTTTTCGGAGAGAGACATCACTAGTGAACATCATGGGACCCCGGTCCATATTTCAAATACTGTTTACACCCACTATCAATTTACTACTTTATTTACTTTTCCGTTGCTATCACTATCATTATTATCCCGTGCATTTTATCCTTTGTAAACAACAAGGCCAACGGGATTGACAACCTCTTTGTACTCGTTGGGAGCAAAGTTATATGTTGTGTGTGCAGGTCCACGCCAACCGCTAATCTCTGGCGACGTTGTCACCTTCTTGTATCTGTTGGAGTCCTACTGGTTCAATACTCAACATTAGCATCTTCGCTAAGGGAAATTTCCGCTATCTACATCTCAACCTTCCACTTTGGTTAACCAACGAGGGGGCGAGAAATCGTACCATCAGGGATTCTCCTCGATGGTTTCTGCGACGAAGAGGTAATATAGGCCAAAGGGGGGAGCCAGGGGCCACCTGGGGCTTCCAGGCGCCCTGGTGGCGCAGCCAGGGGTGGGGCCGGGCCACCTGGCCCTCGTTCGGGGTTCCAGAGGCTTCCTTCATGCTGATTTTTATTCTAATTCTTCTGGAATATTTGGAGCACTTTTAATTGGGGTAAAACCACTGCAACTAAAAGACATCAGGAGACAGAAACTTACACTGGGTGCATTGAGTTAGTAGGTTAGTCCAAATATGTGTAAAATGATATGAAAGTCTAGCAAAACATGTAGCAATGTCACATAAAAGTAAATGGAACAAGCACAAATTATAGATACGTTTGGGACGTATCACTTATCCACCACCATGAGATCTTCTCGGATGTGCCGTGAGTAGTCCCACTTGGACTATGGGTCCGTGACACGTAGCTATGTGATGTCTTCGATCCAATATTGTTCTTCTATTCTTAGCCCTTGTGAGATGCCCTACATGATCAAGGCGCTTATGTAATATTTCTGTTGTTGCTATGCTGTGTTTGGTGGGATCCGATGGATTATGAGATTATGTTCAGATCGTGATGAGTTATATATTTGGTTCTTGAGTAATTCTTGCATGTTCTCTGTTTCCTTCTATTGCTTTGGCCAAGTAGTAGATATTAACTCCAAGAGGGAGCGTTATGCTTGATTTTTGGTTCATTCTCCCCCCCCCCCCGATGTCTAGCTTGAGTGTCAGAAACATGAGACTAGGGGATGTGTTGTTGCCACCAGGAAGAAAACAACAGTGCTTGTAACCGCGGTTGCAAGGATTGTTTACCTTACACAAATTTTGTTAATGCAGTTCTCTGTTGCTTTGGGTTTACACTTTGGATGGGGCTCGCAACTTAGTACCAGTGAGATGTTCTGGATATATATCTCAAGGTGGATGATTAGTGCGTAGATGCTGATGAATAAACAATCTACTTGTCTTGACGTAGTGCCCATACTTTTGAGCCTCTAACTTTCTCTTAGCATAGTTAGCATTGCGGTGCATTTATAATTCTGTCAATTGCCCAGTTGTAATTTGTTCACCCAGCTTAGCTGTTTTATCGTCTTTTCGGAGAGAAACATCACTAGTGAATATCATGGGACCCCGGTCCATATTTCCACCATTGTTTACACCTCCACTATTTACTACTTTTATTTTCTTCTCGTTGCAACACCACTACTATTTCCCGCTTGTGTTTGATCCTTTGTAAATGACAAGACCAGAGAGATTGACAACCTCTCTGACTCGTTGGGAGAAAAGTTATTTGCGTCTGTGTGCAGTTCCACGTCAACTCCACGCCAAGCGAATTTCTGGCGCCGTTGTCACCTACTTGTTTCACTTGGAGTCCTACTGGATTGATAACCTTGGTATCTTCACCGAGGGAAATTTTTTGTTATCTACGTCGTAACCTTACACTTGGGGTAACCAACGAGGAGGTGGTATCTACACCCATCAAGCATAATTTCTGGCGTCGTTGCCGGAGACTCCAATCTTCAACATAGGGGACTTGCACACTATCTTTTACCTTTGCTTTTTAGTCTTGCTAGTTTACTTTCTAGTTTTAGCTTTAGAGTCTTATACCAAAAACCACAAAAAAATTAGTTATCTTGCTAGTCAGTATTTCTAAGTCCCTTGCCTTTGGTGTTGCACCCGAAGGAGAGATCCTCACCTTAAAACAAAGAGGTGGAGAAAGTTTGAAAGATTCTTGGTATAGAATTAATGATTCTCAAAATAGAGCCACCAAGAAGCAATCCACCACTATCCTGCTTACAAATTTTTATGTTGGCATTACTTCTTAGAATAGGTTTGTTTTAGATACTGCAATCAATGGGAATTTCTTGGAAGCCCCAGTCTGGGAAGCTCTTAATGTTATGGAAAATCTTTTCGTAAATCTCCTTATTGCTACCACTCAAGAGGACATTACTTTAGCTCACATTATGAGTAAACTTGAGAGGATAGAGCTAGAGATGCCAAGCATGGGTAAAATAAATGAGGTAGATCGTAGGATTCAAGGGAATTTGAATAGATTTGATAGCTCCATAAATAAATTTATAAAACCTTAGAGACCCTTAAATCCCATGATGTGGACCCTTCCAGGATTGATAAAATTGAGGATATTATTTAAACTTTAGGAACTACTCTATCTTTCATCAAAACTAAAATGGTAGAAACCCCCGCAAAGAAGGAACCTAAGTTTGTTTACGTACCCAAGGTTCCTCGACCCAAAATTAATCTACCTATTGCCAGAGTTATTGAAACTGTGAAGACCTTGGAAGAGATACATCTCTTGAATAGAATTAGAAATGAAATTCCAATTGGTCTTACTACCTTTGATTTTATTCCTAGAAGTGTTACCACCGGGCCTTTATTTGAAAGTCTTCTTAAGAGTAGTTGTACTATTGAAGAGATTTTTTATGATCTTGATGATGGTTCAATTGATACAACTTGATATTTTTGCATCATGCCTATCTCAAAGGTATAAAAGAAAGCGCTTATTGGGAGGCAACCCAAAATGTTTTTACTTTCGGTTTTAGTGGTCTCGATGCTTGTTACTACTCTAGCAACATCATTGTATCTTTATTTTCAAGCTTTGTGCCAAGTCTCAAAAGTTGTGACATGTTGTCCAGAAACAGATTATGTCTGCTTGACGAAAAAATTCACCTAAAATCACCAGATCATCTTTTTTATCTGATTTTTTGACAGTATGCTCTATACAATTGGCTTTCTGTCGTATGTTCTGAGCTTTTTGATTTGAGTTGCAGAAGTTCCACGAAAATATTATTTACTACTTGCTGGTCTATTTTTCAGAGATTCTGCCACGTTTTGTGTTTTAACCGTTTTGCAAATATTAAGCTTGTTTTTTCATTGCACAAACTTTTTGGAAATCTTGAGAAATAGTAGATCTTCATGAAAATATTTATTTCCAGTACAGAAAACTTATATATTTAAGGGTACTAACCAGTCTAATCAGCTTATGATGAGTTTCGTATGGAGGGAGTTTTCAAGTATGCGAAGGAAGATGATGAAAGAAGATCCAGGAGTGTCAAAAACTCAAGCTTGGGGATGCCCCCATGCACCCCCAATAAATATCCAAGGAGACTTAAGCGTATAAGCTTGGGGATGCCCCGTGCATCCTCTTCTCCATCAACAATCATCAGTCCGTCCTTCTCCATGCTATATTTTTATTGCTTCATGTGTTATGTGCTATGCTTGGAGCGTCTCGCTCTTTAATTTTTAGTTTGTTTTAGATTTGCTTGTTGTTCATAACAAGTTGGACCCTAGACTTCATTGTTTGGGAGAGAAACACGCTCCACTTCACCGTAGAACACAACATAGGTTTGCATTCTTATCTTTGATTGTGTGTTCTTTGTCTTTTCGTAGATGTTGTCATGCTTAGCTCTTAGTTTTGATGCTTATTCTTTTTAAGAGCATTTATTTAGGTTGTTTCTTTTGGAACTCTCTTGAGTTTCCATGCTTATCTTGTTAAGAGAGTTGGTATGTTGCACTGAGTTGTGTGTCTTGCATGAGTAGGTAATTGAGGTTCCTATTATAAGTATAGTAGTAACTTGCAATAGTTTTGAGGTATTGATTTGAGTAATGTTTGGAATTTTGGTGCCAAGATCTTGAGCCTACTAGTGATAGGTGTCATATTTTGGGCAATCCGTGTTTATTTTTTAAAACTACAAAAATTTATTTGAGAACTCTAGCTACTAGATGGATTGCTAACCTCTGGAGGGGTTGCAGTATATAGAGTACCCTCACGTACCATGGTTCGAGGATGCGCAAGGATAACCAACCCCCCATACGCTCCTCCCCGGGGTACTTGTCTCTTTGTAAACCTCCTGATTAGATAGAGAGTTACCGATAATAAGTGCATGAGTTCTTCGGACTAATGCGAGTATTCGATTGTTGCCACTTCCACCTTCCATATTTTGCTAGCCTCTTCGGTACCGTGCATTGCCCTTTATCGTCTTGAGAGTTGGTGCAAACTTCGCCGGTGCATCCAAACCCTTGGCATGATATGCTATGTCATCATAAACCTCCTTATATCTTCCTCAAAACAGCCAGCATACTTACCTATCAAGGAATTTCTATAGCCTTTCCGAGATACATTATAATGCAACATCCATCATCTCATGACTTGATCTTCATGTCATACATGCTTTTGCTTGATCAAGGAGCTGCATGCTAGTTGGGCCTTGCCCTTATCATTGCTACATGACGCGTTAGTATCATTGCATATCCTGCTACACTGGCAGAGGCTCGAATGGCTCCCACCCCGCTCCCACCGCCTTAGCCCTAGCCGCCACCTCGTCGCCGGCGATCTCTACGTCCAACCGTGGGATTTGAAGTCGGCTCCCACCATCCTCTTTGCTGCTCTCTTCTGCATCGACTGATCTCCATTTTATGGCGGTCCATGCATCAATCTCCTTGGGACTTGACTTTGCCCCAGGGATCAAGTTGGCTGAACATGTTCATCGGATCTTCAACCGCACGGTACACCCTGATGAATCTGGTCATTTTACTCTGGTAGTTTCTTTTGTGCGGCACTCCTTTCGTTTGAATGAAGATAACTTCAGTCTAGCGTTGGAAGCAGCCATTGGAGGGTTTCGTTCGAGGCTTCAGGTTTTCCACTTGCAAGATCGGGTTTATGGTTTTCATGTATCATGCAAGGATGTTGGTTTTTTCATCTACCATCAGAAGACTATTGTTTGCCCTCAGTTTCATTGCTTGTTTCATCTTTGGGGTAATGGTGGACCTGATTGGAAGAAGGAATTTCAATGTTGGCAAGTGGAATGTGATGAGGAATGGACTATAGTTAGTCCTTCCAAACGTCGTGCTAAACTAGTTTAGCCGCGATGGAGAAATCTCCATCCAAGTCAGCGTTCAAGTCCCCGATCCCTAAGAACAAAAAAGTTAAATTTGCAACATTTATGAACTATGAAGCTTGTAAGGGTTATCGTTTTCTCCCTACGGGAAGGGACACTCAAACTATCCTTGAAGCTGGTTACTCTTTTACACGTCATGAAATATCACATCTTCATGTCAATACATCAGTTCATGATCGCACTCCCTCGCCGCCATCGTCTCCGGCGGCTTCCGCTCGGGCAGTGATTCAATTTGGTAGTTTTCCGCCACCCCTATTTGTTCAGAAGTTGTTGATTCTACCCCTGATCCTTCGGGATCACTTACCATGCAATGTTCTGGGGAAAATCCATCCAATGTGGAACTAGAAGATAGGGTTGTTTCAGCTGAGCTTTTTTCAGAGGCGAGTGGGACTCCTAACTCATTTAGGTTGGTGGATTATGACTCTGATCGTGATTCCCCGGTTAAGATCCCATCACCTAAAGAGGCAGTTAAACAACTACAAAGTTTTTACGAGATGATTGAGGAGATGGCTGCTAGCTTCTGGGATTGCCAAAACTGCATCATTATGGGCCATGCAACGGACGCGTGTTCTAACCGGATGCGTTGTAGACTGTGCTTCCGGTCCGGTCACGTAAAAAAAGAGTGCACAGGCCTCATCAATGCATCTCCAATCTGGGTGCCTAAAGTCCCATCTAAAACCTTTGGGAGTCGAGCCTCAGCTTTGTCCTCTCCCGACGGTTCGGTTTCACCACAGATACGCTCGAGCTCTCCCGCAAAAAACCCCAATCTTAGCAGCGGCGGCTCCCCTGCTTCCTCCTCATCACCACCTTGCTCCTCTGCTTCGCCTCGCAGGGCTCAGCCGCCTACTTCGCCACAGTGTTCCTCTATGTCCATGGCCAACTTCGAGCTAGATCCTCGTCGTTTCCTCCCTGCGGGTCATGACATTGTGGATGGAGGTCCTGAGAGATTTCCTCGGACTTTCTACTCTGTGTCGCAACCTCCGCCCCGGATGCACGAACACTACATGGTGGCGATTGTTCAGCCACCGCCGCCGGCGCACTTGGTTGGCGTCAGACGCGAGCAAGTGCTGCACTTCCTCACCCAGGAGCTTCAGGTGATTGTTCCCTCGGCCCAGACCTGGTTTCAAGGGGTAGGCCTGTTTGAAGTTGAGAGTCCTGTGGTCCGTGCATCTTTTGTTGGGCATGCACCGTTTGTGCTTGGATTTGATGAAGAGGGTGACGAGTTTTTCGTTAGATTCATCCCTCACAATGAAGGAGAAGGGTTCCGGGCTATACATGGTCATCGCCCGGGATGGCTCATGCTTATTGGTGTACCTCTGGATTATAGAAATACTCGTTATCTTTCTGAGGTTATAGGAACTTTCGGCCAGTTCAATGAGTGGGATCACACCGACAGGCGCATGGTCTGCTCTCTGGTTCATGCCTCTTTCCCTGACAATGCTCTAGTACTGCGGGATGTGGTCTTCAGGGAATATGCTCCATGGGGAGGCACTGTGGTTTCATGGACTGCAGCAATCTATATTCTCACTGCCAATTTTGCTGATGTTGTCCTTCCTGCGGATGAGAACTTCATGCCACTGGATGGAAATCCACATTCCATGCGAGGACATATACCACCCCCTGTTCCTGTCTTGGGTGCCCCACCATACCCTGCTTTGGGCTGGAATGAAGGTGCATTGGAACATCAACCGCAGCATGACCAAGGCAATAATGATGCTGCACCGGATGAGGATGCTGGATGGCCTGCTTGGAATGATGAGGTGGCAGATGAGAATGAACCGGTGGATGTTATGCCCCCACATGATCAGTTTTCTATGGAGATCAAATCTTCTGCGGGCTGCAATTCCTCTTCTGACTCTGATGTGATTGAAGTTCAGGCGCCTAATGTGGAGCCCAACAATCTGGAGGATCAAGAGCCAGTTTATAATGCACAGGACTGGGCCATTGTTCCATATCAGCCACAAGTCATAGTCCTTGATCCAATTCAAGAAGTGATGAGACGTGTTCAGTTTGGTCCAGTTCTTCCTCCTCAGATGATCCTGGAACGAGCAATGTCGGATTTATTTCCCACTACCTCTGCATGGTTCATCATAAAAAGTGTCAGTATCCTCCCCTCGACACTTCCTCCTACTGGAGACTGGTTCCTACTTCTTCAGTTTGCGGATGAGGGCCAAGTGATGGTTCCTGAGCCTTTGAGGATTGAATTTCCTCCGGTGGTCAGTTCAGCTATAGCTCCATCTACCATTGCTCCTTCAGTGCCTAGTGTAAAGTTTGTTGCTGCTAAGGAACCCACTGTTGGTAAGAAGCGTCGCACTCGGCCCCCTCTGGTGCGTGATGATGATGACTTTTCCACACGCATGATTACCAGAAGTTGTGCAAAGAAGTCTGGCTTCAAGCCTACCTCTGCTGTCCACATGAAACCCAGCCCCTTGAGGAAGCCATGTGCTAAAAAGCCAAGATTGCAAGCTCCTACTGCTCCACAAACTGATGGAGTGAAAATTCCTCCGCCCACTCCAATCCGTGCAATGCAAGATCTTGGCATCTCCCTAGGCATAGCTCCAGAAGACCTCACTACGTCCAAGCTTATGGCGGGACTGTCTGCTACAACCAGCCCTGATGTTTAACCATGATTATACGCCTTTTATCTTTCATGTGCGAGTGGGTTGTAGTACTTATGGTTTTCTGTTTAGTCTGAACTCTGGTGATCCTTTCTGGGTCTTTTGGTACGGCTGCATTGGGTGCTCTCATGTCTGTTATGCAGACATGACTTTTGTTATAAACAATATCGTTAATTATGAATAATTTTCATTATCGTAATCGGCGTGTTATGTGCTAGAATGTGCGTGGTCTAAATTCTGCTGAGAGACAGTGTGATGTGCGCGCTAAAATTGATGAAAGAGGTTGTTCTATTCTTTGTCTGCAAGAAACCAAATGTGAGAATTTTGATCTGCGACTAGTCAAAAAGTTTTCTCCTCGCAGATTTGATAATTTTGCTTTCTCCCCTTCAGTGGGAGCCTCTGGTGGGCTTATTGTGGTCTGGTGTTCTACCATGTTCAATGGAACCCTGGTGGAGTCCAATCGTTTTGGCATTACAATCTCTTTCACCTCTGTCCATAATGCTGAAGTTTGGACTTTGGTCTCTGTCTATGGACCTTGTCAGGGTCCAATGAGGGATGAGTTTGTACAATGGCTATATGATCTCAATATTCCGGATGGTGATAATTGGCTTCTGCTAGTAGACTTTAACTTCATAAGATCATTAGAGAACAGAAACAGGCCTGGTGGTGATCTTAATGACATTTTTTTGTTCAATGAAATTATTGGCCACCTTGGGATTCTTGAACTACCACTTAAAGGAAGAGCATATACTTGGTCTAACATGCAGGATGAGCCTCTGCTGGAACAATTAGACTGTTTTTTTACTTCTAGTTCTTGGATCTCTGCTTACCCAAACACAATTGTCCTTCCCATGGGCAAGACTTCATCTGATCATGTGCCTTGTATTGTGTCCATTGACACAGCTATCCCAAAGAGTAATCTTTCAGGTTTGAAAACTTTTGGGCTGAGCTACCTGGTTTCATGGAATGTGTGCAGAATTCTTGGAATGCTCCTGTTATTGCCAATTCTGTTGCCACCACTTTGTCCAAGAAATTTAAAAGGCTCAGATATGCTCTTAAAAAGTGGTCCTCCAACATGGCATCTCTTAAGAAATTCATCCTCAAATGCTCACAGGTGGTGCTAGCTTTTGATTCTTTGGAGGAATTTAGACCCTTGACAAGGCATGAGTTCAACTTTAGAAAAATTGTCAAATCTCACCATGAGCATCTTCTCAGATTACAATTTTTATATTGGAGGAAAAGATGTACTATCAGAGACATTAAAGTGGGAGAGGAGAATTCAAAATTCTTTCATGCCATGGCTTCTTAAAGAATGAGGAAGAATTCCATTTCCTCATTACATGCTCCTGATGGTGCTATTCTCACTGATCATGAGCAGATGGCCAACTTGTTGTGGAGTTCTTATAGAGAGAGAATGGGGTTTTATCAAGGTATCCAAATGGAGTTCAATCTCCCTGAATTAATCCACCCTGTGGAGGGTTTACAGGATCTGGCCTCTCCTTTCACCCAGACTGAGATTAATGAGGTTCTTAAAGATCTCCCTGTGGATAGAGCTCCTGGGCATGATGGTTTCAATGGATTATTCCTTAAGAAATGTTGGCCCATAATTCAATCTGACTTTATGAGTCTGATTTCTCAGTTTGCTGATGGAACTCTCAAATTGGAATGCCTCAATGGTTCTTTAATCACCTTGATTCCAAAAATGCTATCCCCTGTTTTCCCTAATGATTTTAGGCCTATATCATTGACCAACACCTGTCTGAAATTTCTCACAAAGTTACTTGCTAATAGACTTCAAAAGGTTATTCTCCAGTGTATACACTTGAATCAATATGGCTTCCTTCATTCAAGATCTATTCAGGACTGCTTAGCATGGGCTTTTGAGTACATCCACCAATGCAAACAGTCTAAAAAGCCTTTACTAATTCTGAAGTTAGATTTTGCAAAAGCTTTTGACACCATTGAGCATGATGTTATCCTTCAGGTTCTAGAACACAAGGGGTTTTGTCACAAATGGATCAGATGGATTAAAGAGATTTTAGGCTCTGGATCTTCGTCCATCCTTTTGAATGGAGTGCCTGGTAAGCTGTTCTACTGCAAAAGAGGGGTTAGACAAGGGGATCCTTTATCTCCTCTTTTGTTTGTACTGGCTGCTGATCTTCTACAGTTAGTAGTTAATAGCATGCTCCATGATCAAGTCCTGACACTGCCTATCCCTTCTCATGATCCAAATTACCCCATCATTCAGTATGCTGATGACACTATCATGGTAATCCATGCTGATGAATCTCAGCTTTTGGCAATCAAGGATATGCTCATGAGGTTCCATGCTTCCACTGGTCTGAAAGTAAATTTCAATAAATCTTCTTTAATCCCCCTGAGTGTTGATGAGGCCATGACTGCTCACCTTGATGAAGTTTTTGAGTGCTCCATTGGACAAATGCCTTTCACTTACCTTGGTTTACCACTTGGTACTACCAGGCCCAAAATTCAAGATCTTATGCCTTTGGTAGACAGGGTGGAAAGAAGCTCTCTGCTACTTCTGCTATGTTGAACCAAGGGGCCAGGCTACAGTTACTCAATTCAGTCCTATCCTCCATGCCTATTTATCACCTTTGTAGTCTTGCTATCCCTCAGGGCATCTTCAAACAGCTAGAGAGAATTCAGAGACAATGCCTCTGGAGGGGTAATTCAGATACTACTAGACAATCTCTTGCTGCTTGGGAGCTAGTTTGCAGGCCTAAGAAGAAAGGTGGGTTGGGTATCATCAACTTGCAAGTGCAAAACAAAGCTCTACTTCTGAAGCATTTGCATAAGTTTTATAATAAGGTTAATGTTCCTTGGGTCTCTCTTATTTGGAACACTTATTACAGTGGCAATGTCCCCCATGCAACTATGCTTTGTGGATCCTTTTGGTGGAGGGATGTTTTCAAACTGAATGACTTATATAGACTAGTGGTCTCTGTCATGGTCAATGCTGGAGACTCTTCTCTTTTTTGATCTGATGGGTGGCACATCAATGGCTCATTTAGACCACTGAGGGATAGATTGCCTCATCTTTTCTTCTTTGTGAAAGATGAAAAACTATCTGTTAATGTCTTTCTGAGCCAAGAGGATGAAGATCTCTTGTTTTACTTGCCACTCTCTCAACAAGATGCATCTGAGTTCTTTACTCTCAAGGATTGGCTATTTGATTTCCAGAGAGATCCTCAGGCTGCTGATTCTTGGCACTGGCCTGGTAAGCATGGCTATACTGCCAAGGGGTTTTACAATCTTATGCATTCCAATATGCCAACTGATCAGTCTTGTGCCTGGATCTGGAGGAGTAAGTGTACCATGAAGATCAAATCTTTTGGTTGGCTCCTGTTGTTTGACAGATTAAATACTAAAGATCTGCTAGTCAGGAGACATTGGAGATCACTCACTGAGGAAAAATTTTGTGTGCTTTGTCACTCACATGTTCTG
Source organism: Bromus sterilis (assembly GCA_950022295.1). NCBI lineage: Eukaryota > Viridiplantae > Streptophyta > Magnoliopsida > Poales > Poaceae > Bromus > Bromus sterilis. The sequence continues at coordinate 66,225,366 of OX465599.1, forward strand.
GAAGACAGACTACATGTGTTCTTCTCTTGCAACTTCAGCTGCAGAGTTTGGAACTACCTGCAAATTACATGGGGGGCCACTGGATCCTTGCATTCCTGCTTACAGCAGGCCAGAGATTCATTTGGTCAGCCTTTCTTCATGGAGGTCATGCTTACAGCTTCTTGGTGTATTTGGATAGTCAGAAATGGGAAGACCTTCAGGAATGAGAGACCCTCTTTTCATTCTTGGAGAAGGCACTTTGTGCATGATATCACCTTGCTTTCACATAGATTGCAGGGAGATCCTAAAACTAGATTGATTTCTAAGGTTAATTCTTTGCACTAGTATAGGTAGGTTTAGATTACTTCCTGTCTTTTCTTTACATGCCTTTTTTATCCTGTAATATTCTTTGAGAACTCTTGGTTCTCCCATGCAATAAAATACTGTGGAGCTCATGCTTCACAGTCTTAAAATTCAAAAAAAAACACTGTCAGAGGCACACATTAGCATACATCATGATAGTTTTTCAATTTTCTTTATGTTGAGTACTTCTTGTAAAGTGTGAGATTTTCTATACTCTTGTAAAATATAGTGTGTTGCCCTTAAGTGAGGAAAAGATCCCAAAGAGGACAAATCAAAAGATCCCAAAGAGGACAAATTAAAAGATCCCAAATATGACAAATGAGAGATAAATAGAAAGAGCCAATGAGGCCACAAAATACAAAAAAATAAAAAAAATAAAAAGAGAGACGGGGGCAGCACTACAATTCCTTTTGAAAGATCCACACTCGGAGACTTGGAGTTGCCCTAACATTATGTAGGTCCATCCACCCGTGACGGTTCGTGTTGTCTCTAGCGACTTCGAGGCGACGCTTAATCCTTGATCCAAATCCATGAAAAAGCTTCTCTGCACTTTCCCTTTCAATTTTCTGCACTGTTTATGGAGTTGCTCAGCTAAGATTGAATCCCTTCAGTCTCGCGAGTGGTGAAGAAATTGGCTGGCATTCAACTAGTCTTCTTTCCACTTTGAGGATCCATCAAATTCCTAGCACTTTCAATTCGGAGCAGCAGGGTGAGGTGGTTGCATTGGCCGGCGGCATCTGGTAGGGTTGCTCTGCCCCGGAGCTGTATGGTGAGGAGGCGGGAGTGGGAGGAGTCCGGATGGGCGGCAGATTTCTGGAGCTGAGGGGCGAGGCTAGCATGGGCGACGATAAGGCTCCTCTGGTGGATGGAGTTGAAGGTAGGATGAGAAATCTGAAGCTCTCAGATGTAAAAAAGAAAAGCCTTAAGATTGGGAAGAAACATGCATGTTCCACGAAGGTGGGTAAACTTCGGGCTATGGGTAAGCTCTTATCTGAAAGGCCTGCAAAAGTTGAGTATGTGGGTAGAGCTTTAAGAGGTGCTTGGTGTCCTTTTTCCAGAGTAGAATGAAAGGGATCTGGGTAGAAACTGGTTCCTATTTTTGTTTCATGAAAATGTGAGTAAGAACAAAGCATTAAAGGGAGGACCCTGGATGTTTAACAAAAAATTAATGGTGATGGAGGATTTTGTGCCAAACAAAACTATTGATGAGTATGATTTTAAGTCCATTCCTATATGGGTGAGAGCTTATGGCATCCCAATGGGAATGATGAGTACAGAAACAAGGGAGCTAGTAGATGATCAAATTGGTGAATTCTTGGATGTTGATTGGATGATAATGGAAATGCTATGGGAGTGTTCATGCGAATTAAACTGAAGATGGACATAACAGTCCCTATTATGAGATTCATAACATTAGGAATAGAAGAATAAAATGAAGAGGATATCAGGGCCAAATCCCTGAGGAAAGGATGGGAGTTGAAGATATGGTGAAGAAGAAGAAGGAAAAATTGTCTCCTTTGAGTATGAGCACCTCCCAGATTTTTTCTACTTGTGTGGTATCATTGCTCATACAGAAAGGTCTTGCTCATCTAGTACTAGAAGAGAAGGCGATAGACAGTTTGGTCCTTGGCTGCGGGCAACCATGTACAGTGGAAGCTCCAGCGATTAACGAAGGAGCTCAAGTTAATGGGGAGAATTTTGGAACACACACAGCACAGGCAGCAAAGGAATTAAACAAGGAAGTGATGGTCCATCTTGGAGAAAGAGTCTACCAGCATGAACATGTGAAGAGAATCCAGAAAGAGGAAGAGAATAAAAAGAAGTAACAAGCTCTCAAAAGTTAACTCAAGATGATATGAATGGAGTTGTGAAAGGTAAGGAGTTGGTGATTGGGGACGACAAGAAGTCAGGGAAGTCAGGGGAGACATACAATACAAATATGAAACCCAGTCCTTGCATAAAGACTGCATACACCATGAAATCTGATTTAGAGACAAAGGAAGAAGATTTTCCGAAAGCTAGCGCAAAGGTTATGGAAGCTGATCAGAAAGAGAAGGAGAGGGACCAGCTAAAACTAGATGAACGTAACAAGGAAGATAATAGGGAGATCATGTCAGGAAAAAGATAGAAGACTGGAACCTTTAAGCGACGCGAGAGAACTAAAGAGAAACACCTACAAAATCAATCTCATGGGACTGCGCTGAGGAAGAGACATGCAGATTTGATGGATGCAGACTAGGAGACAGAGATACTAAAATACTAAAATGGAAGTTGATAGCGAGGCTGATGCGAATAGGAAAAGGAAGGAAACACATAGTCTGATGAAGAAAAAGTTGGGCTGCAAATAGCTTGTAAACAATAATGAGAATATGGACCGGGGCCCCGTGATGTTCACTAGTGATGTCTCTCTCCCAAAAGACGATAAAACTTCTATGCAAGGTAAACAAATTACAGATGGGCAATTGACAGGATTATGAACTCAATGCAATGCTAACTATGCTACAAAAGAAAGGAAGAGGCTCATAAGCATGGGCAGTACGCCAAAATAAGTAGACCGAAATCCATCTACATCTACTACTAATCATCCACCTTGAGATATCTATCCAGAACATCTCGCTGGAATTAAGTTGCGAGTCCCACCCAAAGTGTAAACCCAAAGCAACAAACAACTACATTAAAAGAACTTTGCGTAAAGTAAACAATCCTTGCAACCGCGGTTACAAGCACCGTTGTTTTCCCCCTTGTGGCCACATCACATCCCCTAGACTCATGTTTCTGTCACTCAAGCGTGTCATGAGGGGGCATGTACCGAAAATCGAGCATAATGTTCCCTCTTGGAGTTACTACCTACCACTTGGCCAAAGCAATAAATAGCAACGAAGAAAATGCAAGAATTACTTAGGAACAAAAATATAAGAGATCAAAACCAAATATATTACTCTATCACGATCTGAACATAATCTCATAATCCATCAGATCCCATCAAACTCAGCATAGCAACAACAGAAGAATTACATAAGTGCCTCAATCATGTAGGGCAGCTCACGAGGTCTAAACCATGAAGAACAAAGAGGGGACGAGAACATCACATAGCTACTGATCATGGACCCATGGTCCATGGTAGACTACTCACGGCACATCCCGGAAGCGTCCATGGTGGAGGGGAATCTCCCGGGGGTCGATCCTCCCTCCGGCAGGGTGCCGGGAAGGGTCCTGGTGCTCCCGATCTTGGAAGCGCGGTGGCGGCGAAACAGAGGCGAGATTGCGAAATAGTGTTCTGTCTTCAGAAGTTTCCCATGACGGAGAATAAATAGGCAAACGGGGGCAGCCAGGGGGGCCACCAGGGGTCCACGCGCCCCCCTGGCGCGGCCAGGCCCCTGGCCGTGCCAGGTGGCCGCCTGGGCGTCTGGTGGTGGCCCCCTGGCCCACCTTCGGGCTTCTAGAGGCTTCTGACGCGCTGATTTTTTATCTAATTTTCCCGGATTTTTGGAGCACTTTTTATATGGGGGAAAACTGAAATAAAAAAACAGCAGAAAACAGGAACTGGCACTGGGGTGCACTGATTTAGTAGGTTAGTCCAAATATGATCAAAAGTGTATGAAAGTGTATCTAGATCATAGCAATATCACACAAAACATGCATGGAGCGAGCAGAAATTATCGATATGTTTGAGACGTATCACTACCCAGAACCCATCCTCATTATGCGCTCAAGTACTTGGAGCAAGATACCATCCGAGAAGCTGTATTTTAGATGCAAGACCCAAAAATGGAATATCTTACACATGGAGAAGCATTTTAAAAGGTTTACAACTGCTTAAGAAGGGGATCATTTGGAGGGTAGGATATGGGAGAAACATAAGTATTTGGTCAGATCCTTGGATTCCTAGAGGCATTACCAGGAGAGTATCCTAATGCAAAGGCAGACACCTAGTAACTAAGGTGAGTGAGCTTATAATTCCAGTCACGAATTCATGGGACACCGATCTGGTATATCAAATATTTAATACACAAGATGCAGAGACAATCCTGAGAGTTCCTATTTTAGAGAACACAAAAGACTTCATTGCATGGCATTTTGATTAGAAAGGTGTCTTCTCAGTGAAATCTGTGTATAGAGTGGCGGTAGATTCTGCAAGAAGGGCCTCAATGTATGGACTGGCATCTTGTTCGGAGGGCCCAGGGAAACTCCCAAGTTCAATTGGAAAAAACTTTGGGTGTTACCGTTGCCAAACAAGGTGTTACATTTTCTATGGAGAATGGCGACATATAGCTTGCCCCTAAAAACAAGGTTAAACCATAGAGGGATGGAGGTAGACACGTGATGCTATGTATGCTACCGATTTGATGAGGACGGGGGACACTGCTTCTTAAAATGTAAAAAAGTGAAGAGCATATGGAGAATAGCCCAAATGGAACATATGAGGCTGAAGCTCATTCGGTGTCCTGATACTCTTAGTCTGCTTGAAGAGGTGTTCCAGCTAGAAGAAGAATAAAAAATTAAGGTGTGTATCCTATTTTGGAGATGGTGGCGGAGAGGAACAAAGTGAATGCAGGTGGCGAGATTATATCTCCTCAAGTTATTTTTAGCTTTCATTGACTATCATGTGCATGTTTTCATGAACTTCAGGGAAAAAAGAAGGGCCACGAAACTTCCTAGTAATCATAGGTGGTCTCCTCCCTCAATTGAGTTTTTTAAAATTAATATTGATGGAGCTTTTCATGAAGCAACAAACACTGGAGGATGAGGTTTCACAATCAGAAATGAACTGAACGATTTGATTGTTGCAGGATCGGGAAGCTTGAAGCATTACCAAATGCTCTACATGAAGAAGCGCTAGCTATGTTGTATACTGTTAATGTTGCATCAAGAATCGGATGCAAACGGATCATCCTTGAGACTGATTCTACTGTGCTGAAGCAAGAAGTCTCAACAGATGTTTATAATTTTGCTGAACTGGGAGCTCTTTTTCAGGAAATAAAGCACCAGTTAAAAGCTTCTTTTGAAGATTTAAAACTGAATGTTTGTGCTAGAATATGTGAAGTAGCAGCGCACACTTTGGCTGCGCAAGGAACTAGATTAGGGAATGACAATTCCAATATCTGGGTTGGTCATTTCCCTGAATTTGTAACAGAACTTGTAGCTGCCAACACTGCTGGCAGATTGTAGTTTATGGAATACATGATGTTCCTTTCAAAAAAAAGATCCACACTCGTACTCCATAGTTATATTTGTACTCCGATATTTTCATATCATTCATGCATAACTATGTGGGGATCCTTACACTATAGAACTTGGCTTGCATATTCCAAGGATGATCCTCCTCAAAAGAGCTATAGGTCTTCATGAGCAAGCAAGTTGGATGTACCCCCACTAGTTCCATTGGAGAGCTTACCTTAGCTCATATGTGCATCCGTTGCATGGAAATCCCTACTCCTCACATCATATCTATCATCTGGCTTCTCTCACCTATGATTGTCCTCATTGATGTGAGCCTTTCACACCCTTTTTGTCTTCCTTCCCCATCATTTTTCTCTTGGCCAACCTAAGTGCCAACATATCTTGCTTGAGCTCATCCATTGCATGAGTGCTCAAAGTCGAAAGGGAGAGGATCAGTTTGACTTGTGCCTGACTAGTGGTCTGGGGACGAGTCAAAATAAGATTTCGAAAGATACCAAGTGTGAAGTTTTAGTAGATTGAGTTCTCAATTAAACTATATAGTATTTTTATGCTCTAAACTCATCTCCCACTTATTGCACGCAAACACTATTTGGAGACATTCGAGTCATGGACAGTGAAAGCTCTTGCACCTATATGTTCTTACTTTGCTAGTTTCAATACTAGATATAGATTCTTGCTTGTTTTTGTCTTGACTTGAATTGTGTATCTTACTTGCTTTACTTTGAATTTCCTATATTTGTGATAGCACGTCACCACAAAAATTATCAGTGTTATCATTTATCTACTCGAGGACGAGCAGGAGTTAAGCTTGGGGATGTTGATATGTCCCAAACGTATCTACAATTTCTGCTTGTTCCATGCTTATTTGGGTGACATTGCTATGTGTTTTGCTACACTTTCATACCTTTTTACACATATTTGGACTAACCTACTAACTCAGTGCACCTAGTGCCAGTTTATGTCTGTTGATGTCTGTGAATTGCAGGTTTATACCCATATTTACACTGCCCAAAAAAATTCAAGAAAAATAAAAAAAAATCAGTGTTCCAGAAGACTCTGAAGGCCCGAAGGAGAGCCGGAGGGGGGCCACCCCCCCTCCCAGGCGGCCAGTGGGTGCGGACCTACCCCTGGCCGCGCCAGGAGGTCGCTTGGGATGAGGGAACCACCCCTGGTGCTCCCCTATGGCCTATATTTACCCCTCGGTACAGAAACCCTGAAAAAAATACCCCGCATCGCGAATTTCACCATTGTTCCACCGTCGACGCGATCTCGAGATCGGGAACACCTGAAGTCCTCGTCCCGGCACCCTGTCGTAGGGAGGATTGATCTCCGAGAGCTTCTCCACCACCATGAGCTCTTCTCGGATGTGCCGTAAGTATTCACCCTTGGACCATGGGTCCATGACCAGTAGCTATGTGATCTCTTCTCTTCAATCTTGTGCTTCAATTCTTAGCCCTTGTGACCTGCCCTACATGAGCAAGGCACTTATGTAATCTTTCTGCTATTGCTATGATCTGTTTGCTGGGATCCGATGGATTATGAGATTATGTTCAGATCATGATGAGTTATATATTTGGTTCTCCTTTTATAGTTTGTTCTTGACTAATTCTTGCATGTTCTCCATTGCTTTTTATTGCTTTGGCCAAGTAGTAGATAGTAACTCCAAGAGGGAGCGTTATGCTTGATTGTGGGTTCATGCCCCTTGATGTCTAGCTTGAGTGAGAGAAACATGAGACTAGGGGATGTGTTGTTGCCACCAGGGAGAAAACAACGGTGCTTGTAACCGCGGTTGCAAGGATTGTTTGCCTTAAGCAAAGTTTGTTAATGCAGTTGTCTGTTGCTTTGGGTTTACACTTTGGGTGGGGCTCGCAACTTAATACTAGTGAGATGTTTTGGATAGATATCTCAAGGTGGATGATTAGTAAGTAGATGTTGATGAATAAACGGTCTACTTGTCTTGGCGTACTGCTCATGCTTTTGTGCCTCTAACTTTCTTCTGGCATAGTTAGCATTGCGGTGCGTTTAGAATTCTGTCAATTGCCCAGTTGTAATTTGTTCACCCGGCTTAATTAGTTGTTTTATCTTCTTTTGGAAGAGAGACATCACTAGTGAACATCATGGGACCCCGGTCCATATTTCCACCATTGTTTACACCTCCACTATTTACTTCTTTTATTTTATTTTCATTGCAATCGCCACTACTATTTACTGCTTGTGTTTGATACTTTGTAAACGACAAGACCAGAGAGATTGACAACCTCTCTGACTCGTTGGGAGCAAAGTTATTTGGGTCTGTGTGCAGGTCCACGTCAACTCCATGCCAAGCGAATTTCTGGCGCCATTGTCACCTAATTATTTCACTTGGAGTCCTACTAGATTGATAACCTTGGTACCCTCACCGAGGGAAAGTTGTTGTTATCTTCATCATAATCTTTCACTTGGGGTAACCAACGAGGAGGTGTTATCTACACCCATCATACGCCAGCGCTAAGGCATCTTACCTCTGTCGTACGGATTGCATGACCGCCAGTGGTATGTAACCATATCTCCGGCGTACGCGTTTGCCCGCCACAACTAACTGTATAGTACGCCAGTGCTACTTGAGCATGTACGCCAAAAGTAATGTACCTTGTACACCAGCAGTCATTTTCTGGATTTTTTCCAGGAAAATCATATTCCAGCAACAATATATGTAATATACAATAACTATATCCTACTATGACAAATCACTTCAAAACACATCATAAATAACAATATCTTATCATAATAAGTAACGCACATCACAAGTATATTGCCTCCAGATTTTGTTTCCACTGAACCACTATATTTCTCGATCTTTTGATTCTTACACAACAATTTGGTTCCACTTTCACTTGAGTACTCATGTTTGAAAGATTCACCCCATGGATGTACACAAAAAATGTGAGCTCACCTCTATCAGGCATCCACCTAGGCAACATCTTTCGGGAGCCACTGTTCAAGAACATATTGGTAACATAGTTAGCAATGCAGTTTACTTAATAAGAATGCATTTCTGAAAAAGATGGACTACTGACAGAATAGTAAACTCTTACCATGCTAATTTCACTAATTTTATCCTGTGTTAGCTGAAGGACAAATGACACATACTGTGTAAAAGATGCGCCAGCATTAAAAAAGTCTGCAGCCATATGTAAATTTGTAAGAACTTCGAGAAAAATGTCTTTTTCGTCCATAGTTAGCTAAGCCATGATTACAATAGATATTATCTATCATCTTCCGTACATCGCTCGTAGCAAAGACATAAGCTGGCAATTATAAATAAGTTATCAACCTTTGGAACCAGGGAAATAAGGTATAGAATTAGCAAATTTATTGTTTAACAAACTCACATGAAGATAGAAGTGGAATCATGTCGCCGACTTCCACCCAAATGTCTTCATCACGAAAAATACCGGTGCCTCGACGAAGAAGTCCAAGATCGAATGTTATATTCATATCCTCCTCAAATGCATATGTTTTGCATAGTGCAGACCAATTTGAACAAGCAAAAAATGTGACCTTTGGTTCATTAAAGATCGTAACCTTAAAAACGAAACCATGTTTCGTCTTAAGTTTAACTTATTTCTTAACATTTTCTTCGAAAGCATGTACATTGATCTTGTCACGCTTGCATAGCAGGGGATGCACTAGTTGAATTATAAAAAAAAATGACACATTAAAAAAACTTAATTCTTGCATGCTTAAATAAGAAGAACGGGTCGTTCAAGTTGCATATCATACAATTTTTGAAGCCCCGCCTAAGCGTGAGGGAGAAGTATCTTTCTTCGTCCAACACAGGATTTTCGCATTGACTCAAGTCGTCGTCACAATCGTCACACTCGGGGATCATATGGTCATCTGACCTTTTATGTGTTCGTAATTCAAAATATTAATTAATCCATGACCAATACTAGAAACTCAACACACATATCATGAAAAGTATAAAATTAATCATGAAAAATGTAATTTGATTTGTGCCTCATAATTACATTGGACACACACAATTTACTACAGGGATGGAGCGAGCGAGCCAAGTAAGATGCACAAGTTTCGTACTTGTGCATATCACAAGGCTCACTCGACCAACCCAGCTGTCACATGGTGTCACAACGATTTTAATCGTCGGTATTCAAGAGAAAGGGCAAAATTTATCATGAAAAGTAATTTTTTCATAGTGCCCCATACTTATATTAGACACACACAAGCAACCATAGATATGTTGCGAGAGAGCCAAGTAGGATGCACAAATTCCGTATTTGTGCATATCACAAGACTCACTCGACCATCCCTGTTGTCACATAGTAGCACAATCAGTTTAATCATCGGAATTCTAAAGAAATGGAAAAGTGTATCATGAAATGTAATTTTACATAGTGCCTCATACTTTCAGACACACACAAGCAACTACGGGGATAGAGCCAGCGAGCCGAGTAAGATGCACAAATTTTGTACTTGTGCATATACCAAGGCTCACTGGATCATCCCTGCTCACATGGTGCCACAACGGTTTTAATCATTTTCATTCAAAACAAGGAAAGAGTAATAATGAAAATTAATTTTAAATAGTGCCTCGTACTTACATTGGACACGCACAAGCAACTACAAAGATGATGCAAGTGAGCCAAATAGGATGCACAAGTTCCGTATTTATGCATATTACAAGACTCACTCAATCAACCCTGTTGTCACATGGTGTCAAAGGTTTTAATCATCGGCATTTTTCTTTTATTTTTCTTCCTATTTCTGCCTCATACTTACATTGGACACACTACACAAGAGATTTCAAGGATGGAGCGACTGAACCAAGTAGGATGCACAAGTTTTGTATTTCTGGATATCACAAGGTTCACTCAAGCATCTCTGATGTCACATAGTGCCACAATGTTTTAACCATCGGCACTCTTCTTTTACTTTTTTGCACAAAAAATCAAAGGTATAATGCCAGAACGCCGTTTAATTCCCGTTCCGAAAAATCCCGTGCACTCAATATGTCCTACTTTCTAGCACAAATCCATGGAAAAATTATACACACCTTTGCTAAAAATTGGACATATCGAGCGCCTGAATTTGCCGGAACAGAAATGAATCAACATTCTGGCAAAACATAGGCCACTCGTAGTTTCCCTGCAAACAATGTTCAAGCTACAAAACAGACATGTATTGTATTTCTCTCAAACTTATAAGATTTATTTGAACTTAAGAGAAAATGGTAAAATGGTGACTCGAACATTTCCTTTTAGCTTGAACTCAAGAAACCAAATAGAAACCAAAGAAACATAAAATATTAATATGTTTTTGAACTCAAAAAACCTAACAGCAATCAAAGAGGGGTAGTAGTGCTAGTGGGAAAGAGATGAAGGGCGTTCAGGTTAGGCTTCGACGGTCTCACAAGCTGGATGAACGGGAGGAGTTATGATGCCTGGATGTACGGTGTGTACCGCTCATCGTACCGCATTTCACCCGAAGAAGTCCCGTGAAACCTAACTTTAGGGGTTTAAGCTTCTGCAAAACAAGTCATACAAGCTTGGTCATACAAGTTCAAAAGAATACGGAATTGAAAACATACAAGGCCAAAAATAATATTACCCTCTTCTGCTCTGCAATAGCATATGCCCGGTGGTGAACATCATAGTAATCATCCAGAAGTCACACCATCCTATATTTTTTAAACAAAGCTCATAAGTATACCATAGTTCCATAAAAATTTATCCCCAACATAGTTCCATAACAATTACACTAACGAAATTGCACTATATAAGCATGTGAGCATATCCTACATTCTTGAAACAATGACATATTAAAATAATAGCAAGAATAGTTCATATGCATTATTTCACTCAAACTACCACACTTCATACGCATTATTTCCTACGTGAGCATTATTTCTATCAAATTCATACAAACTAATTCATATGTGAGTATTATTTCATACAAACTAATTTATATGTGATCATTACTTCATAAACATATGCATACAAATTGCTATGCAAGCCTAGATACAATATTAGGGTTTCCCTCATGTTCCGCAATGCTAAAAATACCAATGAAAATACCAAATACCCAACAATAATCCCATATTTATCTAAACTAGCATAGAAATTGCAAAACAAGATCAAATGTGAGCATATTTTTGGATGAAATTGAGGAGAATAGATTGAGGGAGGGCTTGGGGACGAAATCCTCGGACAAATCTGATCAAATCTTGATGATTTTGAGAGAGATTTGAGATGGGGAAGAGGGAAGAAGCACCGCCAGGGTCGAGGGAGAGGGCAGGGAATGGCTTGATTTGTTTCTCTGGTGTTCGCGCATTGGTTGGGAGGGCTTCGGCCTTTAGTTACACAGGGGTATACAGCCTAAGAGTCAGGCGTTAAGCAATACAATGTAGCCCCCATCTGTTAGGTGTTACAAACCCACATGTGAGGCCCAGTTTGGCCCCACGGTGACATGGTGGCATGAACTTAGCGCCTCACTCCTAGGCGTTACAAAGTAGACCTTAACACCTTTGTGTTGGCACCTACCTAAAAGGCTTAGGATCGTCAAATAGTTTCGAATTGGGTTCATTTTGTGAAAAAAAATCGTTCAGGGGTTATTTTTATGCATTTTTCCGAGAGAAAACTGGGTTTTCAGAGCGACGTGGCAAGCCTACCGCAAGGTGGCAGAACTTGCTTTGGCTAATATTCGTCAACTTCATCGTTACCAAGAGAATAGTTTTTTTAGGCCAAGAACTGTAGAACAATATAGAAATCTAAGACTAATCAGAAAATAGGCATTTACCCCCCCCCCCTTCTAGATAAAGGAATCTAACAAGGTACACAGTCGAATGATACAAGATGGGGAGGTAGCCCTCTTACACGGCTGATCCTGAGATAATCGGCACACTACCAGCATATAGAGCATCGGAAGAACTACCAACAACCCCATGCACACCTAGGCTCCACAGCAACGCCCTCAAGAGGAAGACGACACAGAGCATTGCCACTGCCCAGACCAATTGGTCAAAGGTCTTCACCCCGGGGCCTTGACATGTACATAAGAATCACGACGTCATCTTCAAGACGGAGAGCAAGACATCCACGGGTGTCGTTGTCGCAGGTGCTAAGGCACGGAACTTTCTCTCGGCAACAAACTTGTGCCATCGATGCCGCCAGAGGGAGTGCAAAGGGGTCTAATCCCCATATCCAGATCAAGAAACCGCCCTTGTGAGAGAGGGAATGCCCAAGCTACCCGCTGCTCCCCCCACCCGATGGCCACACACCCGGGGGAAGAGCCACCACCACCACAATGATGCCTATCAGATAGCAACCATGTGGTCCCAATCCAGGAACGCCGCCTCGGCATCCCTGCCCCGAGACACTGTCACCCACCACATCACGACACCTCAACCTCGGTAAGACGAGTAGACATCAGTTTTACGCTCAGTGCCCAACATTAGTCCCAGGATCTGGGTTGAGCCTCCACTGTAGGAGGCGATAACGTGTGCATCCCCATCGAGTCCTCATATAGGAATGATGGACACGATCCTTCGACTGTAGATCACTTCCGTCAAGCCCTCCCGGAGCTCGCACAACGCCAAGTCCAGGGTCAATAGCATCGACCTATAGGAAGGATAGTAGGTCGAGGGCCACCACCATCGCACACCGCACTCATGACGAGACCGCCATGGGTGCAACCTAGGCCAAGCCCAGCCTCGCATACGAGGGGGCTGAACCCCGATCTGCCACAGGCCTAGATCAGGCTTGCCCAAGCATAAACCCTAGAACTGAGTTGACTGCCCAGTACCAAGAGAAGAGAGGTTGTCGCCGTCGCCCCGAGTCGCCAGTCTGACAGCAGCCACATCGCCACAGCCAACACCAACTAGCACCTAATTGTGGTGATGATGACACCCCCTCGTTGATTACCCCAAGTGGAAGGTTCTGATGTAGATAGTAGTAATTTTCCCTACATGTGAGAGAGTAGAGTTTGTCTCCTGTAGGATTCCGGAGATGACAAGTAGGTGGCAACGACGTCATAAATATTTCGCGTAAGTTGATGGATGATGTGTACCTGCACACAAGACACATATAACTTTTCTCTCAACGAGTACAAAGAGATTGTCAATCTCTCTGACCTTGTTGTTTACAAAGGGTCAAACGCAAAAGGGTGGTAGTGATAATGCAACTAAGTAAAGTAAAACAATAAATGCAAGTGGTGTAATTATATGATGAGAATATGGACTGGGTTACCATGATGCTCACTAGAATAGCGTCTCTCTCCCAAAAGACAGTAAAGAATTATGCTGGGAAACAAATTACATAAATTATAAGTGCACCGCAATGCTAATTATGCTACAAGAAGGTAAAAGCCTCAATTGTATTGGAATTACAACAAGACAAATAGATCGTTTATTCATCAGCATCTACTCACTGATCATCCACATTGAGATATCTATCCAAAATATCTCGCTGGTATTAATTTGCAAGACACAACTAATGTTGTGAACTCAAAGCAACAGACAACTGCCTTAACACTCTATGTGTAATTTAAGCAATCCTTATGACACGCAGTCATAAGCACCGCTCTATTATCCCTAATGGCAACATCACATTTCCTAGTCTCATCTTTCTGTCACTCAAGCTAGACATCAGGAGGCATGAACCCATCATCTAGCATAACGCTCCCTCTTGGAGTTACAGTCTACTATTTGGCCAAAATTATAAACGGCAACGGAGAACATGCAGGAATACTCAAGAACATAAATATAAAGGTAAACCAAATATATTCCTTCCACGATATGAACATGATGTCATAATCCATCGGATCCCAACAAACACAACATAACAAAGTAGGAATCATCACATAAGTTCCTGATCATGTAGGGCTGCTCACAGGGTCTAAACATTGAAGCACAAGATTGGAGAGAATACATCTACTAACTACTGATCATGGACCCATGGTCCAAAGGGGACTACCACATAGCATCCCAAAGGCGATCATGATGATGGAGGAGCCTCCAGAGACCAATCCTCCCTCCGACTGGGTGCCGGGACAGAAACTTCTGCTGATCCCGATCTCGGAATCGCGGCGGCGGCGTAATAGTAGGGTATTTCGTGTAACTTGGTCCTTCTCGAGGGTTTTTGGAACAGGAGGTAAATATAATCCAGAGGGGGGCACCGGGGGTGACCCCACCTGTCCAGGCGGTCAGAGGGCGAGCCCCCCTGGGCGCGCCGTGGGGTCGCCTGGGCAGGTGGTGGCCCATCTCCGGGTGCCCTTCGGTCTTTTGGAGTCTTTCAAAGTCCTATAATTTTGGGAAGTTTTCCGGATTTTTCCGAGCCCTCGGTGACTGGCCCGACCAAATCTGACCCCGAACCAGCGCGTACACCACCACCAGAGCCACACTAAAGGAAACCACATCCGCCACCACGTCGGCCTTGAGCTGCAGCCGCATGAGCCGACGCAGACATCCACCACGGCCCCACCAAAGGAGCCCGTCGATCGGATCTAAGGCGAGCCTCCCCCAGTCGATGCCCACCCGGAGCCCCCACAGTCCTCCACGAGGCGGCCGCCACTATTGCAGGCCCACACCGAGGGGGCCCGCGGCAGCCCCGCACCTCGGGGCCGCCAGATCAGCCCGCGATGGAGAGGCGACGGGATCCCCATCACCGCCGCTGCCGGCGAGGAGGGGCGGAGGAGGGAGGTCCCCGCGGCTGGGCGATATGAAGACCTCCCGGTTGCTTCGCCCACCCGGGAAGAATTCAAGGGGCCGCTTCAAAGTTAGGGAAAGATCGTGTGGGAGCCCCATAATAGCCCGTTGATCTAGAATTTTTTATAAGAAAAATAGGTGTGTTGGCGAGGAAAGCTTCAGTAGGAGCTGCTACCGTCTTCGGAGATGATCGGCGTTGGTTGAGACATAATGGTGATGCTTAGCTTAGGACAAATGCTTCGGTCTTGTAGTCGTGTTGTATGTGGCGGGTGTAGCTCTCTGTGGCTAATAGAGCTGTAGTTTTTTTTTATCTTTGGATCTTCACCATACTGTTTTTCCGTTGATTTCTGCTAAATCTGAATCAAGATTGCTGGATCTTTCAAAAAAAATAAGAAAAATAGGTGAATACTCTTGGAAAACCATTCTGCGGTGAAACCCTAGCCAAAGTTTGGATGCTTTTGAGACGGGTGCATGATATGAGAATGGTAAGTAGCGCGGGACTCTTTTCTGATTCTACTAGGATGCGGTACAACGTAAGTATTCAGCAGCAGTGGCGCGAGGAGCAGCAGGAGCAGAAAGGAGCAGACACATGCATCCTAGGTAACAAGAGCAAGACACGACGGGATCCCCTAGCGCTACGTGTCGACCCTCCAATGGTTGTGACCGCAAACTCTCATCCGATCAGATCTGCCCGTCGGTCTATCCGCTCCTACTTTGTCCCCTCCCTCTCTCACAGTCACAGAGCTTTACCACCATCCGCACGCATTCACTGCCTGCGGCTAGGGTTCGCATCCATCGCGGGATGCGACGTGGCGCGGAATTCCCTCGCAAAGTGTACCGTCTAGGAGCAGCTACACCCGCTGGCTCCCGGCATGCCATGAACTCCTGACACATCCCGGCCGCACGCTCTAGCGGCAGGACCTCGCCGTGCGTAGGCTACGTACGTAGGACGAATTCACTGTTTTGACCCTTTACGGTACGATTAGCACGATCTGACCCATCTCAGAAATATTAGCAAGATCTGACCCTTTTCACTAACGCCAAGCTCCCTGGCGTTACACCTCTGTATAGAAACGCCATAGCTATTGGCGTGTCCAAATAGCTGGCATCCCATGCATGCACTAGTGCTCTAATCTGTTATACCAGTCTGTTTGTATATATATAAAATAAATGCTATATATTGTGAAGAAAATTAAATAGATGATGTACTAGCTAAGAACAACTTTAGCATATGCATGTGCTAAAATCTGATATTGCAAAATGTATTTTTGCGATTTTACAGTACGATTCTCGGGCTACCAGAACAGATACGCCAAAATTTACAAAAAAAATCCTGGAAATAAATGCTAGATTAATTACAACCGAATACATTGCCCAGCCCAGCTCGCCATGGCCCTTGGCCCCAGCCGCCGTGGCCGCGCTCGCCCGCGTCGTGGCGTGGTGTGACGTTGTGGCCGCGCTCGCCCGCGTCGTGGCGTAGTGTGACGTTGTGGCCTCGCTAAGCCGTCGTGGCATCGTTCCAGCCATGGTCATCGTGTCACGATGGAAATTTCACGGGGCTAACGTTCTCTGCTCCATCACTGGCTGGTAGCCCATCACGCCGGCGAGGGGTGTGGCGGCAGCTGGTGAGGGGTGACGTGGTGAGGCGGTGTGGTGGCGGTCGGTGAGGGGCGGTGTGGCGGCCCGGTGCTTTGGGTGGCGAGCGATGACGGTGATCAGCGACTGATACACGAGATAATACTCGCCCCTCGTTGGTCACCCCAAGTGGAAGGTGAGATGTAGCGTAGCGGCAAATTTCCCTTAGCGAAGATGCTAAGGTTGAGTATCGAACCAGTAGGACTCCAAAATCGATAAGTAGGTGGTGAAGTGAACAATGGCGCCATTTACAAAGGATAGAACACACGGGATAATAATGATAGTGATAGCTACGGAAAAGTAAATACTGAAAGTAAATTGAAGGGTAAACAGTGTTGGAGGTATGGACCGGGCTACTATGACGTTCACTAGTGATGTCTCTCTCCCAAAAGACGATAAAATAGCCATGCGAGGTAAACAAATTACAGCTGGGCAATTGACATAATTATGTGCGTAAACCAATGCTAATTATGCTATGCAGAAAGGAAGAGTCTCAAAAGCATGGGCATTACGCCAAGACAAGTAGACCGAAATCCATCTGCATCTACCTACTAATCATCCACCTTGAGATATCTATCCAGAACATCTCGCTGGTATTAAGTTGCGAATCCCGCCCAAAGTGTAAACTCAAAGCAACAGACAACTGCATTAAAAAACTTTGCGTAAAGTAAACAATCATTGCACCCGCAAGTACAAGCACCGTTGTTTTCCCCCTTGTGGCAACATCACATCCCCTAGACTCATGTTGCTGTCACTCAAGCTAGTCATCGGGGGGCATGAACCCACAATCATGCATAACGCTCCCTCTTGGAGTCACTACCTACTACTTGGCCAAAGCAATAAACAGCAACGGAGAACATGCAAGAATTACTCAAGAACATAAATATAAAAGAAGAGAATCAAATATATAACTCAATCACAATCTGAACATAATCTCATAATCCATCAGAACCCAGCAAACTCAACATAGCAACAGCAGAAAGATTACATAAGTGCCTCGATCATGTAGGGCAGCTCACGAGGTCTAATCCATGAAGAACAAAGAGGGGAGGAGAACATCACATATCTACTGACCATAGACCCATGGTCCAAGGTGGACTACTCACGGTTAATCCGGGAAGCATCCATGGTGGTGGAGAAGCTCCCGGAGGTGATTCCTCCCTCCGGCAGGGTGCCGGGAAGATGTCTTCTGGTGCTCCCGATCTTGGAAGCGCGGCGGCGACGGAACAGAGGAGAGATCGCGAAAAGGAGTTTCGTCCTCGAGGGTTTCTCGTCACGGGGAATAAATAGGCGAAAGGGGGCAGCCAGAGGTGGGCTAGGGGCTCCAGGCGCCCCCTGGTGCGGCCAAGGGTGGGGCCGCGCCCTCTGGCCGCCTGGGGCCCCCTGGCTCCCCTCTGGCCCCTCTCGGGCTCTTCGCGAAGCTTCCGGTACGCTGATTTTTTCTATATTTTTCCCGAAATTTTTCTGGTACTTTTAATACGGGGGAAACCTGAAATAGAAAAACAGCAGAAAACAAGAACTGGCACTGGGTTGCACTAAGTTAATAAGTTAGTCCAAATATGATCAAAAGTGTATGGAAGTTCATCAACATCATAGCAATATCACACAAAAAAGGCATGGAGCAGGCATAAATTATAGATAACTTTTGGACGTATCAGCGACGACAACGACAAGTTGCTGCAAGCGACGACGATGGCTTGCTACGGAGAGCGACGACCACGGCTAGCTATGATGGCGACGGCGGCGATGAGAACGACAACGACAAGTTGCGGCGAGCGACGACGGCGGCTAGCTACGGTGAGCGGTTGCGGAGGCTAGCTACGGCGAGCGACGATGGAGGCTAGCTACGATGGCGATGAGCGATGACTACGGTGAGCGAGGACGGTGGCTGCTAGGTGCAGCGCGAATGACGACAACGGCAAGCGACGATGGAGGCTACCTACGGAGAGCGACGACGGAGGCTATCTACGACGGCGATGAGCGATAACTACGATGAGCAACGAGGCGGCGACTAGCTGCATTGAATGATGACATCGACGATAAGTGACGACATCGGCGAGTTGGGGCGAGCGACGACCACGGCTAGCTACGCGAGCGACGATGGCGATGATCGACGATAATGGCGAGTTGCAGCGAGCAACAACGGTGAGCGACGACCACGGCTAGTTACGATGGTGATGAGAGACGACATCGGCGAGTTGTGGCAAGAGACAACGGCGGCTAGCTACGACGAGCGACGACTGATGCTAGCTACATGGCGATGGGCGATGACGACGGTTAGCTACGGCAAGCGACAACAGCGGCTATCTACGACGAGTAAAGACTACGGTGATCGACGGCGGCGGCGGCTAGCTGCAGCGAATGACGACACGGGCGAACGACGACGCCGATGAGCGACGATACGGTGAGTTGCGGAGAGCGCGACGGCGAGCTGTGGCGATGACGATGGCTGCCGCAACTTGCCGCCGATGTTGTCGCTCGTCGCCGTTGCCGCTCGCCGCCATCGTTATCGCTGAAGCTGACCATCATCGTCGCCACTACATCGTTCCTGAACGGACATAAGTTTGTGTTGGATGGTAAAATATATCTGAAGTTATCAATCAAACCATTGACTTTAAATGTCATAAGTATTTAATTGTGTGTGTTAAACTCAGTTACAATAAAAATAAATAAAAGCATACACTAACGTGGTACTGCTTGGCTTTGAAACAAGATTTAGAAATGCAAACTCAGTAGCTGGCAAGTCATGGGATAGGTAGAAACGCCAAAGCTCATGGCGTGTCTATGTAGGTTAGAAACGCCACGGTGATTGACGTTTGACAAAGGGGTTAGATCGTGAAATAAAATCTGGAAAGGGTTAGATTGTGTTAATCTGTGTCAAAAGGGTCAAAACAGTGAAACTGGCCACGTAGATCGCCGGCATTGGTGGTGCGCAGAATTTAAGCGTACTGCCAGTACTACTACTAGTACTACTCTGTATTTCGCGCGCTGACTGACACACGTCGAGGTCCATTTCGATCGGCAGCATGGCGGGCGGCCGAAAATGCGGTGCTTGCCAGGCCGCCACGGCGAGCGTTTCTCCGTCAGCAGCACGTAATGCAGGATGCAGCAACCGAAATATTGCTAGGAACCGTGCGTCAACAACGGATCTTCAATTCAAACCCACACCACACGGTCAGCAGCAGCAACAGCAGCACACTACTTGATGGTCGGGGCCGGACATGGCCCGGCCGTGTGTGGAGGACCAGAGGACGAGACTCCCCGAGCGCTCACATGCAATGCACAACACACAGTTACGCAGCGACGACGCTGCCAAGACAAACAAGGAAAAAGCTTTCCATCGACGAGGCCAGGGCTGGAACGGGAAACGTGAAAGCAACACATTCCCCAGCCTATCGTATGTATGCGTGCGTATCCCTGGCTTAGATCTGCATGCTGCCCTCCCGTTTCCCGTATTAGCCGTGGGCGCCATAAATCCACGCCCCACCAAAAGCGCCAATATTCCTTCCTTTGATCGCCATCGATTTGATCCCCTCTCCCAGGGCAGGCAGGCCCTCTGCACTGACCGTCTCGCGTTTCCGCTCTTGCGCTATCTTTCTTTCAGTCGTGCCCTCCATCTATCTATCCACGCAAAAGGTCCAGGATGAACAAACACAGTGGGGAAAGGCTACATAGATCGCCTACAGATACACTGTGTCTGTGTGGTGTGGAGATGATCGATCGATGGATCGGCTTGCTCAAGAACTGTGTGGCTGGTGTTTTGGGTGGGTGGGTGGGCTGGCTGGCGTCCCTGAAAAGCAAAGGGTGCCAGCCAAAATCGATCGAAACAGCTTGTAATTGAGGGGATAGCCAAGCTAGCTCCATAGGCAATTTGCAAGATTGGCAGGA
The DNA here is from genome assembly GCA_950022295.1 of Bromus sterilis. Taxonomy (NCBI): domain Eukaryota; kingdom Viridiplantae; phylum Streptophyta; class Magnoliopsida; order Poales; family Poaceae; genus Bromus; species Bromus sterilis. Next base: position 66,246,112 of record OX465599.1, read on the forward strand.
GTGCGTCGATCGTGACCTATTTTCGTGTATCTAGGAATTTATCCGGGGCCATGCATATGCTCGTCTCTCCTCCAATGTAGTGCTGATATCGACGTATATACCCACCTCTCCTCTCTCCCTCACCATAAACATAAAGTGGTTGAGGTTTGCGTGGATCCCACTCCAAAGCTACGGCAGCCAGTGCATGCCTAGTTGCACTACGGATTAAGCAAACTACTCTAATGTTTTTTTACAGGATTGCTAAATCTCAGTCGACTGAGATTTAACCAAGTCTCAGTCCCAAGTCTCAATCGATGTTATATCCGTAAGATCGTACGTGGGAATCCGTACAAAAATATAGATATAAATTTTCTTTCTTTCTACATGCTCTATCACTTGACTGATACTTGGTTAAGTTTCAATCGTCTGAGTCTTAGACACACCCTTTTTTTGGAGAAAAAACGTCGACCGAGCCCGAAAAGAGCTTGAGCCTAGCCTGACTTTGAATTAACAAAGGCATCAACCGATCAGGATTATAGGGCATCAACTTACAAAAAGTAGAGCGGAAATTAAGATGCAAGGAGCTAAGTAGAACACCTCGAATGCAACACCAACAGTGGCTGAGAGCACACCGCAGCGTTGCCAGTGACCACCGCTGCGCCTACACTGGCTAACCTACTAAGGCAACAGGAGGAAGGCGCCACCGTGCATATATTGTGTTCGCTAAAAGCCATCAAAGGACCAAACATGGGCAACAATGATATGTCTCCGCCGCCGCAAAGGGCCACTATCCTTTCACCCAGACTCGACGGGTGCCGCATCGGTGGTCGGCGGAATGGTTCCTCAGAACCCAAATCAAGGTGACCTAATGCCTAAGGAGAGATGCCACGAACAGACCCACATACAACGGAACCCGGCCACCAGGACCGTCGCCTGCAGTGGCAAGGCAGAGCGCCGAACAAGAGTTGTTGAACAAAGGCACTGCAACCATGGTGAAGGCCAAGGGGCGGCACTGGAGCAGGCTGCAGAAGATGAAGTCAAGCCCACACACACCGCCAACTCCACCACGACTCGACCAGTCCCAGAATGACGCGTTCTTTCCTTCAAACTTCACGTGATGAAATCGTGTCATTCAAATCAGCCGTTCCGTTCAGTTCAAAAATATACGTATAGACGCTACAAAAACAGCTTAGAGCATCTCCAACAGCATGTGTATATTTGGATGTCTATATGTCGTCGATATGTGACGGCAGATGCCATGGGGATGGCTAAAGTGAGGGGAAGACGCGAGGAAGACGATGTCGATGGTGCCGGAATCGGGTTGGGCACAAACACGGTGGAGGACACCACGATGTACCCAGGTTCGGGGCTCTCCGGAGAGATAACACCCCTACTCATGCTTGTCTCTTCTATATCAATGAACTGGACTACAATAACTGCTTCTCTATCTTCTCAGGGGAAGGTAAGCGCCGTCGTGGGCAAGGCTCTCTCGTGCTTCCCTGAGAAGTAACTACTAGCAGTGAATGAACTGAGGAGGATGTGAGTAATGGTGCTACTGAGCGGATCGTCCCCCACGCAGGAGGGGTACCCCGGGCTCTTATAGCATGAGCCCGGGGTACATCGGTAACTTCACCGCCGATTGGGCCCAGCCGTCATCCTCTAATCGGCTGGGTCCCACCGACTGCTCTTCTCCGGCTGATCCGGACCCTACGAGCGGCGGCCCATGCTGTAGACTTGTAGGTCATGATGATGAACAGTGGCGCTAGGAGGTGCGGTCTTGTCGTCCTGTCCGCGGAATCGGCGGAGAGGTCGACACCGTATCTCTGCCAGATCTTCGATGTGACTTGGCTTCTCTGCCACCCCGATCTCTCGGGATTGCGCATTTATGACCCCATACTTGAATCTCCGACTGGTCTCGGGGTCAACTTCTCCAGAGGTGGTAGGTTGTACCGACTGCGCCTGAGCCGACTGGTGGCCCTTGGCAGGGTCGATTGCCCTAGGCAATCGGGGCCGTGCTAACGCCCACCTCGGCCCAGCTGCGGGCCAGTCGGATGATTGTCTTGATGACCATAGGGTGGATCGGTTGCGCCTGGGCCAACTGCTGGCATTCGGTACGGTTGCCTAGCTCGGCCCAGCTGCAGCCCAATCGGTCCATCCTTGTCTTGAAAGGTTGCTTCCGCTTGGGTGAGCCTACCCGGGTACCAATCCCCCGACAGTAGCCCCTAAAGCTGTAAAGGTCCCACGGTCATTTGACCGCGGGGCCTTTGCAGTTTTCAATCTTTTTTCAATATCTTCCGAATGCTGTGGCCTCATCAAGTGCGTCATTCCGAGTTCGTCGAATGACTCGGAGCTCACACTCGGCTGGCCAAGATTTCGTCCGATCTGTTTTGAATCATCTCTGATTTCTTCCTTCACTTTATGAGAATGGCATCCCTTGCCGATTGCCTTCCAACGGTTACTTCCGATTTCTCCGGGATGGAATCAATGGATCGTGGCCCACGACCCACGTGCGACATGACATAACTGCAGGCCTCGACCCCCACGTCGCACGCCTCGCTTGCCACACTGGGATCTCTTGCGCCGGCCTGCCGGTTGGTCTTCCTGTGTGCTAGGCCACACCGGGCCACACGGCCGCAACCGAATCCCACTCCCCTCCCCCGCCGCCCTTATAAGCCACAGGGGAGGGCCTGTGCCCCTTCCTTCTCCCATAAGTCGTCTTCCTCCTCCATCTCCTGCTGCTCGCGCGCGCCATTGCCGCTCCACCTGAAGCTCTCCATCGCGCTCGTCTCTCCGCCTCCGCGCACGGGATCCGCTCCGGCCGTGCGCTCGCGTCCTACTCCGTCGCCGCGACATTTTCTCACCACTAGCATCTCCTCCCTCTTCTCGCTCCGCCCGCGAGCTCCATGGCTCCCCGGAGGGACACCTCTCAGGCCAGCCGTGGGTGCTGAAAGGGGGACAAAGTCACCGCGGGCGATATCCAAGCTCTGGTTCGCGCCCGCAAGATGCCGGCTGAGATCGTGCCCACCGCACGCGCTGGCGAGAGGGTCGTCTTCCTCGCTCACTTTGAGCGTGGATTCGGACTCCCCGCCAGCACCTTCTTTCGCAACTTCCTTGACTTCCACCGACTGCAGCCGCATCACCTCGCGGCGAACTTCATTATGATCCTCTCCGGCTTCGTTACGCTGTGTGAAGGATATCTCGGCTGCCGCCCGAGTGTGGCTCTTTGGAAACGATTCTTCAATCTCCGAGCTCACAATGCTCGGACAGGAGCAGTGGTGCCGTCTTCCATAGAAGGTGGAGAGCCAACCTATCCGACTGATATGACCGACTGCGGCAGCTGCCTTGTCGCAGCCGACAAACCGAGGTACAAGAGTCCCGATATCGTCCAGTCCTGCAAGAACTGGCAGACCACCTTCTTGTATGTCAAGTCACCGGATCAAGGCCCCGACCTCCTGAATCTGCCAGAGTTCTCCCTCGCCCGGCCGACTGAAAAACATCAATGGTCATTGAAATACGGCGTCGGAGACCTTGACGTGGACGCTCAAGTTGCCCGAGTTGCTCAGCTGGAGCAAGAAGGGCTCCTATCAACTGATCTTGTTGCCGCTTGGCTTCAAGCCCGAGTGCTTCCTCTGCAGCGCCGAGTGCACCACATGTGCGACATGTCGGGGCCCCGAGATCCCACTCGGCTTTGCACGTGGAGGGTGAAGCTCGAGGATCTTTGCTCCAGGGTGAAGGCTATCACATCCAGCGCCTTGCCCGACCCCTTCCGCTTCGGCCTCGAGTATCTACACCACCGACAAAAGCCATCCGTGGTATATCCCGATTTACCCCCTCTCCGATTGCTTTTGCCTCGTATCCGATTTCTCTGACAATTTTCTTCTTTTGCTTAGCATTTCCTTCAGTCCGATGTGATGGAAGATGGCCAAGTGGCTGGTATGTACGCTCCCGACCGCGAGGACGATGACCCCGCGGACTTCGAGTACAATGGCGAGGCTCCTTCCAAATCCGATGATGATGATGCTGATGACAGCGAATCCTCCGGGGAATCCTCCGACTTCGAGGATCTTGCTGATAATGCCGACGTCGAGGTCGCCGACCCCAAGAAAGCCGACACCCGAACTGCGGCTCAAGGGGGTACGCCTGACCCTTCCCTTGAGCAATTTCTGGCCGAATGGAGCGATGACGATAGTGTCTCAAAGGTCGATAATTCTGATGCAGCTCCTCGCGCCAAGCCACCGAAGGTGCCAACTAGACGCGCCTCGGCGACTAGCTCCTCTTCTGGTGCTACCTCTAGCAAGGCCGCAAAAGCGACGCCGACTGCCTCCAAGGGCAAACAACCCCAAGCCACAGCCACTCGGGTGCTGATTGGCCAGGTGCCTCTAAACGTCGCCCCTCTGAGATGTCGGATGCCCACGGGCGCGCCGAGAACAGTCGGGTATGCCCTTGTCTTCACGCCTTGAACTTCATTGTTTTCCCTTGTACTGATTTGCCTCTTTTTATTCATTCAGGGAGCCGATTGGCCTTGATGATATCGACGCCGACATTCCTGCCCATGTCGGCGCAGTCATCTCCCCTGCTGTGTCTGCTGCTACGACTCAAAAACGGCCTCCCGCTCCACATCGATCCTCCAAGGACGCCGAGCGCGCCGCCAAGAAAGCCCGCCTCGCGGCAGCCAAGACCACCACTACTTCCGCCACTGCCTCCAAGACCTTCAAGGAAACAGCCGACCGGGGAGTTACTGGTGGCGAAGGAACGCGATCGACCAATCCGATTGCTCCATCTCCGCCACAACGCTCCGACCCAGTCTCTGCCACCGTCATTTCTACCACCTTGCCCGTCCTGAGAACCACTTCGGCTATCATAACGACAACTCCGCCGATTTCGGCAACCACCTCATTGATCATGATGACTACCTCGCCTATCATGACAACCACTCCGCCGATTGTGGCCACCACCTTGACCTCATCTCGCCCGATTGCGCCACGACCATGACCGAATGCCTCCGACTCTTTGGCGGCGTCAGCGCCATCGTTCTCTACCATCATCACCTCTGCTGCCATGATTCAAACTTCATCGCCATAGCCGACCTCTTCCGCGTCGGAGTTTCTGATGCGCTCGGTGGACCAATTCCGGGCCGAGTATTCTCGCACCCGCCATATTGGCACCGAGCCTGATGCTCCACATCGCACTCAAGACCCTCTGACGACCGCCTTTAATCGAGTAAACGACTTCGCCGCCGCCCTTGCTCGGGACCTCCAACAGCTCGACCGCCATCACGTGGTAAGCTCTTGAATTTTCCTTTATGATTTTCCTCCAATCGGGAGACTTTTCTTCCGGTGGGTGCGCGCAAGCGCACCCACTGGGTGTAGTCCCCGAGATTCGGGCCGATTGCTTGCAATCGATTTGGATCTTTTATGCTCTTTGCTGCTCTCTCCTGCCTTCCTCCAATCGGGAGACTTTTCTTCCGGTGGGTGCGCGCAAGCGCACCCACTGGGTGTAGTCCCCGAGATTCAGGCCGATTGCTTGCAATCGAACCGGATCTTCTTTTAGCTGTCGTATCTCTAAATTTCATCTTGCTGTTCTTCTCAGGCTGTTATGGAAGAAAAACGCGAGGTCTTCGAAAAACTCCTCGACGCTTATACCGCCAGCCTCCAAACTCTTTCCCAAGCCCATCTCGAGGTCAACAACCAATCGGCCGAGATTAATAGGCTGAAAGGTAACTTCTGCCTTATTTCTATCTTCCCTCCGGTTTGACCATTCCTCTTGTACTGATATCTTCATGTCTACTTCTAGTTTCTGTTCCCATGGTAGATGGTCTTCAGAATCGTATCCCTGAACTGACCGCAGAACTCAATCAGCAAGGGCCAGCGCTTGCCGCAGCCAAGGAAGAAGCGACCCGACTGCGGGGGGTGGAAACCGACTTGACTCGGACTATCAAAGGCCTCCATTCCGAGATGGCTGCCCTTGAAAAGAAACATCTAGCTGACATAGCTGCCGTGACCGCAGCTGGTGACGGGCACCTTGCTGAACGAGATGCAGCCGTAGCTGCCCGAAAAGCCTTGCAAACCGAGAGGGACGAAGCGATGGCTGCGCGGGACTCTCTCCGAAAGGATCGTGATGATCATATCGTCAAATATGAAGAGCTGGAGAAACGCAGCTATGAAGACACCACCAAAATGCGCTGCCGGGCCAAGGGCCTCTGCGACACAATGAGCGAGATGGACGCCCTTCTCAGTGGTAAGTGCCTCTTGCCTCCGAGTGCATCTCCGACTGCACCCTTCTTTTGCGCTATCACTCACTTTTTTTTTCATGATGCAGAGGCCTGGCCTGAATCTAAAGCAGCTGCTTATGCAGCCGTAGCCAAATCTCGGGAAGAGACCATCGCGGCCGGGGGGTCCTGCCAGCTTGATGACGACGTCTGGACTCGGCATGAGTATTTGATTGGAACAGCAGCTCGCATTCCCGTCATCAAGGGGATTGCCTTGTCCTTCAAACTTGGCATTCTGAAGATTGCCGAGTTGCTGTGGTCGCTGACTGAGCTCAAAATTGGACTTCAGAGGATGAAGCACGCTGCCAGCTCCTCTGCCGAGGTCCACACGTCGGCTCCTCTGGACGAAGAAGACTCTGACAAGGGAGATGCTCCGAATGCTACCACCGAGCAGGCTCGGACTCTTCTGAAGGCCATTCCTCGTCGGATCGACGTCTTGCTTAACTCTGCTGGTCGGACTGGCGCTGAGACCGCTCTTCAAACTGTGTTGAGCTGGTACCCGCAAGTGAAACTTTCCAAGCTCCACAGCCTCAGAGAGAACGCCGCCGACGTGCTTGAGAAGACCTATGCTGAAGTGAACCGGCTTGCCAGCGCTATGGTGAACTGGTTTTCTCCTTATGACTATACCCCATATCTCGACGAGGGAGGGAACCCGCTGGCTGCAACTTCTATCTCTGGCTTGGCCGAGGAGCTTTCTGACAGCGGTTCATCCCATACATCTCCGAGGTTCAAGCGAGCTGGGGCCACCTCTTCTGATGCACAATCGGAGCCAGATGTCGCTGCCGCACACGCCGACCCGACTGCTCCGACTGACAGCTTTGCGCCTTCGACTGCCCCGATTTCTTGAGCCAAGCCATCGATGACGTCACCTACTGCAGCTTTCCGACCTTGGATCGGCCTTATCCTGTTTTTTATTTTCGACTAGTTGCTTGTAAGACATGATTTTAATTCTGCCGACACCCACTGGGTGTGAATTCAATGTAATGAACTCATTCGGCCTTAGGCCTACTATCTCTTATGCAATCCGATTGCTCATTTCCAGTTTTTACTTGTGCGATCGACTTTGCGTCTTTGTCGGTTTCCTTTATCGGTCTGCACTTGGGGGTGTCTACCTTGTCTGTATTGCTGCCGACATGCGGTCTGCAATCGGATCAAAGGTAGATTTCCAGCCAAGGTTCGATAAGCTTTTCACATTTACACGACAAGGTTTAACGCAAAGGATTCTGCAACGTTAGGAGCTGATTGCCCGCTACCGAGCTCGATGCCTTGGTTCACGGCGCAATCGGTAACTTGATTTATCGACTATGCCCTTTGCGGAGCGTTTCGAATTGTTTCTCGGGAACTTGTACCGCTGACTGCCCCAACCGCTGCCCTTCTCAATGCCACAAACACTCTTGTGATTTGCGCTTGAGTTAGGTGCTAAGTTGAGTGCCAGCCCGCAGTCCCCGTGCCTTGATGGCCTATTTGTCTGACCTCGTGGTCAGTCAGTCCCCGAGTGCGTTACGCACGTCTCGGGTATGACTAAGCGTTGCCGACTTGGGCTAGCTTTTCGAATGAAATTATGCAAGGGTAATCGAATGCTCTTTTTCAGAGGCATGATAGCTTTACTGATCGTTTGCCGAATGGCGTACATAAATTTCTGTCGCTCAACTATAGAACGTACATAACAGCTCAGCGTTCCACGGCCGCTCCGTTTCTACTCCTGATGTGTCCTTGTGCCGAGTGCCCTTGGTGCAGTCGATCAAATAATAGGAGTTGTTCTTGAGTGCACGGCTGATGATGAATGGTCCTTCCCAGGGTGAAGATAGCTTGTGCTGCCCGTCTGACTTCTGAATTCGGCGTAGCACCATGTCGCCCTCTCGGAAGGCGAGAGGACGAATCTTCTTGCTGTGGTAGTGCCACAACTTCTGCTGATAGACTGCCGATCTGGACAAGGCCAGCAAACAGGCTTCTTCCTTGAGGTCGACGCCGTCCTCTCGTGCTAACCTGGCTTCTTCTTCAGTGCATAAAGCATGCCGGGGCGAATCAAACTCGATGTCGGATGGGATGATTGCTTCTGAACCATATACCAGGAAGAAAGGAGTGAATCCAGTCGACCTGTTTGGTGTGGTCCTTAAACTGAACAGTATTGCATGGAGCTCTTCAATCCATGCTCCGGGTGCCCTCTCAAGTGGTTCCACCAATCGGGGTCTGATACCCGAGAGGATGAGGCCGTTTGCTTTTTCTACTTGACCATTCGACTGTGGATGCGCCACGGATGCAAGATCAACCCGAATGCCCTGCTGAGATGCATATCGAGCCAGTGCGCCCTTTGCAAAATTTGTGCCGTTGTCGGTGATGATGCTGTGAGGTACACCATATCTGCACACGATGTCGGCCACGAATCGGACCGCAGTCGGGCCATCAAGCTTCTTGATCGGGCGAGCTTCGATCCATTTGGGAAACTTGTCCACTGCAACCAGGAGATGTGTCATGCCACTTCGGGCCCTCTTGAATGGACCAACCATATCCAAACCCCACCCTGCAAATGGCCATGCTATTGGGATTGTCTTCAATGCCGATGTTGGCCGATGACTTTTTGCCTTGAACCGCTGGCAACCCTTGCAATGTTTCACCAAATTGTCAGCTGCTGCGAGCGCAGTCGGCCAGTAGAAACCATGTCGGAAAGCTTTGCTGGCGATTGCTTTTGCAGATGCATGATGACCGCATTCACCCTGATGAATGTCTCTGAGCAATTCCAAACCTCTGTCCTCTTCTACACATCTCTGAAAGACACCAGTTGCAGTTTTGCGCACTAGCTCGTTGTTGATTATCGTGTATGCCCAAGATCGGCGGCTGATTTGTCTTGACTCTGCTTCGTCTTCTGGGAGGACTCCGTCTGCTAGGAAATCTCTAATCGGTTGTGCCCATGATGGCGCACTGACAACTACCATTACTGCTGCATGCTGGGGTGGGACTTCTTCTTGGATCTCCGTTCCTTGGCCACTGGCCTCTTGGATCTCGGCCTCTTGAACTTCTGTCATCTCGACTTCTGCCTCTGAACTGCCGATTGCGGCGCCTGGCACGCATTCGGCAGCCCCTGGTGGTGACTGCTCGTCTGGAGTTGGAACTTCTTTACTGCAATCAGCAGTTTCTAACATCATTGGTTCTTCTGAGGCTGTGCCATCTGGCATTGCCTCTGCTTGCTTTTCTTTAACCTTGCTCTTCTTGCGGCATTCGGCAGCCCCTGTCTTGCAATCGGCAGCCCCTGGTTTGCAATCGGCAGCCCCTGGTTCCGTCGGCTCTGCTGTTGCTGACGCACCTTGAGCGCTGGACTGCTTCTTCAGGGTTGGAATCTTTGCCGGTTGAGCTTCTTTCGCCTTCTTCAACGCTTCAAGGTCGGTTTCCGAGATGAAGATGGACTCAGACTCTGGGGATGGCGTGATGGATGGATTCTTGATGTTCTCCAGCGACACACCTGGTGGGATAGCTTGTCTTGTTGAGCCGAGCTTGGATAGCGCATCTGCTGCCTCGTTGTTTGCTCTCGGCACATGATGGAACTCGCATCCTTCAAAGTACCCACTGATGTGCTGCACCAGGAAACGATAGCTTGCCATATTTGCATCCTTTGCATCCCAGGTGCCTGTGCACTGCTGTACTACTAGGTCGGAGTCACCAAAGCACTCAATATTCCGAATTCCGGTTTCCTTGGCAAGCTTGATACCATGCACAAGGGCTTCGTACTCGGTGACGTTGTTTGATGCTGCAAAGTGAATCTGGAGCACATATTGCAGTTGATCTCCTCTTGGTGAAGTAAGCACTACGCCAGCCCCTAGGCCACTCTTCATCTTGGAGCCATCAAAATGCATTCGCCAGAAATCCGATCCTGGGAGCTGCGGCATATATTGAGTTTCAGCCCAGTCTACCAGGAAATCGGCCAATGCTTGCGATTTGATTGATGTTCTTGGCTCATACTGGATGTCGTGGTTGGCGATCTTGATTGCCCACTTCGCCACTCTTCCAGTTGCATCTCTGCTTCCTATGATGTCGGTCAATGGAGCCGAGATGACGACGGTGACCAAGTGGGCTTGAAAGTATGGCTTCAGTCTCTTTGCTGCCATGTAGACTCCATAGCACATCTTCTGGTAGTGAGGGTAGTTCTGCTTGGATGCTGAGAGCACTTCACTAATGTAATATACAGGTCGCTGAATCTGCTGTGCCTTGTCCTTCTCGGGCCGCTCCACCACCATAACTGCACTGATCACCCGATTGGTTGCCGCAATGTACAACATCATTGGCTCCTTCTCAATCGGGGCAGCCAGAATTGGCGCGGTGGAGAGCATGCTCTTGAGCTCTCGGAATTCTTCGCTTGCTTGGGGGGTCCAGGTGAACTTCTCCGTCTTCTTCATCAGTTGGTACAACGGGATTGCTTTTTCACCTAGCCGACTGAGGAATCGGCTGAGTGATGCGAGGCAACCGGTGAACTTCTGTACTTGCTTCAGGTTCTTGGGTTGTTCCATGCGCTCTATCGCGGCTATCTTCTCGGGATTGCATTCGATTCCTCTCTCGGAAACGAGAAATCCCAAGAGCTTGCCGGCCTGGACTCCAAAAACACATTTCTTCGGATTGAGCTTGATCTGATAAGTTCTCAGATTTGCAAATGTCTCCCTGAGGTCGTCGAGAAGCGTGATTCCCTTTGCCGACTTCACCACCAAATCTTCCACGTAAACGTGGAGATTTCTGCCGAGTTGGGAGTGTGTACACCTCTGAATTGTGCGCTGATAAGTGACACCTCCATTTTTCAAACCAAAAGGCATGGTGATATAACAATAGCCCCAAAAGGGGTTATAAATGCAGTTTTTATTTGATCCTCCACAGCAAGTTTGATCTGGTGATAACCAGTTGTGGCATCCACAAAAGACAAAAGCTCGCAGCCGGCCGTAGAATCAATCACTTGATCAATACGGGGCAGAGCAAACGGGTCCTTCGGGCATGCCTTGTTCAAGCACGTGTAGTCAATACACATGCGCCAGGTCTTGTTCTTCTTCATGACGAGGACTGGGTTCGCCAGCCACTCGGGGTAAAACACTTCCATAATGAAACCTGCAGCTTGCAGCTTCGCAATCTCTTCGCCGATTTCCCTTCTCTTATCTTTAGAAAAACGTCTCAGGGGTTGCTTGACCGGCTTCGAGCCTGGCCGAATGTGCAGCTTGTGCTCGGCGAGTTCTCTCGGCACACCAGGCATGTCTTGTGGAGACCATGCGAAGATGTCCCGATTCTCACGGAGAAACTCGACGAGCTCGCTTTCCTATTTGTCGCTAAGTCCAGCTCCGACTACAACGAACTTGGTTGAGTCGGAGGGATCTAGAGCGATCTTCTTGCTGTCCTTGGCCGACTGAAAAGCCGACTCCTCATCTGCTCTCTTGGTTGAACCGACTGGTAGTGGATTCTTGCTCTGCGCTTTCGCCATTGCAATCACCTTGCTGAGCTGACGCTTCTCCGTCTCAACCACCTGAGAGTCAGCCAAACTGCTGCCCGCCGACGTACACTCGAGGGATTTCCTGAAGTCCCCGGTGACGGTGATGATGCCGTTTGGCCCTGGGATCTTCATCTTGAGGTAAGTCTGCTGTGCGTTGAACATGAACTTGGCAAATGCAGGTAGTCCCAACAGAGCATGATAGGGACTGCTGAGGTCGGCGACCTCGAACCAAATCGGCTCCCTCCTGAAGTTTTCCTCTGTGCCAAATATAACATCTAGCCGAATGCGACCCATGGGGGTGCAAGACAACCCAGGGACAATCCCGTGGAAAGTCGTCCGACTACGCTCCAGGTCCTTCTCTGTGATCCCTAGCTTGATCAATGTGTCCCTGTACAGAATGTTGATTGTACTTCCTCCATCGATGAGCACTCGGGAGAACTTTCATGAGAACCTTGGTCTTGCGAACAGAGCATCAACCACGAGCGGATAATTGCCCGGATTCGGCAAGATGGTGGGATGATCTGCTCTGTCCCAGGATATAGGACACTCGGACCAATGCATGAACTGAGGAATCGGCGGCATAGTGGCATTGACCTCCTGAGCTCGGGCTCTCCGACTGCCCTTGTCCGTGGACTCACTGGTGAAAATCATGTAGGCGGCGTCTTGCCGCGGGAACTGGTTCTACTGCTGAGGCGGTCCTCTGTTCTGGGGTGGTGGTGGGGGTGGAGGTGGTAAAGCTTCTCCCTTCGCGATTCTTCTCACGAAATCACACTGCCAAGTGGTGTGCGCAGAAGGCCTGCCAGGTGTGCTGTGCAACTTGCACGGTGCATCCAACATATCATCGAATGTGTACTTGGGCTTCATCTGCCCCGGGGGGCTTACATTTGGTCTCATCTTCCGACTGCCTCCTGCAGCCGCTGGATCTTCTTCGTTCTGGACAGCGGCCACCTGCCGACTGCCATACTGAGCATCATGTTGCTCATCCTTGCGCTTGCCATTGTTCTGCTGGTTGTTGTTGTTGTTGTTGCGGTTGCTCTCTGTCCTTTCCTTCCGACTGAGGCCTTGGTTCCCTGTGTCCGACTGCGGAGCCCCTGGTGACTGGATTACACCTCCAACTCCGAGCTGGATAGGGCGCATCGCAGAATCGGACATAGCAAACGCATTGGCCACCTTCATGAGCTCGGCGAGCGATGTGAAATCCTTGCGGAGAAACTTGTGCTTCAGCATTGAATCGGCCAGGCATCCATCTGTGAAGTACTGAATGGCCTGGATCTCATGGACTCCTTCACATGAGTTCTTCAGCTTGATCCACCGAGATAGATAATCTCGGAGGGGTTCATCCTTGCCCTGCACACAAAGAGCCAACTGCCTCGGGAGGTTCGGCCGCTCATATGTGCTTGTGAAGTTACGGATAAATGCACTTGTGAAATCTTCCCAGCAGTTTACACTGTCCTTGGGCAGGCTGTTTAACCATGTCCGAGCCGATCCCTGCAGCATCAGAGGTGCATAGCGGACTGCTACACGCCGATTGCCTCCTGCGATGCGAACCGCGGTCAGGTAATCGGACAACCAATCTTCTGGCTTCACAGAACCATTGTACTTGGGTGTGTCTCTCGGCAGCGTGAAGCCTTTGGGAAACTTCTCGGTCCGAATACGATGACCGAAACACGACGGGCCAGCCTCTCCTTCTTCATCCTCTTGAGCCTCCTTCTCCAGGAGCTCAATGCGATGCCTTGCATCGTTCTGACCGATTTGGCGAGGGCCAAGCCGCGCGCTGATTGCTGGTCTTGGTGCCGACTGCTGAGGCATGTCGTTGTGTCACAACCCCAAGTTAGGTATGTGCTAGGATCAGAGGTACCTTGCATTCATGCAAAAATTTCAAATTGCAATTCAAAAATGGGGAAAAGAAAGCCCTGAGAAATTAATTCAAATGGCCAGATAAAAATCTTTTTCCAAAAATCATTTGAACATTTGGAAAATTCCTATAAATGGTGTTGATCATTTTAAAAATGGTTTGGGAGCAATCCCATGCTCATGGAATTTTCTAATTTTCAAACAGTGCCTTGGAAAATCAAATAAACCCCTATTTGATTTAAAATTCAAATGTTTTGAATTTTAAAAATGCTCAAATTTTATAAGTGGCTAGCTCTCTATTTTATGAGGCCATATAAAAAATTGTGGAATTTTATAAAATGCCTAGCTATTTTTATTAGCTAGGTCAACCTATTTACAGAAAAAAAAAAGAAAAAAGAAAAAGGAAAACAGAGAAGAGAGGGAGCTTACCTGGCGCCACAGGCGTCGGCCCAACTCCCCTGGCCGGCCCAGCCCACCGGGGGCTTCTTGTCTTCTTCCTCCCCGCCGAGCCAAGCTGCTCGGTGGAGGGCAGAGCGCGGCGACGACGCCACGGCGACGCCCTGGCCCTTCTAGGCCTCCCCCTCCCTCTCTCTTGCGCCAAGCATCGCCGCAGAACCCCCCCCTCGTGCTCTACGGGATGCGGGCGTGCACGGGGCACCTCCCAGTGGCCTCCCCGTGCCAAGAAGAGGCCGGAAGCGAGATCCGGCGAGCCCTCCGCCGTGTCCAGTGCCGCCGGCGGCTAACCGCCGGTAGGCTGGGTTAATTAGGGGGCTAACCCCTGTTTAGTTAGGCCTTGGGCCACTGACAGGTGGGGCCAGCCCCCTCTAAATCAAATTAAGTTTTAATTAAAACGGGTTAACCCCCACTGTGGCTGACAGGTGGGGCCCCCTAGTCAGTTTGACTGGTCAGCCCCCCTGCTGACGCAATAAATCAAAAAGAATTAAAATAACCAGAGAAAATTCCAGAAAATGCAATAAACTTTGGAAATTCATAATTAATTCATCCTAACTCCAAATATAGCAAATAATATGTCTAAAATTATCAGAAAAATACAAGGATTATGAATATGCAATTTGTTTTCATGTTTGACCATTTTAAAATGGGTGAACAGTAGTAAACATGCATATGGATCCTTTTCAAATTCAATTTTGGAGTGATTTTGCAAATGATTTTGCAACACCCTTAATTCCAATGGTTTCATCCACACATCAGAAACATTACTTCAACTATACCACATCACTTCATGATCAACAAATTCAAATGAACTTTCATGCATTCAAATGCATTTGAAATTCATCGATAAATCAAATGGAGTTTGAATTTGCATTTCAAATGCAATATACTCCTTTTAAATGGAATGCTCAACACATCAGTACCATGAACATCACCATTACAATCTTATTCATGTGATTGTGCATTGTACATTATGTTGATCCTATGATTGTCATGTTGCTGATAGAAGTGGAGCCGGAACTCGAGATCACCCCCTTCGTTGAAGACCCCGTGACTGAACCTCGTCAGCAAGGCAAGCAAACCCCCATTGATCATGTCGATAAAATCCCACTTCCCTCTCATGTCTCGCTTATGCATTGTTTAGGATGATCACCATGATAACGTTTCTATCGCATAGTTGAACCCATATCCTTTGCATGACCTATCATCTTGTCACAGTAGTAAGCAAACCACAATCCTAGCAGATGTAGGAGTTGGTTGATATCATGTGGCCACTGCAACTGTTACTTCTTATTGCATGCTTAGTGGTACAATGAGGTTGCTTATGATGTGAGTCGGGATGATGATAAACATGGTGTTGATGAAAGTGAAACGTGTTGGTGAATCTACCCTAATACAAGGTGAACGATGAGAGGCTGTGTAGGAGTACACAGTGGGTTGTCTCGTTGAACACCGCCTTAAGCCCGAGTTCTTGTGTGGTGATCCAAGAAGAAGAGTACAACCACACATTGGGCTCACTGACCCCTCTCGACCTAGTACCTCACCCCGTTCGAACCCCAGGAGTCGCATTAGTTCGGAGTTCTGGTAGGGCTGTGGCACGGTCTGCGAAGTGGATGAACGGCTTTTCAAGACCGGCTTGGGACCCTGCACACATCGTTTGAGGCTGTACTGGAACCTCGGCCGGACTTCCATACGGATCCCCCTCAGATAGGCGACTCTCTGGACTAGAACGGAGCTGTGGGCGAAGTGTCGTGGCAACATCCTCGCCGATACCCGCTTGAAGGGTCCCACTCCCAGGCGGTAACTGATGAGTGTGTGTGTGTAGCGGTACACCCCTGCAGGGTTAACAAAACTATTCGAATAGCCGCGTCCGCGGTTAAGGACTGCTTGGAGAGCTGTGCTCGATTATTAGACAACTTGAACTGGATACTTCTAAAACTCGCAAGATAAGCGTGAGTGCTATGGTGTGCTTCTCGTGGGGAAGTCGAGGAAGTAACCATAGTGGTGTAATTGGTTGAAGAGTTGTAGTGGACTCGTGTACGCTTCTTACCTCAAGTCTGGTACTCTTAGTTCAGGATTAGCCAAGTCAAAGCTGGCACTTCTGCAAGTGAAACCCCACCTCCCTTTACCTTGATACATATGCATGAGTAGTATAGCTCCTATGTAAGTCTTGCTGAGTACGATTTTGTACTCACGTTTGCTTAATCTATGTTTTAGATGAACCACCGACCCCGATGGTGGCTTATAACCGAAGCTCGAAGATTGAAGACTCGTACCAAGACCAAGCTAGTGTAGTCCCAGTCAGACGACTGGTTCCCTCGTGGAGGGCTTGTTTTTAGATAAGGCTTCTCTAAGCCATTTGTTAAACTTGTCTGTACTCAGACCTACTTTGCTTCCGCTTGTCTGTTGTAATGTTGGATCACATGCTTGTGATCTCTGTGTGCACTCTGTAAGAGTTATTTAATAAAGATGTATACTTTGTAGAGAATTGCAATGATACCTGCTGTTCATACAAGACATGTGTGCTGCGTGTATGTTTATAACATGCATGTCTTTGTATGGGTTTTCGAGACCTTAGTTGTGATCTGGCTGGCGGTCTTTTATACACCAAGTGGCCCTTAGATGTGCGCAGCTTGGGGCATCGTGATGCGATTGTTCGAGACTCTGTCTCGTGCACACTTTGATGTATGATCGAGCCCGCCCTAGACCCCGACTAAGTGATCAGGCTGGAGTAAGTCTATGTAAGGGTTATAATACAATCGATAGTATGGTTGAGGCGACTTGTCTATGAGTATGGGAGTTCATCACCCATATCATTTAGACTTGTGTGCGGACGATGAGGACCCATTTCAGTTGATCATCCGGCCTGGATGGGATGCCCCTCTCGTTCGATGCTTTCCGAGAACGTTCTGTGCTTGGCCTTGTCTGCTTAGACAAGTGGGTACGGTTCTCGGCTCTCCATATGATTGTGTTGTAGCGAGGCTTGCATACGCTAACCCCGGGTCCCGACAGACTTGGTATCAGAGCAGGACTGACTGTAGGATTATCATCCTTGGCCGAAGTCGAGTCTAGCTTGCTATAGTTATATAGTTATTCTGGGTATATAAGGGAACAACGTAAGGCTTCTTTTTTTTCTCCTTACCCTCATCGATCTGAGTTCTGAGTCACCCTTATCTTTTCTACGGGATGATAGGACTAGGCTCATCTATGTCTGAAGAGAACATCTCGTTGATTGCCTCATTATAGCCGTAGGATTGTTGTGGTTGTCCAGAGTCTCTGTATTTTGAGTTCCTTGAGGAAGTTCTGTCCAATCTCCTCGAGGTTGTCTTGTTTTCCATCCCGGTGTAGCCGTTATGCTGCCGGATTTGTTCCGTGTTTCTTTGAATCATTGCCTTTGCATTATAGTATTCTCCTTCTGAAATCATATCCTTTTATCCTTGCCTCCATCGTACAACCTGTTCTGATTGTTGATTTTTATCACACAGGATGTCAGGTGGAACTCGTAGTGTTGTTCTTCGGAATCGAGACCGTGATCGGAATCGAAATGATGATGAACCTCCAACCCCGCCTTCTGCGGCGGAAATCATGATGGAAGCCGAGCGGAATAGACGTGATCAAACACGCCTTTTGGATCTCATCGAGCAGAATACCGCCCACCATCGTAATGTGGTGGTCAGCATTCAGGACTTCATCCTCCTCAAGCCACCGGTATTCCGATGTTCTTCTGAGCCCCTTGAAGCTGATGATTGGCTCCGTTCCATCGAGCGTAAGCTTGACACTGCGCATGTTGCTCCCGATGACCGAGTTGTTTTCGCGGTATACTTCTTGGAAGGTGCTGCTCTTCAATGGTGGGAGAACTATGTTGCAATGCAGCCAGATGGTCACGTAGTGACTTGGCAGGAGTTCTGTGTTGCCTTTCGAGGGTACCACATTCTGGATGAGTTGATGGAGCGCAAGAAGGAAGAGTTCTGCAATCTAAATCAAGGAGAGATGTCCATTCATGAGTATGTGAGGGAATTCAACCGTCTTGCTCGGTATGCCCAAGATGAGATCACCACCGATGCCAGAAAGCAGGCAAGGTTCCGCAAGGGACTTAGCCCCATCCTCCGTCATGATCTCAACCTCATCGAATTTTCCACCTTTGAGGATTTAGTCAACAGATCCTTCAGAGCTGAGCAGGGCAAAGAAGTTTTCGAGAAGTCTCGCAAGCATGCTCTTGAGTTTGCCCCTTCTTCCAGTTCACGCCCTCAGAAGCGCATGATCTGGATTCCTAACAGTTTGATCCACCAAAACAACCCACCGAGGCCATCCCTTGTGCCGCCTCGTCCACCAGCTCCACCAAACAACCCAGCTCCCCGCACTATCTTTGGAGCCTGCTTTAGATGTGGCCAGCCTGGTCACTATTCTCGTGAGTGCCCCGTCAACCAAAATGCTCCACCCCATGCCAAAGGAAAACCCACTGTTCGTACCAAGCCAACCCCGAAGGTTCCCACCGCTAAGCCATCCACCTCAGAAAATCTTGGACGTGTGAACCAAATCTCAACTGAGGAAACTGATAGTACTTCTGACGTCATTCTTGGTACGCTCCCAGTCAATTTTGTTCCCACTTCTGTCCTTTTCGATCCAGGAGCATCTCACTCATTCATGTCGGAAAGTTATGCACTTCGGCATGATGTATCCTTTGAAGAAATGTTCACCCCTATGATCATTCAAACTCCTGGTTCCAAGTGGCAAACTAATAGAGTAAGCCATGGTAATCAAATTGCAATTGAGGGTTTAGTATTCCTTGCTTCACTCATAGCCCTCAAGTCTTCAGACATTGATGTCATCCTTGGTATGGATTGATTATCAAGACAGCATGCTTTTCTTGATTGTAAAGCCAAGTCCATTAGACTTACACATCCTTCAGGCCAGACAATAGTTTACTCCTCACCAAGAACAAGAACCCAGGTGCATTCTTTGAATGTGCTTCCCCTTCCCGACCTTGAAGATGTTCCGGTGGTTCGTGACTTCCCGGATGTCTTTCCTGAAGAGCTGCCGGGAATGCCACCCGACAGATGTGTAGAATTCATAGTGGATCTTGCCCCAGGAACCGCACCAATTTCTAGACGCCCATACAAAATGGCCCCACGTGAGTTAGCTGAGCTTAAAACCCAACTGGAAGCTTTGTTGGAAAAAGGCTTCATCCGCCCTAGCTCATCGCCATGGGGTTGCCCCGTTCTGTTCGTAACGAAGAAAGATGGAACAGAAAGGATGTGCGTAGACTATCGCCCGCTAAATCTAGCGACGATAAAGAACAAGTACCCACTGCCCAGGATCAATGATCTTTATGATCAACTTGCAGGATCCTCTGTCTTCTCCAAGATAGATTTGAGATTAGGTTATCATCAAATCAAGATCCGAAGCGAAGACATTCCCAAGACGGCTTTCACTACTCGTTATGGTCTTTACGAGTTCACCGTCATGTCCTTCGGTCTAACCAATGCCCCCGCCACTTTCTCACGCATGATGAACTCGATCTTCATGGAGTATTTGGACCAGTTCGTCGTGGTTTACCTCGATGACATCCTTATATACTCGAAGAACGAAGAAGAACATGCCGAACACCTAAGGCTGGTATTGATGAAACTTAGAGAGCATCGCCTGTATGCTAAATTCTCCAAGTGTGAATTTTGGCTACCAGAAGTGACCTACTTAGGCCACGTGATTTCTGCAAAAGGCATTGCTGTGAATCCTGAGAGAGTTCAGGCCGTCCTTGACTGGACTCCACCTGAATCGGTTAAGCAAGTTAGGAGTTTTCTTGGCCTAGCCAGCTATTGCCGCCGCTTCGTCGAGAACTTTTCTAAAGTTGCAAAGCCTCTTACTGAACTCCTCAAGAAAGATAAGAAATTCCTATGGACTCCCAAGTGCGAGGAAAGCTTTCAAGAGCTAAAAATAAGATTGACTTCTGCACCCGTACTTGCACCTCCAGACACCAAAAAGGATTTCGAGATATTTTGTGACGCCTCACGGCAAGGGTTAGGATGCATACTTCTGCAAGATCGACATGTGGTAGCTTATGCTTCACGCCAGTTGCGGCCACATGAAGAGAACTATCCTACCCACGATCTTGAACTCGCTGCCGTAGTTCATGCCCTAACAACTTGGCGACATTACCTCCTTGGTAATCGTTGTGAGATTTATTCCGACCACCAAAGCCTTAAATACATTTTCACCCAGACAGATCTTAATCTCAGGCAAAGACGCTGGATTGAGTTGATAAAAGATTACGACGTAGTAATTTCTTACACCCCAGGCAAAGCCAATGTCATGGCTGATGCACTAAGTCGTAAGTCGTATTGTAACAACCTCATGTTACAACAGTATCAACCACTTCTTCATGAGGACTTTCGCAAGCTCAACCTTGAGATTGTTCCTCATGGCTATCTTTCTACCTTGGTGGCGAAACCAACTCTTGAGGATCAAATCATAGTTCCCAAAGGCGTGCACGAGGTGTACGCCGGATCAAGGAGAACATTGCTAGCGGAGTTGCTAAATGTTTCTCCACAGATAGTAAAGGAACGGTATTCTTTGGAAATCGTTTGGTAGTACCTAAGAATAGGGAACTAAGGCAACTCATCCTCAAAGAAGCCCATGACACACCCCTCTCAATTCATCCCGGTAGCACAAAAATGTACCGAGATCTACGCCAGAGATTTTGGTGGACTAGGATGAAGAGAGACATTGCTCGATTTGTTGCTGAATGTGATGTTTGTCGTCGCATTAAGGCAGAACACCAAAGACCTGCTGGTACACTTCAACCTTTGCCTATTCCAGAGTGGAAATGGGACAAAGTCGGTATGGACTTCATCACCGGCTTTCCAAAAACGCAGAAAGGAAATGATGCCATCTTCGTTGTCATAGATAGGCTTTCCAAAGTTGCTCACTTCCTTCCAGTTCGCGAGTCTATAACTGCTAGCCAGTTAGCGGACTTGTATGTCTCTAGAATTGTGTCTCTTCACGGTGTTCCTTTGGAAATCAATTCTAATCGTGGTAGCCTTTTCACCTCTAGATTTTGGGGAAGCTTCCAACGTGCTATGGGAACTCATCTCTCCTTTAGTACAGCTTTTCATCCTCAGTCTAGTGGTCAAGTCGAAAGGGTTAACCAAATTTTGGAAGACATGCTCAGAGCTTGTGTTATATCTTTCGGAAAGAATTGGGAGAAGTCTCTTCCATTTGCCGAATTTGCTTATAACAACAGTTTTCAATCTAGTCTGAACATGGCTCCTTTTGAACTCCTATATGGACGACGATGTCGAACACCACTAAACTGGTCAGAAACCGGTGAAAGACAATTCTTTGGACCGGACATGATCAAGGAAGCAGAAGAGCAAGTTTGCATTGTTCGTGATCAATTGAAAGCCGCACAGTCTCGTCAGAAAAGCTACTATGATCGTCATCATAGACAGGAGAGCTACAATCTGGATGAGAAGGCTTACCTTCGGGTTACTCCTCTGAAGGGAACCCAACGTTTCGGTATCAAAGGAAAATTGGCCCCACGTTACATCGGACCTTTCCGTATTCTCGCTAAACGTGGAGAAGTTGCCTACCAACTTGAACTACCCCCGCACCTTTCCCGAGTACATGATGTATTCCATGTGTCACAACTTAGGCGTTGCTTCAAGGACCCCATCCGCGAAGTCGGCCATGAAACGCTTGATCTCCAAGATGACCTTTCTTATCGAGAATACCCTATTCGTATTCTTGATTCAGCAGAGCGTGTCACTCGCCGAAAGAAGATCAAGTTTCTGAAAGTTCAGTGGTCACACCACTCTGAGAAAGAAGCCACGTGGGAAAGAGAAGACCGTCTCAGTGCCGAGTACCCCTCCTTACTCCCGCAGACTTCTGAATCTCGGGACGAGATTCTTTTGAGTGGGGGCGAGTTGTCACAACCCCAAGTTAGGTATGTGCTAGGATCAGAGGTACCTTGCATTCATGCAAAAATTTCAAATTGCAATTCAAAAATGGGGAAAAGAAAGCCCTGAGAAATTAATTCAAATGGCCAGATAAAAATATTTTTCCAAAAATCATTTGAACATTTGGAAAATTCCTATAAATGGTGCTGATCATTTTAAAAATGGTTTGGGAGCAATCCCATGCTCATGGAATTTTCTAATTTTCAAACAGTGCCATGGAAAATCAAATAAACCCCTATTTGATTTAAAATTCAAATGTTTTGAATTTTAAAAATGCTCAAATTTTATAAGTGGCTAGCTCTCTATTTTATGAGGCCATATAAAAAATTGTGGCATTTTATAAAATGCCTAGCTATTTTTATTAGCTAGGTCAACCTATTTACAGAAAAAGAAAAAGAAAAAGAAAAAGGAAAACAGAGAAGAGAGGGAGCTTACCTGGCGCCACAGGCGTCGGCCCAACTCCCCTGGCCGGCCCAGCCCACCGGGGGCTTCTTGTCTTCTTCCTCCCCGCCGAGCCAAGCTGCTCGGTGGAGGGCAGAGCGCGGCGACGACGCCACGGCGACGCCCTGGCCCTTCTAGGCCTCCCCCTCCCTCTCTCTTGCGCCAAGCATCGCCGCAGAACCCCCCCCTCGTGCTCTACGGGATGCGGGCGTGCACGGGGCACCTCCCAGTGGCCTCCCCGTGCCAAGAAGAGGCCGGAAGCGAGCTCCGGCGAGCCCTCCGCCGTGTCCAGTGCCGCCGGCGGCTAACCGCCGGTAGGCTGGGTTAATTAGGGGGCTAACCCCTGTTTAGTTAGGCCTTGGGCCACTGACAGGTGGGGCCAGCCCCCTCTAAATCAAATTAAGTTTTAATTAAAACGGGTTAACCCCCACTGTGGCTGACAGGTGGGGCCCCCTAGTCAGTTTGACTGGTCAGCCCCCCTGCTGACGCAATAAATCAAAAAGAATTAAAATAACCAGAGAAAATTCCAGAAAATGCAATAAACTTTGGAAATTCATAATTAATTCATCCTAACTCCAAATATAGCAAATAATATGTCTAAAATTATCAGAAAAATACAAGGATTATGAATATGCAATTTGTTTTCATGTTTGACCATTTTAAAATGGGTGAACAGTAGTAAACATGCATATGGATCCTTTTCAAATTCAATTTTGGAGTGATTTTGCAAATGATTTTGCAACACCCTTAATTCCAATGGTTTCATCCACACATCAGAAACATTACTTCAACTATACCACATCACTTCATGATCAACAAATTCAAATGAACTTTCATGCATTCAAATGCATTTGAAATTCATCGATAAATCAAATGGAGTTTGAATTTGCATTTCAAATGCAATATACTCCTTTTAAATGGAATGCTCAACACATCAGTACCATGAACATCACCATTACAATCTTATTCATGTGATTGTGCATTGTACATTATGTTGATCCTATGATTGTCATGTTGCTGATAGAAGTGGAGCCGGAACTCGAGATCACCCCCTTCGTTGAAGACCCCGTGACTGAACCTCGTCAGCAAGGCAAGCAAACCCCCATTGATCATGTCGATAAAATCCCACTTCCCTCTCATGTCTCGCTTATGCATTGTTTAGGATGATCACCATGATAACGTTTCTATCGCATAGTTGAACCCATATCCTTTGCATGACCTATCATCTTGTCACAGTAGTAAGCAAACCACAATCCTAGCAGATGTAGGAGTTGGTTGATATCATGTGGCCACTGCAACTGTTACTTCTTATTGCATGCTTAGTGGTACAATGAGGTTGCTTATGATGTGAGTCGGGATGATGATAAACATGGTGTTGATGAAAGTGAAACGTGTTGGTGAATCTACCCTAATACAAGGTGAACGATGAGAGGCTGTGTAGGAGTACACAGTGGGTTGTCTCGTTGAACACCGCCTTAAGCCCGAGTTCTTGTGTGGTGATCCAAGAAGAAGAGTACAACCACACATTGGGCTCACTGACCCCTCTCGACCTAGTACCTCACCCCGTTCGAACCCCAGGAGTCGCATTAGTTCGGAGTTCTGGTAGGGCTGTGGCACGGTCTGCGAAGTGGATGAACGGCTTTTCAAGACCGGCTTGGGACCCTGCACACATCGTTTGAGGCTGTACTGGAACCTCGGCCGGACTTCCATACGGATCCCCCTCAGATAGGCGACTCTCTGGACTAGAACGGAGCTGTGGGCGAAGTGTCGTGGCAACATCCTCGCCGATACCCGCTTGAAGGGTCCCACTCCCAGGCGGTAACTGATGAGTGTGTGTGTGTAGCGGTACACCCCTGCAGGGTTAACAAAACTATTCGAATAGCCGCGTCCGCGGTTAAGGACTGCTTGGAGAGCTGTGCTCGATTATTAGACAACTTGAACTGGATACTTCTAAAACTCGCAAGATAAGCGTGAGTGCTATGGTGTGCTTCTCGTGGGGAAGTCGAGGAAGTAACCATAGTGGTGTAATTGGTTGAAGAGTTGTAGTGGACTCGTGTACGCTTCTTACCTCAAGTCTGGTACTCGTAGTTCAGGATTAGCCAAGTCAAAGCTGGCACTTCTGCAAGTGAAACCCCACCTCCCTTTACCTTGATACATATGCATGAGTAGTATAGCTCCTATGTAAGTCTTGCTGAGTACGATTTTGTACTCACGTTTGCTTAATCTATGTTTTAGATGAACCACCGACCCCGATGGTGGCTTATAACCGAAGCTCGAAGATTGAAGACTCGTACCAAGACCAAGCTAGTGTAGTCCCAGTCAGACGACTGGTTCCCTCGTGGAGGGCTTGTTTTTAGATAAGGCTTCTCTAAGCCATTTGTTAAACTTGTCTGTACTCAGACCTACTTTGCTTCCGCTTGTCTGTTGTAATGTTGGATCACATGCTTGTGATCTCTGTGTGCACTCTGTAAGAGTTATTTAATAAAGATGTATACTTTGTAGAGAATTGCAATGATACCTGCTGTTCATACAAGACATGTGTGCTGCGTGTATGTTTATAACATGCATGTCTTTGTATGGGTTTTCGAGACCTTAGTTGTGATCTGGCTGGCGGTCTTTTATACACCAAGTGGCCCTTAGATGTGCGCAGCTTGGGGCATCGCGATGCGATTGTTCGAGACTCTGTCTCGTGCACACTTTGATGTATGATCGAGCCCGCCCTAGACCCCGACTAAGTGATCAGGCTGGAGTAAGTCTATGTAAGGGTTATAATACAATCGATAGTATGGTTGAGGCGACTTGTCTATGAGTATGGGAGTTCATCACCCATATCATTTAGACTTGTGTGCGGACGATGAGGACCCATTTCAGTTGATCATCCGGCCTGGATGGGATGCCCCTCTCGTTCGATGCTTTCTGAGAACGTTCTGTGCTTGGCCTTGTCTGCTTAGACAAGTGGGTACGGTTCTCGGCTCTCCATATGATTGTGTTGTAGCGAGGCTTGCATACGCTAACCCCGGGTCCCGACACGTTGTGCCTGCTGTTAACAGCTGGCTCTTCGATTCGCCTGCTTGCTGCTGGGGGTGGCCGATTGCTTCTGACCCTACTCTCGTGCCGAGATGGAGCAGGTTGTCGTCTGTTCTCGCGCGATGCATTCGGTCGCTGGCTAGCTCCCGGATTCGGCCTCACAGTTCCTCTTGACGCCCCAGGTTATGCATTTTGATTCTCCATTGCCACGAGCCTCTGCTCCTTTGCGGCTGCCAACAGCTCACGCATTCGGCGCGACTGCTCTCGCCGTTCCTCTCCCTCCAGGTCTTCTAGCTCGAGTGCTATCTGCTCAGCTGCTCTCAGGTTTTTGTCCGGTGTGCTGTATGTCGGCCTCTGGATGAATGCCGATTGCTCCGGTTGTTCCGGTTGCACTGGCCTCCTTGGCCGCTCCGGCTGCTCGGCCCCCGACAGCTGCTGATTGACTGCCCTACCTCGGCTTCTCAAATCTCCCAAGACCGCGGGCTCAATCGGCCGGCGCGGTCCCGCATGCGCTGCATTGTACTCTCTGGTGATGGTTCCCAGCATGCGCTCTTCTGCCAGCACCTGCTCGGCCCTGTGAGCCAGAGCAAGCCTTGCCGTTTCCAGCTCGGTGTGCACTTGATCGGGATCACCATTCCTGTTCACGGGTGTGTACAACACATCCCGCAACGCACTGGTGCCGACTCTCTCTGCAGCCTCCGCTGCCTCCTTGGCTCTTCTTGCTGCACTTGTTGCGCCGCGATTGCTTGATGACGACGCCCCCGCCATCATGACAGCAGCGTGCACTCGGCCACCCTCTCTGCCAGGTGCTGCGCTGCAGCCCCTGGTCGAGAGCGGATCTGTGGCGCACGAGAAGACACGGATCTCCCTCGGATACGCCTCGGGGAGACTGCTGATGAAGAGGCGATGACTGCCGACCTGTAGCGACACACCGGGCGGCAGGGGCGCACCAGCCCCGTACCGCGCCGAGTAATCCACCACGTAATCAATTGCCCCACGCCTAAGAATCAGGCCAGAGGCGTGGCTACCGCCTGATGCAGAGGAAAATCCCGTCCGGATCTTTACTCCAGTCGACGCCTCGGTCTGCCCCACGGTGGGCGCCAACTGTCGTCGATATGTGACGGCAGATGCCATGGGGATGGATAAAGTGAGGGGAAGACGCGAGGAAGACGATGTCGATGGTGCCGGAATCGGGTTGGGCACAAACACGGTGGAGGACACCACGATGTACCCAGGTTCGGGGCTCTCCGGAGAGATAACACCCTACTTCTTCTTGTCTCTTCTATATCAATGAACTGGACTACAATAACTGCTTCTCTATCTTCTCAGAGGAAGGTGAGCGCCGCCGTGGGCAAGGCTCTCTCCTTCTTCCCTGATAAGTAACTACTAGCAGTGAATGAACTGAGGAAGATGTGAGTAATGGTGCTACTGAGCGGATCGTCCCCCACGCAGGAGGGGTACCCCGGGCTCTTATAGCATGAGCCCGGGGTACATCGGTAACTTCACTGTCGATTGGGCCCAGCCGTCATCCTCTAATCGGCTGGGTCACTGCTCTTCTCCGGCTGATCCGGACCCTACGAGCGGCGGCCCATGCTGTAGACTTGTAGGTCATGATGATGAACAGTGGCGCTAGGAGGTGCGGTCTTGTCGTCCTGTCCGCGAAATCGGCGGAGAGGTCGACACCGTATCTCTGCCAGATCTTCGATGTGACTTGGCTTCTCTGCCACCCCGATCTCTCGGGATTGCGCATTTATGACCCCGTACTTGAATCTCCGACTGGTCTCGGGGTCAACTTCTCCAGAGGTGGTAGGTTGTACCGACTGCGCCTGAGCCGACTGGTGGCCCTTGGCAGGGTCGATTGCCCTAGGCAATCGGCCGTGCTAACGCCCACCTCGACGCAACTGCGGGCCAGTCGGATGATTGTCTTGATGACAATAGGGTGGATCGGTTGCGCCTGGGCCGACTGCTGGCATTCGGTACGGTCGCCTAGCTCGGCCCAGCTGCAGCCCAATCGGTCCATCCTTGTCTTAAAAGGTTGCTTCCGCTTGGGTGAGCCTACCCGGATAGCAATCCTCCGACACTATATACAGTAGCGGCCCCAGGGAGAACTCACGCCCCAGGCAAAGAATGAATGTACAGTGTTGCTACGGTACTCAACACTGTTCAGCTCTTCACAATCAACGAGGGAACTTGGAGCCAGGCCCCAGGCAGGGGCCCTGCCTGCCTGGGGCCTGCCGCCGCCCCTGTCTATATATAGACAATGATCTATAAAGATTCTTTCATATACACGTTTAATTTTGCAGCAGATTGTCTATATTCTCTCTCTTATACCATCTTGCAATTGAGCTTTAGACGACGTCGAGGCTAATTTAGAGGATGTCTATTTACACGTCCGTTTAGACGAGCTGTTGGAGCCTATTTTGGGATTCACATTGTCTAAATTTTCATATAGATGTTCATATAAACATGTTGTTGGAGATGCTCTTATAAAATGGATGATCGAGTAAATTAAATGTCTCTGTATTCCATAGTACATATATACACGGGTGACGTATATAAGGCGAGCCGTGAAATGGAGAAAGCGTGCGATGTACAGCTACAACCCTACAAGAATAGCTTCCTGGGACGTGTGTGTGTGTAGGACTGGAACGGCCAAATCCCTCGTTTCCAGGGCAGGTTTTGCGCAACATGGCAGGGACTGAAGCTTGCTCCTGTTGAGGCCTACGGTTTGCTGCAGCCAAGTCAAGTACCGCCGTCAATATATCTATGGGTAGCTAGCTAGCTAGAGTCTCCTTTGTTTGTGTTGAATATATTGCTTGGTGCAAGCGAGATCGCGCGGCCGCTATGGCCATACGATATGATCCTTGATTTGATTTGAGATGGATGGAGACGGCAGTGGAGTGGTGGGGAGATCGGAGAGCGATATGCGTACGTAGAGGAAGATCTTTGATTCTTAGATGCGCCTCAAGGCATCAGGCGTGTACGTATTGAATACGAGCTGTACGTCTCAATCTAGGTACAGATATCGACAGCTCTGACCGAAACATTTCCTTTCACTGTAAAGTCACGGTAGCTTAATTAGGAGAAGGCAGCGCCCGCGTGGATCAGGGATATTAGAGGAAAAGTGTGAATTCTTCATGGGGACACTACGCGTCCACCGGTGGATTTTCTCCAAACCGCTTCCTCCTTCGTTAGATCAAATTAGCTACAACCGTCAGATCTTGACAGGCATGCAACTTTTTTCTTTAAGCGGACAGGCATGCAGCTTTTTTTTTGAGCGGACAGGCATGCAACTGGATTAGCTCTTCTAGCTAGCACGTAAGTACATATAAAATAATTATTGCAGAGGGCACAACCCATAACGTGCATGTAAAGGCGCATGATGATACGTTTCTGTACATACAAGGAAAATCAAACAAAAATGATTTTGTTTGACAAGATTTTAAATCAAGATCTGTTCAATCCATTGTATTTCTCGTAATAAATTCTTTTAGATCAACAAGATAAATGTAGTGGCTCAAACTTTTTACAATAAGGTGTGTGTTGCAAACTCATTGAACATAACAAAGACGTTGTTGCAAAGGAGCTTTGCAACATTATTTGTGTTGCAAAGAGCCTTCATAACATCGTTCGTCATACAAGCACCGAATTTCAAAAAAAATTATGCATACAAATAAAGTTTTGCAAAAAGCATCATGTTGCAAAAAAGCTTCACAACAAGCATCATGTTGCAAAAAATATTCTAACGGCACCTGTGGAAAATCTCTATGTACAAAGAAGCTTCGTAACAAGTATTCTGTTGTAAACGATACCCTTTATAAAGATCCACCGGGTCGTGAGGCGTTGGATTGGCAGATCAAACGGCCTAGCTCCATTGCAACAAGCCACATGTTGCGAAGTTTTTTTTTAACAACACACATGTTGCGAAGCTTTTTTACAACAAGACATATGTTACGAAGCTTCTTTATAACAAGACACATGTTGCAGAGCTTCTTTGCAACAAGATACATGTTGTGACATTATTTTACAACAAGACATATATTCCAATTTTATTTTATTTGCAACAAGATACATCTTGCAAAACCTTGTTTGCAACATAACACATGTTTTAAAAAACATGTAGAAAAAATGAAAGATGTGTCGATGGCTCACTACTCTGGATAAAATAAAGATAAAAAAGAAAAAGGAAAATGAAAAGGATAAGACTACATACTAGTACACTACGTACAGTGGTTAATAGCGTCAACTTAGAATTATATGTGGCTATGCCATGAGACATCGTCGACCCGATCGGACGGCTCCGCGCGCGGAGGACGCATGAGCCAAAATCAGCCGACTGATTAGGATCGTTTTCCATTCTTCATTGATTATTAGGGTGGCCCTAGGAAAACATTGGTATCACTAGGAGATTAGGACGTCTACAACAACAATGCCTAAAAGGAATATCACATGCTTTCGCAGATTGGTTCGGATCAATTCACGAACATTGATGCAAAAATTGGTCATCCAACTGTAAACACAAACGTTCGCAAGCATTTACACAGAAATCTGGAAAATTTTAATTAAAATCGAATATATTTTGTTAAAATTTGGATATAAACTATTTAAATACTTAACACAATAATAATAAAACTAAGTCACGCTCCACCTTCATTTCCTCGGTCGGTTCATCGTCGTTCTTCGGGCCTGCGAAATTCTCATCGATCATCGCCTCTTACTCGCGGAGGCAGCGGCGGTTTCCATCCACCTCGCGTTCTTAATAAATGGACTCGATGATCACCTTTTGTTCTGTTGCGACGGGATTTGCCAAGATGGTGCGCCTGTCCTGCATCTCCTCGATGAGCTGACACTGGCACGCCGAAGTCAATTCCTCCTCCTATGTTGTGCCGACGCATCATCCTCCTGGTGCGTTGGCACGTTATCCTATACCCAGCTATGCACCGGGCCTCCTCCTCCTTCAACAAGAGCTCCGCTCGTCTCGCAGGAGTGAGCATCTTGTACAGCGGGATCAAAGAGTGAACCATGATGAGATCGGAGTTGGGTGGCTGATAAGTTTGGGCGTGGATGAGTTTGGACACAGATGGAATGGCTACGAAGGCTCCTCCTCCTCCTGGTGCACCAATGCATCGTCCTCCTGGTGTGCCCACACGTCATCCTCCACGGCCAAGCACTGGGCCTCCTCCTCCTTCGTCAAGAGTTTTTCTTGCCTTACCGGATTGAGCATCTTGTACGTGGTGATCAGAGAACAAACCATAGTGAGATCGGAGGTGTGTAGCTAATGAGTTTGGGTGTGGATGAGTTTTGGTGTGGGTGGAATAGGTATGGAGGATCGCCATGCCGCATATAGAGCCACAGGCAGGCGACTTCAATGCAGACTGGGTAGGCTTCTCAGTCGCCGTTTCCGCATTGAAGCGACGCAGACGCTTTAAAGCTGTACCATCATGCAAAGTTTTCAGAATCAAGATACTGAATCGGATCGGAGCTCCGCTGGTAGGATTGTGAATCATAAAATGATAACTGTTGGGAAACGTAGTAGAAAACAAAATTTTCGGCCTACGAATCAAGAACCCAAGATCATCCAAGAAGATTGCATACAAGGTTTTAGGTCATGGCTCACCAACAGATGTAGCGGAAGTAGAGTTGGTGAAGCTCGTGGACGTAGTGGAAGTAGATCTCACAAGTTCTCCCACGAACAGTCCCTCGATCAATCCCACGAACAAGTCCCGCGATCTAGTCCCACGGATAAGTTCCATGAATAAGCTCCTCGAAGAAGGGTCGAAGGTACGACCCCTCCATTAGTATCCACACATCCCGTAGCAGCAATCCAGCAGCGCTCCGCCGTCCAGAGATGAACGCCACCGAGAAAACTAGAGGGAGAAAACCCTAACGGATTCCGATCTAGAACAGCGTCTAAACCGGGGTCTAAAAGTGGAGCAACGGGGTTTAGAGGAGGGAGGGTGGCGCCTAGGCCTTGGGGACAAGTTGTCTTGCTCTCCCCCTCCCCTTGGCTCACCTTATATAGGTGGCCAGGAGGCCTAGGGCGCAGCTCAAGGAGGATTGGGAGTCCAACTTGGACTCCCAAGCCTTCCAAACCTTCCCACACCTTCCCACCGGAAACCTGCCATACTGGGTTTTGGTATTTCCACTTGGAGGGGAATTCCTTCCCCTTGGTGCGCCCCCACCCCCTTGGCCGGCCAGGGCAGCCTAGGTGGCTTGCCCCCCAAGGCCAGGGGCGCAGGGGAGTGGGTGGTACTTCCCGGAACCTCCCGGAACCTTCCATGACCTTCTAGAAGCTTCCAGGACCTTCCGGGACATATCGGGACCGTTTCGGGACATTCCGGACACTTCTGGAGCATTTCCAGGACCTTCCGGGACCGTTCTCGGACGTTCCGGAGCCATCAGGATAGTTTCCAAGACCATCCGAGTTACAGTTTAAGCCACCCGATGACCGCGAAAGTTGTCGGGACGCCCAGCGATTATCCGGAAACTATTCCGGTTGATCCAGGACTTCCCCAGTACCATTCTCATATGTTCCGGAACCACCTGGGACTACTCCAGAGTGATCCGGACATAACCTTAAATACCCAGAACTACTTCTGGTGCCCTTATGAACAATTCCATAAATCTCCGGAACTACTTCCGGTACCCGTATGAACTATTCTGCTTTGCTTCCACTAAACCTTCTACCATACTAGTATTCTAACAGACTACTGCTCGTTAAGTGTGTGACCCAATAGGTTCGGTATAATGCGGACATGACTCAGAACATCTTCCGGACATAGGTCAACAGCCTTTCGTCAATAGCCAATAATCAACAGCGGAGCCATGGACACCCATGTTGACTCCCGCACATACACGAAGAAACTTCGAGTGAACCATTATGTTTAGTCATGTACCATTCCCTTTGCTTCGTGATATATGACAAAGTTAGAGGAGAGATGTTTGGCACCCATGTGTAACAACTTCTTGAACACAAGCCACTCGTTATCCTCTTTGCTCATTTGTCCATTTTCTCGTTATTGTATTCCGGTATCCCCGTGATTAAATCACAATGCGTCTGGCCAGACTAGAATGGATACCGTCATACCGAGTGGGCCCAAAGTCAATATCTCTTCATCGTGAAGGAGCAAATCCCATTCTTGAACTATCACAGTCACTATACACACTATCCAATGTACCCAGAACTTATTTTACTACTTCCCATTTACGGGAGGATTCATCTAAGAACCAAAGCACATCTTCCTGTGTGAAGCAACTCGATACTCTCATGGTCTAAGGAATTACGTATATGATAACATTTCATGATATGACTTATAACGTTGTTACGATGTGATCTCTAAGTATATCATTCAATACTGGGGTCGGTTCAACATCATTGTTCTGCTAACAATATGTTCCCATTGCTACTGACATCCTTGTTACAAGAACAATGTCCATGATTAAGAAAACATAATCATCAGTTAGCACATGAGCTGGTCTTAGAGGCTAAACCAGGAACTCTTGGTGTTTACATTTCCACACATGCAAGTGAGTTTTCTTCTGAATCTCATAGTCAGGGTCATTGCAATTATAGCACAGAAATATAAACATTAATTACGAACGTGGAAATATATATAATAACATTTTATTATTGCCTCTAGGGCATATTTCCAACAATAACTACATGAATCGTAGAAACTTTGAATCTATGAGCAAAATCGCATAATCAGAGGGACTAGTTTGGATCGTAAGGTCGTAAGAATCTAAGAAATGAGTCGCGATTCTAACAACAATGGCGTCGTGTCTCCGACAATGAACACGTACGGATAACAGAGTGTTGACCGGCACCGCCATCGCTCTGAAGCCGTCCCATCGTGTGTCTCTCTAGCACTGAACGCATGCACGAAGAACTCAAGGGCGCTCCTTACAATTCTCTCTGTTTTCCTATGTTTTTTCATTGTTTTCATCTTGTTTTTTACTTTATTTTTTTATATTTTTCACCATTAATTTCTCTTTTGATTTTTAATTTTGTACTATCTTGCTTCTCTTTCATTTTGTTTCACTTGTGGTTTTTATCAATCTATGTACCTAGATGTATTCACACATGCATGCTATGTGTGGAGTACACATTACCAAACTAGAAGTAAGGGCATCGCCAACGTTAATCCTCAAACATTTCGCATCTATTTGGACTGGGTCATCCGTGCCATTTTTGCCATCCAACGTAGCGTTGTATCCGTTCGTGGGACGGTTCGTATGTTTATTTTCTCGCAAAATTGACCCAAACAGATGGCTCTTTGCAGGGGTTCGGACCACCAAAACGCCAGCATTCGACATCCCCGATCCACCCCAAAATCCTTCACGCCAGAAACCCTCTCCGCACGTTAAACGTTTGTTGCACATTCATGCTAGTCAGGCCGCCCCTAAGAGGACGCGATTCATCAGCATTAATATCGGTCAGAGCGATGTGGTCGGTCACTAAAGCGGCACCGCCATTATTCACACTTGTTCCATGCCGGGGAGGCATCCGATGAGCCAACTCGGACCGCATCAAAGTTGTTTGTGTTTATTTAAGTATAGCTCCAGTGCCATCCACACCCTAAACTGTGACTCTCTCCGCTCCTATCCTCTTTTTCTCTACTATATCCACCCCCGATGAAGTCCTAGTTCTCCATGTCGACCGATAGCGGCAACAGAGATGGATATCCATCGGATGCTAGATCCAAACCGTAGATCTCCGTACCCTTCCTCCTCGACGACGCTTGGGTCCTCCAGCAACATCATCCTCAACTTTTTCGACGGCGAGGAGGACCGGGCGTCGCAGTAGCCGACACATCATCTGACGCATCAGTCGATGCAGCCTAGTCTTCTCTGCTCGTTGAGGCCTTCCGAAGGAACGATGAGTTCACGATGCAAATGGACTACGTAATCCAGTGCTTGCTCCTCTACGATAGTGGCCCGATGTAACCATCTCCTCTCCAATGCCCCATCAAGGAAGAGCGCATGTCTCCACCGCATCTTTTCACTTTAAGACGGAGCTGTCACCTCGCCACCTCTCCATCGGGTGAAGATGGAGCATGCCTCACTACCCCCGATCCACTGCAATCGCGACATATAGATCGGACGTCGGTCAAGCACGAGTCGGCATCCCGCCCCTGATCCACCGCAAACACGACGTCTAGATGGGACATCGCATCAAGCCCGAGCCGACATAGCCTCCAGACAACACATACAAAGTGTTCAATCATGGGGTGGCGCCTCCAACGTGCCACAACTGGCGTGCAATACTATCAAGGAGGAGTTGTCCCCGTCAATTGCGATGGCACGTGGCAACCTCCTACATCATCTCGACCGCGGTGGTATCTCTTCGCCATGGGACCTCACCTCCTTGGAGGAGAGGGTAGCAAGGGAGGAGGCACGGAAGGAGTGGCGCAACAAGATGCACCAATAGCCTTCGACAAGTCCGCGAGTAGCCCACATATGGGTCCTCGCCGATGAGACCCTCACAGAGGCTTGGGGCCGCGATCGGTCGCTCACCAAGGCGGAGTCATTCAAGCGGCGCCTCCGTCGACTAGACTACAAAATCGGTAAGATAGACGCGGAGTGGTCCCTCAGTGATGTCGTTGTCTCCGGCAGTGCCAAGGGCAAGGGTCGGTCCGTTGGTCTGGTGATGCCACGATCTTCCATTGCCGACACCGCCCCTCACGCAGCAGAGGAGTACAAGCAATACTACCGCGCACAGAACGGGATGGTCGGGCAGTGTTGTCGCGACCCCGCGCCCTTCCGCCGCTAGAAGGACGATGACGACAATGATGACGGCATCACAAACGGCGACAAGGATGGTGTGGGGCAGCCCAACCATGCATACAAGGTCACCGTCTGGGTGTTTCATTAGATTTTCTTAGTTTTATTAATTTTAGTAGTTAACTGGATGAAATATCATCCAATTTATATAAATATATCTAAATTTAAATAACCTGGTAGCGACACATGATAAGGAGTTGTTGTGCCGCATTCCCACATAAGGCGGCTCGAGGAAACATCTACAATAAATATTTTTGAAATTGTGATTTTGATAGTCTAGCATTATCATTGCCCTGCGCTAAGAAATCATTCAATAGAAAAATAATATAATTAAGGGAAATGTTTATCTATAACAACATCCTTGAGAGTCACCCTATTATATGCTCAACACGTGGAATACCTGAGGATACATGCACCCTCTATGGCTCTATGCAACGTGGAGCAACCCATTTAGGTTTTCTGTTCTTTCATTTTCATTTAATTGATTTCTTCTTCTGTAAACAGTTTAAGTAATTTAAAATTATATAACTATGAAAATGAAAGGAATTTTGTAACAGGTTTAATAATGTTGTTCAAGAAGCAATTTTGGTAATGGAACACATAATGCAGAAAAAAAATGGAAAATTATATTCACTCCGACAAAATAATAGAACATATATACACATAATTTTATTCCATATTTAGAAAATATTCATTTTTTAAAATGATTTCAAGAAACAAAAATATAATAAAATTGAGAAAGCTTCTTCGATATTATTATAAATGTTAATATATTTAAATTAGAATTTTAGTGTGTATTTTAAGGGCATATTAGGTATATTAAAGGTATATTCATGTATTGATATTTTTACCTAATTTGTAAAAGTAAAAAGTGTAGAAAATAAAAGAAACCAAATAATAAAAGAAAATTAACTGAAAAGGATAAGAAAGCAAGAATAAAAAAACTCAACTGAAAACTAGAAGAAACCAACCAAAAATTCAAAATAAAATATTAGCTTAAGCTATGACATGCGTAATGCCCATTTGGGTGGCTCCCCGCGTAATTGCTCATCGATTTCGCGTTGTTGGTTTGGTTAGGGCTATCTAAGAGCAACTAATTAAATAGTACTCCTTCGGTAGCCCCTCAAAGATAATATTTGGTGTGCTGAGAGCGCGCCATATATTATGTGGTGAGTGTTTTTTAGAGCTTAGATGCGGCCTTTTTGGGTTTTTTGCCTTTTTTACTTTTGCGTGACATTTTTTAAGAAATGTTTTTGAAAACAAGTATATTCATGAAAAAAAAAATTACGAGAGGTACGACCGTACCTCTCGTGAACACACATGTCTTCTTTTGCAAGAGGCATCGTGCAACTAGATAAGAGAAAAAACATGTTTTTTTCCTGAGAGGCAAGATCGTGCAAAAAAATGAGTTTTCTTTTTTTTCGGAGAGGCACGCCTTGTGTCTCTCGCGTTTTCATGTTATCGAGAGGCACGATCGTGCCTCTCGTGGAGGCACATGTTTTATTTCGTGTGAGGCACGATCGTGCTTCTTCAAAAAGGAAAAAAAATCAGAGGCACATGTTTGCTTCCGCGAGAGGCAGGGCTCGTGCCTCTTGAAAAAGGAACAATGCATTTTTTTTTCCTGAGAGGCACGATCTGCCTCTCGTGAAGGCATAATATAAGTTACTTTCATGAGAGGAATGTGACGTGCCTCATGTGGAAAAAAAATGTTGAAACCTATTGACAAGGGATCTAGTTTTGAAAATTTCAACGCGAGTGATTCAATGGTCAAAATCGTTCACGATTTGAACGCACGGTTTATAAGATGGAACATTTTAAAGATTAAACCTACGAAATAAAGGGAAAACATCAGATTGTGACAAATGGTGTGCATGTCGTGTGGTATCAACGTCGAAGGAAGTGAGAGTGTTCGCTGTAAGGAGTACTCCCCAATTAGAGATTTCGGCTATATATTGCATGTGAGATATAGCTCAGCCAGTCCCTCAGGGTCCATCTCATTATTGTAGCTCATTTATTTCTGTTTAGTATTTTATTGCATGATTTTCTTTTTGGTTTTCACCTGATTTTTTCCTTTCATTTTCCTACTTTTTCTTGCTTCTATTTTTATTTTCATTGGTTTTTGGTTTTCTCTAACATATGTCTACATTTATCATAAGCATCATAATTTTTTCGTATACAACAGAGATAGTTTTATCATTTAACTTTTTTGAAGTACATCATTAACATTTTTGCAAATATATTAGTTCTTATGTTTTTTCATACATATTATATATTTGTATTATACATATAATTCATTTTATACATGTTTAATATTTTTAAATACATGATTTATCATATTTAATATATTTGTTTTGAACATTATTTAGTACTTGTAAGTTATTTTTCAAATACACTTGAAACATTTTTGGATGATACAAAACATTTTGTGAGCTATTCAAAAAAACAATACATTGGATAAATGTATTTTAAAAGTCACAAATATTTTATTTAAGATGCATGAATATTTTCCAAATTTTATTTAATTTTTTAATGGTATGACATACATTATAATGATTTACAGAAACATTTTTTTAGTTATATAAGATTTTGCTAAAAATGTCACGTGCACATTTTTTGAAACGCGTGGTTTGTTTGAGTGTCCATACATGTTTTGAACGATAATTACATTTTCTAAAAATGGGGCAAACATTTGTTTACACTACATGTGCATTTTTGTAATATGTGATGAAAACTTTTTAAAAACTTTATGAAACTATTATTTTTTAAATATATGTATTTTGTATTTTGTAAAATATAAAAAGTGAAAATGAAAAATACGCACAGTTTCCCCTTGTGCTTAGTGAGTCGGGGCGAACCCGTCTTGGTGAGCGAGGCTTGCATCTTGCTATAGAGGAGGATCATCCGCTGAAACGCAAAGTTAGTAGATAGAACGAGCATGTGGACCTTAGTTTTCAAGCCTAGGGCGGTTGCCCGGAGATAGATGTGAGAAGTCTAATCGTTATGAAAATGGATGTGTTACTTTGCAAAATGATCTTATATTATTAGACAAATGGAGTATCTAGGATACTATCACCATTAGTACAAATCATATGAGCAACAAATTCGGTAAAAAAAGTAAGCGGTGAATTAGAACAATCTTTGATCCTTTGATCACTCCGAGCAAAGATAACATGATTTTTTTTATCAAACTACTGACGAAAATTTAGAATAACACTTAGTAGTTCCATCACTGGTTTTCTTTACTGCTGGTTTCACGTAAAGTGTATATAGTACAAAGAATGCTTAAATGTCATTTTTTGTTCTTGCATCGAACTCGTGGAATAATAGAACATGAAAAAATAATGTCAAAAAACAATATTTGAAATGCTCTCATGATACCCCATTTGAAAAGCTCTCATGATACCAACTTCAAAACACCAAATATAAATGTTCCAAAAAAATCTGAATTTTTTTGTTAATGTTTACAAGGTATGTGTTTGCCACCTCTAGAAAGTCAGATTCAAATTTGAAATTCACATTGAGAAACAATAATGTCAGATCTAGAATGAATTGTATCATAAAAAGACAAAAACAATATTGACACTATTCACATTTGGATTTGAATTTTTTGTTTCTCAATGTGTATTTTAAGTTTAGATATTAAACTTTTAGGGGTTGTAAACACCTTCCTTGTGAACATTCACCAAAATATTAAAACTTTTTGAAACATTTAAATTTGTTTCTTGAAGTTGGTATCATGTGAGCTTTTCAAACGTGGTATCACCTGATAGTTACCCGAGCGTTGCAACATGAACTTTTTGAAAAGATGAAAGAAAAAAATGCATCAGCATGTCTTGCTCTAATGCATTACGACACTCGGGTAAATGTTTTGCCTGGTGTTGTATATATGAGTCTAAAGATGCATTAGGGTGCGTATTTGAGATTTTAGATTAGATGCCAAAGGGTAGGTTACCACTAGATCATCACTTAGCAAGACATCAGGGATGTTTGCTACCCTCTTTTATTTGCACATACGCTTGAACCCGATTGCACTCGCCATTGAAAACAATGACGGAACGAATTTTGCTTTGCTACAACTTTTTTTAAAAAATTACATATTTCAATGCAGATTAGACGTGAAGATTACAAATCCTCCCTTCAATCAAAACGATGATTGTTTTGATCCCTTGTTTGACGCATTGGTAGAAGTATAATAGATGTTAGAATTTGTTGATTTGAAATGTGCGAGAATAATTTCTTTTGTACAGCTTGAAGATTCGTACAAACTTTCCAGGGAGGTGCACCGAAGGCAAAACTCGAACAGAACAGCACTGCAGAGTCCAGCAGGTTTAACTGTTCTTTTGGTCCAACCATCACCAGCAGCATGGAGCAAATTTCATCAAAAATGGTCATGGTACTACTGTGCCTATACTAGCCCAGCATAACACACAATGCCGCGTTATTAGCCACTCCTATGTACTAATGCTTATACCACACCAGCTATAGCTATAGTACCACTATATCATCCGTGCTTTACATTTTACAAACATGAGAAGATGATTAACTACTACAAGAAACAAAGCGATTCACCGTGCGGTGATCTCGCCGCTGCCGTCGACGGACATGCTCTCGCCGGAGTAGTCGGCGAAGTACTCATCGGCCCTGGACAGGGTGTATGCCACGTCCACCATGCTGGGCCGCTTGGCCGGGTCCCGCTGGAGGCACGCCCTGGCGACGCCCATCACCGTAGCCACGCTCCCCGGCGGGCAGTTCTGCTCAGCAAGCACGGGGTCCATCCACGCCGCCGCCCGCGCCTCCATCCGGTCCTCCCGGCCGCGGAACACCCTCTCCTCCGCGTCGGCCAGCAGCAGCTCGCCATCGCCGGCGGCGGCCTCCCGGCCGGAGACGAGCTCGAGAAGCACGACGCCGTAGGCGAAGACGTCCATCTTGGTAGTGACGAGGCCGTCCGCGAGGTACTCGGGCGCGATGTACCCCTGCGTGCCCACGATGCGGGTGGTGACCGCGTTGTGGCCCGTCTTGGCGAGGCCGAAGTTGGCGATCTTGGCGCGCATGCGGGCGTCCAGGAGCACGTTGCTGCTCTTCACGTCCTTGTGCACCACGCGCGGCCAGGTGTGCTCGTGGATGTACTGCAGCCCGTGGGCGAGGTCCAGGGCGATGTGGAGCCGGGTCCGCCAGTCCAGCCGCCGCGCGCGGCCCCGGTCCAGGAGGCACCGGTCCAGGGACCCGTTCTCCACGTACTCGTACACCAGGAAGCACTCCCCCGTCGCTTCGTTGATGCAGAACCCCTCCAGCTTCACCAGGTTGCTGTGGTTCACCTGAACGCACACACCAAAGTTCAAATACATTTTAGTATTACTATCATGGCTTGCTACTTATACAAACTTCTATTTATTTGAAGGATACAAACTTGTACATTTAAAGGCAAGTGCATAATATAAGATCGCTAGCATAGCTTGTAAAATGATCTTATATTATAAAACGAAGATAGTATTTTCGATCCGTTGTAAACATGTAGTGTGTATATGTGGTGTATTCAAACATGGCTACAAGCAGATTCCACATCAGTACTACAATCTTGTGCGTAGTGTGATTGCTCCTTGTTGTGTTCCGCACCTGGGGCCCTATCTAGCAAGTTGAATGCCTTTCGTCTCCTTTCTTGAGTGGTCGCAGCTAGAGCTTAGGTGATGATGCAGATGTGAGATGTGATCAATTAAAGTGATGGAGCTAGTCAAACTGTCAAAGTCTCCATCGTACTGTACGTGTTGCGAAAGCAGCCTTTGTTGAAAAAACGTTTCAGTCGCGTTCGTGATCAGCTTGCCAAGACTCATGTCAGTAAGCTGGTGTTGCAATTTGTGGGTCCGTGGCCGGACTTGTGTACTAGGGTTCATATAAATATTGTACATTTCCGGCTCTATACGTTGTACATAGTCACTAGGGTCTATCTAGATGCACTTGAATAATTGGATGCAGGCCATGGAAGGGAGAAAGAGTCTCCATGGAACTGGAACTCATTTCCCCCTTCGCTTACTAGCTCCTTCTCCCTCCTATCCCTCGAGAGTCGACAAACCCTAGCTCTTCTCCCTTTCATTATCATCGCCAGTCGGAATGAGGATAGGAGGGGAGGGTAGCTAGCCTTTATACTCCTTTCGTACCGTAATAACTGTCGCTGGAAAGAATTAGTTAGACTAGCCATAGTGGAGAGTAACTTCGACTAGTAACATCGCGTTGTTACTAGTCTATGTTACTACCTATATAGTGGGGAGTAACATAGATGTGGTGTCATACAACACTTCATTTATTGTGTTGTAGACTCATATTGTATTGGTATGTGTGATGTTACTTAAAGAGCAAGTACCACATCCCTTTCTTTCCTCATCAACTACTTGTCACATCATCTATTTTGCATAGATAAGTGTGATGTTACTAATGATGTTACTTCCACTATGGGTAGTCTTAATATGAAACAAATGGAGTACGTAGTAAGAGCAAGTACAATAAGGTACAGTCAGCAGGCTGTAAGGATTAAAATATTATATTTGATGTGAGGTGGAGAAGAGAGAAGAGGAAAGAGAAGAGAAGCGGGCTACAGATTAGTAGCCAGCTGCAGCACGTGCTCCTATGCACTTTGTGAGATAGACATGTGGGCCATGTATCAATAGACTAGTACATATTTATACCTAACCATTGTACTAGTTGGCTATAATGTTAGCTATAGATGACATGACATCTGCTTATAGCCAACAGCCGGCTATACTATTAACCATGCTCTAACACTACTGCTAGGGCTAGCTCAAGGTGTAGGTTTGTCTATGTGACCTCTAGCTTTATGCCGTTATAGAGCTTCATCCATCTTCAACCACTACGCCGACCTCAACCATTGATCAACCTCGATTGTGGAAGTTGAAGATTAACTTAACATTTTTTCTTGCTTAGTGCTTTATTCAACCCCCGAAGCGAGAACCCCTTCGCCTCGCTTGCTATAGGCAAGGATTGGGTCGAAGATGGTGGTCATGTGTCTCTAACGAGGTCACTAATTGCAATTTAATGCAATTGCATTCTAAGGCCTTGTACAATACAAGGTGCTTAGGGGAGTGCTTAGCAAAATAAACCGATCTTTTTTGTAGCACTAGTGCTTATTTCTATAGGAGAGGTGCCTAATTAAGCGTCTACTCTTTACATCTAAGCACCAGTGCTTAGAGAATAATCTGATTTTTTTAAGCACCTCTTCTAAGCACCTTGCATTGTATATGGTCTAAGTGTAATCTTTGGGGCCTATTTTGAAAGGGAGGGGATATGGTAGTAATTTGCGTTTCTTTCAAGGTCCTATATTAGAGTTGCAATAATTTTGCTATGAAAGGCTTCTAAGATTGGGTCCCTACCGATTATTGAAAGTATCAAGAGTTTCCATGAGTCGAAAGATGGGTGAAATTATAGAGCAAGTATAGAAGGTTGAGGGCTAATATGAGTTTTTGGATCTTCATCCAATGGTCCAAAAATCAGACCGTTGGTAAGTAGACAAACAACAAGTGTTAAATAGACCACTCTCAATAAAGAAATAACGAGGATTTCTGGATGTATCTCCTTGGATTTATTTTTGCTTCCC
The DNA here is from genome assembly GCA_950022295.1 of Bromus sterilis. Lineage (NCBI taxonomy): Eukaryota > Viridiplantae > Streptophyta > Magnoliopsida > Poales > Poaceae > Bromus > Bromus sterilis. The sequence continues at coordinate 66,288,933 of OX465599.1, forward strand.
CAAGGTACATGGGCACCACTGCCAAGTGCCAACCGAACGGTGGGCCGTGCAGAACCAGTTCAATGAATCTGACGGCACTTGCATCGTATTTTAAGATGCGTTTGTATTTGTACACTAATATCGTTATTGCAGGTACGGTTCAATTGACCCGCTTAGAATATTAAGATGCGTTTGTATTTGCACACAATGCACTTGCAATGTGAGATTGAGACACAAACACATCTAAATAACTGCACTACTGCTTCGGCTGCTTGTCCAATTAACGAACTTCTGTGTTTTTTCACTAGGAAATGAGCACAAGTGCCTTTTTTTTAATTGATTGATCTACAAACACTAGCATTTCATAAAATCGTCATGTCACAATCAGGGATTCTATATTTGTGGTGGACAAACCATTTGATGAGTGGCAAGCATGGATATCTTTCTTTAGCGGAATATTAACCAACACCAGAACTAGTCTGTCAAAAAAAAAACTTGAACTTGGAAGCAGTTCATTCATTGTGAGCAAGTAATTCAGTTTTGGAAGAGAAAGACCGCACCTTTTGCAGGATCTTGAGCTCCTCGCAGGCGTCCCACTTCATCTTCTTCACGGCGAACACCTCGCCGCCGATGTTGGCCTTGTACACGCTGCCCTGGATGAGGTGCGCGTCGTCGAAACCATCTGTGGCGCGCTCCAGCTCCTCCACCTTGAACACTCTGTACTTGTCCAGCCACTCGGATATGTCGCTGACCAAGAATTTCTCCCCTCCGACGCCGCCGGACGCGCTCTTGCCAGACGTGCCGCCGCCGCCGGTCACGACCGCGTCCCCTCGCCGTCCCTTCGCCTTGAGCCGCCTCCACAGGCAGCCCAGCAGCAGCAGCTGCAGCAGACAAAGCCCACCGACCACGCCCAGCCCGACGGCCAGCCCGGTGACCACGCCGTCTCGGTTGTCGGCCACGTCACTCGGGCCGGGCGTGGCGGTAGGAGGCGCCGTCGGCGGCGTGGCGGACGCGTCGTTGCGGGTCACGATTGGCGGCAGCCACTGCGGCACCTGCCGACGGAGCGGCACGAGTATCTCGGAGAAGAGCTGCGTGCCCCGCTCGGGCCCGTTGAGGGAGACGAGCGACTGGGCGTCGACGGCGAAGGCGGCGGCGATGGAGGCGTAGGTGTCGCCCTGCTGCATGACGTAGGTGACGAGCGCGGTGGCGTTGGTGGCGGCGGCGGCGGGGCACTGGCAGAAGACGGGGAACGTGATCATGTCGCCGACCTCGAGCTTGGTGGGCTCCACCCGGGGGTTGACGCGCTCCACGGCCTGGTACTGCGTGAGGTTCTGCAGCTTGGTGACGGAGACGATCCAGAAGGTGTCGCCGGCGCCGATCTGGTACTGCGTGGGCGCGAAGGCGTTGGGCGAGCCGGAGGGGCAGCCGCACTGGAGCGGCACGAGCAGCGGCTGCCCCGCGGCGGGCGCGGCCGCGGTGGACAGGTTGTTGGCGTGCGCGAGCATGAAGCGGCTGACGCCGAAGAGGTCGCCGACGGCCGAGAGGTCGGGCGGGACGCCCGCGAAGCTCGCCCGGTAGAGCGCGTAGGCCTGGCACGGGTAGGTGGCGTTCGCGGAGCAGTTGAACCCCTCCACGCTGGCCGGCGCCGGCGCGGCGCTCGCGTTCTGGGAGCGCGCCGGGGCGGGGAGCGCGCAGAGGCAGAGGCAGAGGCAGAGCAGCGTGGCCAGCAGGGCCGGCGGGGGCACCATGGTTTGCGCTGCGGATAAGAGGCGGAATGGACCGGTTTTGCGTTGGTGGTGGCTCGTGGGTGGCGGAAGCTCGGGAGTGACATATGCGGGAGGAGGACGATGGTGGTGCGGAGCTGCTCCGGCCGTTGTCGTGAGCGGCGGATGCGTCAGGTGTGGGTGCGGGTGCGGTTGCGGCCGCCTGCGTGCGCTCGTCGGCTTCCGGGGCATCTTTTCCCGGCCGGTGTTGACTATTGACTCGTGCGGCCCGTGTCCGATATGACTGACGCCTTCGTGTATTTTCTTCTGTTGAGGATGGATTTGTGGATTTGACGGGGCTCTCTTCTTGCACTCCGGTCGCCGTCACGGTCAGATTTGTGGTTTGCTTTTCCCAGTTGGGTTACTTCGACGAGCAGAAAGATTTGTCCGCCGGACCCGGTCGGATCGTCTCGTGCGTTCGGCGTGTACGGAGTGAGGAAGAAACGTGGTTGGACTTTGGACTCGCGGTACGTGTCATGCTATGTCTGTTGGTGAAAAATCGAGAACTAACAAGTGTTTTTTACATTAAAAAAACAAGTGTTTTCTTAATCAATCTGTGGTTGAGTTGATTAAATGAACAACGGTATTTCTAGTTCATCAAAATTCAATTACAAATTTAATATTGATGTTCGCATTTTTCTAAATTTATTTCAATTTTTTTGGTGATGTTCCTTTAGTGGGAGAAGACGTTCTCATCGAAGACGATGTGGTGACTTCGTTAATTTCAAAATGATATACCCGTTCAGTGTTGCGAAGATGTTGATAAGATAGGGTGTGCATGTGTTCTTATGTGCGTTCATAAAGATGAATATATGCTTATGTATGTGAGCGTCTGACTTGTACTATATTCTAACAACAAAAAATGTTTCTTGTTTGGGCAATGCTACCGGTCAGTCGATCGGAGTTTACGAAAGATCCCCCGCCTTCCGAGCCTTTTGATCATGTTAGATCGATCCATCGTAGCGTACCATCCTTTGCATCATGAGTCTTATTTTGCTCAGGTCATTACCAACAAAATCCTTGTTGCAAAGCCTGTGAAGTAGTTCTTTAAAAAAATGGATCAAAACAGATCTAGTTGCAACTGGTTTGAACGAAAATGTGTGTTCAGAGCCAACCCTCTTGCAACAAGGGATTTGTTGCGTTCAACCAATGCAACAACATCCATGTTACAAAGTATGTAAAGTGTTTTTATTTTAAAAAAGGGGGCCAAGACCTCTGTCGCACAGCCGTTGCAACACGATCAAGACGCAAACTGGATCAAGACATAGTTTTCATATTTGCAACAAAAATTCATTTGCAAACTGAATCACCTCTAGCACGTGCTTATAACCGATCTATCAAGACTCTAACGGTCGTAAGGGCGGTCGACGCTGGGCGTGTAATCCACTGGTTGAAGGACAGTGTTTTCCTTCTTGTTTTCGAGATAGTTTATACTCCGATATGTTAATAGGAAGAAAAGAACACAAAAGTTTTCTTTTACAGTGTCCCACACCAAACAATTACCCTAGACATAGCTGTGAGATAATTTCCTTTGAGGGAAAAAATACCCTTCAACCGATTGATATCTCCACTAACGCCGACCGTCTCTACAACCGTCCGGTCTAATTTTAATGGCATGGGGTGTGATACCACACCTTATCATATAAGGATGGTTTTCAACATGGTTCATGTTGCAAACTAAGAGTGTACAAAAAATTTGTTGCATATCTTCATGCGCGATAGATGTAACAGCCCGGGATTTTCACCTAAATTTAAAAAAATGTTTGTTGCTTTATTTTATTGCTTGCTAGAATTGTTTGCAGTATTTGCTTCGCTGATTTATTAATCGGTGAATATTTCCCCCCTTTTTATCGTATCGGATGCGGGACCAAATTTTTTTCCCAAACGGCACACGACCTTTATGACACCAGGTTCACCCGAGCACCGTCGCAATTTCCGGCACAGGACCAGGCATCGCCATCGGAATGAAAAACCCCGTTTAATAATTAAATGGGTTATTTTATTGGGCGCCGGAAAATATTCTCGGAACGGTATCAAAGTGAGGTACGACTGACGGGCTTGACGCGCTGAGTGCGTGGTTCGAGATTTCGTCCGAATAGGAGGTCGTATGCACTCCCGGCGGTCAGAAACGTGGAGTATCGGATGCGAGGAGAAAACCCGAGGGGCTTTTGCGTAAACTTGCCAGCCAGACCACCTATATAAAGACCACCACTCTCCCACCCCTTTCTAGGATTTCCCCTAGGAAAATTTGCAGGCACCCCCCTGAGATTTGCCTCAAAATTCTGCCCACATCCTCCTCTCCTCGAAACCCTAATCCCAGCCAATTCTGGCCATCAGATCCAAGATCGAAGGGCCACGAGGCCTCCACGTCACCCCAACCACATCACAACCATCTCCAGCCCGATTAGGGCCCCGCCGAGCCGCCGCCAGCGCCGCCAGGCCCACCCGGGCTCGTATGGCGCCCTAGCCGCCCGCGCCTCTGTCTTCCAGCCGGCCGGCGCGCCGCCCCGACGCTAGCAAGCCGCCGTGAGCCGCCCCTCGACGCGCCCCCTCCTCCTTCTCTTCTCCTTCCTCCTCACCTCCTCCTCCTCCTCTGCCGCAGGATGCAGCCACCACGGGAGGCCGCGCCGCCGCCGTCCTCACCATGGCCGCCGCGCCATGGGAGCCACGGCCCGAGCTCGAGTCGCCGCCGGGCCCCTCCGCCGCCTGCCCTCCTCCTCGCCCGGATCCAGCTAGGGGCTGGCCGGGTTTGCCCGGTTCAACCGCACCCGCCGCTGCCGCCTCGACACCCCGGCGACCGCTTCCGCCGCCGACGTCGGGCACGGCCGCCTCGATCCAATCGGGATCGTGCGAGCCAGCCACGGTGGTGTGCCGGCGTGCCCACTGCGGGCCACCTCCTCGCCCAGCCCAGTGACCTCTCCAACGCCCTGGGCGAGCCGCAGCAAACCGTCGCCCACCCGGCAATATGGGCCTCGGCCCAATGAGGTCTTTTTTCCCCTCTGTATTTTTTCCTTTCTCTTTTTCTGCTAAGTCTGGAGATATTGCTGCTGTAATCAGTTTTGCGAGTAGATTTGCGAGTAAACCGTAGCCCGGATCACGGTGCACCCAAAATGTTTATTGCTCAGAATTGTGTGCTCTAGCGTTTGTCTTCAGGAAGTTAATCCATTTGAGGGTTTTTAGATGTAGTTATTGTGTGCTGAATAGGGATTCCCGTCGTTAATTGTTGCTAAACTGCTGAAACTGTTATTTTGTGTCAACTTTGGGTGACGGTTGCGTCGCAACCTTTCATCGGAATTGAGTGATTCTTGTTGCATCCTGTTAAGCATCTTGTCTACTTCAGTTATATGCTTTCACTTGTCATTTTTTCCTGCTGCATGATGATTGTATATTCACCCAAAGTAGCTACCCTGCTGTTAGTGTGCTGCTGTTAACGTAAGATGCAAACTTTGTTGCCCTATATCTTTTGAACCATGCATCCTATTGAGCATTGCATTATGTCATTTTGATCTATGCCATGTCTACTTCCATTATATGTATTGCATTGTCATGTTAGCATTCCTGGTCATAGTTATATTTCAGCTCCAAAGTAGCTATCCCACTGCTTTTGACAGCCACCTCTGTTTTTCACTAAGTATGTAACTTTCCAAAGCCATGTTGCACGCTTAATATCTTTGGATCTGTGATGCCTATGACCTTGATTCTTGTTTGTACCTGATCACCATCATGTCTACTTCATGCCCATATATTGCTATGTCATGTTGCTGCACTTTTGCATATAGTTTTACCCCTGTTTATACAACTTGCTATTAACAGTTTCTGCCCTGTTTTCCTGATTTTTCACTAAGTCCTTGACCAGTAATGTTTTATAGCCTTTTGTGTTGGTTATAACTAGTGAACCATGATGCCTATTTGCACGATTCCTTTTGCCATGACTTTCCTGCCATGTCTACTTCATTTCATATCATTTTGGTGCATGTTTGCATTCAGTAGCTAATTGTTTCATTGCTCTAAAGTGTGCTTCCGGATGTTAACAGCATGTGTGCATAACTTGTTTTGCTTATATCTTTTTAACCGTAACTCCGATCGGGGTGATCTTTATATGTAACGTGATTAGTTTTTCGTGTAATTTGCGTTTATGCCATTGTTTGCTGTTGTTAACCAACCTAAAATATGGTTTAGGGAAGAACAATACCAATTGCTTAAATCGTCGTGGGGCCCATAGTGTTATGCCATGTTTAGGATTGTGCCTCACTTAAATTGACTAGCATAGATAGTTTACTTTGTACTTCACCTCTTGCCATGTTTGTGTGATATGCTAGGCTTGGGTGATATGCCATGTTAACAACTTTTGCTAATGTTGTGTAGCTAAACAACTTGAACCATTCTAAATGTGCGGTATCGTCGTGTGTGACGAATACTCCACTTAACCTATTAGTAACCGCTCTCGACGATAGATACGATGTCGTAGTGCGTTATCTCGTGTTTCCTTCTTGTTGATGCTTGATCGTGATTGCTTCGTAGTAATATATGCTTGCTCGTCGATTGCCTTTTCCAGTGTTTCCCTCTTGTGTGCTTCCGCGGGTACCTCTCGGAGACGATGCGAGCTTGCTGATAAGGTGAGGATAGTTCTCTCACTTCTCGTTGGTTACCCCAAGTGAAAGGTGAGATGTAGCGCAGCAGCAAATTTCCCTCGGTGAAGATACCAATGTTTGTCTCCAGTAGGACTCGCAGAAATACAGGAAGGTGACAACGGCGCCAGAAATTGGCTTTTGGCTAACGACGCCAGAAATTGGGCAGTGGTCTGGACCTGCACACTGAAACAAATAACTTTGCTCCCAACGAGTACAGAGGAGTTGTCAATTCCTCCATCCTTGCCGTTTACAAAGGATCAACGCAAGAGATAATAGTGCAACTGAAAGTAAATTGAAGGTGTAAACAATGGTATGAATATGGACCGGGGTCCCGTGATGTTCACTAGTGATGCCTCTCTCCCAAAAGACGATAAAAGTGCTAGCGAAGTAAACAAATCACAGCTGGGCAATTGACAAGATTATAAACGCACCGCAATGCTAACTATGCTACAAAAGAAAGGAAGGGGCTCAAAAGCAATGGCCAGTACGCCAAGGTAAGTAGACCGAAATCCATCTGCATCTACTACGAATCATCCACCTTGAGATATCTATCCAGAACATCTCGCTGGTATTAAGTTGCGAATCCCACCCAAAGTGTAAACTCAAAGCAACAGAAAACTGCATTAAAAGAACTTTGCGTAAAGTAAACAATTTTTGCACCCGCAACTATAAGCACCGTTGTTTAATCCCTGGTGGCAACATCACATTCCCTAGTCTCATGTTTCTGTCACTCAAGCTAGACATCAAGGGGTTGAACCCGCAATCAAGCATAACGCTCCCTCTTGGAGTTGCAACAAATCACTTGGCCAAAGTAAAATACGGCAACGGAGAACAAATCACTTGGCCAAAGTAACGATCCTGGCAGCCCTGATCTTGAAACGGAGGCGGCGCGGATACAGAGAGGAGAACGGGAATAGCAGATCGATATTAGGGGTTTCCGTCATGGGGGGTAAATATAGACCAAAGGGGGCACCGAAAGGGGCCACAGGGCAGCCAGGAGGCCTCCTGGTGCGGCCTAGGGTGGGGCCGCGCCAGGGACCCTCCTGGGGCCCTGGTGGGTCCACCCCCTTCCTTCCTTGGTGATTCGGGAAGCTTCTGGGTCGCTGATTTTTTATATAATCTTTCCGGGATTTATTTGGCACTTTTAATGGTCGGAAAACCTGAAATACAAAAACAGCAGAAAACAGGAACTAGCAACTGGGTGCACTGAGTTAAGAGGTTAGTCCAAATATGATAAAAAGTGTATGCAAGTTTAGGCAAAACATGGCAAAGTCACAAAAATCATGCATGGAGCAAGCAGAAATTATAGATACGTTTGGGACGTATCAACATCCCCAAGCTTAATTCCTGCTCGTCCTCGAGTAGGGAAATGATAACAAGCATAATTTCTGTGGCAACATGCTACACAACCATATAAGGACTTTTAAGTAAAGCAATCAAAGCATGCAATTCAATTCAAGTCTTAACAAGCAAGAGTCTATATTAGCATTGACACAAGCAACAAAAGAACAAAGGGTGCAAGAGCTCTCGTTGTCCGTGACTCGAATGTCTCCAAATGGTGTTTGCGTGCAAGAAAGGGGATAGGGAATACGAGATAAAAAATAGTTGTTGAGAACTAATATCTACTAAAGTTTCACACTTAGTCTCCTTTGGATTCTTATCTTGACTCGTCCCCTGACCACTAGTCAGGTACAAGTCAAACTGATTCACTCCCTTTCGATATTTTGAGCACTCATGCAATGGATGAGCGTGAGAAAGAAAGTTGACACCTAAAAGGCGAAACAGAAAGAAGGTGGAGGAGGAAGACAAAAAAAGGTGTGAAAGTCTCACATCAAAGAGGACAATCATAGGCGAGAGAAGGCCATATGATAGATATGATGCGAGGAGTAGGGATTGCCATGCAACGGATGCACATGTGAGCTAAAAGCTCCCCAAGGGAACTATTGGGGGTGCATCTAACTTGCTTGCTCATGAAGACCTAGAGCTCTTTTGAGGAGGCTCATCATTGGAATATACAAGCCAAGTTCTATAGTGTGAAGGGTCCCCACATAGCTATATGCATGTATGATGATCTCTATGGAGTACAAGGGATAGAGGATGAAGTACTAGTGTGGATCTCACAAAACGAATAGTAGTGTGCCCCCTTCTCTCTCTTTTTCTTTCTTTTTTTCTTTTTTCTATTTTTTGTATTTTTTGGTGGCCTCAATGGCTCTTTCTATTTAACTCTCATTTGTCCTCTTTGGGATCTTTTGATTTTGTCCTCTTTGGGATCTTTTCCTCACTTTAGGGGCAACACTCTATATTTTACAAGAATATAGGAGATCTTTCACACTTTACAAAGGTACTCACATAAAGAAGATGTAACTATCATGATGCAAATGTATGCCTCTGCCAGGGTAGCAGGATATGCAATGATACTAGCGCGTCATGTAGCAATGATTAGGGCAAGGTCCAACTAGCATGCGGCTCATCGATCAAGCAAGTAGCATGTATGACATGAAGATCAAGTCATGAGAAGGTGGATGTTGCATGGCAATGTATCTCGGAAAGGCTATGGAAATGCATTGATAGGTAGGTATGGTGGCTGTTTTGGATATAAGGAGCTTTATGATGACAAAGCGTATCATGCCAAGGGTTTGGATGTACCGGCGAAGGTGGACGCCAACTCTCGGAGTGAGAAGGAGGCAATGCACGGCACAGGAGAGGCTAGAAAAATATGGGAAGGTGGAAGTGTCAACTTTCGAATACTCACATTAGTCCGAAGAACTCATGCACTTATTATCGGTAAATCTCAATCTAATCAGGAGTTTCACAAAGAGACAGGTACCCCGAGGAGGAGTGTATGGGGGTTTGGTTATCCTTGCGCATCCTCGACTCATGGTACGTGAGTGTACTCTAATATTCGAACCCTCCAGAGGAGTGATCCATCTAGTAGCTAGAGTTCTCAACAGGGGTTTTGGTTTTAAAAAATCAAATGGATTGCCCAAAATACGAAATCTATCACTAATAGGCTCGAGCTCTTGACACCAAAAGTTCAAACATTACTCTAGTGAATACCTCAAAACTATTGAAGTTACTACTACAAAGAGAATAGCAACTTCAACTACCTACTTTCTAGTCAAGACACAAAACTCAGTGCAACAGGCAAACTCTCTAACAAGATAAAATATGCAACCTATAGAAAGTTCAACCTAAGACAAAATAAAAGCTCTAGAAGAAAACTAAAGCACTACAACTAAACAGGGCAGCAGCTAAGAAAAGAAAAAGAACAACTCACAGCTAAAGAAATAAGCATGCAAATCCTATGAGGAGTTCTAATTCAAGCGGAGCGTGTTTCTCTCCCATACAAAAGAAAGCTGGGGTCTAACTTGTTATGAATGGCAAACAAATAAAAAACAAACCTAAGAAAAGTAAAGAGCGAGACGCTCCAAGCATAGCACATAACGCATGAAGTGATAAAAATATAGTGAAACGAGGGACGAACTGATAATTGTTGATGAAGAAGGGGATGCACGGGGGCATCGCCAAGCTTAGACGCTTGAGTCTCCTTGAATATTTATTGGGGGTGCACATGGGCATCCCCAAGCTTGAGCGTTTGACACTCCAGGATCTTCTTTCATCATCTTCCATCGCACACTTGAAAACTCCCTTCATACATAACTCATTGTAAACTGATTAGAGAAGTTAGTACCCTATTAAAATAATTTTCCTCTACTGCAAATAAAGATTTCCAAGAAGGGCTACTGTTTCTCAAGATCTCCAAAAAAAAATTGCAAAGAAAAAGCAAGCTTAAGGTTTGCAAAAGTTAGGAGAGACAAAACGTGGCAGAATCTGTGAAAAATAGAACAGCAGGGGGTAAAGAATTTTGAGGGATACTTCTGCACTCAAATAAAAAAACTCAGAACATACGAAAGTTCCGCGATTGTATAGAGCACGCTGTGTAAAAAATTCAGCTCAAAACGATGAACTGGTGATTTTCTATGATTTTTACCGTCACTAGGACAGAATCTGTTTTCTGGACAGCATGTCACAACTTTGACTTCCCTTGTCATATGAGGCTATAATTGGCACAAAGCTTGAAAAGTAAAGATACAATGATGTTGCTACAGTAGTAACAATCATCAAGACCAGTAAAAACAGAAGAAAAACAAAAAGGAAAACCTAAATTCGTTGCGAGATGCCTCCCGAAAGCGCTTCTTTAAAGCCATTAGCTAGGCTTAAAGCAAAAGAATCGGATCAAAGTTATCCAAAATCATCAGAAGGTTCACCAAGGATTTCAAAAGGGTTGTCAATAAGGTCATCCTTGTTCTTCCGGGGGAAGAGGTACGTACCTTTTGCTTTACCACGCAAGCGTATTTGCCCTTTACCCATATCAATGAAGCCTTTCATGGCTCGGAGGAAGTCCCTTCCAAGCACTATATTTCCTTGATTGGCTTTCATGATGGCAAAGTCAATTTCTACGCTCCTTTTAAGAAACATGACTTGGACATCTTTTAATCTTCCCTGGATCTCAGAAATATCACCATTAGAATTTTCATGAAAAGATGGAAATTTGTCCATGCTTGCAAGGTACAAAGAATCATAAATAAAGCTTAGCATTATGGAAACTGTAGATCCAATGTCACAAAAAGCAAGGAAGTTTTGATTAGAGATAACAATACTAACAAAAGGCTCCCAGTCATTTTCTATTTCCAAAATCTCCTCTCTAGGAGGGTTTGGTTTTTCTACTCCTTTTAAGTCTAGAGCATCAAGCTTCTTCTCAGTAATAGCAATTCTGTCTACAACCGTATCAAGACCATCATAAACAAAATAACTAGATAAACCATGTATAATTTCAAGAGCTCTAGCTTCATCACACTCTAAAAAGTCTCCTTCGGCTATAAGATCAAGAGAGTGCTTACACCACTTAAAAGGCCAAAGTAAAAAATTCTAAGCACAATTCTTATAGGTAACTGATACGTCCAAAATGCACCACTATTTTATATTGTAATTTAACCCTATTCATTGATATATTCCACTTTAAAGTATTGTTCTTATGTTGTTTTGGCTTGTTTTACACAGTTTCCAACTTTCCGGTGCCGAAGCAGCAGAAGCAAAATCCAGCGGTGAAAAGTGGACATCAAGTTGCTGAATCAGATCAACTCCAAATTCGACGAAATTTGACGGAGGTCATTATTTTAGGATTCACTGGAGGAGACCGAAGATCGACCAGAGGGGACCCACTAGGGCTCCAGAAGGGTCCCTGGCGCGACCCCCTAGGACGCGCCAGGCACCCTCCTGGACGCCTGGTGGCCCACCTCGGTGCCCCGTCTGGCCTATATTACCCCCCTGGGATAGAAACCCTAAAACAGGAGGAGTTTCGGAGTTTCGCCGCCGCCTCGTGGCGGAAACCTACAGAGAACAAAAAGCCATCTCCGGCGGCAGATTCCACCGTGGAGATCACCTCCTAGAAGGGGAGATCATCGCCATCGTCATCATCATCGTCACGGGCATCATCGAGATCATCATCAACATCATCCCCAACATCAGCACCATCTCCACCTCCATCCCATCTCACCTCACAAGTCTAACGTGTGTTGTAATCCGTACTATCTATCCTCTCTACTCTACCGGTGTTGATTATTACCGTGTGATGAATGCTATTGAGTTTTGTTGGAGAATTTTCATTGTGTCCATATTTTTTATCATATATTTATCCCCTCTGATCATAATCTCTTTTATGTCTTGTGAGTAGTTACTTTAGTTCTTGAGGACATGGGATAAGTCTAGTTGTTAGTAGTCATATGATGTTGAAGTATTATTTGTTGTTTGATACTTAAGTTGTGTTGTTATTTCCCTAGTGGTGTTGTGTGAGTCGAACACCCAACACTTCGCCTTCTTAAGGACCTATGGGAATACATTGTGTACAAAGGATGGTTATGGTGGGTTGCTGGAGTGACAGAAACCTGAACCCCAGTTCGCACACTTTTGCACAAGGGAGTTATGGATCCTCGATCGTAATGTTGTGGTTAGGCTTATTCCTTAATTACTACCTTGTATTTGCGGATGCTTGCATGGTGTGTAATCATAAGAGTGCACTTATCTTAGTCTAGAAGGTGTACTAGGATTGATCCACCCACCTACACTTATCAACACAATACATACTACTTGGCGGAATATGGTGAAAGTAACTTGACTATCTCTCCCGTGTGCCCTCGAGAACGCTTTAGCTTTTATAAGTTCAATTCCTAGGCTTATCCTTGTGAAAGGATTGGGCCACCTGCTACTCCTCAGTTACCCTGTTTACTTTGCTTATCTTTTACTTTTCTGTTTCTTAAACCAAAACCCCCTAAATATTTACCTTTCAGTGTGCGCAACCTTTTCCTTATCAGAGTCACTTGTCAATACCTTCTGCTCCTCGTGGGATCGACATCCTTATTTATCCAAAATCTACAATTGATCCTCTAGACTTGTGGGTTATCAAGAATCATTTATTGGCGCGGTTGACAGGGGAGGCATCCCAACTAAACCTATCAACTTCACCGCCATCAGTAACCAAGGCATATTTGCCTTATGTGCTTCAGAAATTCTGTCCCATGCCTTCTTCATATTTTCCCCGTTTCTTTGATGGAAATCCAAAACTTCGGATTCCCTCAAAGTACCAAATCCTAACATACTTGACCACACAAGAAAGGTAACAGGTATTTTTGGTATTTTTGATAAGGGACACAAAAGTAAAGACTGAAAGATAAACTAGCAAGACTAAAAAGCAAAGATAAAATATAGTGTGCAACTCCCCAATCTTGTAGACTGGAGTCCCCGGCAACGGCGCCAGAAATTAGCTTGATACGGTGAGGATAGTTCTCTCACTTCTCGTTGGTTACCCCAAGTGGAAGGTGAGATGTAGCGTAGCAGCAAATTTCCCTCGGTGAAGATACCAAGGTTTGTCTCCAGTAGGACTCGGAGAAATACAAGAAGGTGACAACGGCGCCAGAAATTGGCTTCTGGCTAACGGCGCCAGAAATTGGACAGTTGTCTGGACCTGCACACAGAAACAAATAACTTTGCTCCCAACGAGTATAGAGGAGTTGTCAATTCCTCCGGCCTTGCTGTTTACAAAGGATCAACGCAAGAGATAATAGTGCAACTGAAAGTAAATTGAAGGTGTAAACAATGGTATGAATATGGACCGGGGTCCCGGGATGTTCACTAGTGATGTCTCTCTCCCAAAAGACGATAAAAGTGCTAGCGAGGTAAACAAATCATATCCGGGAAATTGACAGGATTATAAACGCACCGCAATGCTAACTATGCTATAAAAGAAAGGAAGAGGCTCAAAAGCAATGGGCAGTACGCCAAGGTAAGTAGAGCGAAATCCATATGCATCTACTACGAATCATACACCTTGAGATATCTATCCAGAACATCTCGCTGGTATTAAGTTGCGAATCCCACCCAAAGTGTAAACTCAAAGCAACAGACAACTGCATTAAAAGAACTGTGCGTAAAGTAAACAATCCTTGCACCCGCAAGTACAAGAACCGTTGTTTTATCCCTGGTGGCAACAACACATCCCCTAGTCTCATGTTTCTGTCACTCAAGCTAGACATCAAGGGGCTGAACCCACAATCAAGCATAACGCTCCGTATTGGAATTGCAACAAATCACTTGGACAAAGTAAAATACGGCAACGGAGAACATGAAATAATTTACTAAAGAACACTAATATAAAAGAGAACCAAATATATTACTCATCACAATCTGAACATAATCTCATAATCCATCAGATCCCAGCAAACTCAGCATAGCAACACAGAAAACTACAAAAGTGCCTCCATCATGTGAGGCATCTCACGAGGTCTCGAAAGTGGAAGCATGTAACACCCTCAGATCCAGTACAGTAATCACTACAGTGATTCCACTGTTAGTGATCATTACTGTTGATGATCAAGCCTTGAACACCTTTGATCACAGCTTATTGGAATTCCAACCCTGATAAAATTTTCAAATAAATGTGGATTGTAAATCTGGCTCCAAGGATTGTGGATGCCAGTCAATCAACATGATCATGTTTAAACCAAGTCACCCTTAGTCATTAGATAATCACAAGTCTATGTGGATTGTGAAACCAATCTTGTGGTGTCATCAAAATTTATTTTGAAAGTTATTATAAAAATGGAAATCTTAGTTGAACCAAAATAATGGAATCTATTTATAAAATGCCTAGCAATCTTAAGCCATGATAATATACCAGTGGTTGTTTTATTAAAATGGTATAGTAATATGAAATAAAATAAATGTTTGGGAATTATTAAATGGCTATGGTAAATAAAATAAACAAGTGGGAATTTTAAATGAACTAAAATTATGGAAGCAATTTTGTAAAATGCCTAATAATTAATAGGTCATATTAAAAATGAATTGGGGATTTATCAAAATGTTTTAATACTGTAAATAAATAAAAAACAATAGCAAAACAGTAGCATTTGACCCCTTTTAAATGAAACAAAAATGCAATTGAATTTATATGTCCATCAAACTTTTTGTAGCACTAATATGGAGCATAACACTAATTATGGAACCTATTACATCTTTTACAAAATTACAAAGGTATTTAGGATAAATTAAAACAGAAAAGAAAGAAAAGAAAATAACAAAAAATAGGAAAAACCTAATCTAACGCCTGGGGCAACGGCCCACCAGGCCCAACCCCCCCTCTCTCCTCTCCCCTCCCCTGCCTCCCACCGACACCCCTCCCCTGTTCCCCTCCTCTCCCCCACCACGGCACAGTGCCATGGTGGGGCACGGCCGAGCTCACCTGCTCCCCCTACCTGCCCTCCATCTCCTTGGGATAAGACCGCCACCCCCGCGCCCCTCCCAACCTCTGAACCCTAGCGCCTTCCCCCTCCTTCCCCTCGCACATGCCTCTCTCTCTGGCTAGCTCGCCCGGGCCGCCATGGCCTCGAGCTCGCGAGCCCGAGCGGGCAACGGGCCTCCTAGCCCGCGCCTCGTTGTCCAAGCGCCTTCTCGCCCTCGACATCGTCTCCCCGTGCGTCGAATCGGGCCGGGACGCCCCGGAGCTCTCACCGTCGCCGCCCTTCCCCGCCACGGTTGTCACGTCGCCGGCGGCAAATTCGTCGTGCACCGGGCGTCCCCGAGTCCGCTGCCCCTCCCTACAGGACCCATGTGAGCTCCCGCTCCCTCTCCAAATCCCCGCGCTTCGTTTTGGCCCCTCTGGACGCCATCCCCACCGCGACCATGCTCCGGCCGCCGCCGCGTTAGACATAGCCGCCGCCCTGGTCCGTCTCTCCTCGCGCAGGTGGCAGGTATGGATACGCCGCAACGTCTGCGTCCGGACCCCTCCCTCCGCCATGCAAATGGTCGCCGGAGCGCGTCTCCGATGGACCTCGCCGTGCTCCCTGTGCATACCGCCGGCGAGCTCTGCTTATAGCTGTGGGACTTAACCCCCCCCCCCCCTCACACCCCCTGACACGCGGGCCCCACCCCTTCTGTATTAGTGCTAATCCACTGTCTAGCTTAATCCCCCCTGTTAGGTTAGGTGTCTGTTAGATTAGTAGTAAAAAAACTGTTAAGTTAGAAAACCCAGAGGCTGACACATGGCCCCCCACCAACTTAACTCTTTGATTAAAATTAATAATAAAACTGTTGGGCTGACATGTGGGACCCCACTGTCAGTGTAGTTATTTTAAATGAAATACAATGTATAAGTCTATGACAGCTGGGCCCCACTAATATTTAAATTTAATTAAATCAATTTATTAGCACAGAGGATGACATGTGGGCCCTCTGATAATTTTGATTTAAATAAAATGAGATAAATGCCTCTGTGTATGACATGTGGGTCCACCCTGTCAGCACTGTTGTGGATAAGGTTATTTTAATAATAAAAGTAAATCAAAAATCATTTAAATGATTTAAAACTTTGAAATTCAATAACTTTTAAACCGTAACTCGGATTCAAAAACTTTATACATGAAAATTGATCAGAAAAATATAACGGATACGAATACGCTATCCGTATGTCTACCACACCCCTCTAACGTACCGAACATCGACATTCCCCCCTTCGGGCCGTCTGTCGGTAATTTCCGGTACCGATAAAAAATTGCCCGGATCAAAATACTTTGTATACGAAAGTTACTCAGAACGGATCAACGATTACAGATACGGTACCCATATCCTCACCACACCCCTCTAACATACCGATCATCGAACTGTTCCCCCCTCCGGTGGCACTGTCCGATAGATTGCCCGATAACCGTTAAACTGTCAGGTATTGTTAGAGTACCCAGATGAATTTATTTCGAACACGAAAGTTGTCCGGAATGGTTCAACTAACACGGATACACCCCCTTGTCTTTGTCGGAGGTCCACGATACCTCCGGCATGAACCCTTCCCCTCCGGACACCCTGTCCGGTAATCACCCGGAGCCGGTAGTTCATCCCCGGATGAATTCCCGCTCCGAGTCTGATACATCGTACTGCGTCAGACCACCGTTAACTTTGCATACGTCATGCCATGTATTTGTTTGTATATTATTGCTGTGTATTTACTGTTTTCCTCCCCCCTTATTCTCCGGTAGACCCCGCTGCTACCGTCGACTACACCGTTGCCGAGTATGACTACTTCGTCGACGACCGTACCCCTACCGTCGAGCTTCCAGGTAAGCAGAGCCATTCTCTTCCCCAGATATCGCCTATCTTTCCGTACATTTCTTGCACTAGGCATGGTTACTGTTGCTGCTACGATTACAATCCTATTCAATTGCATAGCCTGATTTTGTCGCCCCTTGATGTACCTTCCTTTATCCTATGCTGCCTATTATTACTTATGCAATATTCAGCAGTGGACCCTGCACATTGTTAGCTAGGTTTAGAATAGAGGGTCGTGATCACTCTGGGAGTGATCGCGGGAACGATATATTACAACTGCAACAGGTACGGATCAATGCAGACGCCCTAGGGAACCTACAACGGCGAGACTCTGCCGAGTCGCTTCGAGTTTGGATTACGAGTGGAATGGACTCGTATTTCACTCTCGTCGGCTCAGTAGCGTAGCATCACCAGGATGATATGAGGTTTACCTCTTTAGTTCATTCCGCTGACGTTTCAGTCGAGCCAGCTCAAGTGTACCATCGAGGGTGATTCCTCCTGGTTTCACTTAATGGTAGGAACTCGAACCAACTGGTGTCCTTAAAGGTAAGAAGTCGGGCGACCCAACGGTGCCCGCGAGTGGTATTGCGACGGGACGACAGGGAGGGTACGACCAGTGTACCGGTGTGCTTGGCCCCTGATCGTTGGCCGCGAGAGTTACCAAACCCCGAAAGTCGAGCTTCTCCAGGAGCAAACGCGAGACAAGGTAAGGAGACGGTTCACCTTGTTGGTAACCGCAGTGACTTGGTGGGACGACGGGGCAGGCACCGATGTACTGGTGGTCCTGGCTGCTGTCGTTGTCCGCGGGTCGGTTAAGTCGAGGCAACGATAACGGTTGTCACGCAGGTTAATAAAATGCTAAATGGTTCAGTGAATGTCTTGAGTTGGCTATATGCCATGTACGCACTACCTACCCGTGGGAACTACGAGTTATGGGCTCCTCCGCTTCTTAGTGTCGTCCGAGGACTCTTCAGACGTCAGCAGTACTACGGGATGACTGCCGGGAAGTGGTGTTGTCTTATTTGCTCGCGCGGTGATGTCTTATTTGGATTTGCTTTAACTTCACCGGCCAGTCACGCACCGTGCAGGAGTACGTTCGGGTTGGGGTCCAAGGCTCGGCGTACTTAGGATTTAGACCGGCGGATGACCTCTCTGTTGAGTTTGAAAGATGGGCTATGAAGTGTCGGATAGCCTCGGTGGAGCGTTCCCTGACAAGGTTCCCGCCACCCTAGAGATCCGTGCGTGTAGCGTAACACAAGTGCACCCCTGCAGGGAAGATTAATCTATTCGAATAGCCGTGTCCACGGTAACAGGACGCTTTATGCTGAAGCTGGATCTTACCACTAGAAACTATTATTATTAAACTGTATGGTTCCGGGTTTTCTTCCTCGCGGGGATGTCGAGGAGGTGAACTCGGAGGCATTGTTAATTATTATTACCACTTATTATTATAAAATGCTGCAGCAACTTCTGCTGCATTGTTACTTTATGCTTTATATTACCTGTTGGCTGATTCTTACCTCATGTTGCAAGACATCGTCGGAAGATGCTAGTCTTCGATAGGCCTAGCTTCTTACCCTTGCTCTGGATTTCTGTCTTTCAGTCCACTATATACAGCCTCTTCTTTCCGTTGATACAATGCATAATGCTTAGTAGCGGACGTAAGACTCGCGGGTATACTAGATAGTCACCTGCTTTATTTCGTTTACTGTTTTTCTTGATCGGCCGCTGCAGTCGGCGTTGGAGTCCAGGAGCAGGAGATTCCCGATGCCGACCACCGCAACATGAAGATCCCCGGTGCCTTCTACGACGTCGAGTTCCCCGTAGACCAAGAGTAGCTTGGAGGTTCCCAGGCAGGAGGCCTCACCTTTTCGATCGTTGTTGATATTTGTGCTAGCCTTCTTAAGGCAACCTTGTATCCTTGTGTCTGTACTCAGATACTATTGCTTCCGCTGACTTTGTGCTCTCGAGCTTTTGTATTCGAGCCCTCGTGGCCCCTGGCTTGTATTAAACAGCTTGTATTATTTTATTTGTAGAGTTGTGTTGTGATATCTCACCGTGAGTCCCTAATCTCGATCGTGTACCTTGCGTGTATGATTACTGTACACGGCCTGATTTTGGGGGTGTCACAAGTTGGTATCAGAGCCGACTGCCTGTAGGGAGCCCCTAACCACTCCTCGGTCGAAGTTGAGTCTAGACTTTGCAAAACTACTTTGCTAATTTAATATTTGGCTTACGGGCCCACATTATTATCACCCCGTGTGATATCTTTGGTATTAGGATCTTTTTCTCCGTACCTATGCTCTGGGACTCTGATCTCTTATCCTTGCTGGTAAAGTTTTAATAACTCTGACTTAGCTTCACGTACCTCCTTCCTCCCGGAGAGCTCTGCATTCTCGATGATCGCCTGATCCACCTGAAGATTTCGACGATTACTCTCCGATGAATTCCCAAGAACCTGCGTGTTCATCGCCTTTGCAATCCCCTGCCACTGATAAGTCCGTATGGATGATTGCATCCACCTCCCGATCTGAAAGTCATAATTCCCTTGTACTTAAGCATCGAATTATTCCGATGCTTCCATCATCTGATGCCTTTGCATTCTTTTTCCTTTTTGGTTAAGTGCCGATACTCACACCAGATTCTTTGCAAACCACCCGACCTTTGGTGGATTGTTATCCGACTAAATTTCATGGCTTCTTCCATGTGTCAATGGGATTCATCATTTGTAATACCATCCTTGCCATTCGATGATTTGTGTTATCATCGACGACCTCCCTTGGATCCCTGCAGTACAACTTGGGCGTGTATATCGTGCTCTGCTTTCCCTTGGGAAAGATATACACCTGATACTTGTGTATCATCACAATTTCTTTTCCATTGGTATGTTTAACCTTTCTTGTAATATGTCTTATTTGAGTAGTGAAATTCCCTGCTTATGTAAACACTTTGGTGTGCTACATTGTCTGTACAACCAGTTACGATTGTTGATGACTTTTCGGTGACCACGGATGGACGAGAACTTTGCCAATTGGTCCGCCTCGTCTTAACGAGCAGGAAAATGGTTCTCTTCGTCCCTCGCCCTTGGCACTGATGTTGTTGCCGACATAGTTAACAAGTTGTTCTCCGTCATACCTTCCAACTTGATCGCATTGAATGTCACCACCCTGGTTCTATGTGGGCCCATAACCCACAGGACCGAAACCTGACTCTTGTCCTCTACCTTGTGATATTCCGTCCGATATCAGACTCAGTGATTTTGTCTGATGATCGGGGCCCTTTTCCCATCTTCCGTCATCGACATCGAATACGTGCCTAACCGCTTAAAACTTCTCACGATGTACTTCCCTGAGCTTAAACTCGGAAGGACTTTGTACCCCCTACCCTTGAACAACCCCATTTGATGGATCTTGTATCGATCCGACCCCCTTAAGCTTTACCTCTTAACCTGTTCATGAGTGCGATGGAGCCTCGAGGAAAGGATGAAAACCCATCGAGATGCACCGATGCAGTGCAGTGAAGGCCTCAACGTGAAGGATTAATTTCTTCGAGTAGGACAACAAGAACCAGAAGATTTGTTAGAACGCGATACCGAAACTCTACCCCTTACACTACTTTTAAATCTCGGGACGAGAATTCTTTGTAGTGGTGGAGATTTGTAACACCCTCAGATCCAGTACAGTAATCACTACAGTGATTCCACTGTTAGTGATCATTACTGTTGATGATCAAGCCTTGAACACCTTTGATCACAGCTTATTGGAATTCCAACCCTGATAAAATTTTCAAACAAATGTGGATTGTAAATCTGGCTCCAAGGATTGTGGATGCCAGTCAATCAACATGATCATGTTTAAACCAAGTCACCCTTAGTCATTAGATAATCACAAGTCTATGTGGATTGTGAAACCAATCTTGTGGTGTCATCAAAATTTATTTTGAAAGTTAATATAAAAATGGAAATCTTAGTTGAACCAAAATAATGGAATCTATTTATAAAATGCCTAGCAATCTTAAGCCATGATAATATAGCAGTGGTTGTTTTATTAAAATGGTATAGTAATATGAAATAAAATAAATGTTTGGGAATTATTAAATGGCTATGGTAAATAAAATAAACAAGTGGGAATTTTAAATGAACTAAAATTATGGAAGCAATTTTGTAAAATGCCTAATAATCAATAGGTCATATTAAAAATGAATTGGGGATTTATCAAAATGTTTTAATACTTTAAATAAATAAAAACAATAGCAAAATAGTAGCATTTGATCCCTTTTAAATAAAACAAAAATGCAATTGAATTTATATGTCCATCAAACTTTTTGTAGCACTAATATGGAGCATAACACTAATTATGGAACCTATTACATCTTTTACAAAATTACAAAGGTATTTAGAATAAATTGAAACAGAAAAGAAAGAAAAGCAAATAACAAAAAAATAGGAAAAACCTAATCTAACGCCTGGGGCAACGGCCCACCAGGCCCAACCCCCCCTCTCTCCTCTCCCCTCCCCTGCCTCCCACCGACACCCCTCCCCTGTTCCCCTCCCCTCCCCCACCACGGCACAGTGCCATGGCAGGGCACAACCGAGCTCACCTGCTCCCCCTACCTGCCCTCCATCTCCTTGGGATAAGACCGCCACCCCCCGCGCCCCTCCCACCCTCTGAACCCTAGCGCCTTTCCCCTCCTTCCCCTCGCACATGCCTCTCTCTCTGGCTAGCTCGCCCGGGCCGCCATGGCCTCGAGCTTGCGAGGCCGCGCGGGCAACGGGCCTCCCAGCCCGCGCCTCGTTGTCCAAGCGCCTTCTCGCCCTCGACATCGTCTCCCCGTGCGTCGAATCGGGCCGGGACGCCCCGGAGCTCTCACCGTCGCCGCCCTTCCCCGCCACGGTTGTCACGTCGCCGGCGGCAAATTCGTCGCGCACCGGGCGTCCCCGAGTCCGCTGCCCCTCCCTACAGGACTCATGTGAGCTCCCGCTCCCTCTCCAAATCCCCGCGCTTCGTTTTGGCCCCTCTGGACGCCATCCCCACCGCGACCATGCTCCTGCCGCCGCCGCGTTAGACATAGCCGCCGCCCTGGTCCGTCTCTCCTCGCGCAGGTGGCAGGTATGGATACGCCGCAACGTCCGCGTCCGGACCCCTCCCTCCGCCATGCAAATGGTCGCCGGAGCGCGTCTCCGATGGACCTCGCCGTGCTCCCTGTGCACACCGCCGGCGAGCTCTGCTTACAGCCGTGGGACTTAACCCCCCCCTCACACCCCCTGACACGCGGGCCCCACCCCTTCTGTATTAGTGCTAATCCACTGTCAAGCTTAATCCCCCCTGTTAGGTTAGGTGTCTGTTAGATTAGTAGTAAAAAAACTGTTAAGTTAGAAAACCCAGAGGCTGACACATGGGCCCCCACCAACTTAACTCTTTGATTAAAATTAATAATAAAACTGTTGGGCTGACATGTGGGACCCCATTGTCAGTGTAGTTATTTTAAATGAAATACAATGTATAAGTCTATGACAGCTGGGCCCCACTAATATTTAAATTTAATTAAATCAATTTATTAGAACAGAGGATGACATGTGGGCCCTCTGATAATTTTGATTTAAATAAAATGAGATAAATGCCTCTGTGTATGACATGTGGGACCACCCTGCCAGCACTGTTGTGGATAAGGTTTTGGATAATGTTATTTTAATAATAAAAGTAAATCAAAAATCATTTAAATGATTTAAAACTTTGAAATTCAATAACTTTTAAACCGTAACTCGGATTCAAAAACTTTATACATGAAAATTGATCAGAAAAATATAACGGATACGAATACGCTATCCGTATGTCTACCACCCCCCTCTAACGTACCGAACATCGACATTCCCCCTTCGGGCCGTCTGTCGGTAATTTCCGGTACCGATAAAAACTTGCCCGGATCAAAATACTTTGTATACGAAAGTTACTCAGAATGGATCAACGATTAAAGATACGGTACCCATATCCTCACGACACCCCTCTAACATACCGATCATCGAACTGTTCCCCCCTCCAGTGGCACTGTCCGATAGATTGCCCGATAACCGTTAAACTGTCCGGTACTGTTAGAGTACCCGGATGAATTTATTTCGAACACGAAAGTTGTCCGGAATGGTTCAACTAACACGGATACACCCCCTTGTCTTTGTCGGATGTCCACGACACCTCCGGCATGAACCCTTCCCCTCCGGACACCCTGTCCGGTAATCACCCGGAGCCGGTAGTTCATCCCCGGATGAATTCCCGCTCCGAGTTTGATACATCGTACTGCGTCAGACCACCGTTAACTTTGCATACGTCATGCCATGTATTTGTTTGTATATTATTGCTTTGTATTTACTGTTTTCCTCCCCCCCTATTCTCCGGTAGACCCCGCTGCTACCGTCGACTACACCGTTGCCGAGTACGACTACTTCGTCGACGACCGTACCCCTACCGTCGAGCTTCCAGGCAAGCAGAGCCATTCTATTCCCCAGATATCGCCTATCTTTCCGTACATTTCTTGCACTAGGCATGGTTACTGCTGCTGCTACGATTACAATCCTATTCAATTGCATAGCCTGATTTTGTCGCGCCTTGATGTACCTTCCTTTATCCTATGCTGCTTATTATTACTTATGCAATATTCAGCAGTGGACCCTGCGCATTGTTAGCTAGGTTTAGAATAGAGGGTCGTGATCACTCTGGGAGTGATCGCGGGAACGATATATTACAACTGCAACAGGTACAGATCAATGCAGACGCCCTAGGGAACCTACAACGGCGAGACTCTGCCGAGTCGCTTCGAGTTTGGCTTACGAGTGGAATGGACTCGTATTTCACTCTCGTCGGCTCAGTAGCGTAGCATCACCGGGATGATATGAGGTTTACCTCTTTAGTTGATTCCGCTGACGTTTCAGTCGAGCCAGCTCAAGTGTACCATCGAGGGTGATTCCTCCTGGTTTCACTTAATGGTAGGAACTCGAACCAACTGGTGTCCTTAAAGGTAAGAAGTCGGGCGACCCAACGGTGCCCGCGAGTGGTATTGCGACGGGACGACAGGGAGGGTACGACCAGTGTACCGGTGTGCTTGGCCTCTGATCGTTGGCCGCGAGAGTTACCAAACCCCGAAAGTCGAGCTTCTCCAGGAGCAAACGGGAGACAAGGTAAGGAGACGGTTCACCTTGTTGGTAATCGCAGTGACTTGGTGGGACGACGGGGCAGGCACCGATGTACTGGTGGTCCTGGCTGCTGTCGTTGTCCGCGGGTCGGTTAAGTCGAGGCAACGATAACGGTTGTCACGCAGGTTAATAAAATGCTAAATGGTTCAGTGAATGTCTTGAGTTGGCTATATGCCATGTACGCACTACCTACCCGTGGGAACTACGAGTTATGGGCTCCTCCGCTTCTTAGTGTCGTCCGAGGACTCTTCAGACGTCAGCAGTACTGTGGGCTGATTGCCGGGAAGTGGTGTTGTCTTATTTGCTCGCGCGGTGATGTCTTATTTGGATTTGCTTTAACTTCACCGGCCAGTCACGCACCGTGCAGGAGTACGTTCGGGTTGGGGTCCAAGGCTCGGCGTACTTAGGATTTAGACCGGCGGATGACCTCTTTGTGAGTTTGAAAGATGGGCTATGAAGTGTCGGATAGCCTCGGTGGAGCGTTCCCTGACAAGGTTCCCGCCACCCTAGAGATCCGTGCGTGTAGCGTAACACAAGTGCACCCCTGCAGGGAAGATTAATCTATTCGAATAGCCGTGTCCACGGTAACAGGACGCTTTATGCTGAAGCTGGATCTTACCACTAGAAACTATTATTATTAAACTGTATGGTTCCGGGTTTTCTTCCTCGCGGGGATGTCGAGGAGGTGAACTCGGAGGCATTGTTAATTATTATTACCACTTATTATTATAAAATGCTGCAGCAACTTCTGCTGCATTGTTACTTTATGCTTTATATTACCTGTTGGCTGATTCTTACCTCATGCTGCAAGACATCGTCGGAAGATGCTAGTCTTCGATAGGCCTAGCTTCTTACCCTTGCTCTGGATTTCTGTCTTTCAGTCCACTATATACATCCTCTTCTTTCCGTTAATACAATGCATAATGCTTAGTAGCGGACGTAAGACTCGCGGGTATACTAGATACTCACCTGCTTTATTTCCTTTACTGTTTTGCCTGATCGGCCGCTGCATTCGGCGTTGGAGTCCAGGAGCAGGAGATTCCCGATGCCGACCACCGCAACATGAAGATCCCCGGTGCCTTCTACGACGTCGAGTTCCCCGTTGACCAGGAGTAGCTTGGAGGTTCCCAGGCAGGAGGCCTCGCCTTTTCGATCGTTGTTGATATTTGTGCTAGCCTTCTTAAGGCAACCTTGTATCCTTGTGTCTGTACTCAGATACTATTGCTTCCACTGACTTTGTGCTCTCGAGCTGTTGTATTCGAGCCCTCATGGCCCCTGGCTTGTATTAAACAACTTGTATTATTTTATTTGTAGAGTTGTGTTGTGATATCGCATCGTGAGTCCCTAATCTCGATCGTGCACCTTGAGTGTATGATTACTGTACACGGCCTAATTTTGGGGGCGTCACAAAGCACAAAGAGGGGAGGATTATATCACATAGTTACTGGTCACGGAGCCATGGTCCAAGGGGGAATACTCACGGCACATCCGGGAGGCGTCCATGGCGATGGATGGTCTCCCGGAGGGGGTTCCTCCTTCCGGCAGGGTGCAGGGTGATACGTCCAAAACGTATCTATAATTTCTGCTTGCTCCATGCATGTTTTGTGTGATATTGCTATGATCTAGATACACTTTCATATACTTTTGCTCATATTTGTACTAACCTATTAACTCAGTGCACCCCAGTGCCAGTTCCTGTTTTCTGCTGTTTTTCTATTTCAGTTTTCCCCCATATAAAAAGTGCCAGAAAAATTCCGGGAAAAATACAGGAAAAATCAGCGTACAGGAAGCTTCTTGAAGAGCCCGAGTGGGGCCAGAGCGGAGCCAGGGGGGCCCAGGCGGCCACCCGGCGCGGCCCCACCCCTGGCCGCGCCAGGGGAGCGCCTGGGGCCCCTGGTGTTTTACCCTTTGTGAACAACAAGACCGGAGAGATTGACAACCTCTCTGAACTTCGTTGGGAACAAAGTTATCTGTGTCTGTGTGCAGGTCCATGTCAGTTGCGCCGCTGACACCTACTTATCATCTCTGGAGTCCTACTGGAGACAAACCTTGGTATCTTCACTGAGGGAAACTTGCTGCTGCGCTACATCTCAACCTTCCACTTGGGGTAACCAACGAAGGGCGAGAAGCCATCAAGCGAATTTCTGGCGCCGTTGCCGGGGACTCCGAGTGCTAAGATAGGGGAGTTGCACACTACCCTTTACCTTTGTTTTATAGTCTTGTTAGTTTCCCTTTCTGTTTTTATCTTTGTGTCTTTTATCGAAAATTTACAAAAAAATATGCCACACTTGCTGCTACTATGGGTTCCACTGAAAACACCAAGTTGTGTGACTTCACTAGTCACAACAACCAAGACTTTATCTGCACTCCCATTGCCACCCCTACCACTTCAGCTACCTCTTATGAAATTAAACCTGCTTTGCTAAACCTTGTTATGAGAGATCAATTCTCTGGTGCTGGAGATGCTGCTCCTTTACACTTGAATAATTTTGTTGAACTATGTGATATGCAAAAGTATAAAGAAGTAGAAGGTGATGTTGTTAAGCTCAAGCTCTTTCCTTTCTCTTTAAGGGGAGACGCTAAAATCTGGTTTCAATATTTGCCTAGGAATAGCATAGATTCTTGGGATAAGTGCAAAGATGCTTTTATAGGGAAGTACTACCCACCTGCTAAAATTATCCAATTGAGGAGCAACATTATGAATTTTAAGCAATTGGATAATGAACATGTTGCCCAAGCTTCGGAACGAATGAAATCTCTTGTTAAGAAATGCCCTACACATGGTTTGACTACCTAGATGGTTATCCAGACTTTTTATGCAGGCTTGAACTTTACCTCGCGGAACCTGTTAGATTCGGCCGCGGGAGGAACTTTTATGTCAACTACCCTTGGTGCTGCCACGAAGCTTCTCGATGAGATGATGACCAATTATTCCCAATGGCACACCGAACGCGCTACAACAGGTAGGAAGGTAAATTCTGTCGAGGAAATTACATCCCTCAATGAAAAAGTTGACTTAATTATGTCTCTACTTACCAAGCAACCCTCTATTGATCCTCATGATGTCCATTTAAATTCTATGGTTGCTCAAGAACAAGTAGATGTGAACTTTATTGCTAGAAACAATTTCAACAACAATGCTTATAGGGGAAATTTTGCTAGCAATCCTAGACCGTTTCCATCCAACTATGGGAACAACAACACCTACCCTAGCAACAAGAACCCCTCTTCTGAATTAGAAAGCATGCTTAGAGACATTATCACTACCCAAAAAGCATTCAACAAAAAAGTAGAGGAGAAATTAGCTAAAATAGATAATCTCTCTTTGAAGGTAGAAAGCTTAGCCCTTGATATTGAGATGCTTAAAATTAGAACCTATCCCCTTGAGGAGAATAAGACCACTCCTATTAATGCTATCCAATTACAAATTAATGAAAATATTAGGATGATGGCTAAACTTAAAGAAAGATGGTCTAGAGAAAAAGAGGAAGAGGATAGAATTAAGAGCCTTCCTACACACCACACAGTTGCCACTATCCAAATTGTTGAGGACACCCAAACTATTAGCACCCAATGCACTCCTAGTCCCGTTGGACCTATTAATGGTGATGCTAATACCTCAACCAAAGATAAAGAAACTCCTATGAACATAGAGGGTTTCAAACAAGTGAGCTTAGATGACACTACTACCACCTTTGATAGTAGTGATATTGATTTTGATAGTTGCACCCTCTCAGAAGTTATCAGTTTGCTACACAAAATGTCTAGAGACCCCCACACTAGCACACTTAATCTTGTCTTCACGGAGCATATCACAAATGCTCTCATCAAAGCTATGGAGGAGAAGCTTAGAGTAGAAGCCTCCATACCTAGGAAGCTAGATGATGGTTGGGACCCTATGATCAAAATTAAATTAAATAACTTCTCTTGCTATGCTCTATGTGATGTTGGAGCTAGTACCTCCGTTATGCCCAAAAGAATATTTGATATGTTTGAATTGAAACCCTTTAAGCCTTGTTCTTTTGGTGTTCGTCTTGTTGATTCTTCCATAAAGAAACATTTGGGGAAGATCATCGATGTTCTTATCATTGTCAATGACAACTATGTTCCCGTTGATTTTATTGTTATGGATATAGAGTGTGAACCTTTGTGTCCAATTATTTTGGGACGTCCTTTTCTTCGCACCGTTGGCGCGGTTATTGACATGAAAGAGGGGAATATAAAATTCCAATTCCCATTCAAAAAGGGGATGGAACACTTCCCTAGAAAGAAAATCAAGTTACCTTTTGAGTCCGTTACACGGGCTAGTTATTCTCTTTCTCTTGATAAAACTTGATTCTTCTTTTGCATCATGCCTAGCTTAAAGGCATAAAAGAAAGCGCTTTCGGGAGGCATCCCACAACGAATTTAGGTTTTTCTTTTTTCTTTTGTTGTGTCTTGATGATCGTTACTACTGTACCAACATCATTGTATCTTTATTTTTCAGCTTTGTGCCAAGTTATAGCCTCTTACGGCAAGGGAAGTAAAAGTTGTGACATGCTGTCCAGAAAACAGATTCTGTCCTCGTGACCAGAAAAATTCCAGAAAAATTCCAGTTCATCTTTTTGAGCTGAAACTTTTACACAGTATGATCTATACAATTACGAAACTTCCGTATGTTCTGAGTTTTTTTATTTGAGTTGCAGAAGTGCCCCTAAAATATTCTTTACTATCTGCTGTTCTGTTTTTCACAGATTCTGCCACGTTTTGTCTCTCCTAACTTTTGCAAACCTTAAGATTGCTTTTTCTTTGCAAAAACTTTTTGGCACCCTTGATAAACTTCAGATCTTCAAGAATATCTTTATATCCAGTGGGGAAAAATTATTTATTAAGGGTACTAACCTCTCTAATCAGCTTATGATGAGTTATGTATGAAGGGAGTTTTCCAGTGTGCAATGGAAGATGCTGAAAGAAGATCCAGGAGTGTCAAGCGCTCAAGCTTGGGGATGCCCCCATGCATCCCCAACAAATATTCAAGGAGACTCAAGCGTCTAAGCTTGGGGATGCCCCCGTGCATCCCCTTCTCCATCAACAATCATCAGTTCGTCCTTCGTCTCACTATATTTTTATCACTTCATGCGTTATGTGCTATGCTTGGAGCGTCTCGCTCTTAGGTTTATTTTTAGTTTTCTTTAGCTTTTATTGATGTTCATAACAATTTAGATCCCATCTTACTTTGTGTGGGAGAGAAACACACTCCACTTTCCAAATTTATAACACATCATAGGATTTTTCCTGCTTATCTTTTTGCTGTTGTGTGTTCTTTATCTTTTCATAGCTACTGCCATGTTTAGTCTTAGTCTTAGTTTGTCTTCAGAAAGAGCCTTGGATTTTGTTTAGTTTGTTGCTGGAACTCTTTTTAGTTTTCATGTTTATCTTGTTAAAGAGAGTTGGTTGTTGCACTGAGTTGTGTCTTGTCTTGAGAGTAGGTAATTGAGGTTGCTATTTAATTTTAGTAGTAACTTGCAATGGTTTTGAGGTATTGATGTGAGTAATGTTTGAAATTTTGGTGTCAAGTGCTCTAGCCTATTAGTGATAGGTG
The DNA here is from genome assembly GCA_950022295.1 of Bromus sterilis. Taxonomy (NCBI): domain Eukaryota; kingdom Viridiplantae; phylum Streptophyta; class Magnoliopsida; order Poales; family Poaceae; genus Bromus; species Bromus sterilis. The sequence goes on from OX465599.1 coordinate 66,318,723, forward strand.
TCGTATTTTGGGGAATCCGTGTGTATTTTCAAAACCTACAAAACTAGTTCAGAACTCTAGCTACTAGATGGATCACTAATCTTTGGAGGGATCGAATATCAGAGAACACTCACGTACCATGAGTCGAGGATGCGCAAGGATAACCAAACCCCCATACACTCCTCCTCGGGGTACTTGTATCTTTGTGAACCTCCTTATTAGATTGAGAGTTACCGATAATAAGTGCATGAGTTCTTCGGACTAATGTAAGTATTGAAAGTTGACACTTCCACCTTCCCATATTTTGCTAGCCTCTCCCGTGCCGTGCATTGCCTTCTTCTCGTTCCGAGAGTTGGTGTCCACCTTCGCCGGTACATCCAAACCCTTGACTACTGGAATTCTCTTGTTTGCCATGTGTCATTTCTTTGCCTTCTGTATTTTGTCGGGGCGGACGGCAAAGAGGGTCTTTGCCGTCAGCTACAGACGGCACAGATTGACTGACGACAAAGAGTACTTTGCCGTCTGTTTTTTTTTCACGCATGGCAAAGAGGGTCTTTGCCGTCTGGTTTTGTTTCACTCATGGAAAAGATGAACTTTGCCGTCTGTTTATTTTTCACACATGGGAAAGATGGACTTTGCCGTCTATTTATTTTTTACACATGGCAAAGACACCTCTTTGCCATCTGTTTTTATATGGCGGACGGCAAAGACACCTCTTTGCCATCAGTTTTTTGTTTCGCTGAGGGTAAAGATAGTTCTAAGCGAGTATTTGTACCGATTTTAAATATTTTTAAAGATGCAAACAATGTTGAAATGATATGAAATTTTGCGTGGTGCTGGTTTATGGTTCCTAAAAGGCATGAAAAAAGTTTGAATTTATTCTGAAATTTTAATAATAGTTATTTTATCAATTTTTATAGGGTAAACAAGCACAAAATGCATACTGATTTCCTATTCGCTGAGCACCTACCACATGGATCGATGACGTGGCAAAAAAACCATTCACCAACTGCACCCCACCTGTCCCATGTCCCCACCACGTACGCTCTATCCTGGACGCACTCTCTCCTGCCTTATCTCTTCCAGTCCGTGCTCTCCCTCCTGGACGCGCCGCCACTCGCCTCCGCTTCCCCAGCCTCCCACCGGCCCCGCCTCCCATCGGCGCCGCCTCGCCAGACACGCCTCGCTGGCCCCTCCTCCCGACGGTCGCGCCTCCCGACAGCAACCTCTCTCGCCGGTCGCGCTCACTGGCCACGCCTCGCCTCTCGCCGGTGGCGCCTCGCAGGACGCGCCACGCCTCCCGCCGGCTGCAACTCTCGTCGTCCGCGCCTCCCGACGGCCGCGCCTCTCGTCGTCCGGGCCTCTCTTCGTCCGAGCTCACCGGCCACGCCTCGCAGGACGCACTTTGTCGGGCCCTCCTCCCGCTGGCCGGCCGCGCCTCCAAGGACGCGCCCCACCTCCCGCTACTTGTGCCTCGCGGGACGCTCACCGTCGACCCCTCCCTCCGACGGTCGCGCCTCCCACCAGTCGTGCCTAACCGTCCACGCCCTGCCTAGGCGGCGGCTACGCCGGCGTGGTGGTCGCGCACCTCTTGACCTGACTTGCGCCGGCTCCGTATTCGGTCGCGCACCACCTGACCTCCCCATGGCTTCCTTCTAACCGTTTAACGAAGGCACTTCTCCGGGGTCAGGCCCAACAAGCCCTCGTCGATGAGCTGCCCAGGGTGTGGGTTGTTGTCGCTGCCGGTCACCGGAACAAGAACGGCTGGCTGGGACTAGAACCAGTAGAACCAGAACAGGAACGGAATGGGGGTGGGCTGGGGATAGAATCAGAACGGAATGAGCGGCATTTTCTTAAATTAAAAACAAACTTCGCCGTCTTCCTTAAGTTTATTGGGCCCACCTACGAACAAATGTGTGTAACTTGTACTTTGCCGTCTGCCTGACTAAAAACCCAGATGGTAAAGTCTTTGCCGTCCGTCGATAATATGCAGACGGCAAAGCACCTCTTTGCCGGATAAATGGCTGACGAATGCTTTGCCGTCCGCTAGCAGACGGCGAAGGACTTTGCCGTCCGCTTTATATATGTTTGCCTACAGCCATGGCAGATGGCAAACTGCTGAATTCTAGTAGTGCTTGGCATGATACGCTCTGTCATCATAAGCCTCATTATATCTTTCCTCAAAACAGACACCATACCTACCTATCAAGGCATTTCCATAGCCTTTCCGAGATATATTGCCATGCAACATCCACCTCTTCATGACTTGATCTTCATGTCATACATGTTCCTGCTACACTGGCAGCGACATACATTGCATACATCATGATAGTTACATCTTCTTTATGATTTTGAGTACCTTGTAAAGTGTGAAAGATCTCCTTTACCTTCTTGTAAAATAGAGTGTTGCCCTTAAGTGAGGAAAAGATCCCAAAGTGGACACAATAAAAGATCCCAAAGAGGACGAGCCATTGAGGCCACAAAAATACAAAAAAATAGAAAAAGGAGAAAAATAAATAAAAAGAGTGAAAGGGGAAACACTACTATCCTTTTGAGAGATTCACACTAGTACTCCCTTTATATCCTTGTACTCCGTAGAGATGATCTTCATGCATATAGCTATGTGGGGACCTTCACACTATAGAACTTGGCTTGCATATTCCAAGGATGAGCCTCCTCAAACGAGCTCTAGGTCTTCATGAGCGAGCAAGTTAGATGCACCACCCACTAGTTCCTTTGGAGAGCTTCTTAGCTCGTATGTGCATCCGTTGCATGGCAATCCCTACTCCTCACATCATATCTATCATTTGGCATCTCTTGCCTATGATTGTCCTCATTGATGTGAGCCTTTCTCATCCTTTTTGTCTTCCTCCTCTGTACTTCTCTCTTTTCCATCCGAAGTGTCAACTCTCGTGCTTACGCTCATCCATTGCATGAGTGCTCAAAATATCGAAAATGAGTGGATCAAATTGACTTGTACCTGGCTAGTGGTTTGGGGACGAGTCAAGATAAGATTCCAAAGAGGACCAAGTGTGAAACTTTAGTAGATTGAGTTCTCAACAAATACTTTTTTTTCTCGTATTCCCTATCCCCTTCTTGCACGCAAACACCATTTGGAGACATTTGAGTCACGGACAACGAGAGCTCTTGCACCTAATGTTCTTTTGTTACTTGTTTCAATGCTAATATAGACTCTTGCATGTTATGACTTGAATTGAATCTCTAACCTTGATTGCTTTACTTTTCAAAGTTCTTTTATGGTTGCTAGCATGTCACCACAGAAATTATGCCGTTATCATTTACCTACTCGAGGACGAGCAGGAATTAAGCTTGGGGATGTTTATACGTCCAAAACGTATCTATAATTTCTGCTTGCTCCATGCATGCTTTGTGTGATATTGCTATGATCTAGATACACTTTCATACACTTTTGATCATATTTGGACTAACCTATTAACTCAGTGGACCCCAGTGCCAGTTCCTGTTTTCTGTTGTTTTTCTATTTCAGTTTTCCCCCATATAAAAAGTGCCAGAAAAATTCCGGGAAAAATACAGTAAAAATCAGCGTACAGGAAGCTTCGCGAAGAGCCCGAGTGGGGCCTGAGGGGAGCCAGGGGGCCCCAGACGGCCATCCGGCGCGGGCCCACCCCTGGCCGTGCCAGGGGGGCGCCTGGGGCCCCTGGTCCACCTCTGGGTGCCCCCCTTCGCCTATTTATTCTCCTCCACGGGGAAAATCCGAAGACAGAACCCTATTTCGCAAACTCGCCTCTGTTCCGCCGCCGCTGTGCTTCCGAGATCGGGAGCACCAGAAGACCTCTTCCCGGCACCCTGCCGGAGGGAGGGCCGACCTCCGGGAGTCTCCTCTCCACCATGGATGCTCCCCGGATGTCTCGTGAGTAGTTTTCCTTGGACCATGGGTCCGTGATCAGTAGCTATGTGATGTTCTCCTCCCCTCTTTGTTCTTCATGGTTTAGACCTCGTGAGCTGCCCTACATGATCGAGGAACTTTTGTAATCTTTCTGCTATTGCTATGCTGAGTTTGATGGGATCTGATGGATTATGAGATTATGTTCAGATTGTGATAGAGTAATATATTTGGTGTTTATCTCTTATATTTTTGTTCCTAAGTAATTCTTGGATGTTCTCCGTTGCGGTTTATTGCTTTGGCCAAGTAGTAGGTACTGACTCCAAGAGGGAACGTTATGCTCGATTGTGGGTTCATGCCCCCCGATGACACGCTTGAGTGACAAAAACATGAGTCTAGGGGATGTGTTGTTGCCACAAGGGGGAAAACAACGGTGCTTGTAACCGCGGTTGCAAGGATTGTTTACTTCAAAGTTCTTTTTAATGCAGTTGTCTGTTGCTTTGGGTTTACACTTTGGGTGGGGCTCGCAACTTAACTAGCGAGATGTTCTGGATAGATATCTCAAGGTGGATGATTAGTAGAAGATGCAGTTGGATTACAGTCTACTTATTTTGGCGTACTGCCCGTGCTTTTGAGCCTCTTCCTTTCTTTTGTAGCATAGTTAGCAGTGCGGTGCGTTCATAATCCTATCAATTGCCCTTCTGTAATTTGTTTACCTCGCATAGCAGTTTTATCGTCTTTCGGGAGAGAGACATCACTAGTGAACATCACGTATCCCGGTCCATATCCTTATTACTGTTTCCACGCTTATTTACTTTCCTTCTTTTTACTTTCAGTTGTTATCATTATCCTTTGTGTTTTACCCTTTGTGAACAACAAGACCGGAGAGATTGACAACCTCTCTGAACTTCGTTGGGAGCAAAGTTATCCGTGTCTGTGTGCAGGTCCACGTCAGTTGCGCCGCTGACACCTACTTATCATCTCTGGAGTCCTACTGGAGACAAACCTTGGTATCTTCACCGAGGGAAACTTGCTGCTGCGCTACATCTCAACCTTCCACTTGGGGTAACCAACGAATGGCGAGAAGCCATTACCGGGGCAGCTTCTCCTGGCAGCCTCGATCTTGGAACGGCGGCGGCGGTACAGAGAGGAGAACGGGAATGTCAGAACCCCAACTAGGGTAAGTGCTAGGGTTTGTTTGTGCCCTTTGCATCATGCAAAAATTCAAATGAAATTCAAAAATGGGTAAGCAGAAAGCCTTGAGAAATTAATTCAAATGACCAAATGAAAATCTTTTTCCAAAAATCAGTTGAATAATTGGAAAATTCCTATAAATGATGCTGATCATTTTAAAAATGGTTTGGGATCAATCCCATGCTGATGGAATTTTCTAATTTTCAAATAGTTCCAAGGAAAATTAAAAGAACCCCTATTTGATTTGAGATTCAAATTATTTGAATTTCAAAAATGCCCAAAAGTTATGAGTGGCTAGATACTTCTATTTTAAGCCCACATAAAAGTTTTGGGTATTTTATAAAATGCTCTGCTATTTTTCCTAGAGAAAAACAGAATAACAGAAAAAGAAAAGAAGAAGAAAAAGAAAAGAGGAAACAACCGCTGGCTTCTGGCCCAACTGAATCCCCCCCGGCCCACCTGGCCTTGGCCCAGCCCACCCCCCAGCGTGTCGTCTTCCTCAGGGCGCCGAAGCAGCTCGGTGGCGCGCTCACCGCCGCGCACGCCACCGAGGCCACTCCATAAGCCCCCTTTGCCCCTCGTCACGCCATGCAACGCCTAGAAGCCGCCCACACCTCCCCCCTCCGCTGCTTCCTCCCCGTCGCTCTCCGGCGAGATCCCACCCGCGCCCGAGCGCCTGACCTCGCCGCCGTCTTCGGTTTGCGCGGCCACCGGCCGACCCAAGCATCGCCACCGTGTCCCTGACGTCCGCCGTGGAGCTCCACTTCACCTCGGCCCTTAAATTTGAGCATAGCGGCTTCGGAGACGACGGCCGCCTCAAGAACTCGCCGCCGGCCGCCGAGGACGCCGTCTTCAAATTCGTCGCAGCCACGGCTCCCTTGTCTCCGACGACTTCACCATCCTGTTCACGGTGAGGCTATGCTACTTTTCCCCCTTCTCAGCCTCTTACCCGTGCCCGGTTTCGCCATCTCGCCGTCAACCGTGGCTCCGTCCGCCGCACCTGTCGACGCCGACGTCGCCCCCGGTCCCCTGGAGACCCCCTGATGGCTTCAACGTATGCATGAGCTTGCGGGCTTCAAGTGGGTGGTTCCCCCGTGCCCTCCCGTGGCCGGAATGGCCACTCCGGCAAGCCTCCGCCGTGCCCAGTGGCACCGACGGCTAACCGCCGGCGGGCCCGAGTTAATTAGAGCCTAAACACAACTTAACCCCCCCGAGTCCATGACAGGTGGGCCCCCTGGCCCCCTAAACCCCTCTGTTAATTAAACAGGGAGGGGTTAACCCCTAGTGTCACTGACGGTGGTGGCCCACTGGTCAATCCCCTGTGACATCAGCATTGCATCATGCTGATGCAATAAATCAATTCCAGAAATTTAGAAATGATTTTAATAATTACAGAAAATCCAGAAACATAGCCAAACTTCAATAATTCATAGAAAATTCATATTAACTCCAAATTAAACATATAATATATGACAAATTATCAGAAAAATACAAGGATTAAGAATATGCAATTTGTTTTTATGTTGGACCATTTTAAAATGGGGCAACAGTAGCAAATGTGCATATGGCTTAATTTGAAATTGAATTTGGAGTTTGAATTTGCATTTCAAATGCAATATACTTCAATTAAATTGAATATGCTACAAACCAGTTCCTTTCACTTCATGGACAACCTTATCATGTGTATGTGCATTTTTACTTTTGAAGTTGTCCCCCCTTGTTGATGATTGCCTCCGATGACAGACGTTCCGAGACGGTGATCACCCCGAAGAAGAAGACCACCGTTAAGACCCGTGTATTGTCAGCAAGGCAAGCAAACCCTATTGATCATATCTATAAAATCCTACTTCCCTCTCAGTATCGCTTATGCATGTTTAGGAGATCATCGAGACACGTTCTTTCGCATAGTTGAACCCATTCCGATGCATGACCTATCATTTTGTCACCGTATTAAGCAAACCACAATCCTAGCAGATTTAGGAGTTGAATGATGAGCATGTGGCCCCTGCAACTGTTACTGCTTTTGCTGCTTAGTGATACAATGAGGATGTTATGTTTGTGAGTCGGGATGGAATGAACACAGTGGTACCGATGATAACGTGTTGGTGAATCCACCCTAAACAAAGGTGAACGATGAGAGGTTGTGTAGGAGTACACAGTGGGTTGTCTCGTTGAACACTGCCCTAGGACCCGAGTTCCTGTTTTGTGATCCAAGACAAAGAGTATGACCACATGTAGGGTTTTATGGGAGCCCCGTTTGGCCTCTTTACGTACCCGATCCGGTCCAGGAGTCACACTAGATTCGGGCTTTCCATTTGATTTATGTATAGATATGTGGGTGGACCTGTGAGGCAGTGAAACCATCTGTCAAAGGTGGCGTCTCGGTCCCTTACATTATCTGAGTCCGTTTCGTGGAACCGGCCGGAATCTCGAGCGGTGACAAACTCAGGTAGTCGACTCCTGGATTAGAGAAGGTGATGTGAGGGTAGTGCCTTGGTTTCATCCACGTCCGACACCCGCTTGAAGGGTGACAAGAACGAGGCGATAAGTGATGACACGCGTGTGAAGATGTACACCCTGCAGGGTTAATGAACTATTCGAATAGCCGTGTCCGCGGTTATGGACTACTTGGAGACCTCTACTTGATCATAGACAACTTGAATGGATACTTCTAAACTCGCAAGATAAGAGTGAGTGCTATGGCGTGCCTCCTCGTGGGGAAGTCGAGGAAGTATCCATAGTGGTGTATTGGTTGGAGACATGTAGTGGACTCGTGTACGCTTCTTACCTCAAGTCGGGTACTCGTAGTACAGGATTAGCCAAGTCAAAGCTGGCACTTCTGCATGTTGAACCCCACCTCCTTTACCTTGATACTTGAGCATGAGTAGTGTAGTTCTGATGTAAGTCTTGCTGAGTACGACTTTGTACTCACGTTTGCTTATTCTATGTTTTAGATGAGAACCCGGACCCCGATGGAGCCACCTTCATGAAGCTCGACGTTGACTAAGTTAGCATAGTCCCAGACAGCAGTCTGGTCCCTCGTGGAAGGGCATGTTTGTTGTACAAGGCTTCTCTAAGCCATTTGTTAATCTTGTCTGTACTCAGACCTAATTTGCTTCCGTTGTATGCTGTAATGTGATCACAAACATGTGATCTTTGTATGCTCTATGTGTATATCAATAAAGAGTACTTTGTAGAGTTATGTGATGATACCTGCTGTTCATACTAGGCATGTGTGCTGCGTGTATGTTTATAACATGCATGTCTTAGTATGGGTTTTTGAGACCTTAGTTGTGATCTGGCTGGCGGTCTTTTATACACCAAGTGGCCCTTAGATGTGCGCAGCTTGGGGCATCGCGATGCGATTGCTCGTGACTCTGTCACGTGCACACTTTGTTGTATGATCGAGCCCGCCCTAGACCCCGACTAAGTGATCGCGCTGGAGTAAGTCTATGTAAGAGTTAGGATCCAATCGACAACATGGTTGAGGCGACTTGTCTATGAATATGGGATTCACCACCCATAAGCATTTAGACTTGTGAGCGGACGTTGAGGACCCATCTCAGTTGATCATCCGGCCTGGATGGGATGCCCCTCACGTTTGATGCTTTCCGAGAGCGTTCTGTGCTTGGCCTTGTCTGCTTAGACAAGTGTGTACGGCTCTCGGCTCTCCATGTGATTGTATCGTGACTGGAATTACATACGCTAACCCCGGGCCCCGACAGACTTGGTATCAGAGCAGGACTGTCTGTAGGATTATCAAACCCTTGGTCGAAGTCGAGTCTAGCATTCTATAGTTATATAGTTACTCTGGGTATAAGGGAACAACGTAAGGCTTCTTTTTCTCCTTACCCTCATCGATCTGAGTTCTGATTCACCCTTACCTTTTCTACGGGATGATAGGACTAGGCTCATCTATGTCTTACTAGAACATCTCGTTGTTTGCCTCCTTGTAGCCGTAGGACAGTTGTGGTCGTCCAGACTTATCGTTCTGTTGAGTTCCTTGAAGAAGTTCTGTCCAATTTCTTCGAGGTTGTTTCATTTTTCATCCCGGTGTAGCCGTTATGCTGCCCGATTTATTCCGAGTTTTTGTGGATCATTGCCTTCGCATTACAATATTTTCCGTCTTCTTCATGTCCTTCTTGTCTTTGATTCCATCATACAACCTGTTCTGATTGTTGATTTTTATCACACAGGATGTCAGGTGGAACTCGTAGTGCTGTTCGTCGGAATCGAGACCGTGTTCGGAATCGAAATGATGATGCACCTCCACCATCGCCTTCTGCGGCGGAAATCATGATGGAAGCTGAGAAGAATCAACGTGACCAAACACGCCTTCTGGAGCTCATCGAGCAGAATACCTAACGTCATTGCAATGTGGTTGTGAGCATTCAGGACTTCATCCTCCTCAAGCCACCGGTATTCCGATGTTCTTCTGAGGCCCTTGAAGCTGATGATTGGCTCCGTTCCATCGAGCGTAAGCTTGATACTGCACATGTTGCTCCCGATGATCTAGTTATATTCGCGGCATACTTTTTGGAAGGTGCTGCTGATGAATGGTGGGAGAACTATGTTGCGATGCAACCTGATGGTCATCTAGTGACTTGGCAGGAGTTCCGTGATGCCTTTCGAGGGTACCACCTTCTAGATGAGTTGATGGAGCGCAAGAAGGAAGAGTTCTGCAACCTGACCCAAGGAGAGATGTCCATCCATGAGTATGTGTGAGAGTTCAACCGTCTTGCTCGGTATGCCCAAGATGAGATCACCACCGATGCCAGAAAGCAGGCAAGGTTCCGTAAGGGAATTAGCCCCATCCTTCGACATGATCTCAACCTCATCGAGTTTGCCACCTTTGAGGATTTAGTCAACAGATCCTTCAGAGCTGAGCATGACAATGAAGTGTTCGAAGAGTCCCGCAAGCATGCTCTTGAGCTTGCCCCTTCTTCTAGTTCAGCCCCTCAGAAACGCCGAATTTGGATTCCAACCAGAGCCATAGCTCAAAACTTTCTGCAGAGACCAACCTCCAATATATGCCATCCACCCCAACACATTATTCGACCCCGGAATGATGGTGTGCAACCAAGTAATCCCACTCCCAGCAATTCAGACAGGGTATGCTTTAAGTGTGGTCTTCCAGGCCATTACTATCGTCAATGCCCTCAGGTCTTGATGGCACCACGTCATTCTCGACCCAAGCCTCCAAAGAAATCAACCACCAAAGCCTTTCTAGCAAAGCCTTCAGCCACAAGTAGTGGATATGTGAACCAAATCTCAGTTGAGGAAACCACTGTTGCTTCTGACGTCATCCTTGGTACACTCCCAGTCAATCATGTTCCCGCCTCCGTTCTTTTCGATCCAGGAGCTTCTCATTCATTCATGTTGGAGAGTTATGCACTTCGGCATGGATTTTCTTTTGAAGAAATGTTTTCTCCAATGATCATTCAAACTCCTGGTTCAAAGTGGCAAACTAATAGAGTAAGCCATGGCAATCAAATTGCAATTGAGGGTTTAGTATTCCTTGCTTCTCTTATAGCCCTCAAGTCTTCGGACATTGATGTCATCCTAGGAATGGATTGGTTATCAAGGCAGAATGCTTTCCTTGATTGTAAAGCCAAATCAGTCAAACTCACCCATCCTTCAGGCCAGATCATTGACTACACATCACCCAGCTCTAGAATCCAGATGCATACTTTGAATGTGCTTCCCCTTCCAGACCTTGAAGATATTCCGGTGGTTCGTGACTTTCCGGATGTCTCTCCTGAAGAGCTGCCGGGCATGCCACCCGACAGGTGTGTAGAATTCATAGTTGATCTTATACCAGGCACAGCCCCAATCTCCAGACGCCCATATAGAATGGCCCCACATATGTTAGCTGAGCTAAAAACCCAACTTGATGCTTCGTTGGCAAAAGGCTTCATCCGCCCTAGCTCATCGCCATGGGGTTGCCCCGTTCTGTTCGTAACAAAGAAAGATGGAACAGAAAGGATGTGCGTAGACTATCGCCCGCTAAATCTAGCGACGATAAAGAACAAGTACCCACTGCCCAGGATCAATGATCTTTATGATCAACCTGCTGGATCCTCTGTCTTCTCCAAGATGGATTTGAGATTAGGTTATCATCAAATCAAAATCCGAAATGAGGACATTCCCAAGACGGCTTTCACTACTCGATTTGGTCTTTACGAGTACACCGTCATGTCCTTCGGTTTAACCAATGCCCCAGCCACATTCTCGCGCTTGATGAATTCGATCTTCATGGAGTACCTAGATAAATTTGTTGTGGTTTATCTTGATGACATTCTCATCTACTCGAAGAACGAAGAAGAGCACGCAGAACATCTTAGGTTGGTATTGATGAAACTTAGAGAGCATCGCCTTTATGCCAAGTTCTCCAAGTGTGAATTTTGGCTACCAGAAGTGACCTACTTAGGCCACGTGATTTCTGCGAAAGGTGTTGCAGTCAATCCCGAGAGAGTTCAGGCCGTCCTTGACTGGACTCCACCTGAATCGGTTAAACAAGTTAGGAGTTTTCTTGGCTTAGCAAGCTATTGCCGCCGCTTCGTTGAGAACTTTTCTAAAGTTGCAAAGCCTCTTACTGAACTCCTCAAGAAAGATAAGAAATTCCAATGGACCCCCAAGTGCGAGGAAATCTTTCAAGAGCTAAAAAGAAGATTGACTTCTGCAACCGTACTTGCGCCTCCAGACACCAAAAGGGATTTCGAGATCTATTGTGATGCTTCACGGCAAGGGTTAGGATGCATACTTATGCAAGATAGACATGTGGTAGCTTATGCTTCACGGCAGTTGCGTCCACATGAAGAAAACTATCCTACCCATGATCTTGAACTCGCTGCCGTAGTTCATGCCCTGAAGACTTGGCGACATTACCTCCTTGGTAATCGTTGTGAAATATATTCTGATCACCAAAGCCTCAAATACATATTCACCCAGCCAGATCTTAACCTCAGGCAAAGACGCTGGATAGAGTTGATAAAAGATTATGACTTAGGAATTTCTTACACCCCAGGCAAGGCCAATGTCATGGCTGATGCACTAAGTCGTAAGTCGTATTGTAACAACCTCATGTTACAACAATATCAACCACTTCTTCATGAGGAATTTCGCAAGTTCAATCTTGAGATAGTTCCTCGTGGATCTCTTTTCAACTTGGTGGCGAAACCAACCCTTGAGGAACAAATCATAGCCGCCCAAAAATAAGATAGTAGTATTCAAGAGATCAAGCAGAACATTGTTAGCGGAGTTGCTAAATGTTTCTCTGCAAATGATCAAGGAACGATATTCTTTGAAAATCGTTTAGTAGTTCCTGAAAATGAAGACCTAAAGCAGCTGATCCTTAAGGAAGCTCATGACACTCCCCTCTCAATTCATCCCGGTAGCACAAAAATGTACCGAGATCTACGCCAGAGATTTTGGTGGACTCGGATGAAGAGAGACATTGCCCAATTTGTTGCCGAATGTGATGTTTGTCGTCGCATTAAGGCAGAACACCAAAGACCTGCTGGCACTCTTCAACCATTGTCTATTCCCGAGTGGAAATGGGACAAGGTCGGTTTGGACTTCATCACCCGCTTTCCAAAAACCCTGAAAGGAAATGATGCCATCTTCGTTGTCATTGATCGACTTTCCAAAGTTGCTCACTTCCTTCCAGTTCGCGAGTCTATAGCTGCTAGTCAGTTGGCGGAATTGTACGTCTCTAGAATGGTGTCTCTTCACGGTGTTCCTTTGGTAATCAATTCTGATCGTGGTAGCCTTTTCACCTCTAGATTCTGGGAAGGTTTTCAAAATGCTATGGGAACTCATCTATCCTTTAGTACAACTTTCCGCCCTCAATCTAGCGGTCAAGTTGAAAGGGTTAATCAAATCTTGGAAGACATGCTCAGAGCTTGTGTTATCTCTTTCGGAAAGAATTGGGAGAAATCTCTTCCATTCGCTGAATTTGCTTATAACAATAGCTATCAATCTAGTCTGGACATGGCTCCCTTTGAATTCCTCTATGGACGACGATGTCGAACACCCCTAAACTGGTCAGAAACCGGTGAAAGACAACTCTTTGGACCGGATATGATCAAGGAAGCAGAAGAGAAAGTTCGCATTGTTCGTGATCGATTGAAAGCCGCTCAGTCTCGTCAGAAAATCTACTATGATCGTCATCATAGAGAGGAGAGCTACAATCTGGATGAGAAGGCTTACCTTCGGGTTACTCCTCTGACGGGAACCCAAAGATTCGGTATCAAAGGCAAGTTGGCCCCACGTTACATTGGACCTTTCTGCATTCTCGCTAAACGTGGAGAAGTTGCCTACCAACTTGAACTACCTCCGCACCTTTCCCGAGTACATGATGTATTCCATGTGTCAGAACTCAGGCGTTGCTTCAAGGACCCCATCCGCGAAGTCGACCATGAAACGCTTGACCTCCAAGATGACCTTTCTTATCGAGAGTACCCTGTTCGTATTCTTGATTCCGCAGAGCGTGTCACTCGTCGTTAGAAGATCAAGTTCCTCAAAGTGCAATGGTCACATCACTCCGAGAAAGAAACAACGTGGGAAAGAGAAGACCGCCTCCGTGCCGAGTACCCCACCTTCCTCCCGATGACTTCTGAATCTCGGGACGAGATTCTTTTGAGTGGGGGCGAGTTGTTAGAACCCCAACTAGGGTAAGTGCTAGGGTTTTCTTGTGCCCTTTGCATCATGCAAAAATTCAAACGAAATTCAAAAATGGGGAAGCAGAAAGCCCTGAGAAATTAATTCAAATGGCCTGATGAAAATCTTTTTCCAAAAATCAGTTGAATAATTGGAAAATTCCAATAAATGATGCTGATCATTTTAAAAATGGTTTGGGATCAATCCCATGCTCATGGAATTTTCTAATTTTCAAATAGTGCCTTGGAAAATTAAAAGAACCCCTATTTGATTTGAGATTCAAATTATTTGAATTTCAAAAATGCCCAAAAGTTATGAGTGGCTAGCTACTTCTATTTTAAGCCCACATAAAAGTTTTGGGTATTTTATAAAATGCTCTGCTATTTTTCCTAGAGCAAAACAGAATAACAGAAAAAGAAAAGAAGAAGAAAAAGAAAAGAGGAAACAACCGCTGGCTTCTGGCCCAACTGAATCCCCCCCGGCCCACCTGGCCTTGGCCCAGCCCACCCCCCAGCGTGTCGTCTTCCTCAGGGCGCCGAAGCAGCTCGGTGGCGCGCTCACCGCCGCGCACGCCACCGAGGCCACTCCATAAGCCCCCTTTGCCCCTCGTCTCGCCACGCAGCGCCTAGAAGCCGCCCACACCTTTCCCCCCCTCCGCTGCTTCCTCCCCGTCGCTTTCCGGCGAGATCCCACCCGCGCCCGAGCGCCTGACCTCGCCGCCGTCTTCAGTTTGCGCGGCCACCGGCCGACCCAAGCATCACCACCGTGTCCCTAACGTCCGCCGTGGAGCTCCACTTCACCTCGGCCCTTCAATTCGAGCATAGCGGCTTCGGAGACGACGGCCGCCTCAAGAACTCGCCGCAGGCCGCCGAGGACGCCGTCTTCAAATTCGTCGCAGCCACGACTCCCTGTCTCCGACGAATTCACCATCCTGTTCACGGTGAGGCTACGCTACTTTCCCCCCTTCTCCAGCTCTTCCCCGTGCCCGGTTTCGCCATCTCGCCGTCAACCGTGGCTCCGGCCGCCGCACCTGTCGATGCCGACGTCGCCCCCGTGCCCCTGGAGACCCCCTGATGGCTTCAACGTATGCATGAGCTTGCGGGCTTCAAGTGGGTGGTTCCCCCGTGCCCTCCCGTGGCTGGAATGGCCACTCCGGCAAGCCTCCGCCGTGCCCAGTGGCACCGACGGCTAACCGCCGGCGGGCCCGAGTTAATTAGAGCCTAAACACAACTTAACCCCCCCCCCGAGTCCATGACAGGTGGGCCCCCTGGCCCCCTAAACCCCTCTGTTAATTAAACAGAGAGGGGTTAACCCCCAGTGTCACTGATAGTGGTGGCCCACTGGTCAGTCCCCTGTGACATCAGCATTGCATCATGCTGATGCAATAAATCAATTCCAGAAATTTAGAAATATTTTAATAATTACAGAAAATCCAGAAAAATAGCCAAACTTCACTAATTCATAGAAAATTCATATTAACTCCAAATTAAACATATAATATATGAAAAATTATCAGAAAAATACAAGGATTAAGAATATTCTATTTGTTTTTATGTTGGACCATTTTAAAATGGGGCAACAGTAGCAAATGTGCATATGGCTTAATTTGAAATTGAATTTGGAGTTTGAATTTGCATTTCAAATGCAATATACTTCAATTAAATTGAATATGATACAAACCAGTACCATTCACTTCATGGACAACCTTATCATGTGTATGTGCATTTTTACTTTTGAAGTTGTCCCCCCTTGTTGATGATTGCCTCCGATGACAGACGTTTCGAGACGGTGATCACCCCGAAGAAGAAGACCACCGTTAAGACCCGTGTATCGTCAGCAAGGCAAGCAAACCCCATTGATCATATCTATAAAATCCTACTTCCCTCTCAGTCTCGCTTATGCATGTTTAGGAGATCATCGAGACACGTTCTTTCGCATAGTTGAACCCATTCCGATGCATGACCTATCATTTTGTCACCGTATTAAGCAAACCACAATCCTAACAGATTTAGGAGTTGAATGATGAGCATGTGGCCCCTGCAACTGTTACTTCTTTTGCTGCTTAGTGATACAATGAGGATGTTATGTTTGTGAGTCGGGATGGAATGAACACAGTGGTACCGATGATAATGTGTTGGTGAATCCACCCTAAACAAAGGTGAACGATGAGAGGCTGTGTAGGAGTACACAGTGGGTTGTCTCGTTGAACACTGCCCTAGGCCCCGAGTTCCTGTTTTGTGATCCAAGACAAAGAGTATGACCACATGTAGGGTTTTATGGGAGCCCCATTTGGCCTCTTTACGTACCCGATCCGGTCCAAGAGTCACACTAGATTTGGGCTTTCCATTTGATTTATGTATAGATATGTGGGTGGACCTGTGAGGCAGTGAAACCATTTCTCAAAGGTGGCGTCTCGGTCCCTTACATTATCTGAGTCTGTTTCTTGGAACCGGCCGGAATCTCGAGCGGTGACAAACTCAGGTAGTCGACTCCTGGATTAGAGAAGGTGATGTGAGGGTAGTGCCTTGGTTTCATCCACGTCCGACACCCGCTTGAAGGGTGACAAGAACGAGGCGATAAGTGATGACACGCGTGTGAAGATGTACACCTTGCAGGGTTAATGAACTATTCGAATAGCCGTGTCCGCGGTTATGGACTACTTGGGGACCTCTACTTGATCATAGACAACTTGAATGGATACTTATAAAACTCGCAAGATAAGCGTGAGTGCTATGGCGTGCCTCCTCGTGGGGAAGTCGAGGAAGTATCCATAGTGGTGTATTGGTTGGAGACATGTAGTGGACTCGTGTATGCTTCTTACCTCAAGTCTGGTACTCGTAGTACAGGATTAGCCAAGTCAAAGATGGCACTTCTGCATGTTGAACCCCACCTCCTTTACCTTGATACTTGAGCATGAGTAGTGTAGTTCTGATGTAAGTCTTGATGAGTACGACTTTGTACTCACGTTTGCTTATTCTATGTTTTAGATGGAACCCGGACCCCGATGGAGTCACCTTCGTGAAGCTCGACGTTGACTAAGTTAGCATAGTCACAGACAACAGTCTGGTCCCTCGTGGAAGGGCATGTTTGTTGTACAAGGCTTCTCTAAGCCATTTGTTAATCTTGTCTGTACTCAGACCTAATTTGCTTCCGTTGTATGATGTAATGTGATCACAGACATGTGATCTTTGTATGCTCTATGTGTATATCAATAAAGAGTACTTTGTAGAGTTATGTGATGATACCTGCTGTTCATACTAGGCATGTGTGCTGCGTGTATGTTTATAACATGCATGTCTTAGTATGGGTTTTCGAGACCTTAGTTGTGATCTGGCTGGCGGTCTTTTATACACCAAGTGGCCCTTAGATGTGCGCAGCTTGGGGCATCGCGATGCGATTGCTCGTGACTCTGTCACGTGCACACTTTGTTGTATGATCGAGCCCGCCCTAGACCCCGACTAAGTGATCGGGCTGGAGTAAGTCTATGTAAGAGTTAGGATCCAATCGACAACATGGTTGAGGCGACTTGTATATGAATATGGGATTCACCACCCATAAGCATTTAGACTTGTGAGCGGACGTTGAGGACCCATCTCAGTTGATCATCCGGCCTGGAAGGGATGCCCCTCACGTTTGATGCTTTCCGAGAGCGTTCTGTGCTTGGCCTTGTCTGCTTAGACAAGTGGGTACGGCTCTCGGATCTCCATGTGATTGTATCGTGACTGGAATTACATACGCTAACCCGGGTCCCGACAATGAATAGCAGATCGATATTAGGGGTTTCCGTCACGGGGGATAAATATAGGCCAAAGGGGGCACCGAAAGGGGCCACATGCATCTAGGAGACCTCCTGGCGCGGCCTAGGGTGGGGACGCGCCAGGGACCCTCCTGGGCCCCTGGTGGGTCACCCCCTTCCTTCCTTGGTCATTCGGGAAGCTTCCGGGTAGCTGATTTTTTATATATTTTTTCCGGAATTTATTTGGCAGTTTTAATGGCCGGAAAACCTGAAATACAAAAACAGCAGAAAACAGGAACTGGCAACTGGGTGCACTGAGTTAATAGGTTAGTACAAATATGATAAAAAAATTGTATGAAAGTTCAGGAAAAACATGGCAAAGTCACACAAATCATGCATGGAGCAAGAAGAAATTATAGATGCGTTTGGGACGTATCACTTGCGATCGACTACACCTTTGGTTTCGTCTTCTCATCAGGTAATGGGGAGCATATATTTCATCTCTTAGAACTTTCATCTCACTCGTGCCTAGGTGTAGGATAGATCGATTGCTTGATCCTACCACTTCATATTCATGCCTCTCAAATAAACCCAAACAACCATGTCCTCCACATCCCAGCAAATCTTGTTCGGCTATGTTGCTATTTCTCGCTGCTCAGCCACTGCTTAGTATGCATGGTAGGATGTTATCAACTGTTATACTGTTGTTCCTTGGTTTGGGCTATCACATTATTATATTATTGTGGATGATGTGATTTATTATAATGTTGACTATATTCACTGAAGGATGGAAGGTCTAGGCTATCCCGCCCCGACGCTTTGTTCCATTTGAGTCACCTAGGATCCGAGTTCCGGGTATTGGTTTTAAGACTGAGCGTTCCTAAACGCGTGTGTGATTTTATGGGGTCCCCTTTTCTTACCTACCTAGCTTCAAACATTTCTAGTGGTGGCCCAAGCTGATTTACCATTTGAAACCGTGTGTGTGTCTGTCGGGTAGCTGCTGAAGATATTCTTTAAAACAACTTGGGCCAGCGGAGACATGGTTTCTCTGTTGGTCCACACCTAGAAGCTAGGGGGCTGCCCACATGGTTTGGGTTAGTTACCCCGACCTCGTCCAGACGGTAGAGGCCGATTCGAGAGCGCGGATGGCTTTTGATTTGGATGTCGACTCACCGGGGGCCACCCGGATTTATTCGTTGTTAGCTAGAGGGACCTGTCATTTCGGATCTCTCGGGACTAAATCATAAAATGGCTGCCTGTGATGGGTAGAAACTGAGAGAAATGGGCATGCATGCGGAGCCTTGTAATGGGGAGTTGGTACACCCCTGCAGGGTTAAATCTTTTTGAGAAGCCGTGTCCACGGTTATGGACGACTTGAGACCTACTCCTTGTTCCTAGACAACAACAACTGAGATAATCTTAATAACTTGATCAATGTGTGTGTGCCTTGACTACTTCTTCTTCGTCAGGATGTGAAGAGGAGGACAAGGATAGGATAGGTGTTATGCTTGCGTAAGTAGTTGATAGCAAGACTTGTTGGAGGCGATTCCTCATCGAATGCTTGGTTCTCATCTTACTCTAAAAATAGACCGTTAGCCACTCATATATTGCTAGTGCGACTTCAACCTCACCACTACCCCCATCTTACCCGTGAGAAGTTAGTTACAAGACTTTGATATATCTCACCTCTTCTTTTCTCTTTTACGCACATTATGCAAACGATCTTGGACTTCAGAGGAGCTCGACGACCCTTCTTGTGGACGCCTTCACGAAGACTCGACGATGACTAGTTAAGCGGATCCCCGCGGAGAGCCTGGACCCGTGTGGTTACGGGAATGGTGTGTTTTACCTTTGCCACTAGGCATTTGAATGTAGTTTGTACTCATACATGTATCTTCCGCTGATGTAATGTATTTAAGGCAGTTGTATGCCGATTGTATGAGATGTTGTATCCATGTAGCTGTAATGTTGTGATATCATGTTGGAAATCCGGGGCATATGGCTTTGTCATATGTCGCGGTGGGACCGATATGTGCTTCGGCCCTGGATCTGGATGGAAACATCTAGATCTAGAACAGTACCGCATATCGGGCCTTACAACTTGGTATCAGAGCCTTACCGACCGTAGGATCCCTTTTCTGGCCAAAGTCGAGTCTAGACAAAAACTATTTTGTAATTACTAAGTTAGTTATCGGAGAGCAGGATTCTTTTTACTCCTTATCCTTGCTCTGGTCAGGACTAGTGTCGTAAGTGCTTTAAGTCTCGTCTTATCCCCTTCAAACTCTAGGATATCGAGTGTGTGGAGTATCGGAACCGTTACAATGCCTTGCTTGCAGTGTATTGTCACGATTCCGATCTCAGGTTTGGGAAATCCTATAGTACCTTTAGTCTATCTGACTCTGGGTAAACGCCTTGGTCGCCCGTTGACCCCATTCCTCCTGCCTAGTATCATAACTATTTAAGTGAGAATGCTTCTCTTGATCGTCGCTTTGAGCTATCGTTCTTCCTCTTGATCTCCCGATGGGTTCGTTATTTGACATCCCCATCTCTCTACGAAAAGTTTTCTCGACGGAAATTCGTCGTCGACATGGAGAAGAACCACTTGTTGGTGGTGTTGAAGATTGTTGACTCTCTTTTCTATCCCCTCCTCTCCCCCGGATCGTCCAGGATCTCAGGACGAGATCCCTTGTTGGTGGTGTTGTATTGTAACAGCCCGAGATTTTCACCCAAATTAAAAAAAAATTGTTTGTTGCTTTATTTTATTGCTTGCTAGAATTGTTTGCAGTATTTGCTTCGCTGATTTATTAATCGGTGAATATTTTCCCCCTCTTTATCATATCGTATGCGGGACTAAACCTTTTTCCCAAATGGCACACGACCTTTGCGACACTGGGTTCACCCGAGCACCGTCGCAATTTCCGGCACAGGACCAGGCATCGCCATCGGAATGAAAAACCTCAATTAATAATTAAATGGGTTATTTTATTGGGCGCCGGAAAATATTCTCGGAACGGTGTCGAAGTGAGGTACGACTGACGGGCTCGACGCGCTAAGCGCGTGGTTCGAGATTTCATTCGAATCCGAGGTCGTATGCATTCCCGGCGGTTAGAAACATGGAATATCGGATGCGAGGAGAAAACCCGTGGGGCTTTTGCGTAAACTTGCCAGCCAGACCACCTATATAAAGGCCACCACTCTCCCACCCCTTTCAAGGGTTTCCCCTAGCAAAATTTGCAGCCACCCCCTTGAGATTTGCCTCAAAATTCTGCCCACATCCTCCTCTCCCCGAAACCCTAAACCCAACCAATTCTGGCCATCAGATCCAAGATCGGAGGGCCAGGAGGCCTCCACGTCACAACAACTGCAGCACATCCAACTCCAGCCCGATCCGGGCCCCGCCGGGCCGCCGCCAGCGCCGCCAGGCCCGCCCAGGCACGTCTGGTGCCCAAGCCACCCACGCCTCCGTCTTCCAGCCGGCCGACGCGCCGCCCCGACGTCGGCAAGCCGCCGTGAGCCGCCCCTCGACGTGCCCCTCCTCCTTCTCTTCTCCTCCCTCCTCACCTCATCCTCCTCTGATGCAGGATGCAGCCACCACGGGAGGCCGCGCCGTCTCCGTCCTCACCATGGACGCCGCGCCATGGGAGCCGTGGCCTGAGCTCGAGTCACCGCCGGCGCCCTCCGCCGCCTGCCCTCTTCCTCGCCCGGATCCGGCTAGGGCCGGCTGGATCCGCCCGGTTCAACCGCACCCTCTGCTGCCACCTCGCCACTGCGGCGACCATTGCCACCACCGCCGTCGGGCACGGCCACCTCGATCCAACCGGGATCGGGCGAGCCAGCCACCACTGCCACCGTGGTGGGCCGGCGTGCCCACTGCGGGCCACCTCCTCGCCCCGCCTAGTTACCTCTCCAACACCCTAGGCGAGCCGCAACAAACCGTCGCCCACCCGGCCAGACGGGCCTCGGCCCAATGAGGTCCTTTTTTCCCTCTGTATTTTTTCCTTTCTCTTTTTCTGCTAAGTCTGGAGATATTACTGTTGTAATCAGTTTTGCGAGTAGATTTGCGAGTAAACCGTAGCCCGCGCCCAAAATGTTTATTGCTCAGAATTGTGTGCTCTAGCATTTGTCTTTAGGAAGTTAATCCATTTGAGGTTGTTTAGATGTAGTTATTGTGTGCTGAATAGGGCTTCCCGTCGTTAATTTCTGCTAAACTGCTGAAACTGTATTTTGTGTCAACTTCGGGTGACGGTTGCGTCGCAACCGTTCATCAGAATTGAGTGATTCTTGTTGCATCATGTTAAGTATCATATATACTTCAGTTATATGCTTTCACTTGTCATTTTGGCCTGTTGCATGTTGATTGTATCTTCACCCAAATTAGCTACCCTGTTGTTAGTATGCTGCTGTTAACGTAAGATGCAAACTTTGCTGCCCTATATCTTTTGAACCATGCATACTATTGAGCATTGCAATATGTCATTTTGATCTATGCCATGTCTACTTCCATTATATGTATTGCATTTTCTTGCTAGCATTCTTGTTCATAGTTATATTTCAGCTCCAAAGTTGCTATCCCGCCGCTTTTTACAGCCACCTCTGTTTTTCACTAAGTCTGTAACTTTCCGAAGCCATGTTGTACGCTTAATATCTTTGGATCTGTGATGCCTATGACCTTGATTCTTGTTTGTACCTGGTCATCATCCTGTTTAATTCATGCCCATATATTGCTATGTCATGTTACTGCACTTTTGCATATAGTTTTACCCCTGTTTATACAGCTTGCTATTAATATTTTCTGCCCTGTTTTCCTGATTTTTAACTAAGTCCGATCAGGGTGTTAACAACATGTGTGCATAACTTGTTTTGCTTATATCTTTTTAACCGTAACTCCGATCGGGGTGATCTTTATATGTAACGTGATTAGTTTTTCGTGTACTTTGTGTTTATGCCATTGTTTTCTGTTGTTAACAAACCTTAAATATAGTTTAGGGCAGAACAGTACCAAATGCTTAAATCGTCGTGGGGCCTATAGTGTTATGCCATGTTTAGTATTCTGCCTCACTGATACGTCCAAAACGTATCTATAATTTCTGCTTGCTCCATGCATGTTTTGTGTGATATTGCTATGATCTAGATACACTTTCATACACTTTTGATCATATTTGGACTAACTTATTAACTCAGTGCACCACAGTGCCAGTTCCTGTTTTATGCTGTTTTTCTATTTCAGTTTTCCCCCATATAAAAAGTGCTCCAAAAATTCGGGAAAAATCAGATAAAAAATCAGCGCAGAAGAACCTTCCAGATGAACCTAGGTGGGGCCAGAGGGCCACCACCAGGGGCCCAGGCGCCCTGGTGGCGCGCCCTAGGGGTTGGCCGCGCCAAGGGGCGCCTGGACCCCCGGTGGCCCCCCTGGCTGCCCCCCTTCGCCTATATATTCTCCATGACGAGAAACCCTCAGAAAAAGAACCCTTTTTCGCGATATCGCCTCTGTTCCGCCGCCGCCGCGCTTCCGAGATCGGGAGCACCAGCAGACCTCTTCCAGGCACCCTGCCGGAGGGAGGGCCGACCTCCGGGAGTCTCCTCTCCACCATGGATGCTTCCCGGATGTGCCGTGAGTAGTTTCCTTTGGACCATGGGTCCGTGATCAGTAGCTATGTGATGTTCTCCTCCCCTCTTTGTTCTTCATGGTTTAGACCTCGTGAGCTGCCCTACATGATCGAGGCACTTTTGTAATCTTTCTGCTGTTGCTATGCTGAGTTTGATGGGATCTCATGGATTATGAGATTATGTTCAGATTGTGATTGAGTAATATATTTGGTTCTTATCTCTTATATTTTTGTTCTTAAGTAATTCTTGCATGTTCTCCATTGTTGTTTATTGCTTTGGCCAAGTAGTAGGTAGTAACCCCAAGAGGGAACGTTATGCTCGATTGTGGGTTCATGCCCCCTGATGACACGCTTGAGTGACAGAAACATGAGTCTAGGGGATGTGTTGTGGCCACAAGGGGGAAAACAACGGTGCTTGTAACCGCGGTTGCAAGGATTGTTTACTTTACGCAAAGTGCTTTTTAATGCAGTTGTCTGTTGCTTTGGGTTTACACTTTGGGTGGGGCTCGCAACTTAATACCAGCGAGATGTTCTGGATAGATATCTCAAGGTGGATGATTAGTAGTAGATGCAGTTGGATTTCGGTCTACTTATTTTGGCGTTCTGCCCATGCTTTTGAGCCTCTTCCTTTCTTTTTTAGCATAGTTAGCATTGCGGTGCGTTCATAATCCTGTCAATTGCCCTTCTGTAATTTGTTCACCTCACATAGCAGTTTTATCGTCTTTTGGGAGAGAGACATCACTAGTGAACATCACGTATCCCGGTCCATATCTTCATCACTGTTTCCACGCTCATTTACTTTTCTGCTTTTACTTTCAGTTGTTATCATTATCCCTTGTGTTTGATCCTTTGTAAACAACAAGACCGGAGAGATTGACAACCTCTCTGATCTTCATTGGGAACAAAGTTATTTGTGTCTGTGTGCAGGTCCACGTCAGTTGCGCCGCTGACACCTACTTATCATCTCCGATTCCTACTGGAGACAAACCTTGGTATCTTTACTGAGGGACATTTGCTGCTGTGCTACATCACGCCTTCCACTTGGGGTTTACCAACGAAGGGCGAGAAATCACTATCATCACCTCGCACATCACCAAAGATTTATGGCGCCGTTGCCGGGGACTCCGAGTGCTAAGATAGGGGAGTTGCACACTACCCTTTACCTTTGTTTTTTAGTCTTGTTAGTTAACCTTTCAGTTTTTATCTTCGCGTCCTTTATCAAAAATCACAAAAGAAAAATCTGCCACACTTGCTGCTGCTATGGGTTCCACTGAAAACACCAAGTTGTGTGACTTCACTAGTCACAACAACCAAGACTTTATCTGCACCCCCATTGCCACACCTGCCACTTCAGCTACCTCTTATGAAATTAAACCTGCCTTTCTAAACCTTGTTATGAGAGATCAATTCTCTGGTGCTGGAGATGATGCTGCTTTACACTTGAACAATTCTGTTGAATTATGTGATATGCAAAAGTATAAAGAAGTAGAAGGTGATATTGTTAAGCTCAAGCTCTTTCCTTTCTCTTTAAAGGGAGAAGCTAAAATCTGGTTTCAATCTTTGCCTAGGAATAGCATAGATTCTTGGGATAAGTGCAAAAATGCCTTTATAGGGAAGTACTACCCACCTGCTAAAATTATCCAATTAAGGAGTAATATTATGAATTTTAAGCAATTGGATAATGAAAACGCTGCCCAAGCTTGGGAACGAATGAAATCTCTTGTTAAGAAATGCCCTACACATGGTTTGACTACCTGGATGGTTATCCAGACTTTTTATGCGGGCTTGAACTTTACCTCGCGGAACCTGTTAGATTAGGCCGCGGGAGGAACCTTTATGGCAACTACACTTGGTGCTGCCACGAAGCTTCTCGATGAGATGATGACCAATTATTCCCAATGGCACACCGAACGCGCTCCAACAGGTAGGAAGGTAAACTCTGTCGAGGAAATTACCTCCCTCAATGAAAAAGTTGACTTAATTATGTCTCTACTTACCAAGCAACCCACTATTGATCCTCGTGATGTCCATTTAAATTCTTTGGTTGCCCAAGAACAAGTAGATGTGAACTTTATTGCTAGAAACAACTTCCACAACAATGCTTATAGGGGTAATTTTGCTAACAATCCTAGACCGTTTCCATCCAACTATGGGAACAACAACACCTACCCTAGAAACAAGAACCCCTCTTCTGAATTAGAAAGCATGCTTATAGAATTTATCACCACCCAAAAAGCCTTCAATAAAAATGTAGAGGATAAATTAGCTAAATTAGATAATCTCTCTTTGAAGGTAGAAAGCTTAGCCCTTGATATTGAGATGCTTAAAATTAGAACCTCTCCCCTTGAGGAGAATAAGGCCACTCCTATTAATGCTATCCAATTGCAAATTAATGAAAATATTAGGATGATGGCTAAACTTAAAGAAAGGTGGGCTAGAGAAAAAGAGGAAGAGGATAGAATTAAGAGCCTTCCTACACACCACACAGTTGCCACTATCCAAATTGTTGAGGACACCCAAACTATTAGCACCCAATGCACTCCTAGTCCCGTTGGACCTATTAATGGTGATCCTAATACGTCAACCGAAGATGAAGAAACTCCTATGAACATAGAGGGTTTCAAACAAGTGAGGCTAGACGACACTACTACCACCTTTGATAGTAGTGATATTGATTTTGGTAGTTGCACCCTCTCAGAAGTTATTAGCTTGCTACACAAAATGTCTAGAGACCCCCACACTAGCACGCTTAATCTTGCCTTCACGGAGCATATCTCAAATGCTCTCATCAAAGCTATGGAGGAGAAGCTTAGAGTAGAAGCCTCCATACCTAGGAAGCTAGATGATTGTTGGGACCCTATGATCAAAATTAAATTAAATAACTTCTCTTGCTATGCTTTATGTGATGTTGGAGCTAGTACCTCCGTTATGCCCAAAAGAATATATGATCTGTTTGAATTAAAGCCCTTTGAGCCTTGTTCTTTTGGTGTTCGTCTTGTTGATTCTTCCGTAAAGAAACCTTTGGGGAAGATCGACGATGTTCTTATCATTGTCAATGACAACTATGTTCCCGTTGATTTTATTGTTATGGATATAGAGTGTGAACCTTTGTGTCCAATTATTTTGGGACGTCCTTTTCTTCGCACCGTTGGTGCGGTTATTGACATGAAAGAGGGGAATATAAAATTCCAATTCCCTCTCAAGAAAGGGATGGAACACTTCCCTAGAAAGAAAATCAAGTTACCTTTTGAGTCCGTTACTCGGGCTAGTTATTCTCTTTCTCTTGATAAAACTTGATTCTTCTTTTGCATCATACCTAGCTTAAAGGCATAAAAGAAAGCGCTTTTGGGAGGCAGCCCACAACGAATTAGGTTTATTTTTGCTTTTGTTGTGTCTTGATGTTTGTTACTACTGTAGCAACATCATTGTATCTTTATTTTTCAGCTTTATGCCAAGTTATAGCCTCTTATGATAAGGGAAGCAAAAGTTGTGACATGCTGTCCAGAAAACAGATTCTGTCCCTTGACAGAAAAATTCGAATAAAATCACCAGATCATCTTTTGGATCTGAATATTTTTTACAGCATGCTCCATACAATTTTGAAACTTTCGTATGTTCCGAGTTTTTTGATTTGAGTTGCAGAAGTGCCCCGAAAAAATTCTTTACTACCTTCTGTTATGTTTTTCACAGATTCTGCCACATTTTGCCTCTCTTCACTTTTGCAAACCTTAAGCTTGCTTTTTCTTTGCAAAAACTTTTTGGCACTCTTGAGAAACAGTAGCTCTTCAAGAATATCTTTATATACAGTGGGGAAAAATTATTTTATTAAGGGTACTAACTTCTCTAATCAGCTTATGATGAGTAATGTCTGAAGGGAGTTTTCAAGTGTGCGATGGAAGATGATGAAAGAAGATCCAGGAGTGTCAAGCGCTCAAGCTTGGGGATGCCCCCATGCATCCCCAATAAATATTCAAGGAGACTCAAGCGTCTAAGCTTGGGGATGCCCCCGTGTATTCCCTTCTCCATCAACAATCATCAGTTCGTCCTTCGTCTCACTAATTTTTATCACTTCATGCGTTATGTGCTATGCTTGGAGCGTCTCGCTCTTAGGTTTTATTTTTAGTTTTCTTTAGTTTTTCTTGCTGGTCATAACAAGTTAGACCCCATCTTGCTTTGTGTGGGAGAGAAACACGGTCCTCTCTAATCTAGAACACATCATAGGATTTTTCCTGCTTATCTTTTTGCTGTTTTGTGTTATTTATCTTTTCGTAGCTGCTGCCATGTTTAGTTTTAGTCTTAGTTTGTCTTTAGCAAGAGCCTTGGCTTCTGTTTAGTTTGTTGCTGGAACTCTCTTTAGTTTTCATGTTTATCTTGTTAAGAGAGTTGGTTGTTGCACTGAGTTGTGTCTTGTCTTGAAAGTAGGTAATTGAGGTTTCTATTTAATTCTAGTAGTAACTTGCAATAGTTTTGAGGTATTGATGTGAGTAATGTCTGAACTTTTGGTGTCAAGAGCTCTAGCCTATTAGTGATAGGTGACGTATTTTTGGCAATCCGTGTGTATTTTCAAAACCTACAAAAACTGGTTGAGAACTCTAAACTACTAGATGGATCACTAATCTTTGGAGGGATCGAATATTAGAGTACACCTACGTACCATGAGTCGAGGATGCGCAAGGATAACCAAACCGCCATACATTCCTCCTCGGGGTACTTGTCTCTTTGTGAACCTCCTTATTAGATTGAGAGTTACCGATAATAAGTGCATGAGTTCTTCGGACTAATGTAAGTATTGAAAGTTGACACTTCCACCTTCCCATATTTTGCTAGCCTCTCCCGTGCCGTGCATTGCCTTCTTCTCACTCCGAGAGTTGGTGTCCACCTTCGCCGGTACATCCAAACCCTTGGCATGATACGCTCTGTCATCATAAGCCTCCTTATATCTTTCCTCAAAACAGCCACCATACCTACCTATCAAGGCATTTCCATAGCCTTTCCGAGATATATTGCCATGCAACATCCACCTCTTCATGACTTGATCTTCATGTCATACATGTTTCCGCTACACTGGCAGTGACATACATTGCATACATCATGATAGCTATATCTTCTTTATGATTTCGAGTACATTGTAAAGTGTGAAAGATCTCCTTTACCTTCTTGTAAAATAGAGTGTTGCCCTTAAGTGAGGAAAAGATCCCAAAGTGGACACAATAAAAGATCCCAAAGAGGACAAATGAGAGTTAAATAGAAAGAGCCGTTGAGGCCACAAAAAAATACAAAAAAAATAGAAAAAAGAGAAAAAGAAATAAAAAGAGAGAAAGGGGCAACACTACTATCCTTTTGAGAGATCCACACTAGTACTCCCTTTATATCCTTGTACTCCATAGAGATGATCATTATGCATATAGCTATGTGGGGACCTTCACACTATAGAACTTGGCTTGCATATTCCAAGGATGAGCCTCCTCAAACGAGCTCTAGGTCTTCATGAGCGAGCAAGTTAGATGCACCCCCACTAGTTCCATTGGAGAGCTTCTTAGCTCATATGTGCATCCGTTGCATGGCAATCCCTAATCCTCACATCATATCTATCATTTGGCATCTCTTGCCTATGATTGTCCTGATTGATGTGAGCCTTTCTCATTCTTTTTTTTGTCTTCCTCCTCCTCCTCCGTACTTCTCTCTTTGCCATCCTAAGTGTCAACTCTCGTGCTTACGCTCATCTATTGCATGAGTGCTCAAAATATTGAAAAAGGAGTAGATCAAATTGACTTGTACCTGGCTAGTGGTCTGGGGACGAGTCAAGATAAGATTCCAGAAAAAGACCAAGTGTGAAACTTTAGTAGATTGAGTTCTCAACAAATAAATATTTTTCTCGTATTCCCTAACCCCCCTTCTTGCACGCAAACACCATTTGGAGACATTCGAGTCACGGACAGCGAGAGCTCTTGCACCTAATGTTCTTTTGTTACTTGTTTCAATGCTAATATAGACTCTTGCATGTTATGACTTGAATTGAATCTCTAACCTTGATTGCTTTACTTTTCAAAGTTCTTATATGGTTGATAGCATGTCACCACAGAAATTATGTTGTTATAATTTACCTACTCGAGGACAAGCAGGAATTAAGCTTGGGGATGTTGATACGTCCAAAACGTATCTATAATTTCTGCTTGCTCCATGCATGTTTTGTGTGATATTGCTATGATCTAGATACAATTTCATACACTTTTGATCATATTTGGACTAACCTATTAACTCAGTGCACCACAGTGCCAGTTCCTGTTTTCTGCTGTTTTTCTATTTCAGTTTTCCCCCATATAAAAAGTGCTCCAAAAATTCAGGAAAATCAGATAAAAAATTAGCGCAGAAGAACCTTCCAGATGAACCAAGGTGGGGCCAGAGGGCCACCACCAGGGGCCCAGGCGCCCTAGGGGCTGGCCGCGCCAGGGGGGCGCCTGGACCCCCGGTGGCCCCCCTTGCTGCCCCCTTCGCCTATATATTCTCCGTGACGAGAAACCCTCAGAAAAAGAACCCCTTTTCGCGATCTCGCCTCTGTTCCGCCGCCGCCGCGCTTCCGAGATCGGGAGCACAAGCAGACCTCTTCCCGGCACCCTGCCGGAGGGAGGGCCGACCTCTGGGAGTCTCCTCTCCACCATGGATGCTTCCCGGATGTGCCGTGAGTAGTTTCCTTTGGACCATGGGTCTGTGATCAGTAGCTATGTGATGTTCTCCTCCCCTCTTTGTTCTTCATGGTTTAGACCTCGTGAGCTGCCCTACATGATCGAGGCACTTTTGTAATCTTTCTGCTGTTGCTATGCTGAGTTTGATGGGATCTCATGGATTATGAGATTATGTTCAGATTGTGATTGAGTAATATATTTGGTTCTTATCTCTTATATTTTTGTTCTTAA
Source organism: Bromus sterilis (assembly GCA_950022295.1). Taxonomy (NCBI): domain Eukaryota; kingdom Viridiplantae; phylum Streptophyta; class Magnoliopsida; order Poales; family Poaceae; genus Bromus; species Bromus sterilis. The sequence continues at coordinate 66,348,678 of OX465599.1, forward strand.
GTAATTCTTGCATGTTCTCCGTTGCTGTTTATTGCTTTGGCCAAGTAGTAGGTAGTAACCCCAAGAGGGAACGTTATGCTCGATTGTGGGTTCATGCCCCCCGATGACACGCTTGAGTGACAGAAACATGAGTCTAGGGGATGTGCTGTTGCCACAAGGGGGAAAACAACGGTTCTTGTAACCGCGGTTGCAAGGATTGTTTACTTTACGCAAAGTGATTTTTAATGCAGTTTTCTGTTGCTTTGGGTTTACACTTTGGGTGGGGCTTGCAACTTAATACCAGCGAGATGTTCTGGATAGATATCTCAAGGTGGATGATTAGTAGTAGATGCAGTTGGATTTCGGTCTACTTATTTTGGCGTTCTGCCCATGCTTTTGAGCCTCTTCCTTTCTTTTGTAGCATAGTTAGCATTGCGGTGCGTTCATAATCCTGTCAATTGCCCTTCTGTAATTTGTTCACCTCGCATAGCAGTTTTATCGTCTTTTGGGAGATAGACATCACTAGTGAACATCACGTATCCCGGTCCATATCTTCATCACTGTTTCCACGCACATTTACTTTTCTGATTTTACTTTCAGTTGCTATCATTATCCCTTGTGTTTGATCAATTGTAAACAACAAGACCGGAGAGATTGACAACCTCTCTGAACTTCGTTGTGAATAAAGTTATTTGTGTCTGTGTGCAGGTCCACGTCAGTTGCGCCGCTGACACCTACTTATCATCTCCGGAGTCCTACTGGAGACAAACCTTGGTATCTTTACTGAGGGAAATTTGCTGCTGTGCTACATCACGCCTTCAACTTGGGGTTTACCAACGAAGGGCGAGAAATCACTATCATCACCTCGCACATCACTCACTTAAATTGACTAGCATAGATAGTTTACTTTGTAGTTCACTTTTTGTCGTGTTTGTGTGATATGCCAGGCTTGGGTGATATGCCATGTTAACAACTTTTTCTCATGTTGTGTAGCTAAACAACTTGAACCATTCTAAATGTGCGGTATTGTCGTGTGTGAAGAATACTCTACTTAACCTATTAGTAACCGCTCTCGACGATAGATACGATGCCGTAGTGCGTTGCCTCGTGGTGCCTTCTTGTTGATGCTTGCTCGTGATTGCTTCGTAGTAATAGATGCTTGCTTGTCGATTGCCTTTTCCAGTGTTTCCCTCTTGTATGCTTCCGCGGGTACCTCTCGGAGATGATGCGAGCTTGCGATCGAATACACCTTCGGTTTCGTCTTCTCATCAGGTAAGGGGGAGAATATATCATGCTTATAACTTTCATATCACTCGCGCCTAGGTGTAGGATAGATCGATTGCTTGATCCGACCACTTCATATTCATGCCTCTCAAATAAACCCAAACAGCCATGTCCTCCACATCCGAGCAAACCTTGTCCGACTATGTTACTATTGCTCGCTGCTCAACCACTGCTTACTATGAATGCTAGGATGTTGTCAACTGTTATCCTGTTGCTCCTTGGTTTGGGCTATCATATTATTATATTATTATGGATGATGTGATTTATTATAATGTTGACTATATTCGACGAAGGATGGAAGGTCTAGGTTATCCCGCCCCGACGCTTTGTTCCATTCGAGTAAGCTAGGATCCGAGTTCTGGGTATTGATTTTAAGACTGAGCGTGCCTAACCGCGTGTGGGATTTTATGGGGTCCCCTTTTCTTACCTACCTAGCTTCAAACATTTCTAGTGGTGGCCCAAGCTGATTTACCATTTGAAAACCGTTTGTGTGTCTGTCGGGTAGCTCCTGGCAGATATTGTTTAAAACAACTTGGGCCAGTGGAGACATGGTTTCTCTGTTGGTCCACACCTAGAAGCTAGGGGGCTTCCCACATGGTTTGGGTTAGTTACCCCGACCTCGTCCAGACGGTAGAGGCCGATTCGAGAGTGTGGCCGGCTTTTAAGTTGGATGTCGACTCACCGGGGGCCACTCGGATTTGTTCGTTTTTAGCTAGAGGGACCTGTATTTTCGGATCTCTCGGGACTAAATCATAAAATGGCTTCCTGTGATGGGTAGAAACTGAGAGAGATGGGCGTGCGTGCGGAGCCATGCAATGGGCAGTTGGTACACCCCTGCAGGGTTAAATCTTTTTGAGAAGTCGTGTCCACGGTTATGGACGACTTCAGACCTACTCCTTGTTCATAGACAACAAGAACTGAGATAATCTTAATAAATTGATCAATGTGTGTGTGCCTTGACTGCTTCTTCTTCGTCGGGATGCGAAGAGGAGGACAAGGATATGATAGGTGTTATGCTTGTGTAAGTTGATAGCAAGAATTGTTGGAGGCGATTCCTCATTGAATGCTTGGTTCTCATCTTACCCTAAAAATAGACCGTTAGCCACTCATATATTGCTAGTGCGACTGCAACCTCACCACTACCCCCATATTACCCGTCAGAAGTTAGTTACAAGACTTTGATATAGCTCACCTCTTCTTTTCTCTTTTACGCACGTTATGCAAACGATCTTGGACTTCAGAGGAGCTCGACGACCCTTCTTCTGGACGCCTTCACGAAGACTCGACGACGACTAGTTAGGCGGATCCCGGCGGAGAGCCTGGACCTGTGTGGTTACGGGAATGGTGCGTTTTACCTTTGCCACTAGGCATTTGAATGTAGTCTGTACTCAGACATGTATCTTCTGCTGATGTAATGTATTTAAGGAAGTTGTATGCCGATTGTATGAGATGTTGTATCCATGTAGCTATAATATTGTGATATCATGTTGGAAATCTGGGGCATATGGACTTGTCATATGTCGAGGTGGGATCGGTATGTGCTTCGTCCCTGGATCTGGATGGAAACATCTAGATCTAGAACATTACTGCATATCGGGCCTTGATGTCTACGCACGCTTCTATTCTTGTAGACTATGTTGGGCCTCCAAGCGCAGAGGTTTGTAGGACAGCATCAATTTCCCTCAAGTGGATGACCTAAGGTTTATCGAACTCAGGGAAGTAGAGGTTGAAGATGGACTCTCTCAAGCAACCCTGCAATTAAGATATAAGAAGTCTCTTGTGTCCCCAACACACCTAATACAATGGAAAATTGTATAGGTGCACTAGTTCGGCGAAGAGATGGTAAAATATGGGTGATAGGGGTACCTAGGCACTAGGTGGGGCCCCTCTGGCCCCCCCTTCGGGCGTAAGGAAGCTTCTGGAACGCTGATTCTTATATATTTTTCCCGGAATTTTCTGAGCACTTTTAATAATGGGGAAACTGAAAGTGCTATCATGCCCTTAATTATATTTTGATGTTGATGACAATGTACATATAGAGGACTAATAATGTTTTCCAAGTATATCTCAGGTTTTAGTCCTCGGTTCGTTGTGGTGGTGGATCAAGGACCATCTAATCATGTCAGTATGCTCAAGATACGGATCCAATCCATGTTGAAGCGTAAGCTTTTAAGTTTATCTTGAGTATAGGGATCCCCGCACTATTAAGAGGGGATCAGTGGGTTTGTGTTTAAGATTTTCTCAAAGCTAATTAAAACAAAAACATCACGACACAAAATCGGAGCTCAAATGTAAAAATCTGATCATTGCTTTTGGGCGTCCGACATGTTTCGGACGTCCAACATTTCAAAGTTTCGGACGTCCGACAGCCGTCGGACATCCGAAATCTCATATACCGTTTCTCGTAGGAAAGGTCAGTAGGCATGTAAAAATGCCGGACTTCCGACGTGTTTCGGACGTCCGACCCCTCGGACGTCCGAACTCTGTCGGACGTCCGATGTGCTACTGACCTTTTTCTTCTGTTGTTGGTTGTTGCACTCATATTGAACACTTCGGACGTCCGACCTGGCTCGGACGTCCGACATGTGAACTTTCGAAGGTCCGACACCTGACGGACGTCCGACCCTTACACAGTATATTTCCCCTACGGCCATTTCGTCCCTTGGGCTATAAATACCCCCTCACCCCACTTGTGAGGGTTGATCACTTCATTTGCGAACACCCAAGAACACAAGTGCTCCCTCTCACTCTCTCCCTCACCAAATCTCAGATCCCGGAGAGTTCCATGAGATTTCTTGACGGATCTTTCACCCAGTGACAGATCCGCCCCTTCCCCATCTTCCAACCAAAGGAAATCGCGTTTTGAGAAAGTCTTGAGCATTTCCCATTTATCTTGTTACTCTTGGAGGTTGGACACTCCTAGGCGGGTAGAAGTTCTTTGGAGAGGAATCGACCATTTTGATTACCCCCATTGAGTTTGTGAGAGTTTGGTGACCACCTTTAAGGTCAACCGGTAGTGGTTGGGAATCGTCTTCGTGGTGATATCTCAAGGGGAATAGAGTGAGCCTTCGTGGCGTTGGTGTGCCTTCATGGTTTCACCCACTCTCTCCGAACGGTGAGTAGCTTCCCTCCAAGGAAGTGAACATCGGGATACATCGTTGTCTTCGCGTCATTCGGTTATCCCTACTCTTTCCCCTTATTACTTGTTCTACCGTATTATTTACCCCTCACGTGCTTTAGTATTTTGAGCTTATTATTTATCTTGTCACAACTAGGTAACCCTTGCAATTGTTAGGCTCACCTTTATCTTCCGCACTATTGCCTAAAATTGTTAAGTAGTGTTAAAATTTGTAATAAGACCTATTCACTCCCCCTCTAGGTCTATCTCGATCCTTTCAATTGGTATTAGAGCCTCGTGCTCTATTCTTGTGGCTTAACCGCCCTAGAGCGAGATGACCAAGAACGGCATCCCTGAAAGTTTGGGTGCCAATGTGGAGGAGGTCGCAATTGCTGCGGATTCCGCGAGTTCGGAAGCCGAGAGATTGGTTGCCGAAAAAAGGGCCGCCGCACAAGCTGCGTTACCTCCCTCCACGGGGCATGTTAGTTATGAGATTGAGGATCCCAAGTTGTTTACCTCCGGAGATATGGAAAAAGCCTTGCAAAAGGCTTTGGACAATCAAAGGAAGGAGATGGAAGCCTCCTTTGCAAGATTGAAGGCTTCGGCATCGGAGTCACAAACGTCAAGTGGTGCGGCCCCTAGGTCCCCACAAGCGACCTTTGTGCACCCCGGTTCCGAGGCTCCCTTGCAAAGAGGTGGTCCTTACCAATGGGACTATCCTGCCCCTAAGCTTGTGGAACCTAAGTATAACTTTAACGGCAATCCACTGGTACTAACTGATAACACTAATTTTTTGGATTGGAAAAGTCTTATGGAAGATTATCTTAGGTTTGTGGGCGAACCCATGTGGAACCTCATCGACTCCGGGAAAGGCTATTATCCCGTTGATCGAAACAACCTTACTCCAAGTGAAGTGTTTGATCGACATCTCAACCTTGCGGCTATTGGTTCTTGAAAAGAGGAATGGATGAGTTGACACGTGCACCATTTCTTCATATCACCAATGCCAAGGAAATGTGGGATACTCTTCTCATTGCCAAGTCCAGCACCGGGTCGCTTCAAATGACAAGATATGAGACCGCAAAGAATGCATTGCACAACCTTCACATGAAGAAAGATGAGACGCCCCAACAACTTCATATGCGTCTCAAGGTTCTCTCTGCTCATGTCCAAGAGGCTTCTTGCCACATATGGTGGTCCGTCCTCAAACCTTGAACTCATGGCTAGGCTCGAGGAGTTTGATGATGATGAGGAAGAAGATGAGTATGAAGATGATGATAACTCCGATGATACTCCCTCATATGATGATATTTCTCTCTCTATGAAGAGGTTCACCAAAGGGGACTTCAAGGGAAGATTCCAAAAGAAGAAGACAAGAAACTGCTACAACTGTGAAAAACCGGGACACTTTGCTGAGGAGTGTCCGTATGAGAAAAGAGAGGACTAACCTCGATTTCCTCGGAAGGAAGTTGTCAAGAAGATCCCAAATCCGCTCAACAACAAATTCAAGAAGAAAGCATTGTTGGATATAGAAGGGTCCGATCCCGAGGATGTTGGTGGTGTTGCCGGAGTTTCTCAAGATACACAAAAGACCTTGAAGCTCCTCAACAAGGAAGGTGAAGTTGTGAACTACAACTACATGAGTGACTAAACCGGCAATGCACACAAGTGCCTCATGGCCAAGTTGGTTGATGATGACACTCCCTCTTCCTCGGCTAAGATCAAGGTAACCCCTATTGATGATTCCTTCATTTTCTCTTCCGAACCTCATGATGAATTTCATGATGCGGAAAGTGATGATACTCATGCCATCTGTGAAGATTTGTTGTTTGCTAAAGTGAGCAAAATGACGATCTCTCTCAAAGGCAACAAGCTCAAAATGTTTCAATTACTTATGGATGTGGTGGGTAAGCACTCCACAACCATTAAGGACCTTGAAATCCTCCTCACCGAGGAAAAGGAGAACTATACTCTCCTTGAGCGAAAAATTGACTTTGAGGAAGCTCGAAATGATAACTTGTGCAAAGTTGTTCACGCATCAAATGACTTAAATGATAAGCATGTTGCCTCCTTGAAAAAGGAGAATGAAATATGTAAGGAACTTGCTAATGAGATGAGAAAGCTTGTGGAGCTAAATACCTCTCTTTCTAAGGATGTTGAGGTACTCACCGTGTCTCTCAAGACAAAAGATGAGGAACTCATCACCCATAAGAAAAATCTTGAGGCTCACAAACTTGCTCATATAAAAACACTTACTAAAATGTCTCCTCCCACTATTGTGCATATTGATGCTTGTGCTACTAACTCTTCCCTTGATCAACCATATCTCATTGAGGAGAACTTAGCTCTTCATGCTCAACTAAAGAAGGGCCTCTTGACTTGTGCCCAAGGCGAGAAAAACCTAAATGATGTATTAAGTCATCACAAGGAGTCCTTTGCTAAGGAAGGACTTGGGTTTGATCCAAGTACAAGTGTGACAAAGGATGTCACCCTTAGCAAGGAATCAAATCCCCAAAAGGTGATCTTTGTTCGTGAAGGGCACAAGGAAAAAGGTAAGAAAATTGTTAATGAGGTTAGTGTTTGGAATGGGAAGGCCATTAGGGGCAAGCCCACTCCTAACAAGAAGAAGGAGAAAATGCCTCCATCCTATGTGCTCCGTAAAGCAAAGGATGGAGAGGTGTTTGCAAAATTCATTGGGCCCTGATACGTCTCAAACGTATCTACTTTTCCAAACACTTTTGCTATTGTTTTGCCCTCATTCTTTTATGATTTGGACGAAACTAACCCGGACTAACGCTGTTTTCAGCAGAGCTGCCTGTATGGTTTTACTGTGTTCAGGAAAATGGATTTTTAGACATCCCAGAAAATTCCCAGAAAAATACAAAAAATCCACGCACCCGATGGAGCCAGGAGCCAGAAGTGAGACCAGAGGGGAGCCCTAGGGGGGCCAGGCACCCCCCTGGCGCGGCCAGGGGTGGGGCCGCGCCCTCTGGCCGCCTGGGCTGCTCCCCCCTCCTCTGGTGCCCTACCGAGGCTCCTATTTATCCCCGTGATGAGAAAACCCCAGAACAGAAGTCGTTTTCCCAGTTTCCGTCGTGGAGCCGCCGCCACCCTCTGTTCTTCTTCGGGAGGGCTAATCTGGAGGCTGATTTGGCCTCCGGAGTGGGGAGGTCGTCGCCATCGTCATCACCATCACCACTCCATTCATCCTCCATGACTTCTCTTCACATGTGTGAGTAATTCCCTGCTGTAGGCAAAGGGGATGGTAGGGATTGGATGAGTTTAATAATGTAATAGTTCGTCAGATTGTTGGGGGCATGTTGCCTATCATCTAGATTGGTGTTTATCTTCTTTGCTACAACTTGTTGTTCTTAATGCTTGTCACTTTGGGCCCGAGTGCCATGTTTTCAGATCTGAACCTTATGTGTTTTCATGAGTATATTTGTGTTCTAGATCCTATCTATGAGTTGTATGCACCTATTATGGTCCGGAACCGGCGATCCCAAAGGTGACATCTTGGGACACCAAAGGGGATGGTCCATGATTTGAGGATTCCATGTATCCATTGAGTTTATTGCTTTGTTCCGGTGCTCTTTGACAGGAGCGCCTTAATCTCCATAAGTTCCTTTTGGCCCTGTTCGTAGCGGGATGGTAGGACAAAAGATGTTGTGCAAGTTCTTATTGCAAGCACGCACAACTACCTACGGGATACATGCCTATTGTTTGATATTTGCCTAGATGATCATTGCTTTTCTGTGTGCCTTGCCCCGTGTTAGAATCTATTATATGTTTACCCTCATCCATGCAGCGCCCGACCATCCATCTCCCTAGCCTACAGTGTTTTCAATCCTGCTGGTTACTAGTTGTTACTTTTTGCTATTTACTTTTGCTGTTGCTATCATCACTATCATATCACCGTTACCACTTATCTATTGTTGCAAGCAAGTATATTTCAGGTGCGGTTGAATTGACAACTCAACTGTCAAAGCTTATAAATACTCTTTGGCTCCCCTTGTGTCGAATCAATAAATTGGGTTAACTTACCCACGAAGACTATCTCGATCCCTTACGCATGTGGGGCATCAGGCCCCGTAATTCTTTCCGCTTCTATACCATTTGGGTGCCAAAGACCCTTTTCACTAACCTTAGTGGTCCCATTGCAAAATGGGCACCTCTAACCAAAGCTTAAATCTATGTGTAGGATGCTGTCTCCGGTGGAGTCAAATGGGTGATTGATAGTGGATGCACCAATAAAATGACCGGAGAAAGCCGTTTGCTCAAGGACTTCATGGATGCAATTCAACCATACATGATCATTGTCTTTGGTGGTGGTTCCAAGGGAAAGGTACTTGGGTTGGGCAAGGTGGATATTACAAATGACATGTCTCTTGCAAATGTCATGCTTGTCCAATCCCTTCAATACAATTTTCTTTCCGTTCGTCAATTGGCTTTCGTTGGCTATGATACACTATTTGGTCTAACAAGTGTGAAAGTCTTTAGGAGAGATACTCTCGAAGTGGCCTTTGTTGCAGAGTTGGATGGAAACCTTTATACGTTTGATTTCTCGAAAGAGAGTACTTACCATGCAACGTGTCTAATGGCCAAGGCCGACAAGGGGTGGCTATGGCATCGCCGGCTAGCCCATGTCGGTATGAGAAATCTAAAAATCTCCTAAAGGGTGAACACATCCTCGGACTAAGAAACGTGTCTTTTGAGAAAGATCGTATGTGTAGTGCATGCATAGCCGGGAAGAAACATCAAGCAAAGCATACCCCCAACAATATCGTGTCAACTTCAAGGCCTTTGGAGCTCCTTCATGTGGATCTCTTTGGTCCTCCATCATGGGATAGTCTTGGTGGGAAGAAATATGGTCTTGTCATTGTTTCTGATTATTCAAGATACACATGTGTGTTCTTTCTCAAGTCCAAGGACGAGACGAAAGCCACCTTCATTGATTTTGCCAAGCAAGCACAAAGGAAATACAACATGGCTATCTTGGCAATACGAAGTGACAACGGCTCCGAATTCAAGAACTACACCTTAGAATAATTCTTGAGTGATGAGGGGATAGAACATCAACATTCCGCACCTTACACCGCTCAACAAAATGGTGTAGCCGAGAGGAAGAACCGTACTCTTGTGGAGATGGCCCGGTCCATGTTGGATGAGTAAAATTCACCATCTAGCTTTTGGGCCGAAGCCATCAACACCGCATGTCATGCATCAAACCGGCTCTTTCTTCGCAAGATTTTGATGAAGACCCCCTATGAGCTTCTAACCGGTCACAAGCCAAACGTCAAATACTTCCGAGTATTCGGTTGTAAGTGTTTCTTTCTCAATAAGAAATATCTGTTAGCTAAGTTTCAATCCAAAACAATTGAGGATATATTTGTTGGGTATGCTTCAAACTCTCACACCTATAGGGTCTACAACAAATCCACCGGATGTGTTGTGGAAACTTGTGACGTGGAGTTTGATGAATTTAATGGCTCCTATGGGGAGCAAGTTGATCTAAGTGATGTAGGAAATAATGAAGATTCTTCTCAAGACATCTTGGCTATGGGCATTGGAGGTCTTGTGCCCATTGCTCAAGTCCCTAGAGATGACGAGGTGTGTGATGGGCCAAGTGTTCCACCACTACAAGCACCGCCTCCAACCACCCAAGATTCGATTCCTCATGATGATCCCACTATCCAAGAACAAGAACAAGACCCTCCACAATCCGATGTTGTTGCTCAACCACAAGTTGAGGTTGCGGTTGATCCACGTGATCGACTTGACCGCATTTTCTTTGGAGAAAATGATGAAATTGATGATGAACCAAATGTTGTTCATGAGCCCGAATGGGTGGAGCCTATTGAAACTCCAACTTCCATCATGCCATTGGTGGCTAGACGTGTTGATGTTGACAAGATCCTCACGGGATTGGGGCAAGGTATAGTTACTCGTCGTCAACTTATGAACTTTTGCGCTCACTTCTCATTTGTGTCTTGCATTGAACCACTTGGGTTTGAACAAGCACTTGAGGATGCGGATTGGCTCATTGCAATGCAAGATGAGCTCACTAGCTTCACCCGGAATGAAGTTTGGTCTCTCGTGGAGAGGCCTACCGGTCATGATCATAACATCATTGGAACCAAGTAGATCTTCAAAAACAAGCAAGATGAATATGGTAATATCATTCGAAAGAAGGCAAGGCTAGTGGCTCAAGGGTACTCCCAAGTTGAAGGCTTGGATTTTGATGAGACCTTTGCTCCCGTTGCTCGCCTTGAATCTATACGCATGTTTCTTGCTTATGCCGCATTAAATGGATTTCCATTATTTCAAATGGATGTAAAAAGTTCTTTCCTTAATGGTCCTCTACAAGAGGATGTATATATAGCACAATCACCAGGATTTTGTGACCCTCATCACAAGGACCACGTGTACAAACTTCATAAGGCATTATATGGTCTTAAGCAAGCCCCTAGAGCTTGGTATGACCATCTTAGGAAGTTTTTACTCGAGGAAGGGTTTGCGAGGGGTGTCATTGAAGCCACTCTTTTTACCAAGAGAACCAATGGTGAATTGCTCATATGCCAAATATATGTATTGACATAATATTTGGTTCTCCTAATCCATCTTTGTGCAAGTGGTTCTCGGAAACTATGGCCAAGAACTTTGAGATGTCCATGATGGGGAGCTTGAAGTACTTCCTTGGATTTCAAATCGAGCAATTTTCCGAAGGAACCTTCATCTCTCAAACAAAGTACATTCAAGACATTCTCGTGAAGTTTGGTATGAAGGATGCCAAGCCATGAAAGACACCCATGCCAACCAAGGGATATCTAGATCAAGACCTTTCCGGTATTTCGTTTGATGCTACTCTTTATCGTTCTATGATTGGGTCATTGCTTTACCTTTATGCATCTAGACCGGATATTATGCTTAGCGTAGGAATGTGTGCAAGATATCAAGCCTCTCCTATGGTTGGCGGTTAAGCGCATTCTTAGATACCTTGTTCATACTCCTTTTTTGGGTCTTTGGTACCCCAAGGAAGCCAAGTTTGATCTCGTGGGGTACACCGATGTGGATTGGGCCGGAGATAAGGTGGATCGGAAGTCAACATCCGGTTCATGCCAATTTCTTGGGCGCTCATTGCTAAGCTGGCATTCCAAGAAGCAAAATTGTGTCTGCCTCTCCACCACCGAAGCCGAGTATGTGGCCGCCGCAAGTTGTGCTACTCAAGTTCTATGGATGAGGCAAACCTTGAAGGATTATGGCCTCACCTATAAGAAGGTACCCATCTTATGTGACAATGAAAGTGCTATCAAGATTGCCAACAACCCGTGTCAACATCCTCGCACCAAGCATATTGACATTCGTCATCACTTCATACGGGATCACATTCAAAAGGGTGATATTATTCTTGCACATGTGGGCACCTGATACGTCCAAAACGTATCTATAATTTCTGCTTGCTCCATGCATGTTTTGTGTGATATTGCTATGATCTATATACACTTTCATACACTTTTGATCATATTTGGACTAACCTATTAACTCAGTGCACCCCAGTGCCAGTTCCTGTTTTCTGCTGTTTTTCTATTTCAGTTTTCCCCCATATAAAAAGTGCCAGAAAAAATCCGGGAAAAATACAGGAAAAATCAGCGTACAGGAAGTTCGAGAAAAGACCGGGAGGGGCCAGAGGGGATCCAGAGGGGCCCAAGCGGCCACCCTGCGCGGCCCCACCCCTGTCCGCGCCAGGGGGGCGCCTGGGGCCCCTGGTCCACCTCTGGCTGCCCCCCTTCGCCTATTTATTCTCCGTCACGGGAAAACTCCAGAAGAAGAACCCTATTCCGCAAACTCGCCTCTGTTCCGCCGCCGCCGCGCTTCCAAGATCGTGAGCACCAGAAGACCTCTTCCCGGCACCCTGCCGGAGGGAGGATTGACCTCCGGGAGTCTCCTCACCATCATGGATTCTCCCCGGATGTCTCGTGAGTAGTTTTCCTTTGACCATGGGTCCGTGATCAGTAGCTATGTGATGTTATCCTCCCCTCTTTGATCTTCATTGTTTAGATCTCGTGAGCTGCCCTACATGATCGAGGAACATTTGTAATATTTCTGCTGTTGCTATGCTGAGTTTGGAGGGATCTGATGGATTATGAGATTATGTTCAGACTGTGATAGAGTAATATATTTGGTTTTTATCTCTTATATTTTTTTTCCTAAGTAATTCTTGCATGTTCTCCGTTGCTGTTTATTGCTTTGGCCAAGTAGTAGGTAGTGACTCCAAGAGGGAATGTTGTGCTAGATTGTGGGTTCATGCCCCCCGATGACACGCTTGAGTGGCAGAAACATGAGTCTAGGGGATGTGCTGTTTCCACAAGGGGGAAAACAACGGTGCTTGTAACCGCGGTTGCAAGGATTGTTTACTTTACGCAAAGTTCTTTTTATTGCAGTTGTCTGTTGCTTTGGGTTTACACTTTGGGTGGGGCTCGCAACTTAATACCAGCGAGATGTTCTGGATAGATATCTCAAGGTGGATGATTAGTAGTAGATGCAGATGGATTTTGGTCTACTTATTTTGGTGTACTGCCCGTGCTTTTGAGCCTCTTCCTTTCTTTTGTAGCATAGTTAGCATTGCGGTGTGTTCATAATCCTGTTAATTGCCCTTCTGTAATTTGTTTACCTCGCATAGCAGTTTTATCGTCTTTTGGGAGAGAGACATCACTAGTGAACATCACGTATCCCGGTCCATATCCTCATTATTATTTCCAAGCTATATTTACTTTACTACTTTTACTTGCTATCATTATCCCTTGCGTTTTATCCTTTGTGAAGAACAAGACCGGAGAGATTGACAACCTCTCTGAACTTCGTTGGGAACAAAGTTATCTGTGTCTGTGTGCAGGTCCACGTCAGTTGCGCCGCTGACACCTACTTATCATCTCTGGATTCCTACTGGAGACAAACCTTGGTATCTTCACCGAGGGAAAACTGTTGTTGCACTACATCTCAACCTTCCACTTGGGGTAACCAACGAAAGGGCGAGAAGCCATCAAGCAAAGTTTTATGGCGCCGTTTTCGGGGACTCCGAGTGCTAAGATAGGGGAGTTGCACACTACCCTTTACCTTTGTTTTTTTAGTCTTGTTAGTTTACCTATCAGTTTTTACTTTTGTGTCTTTTATCAAAAATACCAAAAATACTTGTTACCTTGCTTGTTGATGCTATCTTTACCATGGGTGTTGAACCACCCAAATATGGTAGGATGGACATGTTTCACTTGGATCGTCTTCGATCAATTTGTGCTCGCGCTAAAAACCCAACCGACTTGGTTGAGGGAAAATCATTGTATGAGCATGCTCATTATACGCGGCACCGCCTATCTCAGAAAGGGAAACACTTATGGGATCAAATACATGTTTCTTATTGCCATGCTAAACTTTTGTGCCACATTTATGATTTCACTTACTGTTCTAATATAGATCATAAACACCTCCCTTTCCAATGTGAGTTTGATGAAAATGAGATCTTATCTTCTTATGCTAAAGGTGTTTATGATTACTTTGATGTTTGAAAAGATTGAAGAGTTTGTTGCTTTTAAAGTTGCCTATGAGATTGCTTCTTTGATTGAAAAATATCACGATACTATTTTTGAGTCTGAAAACTTTGCAGTTCTTGCTTATTGCTTTGAGAATTATACTTCCAATTCTTATATTGAGGATTTTAAAAATAAAATGTTTGCTGCCCAAGAAGAGGCCAATGATTGCATTGAGGAGGAATCCCATGATTCCGAGGACTCACTTGAAATATCCCTTTCTGAAAATTTTGATACTTGCTTTGTTGATGGGCAAGATGCCACTATGGATGATGCTGACAAAAATGAACTCTCTATAGTTCCTTATGTTCAGCATTAAATTGTTGCTATTGCACCCACACTTGATTGTCCTATTATCCTTTTGAAATCTCCAAATCCGGAGAACTTTGCTCTTATCAAGGCTCAATGTGATGGGTTGCATCTATCTTATCATCCTAAAGACCGTGTTGAAAACTATACACGTGTGCTTGCAGTTCATGAACAACATGATTTATGTGATAGTTATATTCTTGATGTTGTTCATGATACTACTGAAAATTATTTTGAGAGAGGGAAGTTTGGTTGTAGAAACTTCCATATTACTAAAACTCCTCTCTTTATGTTGAAAGTTTTGAAGATGTTCCTGTTCCACCTTTCTATGCATGTCACTTTTTGCTTCTTTGACTTATTTTCTTACAAGATGCCTATGCATAGGAAGTGGTTTAGGATTAAATGTGTTTCACATTTGCTTCTTGATGCTCTCTTTTGCTTCAATTCTTATTCTTATGAGAGCACCTTTTAAAATCTTTATGCCTTGCTTAAAGGCATAAAAGAAAGCGCTTTCGGGAGGCAGACCGCAACGAATTTAGGTGTTTTCTTTTTTCTTTTGTTGTGTCTTGATGATTGTTACTTCTGTAGAAACATCATTGTATCTTTATTTTTCAGCTTTGTGCCAAGTTATAGCCTCTTACGGCAAGGGAAGTAAAAGTTGTGACATGCTGTCCAGAAAACAGATTCTGTCCTCGTGACCAGAAAAATTCCAGAAAAATCCCAGTTCATATTTTTGAGATGAAATTTTTACACAGTATGCTCTATACAATTAAGAAACTTCCGTATGTTCTGAGTTTTTTTATTCGAGTCGCAGAAGTGCCCCTAAAAAATTCTTTACTATCTGCTGTTCTGTTTTTCACAGATTCTGCCACGTTTTGTCTCTCCTAACTTTTGCAAAACTTAAGCTTGCTTTTTATTTTCAAAAACTTTTTGGAACTCTTGAGAAACAGTAGATCTTCAAGAATATCTTTATATCCAGTGGAATTTTTTTTTATTTATTAAGGGTACTAACCTCTCTAATCAGCTTATGATGAGTTATGTATGAAGGGAGTTTTCAAGTGTGTGATGGAAGATGATGAAAGAAGATCCAGGAGTGTCAAGCCCTCAAGCTTGGGGATGCCCCCATGCATCCCCAATAAATATTCAAGGAGACTCAAGCGTCTAAGCTTGGGGATGCCCCCGTGCATCCCCTTCTCCATCAACAATCATCAGTTCGTCCTTCGTCTCACTATATTTTTATCACTTCATGCGTTATGTGCTATGCTTCGAGCGGCTCGCTCTTAGGTTTGTTTTTAGTTTTTCATAACAAGTTAGATCCCTTCTTACTTTGTGTGGGAGAGAAACACGCTCCACTTTCAAAATCTAGAACACATCATAGGATTCTTCATGCCTATCTTTTTGCTGTTGTGTGTTCTTTATCTTTTCATAGCTACTGCCATGTTTAGTTTTAGTCTTAGTTTGTCTTTAGCAAGAGCCTTGGCTTTTGTTTAGTTTGTTGCTGGAACTCTTTTTAGTTTTCATGTTTATCTTGTTAAAGAGAGTTGGTTGTTGCACTGAGTTGTGTCTTGTTTTGAAAGTAGGTATTTGAGGTTGCTATTTAATTTTAGTAGTAACTTGCAATAGTTTTGAGGTATTGTTGTGAGTAATGTTTGAACTTTTGGTGTCAAGAGCTCTTGCCTATTAGTGATAGGTGTCGTATTTTGGGAAATCCGTGTGTATTTTCAAAACCTACAAAACTAGTTGAGAACTCTAGCTACTAGATGGATCACTACTCTTCTGAGGAGTCGAATATCAGAGAACACTCACGTACCATGAGTCGAGGATGCGCAAGGATAACCAAACCCCCATACACTCCTCCTCGGGGTACTTGTATCTTTGTGAACCTCCTTATTAGATTGAGAGTTACCGATAATAAGTGCATGAGTTCTTCGGACTAATGTAAGTATTGAAAGTTGACACTTCCACCTTCCCATATTTTGCTAGCCTCTCCCGTGCCGTGCATTGCCTTCTTCTCACTCCGAGAGTTGGTGTCCACCTTCGCCGGTACATCCAACCCCTTGGCATGATACACTCTATCATCATAAGACTCCTTATATCTTCCCTCAAAACATCCACCATACCTACCTATCTGTAACAGCCCAGTTTTTGCAACAATTAAAAAAAATTCGGTGTGAACTGATTGATTGCCTGATTTGTTTGCGGTGTTTGCATCCCCGATTTATCAATCGGCGATTATTTTCCCCCTCTTATCTCGTATCGGACGGAGACCGACCCTTGCCACCCTGACACTCGACCTTTGCGACACCGGGTTTCGCCCGATCACCTTCGCGAAAACCGCACGAGACCAGCCGAAGCCAACGGAACGAAAAAACCCCGTTTAATAATTAAACGGGTTATTTTTATAGCGCGCCGGAAAGTGTTTTCGGAATGGTTCCAGCGCGAGGTGAACGCCTTCGGCTCGACACGCTGATCGCGCAGTTCGAAGTTCTACCCGAATCGGAGGTACTGCGGAACCCCGGCGGTCAAAAACGTGAGCACCGCGCGCGCGAGATAAAAACCGATGATGTTTTTGCAAACTGCCAGCCACCCATGCTATATAAAGACCACCACACCTCCACCCATTTCTAGGGTTTCCCCTAGCCAATTTTTCAGCCACCCCCCTGATCTGGCTCAGATCTGACCCAAAACACCCCCAAAAATCCCGAAACCCTAGATCTGGGATGCCCGGAGCCGTCGGATCGCAGATCGGACGACCCCGGAGCCGCCACGTCACCCCTTGCAGCTCCACGCCCGGAGGCCTCCATGCCCGAGGCCGAGCCGCCGCGCCGCCCGTCGCCGTTCGCTCTCCGGCGAGCACCGTCGAGCAGCCGCGCCGTCGCCCTGCCAGGTCGCCGCCTCAACTCCTCTCCTCCTGGTCCCTCCTCTCCCCTAAGCTCTCCCTTCCCCGCAGGAAGGCGCCGCCGCCGGGCCGCCATGGATGGCCTCGAGGGAGCTCGCCGCGCCGCCCGGAGCTCCTCCGCACCTCTCTGTCACGCCCGAAGCCCGGACCGGCCGGATCCGGCGAGATCCGTCGCAGATCCGCGCGCCCCCGCGCCCTGCTCCTCGCCCCTGGCCCCAAGCGCCGCGCCGCTGCGCCGGAAGTCCGCCGCCAGGAACCTCCCGCTCGGGAGCGAGCTCGGGATCGGGCAGCCAGCCGCCCAGGTGGGCCACGCCCCGGCCCACTCCAGCCGCCGGCCTCCCAGGCCAGATGGGCCAGATCCAGCCCACTGGTGAGGCTGCCCCTTTTCTTTTTTTTATTTAATTAGATCTGTTTTTTTCTGTTGGGCCCAAATAGGACTAGATTCGGCCCAGTTAGTTTTTTTTTCTGCTAGTTGTTTTTATTTATTTAGGCAGTTTGTATTAGGATTTTTGCAGTGCCCGTAACTTTTTAACCGTAGCTCCGATTGCGACGATTTAAATATGAAACTTGCTTAGAATTGTGTCTAGTTTAATAATTTGTGCTCCTTTGCCATGTTTGACTTTGTTTACATGTTGTTTGACTGCTAATTACACTGCTTGCCACTGTAAACTGTAACTGCTATAACTTTTTATCTGTTGCTCTGTTTAAAATGTTCTTTATATGTAACTTGACTAGAATTGCATGTAGGTTGTGTTTTTGCTGCTCTTGCTTGCTAATAAAAATAATAAAATATTGTTTAGGGAAAAACAGTACCAAATGCAATATTTATCGTGGGGTCCGCAATAGTTTGCATGTCTAGGATTTCACCCCACTTAAATTAACTAGCTTAGGTAGTTTATTTATGCTTCACCACTTGCCATGTTTGTGTGCTATGCCATGCTTGCTTGAGTTGCCATGTTAACAGCCTTTTTTTGATCACCTGTAGCTAAACAACTTGAACCACCATAAACATGCGGTATCGTCGTGTGTGACGAGTACTCCACTTAAACCGTTAGTAACCGCTCTCGACGGTAGGTGCGATGTCTCGTGTTGCTTCTTGTTGATGCTTGCTCGTGTTTGCTCCGTAGTAATAGTGGTGCACCGTTGATTGCTTTCCAGTGTTTACTTCTTGTGTGCTCCCGCGGATACCTCTCGGAGACGATGCGAGCTTGCGATCAACTACACCTTCGGAATCCGACTTATCAACAGGCAAGGATTATACATTACTTATGATCCATTCTATTTCAACTAGGGGTTTGCATGCTAGTCTAGGATAGGTTCGATGTTTGATCCTACCACATGTTTACAGCCTTTTTCAAACCGATACAGCCATGTCCCCTCCCAGCAAACCTTGTACTGCTATGTTACTATTGCTCGTTGCTCAGCCCCTGCTTAGTATGCATGTTTAGGATGCTACGATGTTCCCCTGTTACTCTTTGGGTTGGGATATCACCTTATTATATTATTGTTGATGATATGATTATTATTATAATGTTGACTATATTCGACGAAGGATGGAAGGTCTAGGCTATCCCGCCCCGACGCTTTGTTCCATTCGAGTCACCTAGGATCCGAGTTCCGGGTATTGGTTTTAAGACTGAGCGTGCCTAACCGCGTGTGGGATTTTATGGGGTCCCCTTTTCTTACCTATCTAGCTTCAACCATTTCTAGTGGTGGCCCAAGCTGATTTACCATTTGAAAACATACATATATATCTTGTCGGGTCGCTCCTAGCAGATATCTTTTAAACAACTCGGGCCAGCGGAGACATGGTTTCTTTGTTGGTCCACACCTGGAAGCTAGGGGGCTGCCCACATCTGTTTGGGTAGCTAACCCGACCTTGTCCAGACGGTAGAGGCCGATTCGAGAGCGCGGCCGGCTTTTGAGTTGGATGTCGACTCACCGGGGGCCACCCGGATTTGTTCGTTGTTAGCTAGAGGGACCTGTCGTTTCGGATCTCTTGGAACTAAATCATAAAATGGTTGCCTATGATGGGTAGCAACTGAGAGTGATGGACGTGCGTGCGGAGCCTCGTAATGGGCAGTTGGTACACCCCTGCAGGGTTAAATCTTTTCGAGAAGCCGTGTCCACGGTTATGGACGACTTGAGATCTACTCCTTGTTCATAGACAACAACAACTGAGATAATCTTAATATAACTTGATCAACGTGTGTGTGTGCCTTGACTGCTTCTTCTTCATCGGGATGCGAAGAGGAGGACAAGGATAGGATAGGTGTTATGTTTGCGTAAGTAGTTGATAGCAAGACTTGTTGGAGGCGATTCCTCATCGAATGCTTGGCTTCTTATCTTACTCTCTAGATCGTTAGCCACTTCATAAATGCTAGTGCGGCAGCAACCTCACCACTTACCACATCCTTACCGTAAACTACTAGTTGTCCTAGAATGACGAGTGATGAAGTCCTTGCTGGGTCAGATGACCACTACAGTTGGATGCTGAGTACCTCTGTACTCATGATACTACCCCCAAACTCTTTTCAGGGTTCTGATCGACAACAGGTATGGTGATCGACGTTTCACGTGGAGACTCGGCGACGACTAGTTAGGCGGATCCCGGCGGAGGGCCTGGACCCGTGTGGTTATGGGATCGATGCTTTTCTCTTTGCCACTAGGCATTTGCTTGTAGTCTGTACTCAGACATGTATCTTCCGCTGTTGTATTGTATTTAAGGCAGGTGTATGCCGATTGTATGAGATGTTGTATCATGTATCTGTAATGTTGTGATATCATGTTGGAAATCCGGGGCATATGGCTTTGTCATATGTCGCGGTGGGACCGATATGTGCTTCGTCCTCGGGTTCGGGCGGAAACGTCCGAATCTGAAACAGTACCGTATATCGGGCCTTACACTATCAAGGCATTTCCATAGCCTTTCCGAGTTATATTGCCATGCAACTTCCACCTCTTCATGACTTGATCTTCATGTCATATATGTTCCTGCTACACTGGCAGCGACATACATTGCATACTTCATGATAGTTACATCTTCTTTATGTTTTGAGTACCTTGTAAAGTGTGAAAGATCTCCTTTACCTTCTTGTAAAATAGAGTGTTGTCCTTAAGTGAGGAAAAGATCCCAAAGTGGACACATTAAAAGATCCCAAAGAGGACAAATGAGAGTTAAATAGAAAGAGCCATTGAGGCCACAAAAAAATACAAAAAATAGAAAAAAAGAGAAAAAGAAATAAAAAGAGAGAAAGGGGCAACACTACTATCCTTTTGAGAGATCCACACTAGTACTCCCTTTATATCCTTGTACTCCATAGAGATGTTCATTATGCATATAGCTATGTGGGGACATTCACACTATAGAACTTGGCTTGTATATTGCAAGGATGAGCCTCCTCAAACGAGCTCTAGGTCTTCATGAGCGAGCAAGTTAGATGCACCCCCACTAGTTCCATCGGAGAACTTCTTAGCTCGTATGTGCATCCGTTGCATGGCAATCCCTACTCCTCACATCATATCTATCATTTGGCATCCCTTGCCTATGATTGTCCTCATTGATGTGAGCCTTTCTCACCCTTTTTGTCTTCCTCCTCCACACTACTTCTCTCTTTGCCATCCTAAGTGTCAACTCTCGTTCTTACGCTCATCCATTGCATGAGTGCTCAAAATATCGAAAAGGAGTGGATCAAATTGACTTGTACCTGGCTAGTGGTCTGGGGACGAGTCAAGATAAGATTCCAGAAGAAGACCAAGTGTGAAACTTTAGTAGATTGAGTTCTCAACACAAAAAAATACTTTTTCTCCTATTCCCTATCCCCCTTCTTTCACGCAAACACCATTTGGAGACATTCGAGTCACGGACAGCGAGAGCTCTTGCACCTATTGTTCTTTTGTTACTTGTTTCAATGCTAATATAGACTCTTGCATGTTATGACTTGAATTGAATGTCTAACCTTGATTGCTTTAATTTTCAAAGTTCTTTTATGGTTGCTAGCATGTCACCACATAATTTATGTTGTTATCATTTACCTACTCGAGGACGAGCAGGAATTAAGCTTGGGGATGTTGATACGTCCAAAACGTATCTATAATTTCTGCTTGCTCCATGCATGTTTTGTGTGATATTTCTATGATCTATATACACTTTCATACACTTTTGATCATATTTGGACTAACCTATTAACTCAGTGCACCCCAGTGCCAAATCCTGTTTTCTGTTGTTTTTCTATTTCAGTTTTCCCCCATATAAAAAGTGCCAGAAAAATTCCGGGAAAAATACAGGAAAAATCAGCGTACAGGAAGTTCGAGAAAAGACCGGGAGGGGCCAGAGGGGATCCAGAGGGGCCAAGGCGGCCACCCTGCGCGGCCCCACCCCTGTCCGCGCCAGGGGGGCGCCTGGGGCCCCTGGTCCACCTCTGGCTGCCCCCCTTCGCCTATTTATTCTCCGTCACGGGAAAACTCCAGAAGAAGAACCCTATTCCGCAAACTCTCCTCTGTTCCGCCGCCGCCGCGCTTCCAAGATCGGGAGCACCAGAAGACCTCTTCCCGGCACCCTGCCGGAGGGAGGATTGACCTCCGAGAGTCTCCTCTCCACCATGGATGCTCCCCGGATGTCTCGTGAGTAGTTTTCCTTGGACCATGGGTCCGTGATCAGTAGCTATGTGATGTTCTCCTCCCCTCTTTGATCTTCATTGTTTAAACCTCGTGAGCTGCCCTACATGATCGAGGCACCTTTGTAATATTTCTGTTGTTGCTATGCTGAGTTTGGAGGGATATGATGGATTATGAGATTATGTTCAGATTGTGATAGAGTAATATATTTGGTTTTTATCTCTTATATTTTTTTCCTAAGTAATTCTTGCATTTTCTCCGTTGCTGTTTATTGCTTTGGCCAAGTAGTAGGTAGTGACTCCAAGAGGGAACGTTGTGCTAGATTGTGGGTTCATGCCCCCCGATGACACGCTTGAGTGACAGAAACATGAGTCTAGGGGATGTGTTGTTGCCACAAGGGGGAAAACAACGTTCTTGTAACCGCGGTTGCAAGGATTGTTTACTTTACGCAAAGTTCTTTTTATTGCAGTTGTCTGTTGCTTTGGGTTTACACTTTGGGTGGGGCTCGCAACTTAATACCAGCGAGATGTTCTGGATAGATATCTCAAGGTGGATGATTAGTTGTAGATGCAGATGAATTTCGGTCTACTTATTTTGGCGTACTGCCCGTGCTTTTGAGCCTCTTCCTTTCTTTTTTAGCATAGTTAGCATTGCGGTGCGTGCATAATCCTGTCAATTGCCCTTCTGTAATTTGTTTACCTCGCATAGCAATTTTATCGTCTTTTGGGAGAGAGACATCACTAGTGAACATCACGTATCCCGGTCCATATCCTCATTATTATTTCCAAGCTATATTTACTTTACTGCTTTTACTTGCTATCATTATCCCTTGCGTTTTATCCTTTGTGAACAACAAGACCGGAGAGATTGACAACCTCTCTGAACTTCGTTGGGAACAAAGTTATTTGTGTCTGTGTGCAGGTCCACGTCAGTTGCGCCGCTGACACCTACTTATCATCTCTAGAGTCCTACTGGAGACAAACCTTGGTATCTTCATCGAGGGAAAACTGCTGCTGCACTACATCTCAACCTTCCACTTGGGGTAACCAACGAAAGGGCGAGAAGCCATCAGCACCGACAAGCAACTTTCCGATATTTTCACGAAACCATTGGATGAAGCAAGGTTTTTCCAACTAAGGGGTGAACTTGGTATCTTGGAACGTTATAGCTTCTCGGCCTAGGGGTATCTTGCTCTCATTCATGCACATAGCAACTATCTTGTCTAGATGTAGGCATATATGTAGGGGGAGACACTCAATCAATGAGTTTTCTCCTTCTACGTGATGCATAAATGGATCACCACATCAACAATCCGCGTGCTCACCACGATGAACCCACGTGTAGCGGTTATCGATGGAGTAAGTGTCTTTGAACCCAAGGTACATCTTCGCGGTGTCAAAGCACTATACACTCAAACATGGTGGCTTCGGCCACCGCCTCTCCTTTGTGAAAGGTTTGATTTTCTCATTCATGTGTGCATCCATGGTTATGATTTTGTGTGTTTCTCTACTTTTGGCCCCTGTGAAGGTTGTTTGAAATTATTGCGTCAACTATTTTCCACATTTTCGGGCTTATACGTCAAATCCCAGTAGCATGTCGGAAATCCGTTGGATTTCGGACGTCCGAAACTCGTCCGATTTCCGACATTCCCTGTTGTCCACACCTGATTGCCCAGCCTGCGCAGACTCAGACATCTTCAGAAATCCATTGGATTTCGGACGTCCGACACGTAGGACGTCCGAAACGCATCGGACGTACGAAGTTGGCTGCACTATATATACTGGGCGTCGGGCCGACGGGGGCAGATTTCTTTCCCCTCGGCCGTTCCTCTCTGGAGTCCCTCGTGCGTCGCCGCCACCCTGGTGCTCCTCTCCTCCGGATCTCCTCACCCGCGACACTCCTCGTCCTGATCTCCGACGTTCATCCAATTGGTTTTTCCCATTTTGGCTGGTTCTTGCCTCATCCTTGCATCTCCTTACTCTAGGGATTCGTGATGGTGAGGACAAAAACATGTGGTCGCAAGAATCGTGAGGCCTCCGGTTCCCGTGGTATGCTCATGCCTATCTTTCCCTCCTTCGTGTGTCTCCATTTGTTGGTTAGGGTTTCTTTCTCATATTCCTCACGTATGGCTAGGTGGTTTCGGGGATCAACCGCCCCGTCTTCGTCGCGGCATGAAGCAACCGACGTACACGGAACCCTCCTCGGACAGTGAGCACACTCCTAGCGTGGAGGATAGCTCCTATGCCTCTGAATTTGAGGATGAAGAGGAGATTGTGGTTGAAGAAGATGATCCCCCAGTGGTGACTCGCCCCTCCAAACTTGGGGTGCGTCGCCCGACTAAGGGCTCCTCATCGGCGTCTGGTGCTCGTGATGATGAGGATCCTTCTGATGCTCCTCCTATGGCTCCGATACATATCTCATCTGAGCCGGTGGTTGCTACTGGCCGTATGATGGCGGACTACTCGAAGATTTCTTTGGATGCATACCGCAAGCTTCGCAGTGTTAATCAGTTTGAGGCTCCTCAGGATTGTCTGGATGGCAGGTTCCGGACCAATGTGCAGGCCGATATCTTCACGTCAGTTGAAGTTTGTCAGGAACTTGCAAACTCTCATGCCTACATCCCCCTTGAATTCATCCAGGAAAATCCGGACAAGTTTCCCGGTGTGATGGATATTATTGATTCTGTGGGGCTCAGTCCAGTCTTCAGCTTTCGGCGCGACTGGAACAATGCTACGATCCTCCAGTTCTATGCCACATGCTACTTCCACACCAATCACCGAGAGATATCATGGATGACTGGTGAGCAGCAGTGCACGTCCACGTTTGCTCAGTTTCAGAGAGCCCTGAACATTCGCACCTCTGGTGTCCGGATTCATGCCACTAACAAGGAGAAGCCCAAGGGGATCAATGAATGTCTGTGTTTTGTTAAGTCTGGGATTCGTGGTGATGACAGCTACAGGAAGGCCAATGACATATCCATTTGGAAGCAGCCCTATAGGTTCCTGTACCAGTGCGTGCTCAGGACTCTGTATCCCAAGTCTGGTGATAAGACTCATTGCAGCAGCTCTGCTATCACACTCATGTGCCATATCCATGACACCCCTCTTAAGCGTCTTGATGTGGGATATTATAGATACGTTTGGGACGTATCAACATCCCCAAGCTTAATTCCTGCTCGTCCTCGAGTAGGGAAATGATAACAAGCATAATTTCTATGGCGACATGCCACACAACCATATAAGGACTTTTAAGTAAAGCAATCAAAGCATGCAATTCAATTCAAGTCTTAACAAGCAAGCGTCTATATTAGCATTGACACAAGCAACAAAAGAACAAAGGGTGCAAGAGCTCTCGCTGTCTGTGATTCGAATGTCTCCAAATGGTGTTTGCGTGCAAGAAAGGGGATAGGGAATACGAGATAAAAATAGTTGTTCAGAACTAATATCTACTAAAGTTTCACACTTATTCTCCTTTGGATTCTTATCTTGACTCGTCCCCAGACCACTAGTCAGGTACAAGTCAAATCGATCCACTCCCTTTTGATATTTTGAGCACTCATGCAATGGATGAGCGTGAGCAAGAAAGTTGACACCTAAAAGGCGAAACAGAAAGAAGGTGGAGGAGGAAGACAAAAAAAGGTGTGAAAGGCTCACATCAAAGAGGACAATCATAGGAGAGATAAGGCCATATGATAGATATGATGTGAGGAGTAGGGCCGAAGCACATATCTCCCCGAAAACCTAAACCTAGCCAATTCTGGCCATCAGATCCAAGATCGGAGGGCCAGGAGGCCTCCACGTCACCCCAACTGCAGCACAGCCATCTCCAGCCCGATTCGGGCCCCGCCGGGCCGCCGCCAGGCCCGCCCAGGCACGTCTGGCGCCCTAGCCGCCCACGCCTCCGTCTTCCAGCCGGCCGACGCGCCGCCCCGACGCCGTCAAGCCGCCGTGAGCCGCCCCTCGGCGCGCCCCCTCCTACTTCTCTTCTCCTCCCTCCTCACCTCCTCCTCCTCTGCCGCAGGATGCAGCCACCACGGGAGGCCGCGCCGCCGCCGTCCTCACCATGGCCGCCGCGCCATGGGATTCGCGGCCTGAGCTCGAGTCACCGCCGGCGCCCTCCGTCGCCTTCCCTCTTCCTCGCCCGGATCGGGCTAGGGGCCGGCCGGATCCGCCCGGTTCAACCGCACCCGCTGCTGCCGCCTTGCCAGCCCGGCGACCAGTGCCGCCACCGCCGTCGGGCACGGCCGCCTCGATCCAATTGGGATCGAGCGAGCCAGCCACTATGGTGGGCCGGCGTGCCCACTGCAGGCCACCTCCTCGCCTGGCCTAGTAACCTCTACAACGCCCTAGGCGAGCCGCAACAAACCGTCGCCCACCCGGCCTGATGGGCTTCGGCCCAATGAGGTCCTTTTTTCCCTCTGTATTTTTTTCCTTTCTCTTTTTCTGCTAAGTCTGGAGATATTACTGTTGTAATCAGTTTTGCGAGTAGATTTGCGAGTAAACCGTAGCCCGGGTCACGGTGCGCCCAAAATGTTTATTGCTTAGAATTGTGTGCTCTAGCTTTTGTATTTAGGAAGTTAATCCATTGGAGGTTGTTTAGATGTAGTTATTGTGTGCTGAATAGGGCTTCCCGTCGTTAATTGCTGCTAAACTGCTAAAACTGTTATTTTGTGTCAACTTGACGCAACCGTTCATCGGAATTGAGTGATTCTTGTTGCATCCTGTTAAGCATCATGTCTACTTCAGTTATATGCTTTCACTTGTCATTTTGGCATGTTGCATGTTGATTGTATCTTCACCCAAATTAGCTACCCTGCTGTTAGTGTGCTGCTGTTAACGTAAGATGCAAACTTTGCTGCCCTATATCTTTTGAACCATGCATCCTATTGAGCATTGCAATATGTCATTTTGATCTATGCCATGTCTAATTCCATTATATGTATTGCATTTTCTTGCTAGCATTCTTGGTCATAGTTATATTTCAGCTCCAAAGTTGCTATCCCGCTGCTTTTGACAGCCACCTCTGTTTTTCACTAAGTCTGTAACTTTCCGAAGCCATGTTGTACGCTTAATATCTTTGGATCTGTGATGCCTATGACCTTGATTCTTGTTTGTACCTGGTCACCATCATGTTTAATTCATGCCCATATATTGCTATGTCCTGTTGCTGCACTTTTGCATATAGTTTTACACATGTTTATACAGCTTGCTATTAACAGTTTCTGACCTGTTTTCCTGATTTTTCACTAAGTCCGATCGGGGTGTTAACAGCATGTGTGCATAACTTGGTTTGCTTATATCTTTTTAACCGTAACTCCGATCGGGGTGATCTTTATATGTAACGTGATTAGTTTTTCGTGTACTTTGTGTTTATGCCATTGTTTTCTGTTGTTAACCAACCCAAAATATAGTTTAGGGCAGAACAGTACCAAATGCTTAAATCGTCGTGGGGACCATAGTGTTATGGCATGTTTAGGATTGTGCCTCACTTAAATTGACTAGCATAGATAGTTTACTTTGTACTTCACCTCTTGTCGTGTTTGTGTGATATGCCAGGCTTGGGTGATATGCCATGTTAACAACTTTTTCTCATGTTGTGTACCTAAAAAACTTGAACCATTCTAAATGTGCGGTATCGTCGTGTGTGACGAATACTCTACTTAACCTGTTAGTAACCGCTCTCGACAATAGATACGATGCCGTAGTGCATTGCCTCGTGTTGCCTTCTTGTTGATGCTTGCTCGTGATTGCTTCGTAGTAATAGATGTTTGCTCGTCGATTGCCTTTTCCAGTCTTTCCCTCTTGTGTGCTTCCGCGGGTACCTCTCGGAGACGATGCGAGCTTGCGATCGACTACACCTTCGGTTTCGTCTTCTCATCAGGTAAGGGGGAGCATAAATCATACTTATAAATTTCAGCTCACTCGCGCCTAGGTGTAGGATAAATCGATTGCTTGATCCTACCACTTCATATTCATGCCTCTTAAATAAACCCAAACACCCATGTCCTCCACATCCCAACAAACCTTGTTCGACTATGTTACTATTGCTCGCTGCTCAGCCACTGCTTAGTATGCATGCTAGGATGTTGTCAATTGTTATCCTGTTGCTCCTTGGTTTGGGCTATCATATTATTATATTATTGTGGATGATGTGATTTATTATAATGTAGACTATATTCGACGAAGGATGGAAGGTCTAGGTTATCCCGCCCCGACGCTTTGTTCCATTCGAGTAAGCTAGGATCCGAGTTCTGGGTATTGATTTTAAGACTGAGCGTGCCTAACCGCGTGTGGGATTTTATGGGGTCCCCTTTTCTTACCTACCTAGCTTCAAACATTTCTAGTGGTGGCCCAAGCTGATTTACCATTTGAAAACCGTTTGTGTGTCTGTCGGGTAGCTCCTGGCAGATATTGTTTAAAACAACTTGGGCCAGTGGAGACATGGTTTCTCTGTTGGTCCACACCTAGAAGCTAGGGGGCTTCCCACATGGTTTGGGTTAGTTACCCCGACCTCGTCCAGACGGTAGAGGCCGATTCGAGAGTGTGGCCGGCTTTTAAGTTGGATGTCGACTCACCGGGGGCCACCCGGATTTTTTCGTTGTTAGCTAGAGGGACCTGTCGTTTCAGATCTATCGGGACTAAATCATAAAATGGCTACCTGTGATGGGTAGAAATTGAGAGAGATGGGCGTGCGCACGGAGCCATGCAATGGGCAGTTAGTACACCCCTGCAGGGTTAAATCTTTTTGAGAAGCCGTGTCCAAGGTTATGGACGACTTGAGACCTACTCCTTGTTCATAGACAACAACAACTAAGATAATATTAATAACTTGATCAATGTGTGTGTGCCTTGACTGCTTCTTCTTCGTCGGGATGCGAAGAGGAGGACAAGGATAGGATAGGTGTTATGCTTGCGTAAGTTGATAACAAGACTTGTTGGAGGCGATTCCTCATCGAATGCTTGGTTCTCATCTTACTCTAAAAATAGACCATTAGCCACTCATATATTTCTAGTGCGACTGCAACCTCACCACTACCCCCATCTTACCCGTGAGAAGTTAGTTACAAGACTTTGATATAACTCACCTCTTCTTTTCTCTTTTACGCACGTTATGCAAACGATCTTGAACTTCAGAGGAGCTCGACGACCCTTCTTCTGAATGCCTTCACGAAGACTCGACGACGACTAGTTAGGCGGATCCCGGCGGAGACCTGGACCCGTGTGGTTATGGGAATGGTGTGTTTTACCTTTGCCACTAGGCATTTGAATGTAGTCTGTACTCAGACATGTATCTTCTGCTGATGTAATGTATTTAAGGCAGTTGTATGCTGATTGTATGACATGTTGTATCCATGTAGCTATAATATTGTGATATCATGTTGGAAATCCAGGGCATATGGCTTTGTCATATGTCACGGTGGGACCGATATGTGCTTCGTCCCTGGATTTGGATGGAAACATCTAGATCTAGAATAGTACCGCATATCAGGCCTTCATGTCTACACACACTTCTATTCTTGTAGACTATGTTGGGCCTCCAAGCGTAGAGGTTTGTAGGACAACAGCAATTTCCCTCAAGTGGATGACCTAAGGTTTATCAAACTCAGGGAAGTAGAGGTTGAAGATGGTCTCTCTCAAGCAACCCTGCAAATAAGATACAAGAAGTCTCTTGTGTCCCCAACACACCTAATACAATGGCAAATTGTATAGGTGCAGTAGTTCGGCGAAGAGATGGTAAAATATGGGTGATAGGGGTACCTAGGCACCAGGTGGGGCCCCTCTGGCCCCCCCTTCGGGCGTAAGGAAGCTTCTGGAACGCTGATTTTTATATATTTTTGCCGGAATTTTCTGAGCACTTTTAATAATGGGGAAACTGAAAGTGCTATCTTGCCCTTAATTTTATTTTGATGTTGATGACAATGTACATATAGAGGACTAATAATGTTTGCCAAGTATATCTCAGGTTTTAGTCCTCGGTTCGTTGTGGTGGTGGATCAAGGACCATCTAATCATGTCAATATGCTCAAGATACGGATCCAATCCATGTTGAAGCGTAAGCTTTTCGGTTTATCTTGAGTATAGGGATCCCCGCACTATTAAGAGGGGATCGGTGGGTTTGTGTTTAAGATTTGCTCAAAGCTAATTAAAACAAAAACATCTCGACACAAAATTGGAGCTCAAATGTATAAATCTGATCATTGCTTTCGGGCGTCCGACGTGTTTCGGACGTCCGACATTTCAAAGTTTCGGACGTCCGACATCTCATATAACGTTTCTCGTAGGAAAGGTCAGTAGTCATGTAAAAATGCCAGACTTCCGACGTGTTTCGGACGTCCGACCCCTCGGACGTCCGAACTCTATCGGACGTCTGATGTGCTACTGACCTTTTTCTTCTGGTGTTGGTTGCTGCACTCATATTGAACACTTCGGACGTCCGACTTGGCTCGGACGTCCGACATGTGAACTTTCGAAGGTCCGACACCTGACGGACGTCCGACACTTACACAGCATATTGCCCCAACGGCCATTTCGTCCCTTGGGCTATAAATACCCCCTCACCCCACTTGTGAGGGTTGACCACTTCATTTGCGAACACCCAAGAACACAAGTGCTCCCTCTCACTCTCTCCCTCACAAAATCTCAGATCCCGGGGAGTTCCTTGAGAGTTCTTGACGGATCTTTCACCCAGTGACAGATCTACCCCTTCCCCATCTTCCAACCAAAGCAAATCGCGTTTTGAGAAAGTCTTGAGCATTTCCCATTTATCTTGTTACTCTTGGAGGTTGGATACTCCTAGGAGGGTAGGAGTTCTTCGGAGAGGAATCGACCATTGTGATTACCCCCGTTGAGTTTGTGAGGGTTTGGTGACCACCTTTAAGGTCAACCGGTAGTGGATGGGAATCACCTTCGTGGTGATATCTCAAGGGGAATAGAGTGAGCCTTCGTGGTATTGGTGTGCCTTCGTGGTTTCACCCAGTCTCTCCGAACGGTGAGTAGCTTCCCTCCAAGGAAGTGAACATCGGGATACATCGTTGTCTTCGCGTCATTCGGTTATCCCTACTCTTTACCCTTATTACTTGTTCTACCGTATTATTTACCCCTCACGTGCTTTAGTATTTTGAGCTTATTGTTTATCTTGTCACAACTAGGTAACCCTTGCAATTGTTAGGCTCACCTTTATCTTCTGCACTATTTCCTAAAATTGTTAAGTAGTGGTAAAATTTGTAATAAGACCTATTCACCCCCCCCCCCCTCTAGGTCTATCTCGATCCTTTCAATTGGTATCAGAGCCTCGTGCTCTATTCTTGTGGCTTAACCGCCCTAGAGCGAGATGACCAAGAACGGCATCCCTGAAAGTTTGGATGCCAATGTGGAGGAGGTCGCAATTGCTGCCGATTCCGCGAGTTCGGAAGCCGAGAGATTTGTTGCCGAACAAAGGGTCGCCGCACAAGCTGCGTTACCTCCCTCCACGGGGCAAGTTAGTTATGAGATTGAGGATCCCAAGTTGTTTACCTCCAGAGATATGGAAAAATCCTTGCAAAAGGCTTTGGACAATCAAAGGAAGGAGATGGAAGCCTCCTTTGCAAGATTGAAGGCTTTGGCATCGGAGTCACAAACGTCAAGTGGTGCGGCCCCTAGGTCCCCACAAGCGACCTTTGTGCACCCCGGTTCCGAGGCTCCCTTGCAAAGAGGTGGTCCCTACCAATGGGACTATCCTGCCCCTAAGCTTGTGGAACCTAAGTATAACTTTAACGGCAATCCACCGGTACTAACCGAGACCACTAATTTTTTGGATTGGAAAAGTCTTATGGCAGATTATCTTAGGTTTATGTGCGAACCCATGTGGAACCTCATCGACTCCGGGAAAGGATATTATCCCGTTGATCCAAACAACCTTACTCCAAGTGAAGTGTTTGATCGACATCTCAACCTTGCGGCTATTGGGTTCTTGAAAAGAGGAATGGATGAGTTGACACGTGCACCATTTCTTCATATCACCAATGCCAAGGAAATGTGGGTTACTCTTCTCATTGCCAAGTCCGGCACCGGGTCGCTTCAAATGACAAGATATGAGACCGCAAAGAATGCATTGCACAACCTTCACATGAAGAAATATGAGACGCCCGAACAACTTCATATGCATCTCAAGGTTCTCTCTGCTCATGTCCACGAGGCTTCTGCCACATATGGTGGTCCGTCCTCAAACCTTGCACTCAAGGCTAGGCTCGAGGAGTTTGATGATGATGAGGAAGAAGATGAGTATGAAGATGATGATAACTCCGATGATACTCCCTCATATGATGATATTGCTCTCTTTGTGAAGAGGTTCACCAAAGGGGACTTCAAGGGAAGATTCCAAAAGAAGAAGAAAAGAAACTGCTACAACTGTGAAAAACCGGGACACTTTGTTGAGGAGTGTCCGTATGAGAAAAGAGAGGACAAACCTCGATTTCCTCGGAAGGAAGTGCTCAAGAAAATCCCAAATCCGCTCAACAACAAATTCAAGAAGAAAACATTGTTGGCTCTAGAAGGGTCCGATCCCGAGGATGCTGGTGGTGTTTGCCGGAGTTTCTCAAGATACACAAAAGACCTTGAAGCTCCTCAAGAAGGAAGGTGAAGTTGTGAACTACAACTACATGAGTGACTACACCGGCAATGCACACAAGTGCCTCATGGCCAAGTTGGTTGATGATGACACTCCATCCTCCTCGGCTAAGATCAAGGTAACCCCTATTGATGAGTCCTTCATGTTCTCTTCCGAACCTCATGATGAATTTCATGATGCGGAAAGTGACGATACTCATGCCATTTGTGAAGATTTTTTGTTTGCTAAAGTGAGAAAAATGATGAGCTCTCTTAAAGGCAACAAGCTCAAAATGTTTCATATACTTATGGATGTGGTGGGTAAGCACTCCACAACCATTAAGGACCTCGAAATCCTCCTCACCGAGGAAAAGGAGAACTATACTCTCCTTGAGCGAAAAATTGACTCTGAGGAAGCTCGAAATGATAACTTGTGCAAAGTTGTTCACGCATCAAATGACTTAAATGACAAGCATGTTGCCTCCTTGAAAAAGGAGAATGAAATATGTAAGGAACTTGCTAATGAGATGAGCAAGCTTGTGGAGCTAAACGCCTCTCTTTCTAAGTATGTTGAGGTACTCACCGTGTCTCTCAAGACAAAAGATGAGGAACTCATCACCCTTAAGAAAAATCTTGAGGCTCACAAACTTGCTCATATAAAAACACTTACTAAAATGTCTCCTCCCACTATTGTGCATATTGATGCTTGTGCCACTAACTCTTCCCTTCATCAAGCATATCTCATTGAGGAGAACTTAGCTCTTCATGCTCAACTAAAGAAGGGCCTCTTGACTTGTGCCCAAGGCAAGAAAAACCTAAATGATGTATTAAGTCATCACAAGGAGTCCTTTGCTAAGGAAGGACTTGGGTTTGATCCAAGTACAAGTGTGA
The DNA here is from genome assembly GCA_950022295.1 of Bromus sterilis. Taxonomy (NCBI): domain Eukaryota; kingdom Viridiplantae; phylum Streptophyta; class Magnoliopsida; order Poales; family Poaceae; genus Bromus; species Bromus sterilis. The sequence goes on from OX465599.1 coordinate 66,381,939, forward strand.
CAAAGGATGTCACCCTTAGAAAGGAATCAAATCCCCAAAAGGTGATCTTTGTTTGTGAAGGGCACAAGGACAAAGGTAAGAAAATTGTTGATGAGGTTAGTGTTGGGAATGGGAAGGCCATTAGGGGCAAGCCCACTCCTAACAATAAGAAGGAGAAAATGCCTCCATCCTATGTGCTCCGTAAGGCAAAGGATGGAGAGGTGTTTGAAAAATTCATTGGCCCCCATAATGCTTTCCTCTTCTATACCATTTGGGTGCCAAAGACCCTCGTCACTAACCTTAGAGGTCCCATTGCAAAATGGGCACCTCTAACCAAAGCTTAAATCTATGTGTAGGATGCTATCTCCGGTGGAGTCAAATGGGTGATTGATAGTGGATGCACCAATCATATGACCGAAGAAAGCCGTTTGCTCAAGGACTTCATGGATGAAATTCAACCATACATGATCATTGTCTTTGGTGGTGGTTCCAAGGGAAAGGTACTTGGGTTGGGCAAGGTGGCTATTACAAATGACATGTCTCTTGCAAATGTCATGCTTGTCCAATCCCTTCAATACAATTTGCTTTCTGTTCGTCAATTGGCTTCCATTGGTTATGATACACTATTTGTTCTAACAACTGTGAAAGTCTTTAGGAGAGATACTCTCGAAGTGGCCTTTGTTGGAGAGTTGGATGGCAACCTTTATACGTTTGATTTCTCGAAAAAGAGTACTTACCATGCAACGTGTCTAATGGCCAAGGCCGACAAGGGGTGGCTATGGCATCGCCGGCTATCCCATGTCGGTATGAGAAATCTAAAAGATCTCCTAAAGGGTGAACACATCCTCGGACTAACAAACGTGTCTTTTGAGAAAGATCGTGTGTGTAGTGCATGCATAGCCGGGAAGCAACATCAAGAAAAGCATACCCCTAAGAATATCGTGTCAACTTCAAAGCCTTTGGAGATCCTTCATGTGGATCTCTTTGGTCCTCCATCATGGGATAGTCTTGGTGGGAAGAAATATGGTCTTGTCATTGTTGATGATTATTCAAGATACACATGGGTGTTTTTCTCAAGTCCAAGGACGAGACGAAGGCAACCTTCATTGATTTTTCCAAGCAAGCACAAAGGAAATACAACATGGCCATCTTGGAAATACGAAGTGACAATGGCTCCGAATTCAAGAACTACACCTTGGAATAATTCTTGAGTGATGAGGGGATTGAAGATCAATATTCCGCACCTTACACCCCTCAACAAAATGGTGTAGCCGAGAGGTAGAACCGTACTCTTGTGGAGATGGCTCGGTCCATGTTGGATGAGTACAAGTCACCATCTTTCTTCGCAAGATCTTGATGAAGACCCCCTATGAGCTTCTAACCGGTCACAAGCCAAACGTCAAATACTTCTGAGTATTCGTTTGTAAGTGTTTCTTTCTCAATAAGAAAGACCGGTTGGCTAAGTTTCAATCCAAAACAATTGAGGGTATATTTGTTGGGTATGCTTCAAACTCTCACGCATACTTGTGACGTGGAGTTTGATGAATTTAATGGCTCCCATGGGGAGCAAGTGGATCTAAGTGATGTAGGAAATAATGAAGATTCTTCTAAAGACATCTTGGCTATGGGCATTGGAGATCTTGTGCCCATTGCTCAAGTCCCTAGAGATGATGAGGTGTGTGATGGTCCAAGTGTTCCACCACCACAAGCACCGCCTCCTACCACCCAAGATCCGATTGCTCATGATGAGCCCACTATCCAAGAACAAGAACAAGACCCTACACAATCCGATGTTGTTGCTCAACCACAAGTTGAGGTTGCGGTTGATCCACATGATCGACTTGACCACATTTGCTTTGGAGAAAATGATGAAATTGATGATGGATCCGCCCTTGATGATGAACCAAATGTTGTTCATGAGCCCAAATGGGTGGAGCCTAGTGAAACTCCAACTTCCATCATGCCATTGGTGGCTAGACGTGTTGATGTTGACAAGATCCTCATGGGATTGGGGCAAGGTATAGTTACTCGTCGTCAACTTATGAAATTTTGCGCTCACTTCTCGTTTGTGTCTTGCATTGAACCGCTTAGGGTTGAACAAGCACTTGAGGCATGCGGATTGGCTCATTGCAATGCAAGATGAGCTCACTAGCTTCACCCGGAACGAAGTTTGGTCTCTCGTGGAGAGGCCTTCAGGTCATGATCATAACATCATTAGAACCAAGTGGATCTTCAAAAACAAGCAAGATGAATATGGTAATATCATTCGAAACAAGGCAAGGCTAGTGGTTCAAGGGTACTCCCAAGTTGAAGGCTTGGATTTTGATGAGACCTTTGCTCCCGTTGCTCGCCTTGAATCTATACGCATGTTTCTTGCTTATGCCGCATTCAATGGATTTCCATTATTTCAAATGGATGTAAAAAGTGCTTTCCTTAATGGTCCTCTACAAGAGGATGTATATGTAGCACAACCACCCGGCTTTTGTGACCCTCATCACAAGGACCACGTGTACAAACTTCATAAGGCATTATATGGTCTTAAGCAAGCCCCCAGGGCTTGGTATGACCATCTTAGGAAGTTTTTACTCGAGGAAGGGTTTGTGAGGGGTGTCATTGATGCCACTCTTTTTACCAAGAGAACCAATGGTGAATTGCTCATATGCCAAATATATGTAGATGACATAATATTTGGTTCTCTTAATCCATCTTTGTGCAAGTGGTTCTGGGAAACTATGACCAAGAACTTTGAGATGTCCATGATGGGGAGCTTGAAGTAGTTCTTTGGATTTCAAATCGAGCAATTTTCCGAAGGAACCTTCATCTCTCAAACAAAGTACATTCAAGACATGCTCGTGAAGTTTGGTATGAAGGATGCCAAGCCATGCAAGACACCCATGCCAACCAAGGGATATCTAGATCAAGACCTTTCCGGTATTCTGTTTGATGCTACTCTTTATTGTTCTATGATTGGGTCATTGCTTTACCTTTGTGCATCTGGACCGGATATTATGCTTAGCGTAGGAATGTGTGCAAGATATCAAGCCTCTCCTATGGAGAGTCATCATTTGGCGGTTAAGCGCATTCTTAGATACCTTGTTCATACTCCTTTGTTGGGTCTTTGGTACCCCAAGGAAGCCAAGTTTGATCTCTTGGGGTACACCGATGCGGATTGGGCCGGAGATAAGGTGGATCAGAAGTCAACATCCGGTTCATGCCAATTTCTTGGGCGCTCATTGGTAAGCTGGCATTCCAAGAAGAAAAATTGTGTCTCCCTCTCCACCGCCGAAGCCGAGTATGTGGACGACGCAAGTTGTGCTACTCAAGTTCTATGGATGAGGCAAACCTTGAAGGATTATGGCCTCACCTATAAGAAGGTACCCATCTTATGTGATAATGAAAGTGCTATCAAGATTGCCAACAACCTGTGTCAACATCCTCGCACCAAGCATATTGACATTCGTCATCACTTCATACGGGATCACATTCAAAAGGGTGATATTGTTCTTGCACATGTTGGCACTGACAAGCAACTTTCCGATATTTTCACGAAACCATTGGATGAAGCAAGGTTTTGCCAACTAAGGGGTGAACTTGGTATCTTGGAACGTTATAGCTTCTCGGCCTAGGGGTATCTTGCTCTCATTCATGCACATAGCAACTATCTTGTCTAGATGTAGGCATATATGTAGGGGGGATACACTCAATCAATGAGTTCTCTCCTTCTAGGTGATGCATAAATGGATCCCCACATCAACAATCCGCGTGCTCACCACGATGAACCCACGTGTAGCGATTATCGATGGAGTAAGTGTCTTTGAACCCAAGGTACATCTTCGCGGTGTCAAAGCACTATACACTCAAACATGGTGGCTTCGGCCACCGCCTCTCCTTTGTGAAAGGTTTGATTTGCTCATCAATGTGTGCATCCATGGTTATGATTTTGTGTGTTTCTCTACTTTTGGCCCCTGTGAAGGTTGTTTGAAATTATTGCGTCAACTATTTTTCCACATTTTCGGGCTTATACGTCAAATCCCAGTAGCATGTCGGAAATCCATTGGATTTCGGACGTCCGACACGTCGGACGTCCGAAACTCGTCGTATTACCGACATTCCCTGTGGCCCACACCTGATTGCCCAGCCTGCGCAGACTCAGCCATCTTCGGAAATCCGTTGGATTTCGGACGTCCGACACGTCGGACGTCAGAAACGCATCGGACGTCCAAAGTTGGATGCACTATATATACTGGGCGTCGGGCCGAGGGGGTAGTTTTATTTCCCCCTTAAAAGTTAAGATGATCTATTAACATCCAAATTTTAAAAAATTGGGATGTTACAAATCTACCCCCTTAAAATGAATCTCGTCCTCGAGATTCGAGTTGGCTCGCAATGGTTAAAGATTGGTATCTAGAGAAATCCAAAATCAACCCCTTATGGAAAAATCCATGCTTCTTTTCAACTTGATATGAGCAATGTGATGCACCATTACTGTAAGGAATGACCACAATACTGGGACTTGATTGGAATCTTACCGGATTCCAAGTCTGATGCTTTATTGAAACTTCCCACATCGACGTAATTCACATGACCTCTCTCCACATGATCACACCTCTTTCGTCCAGACTTCCCCACATTGACATGATTAACGTGCTCTCTTTCAAAAAGACCAGGCTTCTTTTCTCCAAAATGCCCATTCCCACTAGCTGGTTCAGTGCAGTCTCTTGCATAATGTCCAGGCCTCTTGCAATTGAAACAAACTACTTTTCTCATATCCCTCCTGTGCGTCGAAGGGGTGTGTGGTTGATTGGCGTCCCCTCCATTGGAGTTATATCCATGGCCATTGTGCTTACCCTGTTCATTATGCACATCAGGGTATGTTGATGTGGTACGAGGCTTCTGCTGAACTCCTGAGTTATACTTGTCATTGTTGTTGTTGTATTTCATTTTTCGATTTTCTATGACATGGTGCTTTCCCTCAAGTACAATAGACCTATCAATAATCTCTTGAAAATTTGCAAAGGTGGCCACAGTCAACTGAACTCCCAACTCATCGTTGAGACCCTACAAGAACTTCTCCTGCCTGGCTGCATCCGTGTTGACATCATTTGGAGCATAGCGGGCGAGCTTGTTGAATTCCTCCACATACTCTTCTACTGTGCGACCTCCATGGCGCAAACTGCGGAACTCCTTCTTCTTCAAAGACATGGCGCCTGCAGAGACATGTGCGGCGCGAAAATCAGCCTGAAAGTGCGCCCAAGTGATGGTGTCGATGGGATAAGTCACCAAGTAGTTGTCCCACCATGCTGTGGCAGGACCCTCCAGCAAATGTGAGGCAAACCTCACTCTCTCTACCTGAGTACAACCAACTGTCTCCATGTTCCGGCTCACTGAGCGGTTCAGGAGTGCTAGAGAACCTCTGAGGATTTAACCTCAGGAACCTAGCAAGCGTGTCCACTAGTGGGGGTGGGGGTGGCGCATTGTTGTTGTTGTTGCCCATATTCTGAGTGAGCAACTGGATCAACTGGGCTTGTCCTTGAAGTAACTGTTGCATATAGGCTGGCACTTCATTGTTGTTGTTCCCATTGCCCGTAGGATCACGTCTCGACGGCATCTGGTAGGTGAGCAGAGGTGAGGTTTAGAAATAAACAGGTCTAAGGGGAATCACTACCCATAAGCACACAATAACAATCAAGCTCTCGCAAACACACAAGCCACACAAGCACAAACAATCCTAATATCAACTAGACGCATAACGATAAATTATCTTAAAATGGTGGTCTGCCAACTAATCTTTCTCATATAACACTGATATGATTACAAGGGTCATCTACAATTTAAAAGAGAAGATAGTCAACAATGAATGAAGATATGAATACCATAGTAAGGTCTAATAAGTAGGAAAAAGTTGCAAAGTAGAATTTTCACGCCTACGGCTTTTCTAATCCATTTTCTAGGGGGACGACCTACTGTCAACACACTGCTCTGATTCCATCTGTAACGACCCAATTCACATAGAATCAGAGTCTCTGTGATCAAGTGCTAGTCCCTGGATCGAACTCGCTAGCACACACAGTATAATAGATGAATATCAAAGTACAAGTACATCATTATTACATCGTATGATCCAGAATTACAAACAAATAACAACTTGCATAGATCAAGGCTAGCTTATTCAATATAATTATAGCGGAAGGAAAACTAGTAGCGAGGAGTCCCATCAACATCCACAAGCGACATGCTGAGTGTAGACTCGCAACCCTATCATAACACACTAATCTTCTGAGAAACCTGCAACACGAAGGTTACAGCCCGAACACGGGTCAGTACATGTGATTTGTACGGCAATTAACACAAGTGATAAAGCAATTCTACAACTAATTTCAAATCAATAACATGGATCAAGCTTGGTTTGTTGTACATAAATTTGGTATTCACCTACTTCTACCTACTACTCAACATTTTTATTATCTTAAGTTAATATCAAGCCACAAGGACAACATCTAACTAAACCGCCTATGAGAGCCCCCAGGATCATAGGATTGCTAATGGCAGCCATGAGAGCCCTCGGGATCATGGTTTCGTGAGTATTGTAGAGCCCTCAGGATACAATAGCACACGTACCTCCTATTCGTGGACATCATAGAGCCCTCAGGATACGATGCCACTACAAACACGTTTGTGACTGTTACAGAGCCCTCAGGATGCAACATCATCCTATCGTGAAAACTGTAGAGCCCTCAGGATACAGTGCCACTACCTAGATACAAAGTGAACATTGCAGAGCCCTTAGGGTACAATACCACACAAACAATCGTACGTGAATATTACAGAGCACTCAGGATGCAATACCACTATACAGTACCTCAATTGCAAGTTACTATTTTACTACAAAAATGTTGTCACAACACTTGAAAGACACAATAATTCCCCCCATGATTATCACTGCAACCGTAAGCATATAATCACATAGCACAAGAAATACCAAAACACAACAACGTTGGAATATAATGATCAATCAAACATGTGGCTATCCTACCAGGTTTTAGCATAAGGTAGTAATATTTCACATGCATAGAAACATAGTATGTGCATAACCAAAAGTGAAACCTGCCTTGAACGGTGTTGAAGTACTCTAACACTTATTTCTGATCCTTTCTGCACTCCAAACAATCTACACGATCAAACAATAATGCATTCAATACACCATATAACACATAAACAATGCAACAGTAAAAGAACCAAATGAACAGCAATAAAACCAACTATACAGTAGCTAAACGATAACTACAAGTCGCCACGATCCCAACGCAACAGGAATCGGCGAAAACGGATACACCGTATAAAAGATACGGTCACCTGAAGTTTGAATTTAAATCTGTAAAAAATTCAAATTCGAAACTTGTCATAGTGAAAAGTAAATCCTACTGTAAACTAGACTTCACCACGGTCGCAATCCAAAAAGAATCACCTAAAACGGAGCTATGGTTTAAAAGATATAGCGAATAACGTTTTAGGGTCAAAACTGTGAAAAAGGGCCTAATCGAAATTAAAATAACTTCTCTGCCGCGAACAGGTCCTCGGCTACGGAGCGAACGGTGCGGCGGACGTCTGCTAAATAAATAAACCGGCGGTTAACCAGAAAACCAAAAAAAACCAGAAAACCTTAGAATTAACCGGATCTGGATCTAGCCAGATCTAAACTACACCGTTGGATGGGGATCCAACGGCCCCGGGGTGGCGGCCCGGCCAACTCCGGCCAGCCAGCGGCGGCGTGCCGGCACGTGTAGGGATGGCAGGGCGCGGCTCTAGGCGGCGCGGCGGGCTGCGGATGCCGGCGCAAGGGGGCGCGGCCGGCTGTGTGTGCGCGCGAGCGGCGGCGCTCGGCTGGGCGGGCGGCTCGCCGGCGCCGCGGTGGCCGGCGGCGGCTGCCGTGGCGGTCGCTGGGTGGGCGCGGCGGTGGAGGCGAGGAGGCGGGGCGAGGCAGCGGCGGTGTCTCACCTCGTCGCCGGCCGTGGGCTCGGCGGTCGGGGTGGCGATGGCGGTTTCGACGGGGCGGCGGTGGCGAGGCGGTCGGGCCCGCGGCGAGATTTTTTTTCTTAGGGTTTTCCAAAAACGAAAAATAGGAAAAAAAAACAAATATATATATAGCCCGGATTAAAAAAAATTCCTGAGTCCGAGTCGGGCCCGAATTGCACGTAGCGCAAAATAGCCGACTAGGCCTCTGGAAGGCCCAAAACGAAAACTCATTTTTTTAATATTTTTATTTGGTCAACCGACTACGGAGAACATTTTTAAATAATACAATATGAATTTGAAAAATATTACAGCAATAAAATAAAATAATAAAAATAATTGTTTTTGCCGAAATTATTATTTCAGCAATTATGCAATTTTCATAAATACCTTTTATGCAATAAACTCCGTATGAAAAATTATAAAAATCCCAAAAATTAAATTTGAGCCATTTATAATTTCTATGACACAGTTTATAAACACCCAAAAATATTTTCCACACTTTTCAACCTAATTTAAAATGGGGATAAGTCATATTGTATCCTCTCCAATAAAATTGCCTTAAGTCGAAAAATGTTTAAAATATTCAGAAAATCCAAATAATGAAAAAATACAGCATGACATGCATAAGATGATCTATTAACATCCAAATTTACAAAAATTGGGATGTTACATCCTTGCATCTCCTTACTCTAGGGATTCGCGATGGTGAGGACGAAAACCTGCGGTCGCAAGAATTGTGAGGCCTCCGGTTCCCGTGGTATGCTCATGCCTATCTTTCCCTCCTTCGTGTGTCTCCATTTGTTGGTTAGCGTTTCTTGCTCATATTCCTCACGTATGGCTAGGTGGTTCCGGGGATGAACCGCCCCAAACTTGGGGTGCGTCGCCCGACTAAGGGCTCCTCATCGGCGTCTGGTGCTCGTGATGATGAGGATCCTGCTGATGCTCCTCCTATGCCTCCGATACATATCTCATCTGAGCCGGTGGTTGCTACTGGCCGTATGATGGCGGACTACTCGAAGATTTCTTTGGATGCATACCGCAAGCTTCGCCGTGTTAATCAGTTTGAGACTCCTCGGGATTGTTTGGATGGCAGGTTCCGGACCAATGTGCAGGCCGATATCTTCACGTCAGTTGCAGTTCGTCAGGAAGTTGCAAACTCTCATTCCTGCATCCCCCTTGACTTCATCCAGGAACATACGGACAAGTTTCCCTGTGTGATGGATATTATTGATTCTGTGGGGATCGGTCCAGTCTTCAGCTTTCGGCGTGACTAGAACACTGTTGCGATCCTCCAATTCTATTCCACATGCTACTTCCACACCAATCACCGAGAGATATCATGGATGACTGGTGAGCAGCAATGCACGGCCACGTTTGCTCAGTTTCAGGGAGCCCTGAACATTCGCTCCTCTGGTGTCCGGATTCATGCCACTACCAAGGAGAAGCCCAAGGGGATCAATGACTGTCTGTGTTTTGTTAAGTCTGGGATTCGTGGTGATGACAGCTACAGGAAGGCCAATGACATATCCATTTGGAAGGAGCCCTATAGGTTCCTGTACCAGTGCTTTCTCAGGACTCTGTATCCCAAGTCAGGTGATAAGACTCATTGCAGCAGCTCTGCTATCACACTGATGTGCCATATCCATGACACCCCTCTTAAGCGTCTTGATGTGGCCCACTATCTTTGGCACGAGATTCGGATGGCGAGCCTTCAGCAGCGTCGCCAATATCCCCATGCACCCTTCATCATGGCACTCATTCAATACATCGTCTCCTCTCCATTGGAGATCACTCAGCCCCACGCTGTTTGGTCCATTCCGGAGCACATGTACTTTGATGCTCCTAAGGTTGTCCTGACACGCCCTGTTCCGATGCACACCACTGTTCGTGGCAACCTTCACCGTCAGTCTGTGGAGCAGGCTCCTATGCGTCGTATGGCTCAATTCTTGGGTAAGGCCCAAGCGGCTATGGTGCGCGCTATTTTGTTCAACATCCACTCCAACCACACGGTGGTCTCGCGTCTCATCCAGTCCAGGAACTCCCTGAAGGCCCGTCTGCGTGCAACTGGAGAGGCCAACGCCAGTGATGATGAGCGCCTTCCCTATGCTCCTCCCGCTGATCTTGGCTTCGATTTCCCTACGGGACCGGAGTGGGCGGATTTCTTCCCTGGAGACCCTGGCGCAAGTGGCAGTGGGACTCACTAGTTTCGTCAGCGTGTGTGCCCCTTTTTGGTACTTGCTTCCAAAGGGGGAGAGTCATATGTGTTTTACTTATGTTGTCTAGGTGATCGAGACTTGATTATGTCGTTGTATGGGATCTGGTGTGTTAAGACCTGTTTGTGTGATCTTTATGTGTACTTTGTGTTATGCATGGTGTTGCTCTTGCGTTTGGCTAGCTTTTGGCTTATGGGTCTATTATGTTTGGGTGCAATCTAATATGTCATCTCCATAATCAATGATTGCTTTCCTTGATATCAAGTATTGTGACTCGCCCCAAATGTGTGCATCTTGTGTAAAGTAAAGTATCTTATATGCACACATTAAGGGGGAGTTCATAGTAAAACTTGCTCCCACCAAAAGAAAAATCTGAATAATTTTGGGAGCTATATGTATGTTGTCATCAACTACCAAAAAGGGGGAGATTGAAAGTGCTATCTTGCCCTTAATTATATTTTGATGTTGATGACAATGTACATATAGAGGACTAATAATGTTTGCCAAGTATATCTCAGGTTTTAGTCCTCGGTTCGTTGTGGTGGTGGATCAAGGACCATCTAATCATGTCAATATGCTCAAGATACGGATCCAATCCATGTTGAAGCGTAAGCTTTTCGGTTTATCTTGAGTATAGGGATCCCTGCACTATTAAGAGGGGATCAGTGGGTTTGTGTTTAAGATTTGCTCAAAGCTAATTAAAACAAAAACATCTCGACACAAAATCGGAGCTCAAATGTAAAAATCTGATCACTGCTTTCGGGCATCCGACGTGTTTCGGACGCCCGACATTTCAAAGTTTCGGACGTCCGACAGCCATCGGACGTCCGACATCTCATATACCGTTTTTCGTAGGAAAGGTCAGTAGGCATGTAAAAATTCCGGACTTCCGACGTGTTTCGGACGTCCGACCCCTCGGACGTCCAAACTCTGTCGGACGTCTGATGTGCTACTGACCTTTTTCTTCTGGTGTTGGTTGCTGCACTCATATTGAACACTTCGAACGTCCGACATGTGAACTTTCGGACATCCGACACCTGACGGACGTCCGACACTTACATAGCATATTTCCCCAACGGCCATTTCGTCCCTTGGGCTATAAATACCCCCTCACCTCCACTTGTGAGGGTTGACCACTTCATTTGCAAACACCCAAGAACACAAGTGCTCCCTCTCACTCTCTCCCTCACCAAATCTCAGATCCCGGAGAGTTCCTTCAGAGTTCTTGACGGATCTTTCACCCAATGATAGATCCGCCCCTTCCCCATCTTCCAACCAAAGCAAATAGCGTTTTGAGCAAGTCTTGAGCATTTCCGATTGATCTTGTTACTCTTGGAGGATGGAGACTCCTAGGCGGGTAGGAGTTCTTCGGAGAGGAATCGACCATTGTGATTACCCCCGTTGAGTTTGTGAGGGTTTGGTGACCACCTTTAAGGTCAACCGGTAGTGGTTGGGAATCGCCTTCGTGGTGATATCTCAAGGGGAATAGAGTGAGCCTTCGTGCCATTGGCGTGCCTTCGTGGTTTCACCCACTCTCTCCGAACGCTGAGTAGCTTCCCTCCAAGGAAGTGAACATCGGGATACATCGTTGTCTTCGCGTCATTCGGTTATCCCTACTCTTTCCCCTTATTACTTGTTCTACCGTATTATTTACCCCTCACGTGCTTTAGTATTTTGTGCTTATTGTTTATCTTGTCACAACTAGGTAACCCTTGCAATTGTTAGGCTCACCTTTATCTTCCGCACTATTGCCTAAAATTGTTAAGTAGTGTTAAAATTTGTAATAAGACCTATTCACCCCCCCTCTAGGTCTATCTCGATCCTTTCAGAAACCTGAAATACAAAAACAGCAGAAAACAGAAACTGGCACTGGGGTGCACTGAGTTAATAGGTTAGTCCAAATATGATCAAAAGTGTATGTAAGTGCATCAATATCATAGCAATATCACACAAAAGATGCATGGAGCAAGCATAAATTATAGATACGTTTTGGACGTATCAACATCCCCAAGCTTAATTCCTGCTCGTCCTCGAGTAGGTAAATGATAACAAACATAATTACTGTGGTGAAATGCTACCAACCATATAAGAACTTTTAAGTAAAGCAATCAAGGCATGTAATCCAATTCAAGTCATAACAAGCAAGAGTCTATATTTAGCATTGAAACAAGCAACATAAGAACATAAAGGTGCAAGAGCTCTCGTTGTCCGTGAGTCGAATGTCTGCAAATGGTGTTTGCGTGCAAGTAAGGGGATAGGTCTATACGAGAAAAAAAAAGTATTTTTGTGTTGAGAACTCAATCTACTAAAGTTTCACACTTGTTCTTCTTTGGAATCTTATCTTGACTCATCCCCGGACCACTAGTCAGGTACAAGTCAAAATGATCCACTCCTTTTCAATATTTTGAGCACTATTGCAATGGACGAGCGTAAGCAAGAAAGTTGACACTTAGGATGGCAAAAATAGAATATGGTGGAGGAGGAAGACAAAAAGGGTGTGAAAGGCTCACATCAATGAGGACAATCATAGGCAAGAGAAAGCCAAATGATAGATATGATTTGAGGAGTAGGGATTGCCATGCAACGGATGCACATATGAGCTAAGGTAAGCTATCCAATGGAACTAGTGGGGGTGCATCCAACTTGCTTTCTCAAGAAGACCTAGAACTCATTTGATGAGGCTCGTCATTGGAATATACAAGCCAAGTTCTATAGTGTGAAGGTCCCCACATAGCTATATGCATAAATGATAATCTCTATGGATTACAAGATATAAGAGGGAATACGAGTGTGGATCTCTCAAAAGGAATAGTAGTGTGCCCCCTTCTCTCTTTTTATTTATTTTTCTCTTTTTTCTATTTTTTGTATTTTTTTTGGTGGCCTCAATGGCTCTTTCTATTTCTCTCATTTGTCCTCTTTGGGATATTTTTATTTGTCCTCTTTGGGATCTTTTCCTCACTTTAGGGGCAACACTCTATATATTACAAAAGGTATAGAAGATCTTTCACACTTTACAAAAGTACTCAAATCATAAAGAAGACGTAACTATCATGATGTATGCAAATGTATGCCTCTGCCAGTGTAGCAGGATATGCAATGATACTAGAGCGTCATGTAGCAATGATTATGGCAAGGCCCAACTAGCATGCGGCTCACCGATCAAGCAAGTAGAATGTATGACATGAAGATCAAGTCATGAGAAGGTGGATGTTTGATACACGAGATAGCTTCTCGTCCCTCGTTGGTTACCCCAAGTGGAAGGTGAGATGTAGCGTAGCAGAAAGTTTCCCTTAGCGAAGATGCTAAGGTTTAAAGTATCGAACCCGTAGGACTCCAAGGCCGACAAGAAGGTGGTTCGTCAAGTGATGCGTCGTTGATAATCACTTGCTTCTCCTGGACCTGCACACACAGAGATAGCTTCGCTTCCCAACGAGTACAGAGGAGTTGTCAATTCCTTCGGCCTTGTTGTTTACGAAGGATAAAACACACGGGATAATAATGATAGTGATAACAACGGAAAAGTAAATACTGAAAGTAAATTGAAGGTGTAAACAGTATGGTAAATATGGACCGGGGTCCTATGATGTTCACTAGTGATGTCTCTCTCCCAAAAGACGATAGAACAACCATGCGAGGTAAACAAATTACAGCTGGGCAATTGAAAGGATTATGTGCGCAAACCAATGCTAATTATGCTATAAAGAAAGGAAGAGGCTCAAAAGCACGGGCGGTACGCCAAGACAAGTAGACCGAAATCCATCTGCATCTACCCACTAATCATCCACCTTGAGATATCTATCCAGAACATCTCGCTGGTATTAAGTTGCGAATCCCACCCAAAGTGTAAACTCAAAGCAACAGACAACTACATTAAACAACTTTGCGTAAAGTAAACAATCCTTGCACCCGCAAGTACAAGCACCGTTGTTTTCCCCCTTGTGGCAACAACACATCCCCTAGACTCATGTTTCTGTCACTCAAGTTAGTCATCGGGGGCATGAACCCACAATCATGCATAACGCTCCCTCTTGGAGTCACTACCTACTACTTGGCCAAAGCAATAAACAACAACGGGGGACATGCAAGAATTACTCAAGAACATAAATATAAAAGAAGAGAATCAAATATATAACTCAATCACAATATGAACATAATCTCATAATCCATCGGATCCCAGCAAACTCAGCATAGCAACAGCAGAAAAGGTTACATATGTGCCTCGATCATGTAGGGCAGCTCACAAGGTCTAATCCATGAAGAACAAAGAGGGGAGGAGAACATCACATAGCTACTGATCATAGACCCATGGTCCAACGTGGACTACTCTTGGTTCATCCGGGAAGCGTCCATGGTGGTGGAGAAGCTCCCGGAGGTGGTTCCTCCCTCCGGCAGGGTGCCGGGAAGAGGTCTTCTGGTGCTCCCGATCTTGGAAGCGCGTCGGCGGAGGAACAGAGGAGAGATCGCGAAAAATGGTTCCGTCCCCGAGGGTTTCTAATCACGGGGAATAAATAGGCGAAAGGGGCAGCCAAAGGTGGGCCAGAGGCTCCAGGCGCCCCCCCCCCCTAGCGCGGCCAGGGGTGAGGCTGCGCCCTCTGGCCGACTGGGCCCCCTGGCTCCCCCCTGGCCCCTCTCGGGCTCTTCGCGAAGCTTCCGGTACGCTGATTTTCCCTATATTTTTCCCGGAATTTTTCTGGTACTTTTAATAAGGGGGAAACCTGAAATAGAAAAACAGTAGAAAACAGGAACTGGCACTGGGGTGCACTGAGTTAATAGGTTAGTCCAAATATGATCAAAATTGTATGGAAGTTCATAAATATCATAGCAATATCACACAAAAAAGGCATGGAGCAAACAGAAATTATAGATACGTTTTGGACGTATCAACATCCCCAAGCTTAATTCCTGCTCGTCCTCGAGTAGGTAAATGATAACAAGCATAATTTCTGTGGTGACATGCTAACAACCATATAAGAACTTTGTAAGCAAAGAAATAAAATCATGCAATTCAAATCAAGTCATAACAGGCAAGAGTCTATATTTAGTATTGAAACAAGCAACATAAGAACATAAAGGTGCAAGAGCTCTCACTGTCCATGACTCGAATGTCTCCAAATGGTGTTTGCGTGCAAGAAAGGGTATAGGGATATACGAGAAAAAGTATTTTTATTGTTGAGAACTCAATCTACTAAAGTTTCACACTTGGTCTTCTTTGGAATCTTATCTTGACTCATCCCCAGACCACTAGCCAAGTACAGGTCAAAATGATCCACTCCTTTTCGACATTTTGAGCACTCATGAAATGGAGAGCGTAAGCAAGAAAGTTGACACTTAGGATGGAAAAGAGAGAATAAGGTGGAGGAGGAAGACAAAAAGGTGTGAAAGGCTCACATCAATGAGGACAATCATAGGCAAGAGAAAGCCAAATGATAGATATGATGTGAGGAGTATGAATTGCCATGCAACGGATGCACATGTGAGCTAAGGTAAGCTCTCCAATGGAACTAGTGGGGGTGCATCCAACTTACTTGCTCAAGAAGACCTAGAGCTCATTTGAGGAGGCTCATCATTGGAATATACAAGCCAAGTTCTAAAGTGTGAAGGTCCCCACATAGCTATATGCATGAATGATAATCTCTATGGAGTACATGATATAAGAGGGAGTACGAGTGTGGATCTATCAAAAGGAATAGTAGTGTGCCCCTTCTCTCTTTTTATTTCTTTTTCTCTTTTTTCTCTTTTTTGTATTTCTTTGGTGGCCTCAATGGCTCTTTCTATTTCTCTCATTTGTCCTCTTTGGGATCTTTTAATTTCTCCAATTTGGGATCTTTTCCTCACTTTAGGGGAAACACTCTATATATTACAAAAAGTATAGAAGATCTTTCACACTTTACAAAGTACTCAAATCATAAAGAAAATGTAACTATCATGATGTATGCAAATGTATGCCTCTGCCAGGGTAGCAGGATATGCAATGATACTAGTGCGTCATGTAGCAATGATTAGGGAAAGTCCCAACTAGAATGCGGCTCATCGATCAAGCAAGTAGCATGTATGACATGAAGATCGAGTCATGAGAAGATGGATGTTGCATGGAAATATATCTCGGAAAGGCTATGGAAATGCCTTGGTAGGTAGGTATGGTGGCTGTTTTGAGGAAGGATATAAGGAGTTTTATGATGACAGAGCGTATCGTGCCAAGGGTTTGGATGTACCAGCGAAGGTGGACGCTAACTCTTGGAGTGAGAAGAAAGCAATGCACGGCACAGGAGAGGCTAGAAAAATATGGGAAGGTGGAAGTGTCAACTTTCGAATACTCACATTAGTCCGAAGAACTCATGCACTTATTATCGGTAACTCTCAATCCAATAAGGAGGTTCACAAAGAGACAAGTACCCCGAGGAGGAGTGTATGGGGGTTTGGTTATCCTTGCGCATCCCCGACTCATGGTACGTGAGTGTTCTCTAATATTCGACCCCTCAGAAGAGTAGTGATCCATCTAGTAGCTAGAGTTCTCAACTAATTTGTAGGTTTTGGAAAATAAGAACGGATTGCCAAAAATACGACATCTATCACTAATAGGCTAAAGCTCTTGACACCAAAAGTCCAAACATTACTCAAGGCAATACCTCAAAACTATTGCAAGTTACTACTACAAAAGAATAGCAACCTCAATTACCTACTTCAAGTCAAGACACAAAACTCAGTGCAACAGGAAAACTCTCTAAACGAGATAAACATGAAAACTCAAGAGAGTTCCAGCAATAAACTAAACAAAAGCTCTTTGAAAAGATAAACATGAAAGCTAAGAGCAAAACATGACAGCAGCTATGAAAAAGATAAAGAACACACACAGCAAAGATAAGCATGAAAAGTCCTATGTTGTGTTCTAAATTTTGGAAGTGGAGCGTGTTTCTCTCCCACACAAAGAAATCTGGGTTCTAACTTGTTATGAACAGCAAGCAAAGCTAAAGAAAACTAAAAATAAAACCTAAGAGCGAGACGCTCCAAGAATAGCACATAACGCATGAAGCGATAAAAATATAGTGAAACGAGAGACGAACTGATAATTTTTGATGGACAAGGGGATGCACGGGGGCATCCCCAAGCTTAGATGTTTGAGTCTCCTTGAATATTTCTTGGGGGTGCATGGGGGCATCCCCAAGCTTGAACGCTTGACACTTCTTAATCTTCTTTCATCATCTTCCCTCGCACACTTGAAAACTCCCTTCATACATAACTCATCATAATCTGATTAGCGAGGTTAGTACCCATAATAAAATAATTTTTCTCTACTGTAAATAAAGATAATCTTGAAGGGCTACTGTTTCTCAAGATTGCCAAAAAGTTTTTGCAAAGAAAAAGGAAGCTTTAGGTTTCCAAAATGAAGAAAAGGCAAAACAGGACAAAATCTGTGAAAAACAGACCAGCAGGTAGTAAAGAATTTTTTAGGGATACTTCTGCAACTCAAATCAAAAAACTCAGAACATACAAAAAGTTTCGTAATTGTATAGAGCACGCTGTGTAAAAAAATCAGCTCAAAAAGATGAACTGGGATTTTTCTAGTCACGAGGACAGAATCTGTTTTCTAGACAACATGTCACAACTTTCACTTCCCTTGTCGTATGAGGCTATAAAAGGCACAAAGCTTGAAAAGTAAAGATACAATGATGTTGCTACAGTACTAACAATCATCAATACCACTAAAAACAGAAGAAAAACAAAAAGTAAATCCTAAATTTGTTGCGGTCTGCCTCCCGAAAGCGCTTCCTTAAAGCCATTAGCTATGCTTAATGCAAATAAATCAAGTCGTATCAATTGATCCATCATCAAGATCATCAAAAACCTCTTCAATAATACAACCACTTTTAAGAGGTCTTCAAATAAATTCCTAATAAAGATACTTCTAGGAATAAAAGCAAAAGGCGGAAAATCAATGGGAGTCTCATTTATCTTAAAGAGAGGTATCTCTTCAAAAGTCTTCACAGTTTCAACCCCTTTGGCAATGGATAAATTATTTTTGAAACGAGCAGCCTTTGGAACATAAACGAACCTAGGTTCCTTATTTGCCGAAGTTTCCACCCTTTTGGTTTTGATTGAGTTGAAAGTAGTTCCTACAGTATCAATGATTTCCTCAATCTTATCAATCCTAGAAGGGTCCAAGTCATGGGATTTGATGGTCTCCAAGGTTTTAAAAAAATTATGCATGGAGCTATCTAGTCTATTCAAATTCCCTTGAACCTTACGATCCAACTCACTTATCTTTTTAATACTTGGCATCTCTAGCTCCATCTTTTCAAGTTTTTTCATAATATGAGCTAGGGCAATGTTCTCTTGAATGTTATCAACAGGGAGATTTCCAACAAGATTTTCCATAACACTAAGAGCTTCCCAAACTGGGGCTTCTATGAAATTCCCATTGATAGCAGTATCTAGAATAAACCTATTCCAAGAAGTAATTCCAACATAAAAGTTTCTAAGCATGATAGTAGTGGTTTGCTTCTTGGTGGCTCTCTTTTGAGAATCATTAATTCTATACCAGGCATCTTTCAAACTTTCACCACCTCTTTGTTTGAAGGTGAGCACTTCTGCCTCACCAAAGGCAAAAGGACCAGACATAATGATAACCAATAGCAAGGTAACTTTTTTTATTTTTGATAAAAGACACTAAAGCAAAAACTGAAAGGTAAACTAACAAGATTAAAAATCAAAGATAAAATATAGTGTGCAACTCCCCTATCTTGAAGAGTGGAGTCCCGGGCAACGGCGCCAAAAAATTTCTCGATACACGAGATAGCTTCTCGTCCTTCGTTGGTTACCCCAAGTGGAAGGTGAGATGTAGCGTAGCAGCAAGTTTCCCTTAGCGAAGATGGTAAGGTTTAAAGTATCGAACCCGTAGGACTCCAAGGCCGACAAGTAGGTGGTTCGGCAAGTGATGCACCGTTGATAATCACTTGCTTCTCCTGGACCTGCACACACACAGATAGCTTCGCTTCCCAACGAGTACACAGGAGTTGTCAATTCCTCCGGCCTTGTTGTTTACGAAGGATAAAACACACGGGATAATAATGATAGTGATAGCAACGAAAAAGTAAATACTGAAAGTAAATTGAAGGTGTAAACAGTATGGTAAATATGGACCGGGGTCCTATGATGTTCACTAGTGATGTCTCTCTCCCAAAAGACGATAAAACAGCCATGCGAGGTAAACAAATTACAGCTGGGCAATTGATACGTCTCAAGCGTATCTACTTTTCCAAACACTTTTGCTATTGTTTTGGCTTCATTCTTGCATGATTTGAACGAAACTAACCCGGACTGACGCTGTTTTCAGCAGAGCTACCAGTGTTGTTTTCTTTTATGCAGGTTTCTGGATATTTAGGTACGCTGGAAAAATCCCAAAAAAATATATAAAAAATCAACATTACAGAAGCTTCCGCAAGTCCAAAGGGGGGCCACAGGGCAGCCAGGTGGCAGCCAGGAGGGTGCCTGGCGCGGCCCAGCCCCTGGCCGCGCCACCTACCCTCCTGGCTTGGTCCCACGTCCCCAGGTGCCCTACTTTGGCCCTATTTATTCTCCCGACGCAGAAACCCCAGAACAGAAGTCGCTTTTCCAATCTACGTCACGGAGCCGCCGAAACCCTCTGTTCTTCTCCGGGAGAGCTAATCTGGAGGCTTCTTTGGCCTCCGGTGAGGGGAAATCATCGCCATTGTCATCATCATTGCCTCTCCATCACCCCTCCATGACTTCCTCTCTCATGTGTGAGTAATTCCCTGCTGTAGGCAAAGGGGATGGTAGGGATTGGATGAGTTAGATCATGTAATAGTTCAATCAGATTGTTGGGGGCATGTTGCCTATCATCTACTTGGTGTTTATCATCTCTGTTACAACTTGTTGCTCTTAATGCTTGTCACTTTGGGCCCGAGTGCCATGATTTCAGATCTGATCACCCTTTTGTTTCTTGAGTTTGTGGTGTTCTTGATCCTATCTATGAGTTGTATGCACCTATTATAGTCCGGAACCGGCGATCCCAATGGTGACAGCTTGGGACACCAAAGGGGATGGACTATAATTTGAGGATTCCGTGTATCCATGAAGTGTTAATGCTTTGTTCCGGTGCTCTTTGATAGGAGTACCTTAATCTCCCTAAGTTCATTTTGGCCCCGTTTGTAGCGGGAGGGTAGGACAAAAGATGTTGTGCAAAGTTCCTATTGCAAGCACGTACAACTACCTTGGGATACATGCCTGATGTTTGATATTTGCCTAGATGATCCTTTCTTTTATTTGAGCCTTGCCCGTGTTAGAATCTATTACATGTTCGTTCTCATCCAAGCAGCGCCCAACCATCCATCTCCCTAGCCTACAGTGTTTTCTTTCCTGTTGGTTACTAGTTGTTTACTTTTGTTGTTTTACTTTTGCTGTTCCATCACCACTATTATCACCACCACTACTACCACCGTATCACAATTGCTACTAATACCTTTGTGAAAGCAAGTGTTTATTTCAGGTGCGGTTGAATTGACAACTCAATTGTCAAAGCCTGTACGTATTCTTTGTGTCCCCAAGTGTCGAATCAATAAATTGGGTTATCTTGCCCGCGAAGACTATCTCGATCCCCTACAGTTGAGGGTTATCAAGTATTGTTTTCTGGCACCGTTGTCGGGGACCATAGCTTTATTTACAGGTCTACTTGAAGTATCCTACCTGCTGCACGCTATCCCGTACAAGAAGAGGTACTGCTCTTAGCACTAGTGCTAAACTTGATTCACCTTCAGTTATGAGTCAGTTTGATTCACCTCAGTTACATGCTACTTCTGCTGAGTCTGGCAATATTTCAGATTCTTTTGATGATGCTTCTACTACCTTTGAGACTACATGTTCACTTGGTTCGTTTATTGAAGAACAGATTGCTGCTGTTGCCCGATTCTCGGGTGTTGAAATTCCTGTTACCCAAACACCTATTGGAAAAACTAATAACTTTGGTGGCCTTAAGGAGAAACTCCTTGAGGATGATTATATTACGCTTGATGATGATTTTTGCAGGGAGCTTAATGAATGTGTTGATTCCAACCCTGCTACTATAAAGAAGTTGCTAGCAAAGCACTCCCTGAAGAACAAGTTTACTCCTGATCCTAGTTTTGCTACATCTCCTATATGCATCACTGATCCTGATTATGATTTCTCTGTTGATCTTTCACTTATATCCACAGTGGAAGCTGATCCCTTTTATGGCAGAGAAAATGATGATGCTATCGAGCACCTAACCAAACTCACTGAGTTGGGTGGCTTGTTTACTACTGATGAAAGGATCTGAAACTTTTATGTGACCAAGCTTCTTCCTTTTTCCTTGAAAGGAGATGCTAGAGCATGGTATGATGCACTACCATGTGGTTCCATTCAAATTCCTCAAGATATGGCTATATCTTTCGTTGATAAGTATTTTCCTGCTCATATGCAACATGCTGCTTTGCAAAGAATTTATAACTTTAAACAGTTGAGGGATGACCATCTCCCTAAATCTTGGGGGAGATTTTGCAGTTTGTTGAAGGCTAGAACGGGACACGAGATCCCTAAGAATGAATTACTTCATATATTTTATGCTGGTCTAACCGATGGGTCTGAATCCTATCTAGATAGTTGTGTTGGTTGTGTTTTCAGGCAAAGAACACCGTACGATGTGGAATAATTGATGGGCAAGATTGCCAAAAACCATGAAGATTGGTCCTTGCCTGAACCACCTCCACCACCAAAGAAGAGGGGCATGCTTGTCCTAAGCCCCCGAAGATATGCAAGAAGCGAAGAAGTCTATAAAAGAGAAAGGAATTAAAGCTAAGGACGTGAAGAATCTACCCCCAATTGAGAAGCTGTGTGAGCCTACCACTCACCCACCTATGATAGAGGTACACTCTCTTTTATATTTCAACGCAAGTGACATCCCTATTGGTAAACCTCCTGACCAATATTTAGATGAGCTTGATAAAAAAAATTATGAAGCAGAATCACTTCAATGAGAAGATACAAGGTCAGTTGCATGATAATACTCTTGCTATCAAACGTTTGCTTGATGTTCTAGGAAGAACAGTTAATCATGTTAAATGTCTTGTGAATCATTTTCATATGGTTCAAACTCAGCTTGAACAAATTTCTAATGTGCAAAAAGATTTGCTTGCTAATAATGCCAAACAGGACAATTTACATGCTTATGGTATAAAGACCCGGGGTGGAACACACACCCAGGACCCTCTCTATCCAGAAGGGCATCCAAAGAGGATCGAGCAAGATTCTCAAGTGTAGGAAGAAGAAATTGTTAGCTCTACGAAGAAGAAGAAGAAGAAACACAAGGAAGCTGACAATTCCAATGATCCTATAGAAGAAGAAGAACAAGCTGTTGATCCAAACAGCATATCTACCTCCGATGCTGAGACTGAAGACGGTGCCGAACCTGAAAAGGATGCTGAAAAGAATGGTCCACCCGAGGTTCATGAAGAAGAAGCACCCGAGAAGCGCAAGAAGTATACTAGAGAAGACTTTCTTGCAAGGAGACATGGGAAGGAACGAGAACCATGGGTACAGAAACCCATGCCTTTCCCAAGCAAGTCAGTCAAAACCAAAGAAGAAGAGCACTACAACAAGTTTTGTGAGTGGATGAAACCTCTTTTTCTTCAAATCCCTTTGACTGATGCTATTAAGTTACCTCCTTACTCTAAATATATGAAAGATATTGTTACTAATAAAAGAAAAGTCCCTAATGAGTCAATATCTACTATGCTTGCTAAGTACTCTTTCAGTGGCAAGATTCCTGAGAAGCTCGGTGATCCAGGTATGCCCACCATTCCTTGCTCCATAAAAAATAATTATTTTAGAACTGCTTTATGTGATCTTGGTGCAGGAGTGAGTGTTATGCCCTTTTCTCTCTACAAAAGACTTTGTTTAGAGAAATTAATTCCTACAGATATCTCTCTACAGATGGCCGACAAGTCCACATCCGTCCCGATCGGTATTTGTGAGGATGTTCCTATTGAAGTTGCCAATTGCTTAATACTTACTGATTTTGTTGTGCTTGACATGCCCGCGGATGGGAGCATGTCCATTATCCTTGGTAGACCTTTTCTTAACACCGCAGGTGCTGTTATTGATTGCAATAAAGGGAAGGTTACCTTCAACGTGAATGACAAAGAACACACGGTGTATTTTCCGACAAAGATCAACAAAAGGCATGGCCTTAACTCCATTGAGAATATCGAGACCGTGAAGATTGGAGAATGGGATTGTCCACTACATGTATACCATAAATACAAGACAATTATGGTGGCGACAATGTCCATTAAAGTGAGAGTGCAATGATCACTTCATAAGAGGCGAGACTTTCTGCGCTATATACCACAGGTTTGTTAGTAAGACATGACCAACCTTGCTAACTAGCATGTTTTATATAGGTAAAAAGTTGAGATTGTTATGTTTTCATTTCCTTTAGCTTTTATTCTCCTTGTTGTACCCAAGTTTTTGTGTTTAAAGCTTCACTTGTTCTAACTTTTGTCTCAAGTTCACGAAAGTTTTTGCAGCTTTTTGAACTTTGAAAGATTCTCTACAGTGAAGTTGCCCAGAAAATTCCAGAAAAATCAAAATCAAAATTTCCAGGTAAAAAGCCATCAGGAGGCACCTGAGGCTGACCAGGGGGGTCCACCCCTGGCCCAGGGGGGCAGGTGGCGCGGCCCAGCTCCTGGCCGCGCCACCCACCCTCCTGGGGCCCACAAGCACCCCCTGGTGGCCTCTCTTCCCTCACTCTCTCTCCTTCCTCCAAAAACTCGTGTTCTTGCTCTGGTTCTGCCGTTCTTGCTGTTCTTGAGCACGGAACCTCGATCTCCTTCTACAACCACTCATTTGAGCTGAAATTTGGAACAAATACTCTCTGGTATGTGACTCCCTCACCCCTCCAATTAGTTTTCTAGTTGGTGGCTTCATTAGTGAGTATTTAGTGGTTCTTGGTGTTGTTTAGTTGAGCTTAAATGTTTGTGTAGAAATTTATTTTTCAAGTTTTGTTGCTAGTTTGAGCCTTCGTAAAGTAAGTAGAATGTTTTTCCCAAACTAGTTTTGCTTAAATCTTCGTTTTTGTGAATTGTTAAAAATTTCATAAATGGAGAGGCTAGGAAAGTGGCTTGGGAAGAAGAAAACCGAGCGCTCTAGCTGTGTTACGCGTTCCGCAGCTTCACCTTCGACCACGAGGGTGAGCTACAATGAAGATATCGTACCCATAGAGATGTTGGACGCGTCACCCGCGAAAGCCATGGCATTTCCATGCGAAGATTTCATGGAGGATGCCGGCATACAAGAAGAGTTCTATGCTCTGTGTGCCAATGCAGGTTTGACACGGCTCGTTACGAGCCGTGTACCACAGTACGAGACACTCACCGCTATTTTTGTTAACAGTTTCAGGTTTTATTCTGACAATGATACTGTGGTGTTTCGACTTTATGAAAGATTGCTGACCATGCCTATGAGTATATTTTGTGAAGCTTTAGGTTTGCCAGGCTTGGTCGAGAAGAAGAAGAGGAAAAATGTCCAAACTGTTGCACTCAACACCCTCCTCGAATCATTCTGTAACACTGAAGTGAGGCCATCCAACCGTCAGAAGATTTCCAACATTATGTTCCCTCACCTCAGGTATTTCGCCTATTATATTGCTAGAGGAGTGTTGGCTCGAGACAACACGAGCAACACTTCTACGCCTGATACTGCTATCATGGCGAATGCCCTCTCAGGGAAGCACGAGTATCATGTGGGTTCGCTTATTGCGAAACGCCTTGCTACTAATAGTAACAAGGGGGGCCTCTTTTGTGGCGTCTATGCCACACTTCTTTTGCAGTTTCTCCAATGAGAACCGCGCCCAGATGATGCAATCTTTCCTTTTGTTAGCCTTGACTTGGCTGCCATGAAGAGGCATTTCTTTGTTACTAAGACCTCTGACCGCTATGCACTTGATTATATTTTGCGGTTTAAAGACGGTGTGGAACGCATCATCCGTCTACCTGCACCACTTGTGTTTGATTTTTCTCGCAGGAACGGATTTCGTTTTTCAGTGGCCGAGTTTGATGAGATCACGGGGAGATACCAGTTTCACGACCCCACGGAGGGGGTCGAGCCAGACGAGGAGGAGCGCATGGTATATCCACCAGTTCAGGAGGAGACCGTCACCCCCTGGGGTGAAGGGTCTTCCTCTGGATGGGGGGCGGGACCTTCCTCTTCCACGTGGGAGGAACCCAGGACTTTGGTGTACGGACCGGAGGACGCATACGACCCATGGGCATACCAGTACTACCCGGGAGCAGGAGGCTCCTCAGGACCGCAGTAGACGAGCCCCAACTTAAGCCAAAAGCCTAAGCTTGGGGGAGTACGTGGCCTCCTCCCCTTTCCATTGTATCTACCATTGGTTCGCTTTTATCTTTTTGCAAGTTTTTTCCTGTTCTTCTTTGTTCTTTTAGTTTGCAAAAACCCAAAAAGATTTCTCCTTTCTTTTGCTTTCGTTAAACCTTAAAAAACCCAAAAATATGTTTCCTTTACTCTTTAGTTTGCTTTGTTTCAGAGTTCGGCTCGAATCCGTGATGATTATAATTTCCTACGTTCGATCGTGCAAGTGACAAGGCAGTAATGACGAAGATCGACGGAAGGGATGCAACAAGGAAAGCCGGTATGAACTCTTTTTGTTTCTACTTTTGTACATATGCATGTACTTATGATTAGAGACCAGATTGTAGCGACATAGTGCTATGTTTACAATGCTTTCCCAGTGGTTCATGCTTTCTTTGTGGTTAGTCTCAAATAGCTAGAGTTTATAATGTGTTGCTTGAAATGATTGACATGCATTGCATTGTTTATGGTATGGCATATTGAAGTGGTATTTCCCTCCGGGGAATTCTTGGGTTGACTTGGCACATGTTCACGCATGTTAAGACTAAAAAGTCCGTTCTGCCTTGATGATCTTTTTACTTCAGGGTGAGTTATATCACTTTCATGCCCGATTCAATGTTGCTTTGTCGCTCTGCATGATTATGACTGTTTGGCTCTCTAGTTGGTCGCTTCTCAGTCTTTTGCTAGCCTTCACTCGCACCAAGCGGAATTCTGCTTGTGCATCAAAACTCCTTTTCAAACCAGTTGTTCCATTTGAGCCCACCATACCTACCTATATGTGGTATTTACCGGCCACTCCTAACTTAGACTTTCATGTACCATCTCGAAATTTATTCAAAAGTTTCCCTTTTGCAACCGTACAAGCTCATGGTGCGGTGAGGGAAAATCAGTATCTACCATGCCAAAAATATTTTGACGGAAGTTTTAACTAGTCAATAAAAAAATATGAGAGTTACACTTCCCCCATACTTGATGATGGAGTGAAATGGACCAAATGCTGCTTATGATAGAAGGAACGATATCCTCCTTCCATCCTTGAGGAAAAATAAAAGGTTCCGTAGACCATCAAAGGATTTATGGATAAGGGAACATGTGTAAGCAAAAGGCATTAATATGGTTGGCATGGGAGATATAGAGAGACCTTTACCGTTCACCGTTGACTGGAAAGTTGCACTTCTCAAAAAGAGTTTTATCTCTGTTTTCAAAACCAAGAGCTCTAGTACATGTTTAGTCTTTGCTTCCTTTCACGGGTTTTCAACCTTGCCATCAAAAGCCACGGTTCGAGAGTCTCCACCTTCCTTTCTCCAAAGCACCAACTATGAGAGCATAATTGTCATTCTTAGTGTAACATGCATTGTCCAAAGTATCACATTGTCTTCTCCATGCTTGTGATGTTCCTTACTTTGAGTTCTGAGTTCTAGTCTCCTTTAAAACTCCGGAGGAGTTTCTGCATTTATGTTTTGCTTCACTCATGGAGGCTAGCGAGATACCACTCTGATATGTTCATGCTATGTGCATTGTGATCTTAAATTGATTCTCAGCAGCATATTATTTACTTTTTGTTTGTTTGTGACTGATTACATGAAAGAAGGATTGCTTCGTGCATTGTCCTTGTAGCATGGTGTCAAAACTTGCTAAACTCTTTCGTAGTGCATGCTTATATACATCTAATGAAGCAAAAGAGTTTGTCAAAGATTTCTTTGTCGCGTCCAGTTCGTTGAACTGGATTGCTTGAGGACAAGCAATACCTAAGCTTGGGGGAGTTGATACGTCTCAAGCGTATCTACTTTTCCAAACACTTTTGCTATTGTTTTGGCTTCATTCTTGCATTATTTAAACGAAACTAACCCAAACTGACGCTGTTTTCAGCAGAGCTACCAGTGTTGTTTTCTTTTATGCAGGTTTCTGGATATTTAGGTACGCTGGAAAATCCCAAAAAATATAAAAAAAATCAGCGTTCCAGAAGCTTCCGCAAGTCCAAAGGGGGGCCACAGGGCAGCCAGGGGGAAGCTAGGAGGGTGCCTGGTGCGGCCCAGCCCCTGGCCGCGCCACCTTCCCTCCTAGCTTGGTCCCACGTCCCTCGGTGCCCTACTTTGGCCCTATTTATTCTCCCGACGCAGAAACCCCAGAACAGAAGTCGCTTTTCCAATCTACGTTCCGGAGCCGCCGCAACCCTCTGTTCTTCTCCGGAGAGCTAATCTGGAGGCTACTTTGGCCTCCGGTGAGGGGAAATCATCGCCATCGTCATCATCATCGCCTCTCAATCACCCCTCCATGACTTCCTCTCTCATGTGTGAGTAATTCCCTGCTGTAGGCAAAGGGGGTGGTAGGTATTGGATGAGGTAGATCATGTAATAGTTCAATCAGATTGTTGGGGGCATGTTGCCTATCATCTACTTGGTGTTTATCATCTCTGTTACAACTTGTTGCTCTTAATGCTTGTCACTTTGGGCCCAAGTTCCATGATTTCAGATCTGATCACCCTTTTGTTTCTTGAGTTTTTGGTGTTCTTGATCCTATCTATGAGTTGTATGCACCTATTATAGTCCGGAACCGGCGATCCCAATGGTGACAGCTTGGGACACCAAAGGGGATGGACTATAATTTGAGGATTCCGTGTATCCATGAAGTGTTAATGCTTTGTTCCGGTGCTCTTTGGCAGGAGTACCTTAATCTCCCTAAGTTCCTTTTGGCCCCGTTTGTAGCGGGAGGGTAGGACAAAAGATGTTGTGCAAAGTTCTTATTGCAAGCACGTACAACTACCTTGGGATACATGCCTGATGTTTGATATTTTCCTAGATGATCCTTTCTTTTCTGTGAGCCTTGCCCGTGTTAGAATATATTACATGTTCGTCCTCATCCAAGCAGCGCCCAACCATCCATCTCCCTAGCCTACAGTGTTTTCTTTCCTGCCGGTTACTAGTTGTTTACTTTTGTTGTTTTACTTTTTCTGTTCCATCACCACTATTACCACCACCACTACTACCACCGTATCACAATTGCTATTAATACCTTTGTGCAAGCAAGTGTTTATTTCAGGTACGGTTGAATTGACAACTCAATTGTCAAAGCATGTACGTATTCTTTGTGTCCCCAAGTGTCGAATCAATAAATTGGGTTATCTTGCCCGCGAAGACTATCTCGATCCCCTAAAGTTGAGGGTTATCAGCAATTGACAGGATTATGTGCGCAAACCAATGCTAATTATGCTATAAAGAAAGGAAGAGGCTCAAAAGCACGGGCGGTACGCCAAGACAAGTAGACCGAAATCCATCTGCATCTACACACTAATCATCCATCTTGAGATATCTATCCAGAACATCTCGCTGGTATTAAGTTGCGAATCCCACCCAAAGTGTAAACTCAAAGCAACAGACAACTGCATTAAAGAACTTTGCGTAAAGTAAACAATCCTTTCACCCGCAAGTACAAGCACCGTTGTTTTCCCAAGACATGCAACGGAGAACATGCAAGAATTACTCAAGAACATAAATATAAAAGAAGAGAATCAAATATATAACTCAATCACAATCTGAACATAATCTCATAATCCATCGGATCCCAGCAAACTCAGCATAGCAACAGCAGAAAAGATTACATATGTGCCTCGATCATGTAGGGAAGCTCACGAGGTCTAATCCATGAAGAACAAAGAGGGGAGGAGAACATCACATAGCTACTGATCATAGACCCATGGTCCAAGGTGGACTACTCAAGGTTCATCCGGGAAGCGTCCATGGTGGTGGAGAACCTCCCGGAGGTGGTTCCTCCCTCCGGCAGGGTGCCGGGAAGAGGTCTTCTGGTGCTCCCAATCTTGGAAGCGCGGCGGCGGCGGAACAGAGGACAGATCGCGAAATAGGGTTCCGTCCCCGAGGGTTTCTCGTTACGGGGAATAAATAGGCGAAAGGGGGCACCCAGAGGTGGGCCAGGGGCTCCAGGAGCCCCCCTGGCGCGGCCAGGGGTGGGGCCGCGCCCTCTGGCCGCCTGGGGGCCCCTCTCTGGCTCTTCGCGAAGCTTCCGGTACGCTAATTTTTCCTAAATTTTTCCGGGAAATTTTATGGTACTTTTAATAAGGGGGAAACCTGAAATAGAAAACAGCAGAAAACAGGAACTGGCACTGGGGTGCACTGAGTTAATAGGTTAGTCCAAATATGATCAAAAGTGTATGGAAGTTCATAACTATCATAGCAATATCACACAAAAGAGGCATGGAGCAAGCAAAAATTATAGATACGTTTTGGACGTATCAATGTTGCATGGCAATATATCTCGGAAAGGCTATGGAAATGCCTTGGTAGGTAGGTATGGTGGTTGTTTTGAGGAAGGATATAAGGAGGTTTATGATGACAGAGCGTATTGTGCCAAGGGTTTGGATGTACCGGCGAAGGTGTACGCCAACTCTCGGAATGAGAAGGAGGCAATGCACGGCACAGGAAAGGCTAGCAAAATATGGGAAGGTGGAAGTGTCAACTTTCTAATACTCACGTTAGTCAGAAGAACTCATGCACTTATTATCGGTAACTCCCAATCTAATAAGGAGATTCACAAAGAGACAAGTACCCCGAGGAGGAGTGTATGGCGTTTTGGTTATCCTTGCGCATTCTCGACTCATGGTACGTGAGTGTAGTCTAATATTCGATCCATCAGAAGAGTAGTGATCCATCTACTAGCTAGAGTTCTCAACTAATTTTGTAAGTTTTGAAAATAAACACGGATTTCCAAAAATACGACATCTATCACTAATAGGCTAAACCTCTTGACACCAAAAGTCCAAACATTACTCAAAACTATTGCAAGTTACTACTACAAAAGAATAGCAACCTCAATTACCTACTCTCAGTCAAGACACAAAACTCAGTGCAACAGGCAAACTCTCTAAACAAGATAAACATGAAAACTCAAGAGAGTTCCAGAAACAAACTAAAAAAAATCTCTTTAAAAAGATAAGCATGAAGACTAAGAGCTAAACATGACAGTAGCTATGAAAAAGATAAAGAACACACACAGCAAAGATAAGCATGAAGAATCCTATGTTGTGTTCTAGATTTTGAAAGTGGAGCGTGTTTCTCTCCCACACAAAGAAAGTTGGGTTCTAACTTGTTATGAACAACAAGCAAAGCTAAAGAAAACTAAAAAGGAAACCTAAGAGCGAGACGCTCCAAGCATAGCACATAATGCATGAAGTGATAAAAATATAGTGAAACGAAAGACGAACTGATAATTGTTGATGGAGAAGGGGATGCATGGGGGCATCCCCAAGGTTAGACGCTTGAGTCTCCTTGAATATGTCTTGGGTATGCATGGGGGCATCCCCAAGCTTGAGCGTTTGACACTCCTGAATCTTCTTTCATCATCTTCCCTCGCACACTTGAAAACTCCCTTCATACATAACTCATCATAGTCTGATTAGCGAGGTTAGTACCCATAATAAATAATTTTTTCTCTATTGGAAATAAGGATATTCTTGAAGAGCTACTGTTTCTCAAGATTGCCAAACAGTTTTTGCAAATAAAAAGCAAGCTTAAAGTTTGCAAAATGAAGAAAAGGCAAAACAGGACAGAATCTGTGAAAAACAGACCAGCAGGTAGTAAAGAATTTTTTAGGGATACTTCTGAAACTCAACTCAAAAAACTCAGAACATACGAAAGTTCCGTAATTGTATAAAGCACTTTGTGTAAAAATTTCAGCTCAAAAAGATGAACTGGGATTTTTTCTGTGATTTTTCTAGTCACGAGGACAGAATCTGATTTCTGGACAACATGTCACAACTTTCACTTCCCTTGTCATATGAGGCTATAAATGGCACAAAGCTTGAAAATTAAAGATACAATGATGTTGCTACAGTAGTAAAAATCATCAAGACCACTAAAAACAGAAAGTAAAAACTCACAGTAAAGATAACAAGGGTTGTCTCCCTAGAGCTCTTTCTTTATAGCCATAAAGATAGGCTTAAGATTTTAATGATGCTCTCGTAGGAATAAGAGTTGAAGAACAAAATAGAGCATCAAGAAGAAAATACCAAACACATTTAAGCCTAACATGCTTCCTATGCACAGGAATATTGCAATAGAATAATTCATTGAAGCACAAAGCAATAAGCATAGGAAGGCAAAACAAGTGCAGCTTCAAAACCTTCAACATAAAGAGAGGGAATTTGATATTATTGAAATATCTATAAGCATGTGTTCCCTTCTCATAATAATTTTCAGTGGGATCATGAATAAACTACTCTTACTCTCCACATAAGCATAATCTTTCTCATTGGTAATAGTCGGAGAAAACTCAACAAAATAGCTATCACATGAATCATTCTTATCATGGTGCACTTGTAAAAAGTTATTCTTTATAGCATAAGTGTCATCACAATAATCATCATAGATAGGAGGCAAAGTATCATCAAAATAAATTTCCTCATCAAAACTTGGGGGCTAAAAAGATCATATTCATAAAACGTAATCTCCCCATGCTTATGGTTTTGCATATCATTAGTATCAAAAGTATTCAAAGAAGACATACTAGTAACATTGCTACTAACATGAGTGTTGTGCAAATAATAAAGCTCCATAGGCTTTTTTATTTTCTCTTCAAACACTTCATGTCCCAACTCAAGGTAGAGCTCATAAAGCTCTCTCATATTTTTTTTTGTTTTCCATAAGCCTAACTAGTGAAAATAAAAAACAAGAAACGAAAAGATTTAATTGCAAGATCTAAAGATATACCTTCAAGCACTCACCTCCCCGGCAACGGCGCCAAAAATAGCTTGATGTCTACGCACGCTTCTATTCTTGTAGACTATGTTGGGCCTCCAAGCGCAGAGGTTTGTAGGATAGCAGCAATTTCCCTCAAGTGGATGACCTAAGGTTTATCGAACTCAGGGAAGCAGAGGTTGAAGATGGTCTCTCTCAAGCAACCCTGCAATTAAGATACAAGAAGTCTCTTGTGTCCCCAACACACCTAATACAATGGCAAATTGTATAGGTGCACTAGTTCGGCGAAGAGATGGTAAAATATGGGTGATAGGGGTGGCAAAGCAAGGTAATATAAATCTGAATAAATAAAAACAGCAAGGTAGCAAGCGACAAAAGTGAGCACAAATGGCATTGCAATGGTGGAAACAAGACCTAGGCTTCATACTTTCACTAGTGGCAACTCCCAAAAACATTAACATACTCTAATCACATGATATTCCTCATAAAACATGCAATGGAGACGTACTCGGAGGTCATTCCTTTGTGGTCAAGAGAGGACGAGAATTGTGTAGGGCTACAAAAGCACACCTCAGAGTTCGTAGTTCTCATCTATGGATTTCCCAATGTCACCGCGGCCATCCAAAGAGAGTACCACAATCACCACAACATATCTAAAGGATAGTCAAAGAAAAGCACCAAGAGACTCTCAATCTTCAATCCACACACAAAAGAGGAAATCACTCATGAAAATATTCTTCAAACCCATGTCCTAATAGACCGCTGTCACCATGGTCTCGGAGATTATACTAGATAAGATCAACTTAGTACATCAAACCAATACATAAAAGAAGGGGAAACATCATGGGATCATCCTAGATTAACATAGCCTATGATCACAATCAAGATCACATCATGGGAGAGAGAAAAGACCACATAGCTACTGGTAGAAACCTCAGCCCCGAGGAGGAACTACTCCCGCTTCATGGAGGGAGGAAGCAACGTCGATGGAGATGAATCCGGGGCACTTCCCCGTCCCGGCAGGGTGCCAGCACAGGAATTCTGGTCCCCCGAAACTTGTTGGCGATGGCGGCGGAGATCGGAATTTCTTCTGGAGAAAAGGGGTCTGGAATCAGGTTTTTCGCGACGCGAGTAAAAATAAGGGCCAAGGGGGGAAGCCAGGGGTGCCACCAGGAGTCTAGGTGGCCTCCCGGCGCGGCCACCCCCTAGGCCGCGCCCACTGGCCTCCTAGACACCAGGTGGGGCCCCTCTGGCCCCCCCCTTCGGGCGTAAGAAAGCTTATGGAACGCTGATTTTTATATATTTTTCCCGGAATTTTCTGAGCACTTTTAATAATGGGGAAACCTGAAATACAAAAATAGCAGAAAACATAAACTGGCACTGGGGTGCACTGAGTTAATAGGTTAGTCCAAATATGATCAAAAGTGTATGAAAGTGCATCAATATCATAGCAATATCACACAAAAGATGCATGGAGCAAGCAGAAATTATAGATACGTTTTGGACGTATCAGGCCTTACAATAGATCCCATGGCTACTTATGTTTTTTGAAAAAATAAGTAATTGTAACAAGCCTCTTGTTGCAGAGAGCCAACTGCAACAATATCTTTGTTGCAAAAGTTGTCCTCTTAGAAGAAAATATAACAATTCAGAATGATTGAAACAAGTCAATTGTTGCAGAGGATCGACTGCAACATTATTTTTGTTGCAAAGACGAAAGCTGCTTACGGAAGAACGGTTTGAGTGCAACATGCCTAATGTTGCATAGGTTTGAGTGCAATATTATCTTTGTTGTAAAGATTGATACCGTACAGATGCAATATATCATGCGCTATTCATGATTCATCCAACAGTCAACGACGCGATCGATCTTTTAAATTTATCCGTCGGCGGACGCATAGCATTGCCCTCCCTTTTATTAGTTTTTGGGGTGGAATATTTTTGCCCAATCCCTAATTGGCCACTTTCTATCCAGGGGCCGGGTTATCACTTGATCTCTAACTCCTCTGTACTTGTTCTCTCGCCTCTAAATCAATGAAAAACTAGGGATCCTAGATCTTTCATAAAAAACACAGAACAATGACACATAATGAATCTGGTTTGGTTCTATTTGTTCTGACCATTAGTGAGTCATTGAATGACCTACATGGTTTTGGTTATGTTAGTTCTTGACTATTAGTGTATCATCGAATGAAGGTAATAGACTAAAGAGATACTCCCTCCGACTCATAATAAGTGCCGCTCATCTAGTATAAAATTTGTACTAGTTTAGTACAAAATAAGCGGCACTTATTATGGATCAGAGGGAGTACATTTCATTCATATATTTTTGCTTGAAAACTGGCTTGTTGCGTTCTTTCCAAAGAATGTCTAATTTTTTCAAAGCAATATCAAATCCTCAAGGTAACTTAAGAATTCACTTTACGAGGCATCAAGAAGCATGAAAAAGGATATCAATCAAGAATCCGGGGTTATGCAAGATGGCTTTGCCATTGTTCCTGGTCCTGTAAGATTCTTGCACCAAACAGATTTGTGATGCGTCATGATTGCATGTGTGATTTTTATAACATGGTCATAGAGGATGAGAGGGGTTAGCTGAAAGACTTCTGATATGAGAATGAAGAGAACAAAATTTATATACCACCTGTTTCTCCAAAGAGGGGTGAAACGCCTCCAAAGATTTCTTGAAGTGCATCGGCAAATCAATAACTACGTAGGGCATGACCAACTTTATGATGATCTTGTTGAGCATTTGTGAATGATCTATGGGCAATAAACTATGTTTTCTTTTAATCGGTTGGACTAATCATATTTTAAATTTAAATATAATTTTAAATCCAATTTATAAATTTATAGATTTGAAATGATATTAAATTAAATGAGTATAAATAATATTAATTGAATTATTATGTTGATAAAATGAACATGTATATGTTGTTCATATGCACATCTAGAAAGAAACGGATTATCGAAGAAAATTTATTGAGGATCTACTGAAACATCTATCCCCAGTAACCAAAAAAAATGTTATTGTGAGTTATTGGGGAGCCCCAACAAGTGGTTATCGGACGAGGTCATTTGGTGAACTGTTGGAGATGATATTAGTAGTTTGGGAGCACGAGTTAGTACGACTACACGATGAGGACGTATCTGGTGCACCAGGGGGAACTGGTCCTACCGGTGCACCCACTAAAAAAATCAATTTTAAAAATAAATTTAAAAATTCTACAAAAACTAGTGGATGTTCTCAATGTATGTTTGTACAACTTCTCAAAATTTCAGCTCCAAAGTCCTAACAAATTTTGAGAAACAAAAAAGACAAATTTGACTAGAATAGTGCCATTTTTTTCTTTTTGTGATACCCATGACACTATTTCTAGTCAGATTTATATTTTTTGTTTTTCAAAATTTGTTAGGACTTTGAAGCTGAAATTTTGGAAGGTTGTACAAATATATATTAAGAACATCCACTAGTTTTGGTAGAATTTTTTGAACGTTTTTGAATGTGCAACGGAGGACGGGTGCACCGGTAGCACCAATTGTGCGGATGCACCAGATACGTTCTCACTAGAGGATACCCCGTGTGTTACTGCGGGATTTAACTGAAATATATTTTAAATGTATAAAGCATGAATAGTTGAAATACACTTATTCGTATAAAGCATGATTTAATTGTGCTGCAAGGACAGGTGTAATTTAATCTTTATACATCGATGAGATAAGTATATTTTAATCAAGTATAAAGCATGATTAAGATTAAATTACGAATAAAGCATGATTAGAGCTCTTTTGTCACAATAAGCTGTAATCACGAATAAGTGTATTTTAATCTTTATACATAGATGAGATAAGTGTATTTTATCAATTCATCAACCACTTGTGCTATCAAGAGAATGTGCAACGTAAAGACCAGTTCAGATGATTAAGATTGGATAACAAAAGAATATTACTCCCTCCGATCCAAATTAATTGACGCACACTTAGTACAATTTTATACTAAAGTTATACTAAGTGTGTGTCAATTAATATGGATCGGAGAGAGTAACTTAATTGATTGGTCGTGTGCGGCCAGATAAAAGTGTGAAACCCAAAAAAAATTAACCTGTTTTTGTAATTCTAAAATAAATAAAAAATATAATATTTTCTTTTTTGGTCCATTATGGAGCAGGATTATATCATTAGCAACAATGTTAAGTTTTTTTAGAAACAATGTTAAGGTAAGTATGGCTAAACAAACGATATTAAGCTGTGTGTTGCACTTCTTCGTTGCCCAATTTGTAAGAATGGCTAGTCAGACAATATTAAATTATATTTTTTATGACCAAAAAGAATATTCCTCCATTCTTAATTATAAGATGTTCTAAAAAAATTGAATCGAATATATCTAAATGCATTTTAGTATCGTTCTTCACTTATTACATTTTGTATACAGTTAATATTACAATAACTAAAATGGTTTATATTTATGAACAAAGGAAGTAACTAACAAAAAGTACTCCCTCCGTTCGCGAATAAGTGCACTTTTAGCTTCCGTCCTAAGTTAAAGATTCAAAAATTTGACCATTTTTATGGGGAAACTTAGCAGCATTTATGACACTAAATTAGTATCACTAGATCCATTTTGATTATTATTTTCATAATATGCCAATTTGATGTCATATATATTACTACTTTTACTAAAAATTTGGTCAAACTTTAATTTTTTTTTAATTTAGAACAAAAGATTAAGATACACTTATTCGTGATCGGTGGGAGTATGTGTTTGTTTGGTACCAACTGTCATTATACTACTCCCTCCGATCCATAATAAGTATCGCTCATCTAGTACAAAGTTTGTACTAGCTTAGTACAAAATGTGCGATACTTATTATGGATCGGAGGGAGTACCTTTTTCTTAAAGAAAGGCATATTAATTTGATCAAAGTCAATCAATGTAGAAAAATTAACCAAATCTATACCCAAAAAATCAACTAGTATAGTATTTATTAATTGGGTTTTGTCATCATCATTGATGGCGATCATTTGATATCCCCGCAAGAAAATATTGATCATTGTATGACTGTAATTTAGTTATGATAGACCAGGTTATTAGTGATTGTTGTAGAAGTACATTTTGATGACTAGGGAAACAACAATTAAATTGATTATGCGCTCAGAATCCATGCAATACAATGTGCTTAATTAACAATGTTGATTATAATTGATTTCGTTATCTGCAAGTGTGCTTGGATTAATGAATTTAATTAGCCACGTGTATGAATAGTGGTAGCTTCAGGCTTTTGAACATGGAAATATCACATGCCGTTGTTACTGTACAACCAATCAACAGTGGTTAGCTCGTCAGATGTACTATTCTAATGGCTATATTCAGCACTGTACTTGTAGCTAGATTCTGCAAATAAAATATCCATTCTTTACCAGAGTACGAGGACATGAGCTCTACGGCGAGGAGCATGCATGAATACCGGAATGACACATATCTATATGCATGCATGGACGTTCTAAATAAAGTGACTCAGTAGCTTGTCCTACGTTAGGCATTTTCGGGGCCAAGTCAAGTAAACAGAAAATATCCAATACAAAAATAATGACATAGAACAAGGTTCTGCTTCGCTGGCATAAAAACATTATTACATTTTGTTAGAATCTAACTAACAAATCGGCTGGAATTGGAATTATATTGGCGTGTTGTTCCTCCCAACCTCCCTCGCAACAATTCAAATCACAATCCAGCTAATCCTTGCCTGGCCGAAGCCACCTACTTTCCGTCCAAGCCAGCGAGCGAGAATGATCGCAGCTATTTAAAGAGAGAGAGACGTTACACCCGTTTAACGGGCCCAGTTCGGGCTTGCAAGCCACTGGCGTAACCTGCGCGTACGAGTGGGCCGGCCTTCAGGCCCACGAGTTGAATCGAAGTCCTCATGCCCTTGCTTCTGAACTTGATCGCTGCCCTTGCCAGCCGAGCTGCTAACATCCCCCCGTTCTTCAGACAAGGCTTGACCCCAAGCCTTTTCTCGAGGAAAACGTTGCTGCAATTTATCACAATCCTCCCAAGTAGGGGACGAGGTTTCCCCCCAGTCCACGAGAACTTCAGTGATGGTACGGTTATCGATCTCGCGTAGACGTTGGCGCAAGATTCGAAGAGGCACCTGAAATTGAGCATGAACTGACGGAAGAAATTGTTGTACCTGGTGGTTAGGCGACAGAAACTGCTTGAGTTGAGAGGCGTGAAACACCGGATGGATCTTGCTATCAGCCGGCAACTGGAAACGGTAAGCAACATCACCAATGCGCTCTAGCACAGTATATGGACCAAAATACCGAAAGGAAAGCTTGTGATTGGCACGACGAGCAACAGTAGTTTTCACGTAGGGTTGCAATTTGAGGAAAACACTGTCACCCACAGCAAAGTGACGGTCAGTGCGCTTCTTGTCGTCCTGCAACTTCATACGCTGTTGAGCTCGCAACAAATGCTGACGAACAGAAGCTTGTACCACCTCTCGATCCTCAAGCCACTGTTGCAAATCAGTTGGGGACAGTGTGTCATCAGGGGAAATGCCAAAATGCCGTGGTTGATGACCATAAAGAACTTCAAATGGGGACTTGTTCAGAGAGGAGTGCCAATTGGTGTTATACCAGAACTCACATAGTGCTAACCAACGATGCCATCGTTTAGGATGTCCAGATATAAAGCAACGCAGAAAACACTTCACCTGATGATTCACCCGTTTTGTCTGACCATCAGTTTCTGGATGATAGGAAGTGATCATATTGAGTTGAGTGCCAGTTCTCTGAATAAGAGTCTTCCAGAATAGGTTGGTGAAAACCGGATCTCTGTCAGAGATAATGCACTGGGGCATACCATACAACTTGTACACATTGTCCAAAAATAATTCAGCAATCTTAAGAGCAGTGTAAGGATGCTTCACAGGGATGAAATGTCCGTATTTGGTGAATTTGCCAATGACAACCATAATGCAATCGAACTTCTCAGATGAAGGTAAACCTGATATAAAATCCATGGACACCATGGCCCAAGCATGTGGTGGCACTGGTAAAGGAGAAAGCAGACCTGGGTAGTTGACTCTCTCAGGTTTGGCTTGTTGGCAAATCACACAAGACTGCACAAAATCCCTGATAAAGGACTTCATACCAGACCAACAGAATAAAGCACGAATTCGTTTATACATAACCGGAAAACCCGAATGGCCTCCCAGGGGGCTGGCATGGAAAGCCAAACAAATCTGTCTTTGCAAAAGACCATCATTACCAATCCATATGGAATTCTTGTAACAGATCAACCCATTTACTTAGGAATATTGTGGTTTAGATTCAGGATCCACGGCCAACTGTTGCAAGAGTTCTGTAGCCTTGACGTCTGAATGATAACTAGCAACAATATCTTCCAACCAGGTTGGTTGTGAGCAAGAGATAGCATAAACAGCTGGACGATCATCATCCCTATGAGGTCTTCTCGACAGTGCATCTGCAGCAGTGTTATCACTCCCCTTCTTATAACAGATTTTGTAGTTAAGGCCCAGTAACTTAGTGAACACCTTCTGTTGCCATGGTGTGTGCAGCCGCTGGTCAGATAAATGAGTCAAACTTTTCTGATCAGTTTTAATCAAAAATTCCTGGAAGTGTAAGTGTGAACACCAATGATCAATAGCTAGTAGAATTGCCAGATACTCCTTTTCATAAACAGACAAATTTCTGTTCCGAGGGCCCAAGGCCTTGCTCACAAAAGCCAAGGGGTGGCCATCCTGCATTAAAATTTCTCCAATGCTAGTGTCACAGTCATCAGTTTCCACTACAAACTGTTTGGCATAATTTGGTAGTGCTAACACAGGAGCCTGAATTAATGCTAGCTTGAGAGTTTGGAAAGCTTCTTCAGTAATAGAATTCCACAAGAATATAGTCCCCTTTTTTAGCAATGCAGTGAGGGGATGACTGATGATACCATAGTTTCTGATGAATTTCCTATAGTACCCAGTCAAACCCAGGAAACCTCTGACTTCCTTGACATTCACTGGCACTGGCCAATTTTGAACAGTAAGAATTTTATCTGGATCACTGGTAACACCCTTGTTACTGATCACATGGCCAAGATAAGCAATTTCTTGTTGAGAAAAAGCACATTTGCTAAGCTTGACTCTCCAGTGTTTTTCCTTTAAAATAGATATGACTGAATCCAGGTGCACGAGATGTTCAGCATATGTTTTGTTGTATATTAGTATGTCATGAAAGAAGACCAATACATACTTCCTGATAGCAGGAGCTAAATCAGTGTTCATGGCCCCTTGGAATGACCCAGGAGCTCCAGTGAGACCAAAAACTAAGACAATGAATTCATAATGCCCTTCATGTGTTTGGAAGGCTGTTTTAAACTCTTCACCTGGAGCTAGCCTAATTTGGTGGTAACCAACTCTCAAGTCTAGTTTAGAATACCAGCAGGCTCCATGTAGTTCATCTAATAACTCATCAATAACTGGGAGTGGATACTTGCTTTTCAATGTTAAAGCATTGAGATGCCTGTAGTCAATAACCATCCTCCAGGTTCCATCATTTTTCTTGACCATAAGTACAGGAGAGGAAAATGGACTATGACTGATGCGAATCATACCATTCTTCAGCAGTTCTTGCACCTGCTTTTCTAACTCGGTTTTCAAATGGGGTGCAACACGACATGGTCTGATTGCAACTGGTCTCGCTCCAGGAATTAATGGTATGGTATGATCATAATCCCTTCTGGGTGGTAAAGTATTTGGGATATAAAAGACTTCAGAATAATTGTCCAAAAGATCCTGAACTTCAGGCTGGACTGGTGGCATGTTGTCTGATTGAGCAGTGTAGACAGCCATAACAGTGTAATTGCAAGTCTTTGGTAACTCTCCTTGCAATGTGGTCCAATGTCCTTGATGCTGATAATCCAACCATTTCTGATCCCAATCAACTACCATGGGACTATGAGAAGCCAGCCAATCAAGTCCCAATA
This sequence comes from Bromus sterilis, assembly GCA_950022295.1. Classification (NCBI taxonomy): domain Eukaryota; kingdom Viridiplantae; phylum Streptophyta; class Magnoliopsida; order Poales; family Poaceae; genus Bromus; species Bromus sterilis. The sequence goes on from OX465599.1 coordinate 66,423,248, forward strand.
TGCCAGCATAAGATCCCGGTGATAATAATCTGAATTCACTGATGAATGTATGTTGTTGACATGTCCACTGACACTGTTTGGTCACTTGAGTACAGTAGAGTTTATCACCTCCTGCCAAAGTAACTGGAATGGTAGCAATATTCTCCACACTTGGAAGTATATGTATCAAATTGGAATTAATGAAAGAGTGTGTGCTGCCCGAATCCACTAAGAAACAGAGTAGATGTCCTTGTATTGTGACTGCAAACCGCATGGCCTTGGATGGAACTGAAGTGTTGTATATGGTTGTTGAGAGCATCATAAGATTGTTAGAGTCACTATCAGATTCTTCAGAGATATGGGAATGATCCCCTTGCATTTGCTCAATCATTTCTTGCACAATATGCAAATGGACAGAAGATTTACACTAATGATCCTTAGACCATTTTTCACCACATGTGAAACCTAAGCCTTTCGATTTCCAGTAATTTCTGAGAGCACTCCACTTATCTTCAGGGATACTCATTTTGGAGTTGTCAGTGATTTTTCTGTCGCTCCATTGGACCCTGTCTGACGGTGTAACTTGTTGTGGACTGCATAGTTCTGCGAGGAGTATGTGGCACTGAATAATTCTCCCCCAGTTCTTCATGCAGCATAGCTAACTCATAGGCTGAATTCAGGTCCTGTGGTTTCTGAAGAGCGAATGCCATTCTAACACCAGGCTTCAGTCCATCAATGAATATGGTAGTGTAATACAGCTCGTCACGCACTGAATCATACGTTGTCAACTGATCATACAGTTCAGCAAACTTTTCCACATATTCAGACACAGTGGAATCCTGGCCAATACGGAACAGTCTGCGCATTAAGTTTTGTTGTTGATTTCGGCCAAATCTGTTCATCACCATCTGACAAAACTCATTCCAAAGCAAACTGGGATATCTGCGCTGGATTCCTTCCAACCACCTAGCTGCAGGTCCTTCAAAATGAGGTGTAGCGAAATAAATCCATCTGTTGCTACTAGTACCCCAGTACCTGAAACAATCCTCGCATCTACTTTGCCACAAACGAGGATTACTTCCATCAAATCGGGGAAGTTCGATTCGAGGAGCCATGCGAATAGATTCAGGTTCATGAACAGTAGCCTCTCTAGAATAAACTTGCTCACAAGGAGAGTATGATTCTCGCGTACCTCTTCCTCTTGGGGGTACATAGATTTGCGGTGCTTTTCCCCTGAATCCCTTGTCACTGTGAAGGGGATCTGATCCTCCCGCATCACGGCCTTGGCCAGCTCCACTGCTCGATGACGGGCTGGACTTCAAATTCTCCGCGTCCATCTTCCCCACCTTCTCCAGTTCCGCTCTGATGTGCTCCATGTCGAGGTTGAACTCAGCCCGAGCTCCATCGATGCGGTTGGAGATGAGACCATCCAAGGCCTCGGTGGCTTCCTTCAACAGCTTTGTAACCGAGTGAACAATTCCTTCCCCTTGCTGCTGAAGCTTCTGATCTAAGCCTTCGTTGAGCTCTCCTCTCAGGAGCTCATGGATCTGACAACCTTCAAGCGAGAGCTTGTCCATAATTTCTCTCCTTCTCACGAAATTTGAATCTGGTGGCGTGGCTATGGTTTGTGATCTCCAGGATCGATGGCTCTGATACCAAATGTTAGGATCTAACTATCAAATCGGCTGGAATTGGAATTATATTGGCGTGATGTTCCTCCCAACCTCCCTCACAGCAATTCAAATTACAATCCAGCTAATCCTTGCCTGGCCGAAGCCACCTACTTTCCGTCCAAGCCAGCGAGCGAGAATGATCGCAGCTATTTAAAGAGAGAGAGACGTTACACCCGTTTAACGGGCCCAGTTCGGGCTTGCAAGCCACTGGGGTAACCTGCGCATACGAGTGGGCCGGCCTTCAGGCCCACGAGTTGAATTGAAGTCCTCGCGCCCTTGCTTCTGAACTTGATCGCTGCCCTTGCCAGCCGAGCTGCTGACACATTTTTATTAGCTTAAAATGTCCTTTAAGTTTGCCAATAAGATCAAAAATGACGATAATTTTGTCGGAAGAAATCTTATCTGCTAATTCTTTTTCTACGTAAATTATCATGCAATGGCGAAGTAAATAATCTCCCATTCTATGTATAAGTTTGGTTTATATAAAATGCATCACATAAAGGAACTGGTACAACTGTAAGAGATCAATCTGCATCAGAGATAAGAATTCTGACAATGATAATTTTTAGATGTATACAAAATAGAAAATCATACTGTCACAAATCAAGAAAATCGCACAATTAAAATAACAAAAAACTGATGTATCAATTCAACGTTGAGAACATGAGAATCTAGAGATTAGTAGATAGATGGATGTGTAAAACCTTTGGAGCTTCGCTAGTTCGTTGAATCCCTTGTTGCCTTGTTCGTTGGTTGGAATCGGACTGCCGGAACCCAGAAGAATTAAGTACAGCAGCAGCAGCCAGCGTCAGCGTCACGGCCTAGTACAGATCGAGGTAGCTGGTAAGGCAAGCGGGTAAGGCGGCAAGCGGAGGCAGGAGGGCAGCGCCGCAGCAGCTAAACAGGAGATCCAACTTTTTTTGAGGGGTAGGAGATCCAACTTTTTTTGAGGGGTAGGAGATCCAACTAATTGTGCGCTAATTATGGGGAAGCCACCGCGGACGAGAGCTAACTTCCGATCGGTACTATTACTGAGCTTCTCATCGTGATCGTGGGCCTCTTTTTTTAATATTTACATGGCACTTTGTCACGTTCATGATGGATGACAACCACCAGGGGGGCCGAGTACACTGTTCGCTGCTTTGTATCGCTAATTCGATCGTTGGGGGGGGGCCTCACTGCTTTTGGCTCTCCGACTGTAGCGATCGGAGTGAAGCAACTATACCAATTTTCTTCGTGTTCCTATAGTTTTGAGCATCCTTATTGGTTTTAAGTCCCTTTATCATTTAGTTTTCTATAAAAATATGAATATTTATCTTCTATTCCTAAATAACTATAACCCACTAGCTATTTTGTATAAACATGCAACCATGCCACATAAGCAAAGCATGCATGCAAGTAATGATTCTTACAATACTCTATGCATGTTGCACTACCACATCATTAATTCATGCATATTAGTTCGGGAATGCAATACTCTATGCATGTTGCACTACCCATTTGCTCTTTGCAGATGATTCTTTGATCTTGATGAAGGCAGACCTACAGAATGCAAACACCTTGAAGAGAACTCTTGAAACCTACTGCAAGAGTTCGGGACAATTGGTCAGCACGGCAAAATCAAATATCTTCTTCAGTCCAAATACTAATGTGTTAACTCATGAAAGCATGTGCGGTGAGTTGAAAATATTAACAGAAGCTATGTCTGACACTTACCTGGGTCTTCCTACCATGGTAGGAGTGGACAGAAGTGACAGTTTTCAAAATCTGGTTGATAGAATCTGTTAGAGAATAAAGGGATGGAAGGAAAAGACCTTATCTATGCAGGGGAAAGAAATAATGGTGAAAGCTGTGTTGCAGGCTATACCCTCTTACGCTATGTCAGTTTTTAAACTGCCAAAGAACATTTGTAAATCAATCACTGATGAGATATCAGGTTTCTGGTGGGGAGATGATGAAGAGAAGAGGAAAATGCATTGGTTTGCTTGGTGGAAGCTTTGTGTTCCGAAGAGGAAAGGAGGTTTGGGTTTTCGTGACATACACAATTTTAATCTTGCTATGTTAGCAAAACAGTGTTGGCGCTTAATCCAGAATCCAGACTCTCTATGTGCACAAATCTTGCGAGAAAAATATTATCCAGATGGCAATATCCTAAAGGCAGGGCCTAAGAAGGGATCTAGCTTTACTTGGCAGAGCATTGTAGCAGGCATTCAAACTTTTCAACGAGGTTGCATTTGGAGAGTGGGGTCGGGTGAAAAGATTAACATATGGCAGGACCCCTGGATTGCTTCTAGTCCTTCGGGGAAAGTAATCACCCCGAGGGGGGGCAATTTGATCACTTCGGTGGCTGATCTCATAAACCCTGTGACTGATTCATGGGACGTTGATCTCGTGAATGATATATTTTCGCCTGTGGATGTACAGAGAATACTCCAGATCCCTCTGAATCATAACTTGACGGAGGATTGGATAGCATCGAATTATACAAGAAGTGGTACCTTCTCAGTTCGGTCAGCCTACCATACAGAGTTTGAGCACCAGCATGGGCAGAGAACAATTCAGACAGATGGTCAGGGAAGTGCTGAGGCGTGTGCTACCTAGAAGGAGATGTGGAAACTAAAAATCCCAGGAAAGGTTAAGCACTTCGCGTGGAAGGTCTTGCATAGGGTTCTTCCTAGCCTAATTACACTGGCTAACCGACACATAAAATGTCAGGTTCTTTGTCCAATATGCAAAGTTGAAGGCGAAGATATCCAACACTGTTTGTTTACCTATTCCAGGGCTAAATCAGTTTGGAAAAACATTGGACTGCAAGATAGAGTGCAAGAAGCCTTATCCGCTGACAGATCGGGCTCTGTCAATTTGGAGGTGCTGGTAAATTTTAAGGGCGAGTCAGACGGTCTTCCTATAGTAGAACTAGCAACTGTTACAACTTGGTACATCTGGTGGCAGCGGCGTAAAATTTTGAAGGGCGAAGAGATTGCCACTCCTGAAAAAACAGCAATCTCAATTAGGGTTTTAACAACAAATTTTATTCGCTCTTTAAATACAAAACAAACTCCGAGGTCGGTGGGAATGAGGTGGAAGAAACCAAGCAGAGGAGAGGTGAAGATCAATGTGGATGCTTCTTTCCACCAGTCGAGTTTATCTGGAAGTACGGGTGCGATCGCCCGAGATGAGAGGGGAGAGTTCTTGGCGGCAGCAAACTGGACCTTGCCTTGGGTATCACATGTTGATTCGGCTGAGCTGACGGCGGTAAAGAATGGACTATATCTTGCTACCCACTTAGGCTGCAACACAGTTGTCATTGAATCTGATTCTAGCTTTGCGGTGGAGTCGATATTGCAGGAGGAACCCTTTCTTGGTCCGGAGGTTGTGACTGTCATGGAATGCAGAGAATTGGCAAAAACTTTGGGCTCTTTCAAGATTCAGCATTGCTATAGGGAGGCAAATATGGTAGCACACGAATTGGCTAAACTAGCATATGATGCTAACTCCTCTGGTGTTTGGGACGTTTCTATCCCTGGGTTTATTTCTCAATATTTTGTAAATGACTTATCTGTTCTTTGAGGAATAAAGGTTGTTATGGTGTCAAAAAAATCATGCATGTTAGTCTTACATTATTTTGTACAATATATTTTTTGTTGAAAATATATGTGTTGGACGGTTGCAACATATATATATATATATATGTAATTCGTACTTCATATTTTTTTATTAGAAATGATATTTATCAACTTTTTTCTTTTGTTATACCATTTTTATTTTTGTGTTATATTTTCCTTCCATTCATTTTAAATGTTTTTAGCTATTGTTACATATTTTTAGCAAAATTCCCGCAACAATGCGCCGAGTTTGTTTAAACACTGAACTTTTGTTAATTTTAGACCATTTTTTGGAAGAAAAATATGTGAACAATAATTAGTACTTCCAATCTTTTTTAAAATTTGTGAACATTTAATAGAAAAATCCTAAACATTTTGAAGAAAATAATGAAACATATAACAACAACTAATTTTATTTTCAAAATTATTGTACTCGTATGTTTTTTTATTTCGTGATCATTCGTTTAAATAGGGAAAATAACAAAAAGTAAAAAAGTAGAAAACAAAGAAATAATAAAAAATACAAGAAAACCAACAAAAAGGGAAAAACAAAAGAAAAGTCGCCTACAAAGGAAGAAAACCTACCACAGAAAAAAGTAATCACTAGGAAGAAACAACTCACGTATTGTAATGAGCTTTTTTTTGCGGGGTTGTCATGAGCTTTCTTGTTGACATGTTTTTATGCAAGCCCATAGAGAAATGGAGGAAAAGTGTTTATTGGAGAACTGTTGCAACTACTTCCACCGTACCAAAATATAGGTAGTTGTAGTATACTTCAACTACCTATATTTTGGTATGGAGGGAGTGCATACCAATAACCAAAAAAATTGGCATTGAGGAGTTTCAATAAGTGGTTATTGAAGGAGATTTTTTGGTCAGCTATTGGAGATGATGTTAGTACAATATAGAAGAATGAGTTAGGTTAGTATAATTTGTAATGACAAGTTACTACTAGTTGGAAGCACAAATATGTTAAGAAAAAGCACAAAAAAATGAATTATTTTTTGATATAACCTTCCAAATTGAGATATAATTTTGAAGATCTCGAGACGAAAAACGCAATAGTAAAAGCGGTTTGTAATTTGGGCAAACAGTTCAAAAGATTAAAAAAACAAAAAATATATATATAAAAACAAGAACAAACCCCTCCATGTCTCTATGCATGAAAAATAGTCACACCAAAAGTTCCGAGTTGCATAAATATCCCATACAATGTGTACTTGTCAGCACCAGCGAACATGAGAATGATCATGTTAATAAGTACAGAGAAATGTTACACCTACGAAAACAATTGTACCTACGTTTGTAAAAGCTGAATAGGCAGCGCTTGATTGGGGATTAGAGAGGGTGTGGGGCCCACTGTTTGATTTAGGGGTGCAATTTTGTTTGGGATAAAGAAGGTCAAGTAAATTTACCTAAAGGCCGGTTCTTTTAAGCGGCTTAAAAAATAAGTTATTTCTTCCTAGCTTAAAAAATAAGTTGTTTTTTAAATTTATAGAAACTTCTGAACTAATAATGGGCTAGCTAATTTAGAAATCCCAAAGAATGATATATACGACTTCTGATAGAAGCTGGAAAGGGAGCCGCCAAAGAACAGACTCTAAGTAAATCACGTACGTGTAGCATTTTTGTATGTACAGTATGCTGTCATCTTTTCTTTCCGGACCTTCAATGTTGCACTCCATGCGTCTAAATGTTGAACGAACGCATTGAGCGTCGTATGACTGGACCGATCCACTTGGCGCTTAGGCTGTAGCGACCGAAGCGAAGCAACCTTATCAATTTGCTTCTGGTTCCTCCTATGGCTTAAGCGTTTCTTTTGATTTTCAGTCGTTTTTTATTTGGTTTTCATAAAAATATGAATATTTATTTATTTAGTACTGAAATCATTTGTAATTTCAAATCATTTTTTGGAAAAACGTGAACAACTTTTAGAACTTGTGAACTTTTTCCAAATCTTGTAAGCATTTAATAGAAAAATCTTGAACATTTTGAAGAAAATAATAAAACATGTACTCCCTCTGTAAGGAAATATAAGAGTGTTTAGATTACTACTTTAGTGATCTAAACGCTCTTATATTTCTTTACGGAGGGAGTAATAAAGATGTGGTTTTTTTTAATTTCATTTATATTTTTAAAGTTTGTCATATGTTTTGAAAACCCGAAAGGAAAGGAAAATTAATAAAAATAAAAAAAGAGAAAATCAAAATAAGCCTAAGAAACCAACAAAAAGGGTAAAGAAAAGAAAATTCACCTAGAAAGGAAGTTTTTTTTCGCAAAAAAGGATAATCACCAAGAAGAAAGAACTAACATATGTAAGAAAATCACTCATGTATATTGATTTTGTTGTGTACTTTGATCGGCCTACTGGAGCGATGCCTTGTGTGTTTTCCTAATATTTAGTCGCAATGAGCGACAAATATGATTTGCCCCTCTTTTTTTATTTGGTTCTAACCGGCGCTACATCTTCGCATGATCGATGTCACCGACTCGTTGTCTCACCATTGCCTTCACCTCTGTCCTCCATCCCCACTAATAGTCAAGGATAGCAGTTCAAAGTTCATTGCCCAAGATCGTGACTGCTTCTGCAAATCTCATCCCCTTCTAGTTGCGTTAATTACCAAGGTGTGTTTGGGATCATCCCTAGCCCTAAGAGCAAGTACAATAGAGCTGACTGAGCGGGCTATAAGGAATAAAATAATATATTGTTGCTTAGTTGGAAAAGAGAGAAGAGAAGCGTGCTACTAGTTAACAGCCGGCTGCAACACGTGCTTCTATACACTATGTGTGACTAACATGTGTGCCATATATCAATAAAGTAATATATATTTACATCTAACTATTGTACTTGTTAGCTATAATGTTAGCTATATATGACATGGCAACACCTCATAGCCAGCAGCTGGCTATATTATTAATCATGCTCTAATACATCATGTAATTTATATTTACTAACCTTTAGACCTAATTAAGTAAAAAATATGGACAAAAAGTTTAGAAGCAATATTTTCTATGGAGGTAGACCTAGTTTTAGAGTTTGGCACATGGTCCAAATTTTTGCTGGCGGCCCTGCACTATCAACCCTTTAGTGATTGAACAAAACATTTGATGGTGAGGCTCAAACATAAGGTGGTTGGATATCTTAAATTCCATACCTTTTCAATGGAGATAAGAGTCCTCTACAAAGACATGAATTTTGGGTTACAACTTTTTGTCGCATGCTCTCCATTCGTAACCTATATCTTTTGTGTGTTATGTGCTTGGGTAGAACTTCTTTATTATAGAGGTTGACTCACTTTATTTATACTTTAAATATCTTCTAAGATATATTCCAAAAATTTAAATTTTGTAGACGTCTATTCACCCCCTTTGTGGATGTGTTTGATCCTTCACACCCCGAAACAACGGCAACACAAATGGAAACTACAATTCCCTCGCAATCAACAGATGATAGAAGTTGATTCAGTGTTGATGTGCCTTCTCCATGTAGTAGCCTTAAATGCAAGAATTGTTAGTTGTTAATGACCAAACAACAATCTTATTCTTGTAAGGGAATTTTATAAGTCAGCCAATCTTTCAAATATTCCTATCTTCATTGCATTCCATTTACATTGTCCTTGTTGTAGTTACCAACTTTATTTTACAAAAAAAGCTTATAGGCACCTCATACAATAAATATATAGCCTTCATTTCACAGTGCTAAGCACAGAAATCCTTTGTCGTTGTGATGGGACCCTATATGTTTAGCACCGAGTTTCGAAGGCGATGGGACATGCCATCAGATCGTGAGATCTTATGGGTTGTGGCCTTGGTGTCACGAGCTTTCTTGGCTTGCAGCAACGACGTGCCACATAGATGTGGCGACACTATGGGGTTGTTTGGTTCCCAGCCTAAGCTTATCACACCTAATCTTAGTCATGCCACAATATTTTTGGCTTGTGTTTGGTTCATTGCCACACTTATGGCTTGCCACACTTTACTAATACTATGGTTCACATGTCATAGGCTTATTTTTTTGCCACACCTTTCCACACTTTGTGGTGGCTACTTTGGTCACCACACTTTTCTGACAGCCACACTTTGTCTAAGGTTAGTTCTGGCAAAGTTAGTCACAATCCAAACAGTCCCTATATGTGCAATAACTATGTATGTGCGCACCAGTCACCAGAGGCTAGTAGTGTATGCAGTTTGTGTGCCCTATGAAATGGCGGATACGAGGATCTCGTCTAATGTTAGCACATGCATGCTCATTCGAGCATGATTTTTGATTGTGTGGCGATGTTCATATAAAGACTATGCATGTGAGTGATGGTGAGATGCAATCTATGGAAGATGGCTTGACGCAGAGGGTATGATTATGCAGCGGTAACGATGAGATTTCTAGCTCAGTGCATGTAGCTGCAGGTATCACGGAAAATTGATGGTGATAGTACATGATTGATTTTGATTTTGTAATGATTCTTGAGTACCCAGTTTAGGCTTCAGGATAAAAATCTAGGTCTTACACGAGTTGATTATATCTGACAATGATGATATTTTTACGTTGTTACTTTGTTGAAGATATTGCTCAAATATCCGAAGACTTGTTTTTTAGAGTGAAAACCTAGAATTTGACATGTGATGTGATCCGATGACGGCGACCATTGAGTATCATTCCCTTCCTAGAGATGTTGTTTAAGAACATCTTTATTCTTGTAATGTTAGGAGATGGTTGATGTGGATATGGTCGATGTTATAGTTTGTCGATTTCTATTTTAATCGCTTTGGAGTTTTTTTGTTGCTTAGGTGTATGTTTGATCTTGTATAACTTTGCTATTTTTCCAACGTGTTTATTTATGTGTGTATATTGGTTATGTGCATTATATCTATGCAAAAAAACAAATGTGTGCTTATTGTATTAGTATTCATTTTTTCTGCTTCATTTTGAGTCAATAAAATTCATCACCAACCAAAAAAATTAGCATCACCTCTGAAGGTATAAGATATGGCGAACTAAATCAACATTTCTTGAGATTGGTTTCATGCCGATTACATATAGAACATCAATTATGTCCATACAACAAGTTATCCAAATAGCTTTTAAAGATGGTCCCAAATTGATATGAGTCATTAATTTCTCATGATCGGATGGCTAATATTACTCCTCCCCTCGGGATAAGATGTTAATGATTGTATTTGGGGCTAGTTTGGATTATTATTTTATTGCCTTCCACAAATAAGGAAGTAAATTATATCGATATTAAAACATCAAGGCAAATAATGAAAGATATAAATTTAATTAATGTTATCTTTGCCTTCCCAATTGGTCACTATCTCATAAAGGAGACACTGTCTCATTCTAGTTTGACACTTGGGCAACAAGCAGTTTGTACACAAAGTTTCCTGAACTATTGTCTTATGCAAAGGACAAAAAAATCTCTGTACAAGCTGTCAGAAATGTCACTGATTGGGAAACCATTTTTCACACCCCCTTTGAAGCCAAGCCTGGAACCAGTTACAACAAATTCCAGACATAATAACAGGAAACATCATGAACAAGGACACATGGTTAAGCCACGGCAAGAATACCTATTCCTCAATGACAATGTACAAGCAGCTCATTGCTCAGGATAATTGCAACAACCTCACCAAGATGATCTGGAAAAGTGCAAACCGGCTAAAACATAAAATATTCTTTTGGCTGGTACTGAAATAATAGAGTTAACACTAGAGCACTGCTACAAAGGAAAGTCTTCCACCTTGATTGCTATGACTATGCTTGCTGCCACACTAGCTCACTAGAAACAACCCCGCACCTCTTTTGGGACTGCAATTTTTCTCATAGATGTTGGATTTCCCTGATTCCTTTCAAGCACAGAGCGACATCAATGTATGAAGAAACTCATCTAGCTCTTGATCAAGTGCTAAAGGATTTTGGGCTAGAAATTCTCATTCTGGGATACTGGTATATATGGAAACAAAGGAATGGATTGATCTTCAAAAATGAAAGACCCACAGTTCATATATGGAAGAAAAACCTTGCTCTGGACCTAAGCGTTCTACAACACAGAATAAAGCCCAAGTTTAAAGAAGGGCTGCTCTAGTGGATCAACAATAATCTAGATTAGTCTTTTATGTTGCTCAAAACTGGAATTGGGTAGCTTTAAGTCTCTTCCCCTCCCCCCTTTTTTATGTTTTACCATTGTAATATACCATTGTACATTTGTTGATGGAAAAAATAGAAAATTATCGTAGAACAATTGTTCTACAGTTACTGCCTCAAAAAAAATTAATTGCTCACATGGCAATAGGAACCACATGTACTAATCTTCTAATTTACTAAACCCCTAGGGGTTGAAGACCTGAGAATCAATTGAGCCCTGCCAAGCCATATGGGCGTTCAATTTTGACTCGGTCCACGCCCTTGACGGACTAGCTCTTGTACGTGGGCCCCTTTTCTCACCGAGGCAACAATAAAGCGGTGGGTTTTCCGCCTGATCAAAGGTGGATGAGCGCTTGGCGGCTGCGGCGTGCCGTATCGACTACACGTGCTACGAGGAGGTTCTGGCTGCAGAGGGTAGTGCTGGCGCGCCGCCGACTACACAGAAGAGAGGGCAGAGGAGGGGGCGACATCTCCGAAAGGGAGATGGCGGATGGGATTTGCTGGCCACGGAGGGGCGGCAAGCCGCCGCGGGGAGGTGCCGATTGTTTCGTCTGCCCACGACATGTTTCCGAACACGCCAGATTGTGGGCTGTTGCTGTCGGTCTTCACGCGACGAAGATCTGCTCAAGATTCACCAGTTGGCTGCATACTTTTACATCTGTATTCCGCATCATGCTCCCACGCTGCCTTGCGCCTGCTGCTGGATACGAGTCAGGGTCAGACCAGCGGCAAGAAGAATCACGATGCACATCGGAACAGGTATATATCCAAGTGTAGTCCCTTTCATATGTCCTCCCGTTTCCCTCCTCCCTCCTCCCCTCTTCTCTCTATCTAATTGCATTTCTCTTTCTTGAGTAGTTTGGCTGGCAATGCACCATGGATGGGATGTTTAGTTGAGGTTTTGAGGGGAGAAAGATCCTGCATATCGAGGGCACATAAATGATGTGGGCGGCAGCAAGCCTCGGTCCCATCTAGAGCAACTTCAGGTAGTTTTCCCTCCTAAGACACCAAACCCAACACCATCCTAGCCATTAGAGCTATCCTGGAGAGCTTCCCCTCTGTAGAAGAAGAGTTAGTGCAGCACAAAAGGTGTTCATATCCTTGGAAATTCATGCATAATGGCAAGCCTAATGTTTGTTTGACTACAAGGGATTTATGTATTGCTGCTTGTTGTTGTTCCTATGAACTGTCCTAGGTAGTAGTAGTTCCAGGGATTTCTGAATTGTCAGATCTGCTCAAGAATTTGTGAATTCCATTAACATAATGGATCTTTTTAATTATATTCAAGTGATGTGTGGTATGTGCTCCTCCTTTTTGGATGGTTATTTCTTAAACTTCCGATTGGCCATTATGAAATTTGGTACAGATTGTTGATTTGTTCTTTTACTCTTACCGATTGGCCATTAAGAATCATTAAAACGCATGTACACATGAAATATCGAAGCTACATATGAATCCGTTGCCGTGTGATTTTCTGTTTTCAAAAACTGTACAAGAATTGATTGAGGGTTGATTTAGATTGTGTCGTACGGGAGTTGAGCGCAAACTGTTTCAACTTTTTTGGTTGCTTTTTTTTTGCTTTTATCATGTGATGTTTATAGGTTGTTCTTTTCTCGTCGATGGTTCCCTCTGCTTTTTTGTTGATTTTAATTCTCAGTTGTAATTCCACCAACGAGTCACAACTGGTTTCAATTTTTTTTCTTAGTTTAAATCCACCAACTAGTCGCTACTAGGTCCGACTTATTTTTCTTAGTTGCAAATCCACCAACGAGTCGCAACTGGGTCCAATTTTTTTTTCAGTTGCAAGACCACCAACAAGTCGCAATTGTGTCCGATTTTTTTCTAAGTTGCAAGTCCGCCAACGAGTCGCAACTGGGTCCGATTTTTTTTCAGTTGCAAGCCCACCAACGATTCGCAAGTGGGTCTGAGTGTTTTTCTCAGTTGCAAGTCCACCAACGAGTCGCAACTGAGTTCAATTATTTTCTAAGTTGCAAGTCCGCCAACGAGTCGCAACTGGGTTCGTTTTTTTTCTCAGTTGCAAGCCCACCAACGAGTCGCAAGTCCACCAACGAGTTGCAACTGGGTTCTATTTTTTTCTCAGTTGCAAGTTCACCAACGAGTCACAACTGGGTATGATTTTTTTTCCCAGTTGCAAGTCAACCAATGAGCCGCAACGATGTCCGGTTTTTTTCTCAGTTGCAAGTCCACCAACGAGTCGCAACTGTGTCCGATTGTTTTCTAAGTTGCAAGTCCGCCAACGAGTCGTAACTGGGTCCGTTTTTTTTCAGTTGCAAGCTCACCAATGATTCACAAGTGGGTCTGAGTTTTTTCGCAGTTGCAAGTCCACCAATGAGTCGCAATTGGGTCCAATTTTTTTTCTAAGTTGCAAGTCCGCCAACGAGTCGCAACTGGTTCCGATTTTTTTTTCTCAGTTGCAAGCCCACCAACGAGTCGCAAGTGGTCCGAGTTTTTTCTCAATTGCAAGTCCACCAACGAGTCGTAGTTGGGTTCAATTTTTTTCTCAGTTGCAAGTCCACCAACGAGCCACAACTAGGTCCGTTTTTTTCTCAGTTGCAAGTCCACCAACGAGTCGCAACCGAGTCAAAAAAAAATTCTCAGTTGCAAGCCCACCAACGAGTCGCAACTGGGTCCGACTTTTTTTTTCAGTTGCAAGTCAACCAACGAGTCGCAACTACGTTTGTTTCCAGTTGCAAGTCCACCAACGAGTCGCAACTTGGTTTGACTTTTTTTTTCTCAGTTGCAAGTTCACCAACGAGTTGCAACTGTTTCGACATTTACTTCCAACTTTTAAAATTGACATTTTTACATTTATTGTAGTAATGTTTTTTGTATGATAGTGCTTTTTTTCTTGTCCATTGGAGCCCATTATATAACTATCAGCATCAAACAAACAAACAAAAGGCTAGTTAAAAAAACATGCGGGCTAACGTCAGCGTCACATGCGCATGAGCCCACCACCCTGCTCGGTAACGACCTATCATCTTTGAGCAGCTTGATCGCACGCCAGTTATGCCCTTCGCAGTAGACCTATCAGATCACCGTGCTCATCGAGGGGGCAATCCCATTGAAGACCACGTTGTTATGGTGCGTCCAGAGCGTTCACAGGACAAGGAAGATGGCCGTCCACGCTTCCTTCCTCGCTTCTCCCGCTGGGCTAGGAGGATAGACGCCACGAGTCAACCGGGCTCGCATTACTAGCGAGCATCCAATCTGGCAGTCCCCAGCGGCTCGTCAGCGTCGTCCATACCTGCCTGGCTAGGACGCGCTCGATCAGAATGTGATGAGGACATCCCTACTAATGTTACACCCACATCCTCACCAACTACACATATTGGACCAGTTACTAGAGCACGCGCACGTCAGCTAAATTATCAGGTACTTTCGTTTCTTGCGAATCCTTCTAATGTTCATGAACATATGATGCTACCTAAATTAGATACTTTTGTTTTGCTTATGAATGAAGGACCTAGCATGGACAAGAAAGACGGGCATTGGAGCGGGATCAAGCATGGAGAAGATGGTGCGCGCGCGGGAAAGGACAATGGAGTTTCCAGTGGTGATTTTCGCACTTTGAAGCCACCATAAGGCGTGCATGAAGGCTTGGACGAAATACACGAGATGCCACTTCATTATTTTCGTCCAAAGGCAATTATAGGTGTTGCGTCACCTTAATATTGGGTTGGGCCCATGTAATTTCGAAATACTACTTTATAGGCTGTTTTTAGAGTCCGTATGTGTGGGGAAACCGAGTTAGGGTTGTTTTCGGACCCCACCTCCAAGGGGTCACGAAATTCCCCTCTATTCCCCCATATATACAGCCCTTAGGGCGTCGTTTAGACTTGGGTTTTAATTATATTTAAGTTAGCCATAGCCGCAACTTCGAGCTCTTCGTTTGTGTCATCCGACCAGGCCAAGACCGCATTGGAACCCCAACTTCTGTTAATCATTCATCTTATATTCGCAATATCCAGATCTTGCTTGTTCTTGTCGATTGCTTGCAGGAATTAGACCTTCGTGGTCAGGTTGATCGTGCATCCGCGGGATCAATAACCTCTCGGAGTTGGTTTAGCGATTGCTAAGGCGCAACGTCTTCGTACGTTCGTAGTCGGGTCGTGAAAGTCTACTCCACCATAATCGATCTCCATCATCTCATCGAAACATCGGGACACCTTCGTCTCTATCAAGTGGTATCAGATTTCCAGGTTGCTCGGTGAGATTTACCAATTTTTCATAGTCTACATTACTTCTGTTTTCATACCTACAGTCCACAAAAAAGCCAAAAAATTATTTAGGGTTAGATCATCACGTCCTAAAACAGTCCGAGCCTTTGTCCGGTTTTCTTTACAGTAGTTTGCTTTGTTGAATTTGCGGTTGCATTGTTGTGTCGAGTTGCTGATCTTAGCGTCTAGTTCCCTTAGAGTTTCGAGTTCTGATCACAGTTTGTCACGCCGCCGCCGCACAGTAGTACACCACCACGTTCCGCCAATCCGAGTCCAGATACACCACCATGTTCCGCCAAGCCGAGTCCATATACACCGCCACAACCTACCGATCCGAGTTGAGTTCCATCACCCGTTCGGTTTGTGATATCTCCGTAGCCAGAATAGTTTTGAGTTGATTAGAGTCGGATTTCACCAATCTTTGTCGTACGTAGAAGGGGGTGATTTCCAAAAAAAAAAGAGTGGCACGCTTTCCAGAGCAGTTTTTAGGCCAAAAATTTCAGGGGTGAAAAAATTTCGTGCCCATACCTTCCTTAGGTCCAGAAACTCATTTTTGAGACGTTCGCTACCATAGTGATTTTTTCGCACTTTTTCAGCCATCGCAGTCCCGAATCGCAAAAAAAAAGAGAGAAAAAAAATTCAGTGTGCTTCTCAGTTGTTTACGTGCCGCGCCGTGCTTTCGTTGGTGTTTTAGGCTCGCGTCTCTAGTACGGTCTATCCTAGGATCAGCATAGTACCGACGTTGAGTGTTTATTCAGCTTTGCATCTCTGTCTTGATTACTGTTGAGCTTTTGCTACCATACTTTTCAGCCTTCCTACAGCTCCACATATATTCTACATCATGCGTTTTGACACCTCCTGGCTATCGCTCTACCACATCTCTGAGAGTTTTGACCCGTTGGTTGTACATCACCACCTGCTGCTAGGTAAGAATCGGTAAGAACGAAAGAAAAGCTTGACGGATTTGTGCTTTCCACCACCCCACATCCCATTAGTAGAAGCAGGATCATATTTCTGTGTGTTTTCTATTTCTGCTAACCATGCCAGGATCACATGATGAAGTGGCGCGGAATGCACCCGATTGGGAGAACATGTCCAACAAGGAGCTACATGATAAATTTGCACAAATGATGTCTGAACAGGTGAATGACATCGAGAACAGATTTACAGAGGCGATTGATGGCGTGGAGAAGATGATCGACACCAAGCTCGACGCCAAGTTTACTGAGTTGATTGCACGCCTACCTACACAGCCTGCTGCCGCTCCGGCACAGCCACCGCCACCACGACGTGCACGACGTATTCTGTTTCCGGGCGGACAAGCTGCTGGTATTGGTGCTCCTCCTGCTGCTGCAGTTGCTACTGCTGCTGCTGCTTCTGACGTCGGCCAGGACGACAACTACGAGGGTGATTACGAGGAGAAGGTGGAACAGGAAGCGGCCTATGAACAGCCAGCTGGACGTCCACGTCCCAACATTCGCCACGGTCGACACCAACCACCCCCTCAGGTACGCGATGATGAATATGTGCCTAAAATTAAATTGAATCTTAAGCCATTTGAGGGTAGATATATTCCTGATGCTTATCTTACTTGGGAGTTAGAAACTGAACAACGCTTTACATGTTTACAATATCCTGAGAATAGACGTGTTACTGCTGCTGTTTGTGAATTCACGGGGTTTGCATCTATTTGGTGGTCTGAACATTGTAGATTGCATGCTAATAATATTCCAACTACTTGGGCTGCTTTAAAAGATGCTATGCGTACTCGCTGGGTTCCTCCTTATTATCAACGTGAATTGCTACAAAAATTACAGCGTTTGAGACAAGGAAAAAATTCTGTAGAGGAATATTATCAGGAATTACAAACTGGATTGATTAGATGCGGCCTAGTAGAGGATAATGAAGCTATGTTGCACGTTTTATGGGTGGCTTAAACAAGGAGATACAAACTATTCTAGAATACAAGGACTATACTACTATCACTCGTTTGTTTCATCTTGCTTGAAAGCTGAACGTGAAGTGCAGGATCGACAGGCCACTACGAGACCTAACTTTTCTGCAGGACGAAATACATCATGGACATCGCGTGGAGCTTCTACATCCACACGTCTTGCTGCATCACCATCTACTTCAGCCGCTCATTCTTACAGGGAGCCACCAAAACAGCCAGCGCCACCATTCAAGGGTGCACAGAGTGGTCCAGCGGCGAGTTCTTCTTCGTCCATGGCTTCCACAGGGCAAACACGAGATCGTGATATTAAATGTCACAGGTGCCAAGGTGGAGTTCACTTCGCAAAAGACTGTCCTTCCAAGCGTGTGATGACTATAACGACGGATGGTGGGTATGAGTCAGCGAGTGACTATGATGAGGAGACTTTAGTTCTCATTGCTCATGAGGAACAGGGTGCCCATGATGATGCTCATGATATAGAGTATATGGCTCCTGATGATGCGGATAAATATGCTAGTTTGGTTGCTCAACGTGTGTTAAGTGTGCAGGTAACGAAGGCGGAGCAAAACCAGAGGCATAATTTATTCCACACAAAGGGAGTGGTGAAAGAACGTTCGGTTCTCATCATTATTGACGGAGGGAGTTGCAACAACTTGGCTAGCATGGAGTTGGTGGAGAAGTTATCTCTCACCACAAGACAACACCCCCATCCGTACTATATTCAGTGGTTTAACAATAGTGGTAAGATTAAGGTAACGCGTTCTGTTCGTTTGCACTTTAGCATTGCTGCATATGCTGATTATGTTGATTGTGATGTGGTACCCATGCAAGCATGCTCTCTTTTACTTGGCAGACCATGGCAATTTGATAGGAATGCGGTACACCATGGTAGGACAAATCAGTTTACTCTGGTTCATCAGGATAAAAATATTGCGTTACTTCCTATGTCTCCTGAACAAATTGTGAAAGATGATCTTGCTAGATCTAGTAAAGCTAAACAGGAGAAAAATAAGAGCAAGAATGAGATAACAGCTAAAGAATTTGAGCAACAACATAAGACTAATAGCAAATCTTCGTCTGCTGTTTCTAATGAAATTAAATTGACTAGTCCAACTTTGCTTGCTACTAAGGTTGATATTTCAGATTTGAATGTTAGTCAATATGTGTGCTATGCTTTTGTGTGCAAAGAAGCTTTGTTTTCATTTGAGGAATTGCCTCCTGTTGTCACTGACCTTTTGCAGGAGTTTATAGACGTCTTTCCCCAAGACGTACCACCGGGATTACCACCTATTCGAGGAATTGAGCATCAGATTGACTTAATTCCCGGTGCTTCGCTGCCCAACCGTGCGCCATACCGTACCAATCCTGAGGAGACAAAGGAGATTCAGCGTCAAGTACAAGAGCTACTCGACAAAGGTTATATACGCGAATCCCTTAGTCCTTGTGTTGTTCCTGTTATATTAGTGCCAAAAAAGGATGGAACATGGCGTATTTGTGTTGATTGTAGAGCCATTAATAATATTACTATTCGTTATCGTCATCATATTCCTAGGTTAGATGATATGCTTGATGAATTAAGTGGCTCTACCATGTTTTCCAAAGTTGATTTGCGTAGTGGATACCATCAAATTCGCATGAAATTAGGAGATGAATGGAAAACAGCATTTAAAACTAAGTTTGGACTATATGAGTGGTTAGTCATGCCTTTTGGGTTAACTAATGCACCTAGCACCTTCATGAGATTAATGAACGAAGTTTTACGTGCTTTCATTGGACGATTTGTGGTAGTCTACTTTGATGATATACTGATTTATAGCAAATCTTTGGAAGAACATTTGGATCATTTACGTGCTGTTTTTATTGCTCTACGTAATGCACGTTTGTTTGGTAACCTTGGGAAGTGCACCTTTTGCACCGACCGAGTATCGTTTCTTGGCTATGTTGTTACTCCACAGGGTATTGAAGTTGATAAAGCCAAGATCGAGGCGATTGAGAGTTGGCCGCAACCCAAAACGGTCACACAAGTGCGGAGTTTTCTTGGCCTCGCTGGATTATATAAGCGTTTTGTGAGAGATTTCAACACCATTGTTGCACCTCTCAATGAGCTTACACCTAAGGATGTGCCTTTTACTTGGGATACCGCACAGGAAGAAGCCTTCACGGTATTGAAAGATAAGTTAACACATGCTTCTTTGCTCCAACTTCCTGATTTTAATAAGACTTTGAGCTTGAATGCGATGCTATTGGGATTGGTTTGGGAGGTGTGTTATTACAAGATGTTAAACCTGTTGCATACTTTTCTGAAAAATTGAGAGGACCTAGTCTAAACTATTCTACTTATGATAAGGAATTATATGCTCTTGTTCGGACTTTAGAAACTTGGCAACATTATTTATGGCCCAAAGAATTTGTTATACATTCCGATCATGAATCTTTGAAACACATAAGAAGTCAAGTAAAACTTAATCGTAGACATGCTAAGTGGGTTGAATTTATTGAGACTTTTCCTTATGTCATTAAACACAAGAAGGGTAAAGATAATATTATTGTTGATGCATTGTCTCCTCGTTATACTATGCTTTCACAACTTGACTTTAAGATATTCGATTTAGAGACAATCAAAGATCAATATGTGTATGATCCGGAATTTAAAGATGTATTGCAGAATTGTAGAGAAGGTAGAACATGGAACAAGTTTGTGCTTAATGATGGATTCATGTTCCGATCTAACAAGCTATGCATTCCAGCTAGCTCTATTCGTCTTTTGTTGTTGCAGGAGGCGCATGGAGGAGGATTAATGGGACACTTTGGCGTGAAGAAGACGGAGGATGTACTTGCTACACATTTCTTTTGGCCAAAGATGAGACGGGATGTTGAGCGTTTTGTTGCTCGCTGCACTACATGTTCACGCCTCAATCCTCATGGTTTATACATGCCTTACCTGTACCTAGTGTTCCGTGGGAGGACATATCCATGGACTTTGTTTTAGGCTTGCCTCGAACAAAGAAGGGGAGGGATAGCATCTTTGTTGTCGTGGATAGATTTTCTAAGATGGCACACTTTATACCATGTCATAAAAGCGATGATGTTGCTAATGTTGCTGATTTATTCTTTCGTGAGATTATTCGTTTACATGGTGTGCCCAATACTATTGTCTCGGATCGTGATACTAATTTTCTTAGCCATTTTTGGAGATGCTTATAGGCTAAGTTGGGGACTAAACTACTTTTTAGTACTACATGTCATCCCCAAACTGATGGACAAACTGAAGTGGTCAATAGGACATTGTCTACTATGGTTAGGGCTGTTTTAAAGAGTAACTTGAAAATGTGGGAAGAATATTTACCTCATATTGAATTTTCTTATAATCGTTCATTTCATTCTACCACTAAAATGTGCCCTTTTGAGATTGTTTATGGTTTTCTATCTCGCGCACCTATTGATTTGCTGCCTCTTCCATCTTCGGAGAAGGTTAATTTTGATGCTAAGCAACGTGCTGAATTGATATTAAAAATGCATGAGTTAACTAAAGAAAACATTGAGCGAATGAATGCTAGATACAAGCTTGCTGGTGATAGGGGTTGAAATCATGTTGTGTTTGAACTCGGAGATCTTGTTTGGTTACATCTACGTAAAGATAGGTTTCCTGATTTGCGCAAGTCTAAGTTAATGCCACGAGCCGATGGTCCCTTTAAGGTTTTGTAAAAAATTAATGATAATGCATATAAACTTGAGCTACCTGCAGATTTTGGGGTTAGTCCCACTTTTAATATTGCAGATTTGAAGCCTTATTTGGAGAAGATGATGAGCTTCCGTCGATGACGACTTTAATTCAAGAAGGGGAGGATGATGAGGACATCACTACTAATGTTACACCCACATCCTCACCAACTACACATAATGGACCAGTTACTAGAGAACGCGCACGTCAGCTAAATTATTAGGTAATTTCGTTTCTTGCGAATCCTTCTAATGTTCATGAACATATGATGCTGCCTAAATTAGATATTTTTGTTTTGCTTATGAATGAAGGACCTAGCATGGACAAGAAGGACGGGCCTTGGAGCGGGATCAAGCATGGAGAAGATGGTCCGCGCGCGGGAAAGGACAATGGAGTTTTCAGTGGTGATTTTCGCACTTTGAAGCCACCATAAGGCGTGCATGAAGGCTTGAACGAAATACACGAGATGTCACTTCATTATTTTCGTCCAAGGGAAATTATAGGTGCTGCGTCACCTTAATATTGGGCTGGGCCCATGTAATTTTGAAATACTACTTTATAGGCTGTTTTTAGAGTCCGTATGTGTGGGAAAACCGAGTTAGGTTATTTTCGGACCCCACCTCCAAGGGGTCACGAAATTCCCCTCTATTCCCCCATATATACATCCCTTAGGGCGTCGTTTAGACTTGGGTTTTAATTGGATTTAAGTTAGCCATAGCCGCAACTTCGAGCTCTTCGTTTGTGTCATCCGACCAGGCCAAGACCGTATTGGAACCTCAACTTCTGTTAATCATTCATCTTATATTCGCAATATTCAGATTGCAATTCTTAGTTCTTGCTTGTTCTTGTCGATTGCTTGCAGAAATTAGACCTTCGTGGTTAGGTTGATCGTGCATCCGCGGGATCAATAACCTCTCGGAATTGGTTTAGCGATTGCTAAGGCGCAACGTCTTCGCACGTTCGTAGTCGGGTCGTGAAAGTCTACTCCACCATAATCGATCTCCATCATCTCATCGAAACATCGAAACAACTTCGCCTCTATCAGAATGTGAGCAATCGACTCTGGCTCATGATCACATAATGGACATGCTGCCAGGTGGCATGCCGCGCCGTGCAAACCTGTCCGCCGTCCAACACCTACCTTGCACGAGCCAGGTGAAGATCTTGTAGGTCGCCGAGGCCGAGGAGCGCCAGATCTGTGTGGTCCTCGCTGCCTCTACCCTGCCCGCAAAAAGAACGCGATAAGCTGTGCGGGATGAGAATCTCCGGTCACCTTCCCAGGCCCAGGTGACCCAGAAAAAGCGATAGTCCAACACCTGATCTTAATTACGTACTCCTATATAAGATGCATAAACCCACATTTCCACACATGGCTTCAAACAAAACTTGTGTCACACATCCACGTAAATTTAAAGCCAGTGTCCATAAAAACTCAATCTGTCTAAATACGAATGTAGAGTTCAGAATATCCATTTT
Source organism: Bromus sterilis (assembly GCA_950022295.1). Classification (NCBI taxonomy): domain Eukaryota; kingdom Viridiplantae; phylum Streptophyta; class Magnoliopsida; order Poales; family Poaceae; genus Bromus; species Bromus sterilis. Next base: position 66,446,039 of record OX465599.1, read on the forward strand.
ATGAGGATGTCATGTGTCCATGGGTCGAAAAGTCTCATACAACCTCAAAACAGCACACATTTTGACACATAAATTGAAATTGGTTCATACAAGACAATTACGTACTGTACAACTTTTGATGACACATGGACAGAAAGGATGGCTGAAACAGCAAGACGTATAATATATAATCTTCATCAAATGGACCCTTGTTTGTTTGTCCATATGTGCAGGCGCTGCTCGATGGTACTTAGACCGATTCTATGCAACAAAAAGATTCGATGGTTCCAACTAAACAATGAGCTTGTTGGCTTCACATGGAGTGTAATGGATAGAGGACAGGACGACATTTCCACTGCACCACCACCATCACCAAGCAATGGCTGCCGCCCAAGAAGAGCTGTTAGGACTCGTCGAGCCTGCGCCACCGCCCCCTTCCATCTTCCTCGATCATCCCTCGATGACCAATGGTGAATCGGAGTTACACCAGGCGCAGGATGACATGGCCTACATCTCCCGCATGCTCATGGAGGAGGATATCGTCGACAAGTTCTTCTACCAATACCCTGAGCACCCGACCCTCCTGCAGGCCGAGCAGCCCTTCGCCGAGATCCTCTCAACCTACGGCATCAACTCAGCTGGTGCCCATGGGTGCTCCTCTTTACTTCCAAGTCAAGGCAACAACATGGTTTCTGGTATCTTGTCCGGTGAGGTGCATAATCCAGCCTTGTTCTCGAATGGCACAGTCGCAGCGGAGGAGCCCAGCAGCGGTGTCACCGTGGGCGAGTTGTCGAGCATGGCTTTCTTCAAAGGCATGGAGGAAGCCAACAGGTTCTTGCCCACAGTCAATGTGATGGTGGATGGTAGGGGCCGTAAGAAGAGGTCTACCATGGATGGCGAGACGGAGGCGTGCATGGGCAGGAGTAGCAAGCAAATAGCAGTGCATAATGACTCCACTGAAGAAGACACTGCACTCGAACTGGACCTGCTCATCCTCAACGGCTATGACATTTACCCCAATGAGACGATGAAGGAGAGGGCGGAACAGGCAGCGCAGCGCAGCACTTGCAGGAAGGTGCCGCGTGCAAGGGGCAGCGCAAGGAAGAGGGTGCCAGCTGATCTGGAAACACTGCTGATCCGCTGCGCGGAGGCGGTGGCTACCAACGATCGAAGCCATGCCGGCGATCTACTGAAGCAGATCAAGCAGCACTCGCTACCAACAGGAGACGCAAGGCAGCGAATAGCACATTACTTTGCCGAGGGGTTGGAGGCACGACTGGCGGGCACAGGGAGGCAAATGTATCACTCGATCACCATGGAAAATCACACTTCCACAGTGGAGCTCTTCAAAAGCTACCACCTTTGCATAGCCGCCTGCTGCTTCCTGAAGGTGTCGCTAAACTTCTCCAACAAAAACATCTACAATGCCGTGGCGGGGAGGAAGAAGCTGCACATTGTGCACTACGGCGTCAACGATGGGTTCCAGTGGCCGGATTTGCTCCGGTGGCTAGCAGACAGGGAGGGCGGGCCACCGGAGGTGAGGATCACCGGCATTATTAGCCCGCAGCCCGGGCCGTGTCCGGCTATGCAAGCAAAGGAGACAAAACGCAGGCTCAGCTACTGCGCAGGGCAGCTTGGCGTGCAATTCAAGTTCCGTGCTATTATAGCCAAGTTAGAGGCTGTCCATGCTGAGGACCTCGACATCGATCCAGACGAGGTGCTCATCGTGAACAATTTGTTCCATTTCAGGACATTGATGGACGAGAGCCTCACCTCTGACATGGTAAATCCAAGGGACCTGGTGCTCAACACTATCAGGAAGATGAAACCGTCCATGCTCATTCACGCCGCTGTCAATGGAGCATATAGCTCGGCGTTCTTCATGACTCGTTTCCGCCAAGCGCTCAACAACTTCACAGCGCAGTTTGACATGATGGAGACTACCATGACGCAGAACAGAGACAAGAGGTTACTGGTGGAGCAGTACATTTTTGCACGCTCTGTGATGAATATCATTGCCTGTGAGGGCGCTGACAGGGTGGAGCGCCCTCAGAACTACAGGGAATGGCATGCGCGGAACCAGCGAGCTGGACTGAGGCAGCTGCCATTGGACCCTGACATTGTTAAGATGCTCAAGGACCAAGTGAAGAAGCAGTACCACAAGCATTTCATGATTGGTGAGGATCAACGGTGGATTCTGCTGGGATGGAAAGGCAGGGTGCTCTACGCCCTCTCGACATGGGCAGCTGATGATGCTAGTGGCTCTCAACTGGAATAGATGGATGGATTGAAGTACAAATGGATATAGATTTACCCATTGCACCATCGGACATGTGTTTGGTCCTTTTTTTCAAGTTTAACTTGGTAACAGAGACCATTTTCAGGTTTTCAGAGATGCAGTGAATACACATATAGCCACTTTAATCTGCATTATGAGATGAGATTATGTGGAATCTCTACATAACTTGGTCGGGTAAGGGGACTGGATATTTCTTTTCAATTTTCTCAAGCAGGGATGACATGATAATAGAGCATCTCCAACAGGCGCACGCCGGCGCGGCGCGCTAAAAGTTTTTTACAGCGCCATTTTAGCGTTTTCGCGCGCGGAGCGACGAGTGCGCTTTTCCGAACACGCTAAACTTTAGCGCGCCGCTTCAGCGCTTCAGCAGGCGTTGTATCCCAGCGCGCGCGCACACCTAACACATAGGAAAATTGATCACAAACAAATTTTTGAGTACAGCAAAAAAATTGATGCTTATACAAAAACATTAATTGTCACAAACAAAAATTGATGTCTATATTGTACGGAGAAAGCTCTCCCGTGAAGAGGTAGCATTCGTCAATATTCTATTCCCTCTCTTTCACGTTCACGGTCTATATCTTACGGAGAAAGCTCTCCCGTGAAGAGGTAGCGTTCGCCAATATTTTATGCCCTCTCTTTCAGGTTCTATATAAACAGAGAAAGCTCTCCCGTGAAGAGGTAGCGTTCGTCTATATTGTATGGTGAAAGCTCTCCCGTAAAGAGGTAGCGTTCATTTATATTTTACGGAGAAAGGTCTCCCTTGAAGAGGTAGCGTTCGTTTATATTGTATGGAGAAAGCTCTCCCGTGAAGAGATAGCATTCATCTATATTTTACGGAGAAAGCTCTCACATGAAGAGGTAACGTTCATCTATATTTTACGGAGAAAGCTCTCCCGTGAAGAGGTAGCGTTCATCTATATTTTACGGAGAAAGCTCTCCCGTGAAGAGGTAGCATTCATCTATATTTTACGGAGAAAGCTCTCCCTTGAAGAGGTAGTGTTCGTCTATATTGTATGGAGAAAGCTCTCCCGTGAAGAGGTAGCATTCATCTATATTTTACGGAGAAAGCTCTCCCATGAAGAAGTAGCGTTCATCTATATTTTACGGAGAAAGCTCTCCCTTAAAGAGGGAGAAAGCTCTCCCTTGCTATATGTAGAAAAATGCTGACAAAATCTGAACAACAAATATGCCGATTAGTACAGCTGAAGTGCGATCCAAGTTCATAACAGATGGATTCAGTATATGATGTGCCTATCCCACAGCTTTTCACATTATCCGGGGATGAGAGGAACATCCATGAATGTTTGGAAGGTACGGTGCTAGTTTATTGTTCTCTGAACTTTGTTGCAACAAAACAAAATCAACTGTATCTATATCAACTACGTTGGATGAATCTTTCTAGTGTTTTCTCTAGATCATGCATCTAGTGACCAAAGAAACCCAATTGGAAAACGAAGGTGCACTGATGAATGATTCAAGAACCACTGCTTAGGACTTTTGGTTTAGAGAGTAGCCAGTAGTTCTACTGAACCATCTGCACGGGATCAGCTTGTATTGTATCTACTGCTTAAATGCCTTGTGAAGCACTCTCATTAGTAATGATGTGGAGTCAGTTTAGTAGTCCAGTGTTAAGCTAACATTATTTAATGTCAAGATGTTTTAGCAGTGCCTAGATACACACTAGGCGTGGCTACCTTCCTAGTATTCCGGATTAGCTTAACACTCTCCTCTGGCGATCTGAAATCCAACAGATTAGCTACACTTTATCTAGTGTTTTCTCTAGATCGTGCACCCTTTAGAATTTGCATCTGTACTTAATCCACCAATGGACAGTGGCCAAAGAACTCTGGACAACACGCAACTTGCATCCGGGACACAACTTCTAAAAGTGAAGGCCAAGAATGTGCACGCAAAAGCAGAAAGAACAACAACCACTGGACACATCAATTTGAACTACGACGAATCTTAAGATGATGAAGTGGTCTGATGATACACTCTGAGATATTTTCCATGCACTGAATGAAGATTAATGGATACCATGTTTGTTGTACCTCACACTTTCATCCATCCTCCTTTTATGTATATGCACAAATTATTTCAAGTGGCGGCGCGGCGGCGCGGTGGGGAGGAAGTCGGGGAAGCCACGGCGGCACCGTGGGGAGGAGGTAGGAAGCCGCGACGACACACAGGATGCGGCGGAGCGCTGGGGAACCGGCGGCGCGCTGGGAAGAGGTGGGTGAGTCGCCCCGCGGAAGGAGGCGGTTGCGTTCGCGCGGTTGGCTTTCCGTTGTCCAGCGCGTTGGAGCGGACGCACCAAATACACCGCGCGTCGGCCAGCGCGCTGGGCCGTTTTTGCAGTGGCCGCTCGGTTAGCGCAGCTGCTGGAGCGCGCGATTTTGGCCGACGCGCGCTATATGACGGGTTTTAGCGCGCCGGGACGCCTATAGCGCGCCTGTTGGAGATGCTCTAATAGAAGAAGCAGTGCACTTGTAGGTGGAACTCGATTGTTACGCTAACCTTGTGGATAATTTGGAAGGAGCTCAATACGCGCATCTTTGACAACAATGCCTGCAATGCTGACCAATTGCCTATCAATATCTTCGAAGGGCTCGAGTGCAGGAACCGTGCAGGGACTGGGGGCACAGATGGAACCCCTTCTATCTAAAATCTGTTATGGTATTTAGTGATGTGATAGAAGCTGAACATCCTAAGGTTTACTTGTACTCTTTCTGGTTCTGCCAGCTTCTCTTAATGAATGAAACTCGCATAGCACTGCTACAATTTCAACAGAAGAAAAATTAGCAATTATAATTCTGACATCATACATGCAATCAGTCATCAGTCTAATAAGATGTCTAGAAAATATCGCAATTGCATCCTGATTAGTTGGAAAACACACATCTAACCCCCGTGTCAGCTCCTGTGGGCGACGGTGAGGGCGCTCCTATCGCCGCCGCTAGCTACCTCCTCTCCCTCCCTCCTCCCTCGCCACCGCTAGAGGACGCGGCGGGGCAAAGCCTGGCCACCGGTAGTGGCGGCGGGGTGTTTCGCCTCCTCGCGCAGGGGCTCCGCCACGGGGCAACACGGCTGGGCCAGGAGCCGCGATGGGGAGGGTTCTGGTGGTGCTGCGGCAGCACCTAGGATCGGCGGCGCAGGGAAGGCTTCGAAGTGGCCGATCGTGCAGGCAAGGGGGTGGTGGCGGTCGGGATCCTCCCCGATCTGGCGTTCGTCTTTAGCCGGCGGCGTTGGTTGTGGGTAGCGTGAGCCAGTGTCCTCCACCGTGTCGGTGACGGCATCGGCGTGGTGGAGGCAGCGGTGCGGCGGCCTCATCACGGCAACGATCTACATAATCTATCCTCCTCGATCTGGTCGTCGACATGTTCTGGAACTTCTGTCGATGATCTTGCCCAAGGATATCTGAATCGGATAGAATCTGGTCGTGTGCGTCCATATCAGCCTACGAGGCTCCATGAGGGCGAGGCACGAAGCTCTATTGTTTGTTGACACCATTGGACATGTCGATATCTCGATTTCCATGGTAAAAACAACAGTGGAGAAAGTCATGGTGGCTGACATCCAAGGATCGTAAGGCGGAAGGGGCCTTGGAGGCGATGGAGTCAGCCAGGTATTTGGCAAGCGTCAAGTGGGAACGGCAGCACTAGAAGATTTCATTTTTGTTGGTGCTCCTTGGGTGCCGAATCGTGACTTTCAGGGTGAAAACCAAAGGTCCAGCCTTCATTGGTTGTGCCTGGCAATTGCCTTGCTGAAGATATTGTTTTGAGAGCTCGGACTTTCTCCAGGGTGAAAACCTACGATCTTTTATCGGACGACGATAGCACTTGTGCACTGTTTCCTTCTTGAAGGCGTCGCTTTTGGCGACTTTTATGTTTTCCAGGTGCTATCTTTGGTGGTGGTTTGTGTGGTGTTGCTGAGAGGAGTTGATCCAGGGCTTTTGTTTTTCTTCTTTTTTGTTTTTTTCTGAATTGTGTGCACTCTGGATGTCTTTGAAACACCTTATTGATGTAGAGCTGGGTGTAATTGGTATCTCCACACGATATGAATATGTTCCCTTTTTGAAAAAATATCCTGATTAGTTTTCAGTGATGCTTTGCCAAGGTTCCTGTTATTGCAGAAACCGCAGGATGCTTGTTCAAGTACTAAAGGTGCGCAGGTTAGGTCGATGCATGTTTCCCATTTTAGCCGTTTGTATTCCATGCGTTCCATTTTTTTTTTCTTTAATGTGCATTGGAATGTACATCCCAGTATTTGTTTTTTAGTCGGTGTGCATCGGAAAGGAAGCTCACAAGTTTGTCATGTTGTCTTCATCGTTGTAGAACCCAAAGTTTTTGTCTGGTAAACTGTAGTCAACTTCAGACGGTCCATTTATCCTAGTACACAAAACATGTACGCCTAGTACAGTTTTGTTTTGTGGCCTGGTCTTTCATTGGATTGTTGGAACCATCGACTCCCCAGTTTCATTATACCACGGGACAGGCTGAGAGCAGAGAAGCACCATCATTCATGGCACCCACGTCCTCTGTCTTCCCCAACCCGCAGCCTAGTCCGGCGTTGCAGAAGCCACAAGACGATCTGGCCCTCGACTACATCTCGCGCATGCTCATGGAGGAGGACATCGTCGACAAGTTCATGTACCAGTACCCTGACCCTGCCGCGCTACTGCAGGCCCAGCATCCCTTCGCGCAGATCCTCACCGCCTCCGACACCACCACCTCATCCAACATGCTCACCGCAGCCTTGCCGGTCAGACATATCCAGAATCCTGCATTCTTTTTAAATGGCAAGGACGCGGCAGAGCCCAACAGCAGCAGCATGGATGTGATCTCGAGCATGGCATTCTTCAGAGGAATGGAGGAGGCCAACAGATTCTTGCCCAGGTGCAGCGGGGTGGTGGAGGGTAGTGGGCGCAATAACATGCCTCACGGCGGCGGTGGCAAGGGGACAGAAGCTGGCAGGAGCAGCAAGCAAATGGCTGTGCAGGTGCACCCAGAATCCCAGGAGGAGGCCGAGATGTTGGCCCAGCTCATGCTCAACAGCTATGACATGTGCACCACCGAGGCGCGCGGATCCTTGGAGCGAGGCGACGAGGCGGAGCAGCAGCAGAGCATCTCCACGAAGGCGCCGCGTGCGAGGCGCGGCGCGAGGCTGGCGGTGGTGGACGACCTGGAGACACTGCTGATCCGTTGCGCAGAGGCAGTGGCCACTAATGACAGTCGCAGCGCCGGCGAGCTGCTGTGGCGCATCAAACGGCACTCCTCACCGACAGGAGATGCCACCCAGCGGCTGGCGCATTACTTCGCCGAGGGTTTAGAGGCACGTCTCGCTGGCAGGGGGAGCCAGCTTTACTGCTCGCTCATTTCGAAGCGCAGCCCCCTCGTCGAGGTCCTCAAGGCCTACAAGCTCTACATGTCCGCCTGCTGCTTCATGAAGGTGTGCTTCCTCTTCTCCAATAAGACCATCTACAACGCCGTCATGGGGAGAGGTAAGTTGCACATTGTGCACTACGGCATCAACGACGGGTTCCAGTGGCCGGACCTGCTCCGGTTGCTGGCAGAAAGGGAGGGCGGCCCTCCGGAGGTGAGGATCACCAGCATCACCAGCCCATGGCCAGGATTCCGTCCTGCCGAGCAAACTCAGAACACAGGATGCCGGCTCGCTCATTGCGCAAGGCAGTTCGGCGTTCCATTCAAGTTCCGCGTCATCGCAAACAAGGCAGAGGATGTCCGGGTGGAGGACCTCAACATCAATCCCGATGAGGTTCTCATCGTGAACAGCCTACTCAATTTCAGGTCCCTGATGGACGAAAGCATTGTCATCGACAGGCAAAACCCCAGGGACATGGTGCTCAACACCATCAGGAAGATGAAGCCAGACGTGTTCGTCCATGCCACCGTGAACGCATCGTACAACACGACATTTTTTGTGGCACGGTTTCGCCAAGTGCTCCACAACTTCGCAGCACACTTTGACGTGATGGAGGCCACAGTTCCCCGAGACAATGACGAGAGGCTGCTGGTGGAGAGGGACATCATCGCACGATGTGCCATAAACATCATCGCCTGCGAGGGGACAGACCGGGTGGATCGCCCTCAAAACTACAGGGAGTGGCATGCGCGGAACCAGCGAGCAGGGCTCAGACAGTTGGCATTGGACCCAGACATTGTTCAGTTCTTGAAGGACACAGTGAAAAAGCAGTACCACAAGCATTTCGTGATCAACGAGGATCACCAATGGCTTCTGCAGGGATGGAAAGGACGCGTTCTCTTCGCCCTCTCCACATGGGTATCTGATGATGCTAGCAGTACCCAAGTCACATAGATTATAAGTACCAACAATGGATGCTTGGGCACATTTGATCTACTTTTGTGAAGTATGGTCCCAAACATTTTTTTAGCACCTGACTGCTCCAGCAGTTAAGTTGCACCAGTTATGAAGATCTACCGTGCAATTTGCTACAAAGGTTTATGCTTACCATGGTAACGATGTACACATACAGAATAAAGTCTGGAAAATTCTTCAATTTTGTGGTTGACATCTATTATTTTTTTCCGCAGAAAGTATAAACTAAAAACTAAACTATGCAATCCATGAGCTAGACCAAAATGATTTGTAGGCATATAAATCCAGAACTTTAAACCAGCATAATAGGTCTCCCAAAGAAGTGATTTAGTGGTTCATGGTATAGATCACTTACCGTTTACCACAACCATCTTCCGCATAGAAATCTCAGACAACCAATCATCTTTGTGCCATGGCATAATTGTCAGCGTATAGTCAACAAATAAACTTTCCCTTAAAACAATCACAAGCAGTGGTGCTCCTGAGTGATCTCCTTTATGAGGTTGCGATGAGATGATATCTTCTGAGACATTGTGATATCTGAAATAAGAAAAGAGGGAGATTAAAAGAAGATCAACATGGGAGACCAAATATCAATGTCAACAATGCTGAAAACTACCAACAAGAAAACAAGTTTGGCCAATGAAACGACATTAGGTTGAATGGGTGTACAAGTGTCCAAAATCCAAATCATTATACTACTAGAAGCCATTGGGCGGATTGCTTCACCAAAAGATTAAGACGCAGGATAAACCGAGAATACCATAGCCAAGAAAGTGGCTTTTACACTATTTCTCATATGAACAGAATACACGAGTTGCCCCTCAAGTCCGACAAAAACAAATTACAGCACAATTCTTACAGATCGATGCATGAAAGGTGTAACCATATGCCTTAAGAGAGCATAGGGAAGTAGATTTCATCACACCATCCAAAGAAAATTCTAGTGAACAAATTTTATACAGTGAACTGTCTGAAGCTTTAGCCTTGACACGTTAGAAGAAAGCAACTTGGACTGCAAATTATATGTCTGCACACATTCGTCTAACTTCCTGTAGGGAGAAGATTTGAGCTCCAGCTATTATCCAAGCCACGTCAGAAATAACAAAAAGGAAATAGTACCATACAACAATGGAAAAAGAACTGATAACCAAACAAATACAGGAAAACGAAATCATGCGATAGCACATGCTGGATAACTCACCTCTTGAAGCTTATCTTTTGTACTAACATATTCAGAAATTGCAGCACCATCCCATAATAGGCTTCGTAAGAGACGACACAATGTTGAAAGATTACATCAGGGCGTACATGAACCAAGTTGCTCAAAGGCTGCACACCGAAGTGATTTTTTTATTAGAAGTAAGAAGTAGCTGCAGTTAGAACAAAGAATGCTATTATTGGTTGGTCAGTATTGTGCAATAGTGCAAGCTCTAGGCTGATCAGTGAAAACTGACCATATGATGTAGAATCTTGCCAGTTTCTAGACACAACAAACAAGTATCGTATGAGCTTGTAGGCTATCACTGAACTATTTGCGATCTAAATCGCCATAGTATAAAATAATAATGAGACGGTAAAGGCTAAAAAGAGAGTAAATATATTTTAGCATTACACATTTGACTTAACAACAAAAACTTAAGCTTGGAACATAGGTCATACGCCAACAAGTCATCAATTCAAAATTTACCACCACATGCCTTATGGGAAGCAACCACAACATAAATATTGACTGTTGAACTATTTGCCTTGACAACAAATGTAAACTCAACAAACAGAAACATGTGTAACACATCATACGCATTCTTATCTTATGACTGATATACATTGAAACATTTTATGTACCAAGCAAGACTTCTAGTATTCCAACATAATTAGTATATACTTTATGAAAATCATACTGCGTAAAGTGTATCCTGAGACATATCCAGTTTGTATCTTTAAGAACCACCATAGTCAAGAAATTTTTTATAAGGATTGTATGGTCAGCTAATTTAATTGTTGTATAGTTCAAGAAAAAAATCAATGATATCCAATTAATATCTTTAAGATCGCCACAACAGAAAATACCAAATACTTATGATGGTTTTTAGAGTCTAAAGTTCAGCTTGGTTTAATAGGAAAGACCACCTAAAAGCAAAAGTTTATATATGTAATATTTATATTTAAGATGCCCTCCAAAGACAAATCTCTTGTTCTAAAGTAAGATAAGCTCAGTTTCAGTCCTTACTGTCATTATTCTCACAATCTAACATGCATAAGAAAGGAAGAACATGTATATCATGCAGAATTGCGAAATAGAGTACATACAAATCCAAGGACAACAAAGAAAGAATAACATACACTTCGACAACTTCCCAACCTCCTCACTTTCTTGCTTCCCCAGCCTGCTCACATACTACCGTGCAAACTACTAAACATAAGCATGTCCATAGCCTCATACAAAGAAAATTTGGAGACAATCTTTCCCTGGAATACAAATAAGACAGTTAAACATAGGCAAACACATATAGAACTTGCAACGATAATAACCTTGGCAAAATACTTTTAGATGGGTCAGCAACACAACGGAGCTACTTACAAAACTCGAAATAAATTTCAATAAGACAATGACTAATGAAGCAGAACAAAGCTACCAAGCATGTATTAAATATCCGTAAGGTCACATACAAACGAAGTCATTTTTCGTGGAATACAATTAATATAGTTAACATGGGAAAATGTATACATACTTGGTGCGGCATTAATCTTGATAAAATAATTTCAAAACGATCATCACTTGACAAGCCAGAGCTATTTTTCAAACATGAAATAAACTTCCCAGCTAGTGAGTAATTAAGCAACACAAAACTAATAGTATGGATACATTTGACTTGCATAATATTTAAACACAAAAAATACCAAAAAACAGAGATGGTCGGACTATGAAAAGATCAGGAAACTAATTTCCACACTAAAATCAAAATACTGAAAATAATGCACAGGACCAGAACAACACCGTGCATGTTTTATTTATACCTCTGCGCCTGATACGGAGAATAAAAGCATGTTTCTCCTGGCCATAAAAACATGAAATCGCACCACACAATAATACAAAAGTAAGCAACTATTACAAAGTACAATAATACAATGAAATACATCATGCTCAAAGTAATTTGCATCAAATCTGATTTTTTGTAGATGGAACAAGTACATAACTAGATTTGCATGTTTGCCTGCAAGAGTTGCAAAAGGTTGAGGCAGAGTTAACAGGAGCGATGGACATGTAGTGGTTTAAACTTCAAAACCCAGGGGTCTATAACTAATGAACCCAGAGAACTTTGAGATAAGGGAAAGATGGAGGCGTACTAATGGGGAAGGATTTGGTAATGAGGGTAGACACTATGAGCAAAAGAGAAGTGTTTTACTGTACATTATAATGAGGGTAGACACCTCTGCCGCCTCCTCCCGCGCGACCAGATTCCCCCTCGCCGACCACCGCGCTGCCATGGCCAGCTCTCCTGACGCCGCCGCCGACCCCGCGCCACCCGCCGCCGCTCCGGCGAGCTGCTCCGCCTTGCCTCTGCCCCGTTTCCGTCAGCAGATGCGGCCGTCGACCATGGCGGCGCGGCCGGCGAGCAGGTGCTCCGAGGAAGAATCCGAGTCAATTCGATCCGGTAGCTGTGCCGCCTCGCGCCTCGATTCGATTGGAGTAAGCCCTGGATATCGTGGCCATCGAATTCGTCCCGGCCATCGAGCTCCCCGCGGGCGAGATGCTGTCGCGGATGGGGGAGTGCGGCGGCGGCGCTGCACCTCTGCTCCTCCTCACGCCTGCTCGGCGCTGCTCCTCTGCTCACGCGCTTGCTCCCAACGAACTGCTGCCTCTGAATCCCTATTTAAGCCCTCTGAATTTTACTGTTGTTCTGAGTGTGTGTGTGTGTGTGTGTGTGTGTGTTTGAAACTGAAGCTAGCGATGCCCTATGAAGTTTTGCTTTTGTTGTGTGTATGTTTGAATAGCTGAAGGTAGCCATGAATTTGTTGCTGCGATGTATCCCTCTGAATTTTGTCGCTACTGTGTACATATCTCTGAAGTTAGCGAATGAATTATGATATGAATGTATCTAAACTTAAGTTTACATCTAGATAAATAAATATCGTAGATTTTTTCTGTTCTGAAATAAGTGTCTCAACTTTGTATTAACTTTAGTAGTGATACTTATTTCAGAAAGGAGAAAGTATTTGCTTAGGTATGTCATGTATTTGTTTAGATATAGATTTAACCATGTTAATTGTAGTAAAAATATATCGTGCGGTTGTTGTTTTTGAGCGGCGGCTCAAGCAGTCATACCTTAAAATAGGGAACCGCTGAATACGACAATTTTTGTGCAAAAAAACTTTTTTTGTATCCTATAATTTACACTATGGTGTTTTTCGTGCTCAAAAAGATAATGATTGTTGAAGATGCTCTTAGCCAGCAGTACGCCAAAACGCGGGAGATGCGAAAGTATGCGCGAGAGGCAAAGCCGAGGAGGTCGCAGCAAGGGCGCGTTGGACATCAATCATATAAGAAGCGAACGCAACATAATCTTCTGACCTCTTATCCTGCGGCGAATCCTTCCAACACAGTTGTCGACGGATGCATGAAGCACGGGCAACAACAGCGGCGAACCCACGGGTAAAGAAGTGCCGCCTCCAACTAGCCACACCCTTCAACCCACACCTCTAGCACGACGCAGGGGAACCCATGTCTAAGGCAGCAACAACCCACGATGAAACCACCAGGTGCACCAGCAACCCCATTCTCCCACATCCTCGTCGAGGCGGCGTGCAATACATGTCGCATGCCATCGCTGGATTGGCTCCCTCAGTCGTCGCTTCGTAGATCAGGAAAAACTACAACCACCGAGTTGGGCCTACACCATCAACCCGCTGACAAACGAGCCCATAACTCGAGGCAAGCCACACTCTGAATGACCAAGTCAAAATCGACGATCGTAGCCTCAATCGCTTCTCGCCCCAGGAAGCTTAGTAAATTTAGGAGATACCCTCAAAATATTTCAATGGAACATTTACAATTTTCCAATTTTTGCTACTATGCTAAACTGTACAGCCAGCCGTCTGGCCATACAGGTACATGCTTTCTGCTTTGTATCATATAATTTGCCCTCTGTTTTCTCTGCCCTAGTTTATTACTGAAAGTTGAAACAGTTAATTCTGCTAAATCATGTTATTTTGTCTATTTTATTTCATTGTCAGCAGGAAATTAAAATTCAAGATGTAGAAGACCCGTACAATTAATATTTTTTCAGTCAACACCCAACCAACATATTGAACGCGATGTATTTGCAAGCATTGATAATATTAAGATTATACAATCTTATCAAAAAATGAGGAAATGCAAGGGCCTTCTACCTCGTGCACTTCGGGTTAACGGTGCATTATGTTCTTTCTTTTCGTGAAATTTCATATGTACAATTGATTTAGGCCATGTCTAGTTTCTTGGTTTTAATTACTCAATTTTATGTTTGTAGCTCCAAGCCATTCTACTACTGCTGGTGAAAAAATGATGACCCCCAATTAAGCAAGTCTTTGTTAATTTGGTACAATTATGCACTTTGTTATACCATTTTCTTTTTGAATTTTCTCCTTAATAATACTGAATTCATATTTGATTCTTAATATGAATGTGTGGCATACTGTTAACATGCATCGATATGCGTGGTATTTGACGTTATTTTTAATCACTTAGTTCTATCCCCATGCTTTAGAAAATCCTGCCTCCGCCTCTGACGGGAGCGTATATTGCTTACTTAACTGTATGCAAGAACATAGTCAGGCATATGCGCACTTTTTCTAGTAATTATCATTCCACGCCAAACCACCTTGGAGGAAAACAAAGCACCCATGGTATGATGCCAAACTAAAATATCTAGCAAACAGGAAAAAAAAACACATACCTAGAGAATTATAGTGGCACATACGCTCTGCTGTCAAGATTGTAGCCTTCACAATATCACATCTTTTTGTACACATGCATAGAGTACTCGTTGCATGTTGGCACATATCGGCAGCTTGAAGGCTGTAAGGGTGATATCTTCCCTATTCACATAAGATAAAAATTGGTCTTAAAAGCAAATATTCAAAAGACTAACAAAAATGAAGTGGTAGAAAATTGCAAATACAAACTTACTTTTGTAAAAAAATAGCATCGATAGTGCCACGTTGACCCCCCAAATCATTGACTCCCTCTTTTCACAATCATAACATGCATGGATTTTAGAAAAAGGGATCGGTTTGTTTGTAAATCAGCACTGAAAAAATCGAACTCCATGTTTAATCAAAATAATGCTCAATGCATGATGTCGTATTGTGTTACTTAAGATAGTGTATGCTTCTAGTCCTAAAGTATTACATAGTGGTGTAATTCTAATGAGCTTTTACAGAATGCGAGTTGCAACCATTGATGCTTGAGATCTTGATGAACATTTTTGCTTCACAGTCACCGGCAGAGTTCTCATGCACAAAATTGTCTGTGAAAAACTCAAACATATAAATATGAAATACAGAGCACCTGTGTAGAGCAGTCCCATACTTAGGAAACAAAAATAAGCTAAGTAATGATTCTAAGAAAAATAAAGCAAAAAAGAAATGCATTGATATTTCTCAGTCTGTCATCACAAAACTAACCTTCATCGGCAGCAGCATAATCGTGATTCTTCAACGGGAGGGGAAGACCATCCTCCGCCTCCCCTGCCAAGCGGCTAACAGCCGACAATGAGGCAGCCTAGCTTGGCATCAATGGGAGGGGAGAAGTGATGACCTTCATAGGATACAAGTCGGCGTGCAACTCTCCGGTGAAAAGGGATCCAGCCCGTAACGGCCGCCGACACCGCAGCTACTCTCGACTAATTAAGAAGAGTTGATGTATGTAATCGTTGTTGCTCCATCGACAAACTGGGCTCCCACAAGAGCCTAGAAATCGCTGTCATGGCGAAGGTGGATGATGAACAAAGAGGAGTGGGTGGGATGTGGTGTGTTCCACGATACCGTGAGGATCCGTATAAATAGTGGGGATTGGCTAGGGTAGCAAAGCAACCGATTTCAATGCGGAGCGTCCTAATGGGTTACTCGGCCGTGATGCATGTTTAATGTTGGTGGGGTACGAACGGGATATGTTCTATCGCATCTCTCCGATATTGAACAAGCGCGGAGACCGGATCTCTCGATTGGTACGTTGTTTGTCCCTCCAGTGATCGTGATCACATCGGTTCTGGCTGGACGTCTATATATGTCACCACAGTGACCGGTCACACATGCGCTCGGTAGGCACCAATGCCAGCGACCTCTTTGCGCGTGAAGATATTTGACGCAGAGGGATTCTAGGTGCGATATGGGTGTCGGCGTTCCGGACTACCATAGAGCCCCTCCCTCCCTCCGGGTTTGCGTTAGATTTGAGGGGAAACGAGCATAAAAACCGGTACACATATGGTTACAAATCCATGTCGAATGATAACAACGATCCAAATGAAGCGGAATGTTGAGGATCGGTGATGGAGATGCCCTAACCTTAACAACAAGTTGTGAAATGATCCACGAGGGATTTTGAAAGAGCAGCATTAATCATTGTTCTCTCCGCCCATTAATTCAGTGCTACAATACTTTTCAATATTCATTTTCCTAGCCAGATACAGGTGAGTTAAGAAATAAGGTACCATATATATCACAAGCATTAACAAGATCAGATGTGTCATTCGGGATATAATTTTGTTAGGCTTCTCCCAATGCTCCACCTTGGATGGGTGCTAAGCATGCCAACAAAGCAAAAAAATTCTATGTGACACCCTAATTAAGAGGAGACAGAGGAGTTTGGTGATCCCAGGAGGACACGGTGCTAGTCACGGGAACCTAGGCAAAACATTAAAAAGGGAGGAAACTAGCATATGCATGCAAGACTTTAGTTGCTAAACCATTAAATAAGGGAAGCTTAGCAACAACAAGCTAAGCACCAATGCATTGGAGACTATGGTTGCTTAGCACATTTAATGCTGCTAGCACCTCACTTAGCACCTTTGCATTGGAGGAAGCCTTAGATTATCACTAGTCAGAGTAGTAAAGGCCAACAGGCATTACCTAACGCACCGCACCAATGAAGCTTTTATGCCGATCAAGCAAAGATACGATTACAAGAAAAAGATAAAGGCAGTGCGCAAAAACCAGCTCCCTAAGAGCATTTCTAATAGTTTGTATGTAAGTATTGTTGGTAAAACTAGTTGACACCCCGCGTGTTGCCGTGGGAATTGATTGCATTATATTTTGATAAGATTTACTTGTATGAACATAAATATTGAAACTAATGGTATGTTGCATATGTTTTATCACATCATATACACACTAAATTGTGGGTAGGAAAATAAAAAAAAACTCACAAAAGTGTGGAATAATAAACTTGTGTATGAAAAATACATGCACACATGCAGTTAATTTCTAAAACTTAATGGAGCGATAAGGTGGTATAGTTGCATGTCTTCTAAAATAGTTAGTGAGTGCTAGTTATTTAGATATAAAAGATTGAAAGTTGATGTGGCATGCAAGATGAGGTGGATGGTGTGCATGTAAAGATAATAGATAGTAATTGATTTTTTAGATGCTTGAGGAATTAACGTTCGGTGTGTCATGCATGATGAGGGTGGATAGTGTGCATGTAGAGAAAATTAATGTGGCATGCATGATGAGGTGAATAGTGTGCATGTAGAGAGAATCGATGTGGCATGCATGATGAGGTGGATAGTGTGCATGTAAAGAGAATTGATGTGTCATGCATGATGAGGTGCATAGTGTGCATGTAGAGATAATTAATGTGACATGCATGATGAGGTGGATAGTGTGCATGCAGAAAATGGGTGGTAGTGGGGATCAACTTCTTAATAATAGTAGATAGTAGATATCCATGTCATCAACCAACAAGCTATCATACAAGTACTCCAATGAGTTGATAAAGTTTGACCACTTTCGTAAGAAAATCTATCAACATCCACAATATGAAACCAATATCATTAGAAGCATCATGATATTAGTTTTCATATGGTATAACTTTGATATTGTAGATGTTGATACTTTTTAATATAAATTTAGTCAAACTATATCAAATTTGACTTTGACCAAATCTTATATGCGAAGAAAAAAGAAAAGGAGGGAGTAAGTCATTCAAGAAAAAGAAAAATAAATGTAGTTACTTTCTATTCTACCTTGGAGCTTGTGCAAAAGGTGTTGGTTAATCTACATGCCACATCATCAATATATCCTAGATGACAAATTTACCAACACCTATCTTATAACCATTGAAGATGCCTAATGCATGATAGCGGACACAATTAAATCATCTTACTACAACACACAAACCTACGTACTCCCTCTGTACCGGTGCATTAGTCATTTTAGGTTGTGCACTGCGACTAAGGTGGAAGGGAAACGAGAAAAATTAATGCATATTTGCTAATTAATACTATCGCATGCAATAGATTGACCACTGCATGCCGTGTTAGGTTGTTTAATGTCACTGGAAACATACATGCTCCACGTTTATTATTGGTTGATTCGTTTATTTATGTCAAAAAACAAGGAATGAGATGAAAGTTAATGCTCCGCGACTAAGGGCCAGTTCTTTTGGCGGCTTCTCGCAGAAGCTGCCCAGGCCATTTCGGAAGCCTCCCTAACTTTTTGGGGCGGCTTCTCAGAGAAGCTAGGGGGATGGCAGCTTCTGGGAGAAGCCGCCAAAAGAACTGGCCCTAAATGTTTTGAGAATATTTCATTTTCGTAATGTGCCTAATGTCGGGGATATAATCCTGACAATAGAGAGGGGGTATGAAAGGAGCTAGATGAATCTGTACGTAGAGAGGGTTGACGCAGGGAAATTATACAGGTTAGGCCTCTCCATAGAGATAAAAACCTTAGTCCTGTCCCAGGCTGACTGGGGTGTTCTTTGCTCAAAGTTTGAGAAGAGAATGTTGCGCGTGCCCAAACTGGAGGAGGGGGAGGCTTATATGGAGTGCGCCTCTGCCCCCTTAATGCATCAGCTTAAATGGGTCTTAATTACAGGATTGAATGCGTACTAAATACAAGAAACGGTCTGCCCATTACTGCTAATAAAGGAGGAGAAACGCCCGCAGCCTTGAATGCTTCCCGTCCGTTGCGTTTCCATCTTCCGAGTAATGAATGGCTCGCCGCTCCTTTTTTCCGAGTACTGACCTATTCGGATCTTGCTGATCCTCCGAGTGACTATTGATACGTCCCAAACGTATCTATAATTTCTGCTTGCTCCATGCATGTTTTGTGTGACTTTGCCATGATTTGCTTGAACTTTCATACACTTTTGAGCATATTTGGACTAATCTATTAACCCAGTGCACCCAACTGCCAGTTGTTGTTTTCTGCTGTCTTTGTATTTCAGGTTTTCCGGCCATTAAAAGTGCTCCAAAAAATCCGGAAAAATCATATAAAAAATTAGCTTCACAGAAGCTTCCGGAAACACCAAAGAAGCGGAGGAGATCCACCACCAGGCAGCCAGGAGGGCACCTGGCGCGGCCCCACCCTAGGCCGCGCCAGAGAGCCTCCTGGCTGCCCTGTGGCCCCTCTCGGTGCCCCCTTCGCCTATATTTACCCCCCGTGACGGAAACCCTCGGGAGGAACTCCTTTTTCGCGATATCGCCTCTGTACCGCCGCCACCGCCGTTTCTAGATCGGGGCTTCCTGGAGAAGCTGCTCCGGCACCCTGCCGGGAGAAGCTACCCCCTCCGGGAAACCATCCATAGCCATGGACGCCTCCCGTATGTACCGTGAGTAGTTTCCCTTGGACCATGGGTCCGTGACCAGTAGCTATGTGATCTATCTCTCCCCTCTTTGTGCCTCCACTTTCGAGACCTCGTGAGCTGCCTCACATGATCGAGGCACCTTTGTAATTTTCTGCCGTTGCTATGCTGAGTTTGTTGGGATCTGATGGATTATGAGACTATGTTCAGATTATGATGAGTAATATATTTGGTTCTTCTCTTTTATATTTTGTTCTTGAGTAAATTCTTGCATGTTCTCCGTTGCCATATTTTACCTTGGCCAAGTGATTTGTTGCAACTCCAAGAGGGAGCGTTATGCTTGATTGTGGGTTCAGCCCCTTGATGTCTAGCTTGAGTGCAGAAACATGAGACTAGGGGATGTGCTGTTGCCACCAGGGATAAAACAACGGTGCTTGTATCCGCGGATGCAAGGATTGTTTACTTTACGCAAATTTCTTTTAATGTAGTTGTGTGTTGCTTTGGATTTACACTTTGAGTGGATTCGCAACTTAATACCAGCGAGATGTTCTGGATAGATATCTCAAGGTGGATGATTCGTAGTAGATGCAGATGGATTTTGGTCTACTTACCTTGGCGTACTGCCCATTGCTTTTGAGCCCTTCCTTTCTTTGCATCATAGTTAGCATTGCGGTGCCTTCATAATCCTGTCAATTGCCCAACTGTGATTTGTTTACCTCGCTAGCACTTTTGTCGTCTTTTGGGAGAGAGACATCACTAGTCACAATCACGGGACCCCGGTCCATCTTCATATCACTGTTTACATCCTTAGTTTACTTTTCAGTTGCTATCACTATCATTATCCCGTGAGTTTTATCCTTTGTAAACAGCAAGGCCGGAGGAATTGACAACTCCTCTGTACTCGTTGGGAGCAAAGTTATCTGTATCTGTGTGCAGGTCCAGGTGAAGTTAACAACCCTTGGTTGTAAATGGCGCCATTGTTCACTTTACCACCTTCTTGTATCTCTGCGAGTCCTCCTAGACGATACTCAACCTTAGCATCTTCGCTAAGGGAAATTTGCTGCTACGCTACATCTCACCTTCCACTTGGGGTAACCAACGAGGAGTGAGAGATCCTCACCATATCAAGCCAATTTCTGGCGCCGTTGCCGGGGACTCCAGTCTACAAGATAGGGGAGTTTCACACTATCTTTTATCTTTGCTTTTTAGTCTTGTTAGTTTACCTTTGAGTTTTTACTTTTGTGTCCCTTATCAAAAATACCAAAAATACCTGTTACCTTGTCATTAGTTACCACTATGGCTGGTCCTTTTGCCTTTGTTGAGGAAGAAGTACTTACCTTTAATCAAAGAGGTGGTGAAAGTTTGAAAGATGCTTGGTATAGAATTAATGATTCTCAAAAAAGAGCCACCAAGAAGCAATCCACTACTATCTTGCTTAGAATTTTTTTATGTTGGGATCACTTCTCGGAATAGGTTTCTTTTAGACACTGCTATCAATGGGAACTTCGTAGAGGCCCCAGTTTGGGAAGCCCTTAATGTTATTTAAAATCTTGTTGGAAGTCTCCCAGATGTTAGTATTAAGGAGGACATTACTTTAGCTCACATTATGAGAAAACTTGAAAAATAGAGCTAGAGATGCCAAGTATCGATAGGGTGAATGAGTTGGATCGTAAGATTCAAGGGAATTTGAATAGATTAGATAACTCCATGCAGAAAATTATCAAAACTTTGGAGACTATCAAATCCCTTGATGAGAAGTCTTCTAGTATAGAAAAGATCGAGGAAGTTATTGAAAGTTTAGGAACTACCTTTGCCTCGATCAAAACCAAAAAGGATGAAACTCCGGCAAAGAAGGAACCTAAGTTCTTTTACGTCCCCAAGGTTCCTTGAGCTAAAGCAAACACACCTATTGCCAAAAGAGTTGAAACGGTGAAAACTTTGGAGGAGACACCTATCTTTAATTTTAATGAAACTCCAATTGATTTCCCTCCTTTTGATTTTATTCCAAGAAGCATTTTCATTCGTACTTTGTTTGATAAACCTATTAAGACTAGTTGTACTATTGAAGAGCTTTTTGATGATCTTGATGATGGTTCAATGGATACAACTTGATCTTCTTCTTTAAGCCTAGCTAATGGCTCTAAAGAAGCGCTTTCGGGAGGCAGCCCGCAACGAATTTAGGTTTTCCTTTTTGTTTTCCTTCTGTTCTTAGTGGTCTTGATGATTGTTACTACTGTAGAAACATCATTGTATCTTTACTTTTCAAGCTTTGTGCCTTTTATAGCCTCATACGGCAAGGGAAGTAAAAGTTGTGACATGCTGTCCAGAAACAGATTCTGTCCTCGTGACTAGAAAAATCATGGAAAAATCCCAGTTCATCTTTTTGAGCTGAAATTTTTACACAGCATGCTCTATACAATTACGAAACTTTCGTATGTTCTGAGTTTTTTTATTTGAGTTGCATAAGTACCCCTAAAAAATTAGTTTCTATCTGTTGTTCTGTTTTTCACAGATTCTGCCACGTTTTGTCTCTCTCTACTTTTGCAAACCATAAGCTTGCTTTTTCTTTGCAAAAACCTTTTGGCAATCTTGGGAAACAGTAGCTCTTCAAGTTTATCTTTATTTGCAGTAATATAAAATTTATTTTAATAGGGTACTAACCTCTCTAATCAGTCTACAATGAGTTATGTATGAAGGGAGTTTTCAAGTTTGCGATGGAAGATGATGAAAGAAGATCCTGGAGTGTCAAACACTCAAGCTTGGGGATGCCCATGTGCACCCCAATAAATATTCAAGAAGACTCAAGCGTCTAAGCTTGGGGATGCCCCCGTGCATCCCCTTCTTCATCAACAATTATCAGTTCGTCTCTCGCTGCACTATATTTTTATCACTTCATGCGTTATGTGCTATTCTTGGAGCGTCTCGCTCTTAGGTTTTGTTTTTAGTTTTATTTTGCTTTGTTTGCTGTAGTAACCAGTTAGATCCCAGCTTACTTTCTTTTGTGTGGGAGAGATACACGCTCCGCTTTAATTAGAACTCCTCATAGGATTTGCATGCTTATTATTTTAGCTGTGAGTTGTTCTTTTTCTTTTCTTAGCTGCTGCTATGTTTAGTTGTAGTGCTTTAGTTTTTCTAGAGTTTTTCTTTTGTTTTAGGTTGAACTTTATAGAGGTTGCATGTTTTATCTTGTTAGAGAGTTTGTCTGTTGCACTGAGTTTTGTGTCTTGACTAGAAGTAGGTAGTTGAAGTTTCTTTTCTCTTTGTAGTAGTAACTTGCAATAGTTTTGAGGTATTGACTAGAGTAATGTTTGAACTTTTGGTGTCAAGAGCTCGAGCCTATTAGTGATAGATGTTGTATTTTGGGCAATCCGTGTGTTTTTCGAAAACCAAAAACCCCTGTTGAGAACTCTAGCTACTAGATGGATCACTAACCTCTGGAGGGTTCGAATATTAGAGTACATTCACGTACCATGAGTCGAGGATGCGCAAGGATAACCAAACCCCCATACACTCCTCCTCGGGGTACTTGTCTCTTTGTGAACCTTCTGATTAGATTGAGAGTTACCGATAATAAGTGCATGAGTTCTTCGGACTAATGTGAGTATTCAAAAGTTAACACTTCCACCCACCAATACTTTTTCTAGCCTCTTCGGTACCGTGCATTGCCCTTTCTCACCTCGAGAGTTGGCCCATACTTCGCCGGTGCATCCAAACCCTTGGCAAGATACGCTCTGTCATCATAAGCCTCCTTATATCTTTCCTCAAAACAGCCGCCATACGTACCTACAAGGCATTTCCATAGCCTTTCCGAGATACATTGCCATGCAACATCCACCTTCTCATGACTTGACCTTCATGTCATACCTTTGCATCATGATAGTTATATCTTATTTATGTGAGTACCTTTGTAAAGTGTGAAAGATCTCCTATATTCTTGTAAAATATAGAGTGTTTCCCCTAAGTGAGGAAAAGATCCCAAAGAGGACAAAATCAAAAGATCCCAAAGAGGACAAATGAGAGTTAAATAGAAAGAGCCATTGAGGCCACCAAAAAAATACAAAAAAGAGAAAAAAGAGAAAAAGAAAAATAAAAAGAGAGAAGGGGGCACACTACTATTCCTTTTGAGAGATCCACACTAGTACTTCATCCTCTATCCCTTGTACTCCATAGAGATCATCATCATGCATATAGCTATGTGGGGACCTTCACACTATAGAACTTGGCTTGTATATTCCAATGATGAGCCTCCTCAAACGAGCTCTAGGTCTTCTTGAGCAAGCGAGTTAGATGCACCCCCACTAGTTCCCTTGGAGAGCTTTTAGCTCACATGTGCATCCGTTTGCATGGAAATCCCTACTCCTCACATCATATCTATCATATGGCCTTCTCTCGCCTATGATTGTCCTCATTGATGTGATCCTTTCACACCTTTTAATTTGTCTTCCTCCTCCACCTTCTTTCTGTTTCGCCTTTTAGGTGTCAACTTTCTTGCTCACGCTCATCCATTGCATGAGTGCTCAAAATATCGGAAGGGAGTGGATCAGTTTGACTTGTACCTGGCTAGTGGTTTGGGGATGAGTCAAGATAAGAATCCAAAGGAGACTAAGTGTGAAACTTTAGTAGATAGTTGTTCTCAACAATTACTTTTTTATCTCGTATTTCCCTATCCCCTACTTGCACGCAAACACCATCTGGAGACATTCGAGTCACGGACAGCGGGAGCTCTTGCACCTTTTGTTCTTTTGTTGCTTGTGTCAATGCTAATATAGACTCTTGCTTTGTAAGACTTGAATTGAATTGCATGCTTTGATTGCTTTACTTAAAAGTCCTTTTATGGTTGTGTGGCATGTCACCACAGAAATTATGCTTGTTATCATTTACCTACTCGAGGACGAGCAGGAATTAAGCTTGGGGATGTTGATACGTCCCAAACGTATCTATAATTTCTGCTTGCTCCATGCATGTTTTGTGTGACTTTGCCATGATTTGCTTGAACTTTCATACACTTTTGAGCATATTTGGACTAATCTATTAACCCAGTGCACCCAGTTGCCAGTTGTTGTTTTCTGCTGTTTTTGTATTTCAGGTTTTCCGGCCATTAAAAGTGCTCCAAAAAATCTGGAAAAATCATATAAAAAATCAGCGTCACGGAAGCTTCCGGAAACACCAAAGAAGCGGAGGAGAGCCACCACCAGGCAGCCAGCTGGGCACCTGGCGCGGCCCCACCCTAGGCCGCCCGAGGGAGCCTCCTGGCTGCCTTGTGGCCCCTCTCGGTGCCCCCCTTCGCCTATATTTACCCCCCGTGACGGAAACCCTCGGGAGGAACTCCTTTTTCGCGATCTCGCCTCTGTACCGCCGCCACCGCCGTTTCTAGATCGAGCCTCCTGTAGAAGCTGCTCCGGCACCCTGCCGGGAGAAGCTACCCCCTCCGGGAGACCATCCATAGCCATGGACGCCTCCCGTATGTACCGTGAGTAGTTTCCCTTGGACCATGGGTCCGTGACCAGTAGCTATGTGATCTATCTCTCCCCTCTTTGTGCCTCCACTTTCGAGACCTCGTGAGCTGCCTCACATGATCGAGGCACCTTTGTAATTTTCTGCCGTTGCTATGCTGAGTTTGTTGGGATCTGATGGATTATGAGACTATGTTGAGATTGTGATGAGTAATATATTTGGTTCTTCTCTTTTATATTTTGTTCTTGAGTAAATTCTTGCATGTTCTCTGTTGCCGTATTTTACTTTGGCCAAGTGATTTGTTGCAACTCCAAGAGGGAGCGTTATGCTTGATTGTGGGTTCATCCCATTGATGTCTAGCTTGAGTGACAGAAACATGAGACTAGGGGATGTGTTGTTGCCACCAGGGATAAAACAACGGTGCTTGTATCCGCGGATGCAAGGATTGTTTACTTTACATAAAGTTCTTTTAATGCAGTTGTCTGTTGCTTTGGATTTACACTTTGGGTGGGATTCACAACTTAATACCAGCGAGATGTTCTGGATAGATATCTCAAGGTGGATGATTCGTAGTAGATGAAGATGGATTTCGGTCTACTTACCTTGGCGTACTGCCCATTGCTTTTGAGCCTTTCCTTTCTTTGCAGCATAGTTAGCATTGCGGTGCCTTCATAATCCTGTCAATTGCCCAACTGTGATTTGTTTACCTCGCTAGCACTTTTATCGTCTTTTGGGAGAGAGACATCACTAGTGAAAATCACGGGACCCCGGTCCATCTTCATATCACTGTTTACATCCTTAGTTTACTTTTCAGTTGCTATCACTATCATTATCCCGTGCGTTTTATCCTTTGTAAACAGCAAGGCCGGAGGAATTGACAACTCCTTTGTACTCGTTGGGAGCAAAGTTATCTGTATTTGTGTGTAGGTCCAGGTGAAGTTAACAACCCTTGGTTGTAAATGGCGCCATTGTTCACTTTACCACCTTCTTGTATCTCTGCGAGTCCTCCTGGACGATACTCAACCTTAGCATCTTCACTAAGGGAAATTTGCTGCTATGCTACATCTCACCTTCCACTTGGGGTAACCAACGAGGAGTGAGAGTTCCTCACCGTATCAACTATGTACTCGGAAGTGGTTTCTGTTCTCCGAGTAACATCTTACTCGGAGAGGTGCAGGGAATTGCGTCTCTAAGATCATTAAGGCTCCATGTTTTTTACTGATCTTATTTTGTTGAGTGTGTTGGAGAACCAAGGGATTGACGGCACCCCTTGGTTTCCCTTGCCTAGGGGTATACCTTTAGTATTACCACGACAATAGCCCCCAAGCGCTTTCGGGTGCTCGCAATTGAGGCAACTGACATTTGTCAGATTTTCTGAGGTATGTGAAGATTAAACTCAGTAAGAGGCCCGGAAGGGCTTTATTGATGTTTGAACTTTTCCCTCGAGCGTGGGTTGGGCAGGTTGACGGAAAAATTTGGCGACACTCAAACGTCTCTCGGAAGAGGTGGACTGAGGCCTCAAAAGGCGTGTCTCAGAGTAAAAGGCCTTAAACTCCATATGAACCAAATTTGTAAAGTTCAATATCCTAGGACATCGTAGCGAGTTCTAGGCCATGCCACGTGGGATATTGATCCTTTACCCCCTGCGCCGGGTCTTACTGGTGACCTGGCATTCTTCGTCAGAGACGGGCCACCAGCGAGTTAACTACTCCGATTTTTTCTTGAGCAGTTGGGTGCAAGATATTTCGTTTGCGGAAGGCCCCAAGTGGTTCTCTTCGTTGTATTTCCGAGTGACAACTTACTTGGTCGCCGCGGGAGCTTAGTGGTTTCTTCCAAGTGATGACTTACTCGGAGAGTTTTGTGGGTGCGTGCTATGCTTCGCATCTTCCGATTAGTTGAAGTGGTCTTCGAGCTTCGAATCGGAATCTGATTCGGTTTTAAATGAAAAAAGATCTTGCCTTGTCAGAGAATCTTCTTATCCAGACAAGTGGGTACACTGTTGGGCCTGTCTCCTCGATTCCCGTGGCGGTCTTGTAGGGTAATAATTAACCGCCCGTGGGGAAGTGGGAGGGATTATGGGGAAGTGGAGGGTTTTATGGGGAGGGCAACCGGCAAGCCCATAATGGGGTGCGAATCTGACGCGTGGCGGTTGCTATCTCAGGCTATAAAACCGCTCCCCCCTTTTGGGTTGGGGCAGATCTTCCCACTTTCCCCCGCGCGGCCGCTCTCACTCCTCTCTCTCGTTCTGCCTCTCCCTTTCTCTCACATACTTTCCTCCGCCACCGGGAAACCTTCGCCGGTTGCTCGTGCTTCATCTTGGGAGGTCGCCACTCGCGCTGTTCCTCTGCCGCCGCCGAGACCATGTATGCGGGGGAGTGGCTCCCGTCGATCGTGACAGAGGATATGCTGCTGGGGTACCAGGACGCTGGCCTGGTTCCCCGCGAGGGTTGTCGCCTTCCTGCGGCTGGAGAAGATGAACCTGCTCCGCGGGACGGTGAGAGGGTCATTCTGCTTTCGCATGTGGACCGTGGGTTTTCTCTTCCTCCGCATCCTTTCTTCTTGGATTTCTTGGCTTTCACAGGTGCTCAACTTCATCATATTGTCCCCAATGCCATTAGTCTCCTCTCTAGCTTCTTCACCCTCTGCGAGGGTTTCTTAGGCATAGAGCCCCACTGGCATCTTTTCCGCACCATATATGCTATTAAGCCTCAGAAGGCGAAGAAGTCTGGAGAGGGTGGTGGCGTGGAGTTCAATCACTTATGCGGCGGTCTATTCTTGGCTAGGAAACAAGGGGTGCAATATTTTTCCTCTAGCCTGTCGGATTCTGTTAAGAATTGGCAAAATAGTTGGTTTTACTGCAAGGTGGCCAAAGAGCCAGGAGTGCGTACCTTGCCCCCTTACTCGGACGTTAGGCTAACTTCCTCCCAGGGCTGGAATCCCCGACTTACCAATGCTGAAAGGAGAAGGTGCTCCCCTTGATGCGTGAGGTCATTAGGCTGAAGAAAAATGGTTTGGACGCCATGGATCTGATAGCTACCTTTGTGATTCAGAAGATTCAGCCTCTTCAAGCCAGGGCTCGGGGAATGTGGGCGTGATACGTCCCAAACGTATCTATAATTTCTGCTTGCTCCATGCATGTTTTGTGTGATATTGCTATGCTTTTGATACACGTTCATATCTTCTTATAACATATTTTGGAACTAACCTATTAATGGTTGCAAGAGTGCACAAGTTCTTATTTTTGTACTTTATGTGTAGGAATTACTTGGATAAAGGAAAAATCACAAAAAGAAGCCTTGTAGGAGTTGGACTCTAACTCTCCCGAAATATGTCCCCACCAGACAGGTTTTAAAGATCGCCTCGGAAACGGTAGAAGACGGCCTCAAACGGAAAAACTTAAAACTACAAAGTTGTAGGGAATTTTTTCCGGTGGATTTAGACATAAAATTCAGCCCAATCGGAGTTCGGATGCTCCTTCCAGGCCCGAAATATAGAAGACGTAATCTGGATGACGGGAATCCGAGAGTCTATATAAAGAGAGGAAACCTAGGTCAAAGGGCACCACGAAAATTCCTCCACCTTGGCAGCCGTCTTGAGGGGGAGATCAATCTCCACAGCAGCACCATCTCCAAGGAAGAAGAAGGGGCCAAGGGCCGCTGCCCCCAAGGGCCGTGGCCGTGGCCGTGGGCGCCGCCGCCGCCGTGGCCGCCGCCGTCGCCGTCTCCTTCATCTCCTCCGGGCCGCACCTCTCCATCAACAACTCTCCCTCTCACCATGTCCATGTGTGAGTAGTTCCCCTCGGGGCTAAGGCTTGTATCTTGATCTATGTGGTTTCTCTCTCTCCCATGATGTGATCTTTGTTGTGATCATAGGCTATGTTAATCTAGGGTGATCCCATGATATTTCCCCTTCCTCTATGTATTGGATTGATGTACTCAATTGATCTTATCTAGTATAATCTCCGAGACCAAGGTGGCAGTGGTCTATTGGACATGGGTTAGAAGAATATTATCATGAGTGATTTCCTCTTTTGTGTGTGGATTGAAGATTGAGAGTCTCTTGGTGCTTGTCTTTGACTATCCTTGAGATATGTTGTGGTGATTGTGGTACTCTCTTTGGATGGCCGCGGTGACATTGGGAAATCCATAGATTGAGAACTACGAACTTTGAGGTGTGCTTTTGTAGCCCTACATAATTCTCGTCCTCTCTTGACCACAAAGGAATGACCTCCGAGTACATCTCCATTGCATGTTTTATGGAAAATATCATGTGATTAGACTATGTTAATGTTGTTGGGAGTTTACACTAGTGAAAGTATGAAGCCTAGGCCTTGTTTCCACCATTGTTACACCGTTTGTGCTCACTTTTGTCACATGTTTGCTTGCTGCACTTTTTATTACAGATTTATATTACCTTGTTTTGCCGCACCTATTACCCATATTTTACCATCTCTTCGCCAAACTAGTGCACCTATACAACTCCTAGTTGTATTAGGTATGTTGGGGACACAAGAGACTTCTTGTATCTTAATTGCAGGGTTGCTTGAAAGAGAACATCTTCAACCTCTACTTCCCTGAGTTCGATAAACCTTAGGTCATCCACTTGAGGGAAATTGCTGCTGTCCTACAAACCTCTGCGCTTGGAGGCCCAACATAGTCTACAAGAATAGAAGCGTGCATAAACATCAAGCTATTTCTGGCGCCGTTGCCGGGGAAGTAAGTGTTTGAAGGTATATCTTTAGATCTTGCAATTAAATCTCTTCGTTTCTTGTTTTTATTTTCACTAGTTAGGCTTTATGGAAAACAACAACAAAATTATGAGAGAGCTTTATGAGCTCTATCTTGAGTTAGGACATGAAGTGTTTGAGGAGGAGATAAAAAAAGCCTATGGAGCTTTATTATTTGCACAACACTCATGATAGTAGTAATGTTATTTGCATGTCTTCTTTGAATACTTTTGATGCTAATGATATGCAAAGCTATAAGCTTGGGGATGCTACGTTTGATGAAGATGATCTTTTTAGCCCCCCACGTTATGATGAGGAAATTTATGTTGATGATACTTTGCCTCCTATCTATGATGATTATTGTGATGACACTTATGCTATAAAGAATGAATGTTTGGAAGTGTATCATGATAAGAATGATTCGTGTGATAGCTATTTTCTTGAGTTTGCTCCCACTATTACTAATGAGAAGGATTTTTCTTATGTGGAGAGTAACAAAATTTCTATGCTTGTGGATCATGATAAGATTTTTTTATGTGATACTTATATTGTTGAGTTTATTCATGATCCCACTGAAAATTATTATGAGAGGGGAACATATGCTTATAGATATTTCAATAATATCAAGTTCTCTCTCTTTATGTTGAAGGTTTTGAAGTTGCACTTATTTTGCCTTCCTATGCTAATATCTTTATGCTTCAATGAGTTATTTCTCTACAAGATCCCTTTGCATAGGAAGCATGTTAGACTTAAATGTGATTTGTATTTGCTTCTTGATGCTCTCTTTTGTGTGCTTCAACTCTTATTCCTATGAGAGCATCATTAAAATCTTAAGCCTATCTTTATGGCTATAAAGAAAGAGCTCTAGGGAGATAACCCTTGTTATCTTTACTTTGAGTTTTTACCTTCTGTTTTTAGTGGTCTTGATGATTGTTACTACTGTATCAACATCATTGTATCTTTATTTTCAAGCTTTGTGCCAAGTTATAGCCTCATATGACAAGGGAAGTGAAAGTTGTGACATGCTGTCCAGAAAACAGATTCTGTCCTTGTGACGGGAAAAATCACAGAAAAATCCCAGTTCATCTTTTTGATCTGAAATTTTTACACAACGTGCTCTATACAATTACGGAACTTTTTTATGTTCTGAGTTTTTTGATTTGAGTTGCAGAAGTACCCATAAAAAATTCTTTACTACATGTTGTTCTGTTTTTCACAGATTCTGCCACGTTTTGTCTCTCCTAACTTTTGCAAACCTTAAGCTTGCTTTTTCTTTGCAAAAACCCTTTCGCAATCTTGAGAAACAGTAGATCTTCAAGAATATCTTTATATTTATAAGGGAAAAATTATTTATTAAGGGTACTAACCTCTCTAATCAGCTTATGATGAGTTATGTATGAAGGGAGTTTTCAAGTGTGCGATGGAAGATGATGAAAGAAGATTCGGGAGTGTCAAGCATTCAAGCTTGGGGATGCCCCCATGCATCCCCAACAAATATTCAAGGAGACTCAAGCGTCTAAGCTTGGGGATGCCCCCCGTGCATCCCCTTCTCTATCAACAATCATCAGTTCGTCCTTCGTCTCACTATATTTTTATCACTTCATGCGTTATGTGCTATGCTTGGAGCGTCTCGCTCTTAGGTTTTATTTTTGGTTTTCTTTAGATTTTCTTGCTGCTCATAACAAGTTAGATCCCGTCTTACTTTGTGCGGGAGAGAAACATGCTACACTTTCAAAATCTAGAACACATTATAGGATTCTTCATGCCTATCTTTTTGCTGTTATGTGTTCTTTATCTTTTCGTAGCTACTGTCATGTCTAGTTTTAGTCTTAGTTTGTCTTAGCAAGAGCCTTGGCTTTTGTTTAGTTTGTCGCTGGAACTCTCTTTAGTTTTCATGTTTATCTTGTTAAGAGAGTTGGTTGTTACACTGAGTTATGTCTTGTCTTGAAAGTAGGTAATTGAGGTTGCTATTTAATTTTAGTAGTGACTTGCAATGGTTTTGAGGTATTGATGTGAGTAATGTTTGAACTTTTGGTGTCAAGAGATCTAGCCTATTAGTGATAGGTGTCGTATTTTGGGCAATCCGTGTTTATTTTCAAAACCTACAAAATTAGTTGAGAACTTTAGCTACTAGATGGATCACTACTCTTTGGAGGGATCGAATATTAGAGTACACTCACGTACCATGAGTCGAGGATGCGCAAGGATAACCAAACCCCCATACACTCCTCCTCGGGGTACTTGTATCTTTGTGAACCTCCTTACTAGATTGAGACTTACCGATAATAAGTGCATGAGTTCCTCGGACTAATGTAAGTATTGAAAGTTGACACTTCCACCTCCTCATTTTTGTTAGCCTCTCCCGGGCCGTGCATTGCCTTCTTCTCACTCCGAGATTTGGCGTCCACCTTCGCCGGTACATCCAAACCCTTGGCATGATATGCTCTGTCATCATAAACCTCCTTATATCTTTCCTCAAAACAGCCACCATACCTACCTATCAAGGCATTTCCATAGCCTTTCCGAGATATATTGCCATGCAACTTCCACCTCTTCATGACTTGATCTTCATGTCATACATGTTCCTGCTACACTGGCAGCGAGATACATTGCATACATCATGATAGTTACATCTTCTTTATTATTTTGAGTACCTTGTAAAGTGTGAAAGATCTCCTTTACCCTCTTGTAAAATAGAGTGTTTCCCTTAAGTGAGGAAAAGATCCCAAAGT
This sequence comes from Bromus sterilis, assembly GCA_950022295.1. Lineage (NCBI taxonomy): Eukaryota > Viridiplantae > Streptophyta > Magnoliopsida > Poales > Poaceae > Bromus > Bromus sterilis. The sequence continues at coordinate 66,478,372 of OX465599.1, forward strand.
GGACACAATAAAAGATCCCAAAGAGGACAAATGAGAGTTAAATAGAAAGAGCCATTGAGGCCACAAAAAAATACAAAAAAAATAGAAAAAAGAGAGAAAAGAAATAAAAAGAGATAAAGGGGCAACACTACTATCCTTTTGAGAGATCCACACTAGTACTCCCTCTATATCCTTGTACTCCATAGAGATGATCATTATGCATATAGCTATGTGTGGACCTTCACACTATAGAACTTGGCTTGCATATTCCAAGGATGAGCCTCCTCAAACGAGCTCTAGGTCTTCTTGAGCAAGCAAGTTGGATGCACCCCCACTAGTTCCATTGGAGAGCTTTTCTTAGCTCTTATGTGCATCCGTTGCATGGCAATCCCTACTCCTCACATCATATCTATCATATGGCCTTCTCTCGCCTATGGTTGTCCTCATTGATGTGAGCCTTTCTCACCCTTTTTGTCTTCCTCCTCCACCATATTTCTCTCTTTGCAATCCAAAGTGTCAACTCTCGTGCTTACGCTCATCTATTGCATGAGTGCTCAAAATATCGAAAAGGAGTGGATCACATTGACTTGTACCTGGCTAGTGGTCTGGGGACGAGTCAAGATAAGATTCCAAAGAAGACCGAGTGTGAAACTTTAGTAGATTGAGTTCTCAACAAAAATACTTTTTCTCGTATTCCCTATCCCTTTCTTGCACGCAGACACCATTTGGAGACATTCGAGTCACGGACAACGAGAGCTCTTGCACCCTTTGTTCTTTTGTTGCTTGTGTCAATGCTAATATAGACTCTTGCTTGTTAAGACTTGAATTGAATTGCATGCTTTGATTGCTTTACTTAAAAGTCCTTATATGTTTGTGTGGCATATCACCACAGAAATTATGCTTGTTATCATTTACCTACTCGAGGACGAGCAGGAATTAAGCTTGGGATGTTGATACGTCCCAAACGTATCTATAATTTCTGCTTGCTCCATGCATGTTTTGTGTGATATTGCTATGCTTTTGATACACTTTCATATCTTTTTATAACATATTTTGGAACTAACCTATTAATGGTTGCAAGAGTGCACAAGTTCTTGTTTTTGTACTTTATGTGTAGGAATTACTTGGATAAAGGAAAAATACCAAAAGGAAGCCTTGTAGGAGTTGGACTCTAACTCTCCCGAAATCTGTCCCCACCAGACAGGTTTTAAAGATGGCCTTGGAAACGCTAGAAGACGGCCTCAAACGGAAAAACTTCAAACTACAAAGTTGTAGGGAAATTTGTTCCGGTGGATTTAGACATAAAATTTTTTCGGCCCAATCTGAGTTAGGATGCTCCTTCCAGGCCCGAAATACAGAAGACGTAATCTGGATGACGGGAATCCGAGAGTCTATATATAAAGAGAGGAAACCTAGGCCAAAGGGCACCACGAAAATTCCTCCCCCTTGGCAGCCGTCTTGAGGGGGAGATCAATCTCCACAGAAGCACCATATCCAAGGAAGAAGAAGGGGCCAAGGAACGCTGCCCCCAAGGGTCGTGGCCGTGGCCGTGGGCGCCGCCGCTGCCGTGGCCGCCGCCGTCGTCGTCTCCTTCATCTCCTCCGGGCCGCACCTCTCCATCAACAACTCTCCCTCTCACCATGTCCATGTGTGAGTAGTTCCCCTCGGGGCTAAGGCTTGTATCTTGATCTATGTGGTTTCTCTCTCTCCCATGATGTGATCTTTGTTGTGATCATAGGCTATGTTAATCTAGGGTGATCCCATGATATTTCCCCTTCCTCTATGTATTGGATTGATGTACTCAATTGATCTTATCTAGTATAATCTCCGAGACCAAGGTGATAACGGTCTATTGGACATGGGTTAGAAGAATATTATCATGAGTGATTTCCTCTTTTGTGTGTGGATTGAAGATTGAGTGTCTCTTGGTGCTTGTCTTTGACTATCCTTAAGATATGTTGTGGTGATTGTGGTACTCTCTTTGGATGGCCGCGGTGACATTGGGAAATCCATAGATTGAGAACTACGAACTTTGAGGTGTGCTTTTGTAGCCCTACATAATTCTCGTCCTCTCTTGACCACAAAGGAATGACCTCCGAGTACGTCTCCATTGCATGTTTTATGGGAAATATCATGTGATTAGACTATGTTAATGTTGTTGGGAGTTGCCACTAGTGAAAGTATGAAGCCTAGGCCTTGTTTCCACCATTGTTACACCGTTTGTTCTCACTTTTGTCACATGTTTGCTTGCTGCACTTTTTATTACAGATTTATATTACCTTGTTTTGCCGCACCTATTACCCATATTTTAGCATCTCTTCGCCGAACTAGTGCACCTATACAACTCCTAGTTGTATTAGGTGTGTTGGGGACACAAGAGACTTCTTGTATCTTAATTGCAGGGTTGCTTGAGAGAGAACATCTTCAACCTCTACTTCCCTGAGTTCGATAAACCTTAGGTCATCCACTTGAGGGAAATTGCTGCTGTCCTACAAACCTCTGCGCTTGGAGGCCCAACATACTCTACAAGAATAGAAGCGTGCGTAGACCTCAGGGCGTACTCCGGGTTGCAGGATGACACTCATTATAGCAACACCGAGATGCCCCTGGACGAATTTGAACTCCAGATGAAGATAATTATCAGCGTGACCCAGGGTCTTCAGCCGACTGGCCGAGTGAGACCCCTCGGCAGCGAGAATCCTTCGACCTTGGTATGCCATCATGCGTCACATGTGTCTTGAATGCGTATCGTCTATTGGTTTTAATTCGGACTCCTCTATTTTTTGCCAGGATTTTTTTCAGTTCCATTCTCCTATTCCTCTGGCTCTGCGGCATCTTGTCGAGGAGGATGAAGAGAGTACTGCTGGTGCAGGTGTCGGAGTTGAGACGGGGAGGAGTTGGAGTCCGAGGTGGCCCGGGCTCAAGCGGTGTCCGAGCAGCGCTCAAAGGGCAATCAGGACCGCGAGTCGGCGCGAGAAGGCCTTACTCGGACTCGCAAGAGGGCCCATACTCTGAGTGGCGAAGAGGGCAGCGGAAATCTTCCGCCCTTAAGCCTCAGCTCTGGGAGGATTGCGCCCATGAAGAAGAATAAGCTTGTCATGCTTGGTGGCCGGGAGACTAACCCCTCGGGGGGTACTGCTGTCGAGAAGGCCAAGGGGGCTGGAGCTGGTCCGGCCAAAGTTGCTCCCCCGAGGCGTAATTTGAAGATTGTCCACAAGTAATGCCGTTAGTTCTCTTATGTCTTGGTGCTTTATTGACCTCCCAGGCTTTTTCCTTAACTACTCCGTTTTGCAGTGTTCGTCCGAGTGGTTCTGAGTCATTGCCCGGGGTTGAGGATCCTGGTGCTGACGTTTTCGGGGATGTCAGTACCTGCGGGGTGACTGACTTTCCTGTCATGCACACTATTATGGAAGATGTTGTAGCTGTTGGTGAGGGTTGATCATTCTTTCTGTTGAGGCTTTTATTACTGCCTTCTTTCTATTTTTAATTGTTTGTTGTATCTATCGCAGATATGGATGTTGACTCCTCTGCTGACCCAACTCGGATTGTGACTGAGCCAGCCGTTACTGGGACCGCTCCTCCTGAGGTGATTGTTCCTGGGGGGGCAGTGTCCTCTGGGTCTGGTCACCGAGCTGCCGGGAGCTTGCCTGCCTCTTCTGTCGTACCTGACGCTCCTGCTGAGGAGGCTGTTAAGGAGACTCCTGTCACCCCGGCAGCTGCTCAAGGGGACGGGCCTACTGTCTCGGTATCCATTCCAGTCGGTGCCCCGGTGGAGAGTGCCATTATTGGTGGTCTGAAGGAGTCTTTGGTAAAGGCGACTCAATTTGAACTACGGCTGCATGAGCTGGCTTCCGAGGCCGAGTTGGTGAAGTCCAACATGCACGTAAGTACTTATGTAAGTTTTCTACCCAGTGGGTGTCGGAATGACCTTTGGGCGTATTGTTGTTATTCTGCAGGTTTGAAATCTCCGCTGGGGGCACTTTTTAGTGCACCCAGTGGGTGTAGCCCCCAAGGCTCCAAGTAACTTCTTGAAGTTATTCGGAGTCTTTTTGATAGGAGTCATTATTTTGATGATCTTCCAGTGGGAGCACTTCTTAGTGCACCCATTGGGTGTAGCCCCCAAGGCTCCGAGTAACTTTTTGAAGTTATTCGGAGTTTTTTTATAGGAGGTTGTTATTTTGATGAACTTCCAGTGGGAGCACTTCTTAGTGCACCCACTGGGTGTAGCCCCCAAGGCTCCGAGTAACTTCTTGAAGTTATTCAGAGTCTTTTGATAGGAGGTTTGTATTTATAACATGGTGTTTCTTTCATCTTCATAGGAGGCTTGCAAACTTGGATCGGCCTTCGTGAAGTTGCAGGGGGAAAACACTGCTGTCAAGAGTGCATACGAGGCACTGCTTGAAGAACATAACAAACTTAAGAAGCAACATGCTGAGGACAATGGTAAGAACTCTTGCGTTCCTGTGTTGGTATCTTTCATCTTCCTATTTATCTTTTTGGAACTTTGTTTGCACAAGCGGCGAAGAAAGCCTTTGACGCCAAGGTTAAAGAGAACCATGATTTTGTGGCGAAAATGAAGAAGGAAATAGACCAAGTTGAGAGGCGGGCCACGGAGAAGAAAGCTTTGGAAACAAGTTTGTACCACTACAAGCAGGCGGTGAAGGAGAACGAAGCTTGCATCACGAAGCTGGAGTCTGACTTGGAAAAGCTATCCGAGTTGTGTGCCACAGATGAAGAGAAACATCAAGCCGAGCTGGCGACTACTCGGAAGGCGGTAAGGGCAGCTGAGGAGTACTGCGCTGGGCGGTTTGCTGTTTTCAGCGAGACCTTGTATGGTGAGTTTTGTGACCCAATTGCAACAGAGAAATGATCTCATGTCTTTTCATTATGTACTCATCTTCTTCATTGGTGCAGCGTATGGGACGGACCCGGAAGCCGAGCAAGCCCGAATGGCCGAGTTTGCCGAGATTATGAAAAGGGATAATTACACGCCGGTGACGACAGAGTTTTCTCTGGCTCGGGGTCTGCTGACCATGAGGTGCGCCAAGACAAAGCAATTTGCTGAAGAAGTTATGGGCGTTACTCTGGCCTTGAAGAGCAAATTGTCTCCTGATGAGGGAAACAGGGTGAAGCTGGACACTGTTGTGCCCGTCCTCCGAGAGGCCCCTCAGCAGCTGGCACGCTGGAAGCGTTCTGCGGCACGGAGCAGTGCGAATTATGCGCTGGCCTTGACCAAAGCACATTTTCCGGAGCGGGTCCATAATCTGGAGCGGGTTGGCGGTGGTGATCCAAAGAAGGGTCAGAGCTGCACCGCCTTCCTGCCGCGATATGCTGAGACTGTCAGCCGTGTTTCCTTGATGCCTGATCTGGACTTCTTCGTAGAGTCGACTGTCGTAACAAGTGAGTCCGACGAGGCGGGCGAGGAATGAGTGAGCCTAATTGGATAGGTGTGTCGGAAAAAACACTGGTGTTAAATTTGCCTCAGAATTCCGAGTGAATCTGTAATAAGTTGTACTGCTTGATGTTGTGATCTAGGTACTGGGCACTCCTTTGGTTGATGAACTACTATTCTGTTTCCTAGTGGGGAACAAATTTATCTGCCGATGCTTGGTTTTATCCTTGTGTGAATTTTCTAAGTTCTCATCCGGGCTGCATGTGGTTCGGAAGGAAACGTGGTTTTGTGACTTTAAGCAGCCCCCAAGTCTCTTGAGAATTAAGTAGTTCTTAGAAATTGTTCTATTGATGATCTTACGGGGAAGATCCTCAATGCAGATGATGTTGTGCTTCCCCAAGCCTCTTGGGTGTTTGGCAAGCATTTATAATTTGTTTTCTAAGTTCTCGTCCGAGCTGCGCACAACTCGGATAAAAACATGATTGTGAGTTTTTGTTTGAGCTAGGCACAGCTCGGAAGAAAATCTGATTTTATGAGTTTAAGCAGCCCCCAAGTCTCCTGAGACTTGAAGGGTACTTAGAAGATTTTCTATTGATGATCTTGTGGACAAGATCCTCAATGCAGATGATGTCGTGCTTCCCCAAGCCTCTTGGGTTTTGGCAAGCACTTAGCATTTATTTTCTAAGTTTTCGTCCGAGCTGCGCACAGCTCGGAAGAAAATATGATTTTATGACTTTAAGCAGCCCCAAGTCTCCTGAGACTTGAAGGGTACTTAGAAGATTTTCTAGGGATGATCTTGTGGAAAAGATCCTCGATGCAGATGACGTTGTGCTTCCCCAATCCTCTTGGGTTTTGGCAAGCACTTATCATTTATTTTCTAAGTTCTCGTCCGAGCTGCGCACAGCTCGGATGAAAACCTGATTATGAGTTTTCGTCCGAGCTGGGCACAGCTCGGTAGAAAATCTGATTTTATGACTTTAAGCAACCCCCAAGTCTCCTGAGACTTGAAGGGTACTTAGAAGATTTTCTATTGATGATCTTGTGGACAAGATCCTCAATGCAGATGATGTTGTGCTTCCCCAAGCCTCTTGGGTTTTGGCAAGCACTTAGCATTTATTTTCTAAGTTCTCGTCTGAGCTGCGCACAGCTCGGAAGAAAATCTGATTTTATGACTTTAAGAAGCCCCCAAGTCTCCTGAGACTTGAAGGGTACTTAGAAGATTTTCTATTGATGATCTTGTGGACAAGATCCTCAATGCAGATGATGTTGTGCTTCCCCAAGCCTCTTGGGTTTTGGCAAGCACTTAGCATTTATTTTCTAAGTTCTCGTCCGAGGTACGCACAGCTCGGAAGAAAATTTGATTTTATGACTTTAAGCAGCCCAAGTCTCCAGAGACTTGAAGGGTACTTACAAGATTTTCTATTGATGATCTTGTGGACAAGATCCTTGATAACCCTCAACTGTAGGGGATCGAGATAGTCTTCGCGGGAAAGATAACCCAATTTATTGATTCCACACTTGGGGACACAAAGAATACGTACAGGCTTTGACAATTGAGTTGTCAATTCAAGCGCACCTGAAATAAACACTTGCTTGCACAAAGGTATTAGGAGCAACTGTGATATGGTAGTGGTGGTAATGATAATAGTGGTGATAGTGATAGTGGAACAACAAAGGTAAACAACTAGTAACCAGCATAAGGAAAACACTGTAGGCTAGGGAGATGGATGGTTGGGCGCTGCTTGGATGAGAACGAACATGTAACAAATTCTAACTTGGGCAAGGCTCACAGAAAACAAAGGATCATCTAGGCAAATATCAAACATCAGGCATGTATCCCAAGGTAGTTGTACGTGCTTGCAATAAGAACTTTGCACAACATCTTTTGTCCTACCCTCCCGCTACAAACGGGGCCAAAAGGAACTTAGGGAGATTAAGGTACTCCTGTCAAAGAGCACCGAAACAAAGCATTAACAATTCATGGATACACGGAATCCTCAAATTATAGTCCATCCCCTTTGGTGTCCCAAGCTGTCACCATTGGGATCGCCGGTTCCGGACTATAATAAGTGCATACAACTCATAGATAGGATCAAGAACACCACAAACTCAAGAAACAAAAGGGTGATCAGATCTGAAATCATGGCACTCGGGCCCAAAGTGACAAGCATTAAGAGCAACAAGTTGTACCAGAGATGATAAACACCACGTAGATGATAGGCAACATGCCCCCAACAATATGATTGAACTATTACATGATCTAACTCATCCAATCCCTACCATCCCCTTTGCCTACGGCAGGGAATTACTCACACATGAGAGGAGAAGTCATGGAGGGGTGATGGAGAGGCGATGATGATGACGATGGCGATGATTTCCCCCTCACAGGAAGCCAATTCAGCCTCCAGATTAGCTCTCCGAGGAAGAACAGAGGGCTGCGGCGGCTCCGCGACGTAGATTGGAAAAGCGACTTCTGTTTCGGGGTTTCTGCGTCGGGAGAATAAATAGGGGCCAAGGTAGGTCACCAGGGGGTGTGGGACCCAGCCAGGAGGGCAGGTGGCGCGGCCAGGGGCTGGGCCGCGCCAGGCACCCTCCTGGCTGCCCTGTGGCCCCCCTTTGGCCTGGTGGAAGCTTCCGGAACACTGATTTTTTTTTATATTTTTAGAATTTTTCCAGCGTACCTAAATGTCCAGAAACCTGCACAAAAGAAAACAACACTAGTAGCTCTGCTGAAAACAGCGTCAGTCCGGGTTAGTTTCGTTCAAATCATGCAAGAATGAAGGAAAAACAATAGCAAAAGTGTTTCGAAAAGTAGATACGTTTAGGAAGTATCAACTCCCCCAAGCTTAGCCATTGCTTGTCCTCAAGCAATTCAGTTCAACGAACTGGACGCGACAAAGGAAACTTTGACAAACTCTTTTGCTTCATTAGATGTATATAAGCATGTACTACGAAAGAGTTTAGCAAGTTTTGACACCATGCTACAAGGACAATGCACGAAGCAATCCTTCTTTCATGTAATCAGTTGTAACACCCCGCGTGTCATGCTACAGTAATCACCTTGGTTGTAATAGTGACTCAACAGTAATCATCTTGTTAATGGTCATGTCATCATGATTAGGCAAGGGTTAATCAACAGTTATCAAGTTGAGCTCAAATTCAAACCCGATTGAATTCCAACACAATGTGAAAATTAAACTTGACACAAAAATTGTGGAACCAATTTTATAAAATGCCTAATAATCTGTAGGTCGTATTAAAAATGAAATAGGAGTTTATTAAAATGTTTTACTAATTTAATCGAATAAAAAATGTCAAATCAGTGGCATTTAATCCCATTTAAATAAAACAAAAATGCAAATGAATTTATTCTTCAATCAAACTTTTTGTGGCATCATTTTCTGATGTAAAAATAATACTAGAGCTGGTTACATATTTTATAAAGTCATTTGGTTCCCAAACAAAAAGCAAACAGAAAAAAGGGAAAATAAGAAAACAAAAGAAAAGGAAAAAGGCCTAAGCTTCGCTCAGGGCGAAATTCGACCGGGCCCAGCCCACCTCTGCCCCTGGCGTAGTGGATAAGAGGCCCGAGCCGCCCCCCGGTCAACTCCCCATCTCTCTCGATCTCTTCCTCCCCCACGTCCAGTGCGTCCCCGACCCCCCTCCTTGCGATCTGGATCTCGCCGCCGGCCCGACGAACTTCGGCGTCCCCGGCCCCTCCCACGACGCGCCGTCCCCCCGCCACCTACTCCCCAGCACAGGAGCTCGCGCGCCGCCGCCCGCTCTGCTCCGGCGGAGACCTCCCCGAGCGCCACGCCGCGGCCCCGCCTAACCTTTCCTCCGTGACGGCCCCCCTCCCAGTGAGCAGCTCGCTCCGCCCCTGCCCTCCCCTCTCTCCCCCGACGCGCTGGCTCGCCCCGTCGGCCATGGCTTCGGCCGCCCCGTAGCTCTTTTATCCGGCGAGCGCCGCCGCCCAACCACCTACTCCGCCACCAGCCACGCCGTGCGCGAGTCCCCAGCCTCCCCCTGCACCTCCAGCCGCCCAAGCCCCCCCTGCCGTGGCATAGCCCCGCCCGGGGCCTCCTGTGCGTGTGCCATGGGAGAGCATAGAGCTCTCCTCTGATTAAAAGTGGGGACAACCCACTGACAAGCGGGCCCCACCCCCTATTAGCCCCTAACCACTGCAAAAAAAATGTTAATAACCCCACCCCTGTTAGTTTAATCAAATTAAACTAATTAAAACTTGTTAGTTAATTAGGTGTATGACACGTGGGCCCCCTGCTAGTTTACTAATTAAAATGTTTATTATAAAATTCAGTCATTGACAGATGTGACCCCCTTGGATAATTAGAATTTATTAATTGAAATATTAAAATGTGTGGCTGACATGTGAGCTGACATGTGGAGCCCACATGTCAGCACTATTCTGGATAATGTTCTGTTTAATAAATAAAAGGAATTCAAAATGATTATAAATAGTTTTAAAAGTGATTTAAACTTTGAAAAATCATATAAAATAAACCGTAGGTCGGATGAAAATAATTTCTATATCAAAGTTGATCAAAAAAATGCGTAGAATACGAATACGCTATCCGTATGTCTACCACACCCCTCTAACACTACGAACATCGAACCTTCCCGCTCCGGACCAACTGTCCGATGATTGCCCGATACCGACAAACTACCCGGATGAATTTATTCTGAACACGAAAGTTGTTCAGAATGGATCAACTAACCCGGATACACCACCCACACGTGTGTCGGATGTCCATGACACCTCCGGCATGATCCTCCCTCCAGACACCCTGTCTGGTAATCACCCGGAGCTGGGATTTCATCCCTGGATGAATTCCCGCTCCGAGCAACGTGCATTGCATTGCGTTAGAACACCGTTAACATTGCATACGTCATGTTATTCATATGTTTGCTATGATTGCTTTGTATTTACTGTTTTCCCCCTTTATTCTCCGGTAGACCCTGCTGCTACAGCCGACTACACCGCTACTGGGTACGACTACTTCGTCGACGACCGTACCCCTACTACCGAGCTTCCAGGCAAGCAGAGCCATTTTCCTTCCCCATATATCGCCTATCTTTTCCGTACTTTCTTGCACTAGGCATTGTTACTGCTGCTGCTACGTTGCTTACCTATTCGATTGCATAGCCTGTCATTGTCACCCCTTGATGTACCTTTCCTTTGTCCTAAGCCGCCTTATAAATATATATATATATATATATAATATTCAGCAGTAAACCCTGCGCATTGTTAGCTAGGATTAGATGGCGGGCCGTGATCACTCTGGTGAGTGAACGCGGATTACAAAATATTATAACTGCAACAGGTACGGATCAATGCAGACGCCCTAGGGAACCTACAACGGCAAGACTCTGCCGAGTCGCTTCGAGTTTGACTTACGAGTGGACGGACTCGTATTTCACTCTCGTCGGCTCAGTAGAGTAGCATCACTGGGATGATACGAGGGTATTCCTCTTTAGTTCATTCCGCTGGTGTCTCGGCACCACCGGGGTGATACGAGAATATTCCTCTTTAGTTCATTCCGCTGATGTCTCTGTCGAACCTCTTCAAGTGTACCATCGAGGGTGATTCCTCCTGGTTTCACTTGATGGTAGGCACTCGAATCAACTGGTGTCCTTACAGGTAAGGAGTCGGGTGACCCAACGGTGCCCGCGCAGGGTACCTTAGCGGAACGACAAGTCAGGTGTAATCCACCGGTGTGAGGCGGGCCTGGTACTGTTCGTGGCCGAAGGATTTCCTGTTGTACGAAAGTCGAGCTCTTCAGAGCAAAAGCGAGACAAGGTAAGGAGACGGTTCACCTTGTTGGTAACCGCACGAGTTGGTGATACGTCTCAAACGTATCTACTTTTCCAAACACTTTTGCTATTGTTTTGACCTCATTCTTGCATGATTTGGACGAAACTAACCCGGACTAACGCTGTTTTCAGCAGAGCTGCCTGTATGGTTTTATTGTGTGCAGGAAAATGGATTTTTAGACATCCCGGAAAATTCCCAGAAAATTACCAGAAAATCCATGCACCCGATGGAGCCAGGAGCCAGAAGTGGGACCAGAGGGGAACCCTGGGGGCCCCAGGCGCCCCCCTGGCGCGGCCAGGGGTGGGGCCGCGCCCTCAGGCCGCCTGGGCTGCTCCCCCCTCCTCTGGTGCCCTACCGAAGCTCCTATTTATCCCCGTGACGAGAAAACCCCAGAACAGAAGTCGTTTTCCCAGTTTCCGTCGCGGAGCCGCCGCCACCCTCTGTTCTTCTTCGGGAGGGCTAATCTGGAGGCTGATTTGGCCTCCGGAGAGGGGAGATCATCGCCATCGTCATCACCATCACCACTCCATCCATCCTCCATGACTTCTCTTCACATGTGTGAGAAATTCCCTGCTATAGGCAAAGGGGATGGTAGGGATTGGATGAGTTTAATCATGTAATAGTTCGTCAGATTGTTGGGGGCATGTTGCCTATCATCTAGATTGGTGTTTATCTTCTTTGCTACAACTTGTTGTTCTTAATGCTTGTCACTTTGGGCCCGAGTGCCATGTTTTCAGATCTGAACCCTATGTGTTTTCATGAATATATTTGTGTTCTAGATCCTATCTATGAGTTGTATGCACCTATTATGGTCCAGAACCGGCGATCCCAAAGGTGACAGCTTGGGACACCAAAGGGGATGGTCCATGATTTGAGGATTCCATGTATCCATTGAGTTTATTGCTTTGTTCCGGTGCTCTTTGACAGGAGTACCTTAATCTCCATAAGTTCCTTTTGGCCCCATTCGTAGCGGGATGGTAGGACAAAAGATGTTGTGCAAGTTCTTATTGCAAACACGCACAACTACCTACGGGATACTTGCCTAATGTTTGATATTTGCCTAGATGATCATTGCTTTTCTGTGTGCCTTGCCCCGTGTTAGAATCTATTATATGTTTACTCTCATCCATGCAGCGCCCGACCATCCATCTCCCTAGCCTACAGTGTTTTCAATCCTGCTGGTTATTAGTTGTTACTTTTTGCTATTTACTTTTTCTGTTGCTATCATCACTATCATATCACCGTTACCACTTATCTATTGTTGCAAGCAAGTATATTTCAGATGCGGTTGAATTGACAACTCAACTGTCAAAGCTTATAAATACTCTTTGGCTCCCCGTGTGTCGAATCAATAAATTGGGTTAACTTACCCGCGAAGACTATCTCGACCCCTTACGCCTGTGGGGCATCAGTTGGTGGGACGTCAGGGCAGGCACCGACGTTACTGGTGGTCCTGACTGCTGTCGTTGTCCGCGACTCATTCAATAAGGGGCAACGATAACGGTTGTCTCGACAGAAAATTAATAAAATGCTTAACGGGTTCGGCGAATGACTTGAGTAGCCTTTTGGCTTGTACGGACTACCTATACGTGGGATTGCGCGTTTGGGCGCCTCCGCAATGTAGCCTCGTTCGAAAGCTCTGAAAGACATCCAGTTCAGCATTGCGGCAGGGACGGATCGCGCTGCGGCGTTGGAATTCACCCTCCTCGCAACGACCCGGAGAGCGAGGGGTGATAGGCCCATGACCCCCTTGCACTTAGGGCTGTAGACCGGCGGGGACCTCTCTGATGAGCCGTAGGATGGACCGCGTTGTGTCGGATAGCCTCGGTGGGGTGCTCCCTAACCAGGTGTACGCCACCCTGGAGATCCGAGCGTGTAGTGTCACACTAGTGCACCCCTGCAGGGAGGATAATCTACTCGAATAGCCGTGTCCACGGTAACAGGACGCTTTATGCTGAAGCCAGATCCTACCACTACAAACTACTACTATTAAACTGTTGGTTCCAGTTTATTTTCCTCGTAGGGATGTCGAGGGAGGGAACTTGGACGCATTATTATTTATGATTACAACTTATTATTATACAATGTTGCAGCAACTTCTGTTGCATTGTTACTTTCATTACTGTTATATTAAACTGTTGGCTGATTCTTACCTCATGCTTCAAGACTCGTCGGAAGATGCTAGTGTTCGATAGGCCTAGCTTCTTATCCTTATTCTGAATTTCTACCTTGCAGTCCACTATATACAGCCTCCCCTTTCCATTTGATACAAATGCATAATTGCTTAGTAGCGGACGTAAGACTCGCGGGTATGCTAGATACTCACCCTTGCTTTGTTTCCCCCTTTTTGTTTTGCCTGATCGGCCGCTGCAATCGACGTTGGAGTGTTGGATCCCAGGACAGGAGATCCCCGATGTCGACCACCGCAACATGAAGATCCCCGATGCCTTCTACGACGTCGAGTTCCCCTTTGACCAGGAGTAGTTTGGAGGTTCCCAGGCAGGAGGCCTCGCCTTTTCGATCGTTGTTGTTTTTGTGCTAGCCTTCTTAAGGCAACCTTGTTCCCTTGTGTCTGTACTCAGATACTATTGCTTCCGCTGACTTTGTGCTCTCGAACTGTTGTATTCGAGCCCTCGTGGCCCCTGGCTGTGTTAGCACCCTGTTGGGTGGTAGTGCCGCACGTGCAGCACCTCGTAGTACTCGCACACGTACGGACTCGATGACGACCTCCGTTCTCCGATCCCGACGGCGTCCGCGTAGCAGAGAAGCCTCAATCCCAGCACAGGTTCCAGACAAGGGGACCCCGGCTTGAGAGAGACGAGAGAGGGGAAAAGACCGGTGAAAACTGATCTCAATTCGGAGTAATATTGAATTCTCTGTGAATTTTTCTGTCTTTTAAGAAGTGCACCCCTGCCCATCTTTACATAGGCAGACGGAAGGAGTCAACCCCCCTTCCCTTGGCAATGTGGGACTAATCCCTTGCCAAGGGGGGAGGGTGCGGCTAGGAGGAGGGGGGAAGTGGGGCGCCACCCACGTGGGCCCCAAGGCCCATGGCGCCCCCCTTTTTTTCTTTTCCTTTTCCCTTTTATTTTCCTCCTTCCCCTAATGGGCTTCTTTCACAAATAAGGCCCATTGCACTTTTTAACCTGAAATGAATTATTATTAATAATTAATTCACTTAATTAATAAATAATACATATTATTTCATCTCCCGATGATCCGGAACTCCTTCCAGCCCACTCCGAACGTCCTTCGGACCAACACGGAACTTTTCCGGTACGTCTTTCTCTCTTCTCCGGTAACTCCGATAGTTTCGAAAAGGTCTCCGATATTCATCGAGCACTTAAGTGTGTTACCCTACGGTCCGAGAACACTCTAGTCATGACCGAGACAAAGGCTACGGCCAATGATCAATAGCGGGACCTGGATGCCCATAATGACCCCTGTGCATTCCGGAAGTAACCGATTGAACCGTACACGCTGTATACCATTCCCTTTGTCATGCGATACTAGATTAGTCCAAGATTCGATCAACTGCATCCAATGCATTAGTTCTATCTTGTTACCGACAAATCTTATTCACTCGTTCCGTGATATTCATCCTTGTGACCTAGTCACACGCTGCGCAGCTTTATGGATGCAATCTCACCGAGTTGGCCATGAAGTATCTTTCCATTATATGGATTGACAAATCCCGCTCTTGAATCAACACTCCTCAACATATCCCATCGGATAGCCCAAGATACACCTTTATGGTCACCATGTTTCAGTGTGATGGTTAATGCACTCAAAGCATCCTCAGAAGATAGCAATTATGCGTGATCTCACGGTCAAAGGAGCAGGCTACTACGTTCTGTAATTACAACACTAAACTTTTACGATTTGATCATATTGCAATGCTTGCATTGGGTAATGTTCATCACGTCATTCATTCAATGAGGTGACCTTACCGTCAATTGACTTGATTGTCCATGATCATGAAACCACAATCATCAGTTGACGATAAACCAGTCATCATGAGTGGCTGACTAGGAACTCTGGTTGTTTCTATACCACACATGTATCATTGTTTCACTGATACAGTTCCAGCACAGTATGAAACTGGTCATGAACTTATTTAGATATATTGGAATATTCATATATTATTTTCCTCTAGAGCATATATCCAACAGCTTGGACATTGGAATGTTCATGCTCTTCAGAGTGCTTGCATATAGGATATTAATCCCACTGCCACCATCCACCAAGAAATTTCTGATCCTGAAGTTCCCATTCCCGGTTTCCACCAAAGGATCAACAATCAGAGCATGCCTTCCTGGGTGAGGGATGTGAGGAGGGTGATCCGACTGGTCGAAAGTGATTGGGATGTCAGCCCACTTCATATAACTCGGAACTGCCGGAGCTGCCGAATCGACTTCTCTGAAACTTATCTTTTCTACCCTCTTCGACTCCCGTCCTGCGAAGATGACTAACACTCCGTCTTCTCTTGGGAAGCCTTCGCTGTCCAGATCTGGGCTGGGCGCTTTCTTTTTGCCGGTATCTTTATCTTGCTGGGGACTTGTCCTTGCATTCTGAGCTGCTCTTTTGATCAGGAGACATTGCCGAGCTGTATGTTTTGGAATAACTAACTTTCCCTTGGCATCTCGGGTAGTGTGAAGAGGACAAGGTTGATCCAGGACTTCATCATCATTGGACAACTTTTTCTGCCGCGGCTGCCACTCCTTTCGTGCCTGACCCTTGCCATGGATGCCTGAGGCGTTTGCTTCTGCCACTAATTGTGCGTCTGTTGGGGCATCTTCTGCTTTCCTCTTGTTGTTTCCTCTAGTCTTCTGTTTTGGGTTAGGTGCCGAGCTACTGCCTCCTCTGTGCTGCTGGTTCTTCTGCCGAATCTCCTCTTCACCGTTGGCGTACTTATTCGCTATCTCCATCAGTCTTCCGAGTGAGGTGACATGAGGTGATCTTGCCAACTTGAGACTCAACTCTCTGTACTTGACCCCTTGTTTAAAGGCATGAATGGCCTGGAACTCGGAGACTCCTTCAACCGAGTTATGAAGTGTGATCCATCTCTGGATATAATCCCGAGTAGATTCGGTGTTGCTCTGGACACACAACTGTAGCTCGGTTAGCCCCCCGGGCCTCTTGTAACTCCCTTCAAAATTCTTGATGAACACTTTCTCAAGGTCTTCCCAAACCCAGATGCTACTAGGGGGGAGCTGATTCAACCATGCCCGAGCTGAGCATTCTACATCAACGGCAGGTGCATCATAGCTATCTCGTCCCCTCCTCCTCCGATTTGCACGGCTATTCTGTAATCATCTAACCATGTCTGAGGTTTGGCATCACCTCGCTATTTATCCACCCCTTGAGCTATCCTGAAGTGAGGCGGAATAGGGGTAGACCGAATCCTTTCGCTGAAGAAAACTGGCCCTGTAGCCATTGAGGGACGAGCCTAGTCCTGACGATGTGATCTAGCACGGTCGACTCGGCTCTGTACCAAATGGCTTTGGGAATCGTCTTCAACATCAAAATGACGGTCGTCCCGGTGCCGAGGGAACTCCTCTCTCCGCGGTGCGGCCTGACCCGTCCCGCGAGCTTCTGCCCTCCTGTGGTCTTCATGCCGATAATGATCTTGGTGGTGATCTCCTCGGGGTTTATTTATGTGCCGAGGGGAATTGTTCCTGTTTCTCTGCGCCTCTCCATAAGGCGTATGTACCGACTGTGACGTTCTTGCAGGGGGAACTTGAGAGTGAATTCGCTGCTGTGATTGACTGACAGCAGCGTTTTGATCCACTGCGGTTTGCAATAAAAATGTCGGGTGCTGAATTTCTTCTGCTGCCGATCCACCAGGCTGTAGAGAGTTTGCAATCCGAGTTCCCGCTATGAGATTTTCTACTGGGGTAGCCATAGCTCGGAAAGGTTCTCGGCCTGGGCCCCGCAGTTGCCGACTTGTTCTGCTTTTCCTGAGCCGAGCTACCTCCCGGGCTTGACGCTCCAAGGTGCTTTCTAGCTCGGCCAGGCGCTCTCGCTCAGCCAGATTAGTTAATCTGGCCGCCTCCAGGCCTCATCCTTCTGGAGTGCTTGTGTCAATGGGGGTGTTTAGCAGCCGCTCGGCCGCTTCTGCTTCTTCCCGCTCCTCCTGAGTAAGGGGGCGGGGCTGCCGACTCGCTTCTCCGAGCTCTAACCTTCGGAAAGCGGATATACGCCGCGCTGGCTCCCGAACATCGGCCCTGGATGGACTGTTAACCTCATCACGGGCGTGAGTATCCCGAGCTGGCGATGGCTGGGAGGGTGTGGTTTCCTCCATGCACACTTCTGCAACTGCGACTGGAGCACCGCTGCTGCCCTCCTGCTCGGCGCCTGACTCGGGGTCAGACGTCACCATGCCTTCTTCTTCGACCGAGTCAAACAGAGGAAAAAAGATGTCGTGGAGCCTTCTCTTGCAATCAATTCATCCAAGGCCTTCTGGGCTGACTCCACCGAGTCAATGACTGCCACCTGTTGCATCTTAACCTGTTTGCCACGATAATGAGCACGTGGGCGGCCCGAGCACTTCTTCTTGTGGCGGACAGATAGCAGCGCAGGTTCTTGATGATGGGCCGACAGTTGGAGGCGTAGAGCCCCCGACTCGTCAGCTCGGAAATGGACGCTGCCTCTCGAAGGCAACAGTTGTGCCTGGAGCGGGGAATCCACCAACCAGGCGGAATCATCAGCGACGAACGCCAATGATCCGAAACGGAAAACCTCTCCGACGATGAGCTCAGGGCCGTGAACCGGCGAAGAGGATGAAGAAAGTGCCATCTCTACGATTGCTGATCAACTCAGCCCCACGGTGGGCGCCAACTGTCGGGTATATAATACTGACAATAGAGAGGGGGTATGAAAGGAGCTAGATGAATCTGTACATAGAGAGGGTTGACGCAGGGAAATTATACAGGTTAGACCTCTCCGTAGAGCTAAAAACCTTAGTCCTGTCCCAGGCTGACTGGGGTGTTCTTTGCTCAAAGGCTGAGAAGAAAATGTTGCGCGTGCCCAAACTGGAGGAGGGGGAGGCTTATATGGAGTGCGCCTCTGCCCCCTTAATGCCTCAGCTTAAATGAGTCTTAATTACAGGATTGAATGCGTACTAAATACAAGAAACGGTCTGTCCATTACTGCTAATAAAGGAGGAGAAACGCCTGCAGCCTTGAATGCTTTCCGTCCGTTGCGTTTCCATCTTCTGAGTCATGAATGGCTCGCCGCTCCTCTTTTCCGATTACTGACCTATTCGGATCTTGCTGATCCTCCGAGTGACTATGTACTCGAAAGTGGTTTCTGTTCTCCGAGTAACATCTTACTCGGAGAGGTGCAGGGAATTGCGTCTCTAAGATCGTTAAGGCTCCATATTTTTTACTGATCTTATTTTGTTGAGTGTGTTGGAGAACCAAGGGCTTGAGGGTACCCCTTCGTTTTCCTTGCCTAGGGGTATACCTTTAGTATTACCACGACACCTAATGCACCGGTATGGAGGGAGTACAGAACATCATCTAGATTGGCACATGAACTAACTTATATCCCAAACTGTAATAACAGCAAACAAATAATAACAGCAAACAAATACGCACATGAAACGCATGCACGCACGCTCCAACCTGCAAATATGTATACATCGCCCTTATCGCGAAGATAATCTTTCGATCCTTCTCATTCAGCACAAACAAAACTGTTGTTTTGGCTGAGTGCGGTGGCTGGCATGTACGTACCCGATCAAGGCCTCAAGGGGGCACTCCATTACCAATAAACAACAACGCAATCCCTTTCCAGGATCGTTGTCCATATGGATCTATCACTTGGATCAGCACTCTTCTCGCACGCCTTTCGTGCCGTTATTTTTCAGCCTCGCCAATTTCGACCACTCCGATGGGCGGCTTCCACTCACGTAACGTAAGCAGCGGAGTATTGTAAGCTTGGCGGCCATGGCCGCGGTGTCGTTTCTTCTTCCCCCGGCCGCTGGCCGCCGCCACCGCGCACGAGTCCGGATCGAGCGAGACCCCGAAAGCCATTCCCGCGCGACTGCTTGACCAGCTCTACATATAATGGACGTCACTTTCGTTTCAAATTTAACAACTACTCTAGAGACGCCAGTTGCAACAACTGGCCCTCCACTGAAGGCCAGGAAGTCCTGAAGTCCCACTGCTGAGATGCTATCTCATCCCTACTGATGTAGTAGCTCCAAAACATGTTTGAAAACTTATGTTTTGCTGATAGTTTGAACTTGTAATAAGGCCTAAGATGTAATGGATCCTGTAGTTTTGTTTTCCCATGAAAATGAAACTGGGGGATGGCCCCTGTTCTTCTAAAAAAAAAGACGCCGGTTGCATAATTAACAACGGTAGTAGTAGATCCGTAGCTTCGTCACTCATACTTCCTCCGTAAATCTTTATAAGATGTTTTGGGTTACCACTTTAGTATCCTAAAATGAATGAGGCGTTTTGGCTTTCGGGCTTCATGGAGCCCGATTTTTTTAAAAAGTTGAAATTCAAATTTTCTGATGACAAAAAAATCTGAAAAAATTTATGCAAGTATTTATGGATGTAATGTACATGCGTGTAAAATTTTATGATGAAATACCATGAATTGCGGCATGTGCAAAAAAAAAACAAATTCATGGCCTGAGAGGATGAATAGTATCATGTGTTAACAAGCCCGAGATTTGTTATTTTTGCACAGCCGTCATTTCAATGTATTTCGACCTGAGAATTTACACACTTATGAGTTATGGCTCCATGTATATCTGATTTTTTTCTTCAGAATTTTTTGAAATATAGAAATACAAATTTTGATGATTTTTTAAGTTTGAATTTGGATGGTTCCAGTGAGCCCGAGAGCCAAAAGCAATTTCCGTCCTAAAACGTCTTATAAAAATTTATAGGGGTAGTATTTGACATTGGAACTGGACCTAAACCAGCATGCATCATAGGCAAAGCATTCTTAGCTTAGAATACATGGAGGTTGAAGAGGAACGACCAGCTTGAGTGGCGCACGCACCGAGCAGATCTTGTCTGGCCTTTTAGAACGGAACGGGACACCGGATCCGTCACTGATACAGAACCCGTCATTTAATTTAGAACCCTGCAAATGCACAAGCGAAAAGAGCCAACACAATTAGTTAGCCGGTCCAACGGGGAGGCTGCAAGAAGATCGCCCGGAAGGTCTCATCCTTGTCCCGTACCCCGGCACCTAACGTGATCTCCCAAGCAAGTGGATTTTGGTGTCTTCCCTCTGTCGTTTCCTCAAGGAATGAGCACATGATTTTGGTTAAGTTTTACTAAGAATTCTCGCTGGCCGAATAAGAAACTCGTCATGTAATCATAGCACTTTGTTTAGCATTATATTAAGCTTGCATGAGTGCATGACCCACCTAACAATTAAGGATACCCGGTGGAAGGAACTGAGAAGGGAATAAATCGAGTCGTCGTTCAAGCCCGCCTTTCTTCTCATGCCGTGTGTACTCTCGCCGGTCATGGATAGAACTCAAGTCAAAACCGAGCTCCTCATCAAACAAGCAAATGGAAAACGATGAGACAAAATGCTTTCAAACAGTTTTGCGTGTGGAGCCATGGGAACAAAATGGGGCAGCGACCTCTCTGGAAGAGCAGTCAAGTTGAGACCAAGTTCAGTAGAAGGAATTGAAGAGCATTGCTTCGAACTTGGACTTGATGTGATGGCCGGTACCGACCGGGACCAACACAGGAGCCTTTCCTCGCTTTTAAAACATGTGATCACCCCCTTTGCGTCCTTTGAGAATTGAGACCTTCGACACTATTGATCCAGAAGATGAATGTTAGAAAAACCTACATGTAGTTACTACTCTATTTTTCCAGATAGGAGAATTATTCGATCTCTACATCAAACGATGCACATAATTATTTTTATTATATTATTCTTTTTTTTAGAAACTATAAGCTAATCAATCAGACTGGTTACATTCATTCTGCAGACCTTCTCTGATCTCTTTTGGCACCCGAGCCAACAAAAAGAAATCACCTTGCTTAGCCGCCTTTGCTGCCAGGTCGTGAGCAAGCCTGTTCTGCTCTCTTTTCACCCAAGTAGTCTGGTGGTACGTGAATGTCTTAAGAACATTTCTAATATCAGCCACAATAGGAAAGATGCTTGATTGATTAGGAGCATCCGAAGCCAAGGACTTTGCGAGGAACAGACAATCCGTCCCAATCAAGACCGGGCCTGTGAACAACTTTGACATAGCCTGCAGGCCGTGCAGCAGCGCTGCTCCTTCCGCCTCTGCAGCAGACGCACACTGGCCCAGCTTGCATCCCAGGGAGAAGAAGGGCACTCCAAGGTGATCTCGAGCAACTGCTCCACATGCGCCTTCGCCCGTCATTAAATCGAAGGCCGCATCAGTGTTGATTTTCACGGTGCCTGCAGGTGGATGTGTCCAGTGCGATCTGGCATGTATGGGTGGACAGTGGCCCTTATCATCAAAGAGGTTTCTGCAGAGGATGTCCTTGCCGTTCGTCATGTTTTCCTGAGCACCCTTGATCTCCTTCTCATACCTAACAAGGAAGGTGACTGAACCACAGATGGTCTCCTTCCCATCACTATGGATTATATTATCTCTCAGAAACCAAGCTCGCCAAAACAAGAGCATGATCTTGTTTCTGATCTCAGCCTCACATTTGTGCAGCAGATTTTGAAGCCAATCTTCTCCGGTATATCTGAATGCACTTTCATTTGGGAGTCTCCAATGCTCTCTCATTGCATTTCTCAGAGCTCTACTTTTTGTGCAAGAGATCACAGCATGAAATTCACTCTCCTCCTCACATCCGTAGATATCACATATGTTGTCAGTAGTGATCGTTCTCCTGAGCTTGTTGGCTTTTGTGGCTAGAGTATTTGTAGCAACTCTCCAACAAAAGATTTTAACTTTTTCCGGCACTTTCGCCTTCCAGATAAGGTCCCAACTACTTCGATCATCCACACTTGTCGTAGAGCTAGAGGTTTGGGGCCCAACACCTTTTGTCGCCAAAGCAAGTTTATATGCGCTTTTAACTGTAAACCTGCCAGAGCTCTCATAGTGCCAAGCCACACCATCTTTCACTTCCCCTTTGGGTATTCTTATCTTGACAATTTCAGCCGCGTCAAAGGGGCTAAACATCTGGTTTATGAGCCCACTCTTCCACTCTTTTGTAACAGGATCAATAGGTTGGTTGACCCACCTTAGTCTAGATCTGCATGTGAGGCTCGACACTTTCAGACCATCTTTCCTAGGAATCCATTGATCACGCTGTATTTGAATATTCCTCCCATTTCCCACTCGTCGGATTAGTCCCTTTTTTATGAGCTCAAGGCCAAACTCTATACCTCTCCAACTCGGGGATGCATCAGAGGCAAAAACTGTATCCAATAGTCCCCCATTGGGGTAGTATTTGGACTTTAGGACCCTCCCACATAAGCTATCTGGGAACTGGATCAACCTCCACCCCTGCTTTGCCAACAAAGCTTGGTTAAAACAGTGCATATCTCTGAAGCCAATCCCTCCTCCTCTCTTCGGTTTCGTCATTTTATCCCATGCCATCCAGTGAACTTTACGTTTTCCATCTTCATCTCCCCAGTAGAAGTCTCGAATTAACTTCTCATAACTCTCACAGAAGCCCGCTGACATCTTGAACACACCCATATTGAAGGTAGGTAGTGCTTGAATGACAGATTTTATATGCACTTCTTTAGCAGCAAAGGACATATGTCTACCCGACCAATTGCTACACCTTTTCCGGAATCTTTCCATGATTGGCTGGAAATTTTCCTCCTTCATTCTACCTTCCGGGGTCGGTAGTCCAAGGTATTTGCTCTCAAACGTTGAGGTCTCCACCTCTAGCACTTTCCTGATGTCCTCCTGGATATGGCTTGTGCAGGATTCAGAAAACAGCAGGGAGCACTTGTTTGGGCTAAGCATTTGGCCCGTGCATCTTTGAAATGAGATTAGCGCCTGTTTCACCACCTCGGCCTGCTCCACTGAAGCTTTAAAAAACAGGAGACTATCATCCGCAAAGAGCTGGTTCGAGATTCCAGGGCTCCCCCGAGCAATTTTCAGAGGGGTGATATTGCCACCAGCCACTTCATTCTGGAGAATACGAGCTAGCCCCTCTGCAACAAACTAGAAAAGGTATGGGCTGAGAGGGTCACCTTGTCTTAGACCTCTAGATGGCTTAAAGTTTTCTAGTAGTTCTCCATTCCATTTCACGGAATACCTTACAGATCGAACACAAGTCATGATCCAATTGATCCACTTATTGCTGAATCCATACTTTTCCAACACCCCTTCCAGAAAATTCCAATCCACCCTATCATACGCCTTGGCCAGGTCGAGCTTATATGCACAATGCGTATTCAGAGGGATTCTGCTGTGTTGGATCTTGTGAAAGCATTCAAAAGCAATCAAGGAATTATCCGTAATCATTCGGCCAAGAATGAATGCACTTTGTGTTTCAGATATCAACCCATCCAAAATGGGGCGAAGCCTGTTGACCAAGCATTTTGAGATCACCTTGTAAATAACACTACAAAGGCTTATCGGTCTGAAGTCTTTCAGAGATTGTGGATCAGTGCTTTTGGGGATTAACACAATGGCGGTGTCATTGAGTCCTTCCAGCATGGACCCTTCAGCAAAGAAAACCTGAACTGCCTTCACAATTTCTGATTTCAGCAGACCCCAATTCCTTTGATAAAATCTGGCAGGGAGGCCATCCGGGCCCGGTGCTTTAAGCGGTCCAATCTGAAAAAGAGCATCGCTAATTTCCTTCTCAGTGAAATCATTTTCTAGAGCTTCGTTCATGTCCTGAGTGATCACCTGTGAGAAGAGGCCTAATAATTCATGCGGGGTGACGCCACTGTCATCAATAAATAAATCTTTGAAGTAACTTGTCGCCAGGTTATGCAATTATTCGCTACTTTCGACCCACTGACCCTCTTCATTTTTAAGCTTTGTTATAGTATTTTGTTTCCGCCTCCATGTAGCCTGTCGGTGGAACCAGTCGGTGTTCCTATCTCCTTCCCTTAAGTATGTAGCTCTGGATCGCTGCCGCCACATAATCTCAACCCGTAGCAAGAGTTCATCTAATTCAACCGTAGTTCTTTCTATTTCCTTCTCTATGGCATCATTTTGAACCCCATTCATAAGCCTGTTAATTTTCTTTCGAAGTTTATTTGTTTGCCTAGTCACAGAGCCAAAAGATGTAGTGCTCCATTTTCCAAGCCCCTTCTGGATGGCTTTCAGCTTGGACTGGATCTCCTGCAACGTTCTAGCCGTCCCATTTTCTTTCCAGATTGCCTCGACTACCTTGAACAAAGATTCCTCTCTTTCCCACATAGCTTCATACCTAAATTCTTTATTTTTCCTGTACTCCATCTGACCTCCAAACGATAAGAGTAGCGGCAGGTGGTCAGATCTTGTGGAACAAATATGTTCAACACTTGCGTTCTGGAAACGATTACTCCAGCAAGCAGAAGCGACCCCCCGATCAAGCCTGGATTTCACATTACGGATCCCTGCTTGTTTATTATCATAGGTCCATCCAGGTCCTCTGAAACCCAAGTCATATAGGTTGCACCACTCCAGTACTTCTCGGAATTCCTCCATTTGTCTTTCCGATCTTTTTGATGCTGAGAAGTGCTCACTCTGCCATTGGGTTTCGTTGAAATCACCCATTACTAGCCAAGGGACATTAGCATTATTTTTTATTCTTCTAAGCAGGTTCCACATGTGTATTCTTTCGTTTGTTTTTGGTTCGCCATACACAAAAGTACCCCTCCACCACTGCTCATTAGGATTGTTCCACACCAACACATCAAAATACCTCGGGCCAACGGATAACTTTTTTTATTTCAATAGAGTCATCCCAATACAAATCAATACCAGCTCCCTTTCCTCTGCCATCCTGGATCAAGCAGTTCTTGAGGCCAAGCCTCCATCTAATGTTACTGACTCTATCTTTATTTTGTCTAGTTTCTAAAAGAAAAACGATAGCTGGACGGTGCGCACTAACGAGGTGCACGAGCTCTTGAACTGTCCGGGGTTGTCCCAGGCCCCGGCAGTTCCAGCTTAGGATCCTCATGGCTCCTGGCGGAAGCCTCCATTAGCGTCCGCCAGTTTGCCGGGAGCCCCTTGCCCGGTCGCTTCCTCAGTTTCCTCCCTTGCCTTGACCCTTTGGTTATCCTCCCCTGCTGCAGCTTTGATTTTCTTGTGTTGATCTGATCCTCCTTCCTCAGCCACTTCAGCCTCTGTTTTATCATCTCCCTTGCTGGTCCTCTTCCCCAGAACTGAACCGGTGCTGGCTGACTTCTTAACGCCCAGTTGCTTATGCTCCTTGTCACCCCCTTTACCTGCAGCAGATACTGAAATGGATTCCATCGTGTACACCACATGCTTCCCCTCTGAGGTTGGAGTCGCCTTGATAGGTGCAGTTTCAGATCCTGCCTTGGTGAATTGGGGAACTGGGCCAAAGCCCGGCGGGAACGACGGGTCTACACCCATTGAAGCCTCCGTGTACTGCAACCCGGCGAGCATCGGATTCTGGATCAGACCCACAGTTTCAGAACGGTCTGCCTCTTGCACCTTCAAAGCTTCACTGTCCGGCACCCCCGTCGTCCCTTCAGCTAATGTTGCTGCAGGCACATCCTTTGGTGTATGCTCCATCTTCCGATTTCCCCCATCAGATACTTTGATGGCGCTGACAGCCGCGATTGCTGCCTGCACTAGAGGGTTAGCTAGGACATCTTCAGGCACCATTCCTCTCTCCGCACTGGCACGACCATGCTGGCTCTCCCTTGTCATCTCCATCCCAAAGCTAAGGAATCGACGGGCACTACTGGCTACAGGAGCTACATAACCCCCTCTGTTGTTGCTCTTCTTATACGGGGAGGCGCGCATTGTTGCCGTGTACCTCATCTCTTGGAGGTCCACCGGCAACTTACAATCGCGCTGACCATGCCCAAGGAAACCACAAAATCCACAAAAGCGCGGCACTCTCTCATATTTAACCTCTAGAAAGTAAATCTCATTCTTGGGTTTATCATGGGAGGTGATCTGACTACGGAGAGGCTCATCTACATCATGGTTGATCCGGACCCTAATGAAATCGCCCCAGATCTTACCATTGATGTTAGTATCCACCTCGAGGACTTCCCCTAGCTTCTCCCCTAGCTTCCATGCTACCCCCTCATTCAACATGATCGGGGGAACGTCATGAATGCGGACCCAAATTGGCATGTGGGCAACCACCACATCTCCAGGTCCGGCGCTTCCATCCACAACCACCATGAGGAATCCATCCCCTTTGTACGACCAGGGGCCGTTGTCGAGGATGAACCGGCGATCGCCCTCCCGCTCGAACTCGAGGAGAAAGCGATTGTTCTTGAGAGGCTTGTAGTCGAGTTTTCTGCGAAGTCCCCATTTGCTCTTCAGCTCGCCGAAGAAGCCTTCATTGCTGTAGGGCAGCGGCGAGAAGAAGAGCCCCACAGCAATCCACCGGGTCCTCATGGCCGCCCTCTCTCTAGACAGGTCCAGTTCAACCACCTCATAAGTCTGCAGGTTCAGACTGACCGGGAACCGTGGGGCAACGACATCGCCTCCGGCTCCCAGCCTCCTCATGCTCATCTTGGTCTCCTGGCTTCTGGAGGATTCCCCACGGAGGAGCACCCGGGAGATGTTGCGTCCATCCCCGGGATGGTCCACACCACTCTCAGCATCCATTGGAGCCTTGTTCTTCTGGTTTGCCATGAGCAGTATAGCAACTGTGTTTTCTGACATTGCTGATGAGGTTGTGTCTAGCTCGACCGTACTCGCTCCTTTTAAATCCCCTTCATGTTGATCCAATCCCTTTACTTCCGGCCTTTCACCAAAATCATCAAGATTTGTCTCCACCTGTCGATCCTTTCCTTTTGGTGTTGTTTTGGATATTCCCCCTCCCTTATCAGGTGGTTCTGACGCGAAGCTGCCTGGGGCACCCTCACGTCTCAGCAGCCCCTGTCTTGCTCCAAGGCCCTCATCCAGATCCTCACTCATAATGGAAATCCGATTTCTAATCCTTCTAATCAACGCGCGGTCATCGTACTGGGATCTGCTCACGATACTTACCCGATTCCTGGCTGTCTTCTTCCTCTCCAAGGCGATCCGCCTGATCGCTTTCCTGGTCCGGAGCCATGCCTCCCGCAGTCCCAGGGGATCTTCCTCTCTCAATCGGATCTCTTCTCCCTTCTCTGGTGGTTTCTCTCCCCTCTGATCTAAAGGATTCGCCGTCGGCGATCCCGTCGAGCTCGCGATCTGGAATCGCCTCCCTGTCGCCCCGACATGGGCTCCGTTATTTCCGCCCGTCATTCTTCCTTTTTATTATATTATTCAATAGGATCTCGTAGAATAAGTATATGGATTAATCCCAAAGCCATCTGCTTGACAATCATTGTCGCTATAGCTACAAACTTGTCGATATGCCCTCACCTAGCATCATCACACATCATCTAATCCGGTGGCTTTTTCAAGTCGTTTGCCGTCAAGCTGAAAGCACCAACGGGTCTATCAAATCCCATGCACACGCTCTAAGATCGGTGGCCTCCATCTTCCATTGTTTCACCTTCAGGAGTGATCAACGCATTCACCTTGCCATAGCATCCTTCCGTTGACGCCACTAAAACATAAAACAACATCACTGCCCTATATGCTCGCTCATCAAAATGCATCTGGACATCCAAGTAGAAATTCGACAGATATCTCGGTAGGATGGTGCGAGTCGCTGAAAGTACCAGAGAGGAGAACATGCGAGGGATTTATCCAAGTTAGGGGCCTCATGGTAAGACTAAACCCTACTCTTGCTAGTTTTCGATTATATATGGTGTAGATCACCTCAAAAGAGGGGGTTACTATGTATCTAGGTATACTGAGATTGAGGACACACGATGTCAAGATGATCTCCAGTCTCTCCTGGCCTCGCTTTATACAGGGTTAGCGAGGCCTAGGGTTATATGAGGTAGCCGACATAAAACTAAGGAAATAGCTATGAGCTTAATTACGGTCTTCGAGAAAACGGACTTTGTGGTCCTCTTCGAGTTCTGTTACAGTACGCACCGTGGGGGACGCCTTGGGCCGTAGAGCCCGGCTAAACCCTTATGTGGGCCACCCCCGGTATAGTACACCGTCATTACCGTCGAGACTCCTCCGCACCATGATGCCAAGACCCGTCGTCATCGACGCGGTAGATACAACGCCGCTTCTTCTATGGACCCCTATAGCAAGCACTTGCAGCATCCGTAGATGTTGTCGCACCATATGCGCCAGCAGATCAAGGCAAAGAATATCTCGAAGGTAGTCCCTCGAACCATGAGATCTGGAGACGGAAGCGCTAGTCACTGGAGGAGGAAGCGCTAGTCAAAGACGCTCACAAACGTAGAAGGGACGGCCACATCCACTGAAACAAGTCCGACACATGGCATGAACCCGGACAATCCGACCCGGCTAGAGGAACCGCGACAGATAGAAAGAGGATCGGCACGTGCCAACACTTAATACGCTGCCACCGCCCCGCGATGTCTTCGTGCCATCCACCGCGCGCCAGAGAGCTACCAGCCGTAACGCCTGACCTATGCCTCACTTTAGGCATAGATGATGAGCATGACCCAGAGCAAGATGAGAAGGAGAGGAGGCCATGATTGATGCGCAAGTGATTCAAAAAAAAAGATGTGTCCTTCTTAGGGCGCACGTCCTAGGGTTTTAATGGGGTTGTAATAAAAACATAATCGCTAGTACTATCATTTTTTTCCTTTTCTTTACCCACTGGTTAGCTGGGCAGATGGTAGTGGAAGGCGGATCGTGCACGCCTTTTCCCCCTTGGTCTTGTTGATGTTGGTAGCTTTCGTACGATGGAGATCGAAGTGTAGTCTAGTGGTCTTTTGTCCCGTTATCTCCACGATAGTGAAATTCGATCCCATTTTTCGGTATAAAAACATGGCATAAAATATAAAATGGTAAAAAAAATAACCATATCGCATCAAAAACCGAAACCACATAAACTATAAATATGAGTTTGTTCGATTTATCTCAGTATGATTTTGCAATTCAATTCTTTCCGAAAAAAATGCAGAGAGTGAGTCATGGCCAAGTCACTGCTCTCTGTGGTAGCAAGAAATCCAGAGGGTGGAGACGAAATTCGACAGACGGTGAGGGTGAGAGGCGGTGGTGGACGGTCGGTCCCCACAACGAAAGCAAAGGCCAAGGCCACGGTGCGGGCCTAGCGCATTTCTCACCGGCCGGCGGATCGAGCGAGCATCAGTCCACCACCGTCCACTCCTCACGCCGGGCAACACGCACACCCACGTCCCAACCCAACCAACCACCGCCGCCCGCCCCGAGGCTCCGTCTTTCCGCGTTATTCCCCTCCCCTCCACCCCCTGACCCGCGCCTCCTTCGTTTATATAAGAGCCCCACTGCCACTCTCCGTCACCCGGCCAGCCTCTCCCCGTGCCTCCGCTCCGCTCCACGACACCCACGCACGCCTCACACGCCGATCCCGGCGCCCAACCTCACCTCCAAGATCGACGCCATGGGTTTCCCGGTGGGCTACTCCGAGCTGCTCCTCCCGCGGCTGCTCCTGCAGGCGCTGCTCCTCCTCGGCCACCTTCACAGCTTCCTCCTCTGGGCCTTCCGCGCCGTCGGCCTCGGCGACCTCATCGACATCAGCGCCAACGCGCCCACGCAGGACGCGCAGCAGCACTGGCACGCCCCTTCTTCGCTGCAGCACCGGCGGCCCGACTTCCGCGCCGTGTCCGTCGCCGTGGCCGTCGAGGAGGCGCTCCCCGTGCTGCGCTTCGACGACCTGCTGGCGGCCTCCCCCTCGGCGTGCCGCGACGGCGACTGCGCCGTCTGCCTCTCCGGCATCGCCGGCGCCGACGAGGTGCGGCGCCTCTCCAACTGCCGCCACGTCTTCCACCGCGGATGCATCGACCGCTGGATGGCCCACGACCAGCGCACCTGCCCGCTCTGCCGCGCCCCGCTCTTGCCCGACGACGACGCGCTCTGGCCCGCCTCCCACGGCCTCCCGGACGCCTCCGACTACGACATGTCCTTCCCGTCCCCGCTGCCGCTCGCCGCCACCCCGACCCTGCTCCGCCCGCACGAGCTTCTCCTCAACGGCCTCGGCGGCTTCCAGTGAGACGAGGCCCAACCAATCAGTTGCAGCGACGTCACGCCGCCACGCCAGACCAGCACCGGTCGGAAGAATCACAAGTCAGATGCGCGACCGCCGCCAAAATTGATCAACGACCTCACGCGGCCGGTCCCGTCTTTCGTCTCGCCTGGTGTTGGTGACGAATTGTCAAGCCGGCGGCGAGAAATTGACATAGACGAGACCCCCGGAGATCTAAGCAAGGAGTAGACAAGACTAGCAGAAGTAGTAGGAGCCATGGTGTAGTAGGCCGATTCCATCTTCCAAATCCCGCGGAGTTGAGGATCTTTTTTTTTGCAGATTCAAGTAATTTGTTGAGCTATGAACTGAACATCGTATTTGCCACATTGGGGGTCATTTGATCCTTTCCCAATTTCGCCATTCCCGTTTCTATTTTCTACTAGCGCGCAGCCGAAATCTGCTGCAATTCCCAAGAAAGTCTTGCTTCAGCAAATCAGCAGCAGAGAGAGAGAGAGAGAGAGCACACTCTCGGTCAGATGCTTCTTGGGAGCTTCCTGATTCGCTCGCGCCGACGCCGACGCGTGATCGATCGTGCTTGACCTACCTGGCAGGTGAAGGACATGAATGAATACAATATGCAGTCAATGCGCAGAGTAGGTCTCGACAGTGATGGGTCACTCCCATGGCCGGAGTGGACAGACACCATTATTGTAGCTTTTCTATCCCATGTAGGTAGCTGCGCAGATCGTTCGTGAACGGACGGACGGATGCAGGGCCTCCGCCGTTAATAAAACAAGAACATTCTGGAAGCTGCCCCCTTCCTTCCTTTCTGCTCACTCACTCAGCTAATTCATCAGCTGGGGCTTTCCATCATACACAGAACGTAGCAAGGGCATTTCCGAAATGAACATGGTAAATGTTTGCGGATACATTCAGTACATGTTCACGGATAAGATAGGATAGGATAAAGATAGGGAAGGAAATAATCCAACATTTATTCATAAAAAATCTTTATTTGCCCGGTCGAGAGAAAATAAAAGAGATAAAACAAACGGGGTCACATGGTTGCTTTTGGTTGGATATTTATGTTGTGCGGCTGGGAGGCGAGAGAAAACAGGGAGGCACATAGTTATTTTTGGTTGGATGTTTATGTTGTGCGGCTGGGAGGCGAGAGAAAACAGAAAGGCACAAAGTTGTTTTTGGTTGGACATGCGGATGTGCGGACTTCGTCAAAACCATCATAAATATGCTTTTAATATATTGGAAACAAAATATGTGGGCTGATCCATAATCATTTAAGGGACCGCGTTAAATGATAAAAAATGGTTCAAATACAATTATTCGAACATATATGCTACTTGATGGTCCGCTTTGAAGATGCCCTAAGAGTAATTTTAGAAGTCCCGTATCCACTACCTCCATAACGCGTATAGATTGCAGAAGTGACGATGCGAAATCAGAGTTGTTATATTATGGTTTTCATGTTATTTTCATTAATTCAATAGTCACACACTCATTGGAGGGATCGCATTAGAGAGATTTAACATTTATAAATTTATATCTTTTATAAAGCAAAACCTCATTAAGATGCATTTATGGTGTGTATCTCAACATGCAAGCTATCCACATCACTCACTATTGTAGTCAATCATTTGTCCATGTCATCCACTAACAAAATCCTACTAAAATGCATTTATAGTATCTATCTTGACATGCAAACTATCCACATCATCCATTATTGTAGCCAATCATTTCTCCATCTCATCTACTTTCATTTACATGCATCTTATACCCTTTCAATTTACAATATAGAGTTTTTATAAAGATTTCTGCGCAACACGTGGAGTATTCTTCTAGTTGAATAACATTGCATCTCAAAGTTTTATATGAGTGGAGAAAAGTGGATGAAAGTCATTTTTATATCATAGTTGTTCAAAATTAGCTCTAGGTCCATGATGGATGTTATGCATGGGGCAAGTGCATATGTCATGACTAACGAGCCGCCTTGAACTCTAGGCGCAGTGGTGTGACAGTTCAACGTGAGTTCACGTCGAAGGAAACATAGTCTTTATCTCATTCCAGCCATCTAGCGCGGACGAAATCAAGGATGTCTTGAGCAACCATTCTAAGCATGTGGTCGTCGAGGTCGGGGACGACTTGTTGACAGTGCATTTACTCCTAAATGGTGTTTTGGTATTATGACAATGTGGTTAGTGGGACTAATGGCGGGTGTTAAAGATTTATCTTAGGTCATCTGTCCCGTGGAGGGTTATTAATTTTGGAGGATGATTGGCCCCGCTTAAAAAAGATGAAAGGCGTGGTGTTTCTCCCGTGTCTCGAAGGATTATTTTCGGTTTGATTTGAGTCACAGGATCACCACACTATTAAGAGGGGTCAACGAGATAGAGCATGTGTGGGAACACATTTTCATTGTCAAAAGAAGCCTCCCACAAATTTCTCCGGAAGGTGTCCATATATGTGTGCAAGAAATGGGCCTCACAGTAGTGTGATCAGCAAGTTCCTGATCACCCCGTGTGCACGGGGTCTCTGACCCCCGTGCGCATGGGGTGGTCGACTGCTCTCTGAGTAGCCCGTGCGCACGGGGTGATCGACTGCACTCTGAGTAGCCCGTGCGCACGGGGCTGACTTAGCCCGTGCGCACGGGGGTCCAACGTCTGGATTTCTCCTCCCCACCAATTGCACTATATAAGCCCCTTCTTCCACCTCCAACCCTAATCCTCCCCCCTTGCTTGAGCCTCCATTGCTAGAAACTTCATTTTGCTCATTCCTCTCAAGTCCTCCACCCAAACTTGTTGATACTTTGGGATTTGAGAGAGCAAGGCCCGATCTGCACTTGCACCAAACCGATTTGTGTTCCCCTCAAGATTTCTTCACCGTTGACTTTGTTACTCTTGGAGCTTTGGCTCCTAGGCGGCTAGGTGTCCGTCCCGGAAGCTTCCTTGCCTGTGGTGTGCTTCGGGAAGTTTGTAAAGGTGTGGTGGTCGCCTTCAAGACCAACCCCGAGTGGTTCGAGGCTCATCCATTGGGGGTGACTCGAAAAGGAGAATACGGTGAGCTACGTCGTTGGTAGCGCTCTCAAGGATTGAGCACCGCTCCAACGGAGATTAGTACTCCCTCAAAAGAGTGTGAACTTCGGTCAACCAAATCTCCGCGTCTCCGTGTCACTTGTGGTTTATTCTTTCCGCACTTTTCTTGTACTAACCTCTTATGATTGTTGGCTTGCTATTGTAGTTGTTGCCTAGCATAGTTGTGTTTTGAGCTTGCTTGCCACCTAGGGTTGTTCATCTAGTGCACATCTAGAGAATTTCTTTTATCCGCTAAACCCTAAAATTTGGTAATAGAGTTTAAATTTGTTAGTCACCTATTCACCCCCCTCTAGTTGACCGTATCGATCCTTTCAATTGGTATCAGAGCTAGGTCTCTTATTAAGGGCTTTACCTGTTGGGGATCGGCGTAGAAAACAAAAAATTTCTTACCTACAAGTCTCGAACCCAAGATCTATGCTATGCTGATGTATGTAACGGAAGGAATCGGTGTTCATACCTTTGAAGACCGGAAGAGGGAAACGTTCCCCGAACGTGGTTGGCGTAGACTCTGATCCTACGACCTCTCTGTCGTGTTGAAGAACCTCCGACGATGAAGTAGCACCACACGTGTAGTGCCTCGCGGGATTACACACGTACGGTGCAACCGACGTCCCTCCGGGCTCCGAACCAGAAGAGCAGCGGAAAGAAGATTGATCCGGATACCGATTCCGGCAGCGCGACGGCGTACGGATGATGGTGAAACCCCCAACCAGGTGCAAACTCCAAACCAGGGGAGTCCGCTCTAGGTCGGAGAAAGAGAGAGAGAGAGAAACTCAATGTTATATTGAAAAAGGCACCCCAACCCCTCCTTATATAGGCCAAGGAGGGGCTCCACCCCCTCCCCTTCCCCCATGTAACGCCCCCAAAATCAGACCGTGTACAGTAATCATACACGCAAGGTACACGATCGAGATTAGGGACTCACGGTGAGATATCACAACACAACTCTACAAATAAAATAATACAAGCTGTTTAATACAAGCCAGGGGCCACGAGGGCTCGAATACAACATCTCGAGAGCACAAAGTCAGCGGAAGCAAAAGTATCTGAGTACAGACACAAGAATACAAGGTTGCCTTAAGAAGGCTAGCACAAAAACAAACGATCGAAAAGGCGAGGCCTCCTGCCTGGGAACCTCCAAACTACTCCTGGTCAAAGGGGAACTCGACGTCGTAGAAGGCATCGGGAATCTTCATGTTGCGGTGGTCGGCATCGGGGATCTCCTGCTCCTGGACTCCAACGTCGACTGCAGCGGCCGATCAGGCGAAACAGTAAAGGAAATAAAGCAGGTGAGTATCTAGTATACCCGCGAGTCTTACGTCCGCTACTAAGCATTATGCATTGTATCAACGGAAAGAAGAGGCTGTATATAGTGGACTGCAAGATAGAAATCAGAATAAGGGTAAGAAGGTAGGCCTAACGAAGACTAGCATCTTCCGACGATGTCTTGCAGCATGAGGTAAGAATCAGCCAACAGTTTATATAAAGCATAAAGGAGCAATGCAGCAGAAGTTGCTGCAGCATTGTATAATAATAAATTGTAACAATTAACAATGCCTCCGAGTTTCCCTCCTCGACATCCCAGCGAAGAAGAAAACCCGGAACCATACAGTTTAATAATAATAGTTTGTAGTGGTAAGATCCAGCTTCAGCATAAAGCGTCCTGTTACCGTGGACACGGCTATTCGAATAGATTAATCTTCTCTGCAGGGGTGCACTTGTGTTACGCTACACGCACGGATCTCCAGGGTGGCGGGAACCTTGTTAGCGAACGCTCCACCGAGGCTATCCGACACTTCATAGCCCATCTTTCAAACTCAACAGAGAGGTCATCCGCCGGACTATATCCTATGTACGCGGGGCTTTGGACCCTAACCCCGACGTACTCCTGCACGGTGCGAGGCTGGCCGGTGAAGTTAAATCAAAGCAAATACAAATCACACTGCCGCGGCAAATAAGAAAAAAACACTTCCCGGCGCAGGCCGCGGTACTGCTGACGTCTGAAGAGTCCTCGGACGACACTACGAAGCAGAGGAGCCCATAAACTCGTAATTCCCACGGGTAGGTACATGGCATATAGCCAACTCAAGACATTCACTGAACCATTTAATATTTTAATTAACCTGTGTGACAACCGTTATCGTTGCCTCGACTTAACTGACCCGCGAACAACGACAGTAGCCAGGACCACCAGTACATCGGTGCCTTCCCTGTCGTCCCACCAAGTCACCGCGGTTACCAACAAGGTGAACCGTCTCCTTACCTTGTCTCGCGTGTGCTCCTGGAGGAGCTTGACTTTCGTGGTTTGGTAACTCTCGAGGCCAATGATCAGGGGCCAAGCACACCGGTACACTGGTCGTGCCCTCCCTGTCGTCCCGTCGCAATACCACTCGCGGGCACCGCCCGACTTCTTACCTTTAAGGACACCAGTTGGTTCGAGTTTCTACCATTAAGTGAAACCAGGAGGTATCACCCTCGATGGCACACTTAAAGAGGTTTGACAGAGACATCGGCGGAATGAACTAAAGAGGTAAACCTCGTATCATCCCGGTGATGTTACGCTACTGAGCCGACGAGAGTGAAATACGAGTCCATTCCACTCGTAAGTCAAACTCGAAGCGACTCGGCAGAGTCTCGCCGTTGTAGGTTCCCTAGGGCGTCTGCATTGTTCCGTACCTGTTGCAGTTGTAATATATCGTTTCTGCGATCACTCCCAAAGTGATCACGACCCGCTATTCTAAACCTAACTAGCAATGCGCAGGGTTTACTGCTGAATAATGTATAAGTAATAATAGGCAGCATAGGATTAAAGGAATGTACATCAAGGGGCGACAAAAACATGCTATGCAATTGAATAGGATTGTAATCGTAGCAGCATCAGTAACAATGCCTAGTGCAAGAAATGTACGGAAATATAGGCGATATCTGGGGAAGAGAATGGCTCTGCTTGCCTGCAAGCTCGCGGTAGGGGTACGATCGTCGACGAAGTAGTCGTACTCGGCAACGGTGTAGTCGGCGGCAGCAACGAGGTCTATCGGAGAATAAAAAGGGGGGAGAAACAATGAATACACAGTAATAATAGCAATACAAATACAAGACATGGCAAACGCAAAGTTAACGGTGCTCTAACGCAGTGCAGTGCACGTTTCTCGGAGCAGAAATTCATCTGGGGATGAACTACCGGCTTCGGGTGATTATCGGACAAGGTGTCCGGAGGGGGGAGATATCATGCCGGAGGTGTCGTGGACATCCGACACATGTGAGGGTGGTGTATCCGGGTTAGTTGATCTATTCCGAACAACTTTCGTGTTCGAAATAAATTCATCCGGTAGGTTTTTACCGGCACCGGAGAAATATCGACAGACGGCCCGAAGGGGGAATGTCGATGTTCGGTAAGTTAGAGGGGGGGTGGCAGACATATGGATAGCTTATTCGTATTCGTTATATTTTTCTGATCAATTTTGATGTATAAAGTTTTTCTGTCGGAGTTACGGATTAAAAGATATTTAATTTCAAAGTTTAATTCAATTTCTGAATTTCGTTTATTATTTAAATAGAAACATTATCCATAACAGTAGGTTTGACCCAGTCAACCTGACAGAGGGGACCCACATGTCATAGGCTGGGCCTTTGACTGGTCAACTGACCAGTGGGTCCCATATGTCATAGACAGTGGCATTTAATATATCAATTTACCTATATAAATTGCACATGGCCCACCTGTCATACACTGTTTGTATTTAAAACAATTTTAATTAAGCTAAATATCCAGTGGGGTCCAGCTGTAAGTCTCAGAGGGGGTATCCAATTCTTTGAACAGGGGGGGTTACCTCAAAACAGTTTTAATTAAGGGGGGTACTAAGTTAATTAGGGGGGGGGGGGGTTAGGGGCTTAGCCCACGGCTGAAACCAGCCGAGCCAGCCAGCGGCGAAGCACGACGTGGCGGCGATGTCATCCTAGCGCGCGAGCCCGACAACCAAATCGCGCGCGAGACAGGGGAATCGAAAGCATACGCCGCCGCGCATCGAGCGGTGGTCACGGGTGGCCGGAGTTTGCACCGGAGCGACGTAAACGGCGAGCCGCGGTGGCTGTAGTTTTACGACGTCGACGGGAACTCGATTCCAATGCGATTCCGTGAGCATGTGATGGTTAGCCGGGGGCAGCGGACCACCAAAAGCATGTGCGTGCCACAGGTGCGAGCTGGGACGCTCAGGAGCGCGAGCTTTGCCGGCCATGGCGGCGGACAGGACACGACGGAGAGGGGAACTCGGTGGGGACTTAGAGGGAGGCTTCGAGTAGTTGGTGGCGGGTGATATGCTCACCAGGAACGGGCAGAGGAGGGCAATGAGCTTGGGGAAGCACCGGAGGAAGGGGAATTCGTCAACGATGATGGAGCGGCCGGCGACGGGGATCGGCTCGATTTTGGTGAGCTGTAGGGCGGAGGCTCGAGATGGCGGACGAGGACGAACCAGAGGAGGCCTGGGGTGCTCGTGGTCATGGTGGCGCGCCTCCTTGTCGCCGTTGACCGCGGTGGAGAGCGACAACGGCGACGACGGGCTCGGTCGACTCCAGGGAAGAAGAAAGAAGATTGGGAGGGGGGAAAAGATCTTGGGCTGGGCCGAGCTGGCCACAGGGGAGGTCTTATCCAAGGGGGAGCAGGTGGAGGAGGGGGGCAGGTGTGGGGAGAGGGGGGGGGGGAGGGAGCAGGTGAGGTGGGGGGGCATGGCGTGCGTGCCCCCCATCCATGGCTACAGCGGGGGGGATGGGGGCAGGGGGGTTGGTGGGAGGGAGAAGGAGGAGAGAGGAAGGGGGTTGGGCACAGGGTGGGCCTCGCCCCCGGCGTAGTTTAGTTTTTTTCTTTTTTCTTCTTCTTTTCTTTTGTTTCTTTTCTGTTTTATTATTTCTGGGTATCAAATGTTTTTAGAAAAATGCGACAACAGTCCCAATAATTGTGTTAAACCGTAAAGTGATGCCACAATAAGTTTGGGCATTAATTAAATTCATTTGAATATTGTTATTTATTTTCAAAGGCTTTTTGGTATTGTTTTGCTACTGTTATCATTTAATTGCATTATTTAAATAACTTAATAAATTCACATTCCCATATTTATAAGACCTACTGATTTTTAGGCATTTAATAAAATTGGTTTCACAATTTTTAGTGCATTTAAAATTCCTACTTGTTTATTAAATTTACCATGGCCATTTAATAATTCCCAACTATTGTTTTTATTTTAAATATTATTCCTTTATATTACTATACCATTTTAATAAAACAACCATTGCTATATTATCATGGCCTAAGATTGCTAGGCCTTTTATTTAATATGTTTCATTAACTTTGGTTTAACTATGATTTCCATTTATATACTAATTTTCAAAACAATTGTGATAACCCCACAACATTGGTTCCATTATTAACATTGACTTGTGATTATTCACATGGCTAGTTGGATTTGGTTTAACCATGGACAAGTTGATTGACATGCATCCACAATCCTTGGAGCAAGATTTACAATCCACATTTATTTGAAAATTTTATCAGGGTTGGAATTTGACAGAGCTATGATCAAAGGTGATCATGGCTTGATCATTTACAGTGATGACCAGGAACAGTGAAATCACTGTAGTGATTACTGTACTGGATCTGAGGGTGTTACAAATCTCCACCACTACAAAGAATTCTCGTCCCGAGAATTAAAAGTAGTGTAAGGGGTAGAGTTTCGGTTCGCCTTCTAACAAATCTTCTGGTTCTTGTTGTCCTACTCGAAGAAATTAATCCTTCACGTTGAGGCCTTCACTGGACTGTATTGGTGCTTCTCGATGGGGTTTCATCCTTTCCTCGGGGCTTCATCGCACTCACGACCAGGTTAAGAGGTAAAGCTTAAGGGGGTCGGATCGATACAAGATCCATCAAATGGGGTTGTTCAAGGGTATGGGGTACAAAGTCCTTCCGAGTTTAACATCAGGGAAGTACATCATGAGAAGTTTCAAGCGGTTAGGCACGTATTCGATGCCGATGACGGAAGATGGGAAAGGGGCCCCGATCATCAGACATAATCAGTGAGTCTGATATCGGACGGAATATCACAAGGTAGAGGACAAGAGTCAGGTTTCGGTCCTGTGGAACTGTGGGTTATGGGCCCCATAGATCCAGGGTGGTGACATTCAATGCGATCAAGTTGGATGGTA
Organism: Bromus sterilis; assembly: GCA_950022295.1. Classification (NCBI taxonomy): domain Eukaryota; kingdom Viridiplantae; phylum Streptophyta; class Magnoliopsida; order Poales; family Poaceae; genus Bromus; species Bromus sterilis. Next base: position 66,518,041 of record OX465599.1, read on the forward strand.
AGTCAGAGAACAACTTGTCAGCTATATCGGCAATAACGTCGGTACCAGGGGCAGTGGACATTGAGAACCATTTTCCTGCTCGTTAATACGAGGCGGACCAATTGGCAAAGTTCTCGTCCCGGTGGTTACCGAAATGTCATCGACAATGTCAACAATGGGTTACTGACGAGGTTGTACACCGAGGTGTTTTCATAAGCAGGCGAATTATCACTGCTCAAATAAGACATATTACAAGAAAGGTTAAACAGACTAATGGAAAAGAAATTGTGATGATACACAAGTATCAGGTGTATATCTTTCCCAAGGGAAAGCAGAGCACGATATACACGACCAAGTTGTACTGGCAGGGAGCCAAGGGAGGTCGTCCATGATAACACAAATCATCGAATGGCAAGGATGGTATTTCACACGATGAATCCAATTGACACATGGAAGAAGCCATGTAAGATTATTCAGATAATAATCCACGGAAGGTCGGGTGGTACGCAAAGAATCTGGTGTGAGTATCAGCACTCAACCAGAAGGAGAAAGAATGCAAAGGCATCGGGTGATAGAAGCATCGGAATAATGCGATGCTTGAGTACAAGGGAATTGTGTTTTCCAGATCGGGAGGTGGATGCAATCATCCATACGGACTTATCGGTGGCAGGGGATTGCAAAGGCGATGAATACGCAGGTTCTCGGGAATTTATCAGAGAGTAATCGTCGAAATCTTCAGGTGGATCAGGCGATCATCGAGAATGCAGAGCTCTCCGTGAGGAAGGAGGTACGTGAACCTAAGTCAGAGTTATTAAAACTTTACCAGCAAGGATAAGAGATCAGAGTCCCAGAGCATAGGTACGGAGAAAAAGATCCTAATACCATAGATATCACACGTAGTGACATCGATGTGGGCCCGTAAGCCAAACATTAAGTTAACAAGTAGTTTCTAAAATACTAGACTCGACTTCGACCAAGGAGTGGTTAGGGGCTTCCTACAGGCAGTCGGCTCTGATACCAACTTGTAACGCCCCCAAAATCAGACCGTGTACAGTAATCATACACGCAAGGTACACGATCGAGATTAGGGACTCACGGTGAGATATCACAACACAACTCTACAAATAAAATAATACAAGCTGTTTAATACAAGCCAGGGGCCACGAGGGCTCGAATACAACATATCGAGAGCTCAAAGTCAGCGGAAGCAAAAGTATCTGAGTACAGACACAAGAATACAAGGTTGCCTTAAGAAGGCTAGCACAAAAACAAACGATCGAAAAGGCGAGGCCTCCTGCCTGGGAACCTCCAAACTACTCCTGGTCAAAGGGGAACTCGACGTCGTAGATGGCATCGGGAATCTTCATGTTGCGGTGGTCGGCATCGGGGATCTCCTGCTCCTGGACTCCAACGTTGACTGCAGCGGACGATCAGGCGAAACAGTAAAGGAAATAAAGCAGGTGAGTATCTAGTATACCCGCGAGTCTTACGTCCGCTACTAAGCATTATGCATTGTATCAACGGAAAGAAGAGGCTGTATATAGTGGACTGCAAGATAGAAATCAGCATAAGGGTAAGAAGCTAGGCCTAACGAAGACTAGCATCTTCCGACGATGTCTTGCAGCATGAGGTAAGAATTAGCCAACAGTTTATATAAAGCATAAAGTAACAATGCAGCAGAAGTTGCTGCAGCATTGTATAATAATAAATTGTAATAATTAACAATGCCTCCGAGTTCCCCTCCTCGACATCCCAGCGAGGAAGAAAACCCGGAACCATAAAGTTTAATAATAATAGTTTGTAGTGGTAAGATCCAGCTTCAGCATAAAGCATCCTGTTACCGTGGACACGGCTATTCGAATAGATTAATCTTCCCTGCAGGGGTGCACTTGTGTTACGCTACACGCACGGATCTCCAGGGTTGCGGGAACCTTGTTAGGGAACGCTCCACCGAGGCTATCCAACACTTCATAGCCCATCTTTCAAACTCAACAGAGAGGTCATCCGCCGGACTATATCCTATGTACGCGGGGCTTTGGACCCTAACCCCGACGTACTCCTGCACGGTGCGAGGCTGGCCGGTGAAGTTAAATCAAAGCAAATACAAATCACACTGCCGCGGCAAATAAGACAACACCACTTCCCGGCGCAGGCCGCGGTACTGCTGACGTCTGAAGAGTCCTCGGACGACACTACGAAGCAGAGGAGCCCATAAACTCGTAATTCCCACGGGTAGGTAGTGCGTACATGGCATATAGCCAACTCAAGACATTCACTGAACCATTTAACATTTTAATTAACCTGCGTGACAACCGTTATCGTTGCCTCGACTTAACTGACCCGCGAACAACGACAGTAGCCAGGACCACCAGTACATCGGTGCCTGCCCTGTCGTCCCACCAAGTCACTGCGGTTACCAACAAGGTGAACAGTCTCCTTACCTTGTCTCACGTGTGCTCCTGGAGGAGCTCGACTTTCGTGGTTTGGTAACTCTCGCGACCAACGATCAGGGGCCAAGCACACCGGTACACTGGTCGTGCCCTCCCTGTCGTCCCGTCGCAATACCACTCGCGGGCACCGTTGGGTCGCCCGACTTCTTACCTTTAGGGACACCAGTTGGTTCGAGTTCCTACCATTAAGTGAAACCAGGAGGTATCACCCTCGATGGCACACTTAAAGAGGTTTGACAGAGACATCGGCGGAATGAACTAAAGAGGTAAACCTCGTATCATCCCGGTGATGTTACGCTAATGAGCCGACGAGAGTGAAATACGAGTCCATTCTACTCGTAAGTCAAACTCGAAGCGACTCGGCAGAGTCTCGCCGTTGTAGGTTCCCTAGGGCGTCTGCATTGTTCCGTACCCGTTGCAGTTGTAATATATCGTTTCCGCGATCACTCCCAAAGTGATCACGACCCGCTATTCTAAACCTAACTAGCAATGCGCAGGGTTTACTGCTGAATAATGTATAAGTAATAATAGGCAGCATAGGATTAAAGGAAGGTACATCAAGGGGCGACAAAAACAGGCTATGCAATTGAATAGGATTGTAATCGTAGCAGCAGCAGTAACAATGCCTAGTGCAAGAAATGTACGGAAAGATAGGCGATATCTGGGGAAGAGAATGGCTCTTCTTGCCTGCAAGCTCGCGGTAGGGGTACGATCATCGACGAAGTAGTCGTACTCGGCAACGGTGTAGTCGGCGGCAACAACGAGGTCTATCGGAGAATAAAAAGGGGGGGAGAACAATAAATACACAGCAATAATAGCAATACAAATGCAATACATGGCAAACACAAAGTTAACGGTGCTCTAACGTAGTGCAGTGCATGTTGCTCGGAGCAGAAATTCATCCCGGGATGAACAACCAGCTCCGGGTGATTATCGGACAAGGTGTCCGGAGGGGGGGATATATCATGCCGGAGGTGTCGTGGACATCCGACACATGTGAGGGTGGTGTATCCGGGTTAGTTGATCTATTCCGAACAACTTTCGTGTTCGAAATAATTCATCCGGTAGGTTTTTACCGGCACCGGAGAAATATCGACAGACGGCCCGAAGGGGGAATGTCGATGTTCGGTAAGTTAGAGGGGGGGTGGCAGACATATGGATAGCTTATTCGTATTCGTTATATTTTTCTGATCAATTTTGATGTATAAAGTTTTTCTGTCGGAGTTACGGATTAAAAGATATTTAATTTCAAAGTTTAATTCAATTTCTGAATTTCGTTTATTATTTAAATAGAAACATTATCCATAACAGTAGGTTTGACCCAGTCAACCTGACAGAGGGGACCCACATGTCATAGGCTGGGCCTTTGACTGGTCAACTGACCAGTGGGTCCCATATGTCATAGACAGTGGCATTTAATATATCAATTTACCTATATAAATTGCACATGGCCCACCTGTCATACACTGTTTGTATTTAAAACAATTTTAATTAAGCTAAATATCCAGTGGGGTCCAGCTGTAAGTCTCAGAGGGGGTATCCAATTCTTTGAACAGGGGGGGTTACCTCAAAACAGTTTTAATTAAGGGGGGTACTAAGTTAATTAGGGGGGGGGGGGGTTAGGGGCTTAGCCCACGGCTGAAACCAGCCGAGCCAGCCGGCGGCGAACCACGGCGTGGCGGCGATGTCGGCCTAGCGCGCGAGCCCGACAACCAAATCGCGCGCGAGACAGGGGAATCGAAAGCATACGCCACCGCGCATCGAGCGGTGGTCGCGGGTGGCCGGAGTTTGCACCGGAGCGACGTAAACGGCGAGCCGTGGTGGCTGTAGTTTTCCGACGTCGACGCGAACTCGATTCCAATGCGATTTTGTGAGCATGTGATGGTTAGGCGGGGGCAACGGACCACCAAAAGCATGTGCGTGCCACAGGTGCGAGCTGGGACGCTCAGGAGCGCGAGCTTTGCCGGCCATGGCGGCGGACAGGACACGACGGAGAGGGGAACTCGGTGGGGACTTAGAGGGAGGCTTCGAGTAGTTGGCGGCGGGTGATATGCTCACCAGGAACGGGCAGAGGAGGGCAATGAGCTTGGGGAAGCACCGGAGGCAGGGTAATTCGTCAACGATGATGGAGCGGCCGGCGACGGGGATCGGCTCGATTTTGGTGAGCTGTAGGGCGGAGGCTCGAGATGGCGGACGAGGACGAACCAGAGGAGGCTTGGGGTGCTCGTGGTCATGGTGGCGCGCCTCCTTGTCGCCGTTGACCGCGGTGGAGAGTGACAGCAGCGACGACGGGCTCGGTCGGCTCCAGGGAAGAAGAAAGAAGAGTGGGAGGGGGGAAAAGATCTTGGGCTGGGTCGAGCTGGCCACAGGGGAGGTCTTATCCAAGGGGGAGCAGGTGGAGGAGGGGGGCAGGTGTGGGGAGAGGGGGGGGGGGGAGGGAGAAGGTGAGGTGGGGGGGCATGGCGTGCGTGCCCCCCGTCCATGGCTACAGCGGGGGGATGGGGGCAGGGGGGTTGGTGGGAGGGAGAAGGAGGAGAGAGGAAGGGGGGCTGGGCACGGGGTGGGCCTCGCCCCCGGCGTAGTTTAGTTTTTGTTTTGTTTTTCTTTTCTTTTGTTTCTTTTCTGTTTTATTATTTATGGGTATCAAATGTTTTTAGAAAAATGCGACAACAGCCCCAATAATTGTGTTAAACCGTAAAGTGATGCCACAATAAGTTTGGGCATTAATTAAATTCATTTGAATATTGTTATTTATTTTCAAAGGCTTTTTGGTATTGTTTTGCTACTGTTATCATTTAATTGCATTATTTAAATAACTTAATAAATTCACATTCCCATATTTATAAGACCTACTGATTTTTAGGCATTTAATAAAATTGGTTTCACAATTTTTAGTGCATTTAAATTTCCTACTTGTTTATTAAATTTACCATGGCCATTTAATAATTCCCAACTATTGTTTTTATTTTAAATATTATTCCTTTATATTACTATACCATTTTAATAAAACAACCATTGCTATATTATCATGGCCTAAGATTGCTAGGCATTTTATTTAATATGTTTCATTAACTTTGGTTTAACTATGATTTCCATTTATATATTAATTTTCAAAACAATTGTGATAACCCCACAACATTGGTTCCATCATTAACATTGACTTGTGATTATTCACATGGCTAGTTGGATTTGGTTTAACCATGGCCAAGTTGATTGACATGCATCCACAATCCTTGGAGCAAGATTTACAATCCACATTTATTTGAAATTTTTATCAGGGTTGGAATTTGACAGAGCTATGATCAAAGGTGATCATGGCTTGATCATTTACAGTGATGACCAGGAACAGTGAAATCACTATAGTGATTACTGTACTGGATCTGAGGGTGTTTCACCCCATGTGAGACTAAACCCCCAAGGGGGGGGGGAGTGGTGCGGCTAGGAGGGGGGATGGGCCCCTCCCTTGGCGCCAAGCCCAAGGGGGGAGGCTCCCCCTTCCCCTCATGGGCCTTTTAAGGCCCAAATACCTTTTCACCTTTTTAATTAATTATTTAAATCATTTTTAATATTTAAGTCTATTAATTTAATAATAAAACATATTTAAACATTAATATATATTATTTTGAACCTTTCAAAATATCCGGAACAGCTTCCGACATCTCCTGGTACATTTCCGGTGTTTTCTCTCTTTTCACCGATGATCCCAAATCAATCCTTAATGCATCGATTGCCTTTAAGTGTGACACCCTACGGTCCGGGAAACAGTAGACATGATCGAGACACTCGCTGACCAATGACCATCATGTGGGATCTGGTTACAATCCTTGATGTGCCCCTACGCTTCCATCGAATAAACTTCATCGCTGTTGAACCGTTAACAATATGACTTGATCCCTTTGTGCTTCGGTGCTATGTTTGTCCGAGGTATGATCGTCGGTATCCAATACCTGGTTATTCCTCGTCTCCGACATAACATGTTTACTCGTCTGTGAATATTACATCTCTTGTGACCTAGTCACTTTCTTGCAAGCTATTGATGCAACACCACCGAGTGGGCCCAGAGTACCTATCCGTCACTCGGATTGACAAATCCCGCTCTGATCTATTTCATACTCCTCAACATATCTACTTCGGAATACCCAAGATACACCTTTTCAGTTACCATGTTTCAATGTAACGGTTAATGCACTCAAAGCATCCTAATAGATAGCAATTATGTATGATCATCACGGTCTAAGGATTCAGTCACTATGTTAGTAAGTCATCGCAATGCTGAACTTATGTGACTTGATCACACTGCAATGCTTAAGGTGGGTGGGTGTCCATCACATCATTCTCCTAATGATATGACCTCATTGTCAATAGACTATTATGTTCTCATGATCAGGAAACCTTGATCATCAATTGCCCAATGAGCTAGTATGCCTGAGTTTAACTAGGGACCAGGTTGTTATATATCACACGTGTATTAATGTTTCCGCTTAATAAAGTTCTAGCACAATATATAACGTATTATGAACAAACAGATATGTGACAAATATCTTTATTAATTTGCCTCTAGGGCACATATCCAACAGTCTCCCACTTGCACTAGAGTACAAATTACACTAGTTTACATCAGGTATGTATCTAACACCAATAGTCCCTCGGTGTTGTTCAAACTTGGCTTGTGGAAGAGGTTTAGTCATTGGGTCTGACGGATTCAGATCTGTACGTATTTTGCAAATCCTAGTATGACCATCCTTGACGTAGTCCCGCGTCACATGGAAATGCAGGATAATATGCTTGGCTGTAGAGTGAGTCCTCGGCTCCCTTGCATTAGCAATGGCACCCGTATTGTCGCAATAAATGCTAACAGGGTCAGTGCAACTAGGGAATACGCCAAGCTCGATGACGAACTTCTTCAGCCAATGCGCTTTGTTTGATGCTTCGCAAGTGGCAATATACTCCAACTCTATCGTAGATTGGGCGACGACTGACTGCTTGCCGCTCCTCCAGCTAATCGCACCACCATTCAACATAAACACGTATCCCGTCTGGGATTTTTACTCATCGGGATCAGTACCAAGACTGGCATCGACGTAACCTGTTACGGCGAGCTCTTCTTCACATCCTCCATAAACAAGAACCAGATCCTTAGTTCTTCGTAAGTACTTAAGGACGTTCTTCACTACAATCCAATGATCCATTACAGGATTACTTTGGAAACGATTAGTCAGACTAACCGCCAGGGCCACATCTGGTCGAGTACACATCATAGCATACATGATAGAACCTATGGCTGAGGCATAGGGCTTTGAGGACATTTCCTCCCTTTCTTTTGCTGTTGTTGGGCATTGAGTCACACTCAATTTACTTCCTTTCATAACGGGCAAGAGGACTCTCTTGGCGTTATCCATATTGAAGCTCTTCAATATCTTCTCAAGGTAAGTTCTCTGACTCAGTGCTAATAGGCGTCTTGATCTATCTCTATAGATTTTAATGCCTAATATGTATGAAGCTTCACCTAGGTCCTTCATGGAAAATTGTCCATTCAAATATTCATTTACCCCCTCTAGAAATTTCACATCATTCCCTATCAATAATATGTCATCCACATATAGTACTAGGAATGCCACAGAGCTCCCACTCGCTTTCTTATAAAGACAGAATTCTTCTTCATTTTGGAAAAATCTAAAAGCTTTGATCACCTCATCAAAACGAAGATTCTAGCTCCGAGATGCTTGCTTCAACCCATAAATGGACCGTTGAAGTTTGCATACCTTACCAGCGTCCTTAGGATCAATAAAACCTTCCGGTTGTACCATATACAACTCTTCTTCAATGTTGCCATTTAGGAACGCGGTTTTCACATCCATCTGCCATATTTCATAATCGTAATAGGCAGCAATTGCTAGCAATATCCGGATAGACTTTAGCATCGCTACGGGAGAGAAAGTCTCTTCGTAGTTAACTCCTTGAGTTTGTCGGAAACCTTTTGCGACAAGTCGAGCTTTATAGACAGATACGTTTCCGTCTGCGTCAGTCTTTTTCTTGAATATCCACTTATTCTCGACGGCCTTTCGGTCCTCGGGAATATCCACCAAAGTCCATACTTTGTTGGCATACATGGAGTCTATCTCGGATTTCATGGCTTCCAGCCATTTCTCGGACTCGGGTCCCTCCATTGCTTCTTTGTAGTTCGCAGGTTCGTCAGGTTCATTTAACATGACTGCATTGACAAGTGGGTTCTGGAACAACTTCCATTGCCATTTCTTCCACTTGGAGTGATTGGTCAATCATCTCGTTGAGGTCTATTTTCCTCCCACTCAATTCTTTCGAAATAAACTCTTTCTCAAGAAAGCATCCAGTCTTGGCGACAAACGTTTTGCCCTCAGACTGGTTGTAGAAGGTGTATCCAACGGTTTCCCTTCGATATCCCACAAAGATGCACTTATCCGCTTTTGATTCGAGTTTGTCAGGCTGAAGTTTCCTAACATAAGCCTCACAACCCCAAATGTTCAAGTGAGACAACTTTGGTTTCTTGCCATTCCATTCCTCAAATGGTGTTGTCTTTACAGATTTGGATGGTGCCCTATTAAGAATGTAAGCGGCAGTTTCTAATGCATACCCCCAGAATGACACAGCTAAGTCGGTATGAGACATCATCGATCGTACGCTATCCAATAGAGTTCGATTACATCGCTCAGAAACACCGTTACGCTGAGGTGTTACTGCCGGCGTAAGTTGTGGTACGATGCTACAAGTCTTAAGATGATCGCCAAACTCGTGACTTAAATACTCGCCTCCTCGATTGGATCGAAGGTGCTTGATTTTCTTCCCGAGTTGATTCTCGACCTCACTCTGAAATTCCTTGAACCTTTCAAAGGTTTTAGACTTATGTTTCATTAAGTAGATATACCCATATCTGCTTAAGTCATCTGTGAAGGTCACGAAGTAACGAAGACCATTGCGTGTGGGGACGTTCATAGGTCCACATACATCTGAATGTATGATCCCTGACAAGTCTTCCGCACGCTCCATTGTTCCATTGAATGGAGTCCTTGTCATCTTGCCCATAAGGCATGGTTCACATGTGTCAAGGGATCCAAAATCCAATGACTCCGGAAGTCCATCATCATGAAGTTTCTTCATGCTCTTTTCACCAATATGACCAAGTCGACAATGCCACATCGTCATGTGTTCTTCGCCACTAGGTTTTAATCTTTTGGCCTCTACGTCATCAATATGAAGTATATCAAAATCGAGATTAAGAATGAATAAGCCATTTTTCTCCGGTGCGTGAACATAAAACACATCATCCTTATAAATCGCACAACCAATTGTATCTGACTTAAAAGAATAGTGGTCTCGCTTCAAGCAAGAACCACTAACGATGTTCACACTCAATGCGGGTACATAGTAGCACTTATTCAAAATCAAAACTGATCCCGAAGGGAGACTAAGATGCTTCGTGCCGACCGCCACCACTTCAATCCGGCATCCGTTTCCCACGCGCATCGTCACTTCATCTTTCATCAAGCGTCGCCTATTCCGTAGCCCCTGAGAGGAGTTAGAAATATGAGCAACAGATCCTGTATCAAATATCCAGGATTTGTTCCCAGCGCTTGTTAAGAAAAGATCAATAACGTGTATATCAAATATACCTTTGTCTCTTCTGACAATCTTGCCAGCCTTCTTATTCTCTAGGTACTTGGGGTAGTTGCGTTTCCAGTGACCATCACCCTTGCAGTAGAAGCACTCAACGCCGGGCTTGGGTCCAGGTTTGGGTGCCTTACGAGGAGTGACAACTGGCTTGTCACCCTTCTTCGGGTTTCCCTTCTTTCCCTTCTCCTTCTTTCCAGACTTCTTGAATTCAACGGTCTTGTTGACCATGAATACAGCATGCTCCTTCTTGATCTCAACCTCAGCAGTTTTCAGCATGGCGAACAACTCAGAAGGGGTCTTAGTCATCCCCTGCATGTTGTAGTTCAACACAAAGCCTTTGTAGCTAGGGGGCAGCGACTGCAACACCCTATCAACAACAAGTTCATCTGGAATCTGACATTCCAGAGCATTCAAGCGTTGAACGTAGCCAGACATCTTGACCACGTGCTCACTAACACTGCTATGCTCATCCATCTTTGTTGAGAAGAAAGCTTCAGAAGCCTCATAACGTTCAGCCCTGGCTTGAGGTGCAAATACGGCCTTGAGGTCGGTGATTATCTCATATGCACCCATCCTCTCAAAGCGTTTCTGCAGCTCAACCTCCATGGAGTAAAGCATTCCACTCTGGACAAGGTTGTAATCATTCGTCTTGGAGAGGTAGACATTCTTCTCATCCTGACTAGCGTTTGCTGGTGGTTCTTCACCTAACGCGGCCTCTAGTACGTATGCCATCTTGAGGGGAACGAGGAGAATCCTCAGAGTGCGGAACCAGTTGGTGAAGTTTGACCCATTGGTTTTCAGTTTGTCTTTGTCTAGGAATGACCCTAAGTTGAATGAGGGGCGAGGTGCAGCCATCTACAATGGTTATTTGCAAAACACATATTTAGACTTTGTTCATAATTGGAGTTCAATTTTAATTAATTCTAAAACTCCCACTTAGTTAAACATCTCTCCAAATTTACTAAGTGATTAACATAATCCTAGTTTGAATGATCTTCCTCGAATATCACACGGCCGACGACACATCTCCCTAGGTAGGTCATCATGCCAATCATATCCGTTATATGACTCATGCTTAACCTTTCGGTCATCCGTATCCCAAGCTCATATCTACATATGTCAAGCCTGCCAGTCGAACCTTAGTGTATGGCTGTTCAACAAGGCCATATCTGCATATGCTAGGCTTGCCAAACCCAACCTCATGCGATCGCTAATGTATGTATGACACCCGATCGTCACGGCCTGCCTATCATAAAGAGATCCTTCCAGGCGGTGCCCGCTAAGGGAGAATACAATCATGGTATCGAGAGAGATTATCCTATCATGCTACCGTCGCATATCTAGCATATTAGCAAGACAGGAAGTAAAACTGTAAATCATACAAGCTATGATCCCCCCTTACATGCAAATTAAAGTTAAAACGCCTTCTACTTTATCTTTTGCAAGTTTTACGTGGCTGCTAAGGGGTTTCGAGAGAGAACCGCTTTCTATCCTGCGAAAAGAAGCCACAACACCAATCCTGCAATCGTCTCTATTACACCCCTGTCGGGGCCCTCCGTTACAAACGTCTTAGCGTCGCTAATGTTAGAGAGACAGACACCCCCCAGCCACTTATATGGTACAAGACATATGTCAAACGTGGAACCAGTCTCGCGTAAACGCGTAAGGTCGGTCGGGGCCGCTTCATCAGAACATTGCCGCAACGCTAAACGAGTACACGTGGTAGGGTAACAATTGGAGAAAGTATGCCCACATCCTAGATGTGTTCTACCCGTAAAATACATCTACGCATAGCCTTGCTCATGGTACCATTGTTGGGGATCGGCGCAGAAAACAAAATTTTTCCTACCTACGAGTCCCGAACCCAAGATCTATGCTATGCTGATGTATGTAACGGAAGAAAACCGTGTTCATACCTTTGAAGACCGAAAGAGGGAAACGTTCCTCGAACGTGGTTGGCGTAGACTCTGATCCTACGACCTCCCTGTCGTGTTGAAGAAACTCCGACGATGAAGTAGCACCACACGTGTAGTGCCTCGCGGGATTACACACGTACGATGCAACCGACGTCCCTCCGGGCTCCGAACCAGAAGAGTAGCGGAAAGAAGATTGATCCGGATCCCGATTCTGGCAGCGCGACGGCGTCCGGATGATGGTGAAACCCCCAACCAGGTGCAAACTCAAAACCAGGGGAGTCCGCTCTAGGTCGGAGAAAGAGAGAGAGAGAGAGAAACTCAATGTTATATTGAAAAAGGCACCCCACCCCTCCTTCTATAGGCCAAGGAGGGGCTCCACCCCCTCCCCTTCCCCCATGTGGGACTAAACCCCCAAGGGGGGGGAGTGGTGCGGCTAGGAGGGGGGATGGGCCCCTCCCTTGGCGCCAAGCCCAAGGGGAGGCTCCCCCTTCCCCTCATGGGCCTTTTAAGGCCCAAATACCTTTTCACATTTTTAATTAATTATTTAAATCATTTTTAATATTTAATTCTGTTAATTTAATAATAAAACATATTTAAACATTAATATATATTATTTTGAACCTTTCAAAATATCCGGAACAGCTTCCGGCACCTCCCGGTACATTTCCGGTGTTTTCTCTCTTTTCACCGATGATCCCGAATCAATCCTTAATGCATCGATTGCCCTGAAGTGTGACACCCTACGGTCCGGGAAACATTAGACATGATCGAGACACTCTCTGACCAATGACCATCATGTGGGATCTGGTTACAATCCTTGATGTGCCCCTACGCTTCCATCAAATAAACTTCATCGCTGTTGATCCGTTAACAATATGACTTGATCCCTTTGTGCTTCGGTACTATGTTTGTCCGAGGTATGATCGTCGGTATCCAATACCTAGTTCTTCCTCGTCTCCAACATAATATGTTTACTCGTCTGTGAATATTACATCTCTTGTGACCTAGTCAGTTGCTTGCAAGCTATTGATGCAACACCACTGAGTGGGCCCAGAGTACCTATCCGTCACTCGGATTAACAAATCCCGCTCTGATCTATTTCATACTCCTCAACATATCTACTTCTAAATACCCAAGATACACCTTTTAAGTTATCATTTTTCAGTGTAACGGTTAATGCACTCAAAGCATCCTAATAGATAGCAATTATGTATGATCATCACGGTATAAGGATTCAGTCGCTATGTTAGTAAGTCATCGCAATGCTGAACTTATGTGACTTGATCACACTGCAATGCTTAAGGTGGGTGTGTGTACATCACATCATTCTCCTAATGATATGACATCATTGTAAATAGACTATTACGTTCTCATGATCAGGAAACCTTGATCATCAATTGCCCAATGATCTAGTATGCCTGAGTTTAACTAGGGACCAGGTTGTTATATATCACACGTGTATTAATGTTTCCGCTTAATACAGTTCTAGAACAATATATAACGTATTATGAACAAACAGATATGTGACAAATATCTTTATTAATTTGCCTCTAGGGCACATATCCAACATTACCGCCTAAGAGGATATGGTCGACTTAGGGAATCAAGGTGAAAACCTTCCTGTGGATGGGGTGGCACTTGGTGCACATGGAGCACCCGATGCTAACCCACCCACTCCACAAATACCACACCAAGAGGGTGGAGGAGCTAGCTCCTCCACTTCACTAACCATGACCAAATTCTCTTCCTTCATGGAGTCCTTTAAAAGCTCCATGGAAAATTCGATGAAGTTATTGGTTCGTGATGAAGTCGACAAGAAACTTGCTTCATTTTCGCAAACTCCTTCTACTTCATCAACATTTTTCCCAAACACCACTTTGGATGTTGATGGAGTAAAGGAGACACCTAAACTACCCCCACACTCCTCTGCATCGTCTTACAATGCTGCTGCTCCTTCATATGCTCGTCCTCATATTCCTATGCCTCATATTAATCATATTGGGACCCCCCTCGTTTGAATCCTGACACGTTTGGTAAATGGAAATTAGCTATGGAGTCACACATCCGGAGTGCCTCCATTCAACTATGGTGGGTCATCCTGAGAGGCCATCATCCTGAAGACCCATCAAGTCTATCTCCAAGAGAAGAGGTTGATGAGCAATTCAATGATACTGCCTATCACATGCTCCGGAGAGCTGTGCCCGATGACTACCAAGACTCCATTGCCTTATTGAAGACGGCCAAAGAAATTTGGGATACTCTCCGAGAAATATTTGAAGGAGACATCAGTGTGCAGAGATCTCGTTTGTCCCTTCTCAAGACGGAGGTTAACATGTTCGTAAGGAAGGATGGTGAGACCGCGGATCAAGTCTTCCGTACGCTCAAGTCCATCGTGTTGGATTTAAGGAACTATGGATGCACATGGGCCGATGACAACTTCATCAAGGATAAGTTCATGTGTGCCATGATTCTAACGGATGCCACCATGGTCACAATGATTCATCAACGCATGGATTTTGACCAATTGACTCCAAATCAAGTTGTGTCATCCTTCACCACCAACTCGTTGTTGAAAGCTAAGTCCAAGAAAACTCATGACCTTGTTCAAGGGATAAATAACACCAACAACCTTGCTTTGAAGGCCAAGAAGACAGCTTCCCCCTCCAAGATTGTGGAGGTGGAAGAAGTGGAAGAATATTTTGAAGATGAAGATGTTTCCTTGTGCCCGGCAAATGACTTTGAAGAAGACTTGGCTCTTTTGGTCAAGAAATATACGGGCACCATGGCTACCAAAGGAAGAAACTTCAAGGGCAAAAAATTTGGAAGAAGAAAGTGCTACAATTGTGATAGTCCAAAACACTTTGTTGCGGATTGTCCATATGAGAGAAGAGAAGACAAATTCGAGAAGCTTGTGTTCAAAAAGAAGAGCTTCAAAAAGTTTGCCAAGAGGCGTGGAGACAAGGCCCTTGTTCATGAAGAATACTTATCCGGGGATGAGGAAGATGATGATGATGAGAACAAAGGCATGGCCGCGATTGCCATGCACTCCAAGCCCTCATTCACCTCATCAAGGCTCTTCTACCCCCTAACGAGAACAAGCCCAACTCCCACCGGTGCCTCATGGCTAAGGATGTAATATCAAAGTCTTCTAACCCTACGCCATCATCTTCCGCTCCCAACCTTTCGCAAGAAGAGTTGGAGGATGAGTGTGAAGATGATGGTGTCGATTATAGTGAGGAAACCTCATTAGCCTTCATGAAGACACTTAAAGGAGAATCCCTTGCTCGTTTTCTCAACATGATGAAGTCACTCACCGAACGTGATGATTACATCGAGAATGTGAAAACCCTCCTAATAGAGGAAAAGGAGAGAAATGATCTCCTTGAGAAAAATCTCCATGAAGTAGAAACCATGAAGGCCTCACTTGAGGAAACCGTCACTTCACATGAGATAGACTTTGTTAAAGTAAATGATGCTTTAGAACTCTCTCTTGAAATTAAGCATGACCTCTTGGATAAAATTGCTAAGCTTAAAGTTGTTCATGGTGAACTCGGTGAGGAGTATAAACTCCTAGAAAAGAGCCACAAGCTTACAAAAGGGGAGCTTATAACTCTCACTGAGTCTTACAATCAACTTAAGGCTTCTACTCTTAAGTATCTCGCTACTTTCTCTCTTAATGATGCGTGTGCTTCTAACTCCATTGATTATGCATCACTACTTGTTGAGAACAAAAAGTTGAAAGATCAACTTGAGAAAGGTCTTGTGTCTTGCATTCAAGGAGAAAAGAACTTGAATGAACTTCTGAGTAATCAAAAGGAATGTGTGGACAAGGAGGGTATCGGCTTTGATCCCTCCCAAAAGAAAAGAAAGAAAAAGCACAAGAAGAAGAAGCACCAAGCTACTCCTCCTCAACAACAAATCACATTTGTGCAAGAAGGGCACAGGGAGAAGGAAAAGGGAAAGGAGAAGGTTGGAGAGGAAGTCATCACAAAGGAGATGGCTCCCTCTTCTAATTATGCCGACATGAACAATCCATCTTATGTCCTTTTGAGAAGGAATGATGGTTATACCTTTGCTAAATTTGTCGGCACTAATTATGATGATTATGCATGGACTATTTGGGTTCCTAAGACCCTTGTTGCTAACTCTCTAGGACCCATTGAAAAATGGGGGCCTAAAAACAAAGCTTGATTGTTGCAGGACTATGCCTCCAGTGGAACTCAATGGGTGATCGATAGTGGTTGCACCAATCATATGACCGGAGGCAAGGATATGCTCGTGGATCTCGTTGACTCACTCAAGTCATCCTCGAACATCTCCTTTGGCGACAATAGAAAGGGCAAGGTATTGGGATTTGGGAAGTTTGTCATCTCGAGTGATTCCTCACTCAAAAATTTCATGCTTGTCGAATCCCTTCACTACAATCTACTTTCCACTATCCAATTGGCACGTGCTGGTTATGACTCGCTTTTTAGTGAATTTCATGTGACTGTCTTTAAAAGGGATACTCTCAAAGTGGTCTTTGTTGGGCATGTTGAAGGCAACCTTTATGTGGTTGATTTATCGAAAGAGACACCTAAAAACATGCCTAATGGCCAAGGCCGACGTGGGGTGGCTATGGCACCGTAGGCTAGCCCACGTTGGTATGAGAAATTTACAATCCCTTATAAAGGGGGATCACATTGTTGGACAAAGCGACGTTTCTTTTGCCAAGGATCGTGTTTGTAGTGCTTTGATACGCCCAAAATGCATCACTATTTTATATCGTAATTCGTCCTTATTCATTGATATATTTCACATTACGATGATGTTCTTATGTTGTTTTGGCTTGTTTTACACAGTTTGCAACTTTCCGGTGCCGAAGCAGCAGACGCAGGATTCAGCGGTAAAAAGTGGACGCTGAGTTGCTGAAGAAGACCACCTCCAAATTACCTGAAAATCGACGGAGGGTGTTTTCGGGAGGATTGACGAAGACACACAAAAGAGGGACCAGAGGAGGGCCACAGGGTGCCCAGGAGGCCATCTGGCGCGGCCCCCACCCTAGCCGCGCCGGGAGGGTGCCTGGAGCCCTGGGACCACCTGATACGTCCCAAACGTATCTATAATTTCTACTTGCTCCATGCATGTTTTGTGTGATATTGCTATGTTTTTTATATACTTTCATATATGTTTACAACATATTTTGGAACTAACCTATTAATGGTTGCAAGAGTGCACAAGTTCTTGTTTTTCTAATTTATGTGTAGGAATTACTTGGATAAAGGAAAGATCGCAAAAGGAAGCCTTGTAAGAGTTGGACTCTAACTTTCCCGAAATCTTTCCCCACCAGACAGGTTTTAAATATCGCCTCGGAATCGCTAGAAGACGGCCTCAAACGGAAACACTTAAAACTACAAAGTAGTAGGGAATTTTTTTCCGGTGGATTTAGACATAAAATTAGGCCCAACCGGAGTTCGGATGCTTCCAGAAATCCCGAAATACAGAAGACGTAATCTGGATGACGGGAATCCGAGAGTCTATATAAAGAGAGGAAACCTAGGTCAAAGGGCACCACGAAATGTTCTCTCCCTTGGCAGCCGTCTTGAGGGGGAGATCAATCTCCACAGCAGCACCATCTCCAAGGAAGAAGAAGGGGCCAAGGGCCGCTGCCCCCAAGGGCCGGGGCCGTGGCCGTGGGCGCCGCCGCCGCCATGGCCGCCGCCGTCGCCTTCTCTTTCATCTCCTCCGGGCTGCACCTCTCCATCAACAACTCTCCCTCTCACCATGTCCATGTGTGAGTAGTTCCCCTCGGGGGTAAGGCTTATATCTTGATCTATGTGGTTTCTCTCTCCCATGATGTGATCTTCGTTGTGATCATAGGCTATGTTAATCTAGGGTGATCCCATGATATTTCCCATTCCTCTATGTATTGGATTTGATGTACTCACTTGATCTTATCTAGTATAATCCCCGAGACCAAGGTGACAACGGTCTATTGGACATGCGTTAGAAGAATATTATCATGAGTGATTTCCTCTTTTGTGTGTGGATTGAAGATTGAGAGTCTCTTGGTGGTTGTCTTTGACTATCATTTAGATATGTTGTGGTGATTGTGGTACTCTCTTTGGATTGCCGCGGTGACATTGGGAAATCCATAGATTGAGAACTACGAACTCTGAGGTGTGCTTTTGTAGCCCTACACAATTCTCGTCCTCTCTTGACCACAAAGGAATGACCTCCGAGTACGTCTCCATTGCATGTTTTATGGGAAATATCATGTGATTAGACTATGTTAATGTTGTTGGGAGTTGCCACTAGTTAAAGTATGAAGCCTAGGCCTTGTTTCCATCATTGTTACACCGTTTGCACTCACTTTTGTTACTTGTTTCTTTGCTGCACTTTTTATTACAGATTTATATTACTTCGTTTTATCACACCTATCACCCATATTTTACCATCTCTTCGTCGAACTAGTGCACCTATACAACTCCTAGTTGTATTAGGTGTGTTGGGGACACAAGAGACTTCTTGTATCTTAATTGCAGGGTTGCTTGAGAGATACCATCTTCAACCTCTACTTCCCTGAGTTCGATAAACCTTAGGTCATCCACTTGAGGGAAATTGCTGCTGTCCTACAAACCTCTGCGCTTGGAGGCCCAACATAGTCTACAAGAATAGAAGCGTGCGTAGACATCACCACCCCAGGCTCCCCCCTCTGGCCTATATACTCTTCGTCATCCGAAAACCCTAAAAAGAGGAGTTATTACGGAGTTCCGCCGCCGCTCCGTGGCGGAAACTTACAGAGAAGAAAAGGGCTCTTCGACGGGCAGATTACGCCAAGGAGATCACCTCCCGGAAGGGGAGATCATCGCCATCATCACGGGCATCATCGAAATCATCATCGACATCATCCCCAACATCAGCACCATCTATCATCTTCATCCAATCTCATCTCACAATTGCAACTTGTGTTGTAACTCGTACTATCTATCCTCTCTACTCTACCGGTGTTGATTACTACTTTGTGGTGAATGCAATTGAGTTTTGTTGGAGAAATATCATTATGACCAGATTGTTTACTGATGGTATGAATTCTCGTCCCTCGTTGGTTACCCAAAGTGGAAGGTTGAGATGTAGACAACATAAAGTTTCCCTTAGCGAAGATGCTAAGGTTGAAGGTCTTTAAGACAAAAGTTGCTTCCTTGACCTGGACCTTCACGCACATCAAATAACTTTGCTCCCAACGAGTACAGAGGAGTTGTCAATTCCTCCTGCCTTGCTCTTTACAAAGGATAAAACGCACGAGATAATAATGATAGTGATAGCAACGGAAAAGTAAATAAAGCAGTAAATTGATAGTGGGTGTAAACAATATTGAAAATATGGACCGGGGTCCCATGATGTTCACTAGTGATGTCTATCTCCCAAAAGACGATAAAATAGCCATGCGAGGTAAACAAATTACAGCTGGGCAATTGACAGGATTATGTGCGCAAACCAATGCTATCTATGCTATAAAGAAAGGAAGAGGATCAAAAGCATGGGCGGTATGCCAAGTCAAGTAGACCGAAATCCATCTGCATCTACCTACTAATCATCCACCTTGAGATATCTATCCAGAACATCTCGCTGGTATTAAGTTGCGAATCCCACCCAAAGTGTAAACTCAATGCAACAGACAACTGCATTAAAGAACTTTGCGTAAAGTAAACAATCCTTGCACCCGCAAGTACAAGCACCGTTGTTTCCCCCCTTGTGGCAACAACACATCCCCTAGACTCATGTTTCTGTCACTCAAGCTAGTCATCGGGGGGCATGAACCCACAATCATGCATAACGCTCCCTCTTGGAGTCACTACCTACTACTTGGCCAAAGCAATAAACAGCAACGGAGAACATGCAAGAATTACTCTAGAAAATAAATATAAAAGAGGAGAATCAAATATATTACTCAAACACAATCTGAACATAGTCTCATAATCCATCGGATCCCAGAAAACTCAGCATAACAACAGTAGAAAGATTACATATGTGCCTTGATCATGTAGGGCAGCTCACGAGGTCTAATCCATGAAGGACAAAGAGGGGAGGAGAACATCACATAACTACTGATCATAGACCCATGGTCCAAGGTGGACTACTCACGGTTCATCCGGGAAGCATCCATGGTGGTGGAGAAGCTCCCGGAGGTGATTCCTCCCTCCGGCAGGGTGCCGGGAAGAGGTCTTCTGGTGCTTCCGATCTTGGAAGCGCGGCGGCGAAGGAACAGAGGAGAGATCGGGAAAAAGGGTTCCCGTCACGGGGGTTTCATGTCACGAGGGATATATAGGCGAAGGGGGGCAGCCAAGGGGCCACCAGGGGTCCAGGCGGCCCCCTGGCGCGGCCCCACCCTAGGGCACGCCGGAGGGCGCCTGGGGCCCTGGTGGGTCCCCTCTGCCCCCCCTCGGTGATTCCCGAAGCTTCTTGTGCGCTGGTTTTTTATTGTATTTTTCCCAAATTTTGGAGCACTTTTAATATGGGCGAAACCTGAAATAGAAAAATAGCAGAAAACAGGAACTGTCACTGGGGTGCACTGAGTTAATAGGTTAGTCCAAATATGATCAAAAGTGTATGGAAGTTCATCTCATAGCAATATCATACAAAAGAGGTATGGAGCAAGAAGAAATTATAGATATGTTTTGGACGTATCAACATCCCCAAGCTTAATTCCTGCTCGTCCTCGAGTAGGTAAATGATAAAAGCATAATTTCTGTGGTGACATGGTAACAACCATATAAGAACTTTTAAGTAAAGCAATCAAGGCATGTAATTCAATTCAAGTCATAACATGCAAGAGTCTATATTTAGCATTGAAACAAGCAACATAAGAACATAAAGGTGGAAGAGCTCTCGATGTCTGTGACTCGAATGTATCCAAATGGTGTTTGTGTGCAAGAAAGGGGATAGGGATATACGAGAAAAAGTATTTTTGTGTTGAGAACTCAATATACTAACGTTTCACACATGGTCTTCTTTGGAATCTTATCTTGACTCATCCCCAGACCACTAGTCAGGTACAAGTCAAAATGATCCACTCCTTTTTGACATTTTGAGCACTCATGCAATGGATGAGCGTAAGAAAGAAAGTTGACACTTAGGATGGCAAATAGAGAATATGGTGGAGGAGGAAGACAAAAAGGTGTGAAAGTGTCACATCAATGAGGACAATCATAGGCGAGAGAAAGCCAAATGATAGATATGATGTGAGGAGTAGGGATTGCCATGAAACGGATGCACATATGAGCTAAAAGCTCTCCAATGGAACTAGTGGGGGTGCATCCAACTTGCTTGCTCAAGAAGACCTAGAGCTCATTTGAGGAGGCTCATCATTGGAATATACAAGCCAAGTTCTATAGTGTGAAGGTCCACACATAGCTATATGCATGAATGATAATCTCTATGGAGTACAAGATATAAGAGGGAGTACGAGTGTGGATCTCTCAAAAGGAATAGTAGTGTGCCCCCTTCTCTCTTTTTATTTATTTTTCTATTTTTTTCTATTTATTTGTATTTTTTTGGTGGCCTCAATGGCTATTTCTATTTCTCTCATTTGTCCTCTTTGGGATCTTTTAATTTGTCCTCTTAGGGATCTTTTAATTTTTCCACTTTGGGATATTTTCCTCGCTTTAGGGGCAGCACTCTATATATTACAAAAAGTATAGAAGATCTTTCACACTTTACAAAAGTACTCAAATCATAAAGAAGATGTAACTATCATGATGTATGCAAATGTATGCCTCTGCCAGTGTAGCAGGATAAGCAATGATACTAGCACGTCATGTAGCAATGATTAGGGCAAGGCCCAACTAGCATGCGGCTCATCGATCAAGAAAGTAGCATGTATGACATGAAGATCAAGTCATGAGAAGGTGGATGTTGCATGGCAATATATCTCGGAAAGGCTATGGAAATGCCTTGATAGGTAGGTATGGTGGCTGTTTTGAGGAAGGATATAAGGAGGTTTATGATGACAGAGCATATCATGCCAAGGGTTTGGATGTACCGGCGATGGTGGACACCAAGTCTCGAAGTGAGAAGAAAGCAATGCACGTCACAGGAGAGGCTAGAAAAATCTGGGAAGGTGGAAGTGTCAACTTTCGAATACTCACATTAGTCCGAAGAACTCATGCACTTATTATCGGTAACTCTCAATCTAATAAGGAGGTTTCACAAAGAGACAAGTACCCCGAGGAGGAGTGTATGGGGGTTTGGTTATCCTTGCGCATCCTCGACTCATGGTACGTGAGTGTACTCTAATATTCGACCCCTCAGAAGAGTAGTGATCCATCTAGTAGCTAAAGTTCTCAACTAATTTTGTAATTTTTCAAAATAAACACGGATTTCCCAAAATACGACATCTATCACTAATAGGCTAAAGCTCTTGACACCAAAAGTCCAAACATTACTCAAAACAATACCTCAAAACTATTGCAAGTTACTACTACAAAATAATAGCCACGTCAATTACCTACTTCAAGTCAAGACACAAAACTCAGTGCAACAGGCAAACTCTCTAAACAAGATAAACATGAAAACTCAAGAGAGTTCCAGCAACAAACTAAACAAAAGCTCTTTAAAAATATAAGCACGAAAACTAAGAGCTAAACATGACAGTAGCTATGAAAAAGATAGAGAACACACACAGCAAAGATAAGCATGAAAAATCCTATGTTTTGTTGTAGATTTTGAAAGTGGAGCGTGTTTCTCTCCCACATAAAGAAAGCTGGGTTCTAACTGGTATGAACAGCAAGTAAAGCTAAAGAAAACTAAAAATATAACCTAAGAGCGAGACGATCCAAGCATAGCACATAACGCATGAAGTGATAAAAATATAGTGAGACGAGAGACGAACTGATAATTGTTGATGAAGAATGGGATGCACGGGGGCATCCCCAAGCTTAGACGCTTGAGTCTCCTTGAATATTTCTTGGGATGCACGGGGACATCCCCAAGCTTGAGCACTTGACACTCCTGAATCTTCTTTCATCATCTTCCCTCGCATACTTGAAAACTCCCTACATACATAACTCATCATAATCTGATTAGCGAGGTTAGTACCCATAATAAAATAATTTTTTCTCTACTGGAAAAAAGGATATTCTTGAAGAGCTACTGTTTCTCAAGATTGCCAAAAAGTTTTTGCAAAGAAAAAGCAAGCTTAAGGTTTGCAAAATGAAGGAATGGCAAAACAGGACAGAATCTGTGAAAAACAGACCAGCAGGTAGTAAAGAATTTTTTAGGGATACTTCTGCAACTCAAATAAAAAAACTCAGAACATACGAAAGTTCCGTAATTGTATAGAGCACGCTGTGTAAAAAGTTCAGCTCAAAAATATGAACTGGGATTTTTGTGTGATTTTTCTAGTCACGAGGACAGAATCTGTTTTCTGGACAGCATGTCACAACTTTCACTTCCCTTGTCATATGAGGCTATAAATGGCACAAAGCTTGAAATGTAAAGATACAATGATGTTGCTACAGTACTAACAATCATCAAGACCACTAAAAACAGAATAAAAACAAAAAGGAAATCCTAAATTCGTTGCGGGCTGCCTCCCGAAAGCGCTTCTTTAAAGCCATTAGCTAGGCTTAATGCAAATAGAATTAATCAAAGATCATCATAATAATCGGAGTTGTAAATCGATTCAAATGGTTCCTCAATAAGTTCATCCTTGTTTCTTTTAGGAAATGGGTAAATACCTTTTGCCTTCCCGCATAGGCGTATTTGTCCCCTACCTATATCAATGAAGCCTTTTACTGCCCGGAGGAAATCCCTCCCAAGCACTATGTTTCCTTGGTTTGGCTTCATGACGAAGAAATCAACCATTGCAATCCCTTTAAGGATTGTCACTGGTACATCATTTATCATTCCCTGGATCTCAGAAATATCTCCATTAGCATGTTCATGATAGGATGACAATTTGTCCATGTTAAATTTCAAAGAATCATAAACAACTTTTGGCATAGTAGAAACCATGAATCCAATGTCATAGAAAGCAAGGAAGTCTTGGTTAGAGATGCTAATTCTAACGAAGGGTTCCCAGTCACCATCTATCTCATAAACATATTTCTTATTTGGCTGGGGTTTCTTTACTTTTCTCAAGTCTAGAGCATCCAATCTCTTTTCAATAGTAGCAACTCTATCTATAACAATATCAAAACTATGATCATAAACAAAGTAACTAGATAGACCATGTATAATTTCAAGATCTCTAGATTCATCACAAGCTAAGAAATCCCCTGCGGCTGTAATATCAAGAGAGTGTTTGCACCACCTAAAAAGTCCATGGTAAAAATTTCTAAGCACAATTTTTATAGGTATCCAAGGCATAATTCTCCTATGTGCATCAGAAATGCTGTCCCAAGCTTTCTTCATATTCTCTCCATCCCTTTGATGGAAATCTAAGACCTCCGATTCCCTCAAGGCACCAAATACTAACATGCTTGACTAAACAGAAAGGATAACTAAAAGCAAGATAACTATTTTTTTGATTTCTGATAAAGAGAACTAAAGCAAAAACTGAAAGGTAAACTAACAAGACTAAAAAGCAAAGATAAAATATAGTGTGCAACTCCCCTATCTTGAAGAGTGGAGTCCCCGTAAACGGCGCTGGAAATTTCTTTTGATGGTACGAATTCTCGTCCCTCGTTGGTTACCCAAAGTGGAAGGTTGAGATGTAGACAGCAGCAAGTTTCCCTTAGCGAAGATGCTAAGGTTGAAGGTCGATCAGTAGGACTCCAAGATCGACAAGTAGGTGGCAATGAAACAATGGCACCATTTTAAGACAAAAGTTTCTTCCTTGACCTGAACCTGCACACACAGCAAATAACTTTGCTCCCAACAAGTACAGAGGAGTTGTCAATTCCTCCGGCCTTGCTGTTTTCAAAGGATAAAATGCACGAGATATTAATGATAGTGATAGCAACGGAAAAGTAAATACAACAGTAAATTGATAGTGGGTGTAAACAATATTGAAAATATGGACCGGGGTCCTATGATGTTCACTAGTGATGTCTCTCTCCCAAAAGACGATAAAATAGCCATGAGAGGTGATACGTCCAAAATGCATCACTATTTTATATCGTAATTCATCCTTATTCATTGTTATATTTCACATTACGATGATGTTATTATGTTGTTTTAGCTTGTTTTACACAGTTTGCAACTTTCCGGTGCCGAAGCAGCAGACGCAGGATTCAACGGTAAAAAGTGGACGCTGAGTTGTAGAAGAAGAATACCTGCAAATTACCTGAAAATCAACGGGGAGTATTTTCCAGGAGATTCACGAAGACTCGCCGAAGAGGGGCCATAGGGGGGCCACAGGGGCCCCAGGCGGCCACCTGGCGCGGCACCACCCCTGGTCGCGCCGGGAGGGCGCCTGGAGCCATGGGGCCACTCCCGGCTCCCCCCTCTGGCCTATATACTCCTCGTTACGCAAAAACACTAAAAATATAAGCTATCACTGAGTTCCGCCGCCGCTCCGTGGCGGAAACCTAAAGAGAAGAAAAGGGCTCTCCGGCGGGCAGATTCCGCCGAGGAGATCACCTCCCGGAAGGGGAGATCATCGCCATCGTCATCACCATCGTCACGGGCATCATCGAGATCATCATCAACATCATCCCCAACATCAGCACCATCTCCACCACCATCCAATCTCACCTCACAAGTTCATCTTGTGTTGTAATCCGTACTATCTATCCTCTCTACTCTACCGGTGTTGATTACTACTTTGTGGTGAATGCTATTGAGTTTTGTTTGAGAAATACCATTATGTCCAAATTGTTTATCATATATTTATCACCTCTGATCATGATCTCTTTTATGTATTTTGAGTAGTTACTTTAGTTCTTGAGGACATGGGAGAAGTCTAGTTGCTAGTAGTCATATGATGTTGAAGTAATTTGTGTTGTTTGATATTTAAGTTGTGTTGTTATTTTCCTAGTGGTGTTGTGTGAGTCGAACACTAACCACTTCGCCTTCTTAAGGACCTAGGGGAATACATTGTGTATTAAGAATGCTTACGGTGGGTTGCCGAAGTGATAGAAACCTGAACCCCAGTTTGCACACTTCTGCACAAGGGAATACTGGATCCTTGATCTTATTGCTGTGGTTAGGCTTTGCCTTAATTTCTATCTTGTATTTGCGGATGCTTGCAAGATGTTTAATCATAGGAGTGCACTTATTTTAGTCTAGAAGGTGTGATAGCATAGATCCACCCACTCAACACTTATCAGCACAACACTTATTATCGATACGGAGTATGGCGAAAGCACGTGACTACCTTTCCATGTGTCCTCAAGAACGCTTTAGTCTTTATAAGTTCAGTTGCCAGGCTTATCCTTTGCACAAAAGGATTGGGCCACTTGCTGCTCCTCAGTACTATTTACTTTGCTTGGTTTTATTTTATCGTTGCTTATATCGAAAACCCCTAAAAAGTTATCTTTCAGTGCTTGCAGTTATTCCTTGTCCAAAATCACCTATCAATACCTTTCGCTCCTCGTTGGGTTAGACACTCTTACTTATCGAAAACGCTACAATAGATCCCTTTACGTTGAGGGTCATCACGAGGTAAACAAATTACAGCTGGGCAATTGACAGGATTATGTGCGCAAACCAATGCTAACTATGCTATAAAGAAAGGAAGAGGCTCAAAAGCATGGACGGTACGCCAAGACAAGTAGACCGAAATCCATCTGCATCTACCTACTAATCATCCACCTTGATATATCTATCCAGAACATCTCGCTGGTATTAAGTTGCGAATCCCACACAAAGTGTAAACTCAAAGCAACAGACAACTGCATTAAAGAACTTTGCGTAAAGTAAACAATCCTTGCACCCGCAAGTACAAGCACCGTTGCTTTCCCCCTTGTGGAAACAACACATCCCCTAGACTCATGTTTCTGTCACTCAAGCTAGTCATCGGGGGGCATGAACCCACAATCATGCATAACGCTCCCCCGTAAGAATAAGGGAGCACTCTTTTGTGACAGACATAATGAATAAGAGTGAGAGAAGAATTGATGAACCTGAGGACCAGATCAAGGTCGATCCTCGAGTTGCATTGGTTAAGGATCTTATTACTAATGATGCTTTAGATTCCAATATAAATTTTTGTGTTGTTTCCACTAACCTTGTCACAACCAAGAATAAGGGCCCAATTTCAGGTACTCCAGTAGTATCAGTCAAAATAGGAGATCATAATTATTATGGGCTATGCGATTTGGGATCGAGTGCTAGTGCTATCCCGTATTCACTTTATCAAGAGATCATGGGTGAGATTTCACCTTGTGAACTTGAAGAAGTTGATGTTACTATTAATCTTGCAAACAGAGCAACTATCTCTCCTATCAGAATTGTGAGAGACGTTGAAGTCTTATGCGGAAAGGTAAAGTATCCTACCGACTTTATAGTACTTGGTTCATTAAGGGATAACTTTTGTCCTATTATTTTCGGTAGACCTTTTCTCAGAACCTGTGGAGCTATAATATATTGCAAGAAAGGTAAAGTTTCTGTTGAATTCAATGGTGAGCCATATGAATTTAACTTTTCAAAGTTCTCTAAGCAGCCTCGTGGTACTGATTTGCCTAGTAATGATAAGATTATTGAAGATATTGCTTCCATTGCTATTCGCCCTAACGATCCTTTGCAGCAATATATGGAAGACCACGAGAATGATTTGCATATGCAAGAGAGGAATGAGCTAGACGAAATATTCTTAAGACAACCTGCTATCCTAAAGCACAACCTTCCAGTTGACCCTTTGGGAATTTTTTCGCAACCAAAAGAAGATCTAGTGTTTGATCTTAAACCTCTTCCCGATTCGCTCAAATATGCTTATTTAGATGAAAAGAAAGTATATCATGTTATTATCAATTCTAACCTTTCAGGGTATGAAGAAGAGTGTTTATTGGAGGTACTTCGCAAACATCGAGGTGCAATTGGCTATACCCTTGATGACCTTAAGGGGATTAGTCGGTCTATTTGTCAACATACCATCAACCTTGAGCCTGATGCTAAGCCAGTTGTTGATCATCAACGACGGTTGAATCCGAAAATGATGGATGTTGTAAGAACTGAGATTCTCAAGCTTCTAGCCGTAGGTATTATCTACCCTATAGCTGATAGTAAGTGGGTAAGCCCGGTTCATTGTGTTCCAAATAAAGGAGGAACAACTGTGGTTCCTAATGATAAGAATGAACTAATACCTCAGAGAGTTATTATTGGATATCGAATATGTATTGATTACATGAAGATTAACAAGGCAACCAGGAAGGACCACTACCCGTTGCCTTTCATCAACCAAATGCTTGAAAGGTTATCCAAAAATACTCACTTTTGTTATCTTGATGGTTATTCTGGCTTCTCTCAAATTCATGTTAACATTGCTGATCAAGAGAAGACCACTTTTACTTGTCCCTATGGTACTTATGCTTACAGACGTATGCCTTTTGGTTTATGTAATGCCCCTGCTACTTTTCGAAGGTGTATGTCTGCTATCTTTCATGGTTTTTGCGAAGAAATTGTGGAGGTATTCATGGACGATTTCTCCGTCTATGGAACCTCTTTTGACCATTGTCTCCAAACCCT
Organism: Bromus sterilis; assembly: GCA_950022295.1. Classification (NCBI taxonomy): domain Eukaryota; kingdom Viridiplantae; phylum Streptophyta; class Magnoliopsida; order Poales; family Poaceae; genus Bromus; species Bromus sterilis. Next base: position 66,546,641 of record OX465599.1, read on the forward strand.
TAATAAAGTTTTGCAGAGATGTGAGGAGACAAATCTGGTGCTTAACTGGGAGAAGTGCCACTTTATGGTCAATGAGGGAATTGTTCTTGGCCACAAGATTTCCGAGAGGGGAATTGAAGTGGACAGAGCCAAGATCGAAGCAATTTAAAGGATGCCCTATCCAAGGGACATGAAAGGTATTCGTACTTTTCTCGGTCATGCTGGTTTCTATAGAAGATTTATTAAAGACTTTTCTAAGACTTCGAGACCCCTCACTAATCTTCTCCAGAAGGATGTTCCCTTTGTTTTTGATGAAGATTGTAAGGAAGCCTTTGAAGTTCTTAAGAAAGCTTTAATAACTGCTCCTATAGTACAACCACCTGATTGGAATTTACCTTTTGAAATTATGCGTGATGCTAGTGATTTTGCTGTTGGAGCTGTTTTAGGATAGAGGGTTGATAAGAAGTTGAATGTTATTTATTATGCTAGCAAAACCCCTGATAGTGCTCAAAAGAATTATGCTACTACTGAGAAGGAATTCTTGGCAGTAGTGTTTGCTTGTGATAAGTTTAGGCAGTATATTGTTGATTCTAAGATTATTGTTCATACTGACCATGCTGCCATTAAGTATCTTATGGAGAAGAAGGATGCCAAACCAAGGATCATCCGATGGGTACTCCTTCTTCAAGAATTTGATTTGAAGATTGTCGATAGGAAAGGAGCAGACAATCCGGTGGCGAATAATCTTTCAAGGATGGAAGATATACCGCATGATCCCATTCCAGTCAACGACAGTTTTCCAGACGAACAACTAGCTGTTGTTAAAGTACAATCTCTCTCCGATCCTTGGTTTGCAGATTATGCTAACTTTATCGTTGCAAAGTTTTTGCCTCCACGTTTAACATTTCAGCAAAGGATGAAGTTCTTTCATGATTTGAGGCATTACTTTTGGGATGAACCACATCTTTTCAAAGAAGGTCAAGATGGGATCGTGAGAAGATGCGTACCGGAACACGAGCAGAAGGACATTCTCAAACAATGTCACGACAGTCCATATGGAGGACATCATGCTGGTGAGAGGACCGCACATAAGGTTCTTCAATCAGGTTTTTATTGGCCTACTCTCTTTAAGGATGCTAGAAATTATGTTTTATCCTGTGATAAGTGTCAGAGAGTTGGTAATATTAGTAGGAGGAATGAGATGCCTATGATTTACTCTCTAGTGATTGAGCCTTTTGATTGCTGGGGTTTTGATTTTATGGGTCCTTTTCCTTCCTCACACAAGTACACTCACATTCTAGTTGTTGTTGATTATGTAACCAAGTGGGTAAGAAAGTGCTGATCACAAGAAATCTTTGAAAATGCTCAAGGATGTAATTTTTCCTAGGTTTGGAGTACCCAGGTACCTCATGACTGATGGGGGTTCACACTTTACACATGGAGTTTTTAGAAAAGCTTTAGCCAAGTACGATGTCAATCATAGAATTGCTTCACCGTACCACCCTCAAACTAGTGGGAAAGTTGAGCTCACCAATAGAGAGATCAAGTTGATCTTACAGAAGACAGTCAATAGAAATAGAAATGATTGGTCAAATAAGTTAGGAGATGCTTTGTGGGCGTATAGAACTGCTTACAAAAACCCCATGGGCATGTCTCCCTATAAGATGGTCTATGGCAAGGCTTGCCATTTGCCATTAGAATTAGAACACAAAGCTTTTTGGGCTATTAGAGAGCTTAATGTTGACCCGAAGTTAGCTGGTGAAAAGCGTCTCATGAACTTGACTTCTCTAGATGAGTGGAGAAGTGAAGCTTACGAGAGCGCTAAAATGTTCAAAGAAAAGGTAAAGAAGTGGCATGATAGGAGGATTATGAAACATGAATTTAATGTTGGTGACAAAGTGTTGTTGTTTAGATCCCGTTTCAGGTTTTCTCCAGGTAAACTACTTTCCAGATGGGAAGGGCCATTTAATATTGAGGAAGTCTACCGCTTAGGTGCAATCAAGATTAACAATTTCGAAGGCACCAAACCTCAAGTGGTGAATGGGCAAAGACTTAAGCATTACATAGCAGAAGATCCTGTCAATGTTGATATAGATTTGGTATACACAAAGTCTCATGAAGAACATGTTGCAGCCCTGTTTCAGACACCAGCAGAAGAAGAATAAGGAAAGGTATGTATTACGGTAAGGAAACATCGCGAAACCGCCATGAAAGTTCCAGATTACGAGTTTTTGCAAAATATAGAAAATTTGAGGCCTAAGTGGAGCCGAAGACCAGCTCCAGGGGGCCCAGGCGCCCCCCTGGCGCGACCCCACCCCTGGCCACGCCGGGAGGCCGCCTGGGCACCCCGGAGCCCGCCTCCGACTCCGCTTTGACCCGTTACCTTCCTTTCTGTGCAGAAATTTTTGCTATATATTTGCCCGGATCGTTTCGGCAACGTATCTCGCGATTTCGTGTGTTTTCTTTTCGAGTTGTTTCTGCCAGGACTAAAAGCTGAGTAGTAGAGATGTCCTGTTGTGGGTCGAGCGGAGAGGACTTCTTGGGATGGAGTCTACGTCAAGTCCAGAAGGATCTTAATCAAGGGAAGCACGTTGATTGGGCTACCGAAGAAGAAACTGCTGCAAGACAAGCGGAGATGGAGCGCTCCGTGAGGGAGGAAGTCAAGACTATCACCGCACAACAACAAGGAGGCCCATTCAATCCTATCATGGTGGGATATGTCCAACCTCATTATGATCTTTCTCCTAACCTTTCAGGGCCCCCCACTTCACCTGAAGATCAACGTATGCTTCTCACCATCTTCGAGGCCTACCGCATCACCAACCAACTCTGTGAAGATTTCCGTGTGCTACAAGTACAGGTGAAAGTCTTGGAGTCATAGAACCTAACCCTTCGCCGTGTCATCAGGGATCTGAAGAAACAACCACAACAGGATGAGGAGTAAATCTCCTTGGGTAATGGCATCCCCTTAGCTTATTCCAAGATTGGGGGAGTGCCCGGTATTTTTATCTTTATCTATGTATTTTAGAGTCAAGTGGAGTCGTATCATGTCTAGGGAAGTTATCTTATAAAATAGGTGTTTGCTTTGAGTTCTATCACTCCTTTCTGGAGAGTTATGTATCCGTGAGTGTGGAGTCGTATATGATGGAATATTAATGAGAAGTTTATTGATCCCTTTGCTGCACTCGGTATTCTATTCATCCAATCGACCTTATGATGATTGTTATGGGGAGTATTGAGCTTATATCAGGTATGGCTTTGAAAACTTTGTTTAATCTTGGCAAACATAGCTTTGGTCATAGCAACCAACATGTTATTTTTCTCAAAGCAGCGACATAGCCAAACCCTCTTTGTTATTATGCTTGTAGTGTTATGTTGACAAGGAAGACAACTTGATGTGCTATGCTTGTTTTAATTTATGTTTTATATTGCTTTGCATCCAAGTCATCATCAATTGTCTATTTTCTCAAAGCCTTTGCAAGACAAACCTATGTACTAATCGGAATTCTGCTTGTGCATCCATACCCTGAAACCAGTATCTTCTGTATGAGTCCACCATACCTTCCTATTCGTGGTATTCCACTACCACTCCTAAAGCATAGAATTTTTGTGTTATCCTTAGATGTTCAAAATCTTCTGTTTTGTGCCCCTGTTTTAGCTCATGAGGAAGTAGTAGTTAATTCATGACCTTCTTAAGTTGGACAAGTTTTATCCCAGGATTGCATGTCTAATCTGCAAACCCCTAATACGAGGAGGAACTGGCATGAGTGAGCCCAGCTCACAAAAGATAATACAACAAACAAACCCTCCTTCACGCTTTGTTCATGAGAAATCAGAAAACTTTGGCAGTGATAAACAAAGGAGATTGCGGGGATGTGATCATCCCCGTTTGGGAGCCGTTCCTCGAAACTTGTCCAATCTGAGAAGCAATTGAGTTATCTATTAGCATTCGTTGACAAATCATGCACCTCTCAAAACTTGTTTTCATTCTGTTTGATCTAAGGATAGCACTTGATTTTTCCCTGCTTGCCTTTAACAAGGCTTTTTCCTTTACTTTTATGTTGAGTTAGTTTTCCCTACTTCCTCCTTTCCCAAAGATAACAGACACTTGATGCTGATGAAGATTCATCCATATAATGTTGCATTAAAGTTTTCCATGCCATATCATTGTTGACATTATCTCTTGATAAGTAAGTTGTTTGCAAAAGCACTTGCCAAGCAAACATCTTCCTTTGTGTTAACATTTGCACGTCCTGACTAATAGCTTGTTCTTTCAAAAAGTTCCAATTTGTCTCTTCAAAATATAAAGAGAAAGAGCAAAGGTAAAAGCTTTTAGTTGCCCCTTGACCAAAGGACTTGTTTGCCATGATTTGATGAGTTTCCTTATCCCTACTTTTGATTATAATGCTTATTACTCTTTCATAAGGGCTTTATGAGTTGGAGATTGTTGTTTGGGATGTTTGAGTTTGGTGAAAAGATCATGATGCTTCTAGTCCGTATTTTACTTATCGACACTTCACTCTCTAAACTTGTGGACAGGTTTACCGAGCTTAGTTTTCGCTTGGGGACAAGCGAGGTCTAAGCTTGGGGGAGTTGATACGTCCAAAATGCATCACTATTTTATATCGTAATTCATCCTTATTCATTGATATATTTCACATTACGATCATGTTCTTATGTTGTTTTGCTTGTTTTACACAGTTTGCAACTTTCCGGTGCCGAAGCAGCAGACACAGGATTCAACGGTAAAAAGTGGACGCTGAGTTGTAGAAGAAGAATACCTGCAAATTACCTGAAAATCAACGGGGAGTATTTTCCAGGAGATTCACGAAGACTCGCCGAAGAGGGGCCATAGGGGGGCCACAGGGGCCCCAGGCGGCCACCTGGCGCGGCACCACCCCTGGTCGCGCCGGGAGGGCGCCTGGAGCCATGGGGCCACTCCCGGCTCCCCCCTCTGGCCTATATACTCCTCGTTACGCAAAAACACTAAAAATATAAGCTATCACTGAGTTCCGCCGCCGCTCCGTGGCGGAAACCTAAAGAGAAGAAAAGGGCTCTCCGGCGGGCAGATTCCGCCGAGGAGATCACCTCCCGGAAGGGGAGATCATCGCCATCGTCATCACCATCGTCACGGGCATCATCGAGATCATCATCAACATCATCCCCAACATCAGCACCATCTCCACCACCATCCAATCTCACCTCACAAGTTCATCTTGTGTTGTAAGCCGTACAATCTATCCTCTCTACTCTACCGGTGTTGATTACTACTTTGTGGTGAATGCTATTGAGTTTTGTTGGAGAAATACCATTATGTCCAGATTGTTTATCATATATTTATCACCTCTGATCATGATCTCTTTTATGTCTTGTGAGTAGTTACTTTAGTTCTTGAGGACATGGGAGAAGTCTAGTTGCTAGTAGTCATATGATGTTGAAGTAATTTGTGTTGTTTGATATTTAAGTTGTGTTGTTATTTTCCTAGTGGTGTTGTGTGAGTCGAACACTCAACACTTCGCCTTCTTAAGGACCTAGGGGAATACATTATGTATTAAGAATGCTCACGGTGGGTTGCCGAAGTGACAGAAACCTGAACCCCAGTTTGCACACTTATGCACAAGGGAATACTGGATCCTTGATCTTATTGTTGTGGTTAGGCTTTGCCTTAATTTCTATCTTGTATTTGCGGATGCTTGCAAGATGTTTAATCATAAGAGTGCACTTATCTTAGTCTAGAAGGTGTGCTAGCATAGATCCACCCACTCAACACTTATCAGCACAACACTTGTTATCGATACGGAGTATGGCGAAAGCACGTGACTACTTCTCCATGTGTCCTCAAGAACGCTTTAGTCTTTACAAGTTTAGTTTCCAGGCTTATCATTTGCACAAAAGGATTGGGACACTTGCTGCTCCTCAGTACTATTTACTTTTCTTGGTTTTATTTTATCGTTGCTTATATCGAAAACCCCTAAAAAGTCATCTTTCAGTGCTTGCAGTTATTCCTTGTCCAAAATCACCTATCAATACCTTTCGCTCCTCGTTGGGTTCGACACTCTTACTTATCGAAAACGCTACAATAGATCCCTTTACGTTGAGGGTCATCACGAGGTAAACAAATTACAGCTGGTCAATTGACAGGATTATGTGCACAAACCAATGCTAACTATGCTATAAAGAAAGGAAGAGGCTCAAAAGCATGGGCTGTACGCCAAGACAAGTAGACCAAAATCCATCTGCATCTACCTACTAATCATCCACCTTGAGATATCTATCCAGAACATCTCGCTGGTATTAAGTTGCGAATCCCACCCAAAGTGTAATGCGAACAGACAACTGCATTAAAGAACTTTGCGTAAAGTAAACAATCCTTGCACCCGCAAGTACAAGCACCGTTGCTTTCCCCCTTGTGGCAACAACACATCCCCCAGACTCATGTTTCTGTCACTCAAGCTAGTCATCGGCGGGCATGAACCCACAATCATGCATAACGCTCCCTCTTGGAGTCACTACCTACTACTTGGCCAAAGCAATAAACAACAATGGAGAACATGCAAGAATTACTCTAGAACATAAATATAAAAGAGGAGAATCAAATATATTACTCAAACACAATCTGAACATAGTCTCATAATCCATCGGATCCCAGCAAACTCAGCATAGCAACAGCAGAAAGATTACATATGTGCCTCGGTCATGTAGGGAAGCTCACGAGGTCTAATCCATGAAGAACAAAGAGTGGAGGAGAACATCACATAGCTACTGATCATAGACCCATGGTCCAAGGTGGACTACTCACGGTTCATCCGGGAAGCATCCATGGTGGTGGAGAAGCTCCCGGAGGTGATTGCTCCCTCCGGCAGGGTGCCAGGAAGAGGTCTTCTGGTGCTCCCGATCTTGGAAGCGCAGCGGCGACGGAACAGAGGAGAGATCGCGAAAAAGGGTTCCCGTCACGGGGGTTTCTCGTCACGAGGGATATATAGGCAAAGGGGGGCAGCCAGGGGGGCCACCAGGGGTCCAGGCGCCCCCCTGGCGCGGCCCCACCCTAGGGCGCGCCGGGACGGCGCCTGGGGCCCTGATGGGTCCCCTCTGGCCCCCCTCGGTGATTCCCGAAGCTTCTTCTGCGCGTATTTTTTATTGTATTTTCCCGAATTTTTGGAGCACTTTTAATATGGGGGAAACCTGAAATAGAAAACAGCAGAAAACAGGAACTGGCACTGGGGTGCACTGAGTTAATAGGTTAGTCCAAATATGATCAAAAGTGTATGGAAGTTCATCAATATCATAGCAATATCACACAAAAGAGGCATGGAGCAAGCAAAAATTATAGATACGTTTTGGAAGTATCATTTACCACCTATTTATCACCTCTGAGCATGATCTCTTTTATGTCAAACCCCAGTTTGCACACTTTTGCACAAGGGAATAATGGATCCTTGATCGTATTGCTGTGGTTAGGCTTTGCCTTAATTTCTACCTTGTATTTGCGGATGCTTGCAAGTTGTTTAATCATAAGAGTGCACTTATATTAGTTAGAAGGTGTGCTAGCATAGATCCACGCACTCAACACTTATCAACACAAAACATGTTATCAATGTGGAATATGGCGAAAGCGCATGACTACCTCTCCATGTGTCCTCAAGAACGCTTTAGTCTTTATAAGTTCAGTTGCCAGGCTTATCCTTTGCTCAAAAGGATTGGGCCACCTGGTGCTTCTCAGCACCATTTACTTTTCTTGCTTTTGTCTTATTGTTGCTTATACCGAAAACCCCTAAAAAGTTATCTTTCAGTGCTTGCAGTTATTCCTTGTCCAAAGTCACTTATCAATACCTTTCGCTCCTCGTTGGGTTCGACACTCTTACTTATCGAAAACGCTGTAATAGATCTCTTACGGTTGTGGGTCATCATGCTTGCATTGTTGTAACATCCCAATTTTCTAAATTCGGATGTTAATAGATCATCATATGCATCTCATGCTGTTTCCGCATTTTTCTGGAGTTTTAAAATATTTTTAAACATTTTTCAACACATGGCAGTTCGCTGGAGAGGATATATAAGGACTTATCCCCATTTTTAATTTGTTGGAAAATAGTTTAAAATATTTTTGGGAGACTTTTTAATTTTACTTTAGACTTATAAATATTTTCTAAAATTATTTTGGGAATTTATTTATGCTCCGGAAAAGTTTTGAAATCAATTTTCGTAGTTTTTGGGGTTTTTAAAATGCCAGAAAAGTATTTAAAAATATTTAAAAATAAGTTGCAAAGTTTTTATTTTTGTTTATTATTTTGGTAAAGCCAAAAATTCATTTTCATTATTTTAAAATATTGGCGAAGACGAATTTAAAAATAATTTTCCTGGATTTTTCTAAAACTATTTTGGGCCTAACGGGCCGCGCTATTTCTTTCCGCAGCCCGAATTTGAGTCTATTTCGGATTATTATTATTTTCGTGGATCGGGTTATTTAAACCCGCGGGGATTAGGGTTTACAAACCCGTAACCGTGCCGCCCGACCCGCCAAGTCGCCGCCGCCCGTCTCGCCGAGTCCGCCGCCGCCGAGGCGCCGCCGGGCCGCCGCCGCCATCCGCCAGTAAGCCGTCCACCGCTGCCGCTTGCGGGCGCGCGCGCCGCGCCGGGCCACCGCCGGCAAGCTCGCCGGAGCAAATCCATGGCGGCGGCCCTGTTAAAAAAAGACGAAAAAAAAATCCGGCCAGATCTGGATCCAAAATTTCCGTCAGGGACCCGATCGCGTTTTTCGCGTTATTTTAATTACGGATAGGCTCCTGTTTGCATATTAGACCCTGTTTTCGCGCTGTACCGTTTTTGCGAGTACTTTTTAACCGTAACTCGGAATCGAGTGATTCCGGTTGCGTTGCGACCGTGGTGAAATTTCCTAGCCAGTAGACCAAGTGTTACAGAAGTTTGAAGTTTTCAAATTTGAATCTCAAGCTGATCCAAATTTGAACTTCCGACAGCCGTAACTTTTTACCGGTGCGCCCGTTTGCGCCGTTTCTTTTTGCGTTGGTTTTATTTTTACAAGAACTTTAAGTTTAGCTACTGTTAGGCAAGTTTTTCTACTGTTCTGTGAATGTTTATTACTGTTTGAGCATTTTTGTATTGAACATATGATTGATTGGTGCTATGTTTGCTCGTATAGATTGTCCGGAGTGTGCCGCCTCGTTTTGTGAGGAGTGTGACCGTCAGGACCAGCAAGAAGGCAAGTGATACTTTGACCATACTCATACCTATATTTTCTATATGAATTATGTTAAGAATATCACCCTATTGCATGATAGGTAGTTTACTTTACTGTTGCTGTAAAACCAGTTAGGATAGCCACATGTCTTGTCTTGTCTACCGTAGATCGACCTAGCCGTGTTGTTGCTTTATTGCTATGCTTTGTAGACGTGGTTTGGGTTGTGAGAATTCATGGAGTGCATGTGAGCTATTAAATAAACTGTGTAGCAACTTTAATATAATAGAAATCACTTCTGAACGGGCGGGTTGCATCCCGGTAGTTGTGCCTCGGTTGAGGACAGTGCCGGGGTTAAATGCACCCAATGGTTGTTTGGTGGTGAACCGGGTGCGTCATGGCGAGTACCCTCTGACGCAGTGGGCGCCGTCCAGGCTCAAAAAGATCAGACATGCAATATTACAAGTAGCTTCCGTGTACAACCATTGGCTATATGAGCTCTGGCTTAGCACGAGTACGTTGTGGGGAACCTGGCCCTGGTAGCTAGCTGATGTAGATGTGTGTTAGGTGTACCGGCTACCAAAGGGTGGAGGGAACCTCTTCAGAAAGTCTTTGACTCAATCTTCGGGTTGATTCCAGTGGGGAACGTGTACAACCTCTGCAGAGCGTATAAAATTATCATGATTAGCCGTGTCCACGGTTACGGACGAACTTTGAGCAACTAGTCAGTACTGTTGATGAATGATCTTGACAGATGAACACTTAATAATAATTTGGTTGGGACAAGAGTAGCATGGGTTGCTGTGTGTTTCAGGTAGATTTCAACTTAAAACTTTGACTAGTATAGTTCAGGAAAAAAATTGGCTTTCAGCAAAACAAAACCAGAAGCCTTTCCTTTGACTTACCTTGCATGTAGTTGTAGGTCCTTTACATAAACTTTTCCGTGTCACTTGCCATACAAATCAGATGTACTGACCGTTGTCGGGCTGTAACCTTCGGTGTTGTAGGTTTTTCAGACGATCAGTAAGGTGCGTTTAGGGGTTGCGAGTCTACACTCAACATGTTCGCATGTGGCTGTTGATGGGACTCCACGTTACTTGCTTTTGCTTCCGCTATATTTATATTGAATAAGTAATGACTTGATAACTATAATACGAAGAACTTCTAGGAGATGCACCTGATAACTCCGTAATTAAGGAAGATGATGATGAGTATCGTACTCACCGTCACTTATGAATGACTGTCCAATACACCATACTTCATTCTATGGAATCTGAACTGTGAATGCATGTTAACCAACACGTATGACGTGCTAGGTCAACTTGAAAGCACTAAAGTCACAAATCAGAGTAATGGAATATGAGTATATGGACGGGGTTTCTTTCAACCATGGTGGAAGGAACAACCTGCTGAGAAAGTCACATGGAAAATGTATAAGATACATGAACACCTTGTGCATAACTTGGACTACTAAATGACTGGTTACTTTGCGATAGTTGGGGAGTTGCATGTCGGGACCCGGGGTTAGCGTATGTAATTCCAGTAACGATACAATCACATGGAGAGCCGAGGGCCGTACCCACTTGTCTAAGCAGACTAGGCCAAGCACAGAACGCTCTCGGAAAGCATCAAACGTGAGGCATCCCATCCAGGCTTGATGATCAACTGAGATGGGTCCTCAACGTCCGCTCACAAGTCTAAATGCTTATGGGTGGTGAATCCCATACTCATAGACAAGTCTCCTCAACCATGTTATCGATTGGATCCTAACTCTTACATAGACTTACTCCAGCCCGATCACTTAGTCGGGGTCTAGGGCGGGCTCGATCATACAACAAAGTGTGCACGTGACAGAGTCACGAGCAATCGTATCGCGATGCCCCAAGCTGCGCACATCTAAGGGCCACTTGGTGTATAAAAGACCGCCAGCCAGATCACAACTAAGGTCTCGAAAACCCATACTAAGACATGCATGTTATAAACATACACACAGCACACATGCCTAGTATGAACAGCAGGTATCATCACATAACTCTACAAAGTACTTCTTTATTTACTTACACATAGAGTATACAAAGATCACATGTCTGTGATCAACATTACATCATACAACGGAAGCAAATTAGGTCTGAGTACAGACAAGTTTAACAAATGGCTTAGAGAAGCCTTGTAAACAAACATGCCCTTCCACGAGGGACCAGACTGCTGTCTGGGACTATGCTAACTTAGTCAACGTCGAGCTTCACGAAGGTGACTCCATCGGGGTCCGGTTTCTCATCTAAAACATAGAATAAGAAAACGTGAGTACAAAGTCGTACTCAGCAAGACTTACATCAGAACTATACTAGTCATGCTCAAGTATCAGGGTAAAGGAGGTGGGGTTCAACCTGCAGAAATGCCAGCTTTGACTTGGCTAACCCTGAACTACGAATACCAGACTTGAGGTAAGAAGCGTACACGAGTCCACTACATCTCCAACCAATACACCACTATGGTTACTTCCTCGACTTCCCCACGAGGAAGCACACCATAGAACTCACGCTTATCTTGCGGATTTTATCAGTATCCATTCAAGTAGTCTAATAATCAGGTACAGGTTCCAAGTAGTCCATAACCGCGGACGCGGCTATTCGAATAGTTTTGTTAACCTTGCAAGGGTGTAAGCTACACACACATGACCATCGGTTACCGCCAGGTCTCGCCACCGTTCAAGAGGTGACAACGAGGATGTTCACCACGACACTTCGCTCACAACCGGTCGATTCCAGGAGTCGACTATCTGAGTTTTCCTCCGCTCGAGAGCCCGGCCGGATCAACGAAACGGACTCAAACAATGTAAGTGACCGAGACGCCACCTCTGGCAGATGGTTTTCCTGCTTCACAGGTGCACCCACATATCTATATGATGCAACCATTTCCTTCGTTCTTTTTCTATGCACATGTCGAATGGAAAGCCCGAACTAATGTGACTCCTGGACGTCGACACGGATCAAGGTACTAGGCCGAGAGGGGTCAATGAGCCCAATGTGTGGTTGTACTCTTTGTCTTGGATTACCATACAAGAACTCGGTGCTTAAGGCGGTGTTCAACGAGACAACCCACTGTGTACTCCTACACAGCCTCTCATCGTTCACCTTGTATTAGGGTGGATTCACCGACACAGTTTCACTTTCATCAACACCATGCTCACTATCATCCCGACTCACATCAAAAGCAACCTCATGTAACACTAAGCATGCAATAAGCTATAACAGTTGCAGGGGCCTCATGATATCAATCAACTCCTATGTCAGCTAGGATTGTGGTTTGCTTACTACTGTGACAAGATGATAGGTCATGCATCGGATATGGGTTCAACTATGCGGTAGAATCGATACAAGATGATCTCCTAAACATGCATAAGCGAAACTGAGAGGGAATTGGGATTTTATAGACATGATCAATGGGATTTTCTTGCCTTGCTGACGAGGTTCACACACGGTGTCTTCAACGAAGGGGGTGGCTTCGGGTTCCGGCTCCACTTCTATCAACAACATGACAATCATAGGATCAACATAATGTACAATGCACAATCACATGAATAAGATTGTAATGGTGATGTTCAAGGTACTGATGTGTTGAGCATTCCATTTAAAAGGAGTATATTGCATTTGAAATGCAAATTCAAACTCCATTTGATTTATCGATGAATTTCGAATGCATTTGAATGCATGAAGTTCATTTGAAAAGGTTGATCATGAAGTGATGTTGTAAAGGTGAGGTAAAGCCCCTGATGTGTGGATGAATCCATCTAATTGAAGTGTGTTGCAAAATCATTTGCAAATTTACTCCAAATTTGAATTTGAAAAGGATCCATATGCATGTTTGCTACTGTTCACCCATTTTAAAATGGTCAAACATAGAAACAAGTTGCATATTCATGATCCTTGTATGTTTCTGATAATTTTAGACATATTATTTGTCTAATTTGGAGTTAAAATGAATTTTCTATGAATTATTGAAGTTTTGGGTATTTTCTGGAATTTCTGGAATTCTTTAATTCTTTTAAACCATTTATTGCATCAGCATGATGCAAGCATGACATCAGTGGGGGGCTGACATGTGGGGCCATGTTGTCAGTGGCTCTGGGATTAATCCCGGTTTAATTTAAACTGTGTTTAATTAGAAGGGGGGCCTGGCCCACCTGTGAGTGTGTTTAGGGGGGGGTAAGGGGGATTAACCCTTAACTAAACCGCCCACCGGCGGCTAACCGGCGGCGGCCACTGCGCACGGCGGCGACACGGCGGGGTGGCCCTCCGGCCACAGTTTGGCACGGGGGAAGCACGGGGAGATGCCCCTTGCTCGCCCGCATCAAGCCATGGGCTCGGGGAAGGCCGGGAGTGGCCGGAGCCTCGCCGGCGACGAGCTCCGTCGAGGCGTGCTCACGGACGTGATGCAAAAGGGTGACTGGGGCACGGATACAAGATGGGAAAGAGGGGAAAAGAAGTGGAGCTCACCGCAAATGCGATCGTGACCTTAGGGTTGCAGGTGAGGGGCTGACGGCTGCGAATTTTCTGGCGAGTCCTCGCGGGTCCGGCGGCGTGTCGAGGTCGATTCCGGCGGCTCGGGAATGACTAGGCCTCCAATCCGCTTCTCAGTGAGGGAGTCGACGACGGGGAAGACGTGGGACACGTCGGCGCGGCTCCTCAACGGCGATGGCCACGCCGGACCACGACGGTGCTCTGCGGTGGCGCTCGGGTCTTCTTTGGCGGCGAGGAAATCAACGAGAGGAGAGCGAGAGAGAGAGCAGCGAGTGAGGGGATGGAGGAAGGAGCTTTCCAGGGCCTTCTCCAGGCGAGGAGATGAGGAGGGGAGGTCCTAGATGGCTCGGCAGCCGCGGCATGCTCGCCACGGCGGCGAGCTGCCTGCTCTGGCGTCGGCGGGGAAGACGACAAGGGGGGAGTCCAGTGGGTTGGGCCGGCTGGGGGCTTTAGTTGGGCCAGAATGGCCAGGGGGGGTCTTTTCCTGTTTTTGTTTCTGTTTTTTTCCTTTTCTGCCTTTTGTTTTGCTCTGGTAAAAATACCAAAACATTTTGTAAAAATGCCCAACTAATTTTATAAATACTAGGTGACCAGTAGCTAGTCACTCATAACTTTTGGGCATTTTTGAAATTCAATATATTTTGAATTTCAATTCAAATAGGGTCAAATTTAATTTCCAGGGAACCTTTTGAATTTTTGAATATTCCATGGGCATGGGAATGAACCCAAACCACTTTTAAAATGATCAGCATCATTTATAGGAATTTTCCAAATGTTCAAATGATTTTCGGAAAAATATTTTTATCTAGCCATTTGAATTAATTTCTTTAGGGCTTTCTGCTTTCCCCATTTTTGATTTTCTTTTGAAATTTTTACATGATGCAAAGGGGCACTCAAAACCTAGCACTTACCCTAGTTGGGGTTCTCACATTGCATCCGCTTCCTCGCAGCTACAAAGACCATGTCTAGACTATGTCATGAAGGAGAATTGTTCACCTTTCATGAGATCATGGTCAAAGTTGAGAACTTTAAAGGTAGAACCAATGCAGGAATAGTCATTGAAGGAGAAAGTATATTTGATATACGAGTTATAAATGTCTTTCCCCACAAAACACTAATTGCGGTTGATTAAGTATTTGATGCTTGAACATACTGCTTGAGAGTGGCTTGGAAGGGATGAGGTGACAATGTGTGCTAACGGTAATCAAGATAGTTGATGGTCGACAACACTCTCCCTCTACATCTATCAATTGATTAATAATTTAATATATGAATAAATTTATGATCGTTTGAATGTGAACTTTATTAGTGTGCCTTGCATCTTGCGAAGACAATTATTCATATTAGTGAGAAACAAGCCAGTTTTTCTCCTTTTATGAATGATTTCTTTTATGGTCACATTACGATTATGAATGAGTTATTCTTATATTGATGATAGTAGTTTGATCATTTATAAGAAATATTGTAATACCAAGAATTATCCAGACTTAATAATGACACTACAGTTTAAGTCATGAATGGTATGATGATGTTTTGAGATAATTGATCTCTTGACACATGCAAACCATGCCTCTTTAGGTGAGATGACTAAAAGCTCGCGTTCTGGTAAAACAGAGTGTGTACTGATTGTTGAAATATCATACATTGTGATGTATCGTATATCAACATGTAGTGGATTTCATTATTTTGTGAACTTCGTATGTGGACTTAGATGAATATGTGTATTCACTAATGAAACACGAGTCTGAAATGATTTGATATGATCAAAATGGATTTCAGAGTGAAGATGGATATTAAATTAACAAGAAAGACAAGTCTCTATGATCTGATCAAAGTGACAGATGGTTTGAGTTAGTCTTGGGCATAAAGACTTGTGAAAGTTGTTTCACAAATTACAATGCTTGGACACTTCAATATTGTTTATGTGCGTGAACATCATAATCATACTCTATTGAATAGTGTATGGTATAAGTTATCTCTTACCGAGTTACGTTATTATTGTTTAAAGTTATTAAATTGATATGCAAACTCTCACTTCCGTATAGGGAACCATCTGAGTTCGTGGAAACCAACACTATATATATCATGGTGTGTCATGGTTTCTATGAAGCCTTATTTATATGATAAATCATCTTTGTAGTGTATCCTTAGTCAACTATGGATGCATCTTCCATAACTAGAACCAAAGGAGGAAAACTTGTATTGCTAAGTTTGGTGTTTGTCAAGAATTGTTCTTGAAAAATGTGGTAATGGAAGAAAAGTAAAAGTTCAACCAAGGTGATTGACCTTGCCTCCAAATGTCAGAGTAGCGTAGCAGAATATGTTCCAGAAGCAAGACTCTACATTTAGAGGAGAAACTGATGATAATGATCTTGATGTTTCGATGGAATATTTTACGGAGAAAAGTAGGGTTCAAGAATACATGTTGCCCCTTGTGCAGAATGATATTCATGATTCACTTGTCAAGTTAATGGAACAAGACATACCTACGAACTACGAAGAAGCGATGGTGGACCTAAGTACGAGATATGACTATGAGTCATGAAATCCTATATTGAGTTTCATTTAAGATTGCTTGAATCTTATCAAGTAAGGAGGTTACTTGATATTCCCAATAACTTTATGGTTATAAGGAATGAATGTGAACATCAAAGAAGACATCAAGATTGATTTGTCACAAAGAATGTCTCTGACAAATTCAATAGGTTGACTACAACATGTAGCAATGCTTGAGTCAATGGGATATTCACTACAATTGATCCAAATTGTTATCAATACTGTGACTTCCTCAAATCCTGCATTTGAATAAGTGTTGTAATTGGTACAACAAGAAGGTTTTGAAAAACATATGGATACTAGTGTCTCGTAACCGGGATTCTCGACTTGATTAATGATCAAAGGATTTTGGACTTAGCCAAAATATCGAGGAAACATGCATTTGCATGAAACTGAGTGGGAGCTGAATAGTTTCCTAAACTTAATATGTGGACGACATATTTTGAGTGGAAGCTATGGGAGTATTATCCTAGTCGTATATGTGTCTGACATATCTGAGTGGGAGCTATGTGGATGTTATCCTTACCTGATATGTAACTGACATATTTGTGGGAGATATGTGAGTGTTATCCTGAACTTAATATGTGCAAGACATATTTTGAGTGGGAGCGTGACAACATTCTCATATATGGATAACATATTGTGAATGGTGTAGTTGGTATTAATGATTTTTTGAATCTTGCATAAATGAAGATGAATAAGTATTAAACATTAAGTCAGAATACTTTCCTGGATAAGATTCTGAAGGAGTTCAGAATGGGACAAGTCAAGAAGTAGTTCTTACTTCTATATCCAAGAGAAGTGTCGAGTACAAGAACAATGGTTAATTAAATGAAATAAATGGATGTGCTGGATCCTCTATGCCTTTGTCATAGGTTCTTTCATATAAAACCGGAGTTATGTACTCAACATAATGTGACCCAAGTTCTTAGTAGTAAGAACATGTTGTGATATGATTTATTAGTAAATCATTAAACAAAGAGTTAAGTTTATCCTTCAGTATCTGGAGAGAACTGAGGGTACATCTCAAATTTGTGAAGGATAGTGGACTTGACCATAAATGTTATGCTGGTTCAAGTTCTGACACTAACCTAGAAAATTGAGATATCATACTAATGAATGCCTAAGTTGAAAGAAACATGGTTATACATCAAAGTTGCATACGATGCACTAAGGAATAATTCTACATTGATGTGGATACTTTAGAAGTGGCAAGAGTTATATTATGGCTTAAGAAGTTGGACTTCTGACTAAGTGAGTTTTTAGTGTGCATGACTAAGTTAAGGTTCGCGTGATACAACGGACGTCATTGCTGAAACACAGCGAACGAAGGCTCACTCTACCGCCATATATATACCTCATCATTATAATGGATAATGAAGGAATGTCAAACTAGGTGACATTAATGATTTGCAATAGACATACGGATCTGAATGGTTTAGACCGTTGATACAACCTTTTCCACAAGCAAGCATGATCTATAACCATATAGATGATATGGAGTTATGATCCACAGAAAATGCAGCTAGATTATTTGTACTCTAGTGCAAGTGGGAGACTGTTGGGAATGTGCCCTAGAGGCAAATAAAATATGTTTTATTGAGCATATTCCATTAGTTCATAATACGTTTTATACTATGCTATAACTGTATTAAGCGGAAACCTTAATACAGGTGTGGTATACAAACAACCAGGTCCCTAGTTAACTCTAGTATACTAGTCTATTGGGCGATTGATGATCAAGGTTTCCTAATCATGAGACAAATAAGTATATTATCAATGGAGTCGTATCATTGAGATAATGATATGATGGACATACACCCACCAGAAGTGTTGCGATGTGATCGATACGTCTCAAACATATCTACTTTTCCAAACACTTTTGCTATTGTTTTGCCCTCATTCTTGCATGATTTGGACGAAACTAACCCGGACTAACGCTGCTTTTAGCAGAGCTGTCTGTATGGTTTTATTGTGCGCAGGAAAATGGATTTTTGGACGTCCCAGAAAAATACCAGAAAATCCACGTACCCGAAGGAGCCAGATGCCAGAAGTGGGACCAGAGGGGAGCCCAGGGGGGCCCAGGCGCCCCCTGGCGCGGCCAGGGGTGGGGCCGTGCCCTCTGGCCGCCTGGGGGCCTCCCCCCTCCTCTGGTTCCCTACCGAAGCTCCTATTTATTCCCGTGACGCGAAAACCCCAGAACAGAAGCCGTTTTCCCAATTCTCGTCGCGGAGCCGCCGCCACTCTCTTTTCTTCTCCGGGAGGGCTAATCTGGAGGTTGTTTTGGCCTCCGGAGAGGGGAGATCATCGCCATCGTGATCATCATCGGCACTCCATCCTCCCTCCATGACTTCTCCATCCATGTGTGAGTAATTCCCTGCTGTAGGCAAAGGGGATGGTAGGGATTGGATGAGTTAGATCATGTAATAGTTTATCAGATTGTTGGGGGCATGTTGCCTATCATCTAGATTGGTGTTTATCATCTTTGCTTCAACTTGTTGCTCTTAATTCTTGTCACTTTGGGCCCTAGTGCCATGATTTCAGATCTGAACCCTTTGTGTTTTCATGAATATATTTGTGTTCTTGATCTTATCTATGAGTTGTATGCACCTGTTATAGTCCGGAACCGGCGATACCAAAGGTGACAACTTGGGACACCAAAGGGGATGGACTATAATTTGAGGATTCCATGTATCCATTGATTGTTAATGCTTTGTTCCGGTGCTCTTTGACAGGAGCACCGTAATCTCCATAAGTTCCTTTTGGCCCCGTTCGTAACGGGATGGTAGGACAAAAGATGTTGTGCAAGTTCTTATTGCAAGCACGTACAACTACCTGTGGAATACATGCCTGATGTTTGATTTATGCCTAGATGATCTTTTCTTTTCTGTGTGCCTTGCCCCAAGTTGATTACATGATGTGTCTTATCCATGCAGCGCCCAACCATCCATCTCCCTAGCCTACAATATTTTAATTCTGCTGGTTACTAGTTGTTTACTTTTGCTGTTTTACTATTACCGTTTCTATCATCACTTCCATATAACAGTTGCTATTAATATATTGTTGCAAGTAAGTGTATCTCAGGTGCGGTGGAATTGACAACTCCACTGTTAAAGCTTGTGGATATTCTTTGGATCCCCTTGAATCGAATCAATAAATTGGGTTATCTTACCCGCGAAGACTATCTCGATCCCCTGCAGTTGTGGGTTATCAAGCCTGTTTTCTGGCGCCATTGCCGGGGAGCATAGCTTTTTCACAAGTCTACTTGAAGTATTTTACCTTCTGCAATTTATCCTCTATGGGTAAGAAAGAAGACCCCAAGGTCCCGATCTTACCATCCCGTACGAGAAAAGGTACTGTCCTGAACACTAGTGCTACACTTGATTCACCTTCAGTTATGAGTAGGTTTGCTTCACCGCCACCATATGATGCCTCTACTGAATCTGTTACTATGTCTGATACTTTTGATGATGCTTATACTACTCTTGATGATATTGGTTCACTTAGTCACGCTCTTGAGAAACAGATTGCTGATGCTGCCAAGAAATCTGGGATTGAAATTCCCGATACTTGCTATCCTTTTGATGGGACTTACACTTATCCTGATTTGAGTAAACTCAAGGAGAGACTCTTTGATGATGATTATATTATACTTGATGATGATTTATACAGGGAGCTAACAGAGTTTGACGACTCTGACCCTGATGCTATTAAGAAGCTGCTCGAAAAACATTCTCTGAAGAACAAGACCGTACCTTATCCTACTTTTGCTACGTCTCCTATATGCATCAATGATCCTGATTATAATTTCTCTGTTGATCTTTCACTTATATCTATGGTTGAATCTGACCCCTTTTATGGCAGAGAAAATGATGATGCTATTGCACACCTGACCAAACTCACTGAGTTGGGTGGCTTGTTTACTACAGATGAGAAGATACGAAACTTCTATGTTAATAAGCTTTTTTCCTTTTTCTTTAAACGAAGGTGCTAAAGCTTGGTACGATGCACTACCATGTGGTTATATTAGCTGTCCTCAAGACTTAGCTCAGTCTTTTGTTAATAAGTATTTTCCTGCTCATATGCAACATGCTGCTTTACGATTTTTTTTAACTTTAAACAGTTGCAGGATGAGAACCTTCCTAAAGCTTGGGGGAGGTATTGCAGTCTGATCCAGGCTAGACCGGGACATGGAGTCCCTAAGAATGAATTGATTGATATATTTTATGCTGGTCTAACTGATGAATCTAGATCCTACTTGGACAGTTGTGTTGGTTGTGTTTTCAGGAAAAGAACACCGGATGATGCAGAAGAATTAATGGGAAAGATTGCTAAGAACCACGAAGATTGGTCCGTCCCTGAACCACCTCCACCACCAAAGAAGAGGGGCATGCTTGTCCTAAGCCCCGAAGACATGCAAGAAGCAAAGAAGTCCATTAAAGAGAAGGGTATTAAAACTAAAGACGTGAAGAATCTACCCCCTATTGAGAAGTTGTGTGAACCTACCACTCACCCTCCTATGGTAGAGGTACACTCTCTTTTAGATTTCAATGCAAGTGACATTCCTCATGGTAAGCCTCCTGATCAATGTTTAGATGAGCTTGATAATTTTATTATGAAGCAAAATCACTTTAATGAGAGGATACAAAATCAGTTGCATGATAATTCCCTTGCTATCAATAGTTTGCTTGATGTCCTAGGTAGAACAGTTAATGATGTTAAATGTCTTGTGAAGCATTTTCATATGGTTCAAACTCAGCTTGATCAAATTTCTAATGTGCAAAAAGATTTTCTTGCTAATAATGCCAAACAGGATATACAGGCCTTCGGGATTAAAACCCGAGGGGGGAACTAGCACTCAAGATCCTCTCTATCCGGAGGGTCATCCTAAGAGGATCGAGCAGGATTCTCAAATACAGGAGGAAGAAATTGTTAGCTCTCCAAAGAAGAAGAAGAAGAAGCACAAAGAGGCTGACAATTCCATTGATCCAAATAGTATATCTACCTCCGATGCTGAGACTGAAGACGGTGCTGAGCCTGAAAAGGATGGTGAAAAGAATGATCCACCCGAAGTTCAAGAAGAAGAAGCACCCGACAAACGCAAGAAATACACTAGAGAAGATTTTATCGCAAGAATACAAGGGAAGGAAAGAGAACCATGGGTGCAGAAACCCATGCCCTTTCCAGGTAAGTCTCTCAAAACCAAAGAAGAAGAGCATTACAATAAGTTTTGTGAGTGGATGAAACCTCTTTTTCTTCAAATTCCTTTGACTGATGCTATTAAGTTACCTCCTTATTCGAGATATATGAAAGATATTGTTACTAATAAAAGAAAAGTTCCTAATGAAGCGATATCTACTATGCTTGCTGATACGTCCCAAACGTATCTATAATTTCTGCTTGTGCCATGCATGTTTTGTGTGACTTTGCCATGTTTTGCTTGAACTTTCATACACTTTTGAGCATATTTGGACTAACCTATTAACTCAGTGCACCCAGTTGCCAGTTCCTGTTTTCTGCTGTTTTGTATTTCAGGTTTTCCGGCCATTAAAAGTGCTCCAAAAATTCCGGAAAAATTATATAAAAAATCAGCGTCCCGGAAGCCTCCGGAAACACCAAGGAAGGAAGGGAGGGCCACCACCAGGACTCCAGAAGGCTCCATGGCGCGGCCCAGCCCTAGGCCGCGCCAGGCACCCTCCTGGCTGCCTGGTGGCCCCTCTCGGTGCCCCCTTTGGCCCATATTTTTACCCCCGAGGAGGAAATCCCTAATATCGAAGTACTTTTTCCAGAAGCGATTCCGATCTCCGCCGCCATCGAAAACTAGCTTCGGGGGTCACCAGGAACCTGCTCCGGCACCCTGCCGGGGAGGGCCTTGGCCCCCGGGGCCATCTTCATCGACTCTCCTTCCCCCATGATGCTTCTTGAGTAGTTCCTCCTTGGACTACGGGTTCTTGGCAGTAGCTATGTGGTATTCTCTCCCCCTAGATCTTCAATACAATGTTCTCATGAGCTGCCCTACATGATTGAGATCCATATGATGTAATTGGTGTTGTGTTTGTTGGGATCCGATGAATTGTTACCTAGTTCAGTCCTAAGAGGTTTATGAATTATTGTTGCTGCAATTTGTTGTTCTTAATGCTTGTTACTAGTGCACGAGTAGCATGATCTCAGATCTGAGCACGTTATGGTTGTATGATTATAATTGTTGTTCTAGATCTTATCTACGGTTGTATGAACCTATTATAGTCCGGAACCGGCGATCCCAATGGTGACAGCTTGGGACACCAAAGGGGATGGGCTATAATTTCAGGATCACATGTGTTCATAGAGTGTTAATGCTTTGTTCCGGTGCTCCGCCGCAGGAGCACCTTAATCTCCATAAGTTCCTTAAGTGGGCCCGTTCGTAGCGGGATTGTAGGACAAAAGATGTTGTGCAAAGTTCTTATTGCAAGCACGTACAACTACATACGGAACACATGCCTACGTTTGGTTCTCAGACTAGGATGCTCTAGTTTGTTCTTTGGCTAGAGTTGGTGCAATTCTGTCAATTGCCCAACTGTAATTTGTTCACCCAGCACCTTGTTCTTTGCCTAGAGAGGTACCACTAGTGAAACCTTGAACCCCGGTCCATCCTTCACCTTCATTGCCTTCGGTGTTACTTTTACTTTCTTTGCTGCTCCTACTACTTTGTTACTACTTTTTGGTGTTGGTGATTGGGGAAGTCTTGAAGGCTACACCCGTCAACACACCGTTGCTACTTATATCTTGTCTAGTGCTTTTTCAGGTGTGGTTGAATTGACAACTCAACTGCTAAGGCTTATAAGTATTCTTTGGATCCCCTTGTGTCGAATCAATAAATTGGGTTACTCTTACCCGCGAATACTGTTGCGATCCCCTACACTTGTGGGTTATCACTTGCTAACTACTCTTTTAGTGGAAAGATTCCTGAGAAGCTTGGTGATCCAGGTATACCCACCATTCCTTGATCCATAAAGAATAATTATGTTAAGACCGCTTTATGTGATGTTGGAGCAGGAGTGAGTGTTATGCCCTTTTCTCTTTACAAGAGATTTTGTTTAGAAAAACTAATCCCTACAGATATCTCTCTTCAGATGGCTGACAAGTCAACAGCTGTTCAGATAGGTATTTGTGAGTATGTTCCCGTTGAAGTTGCTAATTGTTTAATCCTTACTGATTTTGTTGTGCTTGACATGCCCGAGGATGGGAGTATTTCTATTATTCTTGGTAGACCCTTTCTTAACACCGCAGGTGCTATTATGGATTGCAATAACGGAAAGGTTACTTTTAATGTGAATGACAAAGAACACACGGTGTATTATCCGAAGAAGATTGACAAGAGGCATGGCCTCAACTCTATAGAGAATATCGAGACCGTGAAGATAGGAGAATGGGATTGTCCTATACATGTGCACCACAAATAAAAAACCATCATGGTGGGGACAATGTCCATTAAAGTAAAGGTGCAATGATCACTTCATAAGGGGTGAGACTTTTTTCTCTATATATCGTCGGTTTGTTGGTATGAATTGATCAACCTTGCTAGTAAGCATGTTTTATATAGGCAAAAAGTGGAGCTTGTTATGTTTTCATTTGCTTTAGCTTTAATTCTCCTTGTTGTACCAAGTTTATATGTTTTTGAGACTTCACAATTCTAATCACTGCTTCAAGTTTTCAGAAAGTTTCGCAGCTTTTTGAACTTCGAAAAAATTTCAACAGTGAAGTTGTCAGAAAAATTCCATAAAAATTATATTAAAAATTTCCATGCCGGGAGTGACCCAGGGGCACCTGGGGCTGACCAGGGGGGCCACCAGTGGCCCAGGCGGCCAGCTGGCGCGTCCTGGCCCCTGGCCGGGGCCCACATGGCAGCCATCCAGGTAAGTCTTCTTCCTCCTCCTTCCTCTCTCTCCAAAAACATGAGTTCTACACTTTGTTCTTGTGTTCTTGCTGCCCTCCGTCCAGAATTTCGATATCTCTCTACGACCCATCATTTGAGCTGAGATTTTGCGCAAATACTCCCTGGTATGTAACTCCTTCATCCCTCCAATTAGATTTTTTATTGGTGGCCTCATTTGTGAGTATTTAGTAGCTCTTGGTGCTGTTCATGTGAGCTTGCATGCTTGTGTAGAAATTTATTTTTCAAGTTTTGATGCAAGTTTATGCCTTAGGTAAGTGAGTAGAGTAGTTTGCCTCAACTCACTTTTTTTAAATCCTTGTTTTTGTGAATTGTAATTTTTTTTCCAGAAATGAGTTTCTTTGGAAAAGCAAAGGGGTGGCTTGGGAAGAAGAAGCCCGAGCGCTCCGATCGAGTCACTAGAGCTGCAGCTTCACCCTCAGCAATCAGGGTGAGCTACAATGAAGATCATGTGCCCCTGGAGCCGTTGGAAGAAACAAACCCAGCATGCGCAATGATGTATCCGTGCGATGATTTTATTACAGCTGCAAGAATTAAGGAGGAATTTTATGGCCTTTGTGCCAATGCAGTTTTGTGACATAATAGGTGTGCCGAACGCTGGTCAGACAGCTAAGATGACCATGCAGCCTTCCGGGTTGATGAACCTTTTCAACTCCCTTTGCTGCCAGGAGGAGACCGATATTCGGCGCACGAAGATTTCCAGCATCTTGTTTCCACACCTCAGGTATTTTGCGTATTTTATTGCTAGAGGGGTGTTACCTCGTGACAACACGAGCAACGGTTCTGCACCAGACTTCGCCATTTATGCGAACGCCCTCTCTGGTAAGAATGAGTATATTGTGGGTGCCTTGATTGCTAGGCGCCTTGTTACAAACAGTAACAAAGGCGATTTATATGGTGGCGTTTACGCCACACTTATCCTTGAATCTCTTGAGCGCACCCCGCATCCTGATGATGTTCCCTTTTCATACGCGAGTCTCGATCTTGCGGCTATGAAGAGGCATAAGTTTGTTACCATGACTTCTCAGCTTGGTAACCTTGATTATATTTTGAGATTTGAAAGGACTATTACTCGTGAGATCCGTCTACCTGCACCACTTTTGTCTGATAACACTCGCAGGAACGGATGGTCCTTCAACGAAATACAGTTCGATGAGTTCTTGGCTAATTACCAGCCGCATAAACCCATGGAGGGGGTTGTGCCCGACGAGGAGGATCATGGTGAGTTGCCACCCTTCCAGGGAGAGAACTTCACCGAGCATGGCGAGGGATCTTCTTCCACTTGGAGCGCAGGACCTTCCTCATGGGAGGATCCGAGGGCTTTGGTGTACGCACCGAAAGGCTCATACGACTCCTGGACTTACCCTTACCCCGGAGCAGGAGGCTCCTGGGGGCAGTAGCTGCTACCAACTTAGGCCAAAAGCCTAAGCTTGGGGGAGTACGTTCCCTTCTCACCTTTCCATTGTATTATCCATTTTTATTTTTGTTTTCTTTGATCTTTTCGAAGTTTTTTCCCGTTCTTCTTTGTTCTTTTATTTTGCAAAAATAACAAAAATATTTCTCTTTTTCTTTTTTTTCTTTCATTAAATCTTTGAAAAATCCAAAAAACATTTTCTTTTCTCTCTTTAGTTTGCTTTGTTGCAGAGTTCAGCTCGAGTCCGTGATGGCATTTGCACTTGATTATATTTTCATACGTTCAATCGTGCAAGTTACAAGGCAGTGATGACGAAGATCGACGAAAGGGATGCAACAAGGAAAACTGGTATGAACTCTTTTTGTTTCTACTTTTGTACATATGCTTGTACTTATGATTTAGAGACCAGCTTGTAGCAACATAGTGCTATGTTTACAATGTTTTCCCAGTGTTCATGCTTTCCTTGTGGGCAATTCCAAATAGCTAGAGTTCATAATGTGTTATTGGAATGATTTACATGCATTGCATTGTTCATAGTTTGGCATACTGAAGTGGTATTTCCCTTTGGAGAATTCTTGGATTGACTTGGCACATGCTTACACATGTTTATGACTGAAAAGTCTACTATGCCTTGATGATCTTTGAATTTCAGAATAGATGTATCATTTTCATGCCCAATTCAATGTTACTTTGTCGCTCTGCATGATTATGACTGTTATTGCTCTCTAGTTGGTCGCTTCCCAGTCTTTTGCTAGTCTTCGCTCGCACTAAGCGGATTTCTGCTTGTGCATCCAAAATCCTTGAAACCAGTTTTTCCATATGAGTCCACCATACCTTCCTATGAGGTATTTACCGGCCATCCTAACGAAGACTTTCTTGTACCATCTCGAAATTATTCAAAAGCTCTCCTGTTTTGTGCCTCTGTTTTAGCTCATGAGGAAGTAGTAGGTAATTCCTGACCGTCTTATGTTAGACATGTTTTATTCCGGGATTGCATGTCTAATCTGCAAACCCCAATACGAGAAGGGATTGGCATGAGTGCGCCCAGCTCGCAAAAGATAATCACAACCAACAAACCTCCTTCACGCTTTGTCTATGAGAAATCAGAAAACTTTGGCAGTGATAAACAAAGGAGATTAAGGGGATGTGACCGTCTCCATCTTGGGAGCCGTTCCTCGAAACATGTCTAGCGTAAGAGGCGATTGAGTTGTCTACTAGCATTCGTTGATGAAGCATGCATATCCCAAAACACCTTTTATCTCTGTTTTCAAAACCAAGAGCTCTGGTACAAGTTTAGTCTTTGCTTCCATCCACGGGTTTTAAACCTTACTATCAAACTCCACGGTTCGAGAGTCTCCACCTTCTTTCTTCAAAGCACCAACTAGGAGAGCATAATTGTCATTTTGAGTCTAATGTGCATTGTCCCAAAGTATTACATTGTCTTTTGCATGATTGTGGTATTATTTATTCTGAAGTTCTTATTTCTAGTCTCCTTTAAAACTCCAGAGGAGTTTCTGCATTTATGTTTTGCTTCACTCATGGAGGCTAGAAAAATACCACTCTAGTATGTTCAAACTTTGTGCATTGTAATCCTGTCTTGATTTTCAGTAGCATATTATTTGCTTTTAGTTGTTTGAGATTGATCACTTGAAAGAAGGATTGCTTCGTGCATTGTCTTCATAGCATTCTTTTGATACTTTCTAAATTCTTTTCGTAGTACATGCTTATATACATCTATTGAAGCAAAAGAGTTTGTCAAAGTTTTCTTTGTCGCGTTTAGTTCGTTGTACTGAATTGCTTGAGGACAAGCAATATGCTAAGCTTGGGGGGTTGATACGTCTCAAACGTATCTACTTTTCCAAACACTTTTGCTATTGTTTTTCCCTCATTCTTGCATGATTTGGACGAAACTAACCCGGACTAACGCTGTTTTCAGCAGAGCTGTCTGTATGGTTTTATTGTGCGCAGGAAAATGGATTTTTGGACGTCCCAGAAAAATACCAGAAAATCCATGCACCCGAAGGAGCCAGATGCCAGAAGTGGGACCAGAGGGGAGCCCAGGGGGCCCCAGGCGCCCCCTGGCGCGGCCAGGGGTGGGGCCGTGCCCTCTGGCCGCCTGGGGGCCTCCCCCCTCCTCTGGTTCCCTACCGAAGCTCCTATTTATTCCCGTGACGCGAAAACCCCAGAACAGAAGCCGTTTTCCCAATTCTCGTCGCGGAGCCGCCGCCACTCTCTTTTCTTCTCCGGGAGGGCTAATCTGGAGGCTGTTTTGGCCTCCGGAGAGGGGAGATCATCGCCATCGTGATCATCATCGGCACTCCATCCTCCCTCCATGACTTCTCCATCCATGTGTGAGTAATTCCCTGCTGTAGGCAAAGGGGATGGTAGGGATTGGATGAGTTAGATCATGTAATAGTTTATCAGATTGTTGGGGTCATGTTGCCTATCATCTAGATTGGTGTTGATCATCTTTGCTTCAACTTGTTGCTCTTAATGCTTGTCACTTTGGGCCCGAGTGCCATGATTTCAGATCTGAACCCTTTGTGTTTTCATGAATATATTTGTGTTCTTGATCTTATCTATGAGTTGTATGCACCTGTTATAGTCCGGAACCGGCGATCCCAAAGGTGACAGCTTGGGACACCAAAGGGGATGGAGTATAATTTGAGGATTCCATGTATCCATTGATTGTTAATGCTTTGTTCCGGTGCTCTTTGACAGGAGCACCTTAATCTCCATAAGTTCCTTTTGGCCCCGTTCGTAGCGGGATGGTAGGACAAAAGATGTTGTGCAAGTTCTTATTGCAAGCACATACAACTACCTGTGGGATACATGCCTGATGTTTGATTTATGCCTAGATGATCTTTGCTTTTCTGTGTGCCTTGCCCCAAGTTGATTACATGATGTGTCTTATCCATGCAGCGCCCAACCATCCATCTCCCTAGCCTACAGTGTTTTAATTCTGCTGGTTACTAGTTGTTTACTTTTGCTATTTTACTATTACCGTTGCTATCATCACTTCCATATTGCAGTTGCTATTAATATATTGTTGCAAGTAAGTGTATCTCAGGTGCGGTGGAATTGACAACTCCACTGTTAAAGCTTGTGGATATTCTTTGGCTCCCCTTGAGTCGAATCAATAAATTGGGTAATCTTACCCGCGAAGACTATCTCGATCCCCTGCAGTTGTGGGTTATCAGTGATCCACTCACATAGTTCGACATTGCGATAACTATAACGTAGTGACCAGATCCTTTGACCGTAATGATCATACGTAATTGTCATCTATGAGGAGACTTTGATTTGTATCCTACCGCCTGACTGAAATATGTTGGCCATAACGGTGCACTTTGGGTATTCCGAAATAGATGGTTGATGAGTGTACAAATAGATCAAAGTGGGATTTGTCCATCCGATTGACGGATAGGTACTCTGGGCCCACTCGATGATATTGCATCATAAGGTTTGCGCAAACATGTGACTAGGTCACGGAGTTGTAATATCACGGGAACGAGTAAACTTGTTTGTTGAGAACAAGGATGAACTAGGTATATTGGATACCGATGATCAAGCCTCGGACAAGCAAAGTACCGTAGGACAATGGGAACAGGCACATGGTTAACGGATCCAACAGTTATTGAAGTTCATTCGATGGAAGCGCAGGGCCTATCAAGGATTGTAACTAGGTCCAATTGATTATTCATTGATCAATGAGATTGTCTCGATCAAGTCTGTTGTTTCCCGGACCGTAGGGTGTTACACTTAAGGGTATTCCACGCAGTAAGGATAGATTCGGGATCACCGGAGAAATAGGAGAGAACACCGGAAATTGTTCCGGTGAAGGCCGGAAGTTGTTCTGGGTATTTTGAAAGGTTCAAAATAAATTTAATAATGTTTAATTAATGTTTTATTATTTAATTATCTGAATTAAATATTAATATAATTAAATATAATTAAAAATGAATCAAAAGGCATATAGGCCTCATAGGGCCCATTAGGGGAAGGAGGAGCCTCCCCCCTTGGGCCTTGGGCCTTGCGCCAAGGGAGGGGCCCACTCCCCCCCTGGTCGGCGCACCACCCCCCCCCCCTTGGTGGGATTAGTCCAACCTCGGGGAGGGATGAAGTTTCCCACCCCCCCCCCCCCTCAGCCTATATAAGGAGGGGTAGGGGTGCCCTTTTGATTCATCCAATAAATTCTCTCTTCCTCCTTTCTCCCTCATATGAGCGGACTCCCCTTGTATGGAGTCTGCACTAGGTTGGAGATTTCTCCTCCATACGCACGTCGTCGTGCTGCTGGAATCAGGATCCGAATCCATCTTCTTTCCGCTGCTCTACTGTTTCGGAGCCCGGAGGGACGTCGGGTATACTGTATGTGTATAATCCCGCGAGGCACTACACTTGTGGTGCTACTTCATCGTCGTGGCCGTATCGCAGCGTCTTCACCAACAACGTTCCGACGGGGACGTAATCCCGTCATCGGTCTCAAGGATCGGGTGGCTACTGGAGTCATCGTGGAGTTGCGCGGCATCGGGGATTGTCGGTACGACTACACCAACCACGTTCACGCGGGAACGTTTCCCGCTTAACGGACTACATACTGGTATGTGACCTATTTCCATCCGTTACTTGCATCGCCATAGCATAGTTCTTGGGATTGGGTATCGTAGGTTATGAAAAATTTGTGTTTTCTGCCCCGAACCCCAACAACCGCGCCAGGTGGCCGCCTGGGCCACCCCTGGCTCCCCTCTAGCCCCACTTGGGATATTCCCGAAGCTTCCTGTACGCTGATTTTTCCTGGAATTTTTCTGGCACTTTAAGTACTGGGAAAACCTGAAATACAGAAACAACAAACACAGGAACTGGCACTGGGGTGCACTGAGTTAATAGGTTATTACAAATATGATCAAAAGTGTATGGAAGTACATCAATATCATAGCAATATCACACAAAAGATGCATGGAGCAAGCGGATATTATAGATACGTTTTGGACGTATCAGCTTCCAAGGCTCGTCAGGCCCAGCAGTCAGGCATTCCAGTTCAGCCCGGTCCTGATGACAAGGACAATCAGCTCACTGGATACTCCTTTCCCATGGCCAACTGGCGCTTTGATGATGTGACGCCCCCAAAATCAGACCGTGTACAGTAATCATACACGCAAGGTACACGATCGAGATTCGGGACTCACGGTGAGATATCACAACACAACTCTACAAATAAAATAATACAAGGTGTTTAATACAAGCCAGGGGCCACGAGGGCTCGAATACAACAGCTCGAAAGCACAAGGTTAGCGGAAGCAAAAGTATCTGAGTACAGACACAAGAATACAAGGTTGCCTTAAGAAGGCTAGCACAAATAACAACAGATCGAAAAGGCGAGGCCTCCTGCCTGGGAACCTCCAAACTACTCCTGGTCAACGGGGAACTCAATGTCGTAGAAGGCATCGGGGATCTTCATGTTGCGGTGGTCGACATCAGGGATCTCCTGCTCCTGGACTCCAAGGCTCCCACGTCGACTGCAGCGGCCGATCAGGCAAAACAAAAAGGGGAAATAAAGCAAAGGTGAGTATCTAGCATACCCGCGAGTCTTACGTCTGCTACTAAGCATTTATGCATTGTATCAAATGGAAAGGGGAGGCTGTATATAGTGGACTGCAAGGTAGAAATCAGAATAAGGGTAAGAAGCTAGGCCTATCGAAGACTAGCATCTTCTGACGAGTCTTGCAGCACAAGGTGAGAACAACCAACAGTTTATATAAAGCATAAAGTAACAATGAAGCAGAAGTTGCTGCAGCATTGTATAATATAAGTTGTAATGATTAATAATAATAATGCCTCTGAGTTCCCCTCCTCGACTTCCCTGCGAAGAAGAAAACCCGGAACCATACAGTTTAATAGTAGTAGTTTGTAGTGGTAAGATCCAGGTTCAGCATAAAGCGTCCTGTTACCGTGGACACGGCTATTCGAATAGGTTAAACTCCCTGCAGGGGTGCACTACTGTTCAGCCTGCACGCTCGGATCTCCAGGGTGGCGGGAACCTTGTTAGGGAACACCCCACCGAGGCTATCCGACACATCGCAGTTCATCCTAGGCTCAGCAGAGAGGCCATCCGCCAGACTATATCCTATTCGCCAAGGGGTCTAGGTCCCTCACCCTTGCACGCTCCTGCACGGTACGAGACTGGCCGGTGAAGCAAAATCAAATCCAAAAACACCTGCTCCAGCAAAGAATACAAGACCGCTTCCCGGCTATCAGCCCGTGGTACTACTGACGTCTAAAGAGCTTTCGGACAAACTACGACGCAGGGGAGCCCATAACTCCGTATCCCACGTGAAGGTAGTTCGTACAGGCAGAGTCTCGCCGTTGTAGGTTCCCTAGGGCGTCTGCATTGATCCGTACTTGTTGCAGTTTATATATTTTGTATCCACGTCACTCCCCTGAGTGGCCACGACCCTGCTGTCTAATCCTAGCTAACAATGCGCACGGCTCACTGCTGAATATAATATATATATTTATAAGGCAGCATAGGATAAAGGACGGTACATCAAGGGGCGACAAAATCAGACTATGCAATTGAATAGGATTGTAACGTAGCAGCAGCAGTAACAATGCCTAGTGCAAGAAAGTACGGAAAGGTAGGCGATATCTGGGGAAGAGAATGGCTCTGCTTGCCTGGAAGCTCGACGGTACGGCTAGGGTCTACCGGAGAATAAAGGGGGGGAGAAACAGTAAATACAAAGAAATCATAGCAAACAAATGAATAGTATGACGTATGCAATGTTAACGATGTTCTAACGCAGTTCAATGCACGTTGCTCGGAGCGGGAATTCATCCGGGGATGAAATACCAGCTCCGGGTGATTAACGGACAGGGTGTCCGGAGGGGGAAGGGATCATGCCGGAGGTGTCGTGGACATCCGAAAAACGTGTTGAGCTATTCTAAACAACTTTCATGTTCAGAATAAATTCATCTGGATACTTTAACAGTATCGGACAAATCATCGGACAGACGGTCCGGAGGGGGACGGTTCGATGTTCGGTATGTTAGAGGGGTGTGGTTGACATACGAATAGCGTATCCGTATTCGTTATATTTTTCTGATCAATTTTCATGTATAAAGTTTTTGAATCTGACTTACGGTTTAAAAGATATTCAAATTCAAAGTTTAAATCATTTTAAATCAATTTCTGGATTAACTTTTATTATTAAAATAACATTATCCAAAACAGTGCATTTGACCAGGTCAAACCTGACAGAGGGGACCCACCTGTAAGGTTGACTGGTCAACTGACCAGTGGTTCCACCTGTCAGCCTCACCTTATCAATAAATCAATCTTAATAATTAAAAGACAGTAGGTCCCACATGTCATTGACTCAGTTTATAAATTGCAATTTAATTAAACTAATAACCCAGTGGGGCCCATGTGTCATGGACACATGTTTTCACTAATCTGTTTAATTAATCTAAAACATTATTTAGAGGCTGGGCCCACATGTAGGTGTCTTAGGGGTTAATCTCCTATTAACTAAATTCTCTAATTAATTAGGGGCACAAGGCCCACTTGTCATTGTCATGGGGGGTATTTCTTTTAATAGTGTTTAGCTTAAACAAAAAAATGGCCTTGGGCCCACGTTCCAGTGACAGAGAGAGGGGGGTTAGCCCGTGACCGGGGCAGGTGGGCTCGCCGGCGGCGAAGGGCAAGGTGGCCACCGTAGCAGGGGGCGAGCGGAGGGGGTGCGGACGGTAGGCTGGCGAGGCGAGCAGGGGCGCATACGGGAGGGAAGACTAGGGCCCGGCCGAGCATAAGCTCGTGGCCATGGCGGGCACGAGGAGCGCGGCGCGGAGGTGGCACGGATAGGGACGAGCGGGCACGCGGCCACGACTGCGGGGTATGCACGCAGCGTGGCCAGAACGAGGCCTGGGCACGGCCAGCAGCGCGAGGCGAGCACGGGAGCTCAATCCCGAGCTCTCACCAATGGCGGCCCGGGCGGGGCAAGCCCCCTACGATGGCGGAACGGCGAGGAAGACGGGGGGAAACGGGGGAGGCGGCTCACAGCGAGGGGAAGACGCGCTCGAGGAGGCCGGGGCATGGCGGCGACGACGAATTTGACGCCGGCTGTCGGCGACCGTGGTGGGGAGGAACGCCCGATTCCCGTCGAGGCGATGCGTCCGGGCTCGATTCGATGCACAGAGAGGACGCGGCCGTCGACGGGCGAGCGCGAGGACAAGCTGGTCGGGCCTGAGGTGGCCAGTGGTCGCGACTGCGCGCGACGGCGGCGGCGGCGGTCGTTGGGGGCACGGCACGGGTGCGCGCTGTGGGGGGAGAAAGCGGCGCGAGGAGGAGCAGGAAGATGACGGCTAGGGTTTCCAGTGGGAGGGCGCGCGGGGTGGCTCGGGGGCTTATCCCCTCCGGCAGCCGGCGGATGGCTGCCACGCCATGGCCGGAGCCATGGATGGGCGCCACGCCTATGCCCATCCTGTAGAGAGGAAGGAGAAGGCCCCAGGTGGGCTGGGTCGTGGTTGGGCCCTGCCCTAGGCGACTAATAGGGTTTCCCCGTTTTTATTGTTTTTTTTGTAATTATTTTCAGTTTATATTTCGTTTAGGTAGCTTTAGATTTTATAAAAATGTGAAACTTGTTCCATAATTGTTGTTACACTTTAATATACTTCCACAAAAAGTTTGGTGATTATAAAAATCCATTTGCATTTTGTTTTATTCAAAAGGAATTAATTTGGGGTTGTCTTAGCTACTGTTTGATTTGTTTAGAATATTTAAACATGGCAATAAAATACCATTGCTATTTTAATATTACCTACTGACTTTTAGGCAATTAATAAAATTGGTTGCACAATTTTTGATTCAAGTACAATTTCCACTTTGTTTTGGAAATTCAATTGGGTTTAATTTTGAGCTCAACTTGATCAAGGGTGATTAATACATGATAACCACAGTGAATTGGCATTAGCAAAAGGTGATTACTGTAGAGTGACACCCGGGGTGTTACAGATGATGAGGATGATGCTTCGAGCCAACCACCGGTCGTCTAGTGACGATAGCATCGCCTTTTCCTTTTTTGGCGTCTTGATGCCAAAGGGGGAGAAGAGTTCTATTTAGGATTCATCTGTCTGGTTAGGTTGCAAGCCATAGTGAGACCTTGTTCGTGTGTTTATGTTATCTTGTGGTACTTTCAGTTTTTATTTCCCTTTCCAGTACTTGTGTGGATGTGAGCCACTTTATCCTATTATGTGTGAGACTATGTGAGTTTCTGCTATCTATGTCATGATATTTCATATGCCTAGTTGCATGTTTTTTATATCATGTCATTGACATTCAAAGTCTTGCATGATTGTTTAGCTCACATTCTCATTTTCCTCATGTGGTCTATACTTGTCTTATATCTTGAGATCGCATGAGGTTCTTGTGCAATGATTATTTTAGTTCATATGCTTCTCTCATATTATTGCACTTGGCTATTTACATAGGGGGAGACCTTTGTTGTATGTGTATTGCATTCAAAAGCAAACACTATTGTAACACCCCCAGATCCAGTAACAGTAATCACTATAGTGATCCCCTTGGTAATGATCATCACTGTTGTTAATCAGACCATGATCACCTTGATCATACCTCTGCCAGTTTCCAACCGTGATAAAATTTTCAAATTGGGTGGATTATAAGATTGCTCCAAGAATTGTGGATCCATGTTAAGCAAACTGATCATGGTTAAACCAAATAAACCTTAGTCCTTTCCAGAATTCCATGTCTATGATGATTATGAAACCAATGATGTTGGGTTATCAAAATTGTAATGGGAATAAAAATGGAAATGAAATTTCATAGCTCAACCATAATTGTGAAACCTATTAATAAAATGCCTAGCAAACATTAGGCCATGATTAGTATATCAATGGATATTTTATTAAAGTGTTATAGTAGTGTTAAGAAATAAAAACAATAGCTTGGAAAATATTAAAATTGCCATGGAATTACAATAAATAAGTGGAAAATAAAGTTGATCCAAAAATTTAGGAAACCAGTTTTATTAAATGCCTAAAAGTCAGTAAGCCATATTAAATTAGCAGTGGTATTTTATTGCCATGTTTAAATAATAGAAAGAAATAAAAACAGTAGCTAAAAGGCACCATTTAACACTTTAAAATAAATAACAAAAATTGAAATGGACGCCCCGGAGAACGCCGACGAGCTCCCGTGTGTCCAACGACGACGAGGAGCCGCGATTTGGTGTCTACAAGCTCCGCCGTGAAGGTCTTCGTCGCCTTGGCCCTCCAATTTGAGCAGAGGCGGCCCCGAGACGACGCCAACCTCGAATTCTTCCGCCACGGCCGCGCAGCTCCGGCGAGCTATTCCGGCGACCTCAGACCCCCTTCGACCTCGCCGCGGCCTCCATACGCTTCAAGGTGAGGCCGCTCTCTTTTTTCCCCCATCAGTGCCCGTCCCCGTACCCCTGGACACGAGCTCCACCTCGGCCGAGCTCCGGCCGCCGCGGAGTTTGAAGTCGGTGAGGCCCTTGGCCTTCCCAGTGCGTCCCGCGTGCACCACTCGACGCTCAAGGCTGCGAGGCACCTGGACGTGCCCTCCTCCGCCCCTCTCGCGCATTCCGGCAGAGCGCTGCCGCGTCCAGTGACGGTTTGTGGCACAAACTTTTCGTAGCACTCTGATTTTGTGTCTTACTCCCTCCGATCCATAATAAGTCTTGCTCATCTAGTATAAAGTTTGTACTAGCTTAGTACAAATTGTGCGACACTTATTATGGATCGGAGGGAGTACTAATTATGGGACATATTGCACATTTTATAAAATTGCTTAGGCAATTAAAACAAAACCAAAAATAAAATACAGAAGCAAAGAAACAGAAAACAAAACGAAAAATAAAAATCCCTATCCAGCGCCCAGGGTGAGGCCCACCTAGCCCAGCCCACCTTCCCCCTCCCTTGTCTTCTTCCTGGCCGTGGCCATGCAGCCCCCCCCCTCCCCGCCCCTTCCCCTCACCTCCCCCCCCCCCCACGCCCTCATGTGGATAAGGGAAACCCTAGTGCACCCATGGACAAGCCTCAGATCTTTCCCCCCCCCCCCTCCCAACTTCGCTTTTCTTCCTCCCCGAGCACAACAAGAAATCGCCATGGCCGCCCTCCGGTGAACCCGCGCGGCCAACGGCCCCGCCGCGCCGCTCCTCGTTTTCCAGGAGCCTCCTCGTGGTCATCTACATCACCTTGCGCAGTCAGTCGTCGCCGGGATGCATCAGAGCCCACGAATCGGGCCGCCCCTTCCACCACGGTCGCGCCGCCATGGACGACGATTCGTCCGCTCTGAGCTTCCCCGATCCCATTGTCTCTCCCCTGCGTGCTCCCTGGTGAGCCTGCACTCAATTCCCCCTCTTCCCGCTCCATTTAACGCACCGGAACAACGCCCCGCCGTGCACCTTTTCGGTCCACCGCCGTGCTGCCATGGCCGGGGTGCGCCTGGGCCGCGTTGTGCCTCGCCATGGCCGCGCCCTACAAGCCTTGGCCACGCCCCGCGTCCCCTGTATCGCACCCGCCCCCTCCGTGCCCCCTTCTCCTCGCCCCCGGTAGGCTCGCCGACGGCGTGCTCTGTGCACACGCGTGGTATGGTTGCGGGTTAACATCCCCTCCTGACATGTGGGGGTCTGCCAAATTAGATTAGCCATTAACTAACCCGCTAACCTCACTGACTACTAGGGCCCAAACGCCTAGTTAACTTATAGTTAGAAATAACCCACTGTTAAGTAATATGTGCCATTGACATGTGGGCCTGGGGCCATTAGATTAATTAAAATAACTGTTAAGTCTAAATGTCTCAATGAGAGATTGACAGGTGGCACCCCTGGTCAGTTTGACCAGTCAAAGGCCTCATCCTATGACAGGGTGGCCCCACATGTCAGTGCTAGTTTGGATAAGGTTGTGCATAATGTTGTATCTAATTAATTAAATTCTAGAAATTCTATTAAAGTGATTTAAACTTTAAAATTGAATATCATTTAAACCGTAAGTTAGATTCAAAAACTTTATAAATCAAAATTTATCAGAAAAATATAACGAATAAGGATACACTACCCATACACCCACCGCACCCCTCTAACATACCGAACATGAGACATTCCCCCTCCGGTTGCACTGTCCGGTAATTTTCCGGTGCCGGTAAAACTTGCCGGATGGAAATGTTCTGTATATGAAAGTTGTTCAAAACGAATCAATGATCACGGATACACTATCCACATTTCTGTCAGATGTCTCTAACACTACAGACATGGAACCTTCCTCCTCCGGATCATCTGTCCGGTAATCCACCGGTACTGATGAGTCATCCCCGGATAAATTCCCGCTCCGACTAAAATACTTAACACTGCGTTAGAACACCGTTAGCATTGCGTTTCCATGTCTTGTATTTGTATTGCTTTATTGTCGTGTATTTATTGTTTCTTTCCCATCTCTTATTTTTTGGTAGTCCCGACGATCGCTACCGATGCCCCTGTGTTCGACTACTACGTCAACGACCCTGCCTCTACCGCCGAGCTTCCAGGCAAGCAGAGCCATTCTCTTCCCCAGATATCGCCTATCTTTCCGTACATTTATTGCACTAGGCATTGTTACTGCTGCTGCTACGTTACAATCCTATTCAATTGCATAGCCTGTTTTTGTCGCCCCTTGATGTACCTTCCTTTATCCTATGCTGCCTATTATATATATTATATTCAGCAGTGAGCCCTGCGCATTGTTAGCTAGGATTAGATAGCGGGTCGTGATCACTCTGGGAGTGAACGCGGATACGATGATTATAACTCCACAGGTACGGTACAATGCAAACACCGCCTCAAGCCCCTACCTCGGCTCCGCCGAGCCACATCAAGTGGAGCTATCTAGGAGTAATCCTCGTACTCCACTCGTTGCTGACTCTGTATAGCCGCCCTAGGGACCTGAACATGGTTGTCCTTAAATGTAAGAAGTCGTGCGATCCAACGGTGCCCGCGAGTGGTATTGCGACGGGACGACAGGGAGGGTACGACCAGTGTACCGATGTGCTTGGCCCCTGACCGTTGGCCGCGAGAGTAACCAAACCACGAAAGTCGAGCTCCTCCAGGAGCACACGCGAGACAAGGTAAGGAGACGGTTCACCTTGTTGGTAACCGCAGAGACTTGGTGGGACGACAGGGCAGGCACCGATGTACTGGTGGTCCTGGCTGCTGTCGTTGTCCCTGGGTCAGTTAAGTCGAGGCAACGATAACGGTTGTACCGCAAGTTAATAAAATGACTAATGGTTCGGCGGATGACTTGAGTAGCCTTTTGGCTTATACGCGCTGCCTACACGTGGGAATTACGAGTTATGGGCTCCTTTGCTTCGTAGTGTCGTCCGAGGACTCTTCAGACGTCAGCAGTACTGCGGGCTGATTGCCGGGAAGTGGTGTTGTCTTATTTGCTCGCGCGGTGGTGTCTTATTTGGATTTTCTTTAACTTCACCGGCCAGCCACGCACCGTGCAGGAGTACGTTCGGGTTGGGGTCCAAGGCCCGGCATACTTAGGATTTAGACCGGCGGATGGCCTCTCTGTTGAGTTTGAAAGATGGGCTACGGAGTGTCGGATAGCCTCGGTGGGGCATTCCCTAACAATGTGTACGCCACCCTGGAGATCCGTGCGTGTAGTGTAACACAAGTGCACCCCTGCAGGGAAGATTAATCTATTCGAATAGTCATGTCCACGGTAACAGGACGCTTTATGCTGAAGCTGGATCTTACCACTACAAACTATTATTATTAAACTGTATGGTTCTGGGTTTGCTTCCTCACAGGGGAGTCGAGGAGGTGATCTCGGAGGCATTGCTAATTATTACAACTTACTATTATACAATGCTGCAGCAACTTCTGCTGCATTGTTACTTTACGATTTATATGAACTGTTGGTTGTTCTCATCTTGTGATGCAAGACTTGTCCGAAGATGCTAGTCTTCGATAGGCCTAGCTTCTTACCCTTGCTCTGACTTCTATCTTGCAGTCCACTATATACAGCCTCCCCTTTCCATTTGATACAATGCATAAATGCTTAGTAGCGGACGTAAGACTCGCGGGTATGCTAGATACTCACCTTTGCTTTATTTCCCCCTTTTTGTTTTGCCTGATCGGCCGCTGCAGTCGACGTTGGAGCCTTGGAGTCCAGGAGCAGGAGATCCCCGATGTCGACCACCGCAAAGTGAAGATCCCCGATGACTTCTACTACATAGAGTTCCCCGTTGACCAGGAGTAGTTTGGAGGTTCCCAGGCAGGAGGCCTCGCCTTTTCGATCGTCGTTGTTTTTGTGCTAGCCTTCTTAAGGCAGATCATGTGTACCTTGTGTCTGTACTCAGATACTATTGCTTCCGCTAACTTTGTGTTCTCGAGTTGTTGTATTCGAGCCCTCGTTGCCCCTGGCTTGTATTAAGCAGCTTGTATTATTTTATTTGTAGAGTTGTGTTGTGATATCCCACCGTGAGTCCCTAATCTCGATCGTGTACCTTGCGTGTATGATTACTGTACACGGTCTGATTTTGGGGGCGTCACAAGTTGGTATCAGAGCCGTCTGCCTGTAGGAAGCCCCTAACCACTCCTCGATCGAAGTTGAGTCTAGACTTTGCAAAACTACTTTGCTAACTTAATGTTTGGCTTACGGGCCCACATTGTTATCACCCCGTGTGATATCTTTGGTATTAGGATATTTTCTCCGTACCTATGCTCTGGGACTCTGATCTCTCTTCTCTTTCGAGTTAAAGATTTTTGCTAACACTAGCTCTAGGTTCTCGCGACTACTTCCTCCCGGAGAACCCCTCATTTCAGATGATCACCTGTTCCACCTGAAGATCCCGACGATAATCTCCGATAAATTCCCGAGACCCTATGTGCCCATTGCCTTTGCAATCCTCTATCACTGATAAATCTGTGTGGATAAATACGCATCCTTGTTGTTCGTACCTTCGTATCCAGTTGTTCTCTTGTGGTTACAAAATACCTCGAAATACTCTTCGATGTCTCGATAATCCTCTACAGCCTACGGCTTTGGAGATTCTTCTTACCTGCTTGCCCTATGGCAAGTTCTCGATGTCTATTATTCTTCATTGACATCACTTGTCCTTACCAATACTGATCTTATTGAACCATCAAGAGTGTGAATACACGCAATCGTCCGTTGATCCATGTAAATTCATTCTTCCGGCTCAGACATCATTCCATACATGAGCTGGATATCGGTAACTCAAACCTCAGTTGATTGTCCGTCTAAGTCCGTTCAACTTATATACCCATGGTCAGAACATCTGCTTTTGATATCCCCTATTGGAAGTCATAATTCCTTTGTACTTGAGCATCGAATTATTCTGATGCTTCTATCTCCCATGCTTTGGCATTCTTTCTTCTTATGGTGTAGTACCGATACTCGCCCCAGACTCTCTGTAAGCCGCCTGACCTTTTTGGTGGATTACTACCTGTCGTCCCCTTCTGTCCTAAAATCATTGACAAATTCCCCCTGATATAAAATGCCCTTGGAAAATGGTATCATCTGTTCCATGTCGCCTCTGCTTTCGAAATTGTATCCCTTGCTTATGATATTTGTTGTGTGGGTTTCAAAATGCCCCGACGGGTTAACCCTATGCTTCTCCTAATCTGATGAACCCAAATTTTATGCGGGTTATACTCTACTGGCCTTCCGTCAGATGAGCCTGCAATCCTACAACCTTCATGTGAGCGAGAAGTGAATGAAAGGCTATGCATTGAAGAAGTGGGAGTCGACCCTGAAACTTTGTGTTCATGCCCATGGATACTATGCAGAACTTATCATGAAAGCTTCTCGTAAAGATAATTACCCCCTTGGTATAAATTCTTCTACACCTATGATCCACCATTCTAACTTCGAGTATTGACCTGGGTATCTCTGTTGGTATACGGGGCAGAAAACACAAATTTTTCATACCTACGGTACCCGAACCCAAGATCTATGCTATGGCGATGTAAAGTAACGGAGGGAATCGGTGTTCATACCTTTGAAGACCGAAAGAGGGAAACGTTCTTGCGAACGTGGCTGGCGTAGACTCGGAACTACGACCTCCCTGTCGTGTAGAAGACCACCACCGGCGAGGATGACTCCCGGTAAACCTCCAGCGACGAAGTAGCACCACAGGTGTAGTGCCTCGAAGATATTATACACGTACGGTACAATCGATGTTCCTCCCAGGCCCCGAACCAGGCGAGCAGCGGAAGAAAGATGGCTACGGATCCCGATGTAGGGTAACGCAACAGAAAATAAAAATTTCCGGTACTGCGAACACGCCCAGGACCACTATGGAGACTGCATACAAGGTTTTGATCTGATCGTTACCGACTCGTAGCGCAGCGGAAGTAGAGTCGATGTAGATCGTTGGTGCAGACCCCCGCAGCTAGGATTTACAACCTCCCAACCGCGAGGATGTTCTCCCTCGTCTGCTCCTCGGACAGCGCTCCGAGAGGCGGTCGTACAGTCCCTCGGACGATGTCACGGACAGCCCTTCGGGAGGACCCTCGAAACTTGAACGGTAACTCGGACAGCCCTTCGGGAGGACCCTCGAACAGTCCCTCGGGCAAAAGATCGAAACTACGACCTCTCTACGGGGTTGCACACATACGGTGTCATCTATCCGGCAGGGCTTCGCCGTCCAGAACTAGTTCCTGCCGGAACCAAGACAGCCTTTCGGCTCTACGAAACTATTTCGTGGGAGGGAGAGAAGAAAGCCAGATCATGCAATGGCACTTGTTGAGAGTTCAAGTGAGAACTTGGATCAGAGATGAGAGACCCCTCTCCACCCCTATTTATAGGGTGAGAGGCTATGGGCAAAAACCCAAAATGCCCTCCAAACTGCATCATCGCCTGCATCATCATGCAAGCTGCATCATCGCCTGCATCATCATGCAAGCTGCATCATCGCCTGCATCATCATGCAAGCTGCATCATCGCCTGCATCATCATGCAAGCTGCATCATCGCCTGCATCATCATGCAAGCTACATCATCGCCTGCATCATCATGCAAGTTGCATCATCGCCTGCATCATCATGAATAGTGTATCCACTATTCATGAAGACATTTATCTGTGACCGTAAAATCCGAAACTTTTCTGTAGGTCTTAGAAAAATTCCAGTACCCACTAAAAGGATTTTGGGCGCGTTCCGAAACAATTCCGGATTAGTGATTTTCATCTACGAAAAGCAACCAAAGCGGTTCCGGCAGCTCCGGAACATTTCCGGTTTTTTCTCTCTGGAAAAATCCCAGAAGTTCCCAGAACAATTCTGGCACCCTCCAAGAATTTCCAGGCGTGTGCCGAAACCATTTTGACTTAATGATATATTCCGAAACAACTTTTCGGTTTTACCGAAATTATTCCGGTGTTCTCTTTCCGGAACTTTTCCGTTTTCTCCGAAACCTTTCCGGTGACTTTCTATCAGACTCCCTGTCTAGTATTCAGCAGATAGATGACCCTTAAGCGTGTGACCCTATAGGTTCGGTGAAGTATAGACATGACCCGGAACACTTTCCGATCAATGATCAACATCGGAGCCGTGGACACCCATATTGACCCCTATACCCACACGAATAAATATTCGAGTGAACCTCCAGTTGCCGTGTGCTATTCCTGTTGCTTCGCGATATGTTACCAATACCCGAGGTGAGACCTATCGGCATCCCCGTGGATCAACACTTGTCCACTATGCCAGTTACCTCGTTACTGGTATTGTTCTCTTTTCTCGTTCCCGCGTTCCGGCATCCCTGTGATCAAATCACACTGTGTCTGGCCAGACGATGGTGGATACCGTAACACCGAGAGGGCCCGAAGAATATCTCTCCATCGACGGAGGAGCAAATCCCAATCTTGAGCTACCTAGTTCCTTGTCATACTTTTCCGTGAACCCGTAAGCCGCCGTAATAGCCACCCTTTTACAGATGACGTTTAACAAACCCCAAAGTTCACGAAGCAAGTACGAAGAAACTCGATACTCTCATGGTCTAAGGAATTATGCAAACGCTCAACTTTCTCTGTGTTATAATCCATTAACTGGTGACGAATGTATCTCATAGCATAACATCAATCTGGGTCGATTCAACACAAATGTTCTTCTAACATTGTGCCCTCAAAATTGCCGGCATAGTCATGCCCATGATCAGGAAAACAGAACCATCATGCAACACTTGAGCTAGTCTTAGAGGCGAGACTAGGAATATATATTTTTTATCCGTTTATTATTCCACACGTGCATATGAGTCTTCCTCCGAGCCTCGTGGTTATTGCAGACTCGAGAACCATAGCAGTTATAGCATGGAATATAAACATAATTAGGAACATGGGGATAAATAATAACATTTATTATTGCCTCTAGGGCATATCTCCTACAGACTCCCACTTGCACTAGAGTCAATAATCTAGTCAATGCTAATGCACTTTACACCTACGGCATACTGGTGTAAAATATGCTTCACATGTGGTATGGCCTGATGTCCAACGGATCTGACAACTTCAACTCCGTGTGTATCTTTGCATATCCTCGCGTTTTCACGCTTTCACAAAATTCATATTTTGTGTGGACTTGGCTTTGTATATATGTGAATCACTGGTCGAACCTTGATTCCTCAGACTGAGCTATGGAGCAACTATCTTCAATAGTGTTCCATTGACCAAAGCCATCTTGGAACCATACTAAGTTCATGAATGAACTATATGATTCAACATCTTCTTTGTCGCTTCTAAAGCGTCATCATGCTTGGCCTTTGTTATAGAATTTGCCACAGTAACCTGTTTGGAACAATTCCAACTTACTGTGCAACCATATCGTGTATCACACAAAAAACCCTAAACTTAGATCGAAAATCGCATGGAGCATTGATGAAGACTATATTGATGTAATTACTTACAACAAGCACTTCATAATCTCTTCTTGCGAGAAAACATGTCATCAGTGCTACTTTAGTACTCAATGACATTTTTCACTGTTGTCCCATGATCAGTACTTTGATCACTTTGGTATCTATACTCGCAACAACTTGGGAGTACTGGACATATCTGGTTGTTATATATACCATGGAATACATGATTAATCCAAACACAAAGGTGTATGGAATATCC
The DNA here is from genome assembly GCA_950022295.1 of Bromus sterilis. NCBI lineage: Eukaryota > Viridiplantae > Streptophyta > Magnoliopsida > Poales > Poaceae > Bromus > Bromus sterilis. Next base: position 66,591,382 of record OX465599.1, read on the forward strand.
ATCATGTATTTTTCTCATCAGTGTTTTAGGACACCGAGTCTTGCAAAAACTCTTTCCATGTGACTTCGGCAAGAATCACTCCTTGGCGTTTTTAACGCTAAACTGTTTTAGCATCTTGTCAATATGTATTTTGGCTTAGCCCTATTAGGCAATTATATATCTTAGATAATTTGCCTAATATCAAGACTACTTAGCCCAAGCACTTCGTCGAAAAACTATTTTCAATGAAGTCTTAATTCGTGTCAAGAAATTTATATTATTTCCAATTAACAATGTGTCAGGCACACAAGGTTTTTAGAAATATTATTTTGCTCCCACTTACTTTCTTGTAGCCACAAGCATCTTCGTTATCCATTGATGAAATCAAACTCTTTTGACTATTTCATCAAAATCGAAGATTCCAACTCCATTATGCTCTCTTTTGTCCATCGCAGGAACTCTGAAGTTTGCATACTCACTAGCATCCTCTGGACTGACAAAATACCTTGGACTGTATCTCCAAGGCAGTATTTCCATCTCATGGAAATCCTTTTGGCATCCATGTTTCATATCTCATGAATGAAATACGTATTAATTGCTAGTTTAACCCGAACCGACTTTAAGCATCGCTACGGAGAGACAATCTCGCCGTAGTTAATTCCTTGAAATTGTTATAAGCAACAAGTCGAGCTTTATGGATAAAACATTTTTATCCGTATCAGTTTATAGTTCCATTAATATTCGTTAGACTCTAAGTCTTCCGAATGGTCCATCAAGATATAATCTTGAACTATTTATATGGAAACTATCTCAGATTGTATTGGCATTTAGCCAATTCCGGAGTCAGGGCCCATCATCGCTTCCTTAATTATCGTAGGTATACTGTTGTCTAATAACAATATCTCGTTTGCGCACCTGAGAGGTTTGCACGAGTTTTGCCTACGTGGTTCAGTTGCAAGTTTGACTGAAGTCCATACATCTCATGTAGAGGCTTCCGTATCAGTCGCAGTAGGAAACTCTGGAATAACTTCCAATGTTCCTTTCCTTTGATCTGATGACGAAGATACTGTTATCTCATCGAGTTGCACTGTCCTCCCACTCACCTTTTTGCAAGAACCATTCTCTTTAAAAGCATACCGTTCTTTGTGGCAAAACCTTTTGCCTCGGTATAGTGGTGGAGGAATTCCCAATAATTTGGGATAACCTACAAAGTAGCACTTGTCTGATTTGGAATAGGTTTGTAAACAGTTTACACAAGCCCCATATTCCAAATGTTAAGAAAAGATAAAACATGGTTGGGCGTACCATACCATGGCGTCATTTCAACAGACCTGATGGCGCTCTTTTCAGTGTAAAAGCCGCAGTCTCTAAAGCATTACATTAAAAGGGATAATGGCAAATTTATTTATGTCATCTTTGATCTTACCATGTCATGAATGGTTCGATTACTTCTTCACGGACTTTCCACTTGCAGTGGTGTTCCGGGAGGTGTAAGTTATGAAAACTCTTTTCATAACTCATCAGACATTCGCTAAACTTGTAACTCAAAATATTCCTTTCTGCAATCGAATTGTAGAAACATAATTTTCTTGTTACAATAACTTCCACTACTAGTAACAACATTTATCGGACTACATACATCAAAATGTATGATCACAAATAAGTTTGTTGCTCGTTCCTTATGGCCTGTGAACGGTATTTCAGTCACTTGACCTTTCGGACGAAGGTTGCAAGTGTCAGATGATTCATAATCAAATGACTTTAAAATCCATCATTATGGAATTTCTCCATGCGGGTTTCTCCAATGTGACCAAATGCAGTGCCACACATATGTGGTATTCTTTTAGTCTTTCGACATTTAGCGTCATTGTTTATGGATGTATCATATTACCATCAATATTCGTAACATACATCCCATCCCCGATGGAAGCATGGCCCTTTATGTTATTCATAATACTGAACAACAATTGTTCTTTTATGAACAACCTTCTTGCAACATACTTTATGCAATGGGCTAGAGTGTATAAAACTCTAAAACGAATTATGAAAATAAATACAGATGGTGATACACCGATGGAAGGTATAGTAACTTTTACTATGTTCCCAGCGCGTATCTAAACCTCATTACTGGCAAGTCTTTTAGGCCGTAGTGGTTCTAGCATCGAGTTGCAATAGAATGCAATCGAGCGGGTATTCCTGTGATCAACTTTTAATCATAATACCCAAGAATTATGGACTATCTGTTTAATCACAATTCCCAAGAACTATTTATTTTTGACCAGCCTTCCATACATCAATAACATTCATGACTTTTATACATGAGCTGGACATTCCAGTCTTCTTTCTTTTTGCCCTTATACTTTTAACAGTTTAACTTTCAATATATTTCTCCTACTCTCAGAAGAAGCACCCAACTTTAAGAGTGGCGTTAGCCCCGGACTTCCTAGGCGTGTGAGTCATACTAACACCCTTTGGACATTTCCTTTCTCTTTAAGTTGTTTGTTTTATTCACCTTCATCATATGACAGGCGTTCTTCTGGATCCCTCTCTTATCAGTTAAATGCCCAGTAAACACTTTACTAATACTTTGCAAACAAATATTGCTTTGGATATCTCATATCTTTTAGCCTTTGTCTGTATCTGAAAACAATTTTCAGTTCCATGAATACTACATAACTATCCCAAACTTGTGAAGTTCGGGTCTTATGGAAGCAAACGTATTGCACTTGACCACAATGGAATTCTAGCTTTTGGATCGAAGGACGAGAGTCACATCATCCATAGCATTAGCGGGAGGACACCGAAAACATGCGATAGGACAAAATCCTTCTCGGCACTCTTGAGGACAATCCTCGCATTACGTTACCAACCGTAAAGTTTTGACCAGATATTTAACAGCTTATTCAATTTTAATAGGGAAGGTGGAAACGCGAGCCATTATTCTACAACTATTAGCAAATTATACTTAGACAGTGTTCATAATTAATTGCACTCAGAATTAAACAAGTTAATTCTAAAATGCACTCCCACTCAAATTAATATCTCTCAAAATTGATTATGAGTGATTCAAGATCCAAATATCAATACAACGCCATAGAATCATCATCTCATGACGAGGATTTTGATTTGGTAGGCCAACTTGCCGATCACATCTCTATGTGACTCTTGTTCATCTTTCGATGCGCGTGTTCCGAGCTCAGGACGATCCTGCCATGAACGTCAAGACAACCAAGTGATCTTGCTGCGAGGTCTGACCTCACCCGCCTTACATTTCTCCAGTCGTTCGTACCCATGCATCCATGGCGCACCCCGAAAGGATAGATGCTGTGACGGTGCTACATTTGGGAGAACACTAACTACTTGATATTTTAAGTGAGAGATCACCCTAATAAAAAGCGACTACCGCGCAATCAAGAAGGGTGCAACTTAAGGGATAAACATCTCAGGTAATTCATAATTGCATGATATGGTATAGCCCCTTCTGACGGAGAAGTCAAGTATTTCTTCGTCTTTGGCATTTGCGTCGGAGTTCACCTTCGCGAAGTTTGCCACCACCTTGTCGATGCACCAAATAATATTGCTATCTCTATAGCTAATAAAATAAGTGCATTACATAAGGTTGACTCGCAGGTCATTAAAGTGACAATCATATGGCTCCAGCCATCATGCCGAATCATGACACGCAGGTCATGTTAATAAATTTACATTATATAGTCATCTCATACATAATCAAATTAATATGAGATTTGCTATACCACATCACATGCACATCCTGCAAAACCAAGTTAGACGCCTCTAATCGGTTTAGGCAAAAATTTATTTTACGTGGCTTCTAAGGTTTTGACTTAAACCGCAACTACCAACGTTTATCATCAAGCATGATTATTCAAGTCGCTAGATTAACTTTGCGGGGTGTATGAAACACGAGATAAAAAAATCTCGAGACCCATACTGAACTTCGTCATACGCGTGATCCCCGTGCAGATCATATCTGCATTGCCCTTTAGTCTGCAAAATTTCTTCTTTCTCTAACTACGGTGGAATTCAACGAACTGTTAGCACTTCTTTGATCAATCAGGATCGCAGATTGCCAGAACTTTGAAACTCCACCATACTGTTATTGAGATCAGAAATACACAAATTCCAGGGAAGCAACAAAAACATCGGGTAACAGATTTCATCTGCCACCCGCATAAATAATTTTCAGCAATAGATCTGATCTACTCCAAAATTATATTATGCAATACCCATACATCTCTATGTATTCTAGATCGCAACATGCATCTACGCATAGCACGGCTCTTGATGCCACTGTAGGGTAACGCAACAGAAAATAAAAATTTCCGGTACTGCGAACACGCCCAGGACCACTATGGAGACTGCATACAAGGTTTTGATCTGATCGTTACCGACTCGTAGCGCAGCGGAAGTAGAGTCGATGTAGATCGTTGGTGCAGACCCCCGCAGCTAGGATTTACAACCTCCCAACCGCGAGGATGTTCTCCCTCGTCTGCTCCTCGGACAGCGCTCCGAGAGGCGGTCGTACAGTCCCTCGGACGATGTCACGGACAGCCCTTCGGGAGGACCCTCGAAACTTGAACGGTAACTCGGACAGCCCTTCGGGAGGACCCTCGAACAGTCCCTCGGGCAAAAGATCGAAACTACGACCTCTCTACGGGGTTGCACACATACGGTGTCATCTATCCGGCAGGGCTTCGCCGTCCAGAACTAGTTCCTGCCGGAACCAAGACAGCCTTTCGGCTCTACGAAACTATTTCGTGGGAGGGAGAGAAGAAAGCCAGATCATGCAATGGCACTTGTTGAGAGTTCAAGTGAGAACTTGGATCAGAGATGAGAGACCCCTCTCCACCCCTATTTATAGGGTGAGAGGCTATGGGCAAAAACCCAAAATGCCCTCCAAACTGCATCATCGCCTGCATCATCATGCAAGCTGCATCATCGCCTGCATCATCATGCAAGCTGCATCATCGCCTGCATCATCATGCAAGCTGCATCATCGCCTGCATCATCATGCAAGCTGCATCATCGCCTGCATCATCATGCAAGCTACATCATCGCCTGCATCATCATGCAAGTTGCATCATCGCCTGCATCATCATGAATAGTGTATCCACTATTCATGAAGACATTTATCTGCGACCGTAAAATCCGAAAGTTTTCTGTAGGTCTTAGAAAAATTCCAGTACCCACTAAAAGGATTTTGGGCGCGTTCCGAAACAATTCCGGATTAGTGATTTTCATCTGCGAAAAGCAACCAAAGCGGTTCCGGCAGCTCCGGAACATTTCCGGTTTTTTCTCTCTGGAAAAATCCCAGAAGTTCCCAGAACAATTCTGGCACCCTCCAAGAATTTCCAGGCGTGTGCCGAAACCATTTTGACTTAATGATATATTCCGAAACAACTTTTCGGTTTTACCGAAATTATTCCGGTGTTCTCTTTCCGGAACTTTTCCGTTTTCTCCGAAACCTTTCCGGTGACTTTCTATCAGACTCCCTGTCTAGTATTCAGCAGATAGATGACCCTTAAGCGTGTGACCCTATAGGTTCGGTGAAGTATAGACATGACCCGGAACACTTTCCGATCAATGATCAACATCGGAGCCGTGGACACCCATATTGACCCCTATACCCACACGAATAAATATTCGAGTGAACCTCCAGTTGCCGTGTGCTATTCCTGTTGCTTCGCGATATGTTACCAATACCCGAGGTGAGACCTATCGGCATCCCCGTGGATCAACACTTGTCCACTATGCCAGTTACCTCGTTACTGGTATTGTTCTCTTTTCTCGTTCCCGCGTTCCGGCATCCCTGTGATCAAATCACACTGTGTCTGGCCAGACGATGGTGGATACCGTAACACCGAGAGGGCCCGAAGAATATCTCTCCATCGACGGAGGAGCAAATCCCAATCTTGAGCTACCTAGTTCCTTGTCATACTTTTCCGTGAACCCGTAAGCCGCCGTAATAGCCACCCTTTTACAGATGACGTTTAACAAACCCCAAAGTTCACGAAGCAAGTACGAAGAAACTCGATACTCTCATGGTCTAAGGAATTATGCAAACGCTCAACTTTCTCTGTGTTATAATCCATTAACTGGTGACGAATGTATCTCATAGCATAACATCAATCTGGGTCGATTCAACACAAATGTTCTTCTAACATTGTGCCCTCAAAATTGCCGGCATAGTCATGCCCATGATCAGGAAAACAGAACCATCATGCAACACTTGAGCTAGTCTTAGAGGCGAGACTAGGAATATATATTTTTTATCCGTTTATTATTCCACACGTGCATATGAGTCTTCCTCCGAGCCTCGTGGTTATTGCAGACTCGAGAACCATAGCAGTTATAGCATGGAATATAAACATAATTAGGAACATGGGGATAAATAATAACATTTATTATTGCCTCTAGGGCATATCTCCTACACCCGACTCCAGCAGAACGACGGCCTGCCTTATGGTGGAGAACTCCAATCCAGGTGCAGACTCCAAACAAGGGGAGTCCACTTCCGGGAAGGAGAAGGAGGAAGAAGGAGATATTGGTGTGTTGGAAAAAGGGGGGTCTACCCCTCCTTATATAGGCCAAGGGGGGTGCCATCCTCCTCCCCTCCCCCATGTGGGACTAACTCCCAAGGGGGGGAGTGCGCCGGCCAAGGGGGGTGGTGGGCCCCACCCTTGGCGCCAAGCCCAAGGGGGGAGACCCCCTCCTCCCTTAATGGGCCACATGGGCCCATTTAGCCTTTTTCCCATTTTTTTAATTTATTTAATATGTTTTAAATATTTAATTCAGATAATTAAATAATAAAACATTATTAAAACAATTAAACTTTATTTTCAACTATTCAAAATGTCCGGAAACCATTCCGTCCTCCTCCGGAACTATTCCGGTGATTTCTCCTATTTCACCGATTGATCCCGTAACTGTCCTATGCATCGATTGCCCTTAAGTGTAACACCCTAACGGTCCGGGAAACAGCAGACATGGTCGAGACTCTTCTCATTGACCAATGACTAGTCAGTTGGACCTGGTTACAATCCTTGACAGCCCCTGCGCTTCCATCGAATGAACTTCGATCGCTTTTGGAAACCGTTAACGATACGACGTAATCCCTTTGTGCTGCGGTACTTTGTTTGTCCGAGGTTTGATCGTCGGTATCCTACATACCGTGTTCAATTCTCGTTCACAACAAACAACTTCTCTCGTCCATGATCATTGCATCTCTTGTGACCTAGTCACGTCCTTGCAAGGTGTTGATGCAATATCACCGAGTGGGCCCAGAGTACCTGTCCTGTCACAAGGACTGACAAATCCCGCTCTGATCTATTAACATACTCATCAACCATCTATTTCGGAATACCCAAAGTGCACCGTTATAGCCAGCATATTTCAGTCAGGCGGTGGGATACAAATCAAAGTCTCCTCATAGATGGTAATTACGTATGATCATTACGGTCTAAGGACTAAGCCATACGTTACAAAGTCATAGCAACGCTGACCTATGTGACTCGATCACATTGCAATACTTTAGGTGGGTGTACGTCCATCACATCATTCCCCTTAGTGATATGACCTCATTTTCAATGGACTTAAGTGTCGCCATGATCAGGAAAGCTTGATCAATCAATTGCCCAATGAGATAGTTTACCCGAGTTAAACTACGGACCATGTTTTATACTACACCTGTATTAGTATTTCCAAGTAATACAGTTATAGCACAGTATAAAACGTATTATGCAAAAAACGGATATGTGACAAATATCTTTATTAATTTGTCTCTAGGGCACATATCCAACGGTCTCCTGATGGCTTCTCGCCCCTTCGTCGGGTACCCCAAGTGGAAGGTTGAGATGTAGTGCAGCAGCAGTTTTCCCTCGGTGAAGATACCAAGGTTTGTCTCCAGCAGGACTCCAGAGATGATAAGTAGGTGTCAGCGGCGCAACTGACGCGGACCTGCACACAGACACAGATAACTTTGTTCCCAACGAAGTTCAGAGAGGTTGTCAATCTCTCCGGTCTTGTTGTTCACAAGGATAAAATGCAAGGGATAATGATAGCAAGTAAAAGCAGTAAAGTAAATATAGCGTGGAAAAACTAATGAGGATATCGACCGGGATACGTGATGTTCGCTAGTGATGTCTCTCTCCCAAAAGACGATAAAATTGCTATGCGAGGTAAACAAATTACAAAAAGGCAATTGAAAGGATTATGAACGCACCGCAATGCTAACTATGCTACAAAAGAAAGGACGAGGTTCAAAAGCACAGGAAGTACGCCAAGATAAGTAGACCGAAATCCATCTGCATCTACTACTAATCATCCACCTTGAGATATCTATCCGGAACATCTCGTTGGTATTAAGTTGCGATCCCCACCCAAAGTGTAAACCCAAAGCAACAGACAACTGCATTAAAAAGAACTCTGCGTAAAGTAAACAATCCTTGTGACCGCAGTCACAAGCACCGTTGTTTTCCCCCTTGTGGCAACAACACATCCCCTAGACTCATGTTTCTGTCACTCAAGCGTGTCATCGGGGGGCATGAACCCACAATCTAGCACAACGTTCCCTCTTGAAGTCACTACCTACTACTTGGCCTAAGCAATAAACAGCAACGGAGAACATGCAAGAATTACTTAGGAACAAAAATATAAGAGATAAAAACCAAATATATTACTCTATCACAATCTGAACATAATCTCATAATACATCAGATCCTATCAAACTCAACATAGAAATAGCAGAAATATTACAAAGGTGCCTCGATCATGTAGGGCAGCTCACGAGGTCTAAACAATGAAGATCAAAGAGGGGAGGAGAACATCACATATCTACTGATCACGGACCCATGGTCCAAGGAAAACTACTCACGAGACATCCGGGGAGCATCCATGGTGGAGAGGAGACTCCCGGAGGTCAATCCTCCCTTCGGCAGGGTGCCGGGAAGAGGTCTTCTGGTGCTCCTGATCATCGGAAGCGCGGCGGCAGCGGAACAGAGGCGAGTTCGCGGAATAGGTTTCCTCTTCTGGAGTTTTCCCGTGACGGAGAATAAATAGGCGAAGGGGGGCAGCCAGAGGTGGACCAGGGGCCCCAGGCGTCCCCCTGGCGCGGCCAGGGGTGGGGCCGCGCCGGGTGGCCGCCTGGGCCCCCCTGGCCCCTCCCGGGCTCTTCGCGAAGGTTCCTCCACACTGATTTTTTATCTGAATTTTCCCGAATTTTTCTGGCACTTTTTATATGGGGGAAAACTGAAATAGAAAAAGAGCAGAAAACAGGAACTGGCACTGGGGTGCACTGAGTTAATAGGTTAGTCCAAATATGATCAAAAGTGTATGAAAGTGTATCTAGAACATAGCAATATCACGCAAAACATGCATGGAGCAAGCAGAAATTATAGATACGTTTTGGACGTATCAACATCCCCAAGCTTAATTTCTGCTCGTCCTCGAGTAGGTAAATGATAATAGCATAATTTCTGTGGTGACATGCTAGCAACCATAAAAGAACTTTTAAAAGTAAAGCAATCAACGTTAGAGATTCAATTCAAGTCATAACATGCAAGAGTCTATATTAGCATTGAAACAAGTAACAAAAGAACATTAGGTGCAAGAGCTCTCGCTGTCCGTGACTCGAATGTCTCCAAATGGTGTTTGCGTGCAAGAAAGGGAATAGGGAATATGAGAAATAGGTATTTTTGTGTTGAGAACTCAATCTACTAAAGTTTCACACTTGGTCTTCTTTGGAATCTTATCTTGACTCGTCCCCAGACCACTAGCCAGGTACAAGTCAATTTGATCCACTCCTTTTCGATATTTCGAGCACTCATGCAATGGATGAGCGTAAGCACGAGAGTTGACACTTAGGATGGCAAAGAGAGAAATATGGTGGAGGAAGACAAAAAAGGAAGAGAAAGGCTCACATCAATGAGGACAATCATAGGCAAGAGATGCCAAATTATAGATATGATGTGAGGAGTAGGGATTGCCATGCAACGGATGCACATACGAGCTAAGAAGCTCTCCAATGGAACTAGTGGGGGTGCATATAACTTGCTCGCTCATGAATACCTAGAGCTCGTTTGAGGAGGCTCATCCTTGGAATATGCAAGCCAAGTTCTATAGTGTGAAGGTCCCCACATAGCTATATGCATAACGATCATCTCTATGGAGTACAAGGATATAAAGGGAGTACTAGTGTGGATCTCTCAAAAGGATAGTAGTGTTGCCCCTTTCTCTCTTTTTATTTCTTTTTCTCTTTTTTCTATATTTTTTTGTATTTTTTTGGTGGCCTCAATGGCTCTTTCTATTTAACTCTCATTTGTCCTCTTTGGGATCTTTTAATTTTGTCCTCTTTGGGATCTTTTAAATTGTCCACTTTGGGATCTTTTCCTCACTTAAGGGCAACACTCTATTTTACAAGAAGGTAAAGGAAATCTTTCACACTTTACAAGGTACTCAAAATCATAAAGAAGATGTAACTACATGATGTATGCAATGTATGTCGCTGCCAGTGTAGCACGAACATGTATGACATGAAGATCAAGTCATGAAGAGGTGGAAGTTGCATGGCAATGTAACTCGGAAAGGCTATGGAAATGCCTTGATAGGTAGGTATGGTGGCTGTTTTGAGGGAAGATATAAGGAGGCTTATGATGACAGAGCGTATCATGCCAAGGGTTTGGATGTACCGGCGAAGGTGGACACCAACTCTCGGAGTGAGAAGAATGCAATGCACGGCACAGGAGAGGCTAGCAAAATATGGGAAGGTGGAAGTGTCAACTTTCAATACTTACATTAGTCCGAAGAACTCATGCACTTATTATCGGTAACTCTCAATCTAATGAGGAGGTTCACAAAGAGACAAGTACCCGAAGGAGTGTATGGGGGTTTGGTTATCCTTGCGCATCCTCGACTCATGGTACGTGAGTGTTCTCTGATATTCGACCCCTCAGAAGAGTAGTGATCCATCTAGTAGCTAGAGTTCTCAACTAGTTTTGTAGGTTTTGAAAATACACACGGATTGCCCAAAATACGACACCTATCACTAATAGGCAAGAGATCTTGACACCAAAAGTTCAAACATTACTCACATCAATACCTCAAAACTATTGCAAGCTACTACTAAAATTAAATAGCAACCTCAATTACCTACTTTCAAAACAAGACACAACTCAGTGCAACAACCAACTCTCTTAACAACATAAACATGAAAACCAAAAAGAGTTGCAGCAAAAAACTAAACAAAAGCCAAGGCTCTTGCTAAAGACAAACTAAGACTAAAAATAAACATGGCAGTAGCTATGAAAAGGTAAAGAACACACAACAGCAAAAAGATAGGCAGGAAAAATCCTATGATGTGTTCTAAATTTTGAAAGTGGAGCGTGTTTCTCTCCCACACAAAGTAAGAAAGGATCTAACTTGTTATGAACGGCAAGCAAAGCTAAGGAAAACTAAAAACAAAACCTAAGAGCGAGACGCTCCAAGCATAGCACATAACGCATGAAGTGATAAAAATATAGTGAGACGAAGGACGAACTGATGATTGTTGATGGATAAGGGGATGCACGGGGGCATCCCCAAGCTTAGACGCTTGAGTCTCCTTGAATATTTATTGGGGATGCATGGGGGCATCCCCAAGCTTGAGCGCTTGACACTCCTGGATCTTCTTTCATCATCTTCCATCGCACACTTGAAAATTCCCTTCATACATAACTCATCATAAGCTGATTAGAGAGGTTAGTACCCTTAATAAATAAATAAATTCCACTAGATATAAAGATAATCTTGAAGATCTACTGTTTCTCAAGAGTGCCAAAAAGTTTTTGCAAAGAAAAAGCAAGCTTAAGGTTTGCAAAAGTAAGGAGAGACAAAACGTGGCAGAATCTGTGAAAAACAGAACAGCAGATAGTAAAGAATTTTTTAGGGGCACTTCTGCAACTCAAATCAAAAAACTCAGACATACGGAAGTTTCGTAATTGTATAGAGCATACTGTGTAAAAATTTCAGCTCAAAAAGATGAACTGGGATTTTTCTAGAATTTTTCTGATGACGAGGACAGAATCTGTTTTCTGGACAGCATGTCACAACTTTTACTTCCCTTGCCGTAAGAGGCTATAACTTGGCACAAAGCTGAAAAATAAAGATACAATGATGTTGCTACAGAAGTAACAATCATCAAGACACAACAAAAGCAAAAACAAACACCTAAATTCGTTGCGGGCTGCCTCCCGAAAGCGCTTCTTTAAAGCCATTAGCTAGGCATAATGCAAAAGATCAAGTTGTAGCAATCGAATCATTATCAAGATCATCAAAAAGCTCTTCAATTGTACAACTAGTATTAAGAGGTCTTTCAAATAAAGTCCTAATGAAGATACTTCTAGGGAGAAAACCAAAGGGTGGAAAATCAATGGAAGATTCATTTATAAAATTATCAAAGAGAGGTATTTCTTCCAAAGTTTTCACGGTTTCAACTTCTTTGGCAATAGGTGGTTTATTTTTAGGTCGGGGAACCTTAGGGACATAATTGAACTTAGGTTCCCTTCTTGCCGAAGTCTCTACCTTTTTTGGTTTGATTGAGGAGAAAGTAGTTCCTAGAGTATTAATGATTTCCTCAATCTTATCTATCCTAGAAGGATCCGTATCACGGGATTTGATGACCTCCAAGGTTTTAATAATTTTAAGCATGGAGCTATCAAGCCTATTCAAATTCCCTTGAATCTTGCGATCCAACTCATTTATCCTAGTTATACTTGGTATTTCTAACTCTATCTTTTCAAGTTTCTTCATAATGTGAGATAGAGTTATATCTTCTTGCATGCTAGCAATAGGGAGATTTCCAACAAGATTTTCAATAACATTAAGAGACTCCCAAGTCGGGGCTTCTAGAAAATTCCAATTGATAGCAGTATCTAATATAAACCTATTCCAAGGAGTAATCCCGACATAAAAAATTCTAAGAAGGATAGTAGTGGATTGCTTCTCGGTGGCTTTTTTTAGAATCATTAATTCTATACCAAGCATCTTTTAAACTTTCTCCACCTTTTTGTTTAAAGGTGAGAACCTCTGTCTCAACAAAGGCAAAAGGGCCAGACATAATGACAACTAGCAAGATAAATAATTTTTTTGTAAATTTTGATAAAAGACACAAAGATAAAAACTGAAAGATAAACTAACAAGACTAAAAAACAAAGGTAAAGGGTAGTGTGCAACTCCCCTATCTTAGCACTTGGAGTCCTCAGCAATGGCGCCAGAAAACTTGCTTGATGGATTCTCGCCCCTTCATTGGTTACCCCAAGTGGAAGGTTGAGATGTAGTGCAGCAGCAGTTTTCCCTCGGTGAAGATACCAAGGTTTGTCTCCAGCAAGACTCCAGAGATGATAAGTAGGTGTCAGCGGCGCAACTGACGCGGACCTGCACACAGACACAGATAACTTTGTTCCCAACTAAGTTCAGAGAGGTTGTCAATCTCTCCGGTCTTGTTGTTCACAAGGATAAAATTCAAGGGATAATGATAGCAAGTAAAAGCAGTAAAGTAAATATAGCGTGGAAACAATAATGGGGATATGGACCGGGATACGTGATGTTTGCTAGTGATGTCTCTCTCCCAAAAGACGATAAAATTGCTATGCGAGGTAAACAAATTACAGAAAGGCAATTGACAGGATTATGAATGCACCGCAATGCTAACTATGCTACAAAAGAAAGGATGAGGTTCAAAAGCACAGGCAGTACGCCAAGATAGGTAGACCGAAATCCATCTGCATCTACTACTAATCATCCACCTTGAGATATCTATCCAGAACATCTCGCTGGTATTAAGTTGCGAGCCCCACCCAAAGTGTAAACCCAAAGCAACAGACAACTGCATTAAAAAGAACTCTGCGTAAAGTAAACAATCCTTGTGACCGCAGTCACAAGCACCATTGTTTTTCCCCTTGTGGCAACAGCACATCCCCTAGACTCGTGTTTCTGTCACTCAAGCGTGTCATCGGGGGGCATGAACCCACAATCTAGCACAACGTTCCCTCTTGAAGTCACTACCTACTACTTGGCCAAAGCAATAAACAGCAACGGAGAACATGCAAGAATTACTTAGGAACAAAAATATAAGAGATAAAAACCAAATATATTAGTCTATCACAATCTGAACATAATCTCATAATCCATCAGATCCTATCAAACTCAACATAGCAATAGCAGAAATGTTACAAAGGTGCCTCGATCAAGTAGGGCAGCTCACGAGGTCTAAACAATGAAGATCAAAGAGGGGAGGAGAACATCACATAGCTACTGATCACGGACCCATGGTCCAAGGAAAACTACTCACGAGACATCCGGGGAGCATCCATGGTGGAGAGGAGACTCCCGGAGGTCAATCCTCCCTTCGGCAGGGTGCCGGGAAGAGGTCTTCTGGTGCTCCCGATCTTCGGAAGCGCGGCGGCGGCGGAACAGAGGCGAGTTCGCGGAATAGGTTTTCCTCTTCTGGAGTTTTCCGTGACGGAGAATAATTAGGCGAAGGGGGGCAGCCAGAGGTGGACCAGGGGCCCCAGGTGCCCCTCTGGCGCGGCCAGGGGTGGGGCCGCGACGGGTGGCCGCCTGGGCCCCCCTGGCCCCTCCCGGGCTCTTCGCGAAGCTTCCTCCACGCAGATTTTTTATCTGAATTTTCCCGAATTTTTCTGGCACTTTTTATATGGGGGAAAACTGAAATAGAAAAACAGCAGAAAACAGGAACTGGCAATATCACACAAAACATGCATGGAGCAAGCAGAAATTATAGATACGTTTTGGACGTATCATCTCCCACTTGCACTAGAGTACAAATTACACTAGTTTACATCAGGTATGTATCTAACACCAATGGTCTCTCGGTGTTCTTCAAACTTGCCCTGTGGAAGAGGTTTAGTCATCGGGTCTGCTGCGTTCAGATCCGTATGTATCTTGTGAATCCTAGTGTGTCCATCCCTGACGTAGTCTCGCGTCACATGGAACTTTCGGAGGATGTGCTTGGCTGTAGAGTGAGTTCTTGGCTCCTTCGCGTTAGCAATGCCACCCGTGTTGTCGTAGAAGATTCCCACGGGGTCAGTGCAGCTGGGAAAGACGCCAAGCTCGATCACGAACTTCTTCAGCCACAGCGCCTCGTTTGACGCTTCGCAAGCGGCAATATACTCCGACTCCATTGTAGATTGGGCGACGACTGACTGTTTGCCGCTCCTCCAGCTAATTGCGCCACCGTTCAACATGAAAACATATCCCGTCTGGGATTTCGAGTCATCTAGATCTGAGCCGAGGCTTGCGCCAACGTAACCCTTTACGGTGAGCTCCTCATCAACTCCTCCATAAACGAGAAAGAGATCATTGGTTCTTCTTAAGTACTTAAGGATGTTCTTTACTGTTGTCCAATGAGCCATTCCCGGGTTACTCTGGTAGCGATTAGTCATACTAATGGCCAGCGCTAAATCCGGTCTGGTACATAACATAGCATACATGAGAGAACCTATGGTTGAGGCATAGGGCTTTGAGGACATCTCCTCCTTCTCTTTTGCTGTGGTTGGGCATTGAGTCACGCTTAATTTGACACCTTTTATAACTGGCAAGAGGCCTCTCTTGGAGTTACCCATACTGAACCTTTTCAATATCTTGTCAATATAAGTGCTCTGACTCAAGGCCAACCGTTGATTAGGTCTATCTCTATAGATCTTAATCCCCAATATGTACGCAGCTTCACCTAGGTCCTTCATGGAAAATTGTCCATTCAGATATTCCTTCACTTCCTCTAAGAATTTCTTATCGTTCCCTATTAGTAATATGTCATCTACATATAACACAAGGAATGCTACAGAGCTCCCACTCAGTTTCTTATAGACGCAAAACTCTTCGACGTTTTGCACAAATCCAAAAGCTTTAATGACCTCATCAAATCGAAGATTCCAGCTCCGAGATGCTTGCTTCAACCCATAGATGGACCGTTGAAGCTTGCACACCTTACCAGCGTTCCTTGGATCGACAAACCCCTCTGGTTGTATCATATACAACTCTTCCTCAATGTTGCCATTTAGGAATGCAGTTTTCACATCCATCTGCCATATCTCGTAATCATGATATGCAGCTATTGCTAGTAGGATCCGAATAGACTTTATCATCGCAACAGGAGAGAACGTCTCCTCGTAGTCAACTCCTTGAATTTGTCGGAACCCCTTCGCGACAAGTCGAGCTTTGTAGACAGATACGTTTCCGTCTGCGTCGGTCTTTTTCTTGAAAATCCATTTATTCTCGACGGCCTTGCGGTCCTTGGGAATATCCACCAAATTCCATACTTTGTTGGTGTACATGGAGTCTATTTCGGATTTCATGGCTTCAAGACATTTCTCGGACTCGGGTCCCTCCATTGCTTCTTTGTAACTTGTAGGTTCATCCGACTCATCAGCCGAGATTGCATTCACAAGCTGTCCGTAAAACTCAGTAGGTTGACGGACTCTTGATGACCTACGGGGCATAAAAGGTTCCTCTTCATTCTCATCATGATCATCATCAATGTCATGATCGTTATGAATGTTGTTCTGGCCATTATCTTCAGCTCCCACTGTGTAAGATGGTTCCAGAACAATTTCCGTAGCCGTTTCTTCCAATTGGAGTGATTGGTCAGTCACTTCATCGAGGTCTATTTTCCTCCCACTCAACTCTTTCGCGAGAAACTCCTTCTCAAGAAAGTGTCCCGTCTTGGCAACAAACGTTTTGCTGTCAGACTTGTTGTAGAAGGTGTATCCACAAGTTTCCTTGGCATAGCCCACAAAGATGCACTTATCCGCCTTGGATTCAAGTTTTTCAGGCTGTAGTTTCCTAACATAAGCCTCACAACCCCAAATCTTCAGGTGATAAAACTTAGGTTTCGTGCCATGCCATTCTTCAAATGGTGTTGTCTTTAGGGATTTGGATGGTGCCCTATTAAGAATATGAGCGGCAGTTTCTAATGCATACCCCCAGAATGACACAGGCAAATCAGTATGAGACATCATCGATCGTACGCTATCCAATAGGGTTCGATTACGTCGCTCAGCCACACCGTTTCTCTGAGGTGTGCCTGCCGGCATAAGCTGTGGTACTATGCCACAAGACTTCAGATGATTGCCAAACGCGTGACTAAAATACTCGCCACCTCGATCCGATCGAAGGTGCTTGATTTTCTTTCCGAGTTGATTTTCGACCTCATTCTGAAATTCCTTGAACTTTTCAAAGGTTTCAGACTTGTGCTTCATCAAGTAAATATACCCATATCTACTCAAGTCATCAGTAAAGGTCACGAAGTAACGAAGACCATTGCGAGTGGGGACGTTCATGGGTCCACATACATCCGTGTGTATGATACCCAATAAGTCATCCGCTCGCTCCATTATCCCATTGAATGGAGTCCTTGTCATTTTGCCCATGAGGCATGGTTCACATGTATCAAGGGAACCAAAATCCAATGACTCAAGAAGTCCATCCTTATGGAGCTTCTCCATGCGCTTTATACCAATATGACCAAGTTGGCAATGCCACATCTTCATGTGATCTTCATCATTCTTCAATCTTTTGGCCTCAATATTGTTAATGTGACACACGTCACCATCGAGATCAAGTACGAATAAACCATGCAACTCCGGTGCGTGAACATAAAACATTTCATCCTTATAAATCAAACAACCAATTGTATCAGACTTAAAAGAATAGCGGTCTCGCTTCAAGCAAGAGCCACTAACGATGTTCACAATCAACGCGGGTACATAGTAGAAATTATTCAGAACTAAAACCAATCCCGAAGGGAGACTAAGATGCTTCGTGCCGACCGCCAAGACTTCAATTTGACAGCCATTCCCCACGCGCATCGTCACTTCATCCTTGAGCAAGCGTCTCCTATTCCTTAGTCCCTGAATGGAATTAGAAATATGAGCGACAGATCCTGTATCAAGTATCCAGGATGTTTTCCCGGCGCTTGTCAAGAGAAGATCAACAATATGTATATCAAATATACCTTCGTCTCTCTTAGCGACCTTGCCAGCCTCCTTGTCCTTTAGGTACTTGGGGCAGTTGAGTTTCCAGTGACCTTCACCCTTGCAGTAGAAGCACTCCACTCCGGGTTTAGGCTTGGGTGCCTTGGGAGCAGCGGCAACTGACTTGCCATCCCTCTTGGGGCCACCTCTCTTGGCCTTCTCCCGCCTGCTTGACTTCTTGAAGTCAGTGGTATTGTTGACCATGAAGACAGCGTGCTCCTTCTTGATCTCAACCTCGGCGCTCTTCAGCATGGCGAACAACTCAGAAGGAGTTTTGGCCATCCCCTGCATGTTGTAGTTCAGCACAAAGCCTTTGTAGCTAGGGGGAAGCGACTGCAACACCCTATCAACAGCAAGTTCATCTGGAATCTGGCATTACAGAGCATTCAAGCGCTGAACGTAGCCAGACATTTTGACTACGTGCTCACTCACGCTGCCGTGCTCGTCCATCTTTGCTGAGAAGAAGGCTTCAGAAGCCTCGTACCGTTCAGCCCTAGCTTGAGGTGCGAAGACCGCCTTGAGGTCGGTGATAATCTCATATGCACCCATCCTCTCAAAGCGTTTCTGCAGCTCAGCCTCCATGGAGTAGAGCATGCCACTCTGGACAAGGTTGTAATCATCAATTCTGGAGAGATAGACATTCTTCTCGTCCTGACTGGCATCATCTGCTGGTGCGTCACCTAACACGCCCTCTAGTACGTATGCCATCTTGAGGGGAACGAGGAGAATCCTCAGGGTGCGGAACCAGTTGGTGAAGTTTGTCCCATCTGTTTTTAGCTTATCTTTCTCCAGGAATGATCCTAAGTTGAAAGAGGGGCGAGGTGCTGCCATCTACAAGGTTGATTCACAAGGATACATATTTAGACTTTTGTTCATAATGTGGAGTTTCAATTTGATCTCAAAATTCTAGAAAGCTCCCACTTAGATAAACACCTCTCAATTTAACTAAGTGATTACACAATCCCAGCCCCCATACCTCCCCCGATCGTCACGGCCATCAGCATGCGAACCAGGTAGGCCTCTAAGTCAATCACATCAGGCATGTGACTCGTGCTCGACCTTTCGGTCTCCTGTGTTCCAGGCCCGCATCTACATACTTCAAGCCTACCAATCGAACCTTGATGTTAGTTGTTCAGCAAGGCCATATCTGCATATGCCAACCTTGCCGAACCCAACCTCATGCGAACTCCGTTGAATATGTAGGACAACTCCGGTATGTACGGAGCATCAAGCCATATGGGAGAACCTTCCAGGCGGTGCCCACCAAGGGAGAACACAATGTTTGTATTGTGAGAGATGGTCCTGTTTCGTGCTACCGTCGATATATCTAGCATACTAGCATAAAACAGAAAGTAAAACTGTAAATCATACAACCTATGATCCCCCTTCATGCAAAGCAAAGTTAAACGCCTTTCTACTTTAGCTTGTGCAAGTTTTACGTGGCTGCTAGGGGTTTCGAGAGAGAGAACCGTTTCTATCATGCGAAAAACATGCCACAACACCGTCTCCCATCCGTCTCTATTACACCCCTGTCGGGGCCCTCCGTTGCAAACATCTTCGCATCGCTAATGCAGAGAGACAAACACCCCCCCCAGCCACTTTATATGGTACAAGCCATATGTCAAGCGTGGAACCAGTCTCGCGTAAACGCGTAAGGTCGGCCGGGGGCCGCTTCATCAAACATTGCCGCAACGCTAAATGAGTACACGTGGGAGGGTAACGAATGAAGATTCGATGCCCACATCCTAGATGTGTTCTACCCGTACAATACATCTACGCATAGCTAGCTCATGATACCACTGTTGGGATACGGGGCAGAAAACACAAATTTTTCATACCTACGGTACCCGAATCCTAGATGTGTTCATACCTTTGAAGACCGAAAGAGGGAAACCTTCTTGCGAACGTGGCTGGCATAGACTCGGAAATACGACCTCCCTGTCATGTAGAAGACCACCACCGGCGAGGATGACTCCCGGTAAACCTCCAGCGACGAAGTAGCACCACAGGTGTAGTGCCTCGAAGAGATTATACATGTACGGTACAATCGATGTTCCTCCCGGGCCCCGAACCAGGCGAGCAGCGGAAGAAAGACGGCTACGGATCCCGACTCCAGCAGAACGACGGCCTGCCTTATGGTGGAGAACTCCAATCCAGGTGCAGACTCCAAACAAGGGGAGTCCACTTCCGGGAAGGAGAAGGAGGAAGAGGGAGATATTGGTGTATTGGAAAAAGGGGGGTCTACCCCTCCTTATATAGGCCCAGGGGGGTGTCATCCTCCTCCCCTCCCCCATGTGGAACTAAACTCCCAAGGGGGGGAGTGCGCCGGCCAAGGGGGGTGGTGGAACCCACCCTTGCCGCCAAGCCCAAGGGGGGAGACCCCCTCCTCCCTTAATGGGCCCCATGGGCCCATTTAGCCTTTTCCCAATTTTTTTAATTTTTTTAATATGTTTTAAATATTTAATTCAGATAATTAAATAATAAAACATTATTAAAACAATTAAAATTTATTTTGAACTATTCAAAATGTCCGGAAACCATTCCGTCCTCCTCCGGAACTATTCCGGTGATTCCTCCTATTTCACCAATTGATCCCGTAACTGTCCTATGCATCGATTGCCCTTAAGGGTAACACCCTAACGGTCCGGGAAACAGCAGACATGGTCGAGACTCTTCTCATTGACCAATGACTAGTCAGTTGGACCTGGTTACAATCCTTGACAGCCCCTGCGCTTCCATTGAATGAACTTCGATCGCTTTTGGAAACCGTTAACGATACGACGTAATCCCTTTGTGATGCGGTACTTTGATTGTCCGAGGTTTGATCGTCGGTATCCTACATACCGTGTTCACATCTCGTTCACAACAAACAACTTCTCTCGTCCATGATCATTGCATCTGTTGTGACCTAGTCACGTCCTTGCAAGGTGTTGATGCAATATAACCGAGTGGACCCAGAGTACCTGTCCTGTCACAAGGACTGACAAATCCCGCTCTGATCTATTAACATACTCATCAACCATCTATTTCGGAATACCCAAAATGCACCCTTATAGCCAGCATATTTCAGTCAGGCGGTGGGATACAAATCAAAGTCTCCTCATAGATGACAATTACGTATGATCGTTACGGTCTAAGGACTAACCATACGTTACAAAGTCATAGCAACGCTGAACTATGTGACTCAATCACATTGCAATACTTTAGGTGGGTGTACGTCCATCACATCATTCCCCTTAACGATATGACCTCATTGTCAATGGACTTAAGTGTCGCCATGATCAGGAAAGCTTGATCAATCAATTGCCCAATGAGATAGTTTACCGAGTTAAACTACGGACCATGTTTTATACTACACCTGTATTAGTATTTCCAAGTAATACAGTTATAGCATAGTATAAAACGTATTATGAACAAAACGGATATGTGACAAATATCTTTATTAATTTGTCTCTAGGGCACATATCCAACAATCTCGAGGATATCATGCCTTTACACTACATCATATGAGTTGTGATGAAACAATGCCTATCCATGTCATAGTTGTTTCATGGTTTTGGGTTGTCGTCAACCGAGAACATCGCTTACCTTTTGCTCCACCACCCATTTTGTTTGGTGATGTTGCTACTCGATTGCATTCTCTTGAAATCTCTCGACATAAAGTGTTGTTGTCATCATCAGCATTTTTCCTCTTCCAAGTGTAAATTGGATTCATCGTGTGAAATACCATCCTTGCCCCTCGATGATTTGTGTTATCATTGACCACCTACTTTGACCCCTGCCAATACGAACTTGGTCATGTATATCTTTCTATGCTTTCCCTTGGAAAGGTATACACATGGTACTTGCGTATCATCGTCTTCTCCCCTCCAATTGTCTGTTTAATCTTTCTTTGAATGTAAATTATCTGAGCAGTGATGATTCCCTGCTGATGTAAACACTTCGGTGTACTACTTTGTCCGTACAACCTGTTACTACTGTTGATAACATTTTGGTAACCACCGATGGATGAGAACTTTGCCTATTGGTCCGCCTCGTCTTAATGAGCAGGAAAATGGTTCTCTTCGTCCCTCACCCTTGGTACCGACATTGTTGCCGACATAGCTAACAAGCTGTTCTATAACTTACCTTGCAACTTGATCGCATGGTTTGTCACCACCCTTCTTATTCAATGTGGGCCCATAACCCACAGTTCCACGGATCGAAACCTGAATCTCTTGTACCTTTCTGTTCTCGAGGTTATTCCTCTTGATTGACCTCGTATGCAACTCACGAGTCCTTACCTTGTGATATTCAGTTCGATATCAGACTCAGTGCTTATGCCTGATGCTCTAGGTCCCTTTTCATCCTCCGTTATCATCGTCGAATGCTTGCATATCCGCTTGAGACTTCTTATATCTTCTTTTGTTTCCCTCGATGTGTTTCCCTGAGTTTAAACTCGAGGGATACTATGTACCTCATTCCCTCGGAATGCCCCGGTTGATTAACCTTGTGTCGATTCGACCCCCTAGGTGTCCCCTCCTAGCCTATCCATAGGTACGATGAAGACCATGAAGGAAGGATGACAACACGTCGAGATGCACCGATACAGAGAAATGAAGACATCCACGTAAATGATTATTTTCTTTGCGAAGGACAACAAGAACCAGAAGATTCGTTAGAATACGAAACCGAAACTCTACCCCTACCACTACCTTTAATTCTCGGGACGAGAATTCTTGTAGTGGGGGAGATTTGTAACACCCCGAGATCCAGTAAAAGTAATCACTACAGTGATCCCCTTGGTAATGATCATCACTGTTGTTAATCAGACCATGATCACCTCGATCATAGCTCTGCCAGTTTCCAACCGTGATAAAATTTTCAAATTGGGTGGATTATAAGATTTGCTCCAAGAATTGTTGATGGATGTTAAGCAAACTGATCATGGTTAAACCAAATCAACCTTAGTCCTTTGCAGAATTCCAAGTCTTTGATGATTATGAAACCAATGATGTTGGGTTATCAAAATTGTCATGGGAATAAAAATGGAAATGAAAATTCATAGCTCAACCATAATTGTGAAACCTATTAATAAAATGCCTAGCAAACATTAGGCCATGATTAGTATATCAATGGATATTTTATTAAAGTGTTATAGTAATGTTAAGAAATAAAAACAATAGCTTGGGAAATATTAAAATTGCCATGGAATTATAATAAAAAAGTGGAAAATAAAGTTGATCCAAAAATTTAGGAAACATTTTTATTAAATTCCAAAAAGTCAGTAAGCCATATTAAATTAGCAGTGGTATTTTATTGCTAAGTTTAAATAATAGAAAGAAATAAAAACCGTAGCTAAAAGGTACCATTTAACACTTTAAAATAAATAACAAAAATTGAAATGGATTTTGTTTGTGGCACAAACTTTTTGTAGCACTCTGATTTTGTGTCTTACTAATTATGGGACATATTGCACATTTTATAAAATTGCTTAGGCAATTAAAACAAAACCTAAAAGAAAATACAGAAGCAAAGAAACAGAAAAGAAAACGAAAAATAAAAATCCCTATCCAGCGCCCAGGGCGAGGCCGACCTAGCCCAGCCCACCTTCCCCCTCCCTTGTCTTCTTCCTCTCACCTGCCCCCTGCCCCCACCCACGATGCCATGGTCGTGGCCATGCCGGCCCCCCCTTCCCCTCACCTGCCCCCCCCCCCACGCACTCATGTGGATAAGGGCAACCCTAGTGCACCCATGGACAAGTCTCAGATCTTTTTCCCCCCTCTCAGCTTTGCTTTTCTTCCTCCCCGAGCACAACAAGAAATCGCCATGGCCGCCCTCCGGTGAACCCGCGCGGCCAACGGCCCCGCCGCGCCGCTCCTCGTTGTCCAGGAGCCTCCTCGTTGTCATCTACATCACCTCGCGCAGTCGGTCGCCGCCAGGACGCATCGGAGGCCACGAATCGGGCCGTCCCTTCCACCACGGTCGCGCCGCCATGGACGATGATTCGTCCGCTCTGAGTTTCCCCGAGCCCATTGCCTCTCCCCTGCGTGCTCCCTGGTGAGCCTGCGCTCGATTCCCCCTCTTCCCGCTCCATTTAACGCACCGGAACAACGCCCCGCCGTGCACGTTTTTGGTCCACCGCCGTGCCGCCATGGCCGGGGTGCGCCTGGGCCGCGATGTGCCTCGCCTTGGCCGCGCCCTGCAAGCCTTGGCCACGCCCCGCGTCCCCTGTATCGCCCCCGCCCCCTCCGTTCCCCCTTCTCCTCGCCGCCGGTAGGCTCGCCGACGGCGTGCTCTGTGCGCACGCGTGGTATGGTTGCAGGTTAACATCCCCCCTGGCATGTGGGGGCCTACCAAATTAGATTAGCCATTAACTAACCCGCTAACCTCACTGACTACTGGGGCCCAGACGCCTAGTTAACTTATAGTTAGAAATAACCCACTGTTAAGTAATATGTGCCATTGACATGTGGGCCTGAGGCCATTAGATTAATTAAAATAATTGTTAAGTCTAAATGTCTCAATGACATGTGGGTCCCACTACTGTTTAGATTTAATTAATTGGATTATATAAATGAGAGATTGACAGGTGGGACCCCCTGGTCAGTTTGACCAGTCAAAGGCCTCAGCCTATGACAGGGTGGCCCCACATGTCAGTGCTGGTTTGGATAAGGTTGTGGATAATGTTGTATCTAATTAATTAAATTCCAGAAATTCTATTAAAGTGATTTAAACTTTAAAATTGAATATCTTTTAAACCGTAAGTCAGATTCAAAAACTTTATACATCAAAATTGATTAGAAAAATATAACGAATAAGAATACACTACCCATACACCCACCGCACCCCTCTAACATACCGAAAACGAGACATTCCCCCTCCGGTTGCACTGTCCGGTAATTTTCCGGTGCCGGTAAAACTTGCCGGATGGAAATGTTCTGTATATGAAAGTTGTTCAGAACGAATCAACGATCACGGATACACTATCCACATGTTTGTCAGATGTCTCTAACACTGCAGACATGGAACCTTCCTCCTCTGGGTCATCTGTCCGGTAATCCACCGGTACTGATGAGTCATCCCCGGATAAATTCCCGCTCCGACTAAAATACTTAACACTGCGTTAGAACACCGTTAACATTGTGGTTTCCATGTCTTGTATTTGTATTTCTTTATTGTCGTGTATTTATTGTTTCTTTCCCCTCTCTTATTGTTCGGTAGTCCCGACGATCGCTACTGATGCCCCTGTGTTCGACTACTACGTCGACGACCCTGCCTCTACTACCGAGCTTCCAGGCAAGCAGAGCCATTCTCTTCCCTAGATATCTCCTATCTTTCCGTACATTTCTTGCACTAGGAATTGTTACTGCTGCTGCTACGTTACAATCCTATTCAATTGCATAGCCTGTTTTTGTCGCCCCTTGATGTACCTTCCTTTATCCTATGCTGCCTATTATATATATTATATTCAGCAGTGAGCCCTACGCATTGTTAGCTAGGATTAGATAGCGGGCCGTGATCACTCTGGGAGTGAACGCGGATACGATGATTATAACTGCACAGGTACGGTACAATGCAGACACCGCCTCAAGCCCCTACCTCGGATCTGCCGAGCCACATCAAGTGGAGCTATCGAGGAGTAATCCTCGTACTCCACTCGTTCCTGACTCTGTATAGCCGCCCTAGGGAGCTGAACACGGTTGTCCTTAAAGGTAAGAAGTCAGGCGACCCAACGGTGCCCGTGAGTGGTATTGCGACGGGACGACACGGAGGGTACGACCAGTGTACCGGTGTGCTTGGCCCCTGATCGTTGGCCGCGAGAGTTACCAAACCACGAAAGTCGAGCTCCTCCAGGAGCACACGCGAGACAAGGTAAGGAGACGGTTCACCTTGTTGGTAACCGCAGAGACTTGGTGGGACGACAGGGAAGGCACCGATGTACTGGTGGTCCTTGGTGATGTCGTTGTCCGCGGGTCAGTGAAGTCGAGGCAATGATAACGGTTGTCCCGCAAGTTAATAAAATTACTAATGGTTCGGCGGATGACTTGAGTAGCCTTTTGGCTTATACGCGCTGCCTACACGTGGGAATTACGAGTTATGGGCTCCTTTGCTTCGTAGTGTCGTCCGAGGGCTCTTCAGACGTCAGCAGTACTGCGGGCTGATTGCCGGGAAGTGGTGTTGTCTTATTTGCTCGCGCGGTGGTGTCTTATTTTGATTTGCTTTAACTTCACCGGCCAGCCACGCACCGTGCAGGAGTATGTTCGGGTTGGGGTCCAAGGCCCGGCGTACTTAGGATTTAGACCGGCCGATGGCCTCTCTGTTGAGTTTGAAAGATGGGCTACGGAGTGTCGGATAGCCTCGGTGGGGCATTCCCTAACAAGGTGTACGCCACCCAGGAGATCCGTGCGTGTAGTGTAACACAAGTGCACCCCTGCAGGGAAGATTAATCTATTCGAATAGCCGTGTCCACGGTAACAGGACGCTTTATGCTGAAGCTGAATCTTACCACTACAAACTATTATTATTAAACTGTATGGTTCCGGGTTCGCTTCCTCGCAGGGGAGTCGAGGAGGTGATCTCGGAGGCATTGCTAATTATTACAACTTACTATTATACAATGCTGCAGCAACTTCTGCTGCATTGTTACTTTACGATTTATATGAACTGTTGGTTGTTCTCATCTTGTGCTGCAAGACTTGTCAGAAGATGCTAGTCTTCGATAGTCCTAGCTTCTTACCCTTGCTCTGACTTCTATCTTGCAGTCCACTATATACAGCCTCCCCTTTCCATTTGATACAATGCATAAATGCTTAGTAGCGGACGTAAGACTCGCGGGTATGCTAGACACTCACCTTTGCTTTATTCCCCCCTTTTGGTTTGCCTGATCGGCCGCTGCAGTCGACGTTGGAGCCTTGGAGTCCAGGAGCAGGAGATCCCTGATGTCGACTACCGCAACGTGAATATCCCCGATGACTTCTACGACGTAGAGTTCCCCGTTGACCAGGAGTAGTTTGGAGGTTCCCAGGCAGGAGGCCTCGCCTTTTCGATCGTCGTTGTTTTTGTGCTATCCTTCTTAAGGCAGATCATGTGTACCTTGTGTCTGTACTCAGATACTATTGCTTCTGCTAACTTTGTGTTCTCGAGTTGTTGTATTCGAGCCCTCGTGGCCCCTGGCTTGTATTAAGCAGCTTGTATTATTTTATTTGTAGAGTTTTGTTGTGATATCCCACCGTGAGTCCCTAATCTCGATCGTGTACCTTGCGTGTATGATTATTGTACACGATCTGATTTTGGGGGCGTCACAACTATTATATGCATACATGTAGGGGGAGTCTTCTATGGTAAATAGTTGTTCATGGCATATTTAACTTGAGTATTTTATTGCCATGTTCTAACCATATTGTCATCAATTCACCAAAAAGGGGGAGATTGAAAGTGCATTTACTCCTAAATGGTGTTTTGGTATTATGACAATGTGGTTAGTGGGACTAATGACGGGTGTTAAAGATTTATCTTAGGTCATCTGCCCCCTGGAGGGTTATTAATTTTGGAGGATGATTGGCCCCGCTTCAAAAAGATGAAAGGCGTGGTGTTTCTCTCGTGTCTCGAAGGATTATTTTCGGTTTGATTTGAGTCACAGGATCACCGCACTATTAAGAGGGGTCAACGAGATAGAGCATGTGTGGGAACACATTTTCCTTGTCAAAACAAGCCTCCCACAAATCTCTCCGGAAGGTGTCCATATATGTGTGCAAGAAATGGGCCTCACAGTGGTGTGATCAGCAAGTTCCTGATCACCCCGTGTGCACGGGGTCTCTGACCCCCGTGTACACGGGGTACTTAGTAACTCTCGGAGTAGCCCGTGCGCACGGGGTCTCCGACCCCCGTGCGCACGGGGTACCCCTCACCCCACTGAGTAGCCCGTGCGCACGGGGTATCTGACCCTCGTGCGCATGGGGTGGTCGACTGCTCTCTGAGTAGCCCATGCGCACGGGGCTGACTTAGCCCGTGCGCACGGGGGTCCAACGGCTGGATTTATCCTCCCCACCCCTTGCACTATATAAGCCCCCTTCTTCCACCTGCAACCCTAATCCTTCCCCCTTGTTTGAGCCTCCATTGCTAGAAACTTAATTTTGCTCATTCCTCCCAAGTCCTCCACCCAAACTTGTTGATACGTTGGGATTTGAGAGAGCAAGGCCCGATCTACACTTCCACCAAACCGATTTGTGTTCCCGTCAAGATTTCTTCACCGTTGACTTTGTTACTCTTGGAGCTTTGGCTCCTAGGCGGCTAGGTGTCCGTCCCGGAAGCTTCCTTGCCTGTGGTGTGCTCCGGGAAGTTTGTAAAGGTGTGGTGGTCGCCTTCAAGACCAACCCCGAGTGATTCGAGGCTCATCCGTTGGGGGTGACTCGAACAGGAGAATACGGTGAGCTACGCTGTTGGTAGCTCTCTCAAGGATTGAGAAGTGCTCCAACGGAGATTAGCACTCCCTCAAAAGAGTGTGAACTTCGGTCAACCAAATCTCCGCGTCTCCGTGTCACTTGTGGTTATTCTTTCCGCACTTTTCTTGTACTAACCTCTTATGCTTGTTGGCTTGCTATTGTAGTTGTTGCCTAGCATAGTTGTGTTTTGATCTTGCTTGCCACCTAGGGTTGTTCATCTAGTGCACATCTAGAGAATTGCTTTTATCCGCTAAACCCTAAAATTTGGTAATAAAGTTTAAATTTGTTAGTCACCTATTCAGCCCCCCCCCCTCTAGTTGACCATATCGATCCTTTCACTTTTGCAACAAGGGCGAGGCACAAGATGGCGTGATTCATCTCGGTGAATCGAACCATCATATGGGCGGAAAGAGGAGGAGCCGGGGATGGCTCGGTTGAGCTCTCTAATTTTGTCGTTCATTATTTTTGAGATAGCTTATCACCAATGCCAGATGGCTCGGGCGTGCTCTCTACTTGTATCAGTAGCATATCCCCAATTTGAATGTGAAGATCTAATCTTATTGCGCTTGTCCTAGAGACCTCGTGATGGCGCAAGGAAGTTGTCGAGCGAAAGCTCTACGCTTTATCACCGACAACAATGACGCTCCCGGGTGCCACTCTTGAAGACGTCATTGTGGTGCTCCTCTTTGTATTTGTGTTCCAGGTGAAACCTTTTGTTCGTGGTGGACTCGACAAGGGTGTGGTTTGCTTCGTTCTCTCTTTTGGGAGCGTTGTCATGGAGTATAGGTGTTGTAGGATGTAGTGTGACATTGTACTCAGTTATTTTTGCGTTCTATTTTGATAGTGTAGTTGCACGTGTCCTGTGTGATTCGAGTATTCTGTAATCAACATTGTATGAGAACTATTTCATCATATTATATCATTCAACCTTGTACTTTCTTATGTCATATTTTAGATATAAAGAGAATCAAGAGTCTATTTTGTGACAAAAAACAACACAAAAAAGTGAAATCACGCATATTCTTGCCATTGCTTGGAGTAGTAGTCTTCAAGATTCCTGCCTCATGACTTATGTAAAACATTGCACCATGACGGTGATTAACACGTGATATTTGGCAACAATTCATGTTTTACAGTGAAACAAGTGTGAAAAAACGTCATGGGCCAACCCAACAGGGAGTCAAGAGGTCAGTGATTTTTTCTAATCACCAGTTAAAGGGTACCCCTGGCGAAGGTCATCAACGCGCTCCGAACACGTCAAATGTCACATTTTGATATGTTTCAGGTTTTTTAGTCCCTCAGCTGTCGACACGTGGCGACTTCTGTACGCAAAGACGTAGCCACATCCATAGCATACAAAACCACATGCACAGGCACAGGCACAACCACAGTTATAGGTGTAGCCCCAGTTTTCTGCGTAGCCACGGGTGCAGCCAATGTCCCACAACAACAGGTGCAGCCACATACGCAGCCACAAACACATCCACATGTACAACCATAGTTCACGCGCAACCACAATTGTTGTTTCGTGCGGGATGCAATCAAAACGCGATACGTGAGGGCTTCAGAGCGCGCCGAAATGACCTCTCCGGAGGCGCGCGAGGGGTACCCTCTAACCAGTGATTCTTGATTTTTTTTTTCTATCTTTGTTGGAGCAATTAATTAAGAAGTACTTCTTGTGATCAAACTTTATTGGAGGCACGTGTGTGTCAAATTTCCTTTTGCAAAATCGTTAGCCCCAAACGGGCTGGCCCACTTCGCTCACGAAGTGTTCTTTTTTCATTTCTTTTTCCCATTTCATTTTTATATTATTTTTTAGTTTTAGGATTGTTTTGGTACTATTATATTAACACATATTTATCTTTCTAAAAGTGCTTATTGATTTTTCAAAAATATATATTGAACAATTTTTCAATGTAGAATGAACTAATTATTTTATACGATGAATGATTTTTAATATATTGATTTTATTTCAAAAAGTGCATTCAAAATTGTTATTATATATATTGCACATGTTTAATGTAAAATGAACTTTTCTATTATATATAGCACATTTATTTAATATGTTGAACTATTTTTAATATAAAATAAAGTTAATAATATACATTGAACTTTTTTAGTTTTTATACGATGATTTTCATTTATTACACACCGAAATAATTTCATATATAAATGAAAAAATCGGTAACCTCTCAAAAACGTGAAAAATGAAAGAAAAAGAAAAAAACAAGAAAATTATACTTTGATTGTAAATGAGTCGGCCAAATCAGGCACACCTTCTGCGTCAGGTACGACGATACCTGACACACACAGGCGTCGAATAGGGACTCTCCTTCTTGTTGGGGGCCTGCAAATATCATTTTGGTGGGCTGAGAGCACGTCACATGTCGTGTGTTGGGTGCTTTCTTAAAATTTTATTTTTTAAACGTTTTTTTTGCGGTTTAGATGAGTTATTTAGTTTTCACACTTTTCCGTAGATTTATTTAGAGAGAGAGAAATTATGCTTAAAACACATTTTTACAAGGGGCACGACACGGAGATAGAGTGTTGCTTCTTGAGAGGCATGGCCACCCGTCACAAAAAGAAGAAAAATGATTTTTCAAAGGCACAACAGTGCCTCTTGGAAAGGGAAAAACACTTATTATATGAGAGGTACTACTATATCTCTTGTGGAGGCATAAATTGGCTTCAATAAGAGGCATTTCTTCTTTTCGCGAGAGAAACATATTTGCTTATTCTGGAGGAATATGTTTGCTTTCGGGGGAGTCATAAATGTGTCCCTCATGAAAAAAAGTTGATTGAAATCTATTAACATGGGATCTATTTTCTAAGATCTCGATGCAAGGATTTGAATGCTGAAAAAGGTTCAGGATTTGAACACATGATTTAAGAGATAAAATATTTTTCTAAAAATAATCTACAAAAAGGAATATTTTAGATTGCAATAAGTGGTGCGTATGAAGTAGTGCGCACGCAGTGCGTTACTTGTTAGTCGTGGGGCGGTGGAAATGTTTTATTCCATTGGTTTCATTTCATTTTCTTCTATTTTATGTTTTTTCATTTTGTATTTTTGGGTTTCATTTTTATAAAAAATTTGATGATTATGAAAGGTTTTATGAAATTTAAAAATATTTATAGAAAGACAAAATGAAATCATTATAAAAATGCTACATTATTCTATGTTGGCTTATTGTACCTTTCATATTTGCTGCAACCTAAAAAATCAATGTGTACACATGGGCGTTCATGCATTTACGTGTTTCCTGAAAATGACTTGAACTGTGTTTGCCTAAGTTGTACTTGAGCTTGAGCACACCGCTAAAACTTGAAAATCTTGGGAGTTAAATGGCAGAATTATTCATGATGATTTCGTAATACCTGTGTTTGTAACATGTGTGATTACGCCACTTGAAACCTAAGGTATCTCGAATATATATATATATATATATATATATATATATATATATCCTTTTATCTCTCAGATATGACGAGTAGTTCAGATACATTTTTTGTTAATTTGGAACAAAAATAATAGAGGATTGATATTTTGCGGGCTTTTTCACACATTTATTATGCTTATGCAAGACTCTAATATTTCCATCCCTAGCCTATATTACAATACCTAAATTATATAGAGTGGACCTATATATGTGAACTTGGCTACTCGCGTGATGTAATATGGGCCACACGATTTTGACGCACAAATCTTAACGCATATGTTATGTACTACACACGTTCGTGCCGAAATAAAATTAGCGGGAACACCCATATAATTACAGACAGACTCCTAGCCCACTAGCTAGGGACTATAGCTATTGACGTCTTGTACAATGCTAGGCGCTTAGGAAGGTGCTTCAAAAAATAAACCGGTTTTTTTAAGCACCGGTGCCTATTTTTAGAGGAGAAACATTTAATTAAACGTCTATCACGTACAAATAAGCATCGATGCTTAAAAACCCTGATTTATTTCTTTAAGCACCTTCCCTAAGCACCTTGCATTGTATAAGGTCTGAGTGGAAGACCCGGGTTTGAGTTTTTTTTCTCTCTCTCTTTTGTTTTTGTTTACTTAAACACATGCAAAAACAGTTCTAGGTAGATGTCAAGTTTACCTTTTCTAATATATTTTTTATTTTTTTATTTTATTCATTGCAAGAAAACTACAGTTTACCATGGAAAATTTCTTTTTTATATACTTAGGTGTCAAAATATGCATAAATAGTATATATATAGGTGGCAAATGCACTTTTTTTTTAAATGATGGAAAATTAATGTTTGTGTAGCATGGAAAATATGTTTATATAGCTTTTCAATTATATATTTTTGTAGCATGGATTTTTTAGTTATGTAGCATGGTAAATGTATTTTTATGGATATGTCAAATATTTTATTGTAGCATGGAAATTTTAGAAAAAATAATTTTTGGGATGGCAATTTTAGTTTATAAAGCATAGAAAATTAAGTTTACATAGCATGGTAAATTATGCATTTGGACGTTAGCAAATCAAACTTTTTTAGCATGGTAAGTGTATTTATTGGATCATGGAAAATTTCACAAAAAAAAAGTTTTCTTAACACAAAATTTTCATGCCAAATCTTTACCATGGAAAATTTCAAAGAAATTAGTTTGTCGCTATGCACAATTTCATGGCAAATTTGCCATCCAATGAAAAAAGGGATTTTTTGTAAATTGTTATATATCTAATATATATATATATATATATATATAAGATTTTATTGTCCATGTTTTTATCATGTCAATAAAAAGGTAAAAAATGGAAAGCCTGGAATTCAAACCCATCTTTCAGTAAAAGGCGAAAGAACGTTACCACTAGACTAATACTGTGTACATGTTTAGAGGGTGTTTGCATGCTATTTAATCCAATGCGAATGACACGGAAGGTATGGATCTGAAATTAAGTTTGTCATGGATGAATTGAAGGGGAAGAAGGTGGGAGAGACAGGGGGATGAAGCTGGCTCGCTAAAGATCGATGGTCTCGGGCGCAAAGAACTTGGCATAGTCACTGTCACAGTACAACAAGTCAAGTATGAGGATGACAGGATCCTGTGGACACACCAAGATTTAAGATATCTACATGTTCAGTCCAGGCAACAAATCATACTTCTAGCCCATATTCACTGGGGATCTGAAGGCGGCCTCCTATATCACTGAAGATACTCACAGTGAGGAAATTTTTAGGTACTGCTCGAGCCTAACGACAGAGTCGCCGTCGTTGCCGGCGAGGGCCATCTTGTCATCTAAACCCCTCTTTTCTTTGGTAGGATTAGGGGCGGCCGCCTCCTTGTCGGGAAAGGAGTCCTTTACGGCGGCTACCTAGACCTCCTGCTGGTTCGCCTTATCCCACCAAGTCCTCGCTGTCACCTCCCACGCATATCCTCGTCCCCTTTCCTGCGTGGCATGGAATCAACAAGCGGACACACACACACATACGCACGGAGCGGGAGGAAGGATATGAGGATCCAGTCGAGCTAGGTTACCTAGAGTGCGAGGATGACTGTATGACAACCGAGGTGGTGCAGATCGAAGGTCGATGACGATGAACTCGAACTAACCAGCGGCCACCACCTTGCACATGTCTCCCTCGAGGACGTCGACGATCGATGAAGGCCTCCACATCCACCAACCCCATCGCCCACGCCACGCCACGCCACCGGGAGCTCCCAGCATGAGCCGTCGCAACCCTATTGGAGCTCGTCATCGATCGCCTAAGAGAGTGCAGTGGGGAGACGAGTGGGTGAGGGGTCTTAATGTCTTTATGTAAGAGGAAAGGGGCCGCGCTCACCATTTGATTGCGCGGTCGATGCATAGGATGACGTGGGAAGCTCAACTGCTTCAAGATTTGTGCTAGCCATCCAACAACCGCTAGGCAATCACATCAGGTGGTCGAATATTGAATGTTTGCTCCCCACATAATCCGTACCAAATTACTTGTCTCTTAAATGAATGTATCTAACACTATTTTAGTTATAGATACATTCATTCACTCGTTAGAGCCAAGAATTATAACTCTTAAAAAAAACAGCATAAGAATTAAACCCGCCTTCACGATACACAAAACCGTGGCTGTACGAGGCATCCGATCCATGCACGCACGCGGCCACGCACGCAAAGCACAGCGGCCGCAACAAGAAGAGCACCCGAAAATGCGAGAAACAAAACCGAGCCGAACCGCTCGTCCCACCAACGCGCGCGCCCGAGCTCCATCCCAACCTCTCTCTTGCCCCGTGCAAATTTCCCTCCCCAACGATCCCGGCGGATCTCGTTCCGCCGCCCGCCTCCGGAGAAGCCGACGACAACGGCGGCTAATAGCCTCGATCAGTAGTATCACGGGGAGGCGAGGATACATGTAACGGGCGCCCGGAGACGGCGCGGACGATGAGGGCCGCCGCCGGGGCAAGCTCCGGCGGCGGCAAGGAAACCCTGGTGGCCTCCTTCCTCCGCTTCATCCTCCTCTCGCTCCTCCCCCTCACCGCCCTGTACATCCTCTACGCCCTCCACGCCATTCTCTCATCCACGCCGTCGTGCCCGCCCGAACACGATCGCATTGTCGCCGCCGCCTTCGTCTCACACGTCGCCACCCGCAACCATACGCCATCCACGCCGCCACCACCCCTCATGGTCACGGTATCGACGCCACCTCCACCGGCCATGTCCACGGTATTGACGCCGATGATGCCGCTCCCACCGGCCATTGTCACGGTGACGACGGCGAGGACGCCGCCGACGCCCGCCACGGTCACGGTGGTGCCGACGGTGAGGATGATGCCACCACCCGCCGCGGTCACGGTGGTGTCGACGGTGAGGATGATGCCACCACCCGCCGCGGTCACGGTGGTGCCGACGGTGAGGATGATGCCACCACCCGCCGCGGTCACGGTGGTGCCGGCGGCGAGTCCGCCACCGCCACCCGCCGCGATCACTGTGTCGACGACGACGGCGACGACGCTGCACCACGTGGTGTTCGGCATCGCGGGGTCGGCGCGCCTGTGGGAGAAGCGGAAGGAGTACATCAAGATTTGGTGGCGCCCCGATTCCGGCATGCGGGGCTTCGTGTGGCTGGACCGCGGCGTGCGGGAGTCGAGCGTGCCGGCGGGGCTGCCGGCCATCAAGATCTCCTCGGACACCTCCGGCTTCCCCTACACGCACCGGCGCGGCCACCGCTCCGCCATCCGCATCTCCCGCATCGTATCCGAGACGTTCCGCCTAGGGCTCCCGGGCGTGCGCTGGTTCGTCATGGGCGACGACGACACGGTGTTCCTCCCGGACAACCTCATCGCCGTCCTCGGGAGGCTGGACCACCGGCAGCCCTACTACATCGGCTCCCCCTCCGAGAGCCACCTGCAGAACATCTTCTTCTCGTACGGGATGGCGTTCGGCGGCGGCGGCTTCGCCATCAGCCAGCCACTGGCGGCGAGGCTGGAGCGGATGCAGGACGCCTGCATCCGCCGGTACCCGTCGCTGTACGGCAGCGACGACCGGATCCAGGCGTGCATGGCGGAGCTGGGCGTGCCGCTCACCAGGCACCCGGGGTTCCACCAGTTCGACGTGTACGGCGACCTCCTGGGCCTCCTCGCCGCGCACCCGGTGGCGCCGCTGGTGTCGCTGCACCACCTGGACGTGGTGCGGCCGCTGTTCCCCAACGTTCGCTCGCGGCCGGCGGCGCTGCGGAGGCTGTTCGACGGGCCGGTGATGCTGGACTCGGCGGGGGTGATGCAGCAGTCGATATGCTACGACGCGGCCCACCGGTGGACGGTGTCGGTGGCGTGGGGGTTCGTGGTGACGGTGGCGAGGGGAGTGATGCCGGCGCGGGAGATGGAGATGCCGGCGCGGACGTTCCTGAACTGGTACCGGCGAGCGGACTACAAGGCGCACGCGTTCAACACGAGGCCCCTGGCGCGGCACCAGTGCGAGAGGCCGGCGCTCTACTACCTGGCGTCGGCGCGGCGCACGGTGGTGCGCACCGGGGAGACCACGGTGACGAGGTACCAGCGCTGGCGCCACCGCAACGACATACGGCCGCCGTGCCGGTGGAAGATCCCCGACCCGGACGCGCTGCTCGACAGTGTCATCGTGCTCAAGAAACCCGACCCCGAGCTATGGAACCGGGTAAGGAATTAACGATCGCCCTGCCTTGTTATGTACCACAAACTGAGTATTCGAAATCCAGTGATATATCGGCAGGATTCGCCATTGTTGTTGGGAGTAAAACTGACTGGTGATCGATCGATGTGAACTTGCAGTCGCCCATGAGGAATTGTTGCAGGGTGCTGTCGTCTCCGGGGAAACAAGGGGGCCGGAACAAGACGATGACAATAGACGTGGGTGTGTGCAAGGACTGGGAGTACAGTCAAGTATGATTCGTTCATTCGTTGATTAACTTGAATAGACAGAATTGCATAGGTGATCAGTTCTTCTTTTCGTTTTCTCCTGTACTCGCATACCTGTAAGATACAAGCATACGGCGGCTCACTTTGATTGATGGTGGCACTTGGATGTCCATGCCCACTACTAACAGCACACATGAGCGTTCTTCAGAGGAATTCTGTTACTGCTGCGTTGTGTTTTGGTTTAGACATTGTGCCCATTCAACTCTGAACTTGAGTATAACAAGTAGAGAAAAGTGCCTTGCACACTGACAGATATCGTAATGCCGTGTAGTCCGTTGTCTTGTCAGAGAACAATGTTAGCACAATTGCAGATTAAGTTGTTCTTATGCGTGAGCATGAACAAAATGACTGTCGCAGCTCAACTGCAACACTAACCTTCAAATTGGTATTTTCTCTCCAAGTAAAACACAACAGCATCCAATTGGCGTTCCAAACGCCTCCACAGAGGGGATACAGACTCACAGAGAGCATACACAAGAGCTGACAAAACAAAAAAGTGAATCACTAATAAGAATGAAATAGTGCTAAAACAAGTAAACTAATGAAGTTTATTTTTCCCAACCATAATGAAGGTTGTTCAGTAAGACTTCATTACCAAAAAAAAATAGAAAAAAAAGATCATGATATTGGCCACGCCAGACATGCTTTGGCGTGCTGAGTTCCAAACCACATATGGCATAGCCTATACTGGCATGTGGCCACTGGCCACAGGAACGTTTGGAACGCAGATTTAAAAGGAAAACTGAAGAATCAAGAGAAATGCTCCAATTTGGTAACATGGCTGGCTGCGAACAACGATGACCACTATCTAGAGTTTTGTCTGAAGAATTGCAACAGGTGGTGCTAGATTCCCCAAATCTTATGATAACTGCTGTCCACAGCAAAACTGATCGGGACGCAGCTAAATAAGAGCAGATCTAGTAGTACTCAAGAAGAGTAGTTGATATAATACTGAGGGCAACATAAATGCAGAATTTGGGGATCAATAGCGACGTTTGCCAAACAATAACAAACGGACCAGCAACCTCAGATCAGATGTGGACACTGCCAGTGCCAAGGTAGCATAGACAAATCAACTAAAGAGGGAAATTCAACAGAAACGACCTTATTAGCCTAAACGTCGTTTACTAATTTGGGACAGCACGCAAACTGCATCTGCTTATGGTTTTCTACGAAGGTGTTCAGAGAGATGCCTTAACAACCATTCTTTGTAAGCTGAACCAATGATTTGCTGGGTTTTATTCCTCTGTCTTCTCTATCTGTACCTCTGTCTCCATCTCTGTTTACTCCTTCCTCCGTTAAGAATTAGCTGTCGCTGAAATAAATGTATCTAGCACTGAAATACGTTGTTTCAGCATCATCTAATTTCGAACGGAGAGAGTACTTAAAAAGAGAGTACCGTTCGCCCACTACAAACATAAAATAAAGGCTTTGTTATTTGAGCCTAGAACTAGGTGATAGCATATGTTGTAGATACACACCAATGGGCGCGTTAGTCCATTGTTGATTTCATCATCTCCATACTCTTTGTTACTCATTTACTTTTTTTGCACGCTTTTACTTTCAGTCATTCTTCACTCATAAAATTACAAGCTTTTGCATCCGTTTTGCTTTGGACCATAACTAAGTTGCAAGCACATTTTACAAGTCTCTACAAGAGACAAAGTCCATTCTCTATGCTTCATGTGGGATCGATTCTATTACTGTGAAAAGGCTACAACGAAACCATGTACACTTGCAAGCTATCAGCCATCTTGGGGTCCTTCGTGTTAAATGTTTTCATCACCTGCTGGCCTACCAGGTGGGGGTCCCCTCGACGTATCAGACGGTAATGCCCATTGAGGTAGTGAGGAGCAGGCCGTGCAAAAGGGCATCATATCCTACTACGTTATTGGAGTTCGGGAAGTGGATTTGGAGTACATAGCTCATTTTTCTCCTTGGGGAGATATGAGAACCATTGTGGCTCCCAAGCATTGGACCATCATGGATCCATCAAAGTACATTATCCAATGCTTAAGGTTGATGTTTTGCGGTATTTCCTGGCTTCATTCCATTCCACCAAAAAGTAAGCATGGGCTTGCGAATAACTATTCGATTCTCTAAATAGATATAAGTGAAGTAAGAGAGATTTTAATTTGTTTCTACCGACTGACGTCGTGCTCTAATAGATACAAGTGAAGCAAAAGAACAATTTATATCAAGATTACCCCCATGCTCTAGTAGATATAAGTGAAACAAAAAAGCAAATTTTATAAATGCAAGGACTATGGATAACTCCAATAGCAAGTTCAAGAGATATGATGATTGATTATAACGAACAAAAAAATACGCTCTAAGTATAGAACTTCTTTTTCAAAATGGGAATATATTAGTATCACGAAGATACCAGTTACACCCACCCTCTGCACTAACAAGATATCGCAAAGACATCTAGGATGCAAGAAAGAAAGGAAAAGGTCCCGTCACAACGATCAACTCTCCTCAGCAGCAGCACACAAACCACCACCAAATACAACACCCGGAAAACATAGAAGGTCTCCAAAATAACGCTTCCAAGAAAGGAACAGTGCACAAGCGTCACCGTTGCCCTATCCAAGATGGTCCAAGGCTATCGCCCCCAAACGAAATCCTCCAGTGTTGTCACCCCCACTTCTCACTTCTGCTTCTAATAGTTATCAAACACCTGACTAACTCCATCACCTCAACATGATACCCTTTAATAAGTTTTCTCATCATTACTTTCATCAATATCTTGTGTTAAACATCTTTCCTTTTTTCCTTCACAATTCCTTGTTGAGCATTACACTTCTAGGTATAAAGTTAAGGCCTTTGGTGTTATAGATGGGAATTTCATTTTTATTTATTTTAGTAATGATAGGATGCTCACTAATCCTCTTAATTTCAGCTTCATCATTAATAGAGGAGGATGAGCTTGGTTGTGGAACTCTAGGGACATAAACTACTTTTGGAGTAACTTCTGAATTATCATTCATAGGAGGGAACCTACTACACTTTTCGTGGCTACATAAGTGTCTTAGTATTTCTATTCATAAAGCTTCATCCCACTAAAGTTTCTAACAAGTAATTATTCCATTAATTGACACCAATATAGAAATTTATAATAAGTATCATGATAGATTGTTTATGATTAGACTTCCTATGAGAAGTGCAAATTCTATACCAAGCATCTTGTAAACTTTCACCTCCTCTTTGTTTAAAGTTAAGAATGGCTATCTTATGTGTGGTGATAACATTCATGGCATAATAAATGATTACAAAGATAAAAGTAACTACTTGTTGTAATTATTATTTTGTTTTTTTAAGTTTTTAGATAAAAGGAAAGCACTATAAGAAGAAGAAAAAGATAACTAAGCTAGATAGATAAGAAGGTGGTAAGATAGAGGTTTGTAGGACGTTTCTCTATAGGCTCCCCGGTAACAACGCCAAAAAAGGCTTGCTACCTCTCAACTACGTAAATGTTAGGAGCCCAAGTCCAAGGGTTTATAGGATAGTAACATTTTTTCCCTTAAAGTAGGTGGCTTGCAATATTTATCAAACCAACTAGAGCTTGACGTTGAAGAGAACAATCATGGGTACCCGCACACATAGATAAAACACTACCTTGACCCCCGATAGTACTGGTGAGGTTATCAATCTCACTAGCCTTGTTAGTTACAAAGATAATTAATGGCGAGTGTGGTAGATAGATAAATAAATAACTTAAAATTAAATGTAATACTTTTGGTATTTACGTGATATATATGGATTGGGATCCATGGTTTTACTAGTGGTTCTCTCTCATTAAGATAGCAATGGTGTGGTGAACAAATTACAATTGTGTATCGATTAAATTGCAATATTCATGATAGTCCATATATCTCATAATCAACATATGAGCATCACGTCCAAACATATATAGATTATTATCCAATTGCATCTACAGCCAATACATCAACCAAGATTGTTACCAAATATGCATCTTAAAATATTAAGAATAAACACAATATTGCATTAAGTGTGATGACATGAAGTAGATGGTGTATTGCCAAAGGATAACTACTCAACTACCTTTTTATCCTTAGTGGTAACAACACATACAAATCTTTTTCATTTTCTGTCATTATGGTAGATTACTTGTGAGATTGAAGCCAACTATCATACACAACTCCTTCTTGTAGACCCCCCTCAAACTTGACCAAAGAAAAATATAGACCAAAGAGCATATATGAATAAGAATTATGCATAAAGAAAACGAAATATATCTTAATTTGAATCATGAATAAATATGATCATAAAGTGACAATTCATCACAACTGCCACAAACACATCAGAAGATTACGTCGGATGAATCACAATTATGTAGGACACCTAATGTGATCGTTGTCTTGAAGATTGAGATAGAGAGAGAGAAACCATCTAGCTACTGCTATGGAAACTAAGTCCAAGTAAAACTACTCACGAACGAGCACGATGACCTCCAAGACGATGAAGATGGCCACCGAGAAGTCCTCACTGCTCCGACAAAGCTGCAAAATAGCCCCACAGATTAAATCACGGAGGTGCAGAAATTTGCGGCGACAGAAACCTTGAATTTTTTTCATATCGGGGTTTCCCATGTGAAATATAAATATAGGTGTCAGAAGGAGGTTGAGAGGTGGTCGGGGGGGGGTGTGTGGTGGTGGTGGTGGTGGGGAGGGGGGCACACCCCCCTTGAGCACACCCTAATTGACGGCCAGGGGGCTCTCCACCTCCTGTTGGCCCCTCTCAAGAGCGCCCAGTGTCTTCTGGATGCTTCCCGGTGCATATGATTTTTAGGGGTTTTCCTGAGATATTTGGGGCTCTGTAGAATTGATTTTTTTGAAAAATCCCCAAAACATGAAAATAACATAAACTAGCCTGGACCCTCGGTTAATATGTTAGTCTAAAAACTTGATAAAAATAGATGCTAAAACCATACCAGTTTGGTATAAGGATGATATAAACATCGCATGGTCCATTAAAAATTATAGAATCATCCATCACCAGATCACCACCTACAAGATGCTGATGTCGGTGCATCGTGCGGAGCTCCTAGCGGAGGTGAAAGATCGGCGCACCGCGTGAAGCTTCTAGCGAAGATGAAGGACCGAAGCGCCGTGCACATTGCCGCCGGCTTGCCTCCAAACAATGACGAGCAAGACGTGTTGACGCATGAGGAAGAGGAGGAGGAGTTGACTCCAGCACGCCGGTGTGAGGTCCGAAGCTTTAAGACTGCCACACTTCTCGCTTTGCCATTGGCTTGCCCCTATACCATGGAGGAGAGGAGAAAGGCGCGGCGAATTCGATGACCCTAGTCGTGGTGGAGTAGAAGACCATCCGTGACTCCATCTAGTCGGTTTGCGTGATCACTGCAAATCACCGCTACCTTAACGAGACGAAGGTGGAGAGGGAGAAATCCCTCGCCGTTATGGAGTCCGATGGTGAGCTGATCAAGGAGACAGAGTAAGCCTTCATCGGCCTGAAGTCCGGCAAGGAGCCAAATGTGGAGTGGGAATATGAATAGATTAGGGTTATGTTTTAATTAAAAACATAGTTGAACGGATGAAATGTCATCCAATTTAATGTAAACTGTATCAAATTTAAATCAATATCGTTATGCTTGCGTGAAATTTATTCAAATATTATTATATTACAAACAGATGTTGCGTCTAACCTTTCATATTAATGTCCACGAACACAGCGAATCAACATGTGGTTGAGTTAGTTAGGTGGATGGTTGTATCCCCAGCCCACCAGAGTTTAAATTTCAGATTTGATAATGGTGCTCGCATTTTCTTGGATTTATTCCAGGACCTTCGGTGATGCGTTTTCAGTGGAAGGAGACGTTTTCGTCGAAGACGAGGTGGTGACTTCGTTAATCTCAAGATGATGTACTGGCTCAGTATTGCGAAGATGCTTATAAGGATAGAATATGTGTG
Source organism: Bromus sterilis (assembly GCA_950022295.1). NCBI lineage: Eukaryota > Viridiplantae > Streptophyta > Magnoliopsida > Poales > Poaceae > Bromus > Bromus sterilis. The sequence goes on from OX465599.1 coordinate 66,634,193, forward strand.
TGTGCGTCATAAGGGTGATTGTATACTCGTGTATGTGAGCATCAGAGTTGTACTATGTTCCTAAAAAAAATGTCCACAAACACGCCAGTCAAATTCACAGACGGATATTGTCTGGTTTCGATGCGGTGTTGAAGATGCTTTTGCAATCTTTAACTCCCGATAATATACAGTAATTGCAATCTAAGTGTGATCAAGCGAGGCTATCAAAGGTGACTCCACTCCTGTCACTACCAATATAAAAGATCCACAGTGGCAGATCCAAAACCTACTTTTTTACCCTTAGATTAAGATCTACTGATTGTAATTAGTCTAACCATGTTTAATGCTGTTTTTCGTTTTCGCTACGCCCGTCGCCGCTCGCCTCCCTCCCCACCTCCCCCACCTCCCACGTCCCCCTCCCCCCACCCCGGCGCCCGCCCCACTTCTTCCTCCCCACCCCCGTTCCCACCCTCCAGCGCCGCCCCCCGATTTCCTCCTCCCCACTGCCCCCCAACCTCCAGCGCAGCCCCCTGATGCCCTCCTCTCTTCTCTGACCGCCGGCGCTAGCCTCTTGCCCCCAGCCTCAACTGGACTCGCCAAGCCGCCTGTGCCGCGCCCGGCCTCTCCGGGACTGACTGTCGGCGCCAGCGACGGGCCTCCGCGATTGACCGTCAGCGTCAACGCCTTGCCTCCACGACTCGCCGCCAGCCGCGCCCAGCCTCCGCGACTGACCGTTGGCGGCAGCTCCCGGCCTCCACGACCGACGCTACCCTTCAGACCCCGGCGTTGGTGCCGCCCACAGGTGTAATCAGTATCATCCACGGACCACGGGGGTATGGTCTCTTGCTAGAACACAAATATCCATAGGTTAGATTTTGAATTCTGCAATTTACTGAACAATACACTAGGAGATTTTGAATTGAACAGAACCTGACCATCTTGGTATGTACTGTGCTCTCCAGAGTGACCGTCTTCCTCAAATCTGAATTCTGCATTTTACTTATTGGGTTGTCCAGTATATTGTGTGATTGTACTGAACGTTTAAGGTTTGATGGCACTGACGAGTTTGATTCAACCAATTGTTTACATATGGAAGTCTGACTTGTTCACTGTTCTGGTGTAGAGATAGTAGGTTTCATTTCTAAAACCTATATGGCATTCAGTTTTAAGGTCTTTTGCTGGTAATTGGAGATGTACCCTTGCGTCTTGTGCTACTGCAACTTCTGACCGGAACTCCCATTTACATTTTATTTTATCATTTATGCAACCAATTGAAGTTGGCTTGATACCAACATAAGGTGCTCTGAATCAACTGTCATAATGCACATGATTCATCAACAAGGTCTTGTGCATTGTCATGGTTTGGAGTTCATAGCATGTAGCTTGACTATTGTGGTACAACCTTCGAGTAGCTCTCTTATCTATAATCTTGTTTCATTTAGTCTACTGGAGTTATCCAGCCTTGTTAATCTTCAATATTATTGTTCATAAGAGATGATACCATATCAATACCAGGACGACAACCCCCCCCCCCCCCCCCCCCCCCACGTTCAGTCAGGTGGAGATTTACATAGCAAGAACAAAATTCTTTCATACACTGCTTCATAATTGCTATCTCGCAAGACACTGTAGATTTATATATGAATAAAATCCGCAATCTAAACTCTCCAATCTCCTAAAAGCGTCACTGGAGATTTACATATACTGTGTTGTCCAGTACCCATTAAGTGGTTTATAATTTCTAGCTAATTTAATATCTGTTCAAAAATATGCAAGGTTTGATAATCGCAATACTGAATACACAAAGTGCTTCCTACATCACTGATCGCTCGATAAATTTGTGAATAATGCAATCTCATTTCCAATATGATTGACTTTTATTTAGGATTTTGTGCATGTGCATTTTCTCACATAATTCATGCCAGACATGTGCAACAACAGAGTTGGGGTGTTGTACGCGGTGGCCAGGTCGCTCGCGCTCATCAGGTCCCCTCCTATGCACGCATGCGTGGTCGAGCGACTGGTCCTAGGCACCTCCAGGCTGTAGCTCCCGCGGCACGGCATTGTGAGCAAATCCACTGCTTCTTGGTCTGCTCCATGTATTCTACCTGATTCTCTTTGCTTGAAAGCTAGCAATACAACTTGATTTCCTGTAGCAAGGGGTTATTTCTGATTCTTAATCAACACATTGCGTTGTAGAATCCGTATGTGTCGTCAACAATGTCGTGCACGTTCAGCGGTGGCTCCGCCATCACTACAACAGAGAACATGGTAGCGGCCAGTGATGGTTGGGATGGAGATGGATGGGTCCATCATGTGCCCATGCAGCTTCAACTCTGTTGTCAGAATCAAGCGGACTGTCGGCCTCACAAGACGTACCGGTGTCGTAATTATATCTCCAAGATTGTACACAATTGGGTAAAACTGATGCTGACTAAATGCTTACACTAGCTAAGCAGAGTGGTGTGATTTTATTATCTGGATTTTATCCAAATAGTATTATATTGAGCATTGCTTAAATGAATTTAATTATTTCAATAAATCGAGCAATTAGATAGTTGAAAAGTGACCATGTTTGCTCACTCTACATTTATCCAGCGATGTCATTTTGAATTATTTCTTATTGATGTAGACATGTAGTTTGCTTGATGCAGGTCAATATGTAGGACAACTTTTGATGCAATACATGTGTTGGAAGTGGTTATGATCCACGGGATGCAGATGGGCATATCGGTATATCCCGCAGGGCGGGTACATGAAATTCTTGAAAATAGACGGTCTAAGAGGCAAGAGGCTTTGGATTCTTAGGAAGGACTTCTTTAAATTTTTCCCTTGGGCTCTATCAAAGAAAAGATGATCAGTTGCCACTTTGAAAAGACGAGGTAGTTCAGAACTCTTCTTGTTTGATGGCATATTTGTTATTCGTAGATATCAATTATTTCAATGGTGCTTCTCTTTAAAATGGATTAATGCTTATGATAACTCATATATTTAATGAGTTGTGCACCAGAACGTTATTTAATGACTCCATACACCCAGAATTCTATTCTAGCATTCTGCACCAGAGAAACATTATACTCTTGAAACAATTAGTATGAGCTTCTAATATAGTAAGAGTTACAAGTTAAGGCACATATGCCACTTCAAAGTTTGACGTCCTGAAAATGACACTGGTTGTGAGAACGACGTGTTGGTCGAGATCCTAAATATCATTTTTCAAAACTACACAAAATTAGATGATAATATAAAAATCGAGTAGGATTTGGGACGAATCACGACTTGTCTGATTATTGCTTTCTGTTGATGTTTTTCTTTCTGAAGATACGTTAGCTTTCTCTAACTCCTACATGTTGGTGGCAATGGGGGCAATCTTGGTGGACAACCTTAATTATGAAATTTGCTTGCGCGAAAACTATAAAATCAATCCACTAGGATTGAGTATGTTTATAGATAGCAGGAACACTGTAATAAAATAAAATCACGACGCTAATTCCATATTTTCTTCCAGTTTCTCGTAATGCATGTCAACATTACTGTATTTTTTCATTGAACTGGAATGCATCCAAATAAGTTGGTTCCTAATGTTAATGTTATTTTTTCATCAATGTGTATTTATTTCTATTCTCTATTGAATTTGTAAGTTGATTACGTTTTGTTGTGTCACCGGCTTAGTGTAGTATTGTGCATGCGGTGTTGGTTAGTAATTATATACCGACTTTTTGTGTAGCTATTCAACATTTGTGTTAATGTATCCGGCAGTAGATTTATAAATGCATAACCTACCTCACAATTTTTTCATTGTGAAATTCACAGTTTTAGATGGTCCGGTAATTTGCATAATCACAAGTTTTGCCTGAACATGTATTTTCCTGTTATATAGACTTCTTTTGCTCGGAGTTGTATTTTTTTTATATTTTTCTCAGATTTAAGTTTCAACTTCTTACACACTGAAAACAATGCCAAATTGCTTTCCGGTCATAACTGAATTTCTTCTTTTATAACCTATCAGAGCAGAAAATGTATTCAACAATATATCATGATATTTATGAAATCACAACATTGTTTATCCATTCAATTCAGGTATTTTTTGGAATTTTTCATTTTATATTATATTGGTGCAATTTTTATTTAGTTAACATTTGAGATGTGCATCGCAAATACAAGTTTGTTATTTTATACTAATATGAATCTTATTTACTCAACATTGAAAACGTGCATTGCACGTGCAAGCTTACTAGTAGCAAGTAAAAAATCTGCCACTGGTCGATGAGTTTTCATCATCATCATCGTCGTCGTCGTTATCGTTATCACACTACAAGTGGTGGCTACGGAAAGCACAAAAAGAGGTAAAGATGTCTTGATTATGATTATATTACCGCGGTAAGGATAAGATAAGATCGATTCTCTCAAGTCGGATTAATCCGTACTACCACCACCACCATTCTGCCCACTCAGTGCCAAGGAACACAACACTACTCCATTGATCCCCGATAATCTGAAGTTACAAACACGCACTTCCTCCTCCTCCGTACGTACGATGATAAAAAGCAGAGCAAGAATGGCATGCTACATGGACGTGATGCCGTGATGGTGAAACCCAGGGCATCCCTCCCTTATCCGCGGGCACACTCAGGATGCACTCAACTCAAGAGACATCCGCTGCTGGCTTCGTCTCACCATCAGCATCAGCATCGCCGTCGCAAGCGCACCAGCCAACCAAACTTTTTTCACATAAACTTTTTAACGCCTTTGACGCTCGCTTACTCAATCGTGCCTCGCTTAAAAAAGCCGGCAGCGAGCGAGCGGACGCGAGCAGCCACATGAGCTGGGCGTGAGGCCGGCGACCAGTAGCCAGCCAGCCAGCCGGAGCGAGCGACCACGCGTGGGGGGCTGACGGCGACGGCAGGGGCGCAAGTGGGCCGCCGCCCGCGCAGCGCAGCCACAAACGCGCGCGCCCCACTGGCCCACCAAAACTCTCTCTCTCTCTCCCCCGCAAACCGAAACGCACGGCCAAAACCTCCCCCCTCCCCGCGGCGCCACCACCCACACACCCCCACCCACCCGGCGCCACCACCACACCGCCGCGCCACGGACAAACAAAAGCCTCCCTCACCCCAGTCCTGGCAGCGAGAGACCGGCACCGGCACAGGCACCCAACGAGACCAAAGCGCCATCGCGCCTCCGTTGTTGGTTGGTTCCCTATGGTCTCCACGAACCCGCCGCTGCCGCCCCCGGCGACGTCCGAGGCGGCCGCCGCCGCGTCGGGCGACGACGCCAGCAAGAAGGTGCGGAAGCCCTACACCATCACCAAGTCGCGCGAGAGCTGGACGGAGCAGGAGCACGACAAGTTCCTCGAGGCCCTGCAGCTGTAAGCAAGCGCAGAACTTTTCTCAGCAGTTTTCTTCCCCTTTCATGTTCATGTTCTTGGACGCACTTCGCTCTTGGCTCAAAACTTGGCATGGCTTCCATGTTTTTTCTGTGGTCTTTGAGCCAAGGATTGCTTATCTTTTTTCTATCCTTTTTGGTGCGTTGGTTAGCTCGCGCTAATGAAAATCCCTGTGTCTAGTGCTTACTGAACTTGCTTGTCTGTTCAGAAGTTTGATGATAAACTAGCATACCGAGGTTTCTTTTGCAATCGTGCTGCTTTTTTTTAAGTTAAGGGCACAATTTTTCGCGCCATAAATATTTACTACAGTACCATTTACAAAACATTTCTACAACTCCTAGATTACCCAGAGTATGTACTAAATCTTTTTCAGGATGTACAGGTACAGTATTTTTAGTTTGGGTGTACCAATAATGTAATTTTTGCCCTGATAGTGTGACTGTTACTGTTGTTAAATTCACCGTATGTGCCAAAGATTTGATTGTCAATTATAAACAACTCCAATTGTTTGTGTGTTGTGGAGTGTGTGGTTTTTTTCTTTTATCTTCTCTTTGTGCCCCCTGTGCTTCTGGTTCACTTGAACCTATCTTGCGAAAGGCTGCTAAAGCCTTCTAGGCAAATGAATACAATTCAGGTGGGGGAGTTTCTAAGCATGGAAGATGTCCCCCCCACACCCCCGGGTGAAAAAAAAACAATTCATCTTAATGTGTCATTAATGTGGAAAACCTGGGTTCTTTTCAGCTTTGATCGTGACTGGAAAAAGATTGAAGCTTTTGTCGGCTCGAAGACTGTCATCCAGGTATTTGGATTATAAACTGAAAAAAAGTTGCAACCAGTTAGAGAATACTGGTTAATAAAACCATTTTAGCTTACAGTGTAACGAATGAAGTGAACTTATGCATCAATTTGCATCACAATCCTGACGCAATGGGGCACCTTACTAAACCTTAAGATTCTCTTGTTTTTTCTGTGCAAACATTGCACAACCACTTGGGATCGATTTTCTTGGCAATGACCTCTCTCATAAAACCGTTTTTCATTTTACATATTAACTTGTTTTTGCAGATAAGGAGCCATGCACAAAAGTATTTTCTGAAGGTTCAGAAAAATGGAACCAGCGAACATGTCCCACCTCCGCGACCAAAGCGTAAAGCTGCTCACCCATACCCTCAGAAGGCCTCCAAAAATGGTGACTCACTGAACTTACTTTTAGAAGTAACATTTTTTACATTATCATTTTATCGGCGCCTCTTTATACCGACAGTTGATTCACTTTGTCTTGCAGAGCCAGGATATGCCCTGAAGACAGATCCATCTTCCATGCTTAGAAACTCAGGAATGAACATCGCTGTTTCTTCATGGACCCACAATTCCATCCCACCAGTTGCCGCCTCATCTTTGATGAAAGGTTTGTACTCCAAGGTGCCTCTCTATAAATATTCAAGTTGTAATTTTTGTCAATTAATCTACCTTCTTTCACTCAGAAGATTTAGGTGCTGGGTCTATGGGTCCAAACATTTTTTGCTCAAGCAGTAGTGAAGGCCCTTCAAGGGCATGGCAATCTGGTGAAGCCAATGATCAGATAAATCAAATTCCATCGCTTCGCAGTCAGTACCTCTTGATACTTCTGACAGTCTATCCACTAATTTTATTTCCACGACTTCTGTAGTTCTGTATGTTCTAGTATAAAGAACACCCGGCTCCTTCCTTAGAACAAATAGATAGGACCAAGAAATACTTACAGCTCATTCTTCCATAGATTTTACTAGTATTGGCATTGTGGCTTTTGTCCCACTACTGCTTTGTTTTTCATTCAACCTGCCATTTTTAATTCCTTTAACTCTCTCTTTCAAATTTTGATACAGTAATGCCAGATTTTGCACAAGTATACAGCTTCTTGGGCAGCATTTTTGATCCAAGCACAAAGGACCATTTACAGAAACTTAAGGAGATGAATCCAATTGATGTTGAAACGGTATGTGAAATCGTTGGCATACTAGGTTTTCTTCTTCTATTCATAAAGAAATTGAACATAAGCATAGCCTTACTAAGGGTATGGTTGTAATGTGGTATTGCACAATTTCTCAGCCAAAATAATTGCGTTGTCAAATCAAGAGTTAAGACAGACCAAGAATAAATGATGTTCTCCTCTGAAATTCCTTATGTAACTATGGGCATACACAGAACGCTCTCCTAATTTAAGCATTGCAACAAACTCTATACACATGTTTGGTCGTCATTTTTAAGCATAGCAATAAACTGTATATGCATGTTTTGTCATCATTTTTAATCATTTGTGTTATGTTGAAACCAACAGTGGCATGTTGAATCCCTAATTTCCTCGAATAGGTATGGTTTGAAATGTCTACTTTTCATCAACTGACATATGTGCCTTTTGATCTCTAGGCACTGTTGTTGATGAGAAATCTCTCCATCAACTTGACTAGTCCCGATTTTGAAGACCAAGTAAGTCGCCATCCAACATTTCGTTAGACTTTAGATCATACTTGCACTAAATGGTTCACTGTCTTTTTTTCGTGTTGCCAGTAGTTATCATAAGTCAAGCTGTTGTAGTTTTTGTTCAGAACTTTTGTGCATATTGCCGTGCTTGTTTCTCTCACCGACAGTCCTTTTTTACTACATCTGAGAAGGTAATGCTAGTAGTAGAGCTATTTCACGTGTTGTACATGTATTGTTGTATGTTAACAGTTATTATGTTCTATATATGGTGGTGTCAAGGTTACCAGTTTAATGCATCCTGTAAATGCATGTTTGATGAGCAGGCAGTCAGTTCCAGATGTTTAACTCCTTATTTGGTCAGTAGCAGAGGTTATTTCTTTCATATAAAGAAACTGCTCAGGATTTCAGCAGCATGCTCGTGTTTGAACTTGGGTGTCTCTTCACACATTGTGCTTCTAGCAGGGTTTGCCCAATTGCTTATGGTTTCTGGTACTGTCAGTACAACTTGTTGCCATTGTGCAGAATGACTGGAATATTTGGGCAGCTATCTTGTGTGTAAAGTCATCATGTTTTTGCAAACTTTCGAAATTATCAGAAATTTGGTATGTGCTGATACCCATTTCTTCTCCAAAACCGAATAGGCGAATACAAAGTTTAATTTGTCTTATAGATTGTTAAATGGAAAAGATGAATTTTAAGCTGCTGGGCTTGCTGAGTAATGTAGCATTGGGAACTAGGAAGTGATTTGAACTGATACTCAACTCCAGCATTCAGTATAGTTTCATTACCTATTCAGTATGTAAATTGTTTTTTTTTTGCAGGGACAGTATATAAATTGCTTTAATCTGGAAAATGAACTAACATGTATTCTATGCAACATGGTACAGAGGAAGTTGCTGTCTTCGTACGATTCCACCTCTGATGGGCTTGAGCTAGGGAGCTCCAGAAGCTCACTTCTTGCCGAGAGTGCATTGAGCCTTTTTTGATAGTTCATGTAAGTCTTGCATCTTCTTCTTTCATTTTTTCTTATCCTCTGCAATTTGCACAATTCACCAGGAATTATGTAACTATTTCAGGATTAAAGGCAGATGGTGCCGCCTGCAATTTCAGCTTGATCTCTGCATAGGGGGTTTTCCTGGAGCAACAATGAAGGCGCTTGCACCATTGTATTTCTAGCTAGCTTCGAACCGTAGAATGTGTAAGGGTGCAACCATGTACAGTAGGCTTCCATATGGTGAGATCTGTCTATAGCCTGATTTGTATATGTTTTCGCCCCGAAGCGTGTATCTCTCCTCCCCCCCAATACCTTGGCCATCTAGGCGCGCGGATGTTGCTTCAGTGAAAGCTTGAAAGTGCTGTTCTTAGCAATAGTAAATGGAAAGGAAATTTTGAGTAATGCTGGTTACTCCCTTTCCCTCCATTGAGTTCGGTCAGTGATATCATTTCGATTTTTGTGTCTGGCAAGATACTGCCCCGTATGACGATGACATAAGCATAATACTCCATCTGTTGTCTGTTAAGCATTGCTTTCAGTCGAGATTGTCATAAGCAATTCAGTTGGGATTATCATAACCGCGACTTATTTTCCCCATGGGGTTTGTGTTTGTGTTATGCATTGCGTAAGACCCTTGACTAAAAAGTATTCTGTGGTGAGAAATAACCCAGCAAACCATCGCATTTTGGTTTGTGAATTGTGTGCAGACTCACCTATACTCATATTCTGATATATATACTCCACATATAGGTAACCAGTTTAAGTTTAAACAAAAGTGTAGTTTGCATACGACAAGGATTTAACCGAATGACCGGTCACGGGAAGATCGTATGAAGCAAGTACTTATGTAGTTCTGTATGACTAGCACATATGCTCGTGCGTTGCAACGGAAAAATATTGTATATAAGCAAGCACAATGTCATGTGCAGTTGTGCTTCCCTAAGAAGAAGTTAAATGTTTTAAAAATACACTCTTCATCGCTAATTCTTTATTTCACCATGAGCATCACGAATGTCCAAACATCTTTAAATCTTGCACGTGCATTGCACATCCGAATATCTTTAATATTAAAAAGTTCCATAGTTTTTGATACTTTAAGCCCCGGTGTCTATCTTAGGGCCTCGGGGTGCGGTTCATCGAATAAACAAATTCTTCATCGTTGGCAAGTGAAGGTCGTAGGACATAGAGAAATGGACGTGGCGATGGCTAGCAAGGTGGTGGGTGGGAGGTCGAGGGGAGTGCGAGACGGTTGAGATAGCGCCGACGACCGTAAGGGAAATCAGGCAGACACATGGGTTGACGGTTGTGGACAAATTGGGGCGATGACGTTTGATCCCACGACCCATAAAACAGTTGAGTGGGTATTGGTGTAATGTATTAAAACTATCCTCCAAAATGGAATGTCAACAATGTGGGCACCCCTGTTTTGGATGCATATCCCTTAAGTATTTCTAGTGGAAGAGAAGCCCACTATCGTGTTAAATTCATGCAACGGGGGGCGGCAACCGTCTCATCCATTCTTGCATGTATTTCGAACTTCCGTAATATCCCTTGTGCATTTCACAATCTTAGAATTCGCCCTTCCTTTAATACGAATCCAAGACACACAATTTTCTAAGTTGCTGAAATCCACAATCCTGGACACCTAGAACATGGGCTCCCGAGAGTAGGCGCGCTTATTTTTTTTATCGCCTTAAACCATGGAGAGTCATAATTCCGTTTTACTTCTCACAGATTGGATGCGGATGTGTCTTCCATGCAACATGCGGTTATTTTTTCCTGTAATTTACTCGTCTGTCACTTAATTACCAACATTAACACATCTATAATGCCTAAATAGTTCATCCTCACTAACCTATTTATCTTAACATGCAAGCTAGCCACCTCATCAAATCAAGTAGGTCCACTTCTTTTCCACTAATTCTTCATGCGCATTCTTCATTAAATACTCATACGCATGCAAGCTATCACAAATAATTATAAACTTTTTTTATAAACTAAGCCTCACTATTTAGAAGCGATTTTTTAATAGAAAATCAAATTATGAGTTAGCTCACATCTTATTTTCTATATGAAAATTTCTAAAAAAAATGCACTAAGCCTCACTATTTAGAATCGACCTTTTTTAATAGAAAATAAAATTATGTGTTAGCTCACATCTTATTTTTTATGCGACATTTTTTATGAATGCACATATGTAGGTTCTATCATTGTTTTAGGTATAGTTAAGGGCGATTTCTTCACTCAACGTTGTTTTCATCTCATATCTTTCCACCGGTATATTCTAAAGAGAATAAATTAATAAAACAAAAATCACACTCATTTTTAGTTTTTATCAAAATTTCTTAGATTTTTACGCTAAACAATATTGTTCTTTCGAAAAATATTTAGTAATAATATTGTACTAAGTTTCATAAATTTGTCATGTTTTAAAGCATTAAATTATTTATTAAAAGTTCCCGCAGAAACGCACAAGACATCATCTAGTTCTTTTATTTTTAAGATGTTTATTTGGTTTGTTTGGCGACTCTGCAGCGTTGTTGGGCCAGCCCAAAAATCCTATAATCATCAACCCATTGTTATATAAAACGTTTGTCTCCATTTCTACATGAATTGTTGCTAGGCGGGCTGGTAGCGCGTGGTAATTCTGAAAAAAGGGGATAAACGCACCTCCCTTTATTATTAGGTATAGATGAGAAAAAGAAGCAAGTGATGTTGCTTGGAGAATGCCCCTAAGATTTGACGGCAGACTTTTGAAAAGTTCCAAACAGACAACGATGATCGATGTTCTTTACCAGTTAGACAAGTTTAATACAGTTGCCATATTCGCAGCCTTTATAATGCATACGAATTTCATAATGTTGTGAAGCCTACAAAGACTGCGTAGTCATCATAATATGACCTTTATAATATTTTTTCTTTTTCTTCAATCTACTCTACCAATACATTAAACAATCTAACAAACAATCTCATCATAAAATTTGTTCAAGCATGAAAAAAAAAATTAAAGAAACTTTTTTTTGCGAAAAAAACTTCCAATCTATCCATCTTCAATCATGGCAGTACAACGAATATCAGAAATAATAAAAATTACATCTGGATCCGTATACCACCTAGCGACGGCTATAAGCACTGAAGCGAGCCGAGGATGCACCGCCGTCATCGCCCCTCCCTCACCGGAGCCGGGCAAAGCTTGTTGTAGTAGACAGTCGGGAAGTCTCCGTGCTAAGGCCCCATAGAACCAGCACATCAGAACAGCAACCACTGCCATTGAAGAGTAGCGTAGATCGGAAGGATCCAACCTGAAGACACACAAACGTCGACAAACTACGACCAGATCTGTCGGAAACACACATCCACACGTCCATCGATGATGCTAGACACACCACCGGGATGGGGGCTAGATGGGGAGACCTTTATTTCATCTTCACGGAGCCGCCACCATCTCGTCTTCCGGAGCAAGACACAAACCCTAACAAAACTTTAAAAAATAACTAAAATTGGAGCCCTCCCACCGGTAAAAGCAAAGATCCACCACATCACCATGACCCTAAGGCCATCGGAGATGAGGCGGATCGACGACGGTGGCGGCTGCGTGCGTGTCTTGGATGGCTGCGCGCGTGAAGGGTTTTCCTGCGTAACCCTGATGTAGTCTACTATTTTAAAATTTTAAAGAAACTTAAACACACTATCTCCCAACTAGCTGTCAATGATGCTCAATGAGATCATCCTTCAGCCGATCATGAGAGGCCCGCACGGCCACACTTCAGTCATTCAATATGTCTCAAGAAATACAGGTGTGTTTGGTTACCCGCATGGTGGTTGATATGCTGCATGTGTCGGGAATTTTTCGGTGACACGAGCAATCAAACAACATGGACACTTTTTACCTGCACGGCGTGATGTTTAAAGCACCTTCGGGCTAGGCTCCAGCGAAACTTCCGATTTGAGCTTCTCAAACGAGCCAGGCCCTAGCGAAACACGAGGTGAGAAAGATTCCCTCAGTTTAGTGTCAGGCTGCATGCTCCTTTCACACCGCATGCGCGAAGCCGTTGCTACCAAACAACACGCACATGCAAACCACAAACGCACCAACCACAATGTATGCAACCAGACACCACGTTTTTCTCATTTTTTTTCCTTGGCCAATCCCTGCTCAGCCTGATTCGTTTTTCTCCTCTCATCCAAGCCCGGGAGAGAAAACAACCAAACACGCCCTATTTGAATACGGTTTGTGTGTTTGTGTGGCCCAGCGGTTGTGCCAAACATTTTGGTAGTCCATGGGGCTTGGCATATTCATCTCATCCTTAATGATCATGTTGTGTAAAACAATAGAATATGTCATGATCTTTGCCAGGAGATGTATCCATTGAACGATTAAAAGTGTACAAACCATTGGAGGATTGAGGCACTTTAGAAGCAATTTGGTGGAGCTTTGCTACACACACGGACTGGTTACAGGGTAATACGGCTGGTCATTCTTTTACCGCGATTTGATTGGGCTAATGGAGTTGAGCGGGCCTCACGAAGGTTAAATTCAGAGGGGGGGGGGTAATGATAATTGGAAGGTAACCCTGTAAAGCCCCGTGATCATCTTTGTGTGTAGCATTTTTGAATTTGGTGCGCCGAGACATAACCCTTCACGAGCGCAGCCCCGTCCTAGCCACACACCCTGCCACCGCCGCGGCCCTAGCCACGTATCCGTCGCCCTAGCCCCGCAGCCGCCGCCTCCCACCTGACTTTTACCGGTGGGAGGGCTTCAAATTTAGTTGTTCTTTTAAGATTCGTTAGGGTTTGTGTCTTGCTCCAGAAGACGAGATGGTGGCGGCTCCGTGAAGATGAAATAAAGCCCCCCCCTCCGCCTAGCCCCCATATCGGTGGTGTGTCTAATATCATCGGTGGGCGTGTGGAGATGTGTTTCCGGCAGATTTGTTCTTGATGGATTTGCTCGAATCTGGTCGTAGTTTGTCTACTTTCTTGTGTCTTCAGGTTGAATCCTTCTGATTTACGATACTCTTCAATGGCAGTGGGTTGCTGTTCTTGTGTGTTGGTTTTATGGACTTCCCGACTCTCTACTACAACAAGTTTTGCCCGGCTCCGGTGAGGGAGGGGCAATGACGGTGGCGCGCTCTTGGCTCGCTTTAGTGCTTGTAGTCGTCGCTAGGTGGTCTATGAATTTGAATATAATTTTTATTATTTCTGATGTTTATTATACCACCATGATTAAAGATAAATAGATCGAAAGTTTTTTCGCAAAAATAAGCAATTTGGTGTAGCCCTACAGCAATCTGGGCTAAAACGTTAAACCTCATCCACGCCAGCATGAACGGCATCTCCAACGCCAAGATTCCCCATCCCTCCTTTGCCAAATAATTCCGGCGCACAAGAAAAACGCTGCATTCCGCAGCCAGCAGAAAACCCGAAACTTTAACTCGGCCACTCCGCTATCTCGCCCACCGGAGCGCGACGACATGGCCTCCGCCTCCTCCCTCTTCCTGGCCTCCCCCATTTCCACCGCGCCGAGGACCCGCACCGGCTCCCGCTCCACCCATTGCCCCGCCCGGTCGGTCCCGTGCCCCCGCCGGCCGTCCCTCGCGGTGGCGGCCGCGCTCCAGGCGGAGCACCAGCCGGCCGTGGCCGCGGCGCCGAAGCCGCCGGCCCTCCCGTTCCGCGTGGGCCACGGCTTCGACCTCCACCGCCTCGAGCCGGGCCTCCCGCTCATCATCGGCGGCATCAACATCCCCCACGACCGCGGCTGCGACGCCCACTCCGATGGTGCGTGCCGTTTACCACCGTTGCTTGTCCTTTTCCCCCTGCTTGCTTTCATTCACTCGTTGCCTTACCGGGCATGTGGAATTTTTGCTACCTTCGCAGGGGACGTGCTTCTGCACTGCGTGGTGGACGCCATTCTCGGAGCCCTGGGGCTGCCGGACATCGGGCAGATCTTCCCGGACACCGACCCCCGGTGGAAGGGCGCAGAGTCTTGCGTCTTCATGAGGGAAGCTGTGAGTTTCTCAACTCCAATCCGAATTTCATTCTCTCATGGCAATTTGCTCTTGCTTCTGTCGGCAATATCAGATACGGTCTGTAGTTGGATGGTGGAATGCTTATTCACAACAGAATTTAGAGTTCGTGTGTTGCATTTGTTCAGTGATTCTAAATTTTTGTCATATAGGTCGATGGCAGAATGCTTGATCAAAACAAAATATAGAGTTCGTCTGCTGCTTTTGCTGAGTGATTCTATATTGCTAATCATATAGCCATTGTGTCGGTAAATTAGTTTTAGTTCTACTTGAATGAGCCATAGGTAAGTCTCAAGTCTAGACTGTTAAGCTTTATGTAACACAACTTGTTCATATCTTCTTTGAGAAAACGAATTTCTCTTTCCCTTACGTCGTTGTGGGTGGAGAAGACCTAAAATACATCCATTTTTTATGGAAATTCTTCAAAAGAATCCTTCTGTGAAGACATCCTAGGTTGCTTCTTTACTCTTTGACTATTTTCATTACTACATCAGCACCGTGAGCATCGGGTGCTGCGATCATGATGTGGCAACATCTACTTGCATATGAATTGCTCACTGCAAATTTGGTCTTGGACCTTTCTCCTCTTATAGGAAAAAAAGTATTTCACGTTTTACAATTTGTACAAAGGCATGTACCATGTGATTAGAATGCTGACTGCATTCAGGACTTTTGGATACAATATCCCTATGCTTTAAATTGAGCACATTATGTGCTGCTTTTTCTACATGATCCCATCGACCATTGAAATCATCCTAATTTATCTTCATTTTGCCATCGAGCAGTAATTTTGCCATTTGACCCTATGTTATGTAGTAGAATGTATCCAATTAGAGCATTGTTGGTTCCTATGTTCACATCAGAATTTCGTATGGTACGATATTGATATCATCAAAGTTTTCCAGCCCTGTGGATAAGAGCTGATGAAACTATTACTTTGTGCTAGGTTGATGCAATTTAACTGGGCATGTATCTGCTTAACACTTTTTTCTTGCTATGCATCAGGTAAAGCTAATGCATCAAGCAGGCTATGAGCTGGGAAACCTTGATGCTACACTGATCTTGCAAAAACCAAAAATTAGCCCATTCAAGGAGACGATCCGATCTAACTTGTGTGACCTACTGGGGGCGGATCCATCTGTTGTCAATCTCAAGGCCAAGACGCATGAGAAAGTCGACAGTCTAGGAGAAAACAGGAGTATAGCTGCTCATACTGTAGTTCTCCTGATGCGGAAGTAGAGTATTAGAAGTATACTACATAATACAGGAATTGTATTATATTGTAGTGTTACTGTACAAGAGATTACTACACTATCCCCTTATGGTCTAGTCAATATGGAAGCTTCAGGGGAAAGTAATATAGCCGAGTACAGTGAAGAAAATGTGTGTCCAGCTTGTGTCTCCTTTTATTGTTGCAAAATTGTATTCTTATTTTGGAAGCTTTTGTTATTTTCTTCCAGACCTAAGAACCATTCACAAATTATACACCAATATACTAGAATGAGCTTGTTACATAGGATCATTTGTCTTAACTTAACACGCTTAAAATGTCTGCTACTCTGCTCATTTTCTTAACTTCAGAATAGAATTTATTTCCAATTGTTGACTTCGAATGAAGGGTCACTATTCAAAACACATGGATGCTGTGCTACAATTTTTGCAACATATTTATAACATGCTCCCTCCGTAAATTATTATACTCAAGACGTTTTAGATCACTAAAGTAGTGATCTAAAACATCTTATATTAGTTTACAGAGGGAGTATGTACCAATATGAATACTTCACCAGAGGACAACAAAAACCAATGAACGTACAACTAATAATATATGGATATACAGTACAGCTATTTGAATAAATTTATATCATCGTGATACTGGAAGTATACTACTACAAAGTACATGGTTACACATAACATTGTTTCACCAGCATACGACATATGTACTAAATTTGAATCCTACAGACATCCTGTATTTCGTATTGCCAAACTTTTCTGTTTTCAGTAAGAAAATTAGCATAAACGTGAGGACTATTACCTTTACAACGCATGTAATTTAGATGACTACACCAAGATCACAAAACATAGTTTTAAGTTTGCATGCTGACTGCAGCATCCTCAGTTTCCCTTCCATAGTCAATTTATATGTACTTGCTAGTTTTACTGATAGTTTTTTTACTACACCCAGAATCCAAATTAATAGATCTGATGTAATTTCAAGTCAGTAACAGTCTAGTGAACTACAAAAGGTCACCTGCATAACTCTGGCATAACCAAATCAAGCATTTGTCATCAACTAATTTACACTCACAAGACTGTTGATGCACATGACCAGCTACATCTGACATGTGCTTATACATACCGTGCCACACTGCATATATATTTTCAGCGTCACGATGCCTTGTATCCGCCGACACAAACTTAAAGCCCTCAACGCCTCCTACATCTACAAAACTCCAACCAGTCTCCTTTCTCAAACCGAGTCTCTTCATTTCAGCCCTAATCTTTGCAGAGTCCTTCCATCTTCCAGCTGATGCGTAGATATTTGACAAGGAGACTCTCCATATATCACTGTCAGGTTCCAAGACTAGTAGTTCTTTAGCAACCTTTTCTGCGAGATCAACATTCCCATGTAGCTGGCAACCAGCCAGTAAAGGTCCCCAAATGGATGAGTTGGGAGGAACAGGCATATCCCTGATAAATTCTTCTGCCTCAGCAAATCTCCCAGACCTTCCAAACAGATCCACCACACAAGCATAATGATCCATGTCAGGCTCAATTCCATGGTCCCTTCTCATGCTTTCAAAGCACATGTATCCTTCTGAAATCAAACCAGAGTGACTGCAAGCAGATATCACATTCGAAAACGTGATAGCATTAGGAGCATGCGCTCCAACATCTGTTAGCTGGTGGAAATACTTCAGAGCTGAATGACTATCTCCGTGTATCCCATAAGCATTGATCATCGAATTCCAGGAAACAAGGTCCTTAACATCCATCTGCCCGAATATCTTCTCAGCAGAATCAATTCTTCCTAACTTTGCATACATGATTATTAGAGCATTGGAGATCGGTACATCATGCACAAAACCATATTTGACGATGTATCCATGGAGCATCCGCCCTTGTAGAAGTAATCCAGCATTGGAGCATGCCTGAACTACGCTCAAGACCGTGATGAAATCAGGCACAAGCCCACTGCCACCGCTATGAAGAGTGCTGAAAAGGACCAAGGCTTCATTTACATAGTCACTCTTGGCAAGGCATGAGATCATGGTGTTCCATGAAACAATATCTTTAACTTTCATGCCTCTAAACACCAAATACGCGGTGTCAACTTGCTCGAATCTAGCGTACATGCCCATGAGGCAGTTTTCAATGCTGATGCTTGGGAGAGCACTCAATTTAATCAAGTGTGCATGGACTTCTCTCCCATAAAGCAGGGAAGCTGAAACTGTGCAACCATAAAGAAGCGCGCTAAGAACATCAGCACTAGAGCAGACAGTCCCTCTCCTGAGGTACAGATCCTCGTAAAGCAGTGCAGCCTCTCCAATAAAGCCATTCTTTGCATACATCATGATGAGAGAATTCAGCACTGCAACATCCTCCTCGAGACCCAGCCGAGCAACAAGGGCGTGCACCGGCCTGAACAAACCTGAGTGGCCCATCAAAGAGCATGCCTGAATGACACTCAACATTGTGACATTGTTGGGAAGGACACCATCTTCCAGCATCATGACAAACACATCGAGAGCCTCTCCTAGCATCCCATTGAGCACGCACCCTGATATAACAGCAGTCCAGGAAACAACATCCCTGCAAGCCAATCCGAGAACCAGCCTCCTTGCGCTGACCACATCCCCATCCTTGGCGTACACATTGACCAACGAGCCAACCACAAAGGGGTCAGCGCAGAAGCCATTTGTCACAAGGTAGCCATGCACCATCCTCCCCAGCCTCTCATCCTTGGCGAGCCCACAGGCCTGCAGGAGCGCGGCCACCGTGAACTCGTTGGCACGGACGGTGTCGTCGTCGTCTGCGTCCTGGGCCAGCATGTCCACGAAGGCGCGGAAGGCGTTCATGGGCGCGCCGAGGCGACAATGGAGCGAGATGAGGGCGGTGTAAGTGGCGGCATCACGGCGCGGCGTTTCGTCGAGCAGCTGGAACGCGTGAGAGTGGAGGCCGCATTGGAGGTATGCGTGCAGGAGGGAGTTGGGCGCGATGAGGGGCTGGAAAGAGTGCAGCGCGCCGGACTTGAGGAGGACGGCGTGGAGCGCGGTGGTGAGCGGCGCGTCGCGCCACCCCGCGGCCCCACGAAGGAGGCCGACGGCGGTGGGAGCGGTGAGGTTGTTGCGGATAGGAGGTGAGGGCGGGGGCGAAGAAGCACTAGCAGCGGCGAGCGGGAGCATCGGAGCTCAGGAGTGAATGGATTAACAACTTTGAGTTTTTTTTTTCTGAACAATGCCATTTTGAGGTTAGAGTCAGCATTTGAGTGAACTGAGGAACCATATTTTGGTGGAATTCTCTAGCAGAGTCGACAGTTGAACAAGGGCATCACTGGGCCCGACTGAAACATCGTTTACAGCCGAATACACTTGTATCAAAAATACAGGCCTCGCTGAATTGTTCTGTTTTCGGTTGGATTTTGTACTGCGACTGATATAATATATCTATAGGATTAAACATCCTTTTATGTTTTACACTCAATCCAGGCGCACCCTAAAAGCATTTCCAACATTTTTTACAGAAAAAACTCATAAAACCGATTTTACAGTATGATGATAAAACTTAGAAGATGTTTTTTGAAAGTAATTTTTATCATACTCCATACACTTTTAATACATTTTTTTGTGAAAAAAATCCTATCTGGAGTAATGTTTTAGGATTCACAAATCAATGATAAGTGTGAGGGAATCACTAGTTAGCGGACACCCTTCAGCACGACGCTGCGGAGATAATTTTTGACGCACTCCGAAGCCGCTACGTGTCGCGCTTTGACTGCGTCATGCGCTAGCAACAACTGTGGTTGCGCGCGGAATTGTGGCTATACTTGTGGTTGTTCATGTGGTTGCGCATGTGGCTGTGGTTGTAGTTGTGGCTTTGACTGTGACTCGGACCGTGGCTATGACACGATTTGTGGCTCAGGCTGTGGCAGGGGCTGTGACTGAAAACTGTGGTCGTGGCTCGGAGTGTGGCTGCGGTACGGACTGTGGCTCGGGCTGTGGCTGAAAACTGTGGTTGTGACTCGAAATGTGGCTGAAAATTATGGTTGTGACTCAGGCTGTGGCTGAAAACTATGGTTGTGGCTGAAGTTGTGGTTGCGTCCATGGTTGTGATTAGATATGTGGCTGCGCGTGTGGCTGTGGTTGTGGCTATGCGTTCGGAAGGAGCCACGTGTCAAACGCAAAAGGGCTAAAGAAAAACTTTAAAACGCATTAAAACGTGATATTTAACGCGTTCAGAACACACATGAGTAACCTCCGCAAAAAGTACCCCTTAACTTGTGATTGATCAAGTGTGGTGATGTTAGTGGGATGCGGTGGCGTGGTGACAGCCCGTTATGGCGGCGCAGTGGCGGTGCAATGGCCCAACATAGCACAATGAGCTACCTTGAGCAGACAAGCTCAAGGTGTTGCGTCTGTGCCTTGAGCTGTCGTAAGACAGCATAGTCGCATAGACATGCATCAACACCTTGAGTTGTCATTGGATGCAGTGGCGCTGGAACCGGAACCGGTTCCTCTGCAGTACTGCCCTCTAACTTTGAGTCACTGGCGGGTGGGCCCGGGCCCACATGTCAGCCACTGTGCAGTACTGCAGAGGATCTCGAACCATGGGGGTGGCGGTAAAGGTATCCGTCTGGTGGATACTGGAGATTTTAAAAAGTGGTGATGTCCGCTCAAGGTAAAACCCATCGTTGTTTTAGGCTTTTAGCTGTGATACCATTCTAAAAAAATGAAGAAGAGATATTCAACATAAGGTGCGCTTTACTACTTATATAGTCCCCGCCATCACTCTAAGCCTTCCTTTTTAGGGCATCTTTAGTCGTCCCCCAAAAGTTCCCTAGAGCGACAATATTATCGCCGGATGTAAATTTTCGCCCAGTCACGCCTCCATAAGCCCAAAAATCGTAGGATTGGACCAAAATTGAATCCGGCGAACCCAGACTGAACCCAACGCGCTGGGGGTCGTTTGGAGGCGTCGGGCGAAAGAAAATGACGCGAAAGAGCCCGCGCGCGGAATCTCACCGAACGCGGCGTTTGTGGGCCCGCCAAGTCAGTGACTCCACCGCTTCGTCGTCCTAAACACTTCGCCTTGGCCTTCCCGCGCCCGAATCGAATCCTGTCGCGGTTAGCCTTTCAGGCGAATCAATGTTGTCGCCGAGCAGTCCAATCGATCACGCGGTGCAGTAATGGCCCTCGACGTTGCGTGTATCTCGCCCTAGCGTGTCGTGCGTCCACACGCCGCTATAAAACGTGATCCTTGCCGTCACTCGCCGCACACACTCACATATTTTCTCTCCCACGATCCTCGTCGTCGATCGCTCTCTCTCCATCGCTACCATGGGCAAACGCTTCCCCGACGACGGCGTGGTGGCCAACAGTTTCAGCCGCCGCTGGCTACACGAGTGGAGGCGAGGCTGCTGGAGTAGGCCAACTACCCATGCCCGCCGGACATGCGAGTCGCCGGCTCATGGACGCGCCGACCTCGTCGTCCTCCGGCTCGGGGTCCCATTCTTCTGGCGCAGCAAGGTCGCCGCTGCCCGTCAAGCCCGAGCCGGGGACGCCGCTCCGTCGACACACCCGCTCCGGCGGCCTCGTTATCAATGAAGGCCGCTTCGCTCTGGTGCCTACTCCTCCTCGCCGAAGTTTCCTCGCTCGGCTGGTGAAGGAGCACGAGGCCTCGGCCTTCGTGAAGGAGGTGCCCGAGCCCTCGGTCTTCGTGAAGGAGGAGCACGAAGTCGTGGCACCCACATTGTCCTCAACTCCAGCCCAGCTGTTATCCGGCGGCTACGGAATTGAAACCGATATTTTCTTCATGCAACCGAAGAATAACAATACTGTTCTTTTTTCTACCTTACATGTGTTGTCAGTAAAAAAACAAGGCAACACATTTATCTTAAAAGCCCTCGATAAAACTTGGTGTTGCAGAAACATGAAATAGACTAGCAGCATGAATGTAACCATAGTCAACAGCGGGCGGTGGCCAAGGGAACACATCAACTTGGAAGACAGAGAAGATGCACCAGTGCATCTGAACATCTCATAGCTGATCAACTTCTATCTGTCACTGTTATAGGACCAACAATCCTGTGTATAGGTCAATATCAGTAAGTCAATCGATGAACAAGACATCTTAACCTAGAGGTTTATACTTTCATATGAATCCCTAAATGCATATATGGTTGGGTCCCCTTCCAGACACTCCAATGTATCAATTCCCTTTAAACATCCATACTACATCGAGATTGAAACGATGCCATGATAGTTGGCACTCGCGCTTCAAGTGCGTGAGATCAATGCAATCATCCCCACATCAGTTGTCTTTCTTGCTGTCCAGGTCTTCTAGCGCAGACAGTCTTTCAACAAGTGGTGGATGGGAGTAGTGGTATGCTGAATACCACGGGTCTGTGTTCATTGCAGACAAGTTCTCTTCCTGAAATTTCCAAGCATATATCAACTTAGTTAACTCAAATCTTCGCACAGTTATACTTCCACAGCATGCGTATATCATTAGCAATTGGATGGAATATCAATGGTACAAGTTCAGTAAAAGAGAGGTGTAAGAGCTTCCAAACAAAAGAGGCGTAAGAGTATATACTATATAAAGCAAGAGAGAGTAGAAAAATAACACATGGTCGACTATAAGAAAAGCAGAAAAAAAATCAAGAGGGCCTTTAAATGGTTACCTGAAGTTTAACAAGGGCCCTCCTGAGCTCAGGAGCATACCCAAGGTTCTTGGCAAAAGCATCAGCCTGGACATTGAGATAACATTAGGTAAAGGCAACAAGGGATTGAAATCTGGTACTGTACTAAAGAAAACTTGAATAGAAGTGAACCTGAAATTCAAATGCTCTGCTGACAAGGTTGAGGCAAAAACTCAGAAGGTGTTGGATAGGTATAATGGTGTGCTGTCATGGAAAGAATGTGTGTGTCAAATTAAGTAACAATGATGGAAATCCGGAAAAATTGCATCTCACTGCAAGTTTAAATGAAAGATGCAAACAGCTGAGATTCAATTTCAGTTTCATTTCACAAAGATAGTAATTCTAGGGAGGAACTTGTACCGAAAACATCTCCATGCAAAGATAATAGCATGATAATACTTCTTAAAAATAATGATCATAACATACCATAAAAATGATCAGTCCAATGATTACAGGCTGATCCGCGAAACCAAAACTTTCAAAGAGATCTTTGGAATTCCTTACAAGGGTGTATCCTCCAAATTGCATAAATGTAAGCAGCTGCAAGTAGACAATGAGGTGAAAAAAAGTTAACATCTGAAAAATGCTTTGAGATGCTTACTTTTCATTTTTAAATCAAAACGAAAATAGGTTTCCCACAACCAATGCAATGGGGGCGCATACTGATTTTATGATGCATTGTTGCACAAATTCCATCAGTAACACTATAACGCACATGAAGGTGCCTATAACCATTTCCATACTTAATGGTTTTCAGTGTTCTTTGGTGCTTGTTTGCTGCTCAAAACTGATTTCATGTTAATTTATGCTATGAATCATTTTATTAAATATTAATTCATCTAATCAATTGTTCTCGTGAGTAGCTAGCTACTCATGGAAGTCACATCACACCACCACCTACTAGGGGCTTGATCAGAATAAACATCTTTCACTTTTTACTAACAAACAAGATACTTTACTAGAAACAAAACTGCTTGAATGTGTATATCAGTTTACAAAACTAGCTGTGTCTTCAAGCCTTTCTCTAAAAATAAAATAAACTTATTTGGTTCATATACACACTTTCTTGTCGGTGCCTCTGACCGAGCTTAACTTTGTTTCGTCCCTTTATAATCCAGTATAACATATGCCAGCTGATGCAACAATACAGTCCTTCAAGGAAAAACAATGGCACAATGCCCTTCCAGGAAAACCAGCAGAGGATTTCCGGGCTAACCCCCACTTTTAAGGCATGTTCACTGGACGAGTACCACATCTTTACGTAGCAACTGGGTGCTTGGATGGTAAATGAGCATCCAGCTTTTAGAAACCATGATTTTGTTTGTTTGGTTAGATGGACTGGATAGGTCTATATCCCATTAAAGGGCATATAGCTCCAACAACCAGGACAAATCCAAGCAGTAAAAGAACTCGGATGAGCTAAGTCATTTCTTGCCCGCGCTGTCACACGAGCACACGTGAGCCTAGCTTGCACCTCGTCAGGCCTATTTTTCTTTGCCAACTGTGACATTTCCCTCTGTCTCAGCCCTCTCTCTGTTGCTGCTCATCAGGTTGCTTCTGGGTCTGTAAATTTTGGTGTTGTTCTTTATTGCATTTGCACGGTTGTATTGGATAAGTAATATGTTGTTTACATGTGTACAAGGATAACATAACACTTGAACGCTAGGATCAATTATCAGTTGATGGGATTTAATACGCAACAGTCAGCCGCCGTCTAACAGTTCTTTTTATGGATGAATGGCATGATTTGCGTAAACTTATCCATGCATAAGTAGTAAAGCGGTAACCTCACTATCCCATAGAAGATCCATTACATACTTCCTCTTATATACTAATATAAGACGTTTTAGATCACTAAAGTAGTGAGTGCATAAGTAGTAAAGCGGTAACCTCACCATCCCATACAAGATTCATTACATACTTCCTCTGTAAACTAATATAAGACGTTTCATATCACTACTAAGACGTTTTAGATCAGTAGGCGCCAACCAAACACAATTCTGGATCATCCTATCCACACCTATCCCTCACACCAAACATAAAATTGGCTCACCATTCACTCAACCAAACACAGAATTGACTTCATCCATACCAACCTGGATGGCCATCTCCCATCCAACTTCATCCATGCACCCAAACGGTACCTTATCTAGTATGCAAATGCTAATGCAACAAAACTAGTTCGCTGACTGGTACGCAGAGAATATAATTCGTGATCTGGATGAGAAAATACCTGCACAGCTACAAAGGAATATGCAGTGTGATTGAGTTTCCAATGCCCAAGCTCGTGCGCAAGAACAGAAACTATCTCATTATCATCAGTACACTGAAACAAAGACAATGATAGCAGTCAAGTAAATGAAAAAAAATGAACATAGTACAAAAAATGGTGATTTGTTTGTACCTGTTGTATCAATGTGTCATAGAGAACAATGCGCTTATTCTTGAAAAAACCATACATGTAAGCCTGAAAAAGATTGACAGTTGAAATCATATTAGAGGAATATCAATAACTAGTTAGCAATGACAAAAACTCCAAAGGCAGAGCAATCAACATACATTACTGTGGCTTGATCTGGTAGACCCATCCACCACAAAAAGCTTTTTCAGAGGAAACTTGAGGGAATCTGCTAGCTTCTCTATTTTCTCCCTGAGTGAGCCTTCAGGAAGCTGTTGAAATCAGCGACGACCAAGTTCAGTCTTACCATTAAGTTACTATGTACATACAGATGCAGCATGAATGTTTATACAATTCTCACACAAAAACATATTGAATGGCGAAAATACGAAGATGCAGTGCAACAAGAAAAGATACTCACAGGAGTAAATTTGTTGAACAGAGGAGCTATCATGATAGGGTAGATTGTCATCATCAGGAGAGCTAGCAAAAACATAAAGCCCCATAGATATATTGCTAGGTAAGGCCCTCCATTCTGACGCAAGACAGGAAAAAGAAGATTAACAAAGTAACTCAGTTGAATGACATATGAGTTCATCTGATTCCGAAAAGGGTTAAAAGGTACATTTAATAAAGATGCATGTTAGCATGGTAGTTAAGAATGGAGGGTGGCACTACATAAAAAATAGTGTACCTGTACTATAATGATGATAGCAGCCACAATTGGTGGGCCGAGTACAATGGCCAGTAAAATTCCCTTGAGCGTGTCCAAAATGAAGAGCCATGCTGTTTGCTGAGAAAGGCCCAAAGCAAGAGAAAAAACAACATAAATACATTAGGAAATGAAGATATCAAATTATTAAGTGCTTCAAAGCACTTCGAGTTGACACAATTCAAATACATACATATATTTTCTTTATGCTCAAAAACAGAAGGGCAGAAACAGAAAATTATAGATGTACCTTGTTAAAACCATGTCGAGTCTCAATAACAAAAGTTGAATACAGAGAGAATGGCAAGTCTGTGATCTGTATTGCATCAAGTATGTATTAGGAAGTCACATTTACACAAGAAATTGGATTGCGATAAGAGAAAATATTGATAGACAATGAACACAGATCAACATTGAGGTTACTGCTTAGGTGTTATAGAAGCATTCAAAACGAAATGATGATCAATCAATCTAAAGAAATCAAAATCTTGATTGATGCAAGTTTGAACAAAACAAATGAACCTCATGTTATAAGTTAAAACAACTACTGAAAATGTTAAAATAGACATGGGCTAGTAGGTGAACTCAGAAATAGCACCAAGCTTTTCAATTGTATTCCACTAAACATAGCTATTTTAAACGTGAAAACTAGTGCTGGAGAGGAAGTAGAATCGCAGGTATCTAGGTCAGGACAAAAAGCAGCACAGAGAAAGGCACGTCAAGGACTTTATAGGTCCTTCAGAGTTAAGCTAATGCTTCACGTATACCCAATCCAATTCAAGTGCAAAAGACTTGAAGATAGTTCAACATAACTTAATATGAAAGCAGAGAAAAATTAATAAACACATGTGGCCTTCTAAAGCTGGAGGAGGCAAAAAAATTGATAATACCTGTGACCAAACCGTGACACCTGCTAAGAATGCAAGGGTGTGTATTATCTCATTTTCTGCATTCAGGCCAACATTGGTTACTAACACTCCAGATTTCTATAAAAGGAAGAGGATAGTTAGAACCAAACTCCTGCACAAGAAGAGAAAAGGAAAGCAAGTTGAAGACTTTGTTTTACCGTCCAAAACCAAGGAAGAACTTTATAGTGCAGTATTACGATATCGAATACTATAGTTATGGCCTCACGTACAAAATTGAAATTACTGCAAGAGGAAGTATACCTGTCAGTACAGAAAATCTAAAAAGATAGAGAAGATTAAGTGGGAATGCAGCTACTGAAATTAGGTATCAGGAATGGTTTCTAAACAAAGGTATGGATGCAAGGACTGAGTAGAGTATTATAAGCACCTTTTGTCAAGGCTATAAGCTCTCGCTTGCTCAAATTTTTCCTGACTAATTACTTCTGCCAGGTATTTTGGCAACTTTGGTAATTTAAGGGATCTATGCTGCCGGATGTTAAGATATGTCTCAAATATGTAATTGAGAATCATAAAGCCTGCAGAAGAGACATACATTGAAACGAGTATGTCAGGAGTAGACAATAGCTACAATAATAATGATAATGATAACAAGGTGAATAAAAATACAAAGTCTGAACTGTGTACATATATGATCTGTTGACACAATTATGACAAACTTAGGTTGAACAGTACCCTTCATCTATTACTCATCTCCTATTACATGTAACTTAACTCAGGCTCATTTTGTACTAGTAAGTGATCATCAAATCTGCACAATACTACACCTTGCCTTACATAACAGAGCTTGACAGCATACACAAGTTCATGCACCAGTTGACAGCAACCATCTAAAGTCAATTGATCCAAAATGACCTACAAAGTACAAACTCACTAGGTGTCTACAACTTATAAATGGCCCTTCGGTGTGTCCCGGAGAAGAAACAATTATGTCAAATGTAGTTTCGCGGATGTTCCTGTCATGCTGAACACTCTATACTAACAGGTAACGCAATCTACCCAAAACCTCATATCACTGCACCCGATAGCATCTCGCGCCCATGCGACTCACGCACGGCAGATTAAGTCATTATAAGATCACTCGGCTACGCTTAGATAAACCAAACTACCCAGAGTCCCAGACAGCATGGGGAAATCCAGCAGCTAAAAGCCCCTGAGCCCGACTAACCCCTAGGGTTTACGCGCGGATCCCGCGCCCACCCAAAGCCGACAGACCCCAGGACCGAGCGAGCGACTACCAGGAATGAGCAGCGGAGAGGCGGAATCTTACACAGGACGGCCTCCAGGTAGGGCAGCGCCATTGGAGACGGAGGCGGCGTGGGGCGTTTCGGAAATCGAGGGGCGGAGGCGGCTTGTGCGTCGAACGAGGGGCGGGCCGACGGGGAGGGAGGGGGGCGAGCTCAAGACGAGGCAACAGTGGAAAGGGGAGGAGGTGGGGGACGCGTGATGCGGAAAAGGGTTTGGATACTTTGCTCGTAGTTGGTGGGGAAAGGTATCCCTCGCGGCTGCGCCCACGCCGGAACCGGGGGAAACGGCCTGGGAAGCAAGGGGCGTTGATGACTTTTTTTTTTTGAGGAACACAACTCTGACGCTCACATACACGAGTATACAATCACCCTTATGACGCACACACGCACACCATACCCCTATGAGCATCTTCGCAATACTGAGCCGGTACATCATCTTGAGATTAACGAAGCAACCACCTCGTCTTCGACGGGAACGTCTCCTCCCACTGAAAGCGCATCACCGGAAGCCCTGGAATAAATTCAGGAAAATGCGAGCACCATTGTCAAATCTGGGATTTGAACTCTGGTGGGCTGGGGATACAACCATCCACCTAACCAACTCAACCACAGGTTGATTCGCAGGGGCGTTGATGACTTGATGTGGCTGTCGTCAGTCATTAGTCAAGTTCTCTTAAACTTTATTCATTTTTTTTAAAGAACTTTATTCATTTTCTTCTTCTTTCCTTAAAGAACTTTATTCATTTTCTGAAATTGCATAGGCTTGTATAGAAGATATTAATACGAATAGTTTCTTTCAATGATATCAAGAGTATGTAATCGTGCCCTAAAAACATCATTCCGTATTTGATGCCCTTTTTTGAAACAAACCACATTTTTTTATGTGTGTTGAGAAAAGTGGCGCCACATGAAGGATCATGGACTCATTCTACGTATATGACTCAAGAAATAAGAAACATGATGACAAAGCATATTTTTTATTTATTCTTGAGGATATGATCACAAACTATTAAGAGAGGATCAATAGGATCCATGAGATGAATCAGGTTGATCGGCCGGTAGTCAAAGAGGGACTCGACGCCCGCTCTCTTCGGAAGGAGGGTTCTCTTCTCGCTAGAGCCCCCCCGGCTCGCACCTCCCCTTGGTCAGATGGTTTCGACAAACCAGAGCGCCTTCATCGCCGGTCGTAGCATCCACGATAACTTTTTGCTCATCCAGCAGACCGTGCGACACAACCTCAAGGTGCCCCGCGTCATCTTCAAGCTCGACATCACGCGCGCATTCAACTCGGTCTCCGGAATTTTCCTTCTTGAGGTGATGCGGCAGCTCAGCTTTGAACCACGCTGGAGGGAATGGGTCTCCATCCTCCTCGCTACGGTCTCCACGGGCGTGCTCATCAATGGTGTGCCAAGGCACCCGATCTCCCACGGTCGGGCCTGCGCCAGGGTGACCCCATCTCGCCAATGCTCTTCACTCTGGTAATTGATGCCCTCAATTCTCTGATCTCCCATGCAACGGACATTGGGCTGCTTCAATGTCTCACCTGACGGCACATGGCCTCCAGCATAATCTTATACGCCAATGACGTGGTGCTCTTCCGCCACCCCAACAAGAAATATATCGGTGTCATCCTCAAGCTCCTACGGATATTCGGTATCACCTCCGGCCTGCGCACCAACCTCGCTAAATGCACCGTCTCCCCGATCTGATGTGATGATGGGCACCTTGATGTGATCGTAGCAACCTCGCGTGGCCGATCCGCGAATTTTTGATGGTCTATTTGGGGCTCCCTCTCTCTCCATCTGTAAGCCCACCGCCACAGCTCTATCTCCCATCGTCGACAAGCTTGAACGCAAATTTCGACATGGTGTGCATCCATGCTCTCGTTGGGCTATCGTCTCTCCCTCATTCGGCATGTGCTTTGCGCCATCCCTACTCACTTCCTGATCATTGTCGCACTCAACAAATCGTTGCTTGCCCGGGTTAATCAGACCATCCGCTCGTTTATTATGGTGGGCAGAAAGGAGGCTCGTGGAGGCCAATGCAAGGTGAATTGGTCGTGTGTGTGCCGACTGACGAGACTTGGTGGGCTCAGCATCCGGGACCTCTACCTTGCTAGTATCGCGCTTCGGACACGTTGACTTTGGTTGCAGCAGGTGGATCCTAACCTTCCATGGGTGCATCTCCCCCTCCCTCACGATGCAGATGCAGCTGCGATCTTCCGGGCCTTCACTAATTGGGATCTGGGCGATGGATTAACCTATCGCTTCTGGATCGACCATTGGGTTGCTGACATCTCCCCCCCCCTCCTCCTCATGGTCCCATGTTTAAGGCGTTAAAACTGCACTTGTGGCGGAGGCTCTTCACCAACGTGCTTGGATTCGAGACATCGCTGGGGCAATCACCCCTGCCGCCATGGTCCAGTATGTCCATCTTTGGCGGCTGCTTCACCACACCACCCTCGCCCCATCCCGTGACCGTCTCTCTTGGAGATGGACGGCGAACAGAATGTACTCTATCGCCTCCTGTTATGACGCCCTCTTCGCCGGATCCACCGAGGACCAGCACTGGTGCATGACGTGGCAAACCAAGGCCCCCTTTGCATAAACATCTTCATTTGGATCGCCCTTCTTGATCGATGTTGGACTGTTGATCGCCTTGCGAGGCACGGCCTCCCCCACGTTGCCCTCTACCCGTTGTGTGACCAGGAGTCGGAGAGCATGCATCATCTCATAGTCGGATGCTAGTTCTCGATGCCCTCCCACCACTTCGCGCAATGGTGGCACAATTGTCATGCCTCGGCGCCGTCACCAGCTCGGCAGGGTATCTCCTCCATCATATTTCTCGACGCTTGGTTCATTTGGAAACACTGTAACGCCGCCATCTTCGACGGGGCAACACCCTTAACTATCTAGACTTCTCGAGCTCATCATCAGTGAGGCTCGTGCCTAGGCATGTTGTAATACCCCCTGTTTCCCCGTTCTTTATATCCCTTGTTTAGCCCTTAATAGGACTTGTACGAGGCAACTTGTTCTCCTCCTTCTATCAATGAAAGATACGAAATCCCTTGTGTATTCGCGAAAAAAATAGGATCCATGAAAGTTCTTCCTGAAGTTAAACTACTACTTGCTCAAAAATCACTCACATTCTATAAAAAGTTAAAAACACAAATGTCAAAAGTCCTTGCAAGAACTTTGCTTCAACTGACGGAAAAAGTCACTAGTCGGACATCTGAATTCCACCCAGTTGTCTGAGCCTTCACTCGTTGGCCCAATGTTCAAGCCTTTCTCGAAAATCCAGGCACACATCGGTATCTATACTAGCTGCTCAAACAACATATCCATACATCTAATCAATGGGTGTTTTCAATCGGACCTTGGCTGAAGGTTTCGGGCTCACCCAGATGTCCAGGCCCTTGATCATGCTCTGAACCCCTGGGCTACCGCTGAAATTCCGGCTAGACTCTAGTAGGTTTACCTCCCCTCCTGGATGCCCTGGACCGGACAAGTATCCAGGCCACCAAATCTTTCGAGCAATGGATGGATGTTCGGCCATCACACGTCGGCCAGGCGCCCAAGATTGCCTTGGATGTTCGGGCCTTGACTTATGGCACACATGCATGTGCTATGTACTAAACAAGTCACAAGGACCAGATGTCTGGGCTTCCCCCGGATGTTCAGCCCATAACATAACATTTGCACTTAAAAGACCCTATTTCCGGGCTTCCCCAAGAAAGAAGTTATTACTTGTATTGTATGACTAGGAGAAGCATTGGTCTAATCTCGATGCGATAACTATGGTTAAATGAAAGAAAAGGGATGTGCTACTTCCCCTATGCCTCAATCATAAGTTTTGTCATATAAACCATGTTGTGTACTCAATGTAATGTGACCCAAATTCTTAGTAAGAAGAACTGATTCCGAATTATTTTATGAGACTGAACAAGAGTTAAGATTTATCCTTCAGTGTCTAGAGAGGACTGATGATATATCCCTAATTCGTAAAGGAAAGTGAACTTGACTGTAAATGTTATGCTGGTGCAAGTCTTGACAGCTACATAGAAAATTGGAGATCTCATACCAATAAATGCCTAAGTTGAAAGAAATATGGTTAGATGTCAAACTTGCATGCAATACCTTTTAATTAATTCTACATTGACATAGGAGTGTGTTACTACTTCATAAGTGGCAGATGTGATAGTTTGGCATAAGAAGTTCGACTTATGTCTGAGTGTTTTTTTCAGTGTGCATGATTAAAGTGAAAGTCCACTTGACCAGATGGAAGTCATTCTGAACACAGGGAAACAAAGTCTCACTCTACCGCAAAACATATACTTCAACATAATGAAATGAATGTCAAATAAGGTGACATTAACGATTTGCAAAAAACATATGGATCTAAATGATATAGACCCTTGACAAAATCTTTTCCACAAGCAAGCATGATCAATGACATTTCTATGATAAGGAGTTATCATTACTAACAAATGCAACTAGATTATTTGTATACTCTAGTGCAAGTGGGAGCCTATTGGAGATATGCCCTAGACGCAAATAATAAAGAGTGTTTATTATCATATCTCATTAGTTCATAATAAGTTTTATACCATGCTATAACTGTATTAAGCAAAAACATTAATACACATATAGTATGTAAACGAACCAAATCCCTAGTAGCCATTATTCAACTAGCTCATGTGTCAATTGATAATCGAGGTTTCACGATCATGGACATTTATATCAATTGGCAATGTATTCATATCATTAAGTGAATGATGTGACACACACCCAATATAAGCATTGCAAAGCGATCAAGTTACAAAGTTCATCGTTGCGATTATTAGGAAACGTAGCAAGGTACTCCTTAGATCGTGAGATCATATGTAATCACTATCATCGAAGGTTGCCTTGATTGCATCAATCGTCACACCATAAAAAGGTGATCATAAATGTGTCACTCAGGTATCCCGAAGGGATATGTTTCCTTGGTCGATGGATTTAAGGGTTCATCGGTCGTGTTTCCTCTAATTAATTCCCCCACTACTGATGTGTTTAATCCCCTCCTAACACGCTCCAATCCAGTGCGCAAATCTAATCTATCGCGACTCGAAAGCAGTAAATCGAGAGACAAAGTAAGGGCTTGCCGACATGCTCGCCGCAGTCTTAGATTCTCTTGCAGACGCTCTAGTTCTGGCCACCGCAAGTGTGAGTGGGGAAGAAAGGAGAGGAGGCGTTGATGGGAAGTTATTAGGCGGCTTCGTGAAACAACGTCGCTTCCCGAGTGTGGCTCCTCGCATGCAAGGGGATCAACCACTTACGGTCGACTCAACCTGACTCGCTATAAACAGTTGATTCGATCGCTTTCAGCGGGCCTAGATTAGGATACTTTAAGTACCATGCGATCCAGATCAAACAATGTCTATAAGAAAACAAACAAATCTATTTTTTCCTGTCCAGAGCCTGATTGAACCTAATGATGATAATCAAAGTATCAAACACGTTCTAGAGTTGCTCTTAGTTTAGTTATTAGGGCAACTAAAACGCGCTGACGCAAACGGACACGCGATTTGTCCGATTTCTATCTGTTTGCGCCGGTGCATGGACAATTGTCTGCGTCTACCTGGACGCGTCGGCCAACGCGGAGACGCATTTCTTCCGTGCCAATAGAAGCAGATATTGTTGGGGTTTGGGGCAGAAAACGATATTTTTTCATAACCTACGATACCCAAGCCCAAGACCTATGCTATGACGATGCAAGTAACAGATGGAAATAGGTCACATACCAGTATGTATTCCGTTAAGCGGGAAACGTTCCCGCGTGAACGTGGTTGTGATACGTCTCAAACGTATCTACTTTTCCAAACACTTTTGCTATTGTTTTGCCCTCATTCTTGCATGATTTGGACGAAACTAACCCGCACTAACGCTGTTTTCAGCAGAGCTTCCTGTATGGTTTTATTGTGTGCAGGAAAATGGATTTTTAGACGTTCCAGAAAATTCCCAGAAAAATACCAGAAAATCCACGCACCCGAAGGAGCCAGAAGCCAGAAGTGGGACCAGAGGGGAGCTCTGGGGGCCCCAGGCGCCCCCCTGGCGCGGCCAGAGGTGGGGCCGCGCCCTCTGGACGCCTCCACCCTCC
The DNA here is from genome assembly GCA_950022295.1 of Bromus sterilis. Classification (NCBI taxonomy): domain Eukaryota; kingdom Viridiplantae; phylum Streptophyta; class Magnoliopsida; order Poales; family Poaceae; genus Bromus; species Bromus sterilis. The sequence continues at coordinate 66,668,377 of OX465599.1, forward strand.
TCTGGTGCCCTACCGAGACTCCTATTTATCCCCGTGACGAGAAAACCCCAGAACAGAAGTCGTTTTCCCAGTTTCCGTCGCGGAGCCGCCGCCATCCTCTGTTCTTCTTCGGGAGGGCTAATCTGGAGGCTGATTTGGCCTCCGGAGAGGGGAGATCGTCGCCATCGTCATCGCCATCACCACTCCATCCATCCTCCATGACTTCTCTTCACATGTGTGAGTAATTCCCTGCTGTAGGCAAAGAGGATGGTAGGGATTGGATGAGTTTGATCATGTAATAGTTCGTCAGATTGTTGGGGGCATGTTGCCTATCATCTACTTTGGTGTTTATCATCTTTGCTACAACTTGTTGTTCTTAATGCTTGTCACTTTGGGCCCGAGTGCCATGTTTTCAGATCTGAACCCTATGTGTTTTCATGAATATATTTGTGTTCTAGATCCTATCTATGAGTTGTATGCACCTATTATGGTCCGGAACCGGCGATCCCAAAGGTGACAGCTTGGGACACCAAAGGGGATGGTCCATAATTTGAGGATTCCGTGTATCCATTGAGTTTATTGCTTTGTTCCGGTGCTCTTTGACAGGAGCACCTTAATCTCCATAAGTTCCTTTTGGCCCCGTTCGTAGCGGGATGGTAGGACAAAAGATGTTGTGCAAGTTCTTATTGCAAGCACACACAACTACCTACGGGATACATGCCTAATGTTTGATATTTGCCTAGATGATCTTTGCTTTTCTGTGTGCCTTGCCCCGTGTTAGAATCTATTATATGTTCACTCTCATCCATGCAGCGCCCAACCATCCATCTCCCTAGCCTACAATGTTTTCCATCCTGCTGGTTGTTAGTTGTTACTTTTGCTATTTATTTTTGCTGTTACCACCATCACTATCATATTACCATTACCAATTATCTATTGTTGCAAGCAAGTATATTTCAGGTGCGGTTGAATTGACAACTCAACTGTCAAAGCTTATAAATACTCTTTGGCTCCCCGTGTGTCAAATCAATAAATTGGGTTAACTTACCCGCGAAGACTATCTCGATCCCTTACGCCTGTGGGGCATCAAGCAGCGTTTTCTGGCGCCGTTGCCAGGGAGCATAGCAATATTTACAAGTATACTTGAAGTATCCTGCCTGCTGCACATCATCCGCTATGGGTAAGAAAGGAGACCCCAAGGTTCCAATCTTACCATCCCGTACAAGAAAAGGTACTGTTCTGAACACTAGTGCTACATTTGATTCACCTTCTGTTATGAGTAAGTTTACTTCACCACCACTACATGGTGCTTCTATTGAGTCAGTCACTATGTCTGATACTTTTGATGATGCTTCCACTACTCTTGATGATGCTACTTTTCTTGGTCACTATATTGAAACTCAGACTGCTAAAGCTGCAGCAGAATCCAAGACCAAGACCCATGCTACCTATATTCCTACCTGCAAAACCTTTGGTTACCCATGCTTAGATGACCTCAAGGAGAGAATCCTTGATGATGATTATGTTACTCTTGATGATGATTTTTGCAGGGAACTCATAGAGTGTGTCGACTCTGACCCTGGTGCTGTTAAGGAGTTGCTCAAAAAGCTTTCCATGAAGAACTAAGTTATTCCTGATTCTCAATTTGCCACTTCACCTATATGCATAACTGATCCTGATTATGATTTCTCTGTTGATCTTTCACTTATATCTACAGTCGAGGCTGACCCCTTTTATGGCAGAGAAAATGATGATGCTATAGCACACTTGACCAAACTCGCTGAGCTAGGTAACCTATTCACTACCGATGAGAAGATACGAAACTTCTATGTGACCAAGCTTTTTCCTTTTTCTTTGAAGGAAGACGCTAAATCCTGGTATGATGCACTACCCTATGGTTCCATTAAGAGTCCTCAGGACTTAGTTCAATTCTTTGTTGATAAATATTTCCCAGCTCATCTGCAACATGCTGCTTTGCAAAGAATCTATAACTTTAAACAATTGCAGGATGAGCACCTCCCTAAAGCTTGGGGGAGATTTTGTGATTTACTTAAGGTTATGCCGGGACATGGAGTCCCCAAGAATGAACTGCTTGATATATTTTACGTTGGTCTAACCGATGAATCCAAATCCTACCTGGATAGTTGTGCTAGTTGTGTTTTCAGGGAAAGAACGTCGGACGATGCAGAAGAATTAATGTGCAAAATTGCCAAGAATTATGAAGATTGGTTCGTTCCTGAACCACTTCTACCACCCAAAAAGAGGGGCATGCTTGTTCTGAACCCCGAAGATATGCAAGAAGCAAAGAAGTCTATAAAGGAGAAAGGTATTAAAGCCGAAGACGTGAAGAATTTACAACCTATTGCGAAGTTGTGTGAACCTACTACTCACCCTCCCTTGGTAGAGGTACACTCTCTATTAGACTTTACTGAAAGTGACATCCCTAAAGGTAAACCTCCCGACCAATGTTTGGATGAGCTTGATAATTTCATTGTTAAGCAAGACCATTTTAATGGGAAGTTACAAAGTTAGTTGCATGATAACTCTCTTGCTATCAAAAGTTTATGTGATTTTCTAGAAAGAGCAGTTAATGATGTTAAATGTCTTGTTAAGCATTTTCATATGGTTCAAACTCAGCTTGAACAAATTTCTAATGTGCAAAAAGATTTGCTTGCTAATAATGCCAAACAGGACATACAAGCTTATGGCATCAAAACTAGGGGTGGAACACACACCCAGGACCCACTCTATCCTGAGGGTCACCCAAAGAGGATCGAGCAAGATTCTCAAGTACGAGAAGAGGACGAGACTGTTAGCTCTCCAAAGAAGAAAAAGAAGAAGAAGAAACACAAGGAGGCTGACAATCCCGATGATCCTATTATAAGTGAAAAGCCAGTTGTTGATCCTAACAGCATATCTACCTCCGATGCTGAAACAGAAGACGATGACGAGCCTGAAGAAAAGGACACGGAGAAGGATGATTCTCCCGAGGTAAGAGAAAAAGAAGCACCCGATAAACGCAAGAGGTACTCTAGAGAAGACTTCATTGCAAGAAGACATGGGAAGTAAAGAGAACCATGGATACAGAAACCCATGCCCTTTCCAGGTAAGTCCCTCAAATCTAAAGAAGAAGAGCATTGTAATAAATTTTGTGAATGGATGAAACCTCTTTTTCTTCAAATCCCTTTGACTGATGCTATTAAGTTACCTCCCTATTCGAAATATATGAAAGATATTGTTACTAATAAAATAAAAGTTCCTAATGAGGCAATATCTACTATGCTTGCTAACTACTCTTTCAGTGGCAAGATCCCTAAGAAGCTCGGTGATCCAGGTATACCCACCATTCCTTGCTCCATAAAGAACAATTACGTCAGAACTGCTTTATGTGACCTTGGTGCGGGAGTGAGTGTTATGCCTTTTTCTCTTTACAAGAGGCTTTTTTTAGAGAAACTAATCCCTACAGATATCTCTCTTCAGATGGCTGACAAGTCAACAGCTGTCCCGATAGGTATTTGTGAGGATGTACCCGTTGAAGTTGCTAACTGTTTGATCCTTACAGATTTTGTTGTGCTTGACATGCCCGAGGATGGGAGCATGTCCATTATTCTTGGTAGACCTTTTCTTAACACCGCATGTGCTATTATTGATTGCAATAAAGGAAAGGTCACTTTCAACGTTGATGATAAAGAACACACGGTGTATTTTCCAAAAAAGATCGACAAGAGGCATGGCCTTAACTCTATAGAGAATATCGAGACCGTGAAGATTGGAGAATGGGACTATCCACTACATGTACACCACAAATACAAAACCATTATGGTGGGGACAATGTCCATTAAAGTAAAGGTGCAATGATCACTTCATAAGAGGGGAGACTTCTTGTTCTATATGTCGCCGGTTTGTTTGTAAGACTTGATCAACGTTATTAGTGAGCTTGTTTTATATAGGTAAAAAGTTAAGCTTGTTATGTTTCATTTGCTTTAGCTTTCATTCTCTCTGCTGTACCAAGTTTAATATGTTTTTGAAGCTTCACAATACTAATCACTGCTTTAAGTTTTCAGAAAGTTTTGCAGCTTTTTAAACTCCGAGAAATTTTCAACAGTGAAGTTTTAAGAAAAATTCCAGAAAAATAAAAATAAAAATTTCCATGCCGGGAGTGACCCAGAGGCACCTGGGGCTGACCAGGGGGGGGCACCAGTGGCCCAGGCGGCCGGCTGGCACGGCCTGCCCCCTGGCCGCGCCCACAGGGCGCCTGGGGCCCACAGGCCCCACTTCCAGGTATGCCTTCTTCCTCCTCCTTCTTCTCTCTCCAAAAACACGAGTTCTGCATTTTGTTCTTGCGTTCTTGCTGTTCTTGGAGGCGATTTTCGATCTCTCTCTATAGCCCACCATTCGAGCTGAATTTTTAAGCAAATACTCCCTGGTATGTAACTCCTTCACCCCTCCAATTAGATTTTTGATTGGTGGCTTCATTTGTGAGTATTTAGTAGTTATTGGTGTTGTTTAGATGAGCTTGCTTGCATGTGTAGAAGTTTATTTTCCAAGTTTTGATGCAAGTTTTTGCCTTACGTAAGTGGGTTGAGTAGTTTGCCTTAACTCACTTTGTTTAAATCCTTGTTTTTGTAATTTGTCAAAAATTTCAGAAATGAGTTTGCTAGCAAGAGCAAAGGGGTGGCTTGGGAAGAAAAGGCCCGAGCGCTCCGATCGAGTTACAAGAGCTGTAGCTTCACCCTCGACTGCTAGGGGGAGCTACAACGAAGATCATATGCCCTTAGAGTTGTTGGAGGACACAAATTCAGCACGTGCAATGACTTTCCCGTGCGATGAATTCCTTGAAGATGCAGGAATTAAGGAGGAGTTCTATAATCTTTGTGCTAATGCAGGTCTGACGCGGCTCGCAACGTGCCGTGTTACCCAGTATCAAAAACTCACCTCCTGTTTCATTAACAGTTTTAGATATAACCTTGATGCTGGTTCTGTTGAGTTTAAAATTTACAATGATCTTTTGACCATGCCTTTGGAAAAGTTTTGTGAAATAATAGGTGTGCCGAACGTGGGACTGACAGCGAAGATGAGCTCTCAGCCCTCCGAGCTGAGAACCGTCTTCAACTCTCTCTGTAGCATGGATACAAGGGATATTCATCGGTCAAAGATCTCCATCATCTTATTCCCACACCTCAGGTATTTTGCGTATTTTATTGCTAGAGGGGTGTTAGCTCGTGACAACACGAGCAACATATCTGCGCCGGATATTGCTATCCTGGAAACCGCCCTCTCAGGGAGGTTTGATTATAATGTGGGTGCCTTAATTGCTCGACGCCTTGCTATGAACGGTAACAAGGGAGATTTATTTGGTGGCGTTTACGCCACACTTATCCTAGAGTCTCTTAATGGCACCCCACACCCCGATGAAAAGCCTTTAACTTATTTAAGTTTTGATCTTGCTGCTATGAAAAGGCATAAGTTTGTTACCATGACTTCCGAGTTTGGTAACCTTGATTATATCTTGCGTTTTAGAGCCACCACGGAACGCAAGATCCGTCTACCTGCACCTCTTTTGTTTGATTTTTCTCGCAGGAACGGATGGTCCTTTGATGTTATCTAGTTCGATGAATTCGTGGTCCAGCGTCAGTTTCATAACCCCATGGAGGGGGTTGTGCCCGACGAGGAGGAGCATGGTGAGTTCCCACCTTTCCAGGGAGAGACCGTCACCCAGTTTGGTGAAGGATCTTCCTCTGCTTGGAGCGCGGATCCTTCTTCGTGGGAGGAGCCGAGGACTTCGGTGTACGCGCCGGAAACCTCATACGACCCTTGGACTCACCCGTACTACCCTGGAGCAGGAGGCTCCTAGGGACATTAGCTACTACCAACTTAGGCCAAAAGCCTAAGCTTGGGGGAGTTCGTGCCCTTCTCACTTTTCCATTGTATTATTCGTTTTATTTTTGTTCGCTTTGATCTTTTCGAAGCCTTTGCCCGTTCTTCTTTCTTTCTTTCTTTGCAAAAACAACAAAAAGACTTTTCTCTTTTCGTTTGCTCTCTTTTAACCTTCAAAAACCCAAAAAGATTTCCTTTCTCTCTTTAGTTTGCTTTGTTTTCAGAGTTCAGCTCGAGTGCGTGATGGCATTTGATTATATTTCCCACGTTCGATCGTGCGAGTGACAAGGCAGTAATGACGAAGATCGACGGAAGGGAAGACAAGGAAAACCGGTATGAACTCTTCTTGTTTCTACTTTTGTACATATGCTTGTACTTATGATCTAGAGACCAGCTTGTAGCGACATAGTGCTATGTTTACAATGCTTTCCCAGTGTTCATCCTTTCCTTGTGGCTAGTCTCAAATAGCTAGAGTACATAATGTGTTGTTGAAATGATTTACATGCATTGCATTGTTCATGGTTTGGCATACTGAAGTGGTATTTCCCTTCGGAGAATTTTTTGATTGACTTGGCACATGTTCACACATGCTTATGACTAAAAAGTCTATTTTCTCCTTGATGATCTTTTTGTTTCAGAATAGTTATATCACTTTCATGCCCGATTCAATGTTACTTTGTCGCTCTGCATGATTATGACAGTTATTGCTCTCTAGTTGGTCGCTTCCTAGTCTTTTGCTAGCCTTCGCTCGCACTAAGCGGAATTTTGCTTGTGCTTCCAAACTCCTTTTCAAACCCAGTTGTTCCATTTGAGTCCACTATACCTACCTTTATGTGGTATTTACCGGCCACTCCTAACTTAGACTTTCTTGTGCCACCTCGAAATTTATTCAAAAATTTCCCTTTTTGTAACCGTACAAGCTCATGGTGCGGTGAGGGGAAATCAGTATCTTTCATGCCAAAAATATTTTGACGGAAGTTTTAACTAGTCAAGCAAAAAGAAAAAAATATATATGAGAAGTTACACCTCCCCCATACTTGATAGAGTGAAATGGACCAAATGCTGCTTATGATAGGTGGAACGATACCCTCCTTACATCCTTGAGGCAAAATAAAAGGTTCCGTAGACCATCAAAGGATTTATGGATAAGGGAATATGTGTAAGCAAAAGGCATTTTATATGGTTGGCATGAGAGATATTGAGAGACCTTTACCGTTCACCGTTGACTGGAAAGTTGCACTTCTCAAAAGAGTTTTATCTCTGTTTTCAAAACCAAGAGCTCTGGCATATGTTTAGTCTTTGCTTCCTTTCATGGGTTTTCAATCTTGCCATCAAAAGCCACGGTTCGAGAGTCTCCCCCTCCTTCTTCAAAGCACCAACTATGAGAGCATAATTGTCATTCTTAGTGTTACATGCATTGTCCCAAAGTATTACATTGTCTTCTGCATGCTTGTGTTATTGCTAGTCTGAAATACTGAGTTCTAGTCACCTTTAAAACGCCGGAGGAGTTTCTGCATTTATGTTTTGCTTCACTCATGGAGGCTAGCGAAATGCCACTCAAGTATGTTCAAGCTATGTGCATTGTGATCCTGTTTTGATTTTCAGTAACATATTATTTACTTTTAGTTATTTGTGACTGGTCACATGAAAGAAGAATTGCTTCGTGCATTGTCCTTATAGCATTGTTTCAATACTTGTTAAACTCTTTTCGTAGTACATGCTTATATACATCTATTGAAGCAAAAGAGTTTGTCAAAGTTTTCTTTGTCGCGTCCAGTTCGTTGAACTGAATTGCTTGAGGACAAGCAATATGCTAAGCTTGGGGGAGTTGATACGTCTCAAACGTATCTACTTTTCCAAACACTTTTGCTATTGTTCTGCCCTCATTCTTGCATGATTTGGACGAAACTAACCCGGACTAACGTTGTTTTCAGCAGAGCTGCCTGTATGGTTTTATTGTGTGCAGGAAAATGGATTTTTAGACGTTCCTGAAAATTTCCAGAAAAATACCAGAAAATCCACGCACGCGAAGGAGCCAGAAGCCAGAAGTGGAACCAGAGGGGAGCTCTGGGGGCCCCAGGCGCCCCCCTGGCGCGGCCAGGGGTGGGGCCGCGCCCTCTGGCCGCCTGGGCGCCTCCCCCCTCCTCTGGTGCCCTACCGAGACTCCTATTTATCCCCGTGACGAGAAAACCCCAGAACAGAAGTCGTTTTCCCAGTTTCCGTCGTGGAGCCGCCGCCACCCTCTGTTCTTCTTCGGGAGGGCTAATCTGGAGGCTGATTTGGCCTCCGGAGAGGGGAGATCGTCGCCATCGTCATCGCCATCACCACTCCATCCATCCTCCATGACTTCTCTTCACATGTGTGAGTAATTCCCTGCTGTAGGCAAAGGGATGGTAGGGATTGGATGAGTTTGATCATGTAATAGTTCGTCAGATTGTTGGGGGCATGTTGCCTATCATCTACTTTGGTGTTTATCATCTTTTCTACAACTTGTTGTTCTTAATGCTTGTCACTTTGGGCCCGAGTGCCATGTTTTCAGATCTGAACCCTATGTGTTTTCATGAATATATTTGTGTTCTAGATCCTATCTATGAGTTGTATGCACCTATTATGGTCCGGAACCGGCGATCCCAAAGGTGACAGCTTGGGACACCAAAGGGACGGTCCATAATTTGAGGATTCCGTGTATCCATTGAGTTTATTGCTTTGTTTCGGTGCTCTTTGACAGGAGCACCTTAATCTCCATAAGTTCCTTTTGGCCCCGTTCGTAGCCGGATGGTAGGACAAAAGATGTTGTGCAAGTTCTTATTGCAAGCACGCACAACTACCTACGGGATACATGCCTAATGTTTGATATTTGCCTAGATGATCTTTGCTTTTCTGTGTGCCTTGCCCCGTGTTAGAATCTATTATATGTTCACTCTCATCCATGCAGCGCCCAACCATCCATCTCCCTAGCCTACAGTGTTTTCCATCCTACTGGTTGTTAGTTGTTACTTTTGCTATTTATTTTTGCTGTTACCACCATCACTATCATATTACCATTACCAATTATCTATTGTTGCAAGCAAGTATATTTCAGGTACGGTTGAATTGACAACTCAACTGTCAAAGCTTATAAATACTCTTTGGCTCCCCATGTGTCGAATCAATAAATTGGGTTAACTTACCCGCGAAGACTATCTCGATCCCTTACGCCTGTGGGGCATCAGGTTGACGTAGTCGTACTGGCAATCCCTGATGCCCGCAGATCCACGACGACTCCAGAAGCCACCCGGTCATTGTAGATCGATGACGGGATTACGTCCCTGTCGGAACATTGTCGATGAAGACCTCGCGATACGGCCACAATGATGAAGGAGCACCACAAGTGTAGTGCCTCGCGGGATTACACTCATACGGTGTACCCGACGTCCCTCCGGGCTCCGAACCAGAAGAGCAACGGAAAGAAGATAGATTCAGATCCCGATTCTAGCAGCACGACGTCGTGCGTATGGTGGAGAAATCCCTAACCCAGTGCAGACTCCAAACAAGGGGAGTCCACTTAAGGGCAGGAGAAAGAGAGAGAGAGAGAGATGAGAAGTTGTCTCAAAAATTCATGAAGAAAAAGGGCACCCTACCCCTCCTTATATAGGCCAAGGAGGGTGGAATCTTCCTCAACTTCCCATGTTCTTTTAGGGGTCCCTTAACTTCCCATGTGGAACTAATCCCAAGGGGAGGGGGTGGCGCACCCTAAAGGGGGGTGGGCCCCTTTCCTGGGCGCCATGGCCCAAGAGGGAGACTCCCTCTTCCCCTAATGGGCCTCTTTAGGCCCATATGCCTTTTCTTCCACTTTAATTATATTTTAATATCTAATTCTGTTAATTAAATAATAAAACATATTTAAACATTATTAAATAATATTTTGAACCTTTCAAAATACCCATAACAATTTCTGGCCTCCACCGGTACAATTCCGGTGCTCTTTCTTATTTCTCCGGTGATCCCGAATCAATCCTTAATGCGTCGAATACCCTTAAGTGTGACACCCTACGGTGCAGGAAACAACAGACATGATCAAGACACTCTCTTAATCAATGACCATCGGTCAGACCTGGTTACAATCCTAGATGGCCCTTGCACTTCCATCGAATGAACTTCATCGTTGTTGGATCCGTTAACGTTGAGTCATGTTCCCTTTCTCCTATGGTACTTTGCTTGTCCGAGGTTTGATCGTCGGTATCCATTATACCTAGTTCATCCTCGTTACCGACAAACATGTTTACTCGTTCCCGTGATATTGAAACCCCGTGAGCTAGTCACACGTTTGCAAACTTTATGATGCAATATCACCGAGTGGGCCCAGAGTACCTATCTTTCACTCGGATGGATAAATCCCGCTTTGATCTATTTGCATACTCATCAACATATCTATTTCGAAATAACCAAAGTACACCTTTATGACCAACATATTTCAGTCAGGCGGTGGATGCAAATCAAAGCATCCTCATAGATAGCAATTACGTATGGTCATTACGGTCAAAGGATGTGGTCACTACGTTATAGTAATCGCAATGTTGAACTTATGTGACTCGATCACATTGCAACACTTCTGGTGGGTGTGTGTCCATCATATCATTCTCCCAATGATATGACCCCGTTGTCAATAGACGATTATGTCCTCATGATCAGGAAACGTTGATCATCCGATTGACAGTGGACTAGTATACTAGAGTTAACTAGGGACCTCGTTGTTTCATACCACACATGCATTAAGGTTTCTGCTTAATACAGTTATAGCACAGTATAAAACTTATTATGAACTAATGTAATATGCCAATAAACATATTTTATTTTCCTCTAGGGAACATTACCAACAGTCTCCCACTTGCACTAGAGTACAAATAATCTAGTTGCATTTTTCTGTGGACCATAACTGATAAGGAGGAAGACACGCCTGATGATACGATTGCCGGGGGTGAGATCCTCTTGAGTTTGTCCCGATCTTTCACAGCGAGCAACGGATATAAATCCTTCCAATAATGCTATGAATGTCACTTGAAGAAGAGGAACGAATCCAACAAGCAACGTGATGGAGATCACCACGCCTCAAACCAAAACACGACAATCCTTGATGAACACAAGAACCTACGCGGCAGTCTTTTTTGGATAAACGACATCGTCAACCCCGGAGGGAAGCTTCACCAAGATATACACTCTTAACCCTAAAATTCTTGTCTAAACTTAAGCTAACCCTAAAACTCGTCGGAGGTGTTCTATTTATAAGCTAGGGGTAAAACTAGGGATACATGGGTCGTAGCCCGTCAAATCTGCGCGCAGGCAGTTTCAGACGTCCGAGGTGTTTCAGACGTCCGTCATGTCGGACGTTTGCATCGAGTCGGAAGTCTATCTGGGACGTGCATCTCTCTATCTTGGAGGCTTCGGATTTCCGACATATGTCGGACGTACGAACTTCATCGGAAGCCCGTCTTCGTTCGGAGGTGTTCTGTATACGAGGCCGCCGTCTTCGTCGCCAAATGTCAGGCGTCCGAATTGGCTCGAACGTCCGATCTCCAGAATCTTGTCCATCTTCGCCTCCTCCGTCGTGTCTTCGTCGTGCCCATATCATCCTCCCACCCTTCAAAAAGCGTTGTCCCCAACGCGTGAGGTCTGCTCGAAAGGTTGGCGTGATAGCAACAACATCACACGTCTTCACCACTGGACTTGATATAGCACTGAGCGCCTCCTTTCTTCTCCACATGAGTTTGGACTTTGGCACCGCCACCTTCTTATTTTCACCCTCTTGATGGAGCCCTTTGTTGCTGAACATGAACCTTCTCTGTACGACCCTGCAACGTGGTAATGCCCGGGGCACACAACTGACAAACACGTACATCCCTTGCCTTTGTGCACACGCACGGCTACTCCAACAAAACGTCGCAGAGGTGTTCAAACAAAACTGCACTCATCGCACCTCGTCGCCATATGCACCGAGTCACGAACATCACCACTATCATCGGTCTGAACACCTTTGTCAACACAAACTGAAAGTGTACATGCTGGAATGTCCTTCCTTCCATCAATAAGAGGCTTGACTTCAACCGGCTTGTCACCAACAAGTACAACTGGCTTGTCATCTACAGGCATGGCTGAATTAGTTTCAATACTGACGCTCCTAGTATCATGCTCCTCAGGCTGCAACTTAGCTAAACTTGGTTGTGGTTTAGCCTTGTGCAACTTCTCCTTGCAAACCACCAGCACCACATCGGACTTGATATGATCATCTCCCATAGGCTTCAAAGTCCGTTGTTTGCCATCATGCATAAAAGAATATGTATTTTCTCGGCCCGCATGTATAGCATTGTGATCATACTGCCATGGACGCCCAAGTAACAGCCCACACACCTCCAATGGCAACACATCGCACTCTACCTCATCAACATAGTCACCAACTGTAAATGGCACACGCACCTTATGAGTAACCTTCAGCATACCGCAGTTATTCAACCACTCGAGATGCTTCGGTTCAGGAATACGCCATGTGAACAACCTCAATGCTTCCACCTTCGCCTTGCTAATGCCATTGGTACAGCTACCACCATCAATCATCAACTTGCATGCTTTTCCTTTGATCATACACTGCGCCTGGAATAAATTCCATCGCTGGCATTTATCCACTGTCATACAAGTATCACCATGTACTCTCTTGAGTTGCACATTCAGCCCACTCAACGGCACAACATCGTCCACAACATCCTTGGCCACTTGTAATTCTGCCTAACGTGCTCGATCTAAAAAATCTGTCATGTCACTACATAGATAAAGTTGAACAATACATTGAATGTTATCATTCAGACCTGAGATAAAACGTTGCATTGTTTGCTCTAGATCTTCACGCATCGAAGTACGCCGCAAAATAAGCGTCATATCCTTAAAGTAGTCATCCACGGACGAACCTCCTTGCTGCAAAGTCTGCAATTTATCACGTAAGGAATTAATATAATCTAGTGGAACGAAACGAGCACGCATCGCGTCCCTCATAGCGCGCCAAGTAACAATAGTTGGCTATCGCATTGCTATTCTGGTACGCACAATTGTTTCCCACCAATCCAAAGCACCATCATGGAACGCAGAAGATGCTAACGTGACTTACTCAATATCGGTAAATGAATTTACGCGGAACACTCTTTGCATGTCCAATTCCCAACGAAGATATACCTCAACATCAGTTGTGCCCTCAAACTTGGGAATTGTATAGTTGCCCAAACAAACTGAAGCCATCTTCGTACCTTGTGCATCAACGCAATCTTCCCTAGATGCACTCATCATCTCAAGCTTGATAGAATCAACTGACAGCAACCGCAGTATTGTTTGCAAGTTTGCGGCTGGACCGATGCGTATCGGGGGTGGTGGGTATACAATCTGGAAAGCACACAAGATATCCTTTCCAATTTGTGCTTACACGCCTTATTTGGAGCACCGACGCGGATTCTGCACCAATATCAATTTCGGGATTCCTGACAGCCAAATCCAATTACGGGACTTTGTTTCTTCAACCTCTAGCAACTTCCTCGCAAACCAATCTGACGGAAACAAATATGCACAAACACAACAACAATCTGCAGCCTCTATGCACAATCTCCTCCAAGTAAATCAATCTCCACGAGAAATCCTCCAAAACTCCTCACAACAAACCGATCTAGACGCGATCTCAACACAACCTCACCGTGATCAACCAGAAACTCTGATGCCACATGATAAGGAGGAAGACACGCCTGATGATACGATCACCGGGGGTGAGATCCTCTTGAGTTTGTCCCGATCTTTCACAGCGAGCAACCCGGATATAAATCCTTCCAATAACTCTATGAACGTCACCTGAAGAAGAGGAACGAATCCAGCAAGCAACGTGATGGAGGTCACCACACCTCAAACCAAAACACGACAATCCTTGATGAACACAAGAACCTCCGCGACAATATTATTGGATAAACGACATCGCCAACCCCGGAGGGAAGCTTCACCAAGAGATACACTCTTAACCCTAAAATTCTTGTCTAAACTTAAGCTAACCCTAAAACTCGTCCGAGTGTTCTATTTATAAGCTAGGGGGTAAAACTAGGGATACATGGGCCGCAACCCGTCAAATCTGCGTGCAGGAAGTTTCGGACGTCCGTCACGTCGGATGTCTGAATCGCATCGGAAGTCTGTCTGGGATGTGCATCTCTCTGTCTTGGAGGGTTCGGATTTCCGACACATGTCGGACGTCCGAACTTCATCGGAAGTCCGTCTTCGTTCGGAGGTGTTCTGTATACGAGGCCGTCGTCTTCGTCACCAAATGTCGGACGTCCGAATTGGGTCGGACGTCTGATCTCCAGAATCCTATCCATCTTCGCCTCCTCCGTCGTGTCTTCATCGTGCCCATATCAATAACTCCATATCATGTATATGGTTGTTGATCATGCTTGCATGTGGAAAAGGTTGTATCAACGGTCTGTACCATTCAGATCCGTATGTCTTTTGCAAATCATCAATGTCACCTAGTTTGACATTAGTTCATTATCCATTATAATGATGAGGTATATATACATTTGGCGGTGGATTGAGACTGCGTTCGTTGTGTTTCAACAATGACGTCTGTTGGATCACACAAACCTTCACTTAGTTATGCACACTGGAAACTCACTCTATTAGAAGTTGAACTTTGACAGGGATCAACCCCGGCAAATTCCATGGTCAGGGATCCTGGGTTAGTCATGAGAGGCACAGGTTGGACGATAGCTCGTCGGTTAATAGGAGGAGACGTTCATGCTCGATATTATTGCTTGGAGATGTGATTACAGGGAAGGCCAAGGCTAGGGTTACAGATCGCGTGTTAGTTGATCTTGACGTCTCCCCTCCTAGCCCTTATATACTAGGCTAGGTCTCGGGGAATCCGTCTTGGATTACAGGTGAGGTTTCCTAACCCTAATCTTGTACCACAAGGCAGGTTTGCACCTTCCTTTACGAGTCGCGGAATCCTACGTCGGTGCCACTAGTGGGCCAAGGCTGGGCTCAGGCGACATCTTTGTGGGCCTTCTGTCTTCGGGTACATAGGTTAGCCCCATCCAGGAGTCGTGGGGTCACCCCCTCGTCAGTAGCCCCCGAGTACCTGGGGGGGGGGCTCAAAGAGTGGCGCAGGGACTCGAGTCCATTCTTGCGTCGTTTCGATGTATGCACGGTTCAACCGCGGGTCGCTGGCAGTCTAGGGCCATGACAAAACCTGTTTTGAGGGAATGCTAAGCTGAAAGGGCCCAAGGAGTCGACTGGTCGAGCCTTGGTGAATTGCGCTAGTGGAAAATACCGCAGTAGCCCAATCAAACTCACGTCCCTCGACATGAGCTTGGAACACTGGTGTCGAGAAAAATTCATGCTGCTGCAGGTCTTACAGTGATCAATTGCCGCCAGTAAAGTTCGTAGCCTAGGCGCGTCCGCCCGACTTTTTCTATCATGCAAGCGCGTGGGAAAGATTGGGAGTGAAATCACTCTGCGGCAAGTGCCAGCCCGGCTGATCTGCGCAGCGGGGTCTTACCTACACGCTAAGCTTGCGTGGCATCTGGGCACAGTGTATCGTGTTCCAGGAATATGTATTTTTTATCGAGGCACGGAGCCTAATTAGTAATGCACCCACTTGGAATAAACAATCAAGTGATCTATTTTAGCGGTCACTTGCGGAGCTTTGTCGAGCGCTCGGGCGAGGAGTAATGTAGAGGAGTACTTGCTCGGGAGGTCTTCGAGTGCTCGGGTACTTAGAGTTCTGCGAGTAATCACTCGAGTATCGCCTTTGCTCTCGGGGTGAGGGAGCACCCGATACTCTGGGACCGTACGATCTGGCGAGTGCATGTCTGCTTATCTTGTGTCGTGGTGAGGGAGCACCCGAAACTCTCATGGGTGCGAGTAATCACTCGAGCACGTCTTTACTTCTAGGTGAGGGAGCACCCGAAACTCTCATGGGTGCGAGTAATCACTCAAGCACCTCTTTTCTTCTAGGTGAGGGAGCACCTGAGACTCTCATGGGTGGATACGCTCCCGATGGGAGTTAAATATATTTGAAAAATGTATTTGAATCAGTGAAAACCGATCCTCTCAAGCTGCACTTTCTTTTGTGTTGCCACTTCAATTTATCTCTTCTTGATAAGGATAACGATCTCCTTGTTGAATGACCGTCAAAGATGCTCTGTCTGCGAACCGTCATGTCTTCATGACCGGTCATAATGATGGCTTTTGTGGCGTGATGTAGCTGCCTGTTGAGTTACCGATGCGCGCATTGAAAACGCACGAGATTTGACGCATCCAGCGCACAGTGCCGCCCATGTGAAAGCATCTTTGTCTCGGAATTCGAATCGCCCCACACGCTCGGTCTTTGAATTGATTGTTGTCGTCGTCTGGGCTTCTGCGTGCCCTTGGGTTTGCACTATAAATAGACCCCTCTTTTTAACCTCGCAGCAATGTTCGTCCTCTGCCCATCTTGCTCCTCTTAATCTTCCTCTTTCTCTTTCCCTTCTCATGGGGCCAAAACGAGGTGCATGTATGACTAGCCGCGGCCGGGTTCACTGTGGCCGCGGTGGTCGTACTCCGCACTCTTCTCATGGTGGCCGTCGTGGTGCAGCGCTGATGCCTTCCTCCTCTTCCTCAGAGGAGGGTTTTTGGCGCTATGACTTTCTCCTACGCGTCCATGGCCGGAACGCTACTCGCATTCTTCTTCCTCCTGCATTTGCTGCCATTGTTTCAGAGCGTGGCCTGGATGGACTGCTTCTTCGTCTTCAGGGGTGCTCTCGGCCTCTTTCTTATGTTCAGTTGGAGATCGACAGTTCCCGCTTGATTTTTCTTGGTTTTGGCTGGAAGTCGTTTTCTCGGCGTTTGAACTTGCGTGATGGTGATACTCTTTGTTGCCGTTTTGATGGCGAAAATACTCTCACCATCCGCGCTTTTGACCCCCCGCGGCAATCGCATGAATTTGTACTGGCAGGAGACAAGCAATGACAATTCCGGCAGGTCGGGGAGTCCTACGCCCATGTTTTCAACGGCTTCGTCCTCTGGCGTCTCCTCGGGTGGTGATGCCGTGCCCTCCAGATCTGGAGAGGACCTTGACGTCAAGACACCGATCAAGCGGGCACGCCAGGCAACCTTGTAGAACTGGAGGCAGCGGCGTCATCTTCGCCAGCAGCTCGGGTGGAGCTGGAGAAGAAGCTGGTGGAGCTGGAGAAGGAGCTGGTGGAGCATCGGCTTCGGTGCTCCGCAAATAAGTCGAGCTTTACCTTTTGCTATGTCATTGACGTCATGAGCTGGCTGCTTCAACTCCTCCTTTGCCTGTGATGCTCGTCGCATTAGAGTTAATCACCCCAGCATGGGCACACATGTAAAATTCGTAATTCCTTGGGTGACTTGAGCTGTAGTCTTGTCGGCTGCTTGTGTCTTTGTAACTAGGTTAGTTCTCCATGTAATGAGGATTGTCTTCGAGTAGTGAGAGCTTCCTTTTATCCAATGTACTCGAGTCTTGGGCTGTGTTCGAGTCCTTTGCAATTTGACCGCTCTCCGAGTCCTTATGGTATGAGCTGTTTTGCGAATTCTTTTAACGAGAGCTGTCTTCGGGTCCGTCAAGCCCTTGTGATGTGGATTCTATCAGGTGAGCGACAGCGCTCCCGATGGGAGTAGCCCCCGAGGCTACGTTCGAGTTATAGAGTCGAACGTAGGCTGAAACTTGTTTCCTTTGTCGTTCTTCTGTTAACTACCGTTTTTTATCGGGTGCGCGACAGCGCTCCCGATGGGAGTAGCCCCCGAGTCTTTAGGTGATCGTTGGCGATCAGGTGAAGACTAAAGGATTGTCTGTGTCCTGTGCTCCATCCATATTTCTCCAAAGTACTTGGTGTTCCACCTGGTTGTAGCCGTGTCCTCCATTCGATTCCAAATGGTTTTTCAGCAAGTGGCGCCTATCGGGTTTTTTTTGCTTGGACCCTTATTTTTAAGTTACGGGCTGCGCGGGAGATGATAGCGTTTCTCCGGGGGAGGTGTGATCGAGTCCCCGGGCGTTTGTAGGTAAAGATCGCGTGAGCGATGATAGCGTCTCTCGGGGGGAGCCTGTACTCGAGCCCCCGAGTGCTTTAAGTAAAGATCGCGTGAGCGACGATAGCGTCTCTCGGGGGGAGTCTGTACTCGAGCCCCCGAGTGCTTTAAGTAAAGATCGCGTGAGCGACGATAGCGTCTCTCAGGGGGGAGTCTGTGCTCGAGCCCCCGAGTGCTTTAAGTAAAGATCGCGTGAGCAATGATAGCGTCTCTCGGGGGAGTCTGTACTCAAGCCCCCGAGTGCTTTAAGTAAAGATCGCGTGAGCGACGATAGCGTCTCTCGGGGGGGGGAGTCTGTGCTCGAGCCCCTGAGTGCTTTAAGTAAAGATCGCGTGAGCGACGATAGCGTCTCTCGGGGGGGGGGGAGTCTGTGCTCGAGCCCCCCGAGTGCTTTAAGTAAAGATCGCGTGAGCGACGATAGCTTCTCTCGGGGGGAGTCTATGCTTGAGCCCCCGAGTGCTTTAGGTAAAGATCGCGTGAGCGACGATAGCGTCTCTCGGGGGGAGTCTGTGCTCGATCCCCCGAGTGATTTGGGGTGGTAGCATTTAGGCAACATCATTTTATTGCGTCGAACGGTTACATGAGTTGCCAGTCGAGCCTGACTGGTGGAGACTATGGGTAGAACAGGCGTAGGTTCGCTATGTTCCATGGATTTCCCACGTCCTCGTCAGTCTTGGGGTTCTTCAGTCTATAGGCGCCTCCTCCTATGATTTCTGAAACTATGAACGGTCCTTCCCATTGGGGGGGCAAGCTTGTGGATTTTCTCTTGTATGAGCCGTAGGACAAGGTCACCTTTGTTGAAGGTTCTGGTGCGCAGGCGGCTGCTTTGGTAGGTGCGCAGCTTGTCTTGGTACCTCTCTGACCTTGCTAGGGATGTGTCTCTTGCTTCGTCTGTTGTGTCCTTGTCATCTTGCAGTGCTTCTTTTGCTTCCTCTTCTTCGTACCCCGAGATCCAGGGTGCCCCAAATTTGAGGTCATGTGGTAGTATTGCCTCCGCCCCGTACACCATGAAGAAAGGTGTGTACTAGGTTGCAGTATTTGGGGTAGTGCGTAGGCTCCATAGTACTGCGGGGAGTTCTTCTACCCAGTTGCCTGCGGCCTGCTCGAGTGGTGCAAGGAGCCATTTTTTGATTCCTCCGCATACTAGGCCATTTGCTTTTTCCACCTGGCCGTTGGACTGCGGGTGCGCGACTGATGCGTAGTTAATTTTGATGCCCAGTTATTCGCAGAAATTCTGGAATTCTGCTGTTGTGAAGTTCGTACCGTTGTCCTTGATGATGTTGTGTGGTACCCCGAACCTGAAGATGATTGATTTGATAAAATTCACTACCGTGAGGACTGTGGAGCTGGTGATGGGCACTGCTTCGATCCACTTGGTGAACTTGTCGACTGCGACCAATAGATGTGTTCTTCCTCCTTTTGATGATTTCTTGAGAGGGCCCACCATGTCGAGTCCCCAGGTGGCGAACGGCCATAATAGTGGTATGGTCTTGAGTTCTGAGGCTGGAGCGTGCGGTCTGCTGGCGAATTTTTGACAGGCGATGCAACGCCGCACGATGTCTTCTGCGTTTTTCATGGCAGTGGGCCAATAAAACCCTGCTCGGAATGCTTTGGACACGAGCACTCGACTGCTCGCGTGGTGCCCGCAGGTACCCTCGTGGATTTCGAGCAGTAGGGCTTTGCCGTCTTCTTCGTCGATGCACTTTTGGAGTATCTGGGTGATGTTGCGCTTGTATAACTGTCTATTGATCACTGTGAATGCCTTGGATCGGCGACTGATGCGCCGAGCTTCTGTGACATATTGCGGTAGCGTGCCTTCGATTAGGAATCGGAGGAGCGGTTTTGTCCACGCTGGTCCTTCGAGTGCTGTTGGATCTGTAGGTTCGACCGCTTGGCTGTTGTTGCCTTCGGATGCACTCACTGATGCCACCTGTGCTGGCTCAGTGGTGTCGTCATCTACAGATGCCTCGGGTGCTGCTGTTTTTACTTTGATGGATCTCTGGCTGATGCTTTCGAGGAAGACACCGGGTGGTACTGGTCCTCGATTCGAGCCGATGTTTACGAGTTCGTCGGCTTCTATGTTGTTTGTTCTGGGGATATAATTGAGCCCGCAACTGTCAAAACTTCCTTCGAGTGTGTTGTAGAGCTTCTGATAGGCCGCCATGTTGTCGTCTACCGCGTTGCAGTATTTCATCGCCTGCTGGACGACGAGGTTGGAGTCTCCGTAGATTACGAGGCGAGTGGCACCGCATGTTTTGGCCATGCGCATGCCATAGAGCAGTGCCTCGCATTCGGCTTCGTTGTTGGAGGCGTGGCTGAAGTTGATCTGGAGGACGTATCTGAGCTTCGTTCCTTTGGGGGAGATCAGAACGACTCCTGGTCCGGCTCCTTGCTGTCTTTTGGACCCGTCGAAGAACATTGTCCATGAGTTCGACAGGTCCGGGGGGGCTGGTGTCTGGACCTCCGTCCACTCGACCAGAAAATATGGGTGGACTTGGGCCTTGATTGTTGTTGGGTGCTTGAACTGCAGGTCCCGCGGGCTGAGCTCAATGTTCCACTCGGTGACTCGCCCAGTCGCTCCGGGGTTGTTGAGGATGTCCGCGAGTGGTGCGCTGCTCACGATTGTGATAGGATGTTCGTCGAAGTAGTGCGACACCTTTCTTGAGGTCATGATGATGGCCAGTAGTAGCTTCTGGTAGTGCGGGTACCGCTGCTGGGATTTTTTCAAGAGCATGCTGAGGTAGTAGATCGGCCTTTGTATGATCTGGACCTTGCCTTCTTCTGTGCGCTCGACGACGAGTGTTGTGCTTACCACACCGTTGCGTGCTGCCACATAGAGGTTCAACTTTTCTCGTTCTTTGGGTACCGCCAAGATTGGTGGGGTCGAGAGTGTCTTCTTCAGGTCCGCGAATGCTTTGCGGGCTTCTTCGGTCCACTCGAATTTCTCCCCTTTTCTGAGCAGCTGGTAAAATGGCAGTGTGCGCTCTCCCAATCTGCTGATGAAACGACTCAAGGCTGCGAGTCTTCCGGTGAGCTGCTGGACGCCTTTTATGTCGGTTGGCTCCTACATCCTGGCGATTGCTTGAACTTTCTCAGGGTTCGCTTCGATTCCTCGAGCGGAGACCATGTACCCGAGCAACTTCCCGGCTGGGACGCCGAATGCGCACTTCTTTGGGTTGAGCTTGATTTTGTACTTGTTGAGTGCTACGAAGGTCTCCCGCAGGTCGTCGAGTAGCGTGTTTGCACTGTAAGTTTTGATGACGATGTCGTCCATGTAGACTTGCACGTTTCTTCCGATTTGCTCTTTCAAGCAGGCTTGCATCATCCGTTGGTATGTGGCACCGGCGTTCTTGAGTCCGAAGGGAATTGTCCTGTAGCAAAATACGCCGTAAGGGGTGATGAATGATGTATTCTCTTCGTCTTCTTCCTTCATCCTGATCTGATTGTATCCTGAGTAGGCGTCGAGGAATGATAGTAGATCGCATCCTGCCGTCGAGTCGATTATCTGATCAATTCTTGGCAGGGGAAAGTGATCCTTTGGGCATTATTTGTTGACTGGCCCGTAGTCGACGCACATCCGCAGCACGTCCGTGTATTTCTTGGGGACCAGCACAGGGTTGGCGATCCAAGTGGCTTTTTTCGTCTCTAGGATGAATTGAGCGTCGAGTAATCGGTTGACCTCCTCCCCGATTGCTCTGCGCTTGGGTTCTGAGAATCTTCGTATTGCCTGCTTCGCTGGCTTGGTGTTTGGCTTGATGCGCAGCGCGTGTTCCGCGAACTCGCGCGGTATTTCTGGCATGTCGGCTGGGCACCAGGCAAAGGTTTCCCATTCTTCACGGAGGAAAGCGATGAGGGTAGTCGCTTGCTCTTCTGGGAGGTGGGCGTACACGCGGACTGTTTTTTCTGGGTCCGTCGGGTGCACTTGGTGGGTGATCGTGTCGCTGTCAATGCTGAAGTCCCGCCCATACTCTTTTGACTCGCTTCGACTTGCTAGCGGAAAGATACTTTTTTCTGTCTCCATGGCTATTTCTGTGAGTTCTTGCTCGGCTCCGAAGGTGTTGGAAACTTTGTGGAAATCGCGATCACATTGGTTTGATTTGGTGAAGCTCCCGTTGACTGTAATGACGCCCGCGGATCCTGGCATCTTGAGTTTGAGGTAGGCGTAGTGTGGAACCGCCATGAATTGCGCGAATGCTAGACGTCCTAGTATGGCGTGGTATTGCGACTGCCAATCGAGTACTTCGAACTCGATGGTGTGTCTTGCGAAATTGCGTCTGCTGCCAAAGACAACTTCGAGATCGATTATTCCAAGGGAAGTAGCCGCTTCTCCTGGGACTACTCCGTATAACACGGTGCTTGATTTTTTTCCATACTGATCGTGGGATCAACATCTTGTGGAGGGTGCTGACGAAGATTATGTTCATGCTGCTACCCCCGTCCATGAAGATTCTGTCCATGTCATACCCTCCAATTTGAGCATCGAGTACCAGGGGCGCGTGCCCCGGCCTTGGGACTGCAGGTGGGTGATCGCTCTGGGAGAATGTGATACTAGTTTCTGCGTCATGTAGCTGGTAGACTTCGACTGTGTTTAGGTTCTCGGCTACTCTGGCTTGCAGGGTGTAGGCGTCCTGTTGAGCTTGCGATGCCCTGACTTCTTGGATCGTGTACACCTGTCCTTGAGGCGGGTGGTAGCGTCTTTCGGGACTTGGAGTCGGCGACTGCTCGGTTCGTCGGGTGCGTTTAGCTTCTCGTTGTTTTTCCTTCTTGAGGCTGTCGGCGAGTTCATTGAACAGGCGGTAGTCTCCCAGAGTGTGACCCGATCTGATGTATCCTCGGTCGTCTTCGAAGCAGTGGATCGTGCAGGGTCCTTCTAGCTGCTCCCTGACCGTGAGTTTGCTGGATCCGGCGTGCTGTCTCCTCCTTGAGATTCGGAAGATCTGCGCGTGATCCGCCGGGTGCTCGTGGACTCGCGGGTCGATTTCGATTCCCACGTGCAGATTCTGGTTCCTTATGAGGTTGGATAATTCGTCTGGTCTTCGATCTGGGTCGTAATATTCGCCGGTCTGAGTCTCAGAGTCGCTGTCCTGGCGGGCGACAGCTGTCCGTGCGGCGGCGGGTCGTCGAGTGGTCGGCGAGCGCGTAGCTGTGTAGTGCGACTCGTCGAGTGGGGTCTCTTCGTAGAATCCTCGCGCCTGTCTTCTAGGTCGTCGATTTCTTCTTCGTTGGCGATGATCTTGACGATCGCTGATCTCGAGCTCGGAGTCGGCGCCTTGTTGTGCGGCGGGTTCCTGGGTGGCGGTGGGTCGTCAAGTGGTCGGCAGGTCCTCTGCTTCGTGTTGTAGTTCGTCGATCAGGATCTCTGCGTAGAACCCTCGTGCCTGTCTTTTGGGTCGTCGATTTCTCCTTCGCTGGCGGTGGACTCAGTTGCCGCCATAGTATTGGTCTTGACACAGCTGTAGGCCGAGCGATCTCGATGGGGCGGCAGAGATGTTTGCCGTGATCTTGAATTCTTCGGGTGGATTGGACCTGGTTCTTGCTCTTGAGTTGTGGCTTGCTGAAGACGGAACCTCCGAGATCGTAATTCCAACCTGTGTAGTTCCCACAGACTGCGCTAATTGACGGGGATCAACCCCGGCAAATCCCATGGTCAGGGACCCTGGGTTAGTCATGAGAGGCACAGGTTGGACGATAGCTCGTCGGCTAACAGGAGGAGACGTTCCTGCTCGATATTATTGCTTGGAGATGTGATTACAGGGAAGGCCAAGGCTAGTGCGCACAAGGCTAGGGTTACAGATCGCGTGTTGGTTGATCTTGACGTCTCCCCTCCCAGCCCTTATATACTAGGCTAGGTCTTGGGGAATCCGTCTTGGATTACAGGTGAGGTTTCCTAACCCTAATATTGTACCACATGGCAGGTTTGCACCTTCCTTTACGAGTCGCGGACTCCTACGTCGGTGCCACTAGTGGGCGAAGGCTGGGATCAGGCGGCATCTTTGTGGGCCTTCTGTCTTCGGGTACACCGGGTAGGCCCATCCATAGGAGTCGTGGGGTCACCCCCTCGTCAAACTTCTTAAGCCAAATTATAACACATTGCTACTTCCAGAGAAGCTTTATCAATGTAGATTTAATCTTAGTGCATTGTATGCAACTTTGATGTCTAACCATGTTTCTTTCAAGTTAGGCATTTATTAGTATGATATCTCAATTTTCTAGGTTAGTGTCAGACTTGAACCAGCATAACATTTATGGTCAAGTTCACTATCCTTTACAAACTAGAGATGTATCCTCGGTTCTCCCCGGACACTGAAGGATAAACTTAACTCTTTGTTCAATGATTTAATCATAAATCATATCACAACATGTTATTCTTGCTAAGAACTTGGGTCACATTACGTCGAGTACATACTCTGGTTTTATATGAAAGAAACTATGACAGAGGCATAGAGGATGTAACACATCCATTTGTTTCTTTTATTTAACCATTGTTCTTGTACTGAGATTAACTCGATACTTCTCTTGGATATACAAGTAAGAACTACCTTCTTGACTTGTCTCATTCTGAACTCCTTCAGAATCTTATCTAGGAAAGTATTCCGACTAAATGTTTATTAAACGTATTAATCTATCTTGATAGATTTTGATGTTTAATACTTATTCATCTACATTGATGAAAGATTCAAATAATCATTAATACCAACTACACCAACATTTAATACTTGTTCAAATGTTGGATTTGAGGAAGTCACGGTATTGATAACAGTTTGAATGAATCATAGTGAATATCTTATTGACTCAAGCATCGGTACATATTGTAGTCAACCTTTTGAATTTTTCAAAAACATTCTTTGTGACAAATCGATCTTGATGTCTTCTTTGATGTTCACATTTATTCCTTATAACCATGAAATTATTGGGAATATCAAGTAACATCTTTACTTGATAAGATTCAAGTAATCTTAAATGTAACTCAATATAGGATTTCATGACTCATAGTCATATCTCATACTTAGGTCCACCATCGCTTCTTCGTAGTTTGTAGGTATGTCTTGTTCTATTAACTTGACAAGTGAATCATGAATATCATTTTGCACAAGGGGCAAATATGTATTCTTGAATCCTACTATGTTCAGTAAACGCTATAACCAAAACTTCATGATCATTATCATCAGTTTCTCCTCTAGCTATAGAGCTTCGCTTCTATAACATATTCCATTGCGCTACTCTGACATCTGGAGGCAAGGTCAATTACCTTGGTTCAACTTTCACTTTTCATCCATTAACACATTTATCAAGAACATTTCTTGATAAACACCAAAATGTTGGGATACGGGGCAGAAAACACAAAATTTTCATACCTACGATAACCCGAACCCAAGATCTATGCTAAGGCGATGTAAAGTAACGGAGGGAATCGGAATTCATACCTTTGAAGAAGGAAAGAGGGAAACGTTCTTGCGAACATGGATGGCGTAGACTTAGAACTACGACCTCCCTGTCGTGTTGAAGACCACCAGCGATGGAGACTCCCAGTTGAGCTCCAGCAATGAAGTAGCACCACAGGTGTAGTGCCTCGAAGAGATTATACACGTACAGTACAATCGATGTTCCCTCCGGGCCCCGAACCAGGCGAGCAGCGAAAGAAAGACGGATTCGGATCCTGACTCCGGCCGAGCAACGGCCTGCTATGGTGGAGAACTCCAAACCAGGTGCAAACTCCAAAAAAGGGGAGTCCGCTCTAGGTAGGAGAAAGGAGTGGGAGAGAGATTTTTATGTATTGGAAAAGGGGGGGGGGTGTACCCCTCGTTATATAGGCCAAGGGGGGGTGCCATCCTCCTCCCCTCCCCGAGGTGGGACTAAACCCCCAAGGGGGGAGGTGCGCCGGCCAGGGATGGGGGATGGGCCCCACCCTTGGCGCCAAGCCCAAGGGGGGAAACGGTTTTAGTCATCTCACCTAAAGAGGCATGGTTTGCATGTGTCAAGAGATCAAGTATCTCAAAACTTCAGCAAACCAATCATGACTTAAACGATAGTGTCATTATCAAGTTTGGATAATTCTTGGCATTACAATATTTCTTATAAATGATGAAACTACTATCATAAATATAAGAATAACTCATTCATAACCGTAATGTGACCATAAAAGATATCTTTCATAAAAGGAGACCAACTGACTTGTTTCTCTCTAATATGAACAATTGTCTTCGCAGATGCAAGACACACTAATAAAGTTCACATTGAAACGATCATAAATATATTCATATATTAATCAAATGATAGATTTTGAGGGAGAGTGTTGTCGACCACCAACTATCTTGATTATCGTGAGCACATATTGTCACCTCATCCCTTCCAAGACACTCTATAAGCAGTAAGTTCAAGTATCGATTACTTAATCAACCGCAATCAGTGTTTTGTGGGGAAATACATTTATAACCCATATATCAAATATACCTTCTCCGTCAATGACTATTCCTGCATTGGTTCTACATCTAAAGTTCACAACTTTAATCATGACCTCATGACAGGTGAACGATTCTCCTTCATGACACAGTCTAGACACGATATTTGTAGATGGGAGGGAGAGGATGCCACTTCCCAGTTATCGCAAAGTGACCAGTCATTCAGTAGTCCAAATTGTACACAAGGTGGTCATGTATCTTATACAGTTTCCAAGTGACTTTCTCAGCAGGTTGTTCCTTCTACCGTAGTTGAAAGAAAACCCGTCCATATACTCATATTTCATTACTCTGATTTGTGACTTAGTGCTTTCAAGTTCACCTAGCACATCATACGTGTTGGTGTCGTTAATCATGCATTCACAATTCATATTCCATAGAATGAAGTATGGTGTATTGGACAATCATTCATAAGTGACGGTGATTACGATACTCATCATCATCTTCCTTAATTACGGAGTTATCAGGTGTATATCCTAGCAGTTCGTATTACGTTTAGCAAGTCATTACCAATGAGTATAACTCTAATGGTGTTGGTAACAATCAATGAAGTAAGACCCATCTACCTTAAGTTCTTCATTACACTAAAAGAGTCATAGTTATAATTTTTTTGGGTGTGACATTATCTACAATGATATTTTCTAAGACATGAAGATTAAGTTCATAACATGTGGAGTTCAATTTTAATTAATTCTAAAACTCCCACTTAGTAAAACATCTCTCAAATTTACTAAGCGATTAAACAATCCTAGAACCTCATACCTCCCCAGATCGTCACGGCCATCAGTATGGGGCTAAGGTAGGCCATCATGCCAATCACACCAACTATGTGACTCATGCTCGATCTTTCGATCTTCTGTGTTCCAATCCCGCATCTACATACGCCAAGCCTGCCAATCTGACCTTAATGTTAGCTGCTTAGCAAGGCCATATCTACATATGCTAGGCTTGCCAAACCCAACCTCATGCGAACGTCGTTGATTACGTATGACACTCATTTCTGGTGTGTCGTTCATAAGGGAGATCCTTCCAGGCGGTGCCCATTAAGGGAGAACACAATGTTGGTATTGTGAGAGATTGTCCTATTATGCTACCGTCGTTATATCTAGCATATTAGCAAAACATGATGTAAACCAATAAATCATACATGTTATGATTCCCACCGACATGCAAATTAAAGTTAAAAAAACTTCTACTTTATCTTTTGCAAGTTTTACATGGCTACTAGGGGTTTCGAGAAAAGAACCGTTTTCTATCCTACGAAAACAAGCCACAACACCAATCCCACAATTGTCTCTATTACACCCCTATCGGGGACCTCCGTTGCAAACGTCTTCGCAAAGCTAATGTTAGAGAGACAGACACCTCAACCACTTATATGGTACAAGCCATATGTCAAGCATGGAACCAGTCTCGCGTAAACGCGTAAGGTCGGCTGGGGTTGCTTCATAAGAACATTGTCGCAATGCTAAACGAGTACACGTGAGAGGGTAAAAATTTGGAGAATTGATGCCCACATACTAGATGTGTTCTATCCGTACAATACATCTACGCATAGCCTTGCTCATGATACCACTGTTGGGGTTCAGGGCAGAAAACAATAATTGTTCATAACCTACGATACCCAAGCCCAAGACATATGCTATGACGATGCAAGTAACGGATGGAAATAGGTCACATACAAGTATGTAGTCCTTTAAGCGGGAAATGTTCCCGCGTGAACGTGGTTGATGTAGTCGTACCGACAATCCCTGATGTCGCGCAGAACCACGACGACTCCTGAAGCCACCCGGTCCTTGTAGACTGATGACGGGATTACGTCCCCGTCGGAACGTTGTCGATGAAGACCTCGCGATATGGCCACAATGATGAAGGAGCACCATAAGTGTAGTGCCTCGCGGGATTACACACATACGATGTACCCGACGTCCCTCCGGGCTCCGAACCAGAAGAACAACGGAAATAAGATAGATTCGGATCCCGATTCCAGCAGCACGACGACGTGCGTATGGTGAAGAAATCCCTAACCAAGTGCAGACTCCAAACAAGGGGAGTCCGCTTAAGAGCAGGAGAAAGAGAGAGAGAGATGAGAACTTGTCTCAAAAATTCATGAAGAAAAAGGACACCCTACACCTCCTTATATAGGCCAAGGAGGGGGGGAGCCCCCCTCAACTTCCCATGTGGGACTAATCCCAAGGGAAAGGGGGTGGCGCACCCTAAAGGGGGGTGGGCCCCTTTCCTAGGCGCCATGGCCCAAGGGGGAGACTCCCTCTTCCCCTAATGGGCCTCTTTAGGCCCATATGCCTTTTCTTTCATTTTTAATTATATTTAATTATATTTTAATATTTAATTCTGTTAATTAAATAATAAAACATATTTAAACATTACTAAATAATATTTTGAACCTTTCAAAATACCCAGAACAATTTCTGGCCTCCACCGGAACAATTCCCGTGTTCTCTCTTATTTCTCCGATAATCCCGAATCAATCCTTAATGCGTCGACTACCCTTAAGTGTGACACCCTACGGTCCGGGAAATAGCGGACCTGATCAAGACACTCTCTTGATCAATGACCATCGATCAGATATGGTTACAATCCTAGATGGCCCCTGCGCTTCCATCGAATTAACTTCATCGCTGTTGGATTCGTTTACGTTGTGTCATGTTCCCTTTGTCCTACGGTACTTTGCTTGTCCGAGGTTTGATCATCGATATTGATGACCCTCAACTATAGGGGATCGATTGTAGCGTTTTCGATAAATAAGAGTGTCGAACCCAACGAGGAGAAGAAGGTATTGGTAAGTGACTTTGGTAAAGAAATAGCTGCAGGAACTGAAAGATAACTTTTTAGGGGTTTTCGGTATAAGCATCAAAAAGGTAAAATCGGGCAAAGTGAAAGGAACTGAAGAGTAACAAGTGGCCCGATCCTTTTGAGGAATGGATAGGCCTAGCAACTGAACTTATAAAGGCTAAAGCGTTCTTGAGGACACACGGGAGAAATAGTCATGTGCTTTTGCCATATTCTGTATCGGTACTATGCGCTATGTTGATAAGTTTTGAGTGGGTGGATCTATGCTAGTGCACCCTCTAGACTAAGATAAGTGCACTCTTATGATTAAACACCTTGCAAGCATATGCAAATACAATATAGTAGTTAAGGCAAAAGCCTAACCATAGCAATACGATCGATGATCCATTGTTACCTTGTGCAAAAGTGTGCGAACTGGGGTTCAAGTTTCTGTCACTTCGGCAACCCACCGTAAGCATTCTTTATACACAATGCATTCCCCTAGGTCCTTAATAAGGTGGAGTGTTGAGTGTTCAACTCACACAACACCACTAGGAAAATAACAACACAACTTAAATATCAAACAACACATATTACTTCAACATCATATGACTACTGACACCTAGACTTCTCCCATGTCCTCAAGAACTAAAGTAACTACTCACAATACATAAAAGAGATCATGATCAGTGGGGATAAATAGATGATAAACAATCTGGACACAATGATATTTATCCAACAAAACTCAATAGCATTCATCACACGGTAGTAATCAACACCGGTAGAGTAGAGAGGATAGATAGATAGTACGGATTACAACACAAGTTGAACTTGTGAGGTGAGATTGGATGAAGATGAAGATGGTGATGATGTTGGGGATGATGTTGATGATGATATCGATGATGCCCGTAACGATGGTGATGATGATGGCGACGATCTCCCCTTCCGGGAGGTGTTATCCCCGGTGAATCTGCCCGTCGGAGATGTCTTTTCTCCTCTGTAGGTTTCCGCCACGGAGCACCGGCGGAACTCCTAAAACTCTCTCCTTTTTAGGGTTTTTAGATGACGAGGAATAAATAGGCCGGAGGGGGGAGCCGGGAGTGGCCATAGGGGTCCAGGCGCCCTCCCGGCGCGACCAGGGTGGGGGGCGCGCCACGTAGCCGCTTGGGCACCCTGTTGCCCCCCTCTGGCCCCTCTTTTGCGTGTCTTCGTCATTCTTCTGAAAAACACCCTCCGTCGATTTTAGGTAATTTTGAGGTGTTCTTCTTCAGCAACTCAGCGCCCACTTTTTACCGCTGAATCCTGCGTATGCTGCTTCGGCACCGAAAAGTTGCAAACTGTGTAAAATAAGCCAAAACAACATAAGAATAGCATCATAACATGAAATATATCAATGAATAAGAAATAATTATTATATAAAATGGTGATGCATTTTGGACGTATCAACTCCCCCAAGCTTAGACCTCGCTTCTCCCCAAGCGAATGCTGAGCTCGGTAAACGTGTCCACAAGTTTAGAGAATGAAGTGTCGATAAATAGAATACGAACAAGAAGCATCAAGGTTTCTTCATCAAACTCAAGCATACTCAACAGCAACCTCAACTCATAAGGTCTTTATGAGAAAGTAATAACAATTATAATCAAAAGTAGGGCTGAGAGAACTCATCAAATTATGGCAAACATATCCTTGGTCAAAGGACAAATTACAACTTTTACTCTTGCTCTTTCTAATTATGTTGAAACAATTTGAAGATTTGAAAGAACATGTTATTAGTCATGAAGTGCAAATGCTAACACAAAGGAAGATGTTTGCCTGCAAAAGCTTTCGCAAACAACTTACTTATCGAAAACATAATGTCAATGATGACGTGGCATGGCAAAACTTAATGCAACATTATATGGATGAATCCTCATCGTCATCAAGTGTCTGTTCTCGTTGGGAAAGGAGGGAAGTAGGAAAACTGACTCAACATAAAAGTAAAGGAAAGGCCTTGTAAAAGGCAAGCAGGGAAAACTCATGTGCTATCCTTAAATCAAACCGAATGAAAATAAATTTTGGGAGGTGCATAGTTTGTCAAAGAATGCTAATAGATAGCTCAATTACTTCTCAAGATGGACAAGTTTCGAGGAACGACTTCCAAGTGGGGACGATCACATCCCCTTAATCTCCTTTGTTTATCATTGCCAAAGTTTCTGATTTCTCATAGACCAAGCGTGAAGGAGGGTTTGTTTGTTATATTATCTTTCGAGCTGGGCACACTCATGCCAGTTCCTCCTCGTATTATGGGTTTGTAGATTAGACATGCAATCCCGGGGTAAAACTTGTCCAATTTAAGAAGATCATGAATTACCTACTACTTCCTCATGAGATAAATAAGAGGCAAAAAACAGAAGATTTTGAACATTTAAGGATAACACATAAATTCTATACTTATAGGAGTGGCAGGGAAATACCACGAATAGGAAGGTATGGTGGACTCATATGGAAGGCATTGGTTTCAGGGTATGGATGCACAAGCAGAAATCTGCTAGGCAAAGAGTTTGGCTAGCAAAGGCTTTGAGAGAACAGACAATTGATGCTAATTTAGATGCAAGACATATAAAGCATAAACATGAAGGTAGGCATAACACATCAAGTTATCTTGCTTGTCAACATAACACTTCAAACATAATAACATAAAGGTTTTGGCTATGTCGCTACTTGGGAAAACATGCATGTTGTCAAGATCAAAGCTATGTTTGCCAAAATTAAATAAAGTTTTCAAAGCCATACCTGATATAAGGTCAATACTCCCCATAAGAATCATCATATAAGGTTGATTGCATGAAGAGAATACCGAGTGCGGTGAAGAAACCAATAGACTTCTCATTAAGATTCCATGATAGAGGACTCCACACTTACGGATACAAACTCTCCACAGAAGGAGTGATAGACCTCAATGCAAACACCTATTTCATATAATAACTTCCCTAGACATGATACGACTCTACTTGACTCTAAAATACTAAGATAAAGATAAAGATACTGGGCACTCCCCCAAGCTTGGAACAAGCTGAGGGGATGCCATTACCCAGGGAGATTTACTCCTCATTGTTGTTGTTGTTGTTGTTGTTGTCATGGACGAAGCGCTTCCATGGTAGAGGTTCCCCGATTCCATGAGAGGCTTCGGTCTCCAAGATCCTGCCTCCAGCACCTAAACCCATGCGCATAAACTTTAGTTCATACTCATGGTTCTGGTTGTGCAGATCATATAACTGCCCTTGGAGATCATCAATTCTTTCTTCTGCGGCGGTGATGCTTGACCATATCCCCCTCATCTCCTTCTTGTAGAACATCTTCAGCTCATTGATGAGGTCAAATTTGGCTTCAACACCCCACTCAACCATCTTCTTGTACTTGAATACTTCTTGCTCCATCTCTTCTAGCCTGGCCTCGACACTCCCCTCCTTGGCAGGTTCCTTTAGATCTTCTTGGTGAAGGACACCATCCTCCAATTGGACGGTTCGAGGATGGTTCTTCACCTGAGCGAGGTAAGGATTGATGACGTTGACAACGAACTTGTCCTTGGAGGAACTTGGGGAAGCCATGGCACCTAGGTCTAGCTAAAAGATTTCCTGGCAGAAACAACTCGAGAAGAAAACACGCGAAATCGATAGATACGGTGCCGGGGCTATCCGGGCAAATATATAGCAATTTTTTTTGCAACAATAGGAAGGTAACGAGCCAAAGTGGAGTCGAAGACGGGCTCCGGGGTGCCCAGGCGGCCACCCGGCGCGGCCAGGAGGTAGGTCACGCCAGGGGGGGCGCCTGGGCCCCCTAGAGCTCCTCTCCGGCTCCAATTAGGCTCTGAATTTTCTATATTTTGCAAAAACGCGTAATCTAAAACTTTTATGGAGGTTCGCGATGTTTCCTTATCGTAATACATGCCTTTTCTTATTCTGCTTCTGCTGGTGTCTGAAACGGGGCTGCAACATAGTCCTCATGAGTGATTGTGTGTATTATATTTACATCAACGTTGACGGGGTCTCCCGCCATGTAATGCTTGAGTCTTTTCCCATTCACAACTTGAGGTTTGGTGCCATCAAAATTATTAATCTTGATTGCACCTGTCCGGTAAACTTCGTTGATATGAAATGGCCCTTCCCATCTGGAAAGTAGTTAACCTGGAGAAAACCTGAAATGGGATCTAAACAATAAAACTTTATCACCAACATTAAATTCACGTTTCAGAATCCTTCTATCATGCCACTTCTTTACCTTTTCCTTGAACATTTTAGCACTCTCGTAAGCTTCACTTCTCCACTCATCTAGAGAGGTCAAGTTCATGAGGTGCTTTTCCCCAGCCAACTTTGGGTCAGCATTAAGCTCTCTAACATCCCAGAAAGCTTTGTGTTCTAATTCTAATGGCAAATGGCAAGCCTTGCCATAGACCATCTTATACGGGGACATGCCCATGGGTTTTTTGTAAGCAGTTATATACGCCCACAAAGTATCTCCTAGCTTCTTTGACCAATCTTTCCTAGAACTGTTAACTGTCTTTTGCAAGATCAACTTGATCTCTCTATTGGTGAGCTCAACTTGCCCACTAGTTTGAGGATGGTACGGTGAAGCAATTCTATGATTGACATCATACTTTGCTAGAGATTTTCTAAAAGCTCCATGCGTGAAGTGTGATCCTCCATCAGTCATGAGATACTTAGGTACACCAAACCTAGGGAAAATTACATCTTTGAGCATTTTCAAAGATGTTTTGTGATCAACACTCTCAGTGGGGATTGCTTCAACCCACTTGGTTACATAATCAACAACTACTAAAATGTGAGTGTACTTGTTTGAAGGAGGAAAAGGACCCATAAAATAAAAAACCCCAGCAATCAAAAGGCTCAATAACTAGTGAGTAATTCATAGGCATCTCATTCCTCCTACTAATATTACCAACTCTCTGACACTTATCACAAGATAAAACATAATTTCTAGCATCTTGAAAGAGAGTAGGCCAATAAAAACCTGATTGGAGAACCTTATGTGCGGTCCTCTCACCGGCGTGATGTCCTCCATAGGGAATATTGTGTCATTACTTGAGAATGTCCTTCTTCTCATGTTATGGTATACATATTCTCACAATACCGTTTGGACCTTCTTTGAAAAGATGAGGGTCATCCCAGAAGTAGTGCCTCAAATCATGGAATAACTTATTCCTTTGCTGAAATGTTAAACCTGGAGGCAAATACTTTGCAACGATAAAATTAGCATAATCTGCAAACCAAGGATCGAAAAGAGATTGTACTTTTACAACGGCAAGTTGTTCGTCTGGAAAACTATCGTTGACTGGGATGGGGTCATGCGGTATATCTTCCATCCTTGAAAGATTGTCCACCACCTAATTGTCTGCTCCTTTCATATCAACAATCTGTAAACAAATTCTTGAAGAAGGAGTACCCACCTGATGAGTCTTGGTTTGTCATCCTTCTTCGCCATAAGGTACTCAAGAGCAGCATGGTCAGTATGAATAATAACTTTAGAATCAACAATATAAGGCCTAAATTTATCACAAGCAAATACTACTGCTAAGAATTCCTTCTCAGTAGTAGCATATTCTTTTGAGAACTATCAAGGGTTTTGCTAGCATAATGTATAACATTCAATTTCTTATCAACCCTTTGTCCTAAAACAGCTCCAACAACAAAATCACTAGCATCACACATAATTTCAAAGGGCAATTTCCAGTCAGGTGGTTGAACTATAGGAGCGGTTATCAAAGCTTTATTAAGAACTTCGAAAGCCTCCTTACAATCTTCATCAAAAACAAAAGGAACATCCTTCTAGAGAAGATTAGTGAGGGGTCTCGATGTCTTAGAAAAGTCTTTAATAAATCTTCTATAGAAACCAGCATGACCGAGAAAACTACGAATACCTTTGATGTCACTTGGATAGGGCATCCTTTCAATAGCTTCAATCTTCGCCTTGTCCACATCAATTCCCCTCTCAGAAATCTTGTGACCAAGCACAATCCCTTCGTTAACCATGAAGTGTCATTTTCCTCAGTTTAAAACTAAGTTTGTGTCCTCGCATCTCTGCAAAACTTTATTAAGATTGTGGAGACAGTGGTCAAAGGAAGTTCCATAGACGGAGAAATCGTCCATGAAGACTTCCACAATCTCCTCACAGAAACCATGAAAAATAGCAGACATACATCTTTGAAAAGTAGCAGGTGCATTACATAAACCAAAAGGCATACGTCTGTAAGCAGAAGTACCGTAGGGACACGTGAAGGTGGTCCTCTCTTGATCGGCGGTGTTGACATGAATTTGAGTGAAGCCAGAGTACCCATCAAGATAGCAAAAGCGGGTGTTTTTAGACAACCTCTCTAGCATCTGATCAATAAAGGGCAGCGGGTAGTGATCCTTCCTAGTTGCCTTGTTCAACTTCCTGTAATCAATACACATTCTATATCCAATAACAACTCTTTGAGGTATTAGTTCATTTTTATCATTAGGAACAACAGTCATACCTCCTTTCTTGGGAACACAATGAACTGGACTTACCCACCTACTATCAGCTATAGGATAGATGATACATGCGGCTAGAAGCTTGAGAATCTCCGTCCTAACCACGTCTTTCATCTTTGGGTTCAGCCGTCTTTGATGATCAACAACTGGCTTAGCATCGGGCTTGACATTGATAGTGTGTTGGCAAATCGATGGACTAATCCCCTTAAGGTCATCAAGGGTATAGCCTAATGCACCATGGTGTCTGTGAAGTGTCTCCAATAACCGCTCTTCTTCAAATCCTGAAAGGTTAGCATTGATAATGACAGGATATATTTTCTTTTCATCTAAATAGGCATACTTGAGCGTATCGGGCAATGGTTTGAGGTCAAACACCGGGTCTTCTTTCGGTTGCGCCAGGATCCCCAAAGGCTCAACTGGAAGGTTGTGCTTCAGGATATCAGTTTGTCTTGTGAATATTTCGTCTAACTCATTTCTTTACTGCATATGCATATCATTCTCGTGGTCTTCCATATATTGCTGCAAAGGATCGTTAGGAGGAATAGCAATAGAAGCAATATTTTCAATAATTTCATCATCACTAGGTAAATCAGTACCACGAGGTTGCTTGGAAAATTTAGAAAAGTTAAATTCATATGGCTCACCATTGAATTCAACAGAACTTTACATTTTTTACAATCTTCCATTGAACCAAGTACGAGAAAGTCGGTAGGATACTTCACCTTTCCACATAGGACTTCAACATCTCTCACAATTCCAATGGGAGAGATAGTTTCTTTGTTTGCTAAACAAATGGTAATATCAACTTCTTCATGTTCACAGGGTGAAATCTCACCCATGAGCTCCTGATAGAGTGAATAAGGAATATCACTAGCACTGGATCACAGATCGCAAAGCCCGTAATAGTTGTGATCTCTTATTTTGAAAGATACAACTGGTGTACCTGAAATTGGGCCCTTATACTTGGCTGTGATAATGTTAGTTGAAACAACACAAAATTTTATCTTGGAATCTGAAACGTCATTAGTAACTAAATCTTTAACTATCGCAAGTTGAGTATCGACCTTGATCAGGTCCTCAGGTTCGTCAGTTCTTCTCTCACTTTTATTTATTATGCCTGTCACAAAAGAGTGCTCCCTTATTCTTGTAGGAAAAGGGGGCTTTTCATAAAAAACTGCAGGCAGAATAGGGTCAGCAACATGAATATCAACAGGTAACTCCTTAAAGGGTTTATGATACTAATCCTTCTCCTCCTTAGAAGAGTCAATGTGAGAGGCAAAGTTCTTACAAAAATCAATCATAACCTGGGAATCAAGACCAATCTTAGAACAAAAGGTATTAAAATAATCAGTTTTCACATAGCTCTCAATGTAATCATGCTCATAATTTATAGCAAGTTCAATACCTTTATCGATTTCCCAGTCTTCAGTATTCTTCTGGATCCTATCAATGAAATCCCACTTTTCTTCGATGCTTCTTGTTTGGAATACCCCGCTAGAGGAGGCATCCAACATCTCCTTATCCCGACGAGAAAGCCTGGCATAAAAAAATTGTAATTATAATATCCTTGGGTAGTTTATGGATAGGACATTTGAACATTATGGATTTAAGTCTCCCCTAGTCTTGAGCGATGCTCTCTCCGTCGCGAGACCAGAAGTTGTAGATGTAGTTCCTGTCTCGATGAATTTCATGAAGAGGGTAAAACTTTGTATAAAAGAGAGACATAAGCTCTTCCCATTTAAGTAGATGTGAGTTACCGAGGAGCTTGTACCAATCTGAAGCTTTACCTATAAGTGATATGGAGAATAATTTCTTCATGATGAATTCCAGCGACACACCTGCAAGCTTAAATAATGAACATAGTTGTGATAAATATAGCAAGTGTTCACCTGGATGTCTATCTCCTGCATAGCGATTAGATAAGACATAATTGATAATACCAGACGGTATTTTGTAAGGCACAATTTCAGTAGGGGTAGGAGTGACCACCACAGTCGTGGGGTGTTTCCCCATAAACAACGATCCAAGAGTAGAGGTGTCCATAAGAACAAAAGAAACAACGGCAAAAAAAACAGGAATATAAAAACTTCCTTACCAGCTTCACTTACTAATAGCGCTATGCTCCCCGGCAACGGCGCCAGAAAACAATACTTGATGACCCTCAACTGTAGGGGATCGTTTGTAGCATTTTCGATAAAAAAGAGTGTCGAAACCAACAAGGAGCAGAAGGTATTGGTAAGTGACTTTGGTAAAGAAATAGCTGTAGGAACTGAAAGATAACTTTTTAGGGGTTTTCGGTATAAGCAACAAAAAGGTAAAAGAGGGCAAAGTGAAAGGCACTGAAGAGTAACAAGTGGCCCGATCCTTTTGAGCAAAGGATAGGCCTAGCAACTGAACTTATAAAGGCTAAAGCATTCTTGAGGACACACGGGAGAAATATTCATGTGCTTTCGCCATATTCCGTATCGGTACTATGCGCTATGTTGATAAGTTTTGAGCGGGTGGATCTATGCTAGTGCACCCTCTAGACTAAGATAAGTGCACTCTTATGATTAAACACCTTGCAAGCATCCGCAAATACAAGATAGTAATTAAGGCAAAAGCCTAACCATAGCAATACGATCGATGATCCATTGTTCCCTTGTGCAAACGTGTGCGAACTGGGGTTCAGGTTTCTGTCACTCCGGCAACCCACCGTAAGCATTCTTTATACACAATGCATCCCCCTAGGTCCTTAATAAGGCGAAGTGTTGAGTGTTCGACTCACACAACTCCACTAGGAAAATAACAACACAACTTAAATATCAAACAACACATATTACTTCAACATCATATGGCTACTGACCACTAGACTTCTTCCATGTCCTCAAGAACTAAAGTAACTACTCACAAGACATAAAATAGATCATTATCAGTGGGGATAAATAGATGATAAACAATCTGGACACAATGATATTGCTCCAACAAAACTCAATAGCATTCATCACACGGTAGTAATCAACACCGGTAGAGTAGAGAGGATAGATAGTACGGATTACAACACAAGTTGAACTTGTGAGGTGAGATTGGATGAAGATGAAGATGGTGTTGATGTTGGGGATGATGTTGATGATGATCTTGATGATGCCCGTGACAATGGTGATGATGATGGCGACGATATCCCCTTCCGAGAGGTGTTCTCCCCGGCGGAATCTGCCCGCTGGAGATGTCTTTTCTCCTCTGTAGGTATCCGCCACGGAGCAGCGGCGGAACTCCGAAAACTCTCTCCTTTTTACGGTTTTTAGATGACGAGGAATAAATAGGACGGATGGGGGAGCCGGGAATGGCCCCAGGGGTCTAGGCGCCCTCCCGGAGCGGCCAGGGTAGGGGTCGCGCCAGGTGGCCACCTGGGCACCATGTGGCCCCCTCTAGCCCCTCTTTTGCGTGTCTTCGTCATTCTTCTGAA
Organism: Bromus sterilis; assembly: GCA_950022295.1. Taxonomy (NCBI): domain Eukaryota; kingdom Viridiplantae; phylum Streptophyta; class Magnoliopsida; order Poales; family Poaceae; genus Bromus; species Bromus sterilis. Next base: position 66,707,514 of record OX465599.1, read on the forward strand.
AAACACCCTCCGTCGATTTCCAGGTAATTTGGAGGTGTTCTTTTTCAGTAACTCAGCGCCCACTTTTTGCCGCTGAATCCTGCGTATGCTGCTTTGGCACCGAAAAGTTGCAAACTGTGTAAAATAAGCCAAAACGACATAAGAATAGCATCATAACATGAAATATATCAATGAATAAGAAAGAGTTACTATATAAAATGGTGATGCATTTTGGACGTATGAGGTATTGATGTCACGAGACTGTACTTCTCGCCCCTCGTTGGTTTACGCAAAGTGGAAGGTTGAGATGTAGATAGCGGCAATTTCCCTTAGCGAAGAAGCTAAGGTGGAGTGTCAAACCAGTAGGACTCCAACGACGACAAGTAGGTGGTAAAGTGAACAATGGCGCCGTTCACAACCGAGGTTGCTTACTTTACCTGGACCTGCACACACAACAAATAACTTTGCTTCCCAACGAGTACAGAGGAGTTGTCAATTCCTCCGACCTTGTTATTTACAAAGGATAAAACGCACGGGATAATAATGATAGTGATAGCAACGGAAAAGTAAATAAAGCAGTAAATTGATAGTGGGTGTAAACAATATTGAAAATATGGACCGGGGTCCCATGATGTTCACTAGTGATGTCTCTCTCCCAAAAGACGATAAAATAGCCATGCGAGGTAAACAAATTACAATTGGGCAATTGATAGGATTATGTGCGCAAACCAATGCTAACTATGCTATAAAGAAAGGAAGAGGCTCAAAAGCTTGGGCGGTACGCCAAATTAAGTAGACCGAAATCCATCTGCATCTACCTACTAATCATCCACCTTGATATATCTATCCATAACATCTCGCTGGTATTAAGTTGTGAATCCCACCCAAAGTGTAAACTCAAAGCAACGGACAACTGCATTAAAGAACTTTGCGTAAAGTAAACAATCCTTGCACCCGCAAGTACAAGCACCGTTGTTTTCCCCCTTGTGGCAACAACACATCCCTAGACTCATGTTTCTGTCACTCAAGCTAGTCATAGGGGGCATGAACCCACAATCATGCATAACGCTCCCTCTTGGAGTCACTACCTACTACTTGGCCAAAGCAATAAACATCAACGAAGAACATGCAAGAATTACTCTAGAACATAAATGTAAAAGAGAATAATCAAATATGTTACTCAAACACAATTTGAACATAGTCTCATAATCCATCAGATCCCAGCAAACTCAACATAGCAACAACAGAAAGATTACATATGTGCCTCAATCATGTAGGGCAGCTCACGAGGTCTAATTTATGAAGAACAAAGAGGGGAGGAGAAGATCACATAGCTACTGATCATAGACCCATGGTCCAAGGTGGACTACTCACGGTTCATCCGGGAAGCGTCCATGGTGGTGGAGAAGCTCCCGGAGGTGGTTCCTCCCTCCGGCAGGGTGCCGGGAAGAGGTCTCCTGGTGCTCCCGATCTTGGAAGCGCGGCGGTGGCGGAATAGAGGAGAGATCGCGAAAAAGGGTTCCCATCACGGGGAATATATGGGCGAAGGGGGCAGCCAGGGGGGCCACCAGGGGTACAGGCGACCCCCTGGCGCGACCCCACCCTAGGGCGCGTCGGGAGGGCGCCCGGGGCCCTGGTGGTTCCCCTTTGCCCCCCCTCGGTGATTCCCGAATATTCTGTATCGCTGATTTTTTTATTGGATTTTCCCGAATTTTTGGAGCACTTTTAATATGGGGGAAACCTGAAATAGAAAAATAGCAGAAAATAGGAACTGGCACACGGGTGCACTGAGTTAATAGGTGTGACGCCCCCAAAATCAGACCGTGTACAGTAATCATACACGCAAGGTACACGATCGAGATCAGGGACTCACTGTGAGATATCACAACACAACTCTACAAATAAAATACAAGCCAGGGGCCAGGAGGGCTCGAATACAACAGCTCGAGAGCACAAGTCAGCGGAAGCAACAATATCTGAGTATTGACACAAGGGTACAAGGTTGCCTTAAGAAGGCTAGCACAAAATAACAACAGATCGAAAAGGCGAGGCCTCCTGCCTTGGAACCTCCAAACTACTCCTGGTCAAAGGGGAACTCGACGTTGTAGAAGGCATCGGGGATCTTCACGTTGCGGTGGTCGGCATCGGGGATCTCCTGCTCCTGGAATCCAAGGCTCCAACGTCGACTGCAGCGGCCGATCAGGCAAAACAAAAAGGGGAAATAAAGCAAAGGTGAATATCTAGCATACCCGCGAGTCTTACGTCCGCTACTAAGCATTATGCATTGTATCAAAAGGAAAGGGGAGGCTGTATATAGTGGACTGCAAGATAGAAATCAGAATAAGGGTAAGAAGCTAGGCCTAACTAAGACTAGCATCTTCTGACGTGTCTTGCAGCATGAGAAGAGAAACAACACACAATTTATATAAAGCATAAAGTAACAATTAAGCAGAATTTGCTGCAACATTGTATAATATAAGTTGTAATGATTGATAATAATAATGCCTCCGAGTTCCCCTCCTCGACTTCCCTGCGAGGAAGAAAACCCGGAACCATACAGTTTAATAGTAGTAGTTTGTAGTGGTAAGATCCAGCTTCAGCATAAAGCGTCCTGTTACCGTGGACACGGCTATTCGAATAGATTAAACTCCCTGCAGGGGTGCACTACTATTCAGCCTGCACGCTTGGATCTCCAGGGTGGCGGGCACCTTGTTAGGGAACGCTCCACCAAAGCTATCCGACACGTCGCAGCCCATCCTAGGATCAACAGAGAGGCCATCCGCCGGACTATATCCTATGCGCCAAGGGGTCTAGGTCCCTCACCCTTGCACGCTCCTGCATGGTGCGAGGCTGGCCGGTGAAGTACAAGCAAATCCAAATACACTGCTCGAGCGAAGAAGACACACCGCTTCCCGGCAATCAGACCTGTCAGAACCCTCTGTTAGGTAATGTGCTAGGATCAAGTAACCTTGCATCATGTCAAAAATTGTCAAAGGAAATCAACTTCAAAATCCAAATGGGAGAAGGAACACCCCCTAGATGAATTAATTCAAAAAGGCCAGATAAAAATCTTCTCCAAAAATTCATGTTAGATTTTTGAAAAGTCTTATAAATGAGTGTGATCACATATCAAGTGATGTGGGATCCATCCCATGCTCATAGATTTTTCAAATAATCAAACAGTGCCTTGGAATTAAAGAAATACCCCTATTTGATTTAAGATTCAAATTATTTGAATTTTAAAAATGTTGAAAATTTATGAGTGGCTAGTCTATATTATTATGAGGCCACATAAATTTTTTCAGCATTTAATAAAATGTTTAGCTATTTATTTTAGCTAAACAGAACAAATGTCAGAAAAGGAAAATAGAAAAGAAATCAGAAATCCTTACCTGGCGCCCAGGCGAAGTCAGCCCACCCCATCCCAGCCGGCCCACAGGGGCAGGGGCGTCTTCTTCCCCCTCCCGCACCTCCAAGCTGCTCGGTGGAATGCCACCGAGCTAGCCGGAGACGACACGTCACCGTCGAGGAGCTTCCAGGCCTCCCCGTGGCTTCTTCTCGCACCTGGAGACTCCCCGCAGCCTCCGCAGTCCATTCCCCCCCTCCAGAGCTTCCTCCTCCTCCTCCCGTGCTCGAATCCGTCGCCGCCCGAAGCCTCACCGGAGCGCCGTCGAGCCGCCGCGTGGCCACCGTGCCCTAGAGCTCAAGCCAGCAAGTCCACCGTGCTCCTCGTCCTCGACTTCGACGACTAGCAGCAGGAAACGCATCAATTCGGGCCAGACGAGACGCAAGCTTCACCGAGAACTCGCCGGACCCGCGAGCTCGCCGTCATCGATTCGCCGCCGTTGAAGCCTCCCCGAGCTTGCTGTTGCTTCTGTTCGATCCGCGGTGAGCTTCTGAGTTTTTCCCCCAAGCTCCTAGCACCCCGTAGCCCCTCTAGCCAAATCCGCCATGAGAACCGAGCTCCTCGCCGCCATGGTTGAGCTAGAGCTCGCCCTCGTGCTCCTCGCGACCCCCCAGTGCGCGCGTTTGACTCGTGGGTGTTCCAGCTTTCGAACGCACACGAGCTCAGCCCAATCCGTGCCCCCTAGCCTCGACTACGACCTCGCCGGTTCTCTGTTTCCGCCGGAATCCTCGCCGTCGTCGATTCCGAGCACCCCGTGACCCCCTGTTGCCTCCAGAAGACGCGGACGACCTCTAGGAGCAAGCCGGTGCCCTCCGTTTCCCCTCCCGTGGCCCCTAGGCCATTCCGGCGAGTGCGCCGCCGTGGCCAGGCCACCGGTGTCAAGACACCGGTGGGTTAGCCCTTAAGCACTCGGCTAATGACCCCCTGGGTCACTGACCATTGGGCCCAGTGGCTTAATTAAGCCACTGGATTAACTTAAACCACGGGTTAATTAACCCAGTCACTGACAAGGTGACCCCACATGTCAGCCCCCCCCTGACGTCAGCAATTGCGCAATAAATCAATTTAAATGAATTTCTAGAGATTATTTGAATTAAAAGAATTCCAGAAATTCCAGAAAATACCCCAAACTTTGGAAATTCATAGAAAATTCATATTAATTCCAAATTGGACAAATAATATATGAAAAATGATCAGGAGAAAATTATCTTTCCAAATATGCAACTTTCAACTCTGTTTGAGTTGAATTTAAAATGTGATCAGTAGCATTTTCTATTTGATTTAAATGGAATTAAATCAAATTCAAATCAAATATTTTTGCAACTTGAACCATGGCAACATGCTACATTTCAATCACACATCAGAGGCATATCATACACATTTGAAGATGATTCAAAATGATCAAACCTTATCACATACAACTTGGTTAATGTTGAATTCAAATGTGGAGTTTGAATTTGCATTTCAAATGCAATATACTCCATTTAAATGGAATGCTCAACACATCAGTACCATGAACATCACCCTTTCAATTTTATTCATGTGATTGTGCATTATACATTCTGTTGATCCTATGATTGTCATGTTGCTGATAGACGTGGAGCCGGAACCCGAGGTCACCCCCTACGTTGAAGACCCCGAACCCGAACCTCGTCAGCAAGGCAAGCAAACCCCCATTGATCATGTCGATAAAATCCCACTTCCCTCTCATGTCTCGCTTATGCATTGTTTAGGATGATCACCATGTTACGATTCTACCGCATAGATGAACCCATTCCTTTGCATGACCTATCATTTTGTCACAGTAGTAAGCAAACCACAATCCTAGCAAATGTAGGAGTTGTTTGATATCATGTGGCCCCTGCAATGTTACTGCTTATTGCATGCTTAGTATGATACCTTGTTGTTACTGTGATGTGAGTCGGGATGGGAATGATCACGTTGATGATGGTAGAAAAGTGTTGGTGAATCGACCCTAATACAAGGTGAACGATGAGAGGCTGTGTAGGAGTACACGGTGGGTTGTCTCGTTGAACACCGCCCTAGTACGAGTTCTTGTGTGGTGATCCAAGATGAAGAGTACAACCACACATTGGGCTCACTGACCCCTCTCAACTTACTAACTCATCCCTTTCGATGTCCAGATGTCGCAATAGTTCGGAGTTCTGGTAGGTCTGTGGCCTGGTTGCTAAGTGAGAGAACGGCTCACCCGAGACCGGCTTATGCACCACGCACACATCACTTAGGTCCACTTCGGTAAACCGGCCGGGTTCACGATTGTGGTAACCAACCCAAGTAGGCGGCTTTCTCGGACTAGATCGGCTATGAGGTAACAGTTGTGGTGAGCATCCTCGCTGGCACCCCTTGAATGGTGTCGAGATCAAAGGCGGTAAATGATGATCATGTGTGTGTAGCGGTACACCCTTGCAAGGTTAACAAAACTATTTGAATAGCCGCGTCCGCGGTTATGGACTGCTTGGAAAGCTTAGCTTGATTATTAGATAACTTGAACCGGATACTTCTAAAACACACCAAGATAAGTGTGAGTGCTATGGCGTGCTTCCTCGTGGGGAAGTCGAGGAAGACACCATAGTGGTGTATTGGTTGGAGAAAGTAGTGGACTCGTGTACGCTTCTTACCTCAAAGTCTGGTACTCGTAGTTCAGGATTAGCCAAGTCAAAGCTGGCACTTCTGCAAGTGAACCCCACCTCCCTTTACCTTGATACATGTGCATGAGTAGTATAGCTCCTATGTAAGTCTTGCTGAGTACGATTTTGTACTCACTTTTGCTTAATCTATGTTTTAGATGATGCCACTGACCCCGAAGGTGGCTTCTTCATCGAGCTGGACGACTGAAGACCAACTAGTCTAGTCCCAGTCAGACGACTGGTTCCCTCGTGGAGGGCTTGTGTTTAAATAAGGCTTCTTAAGCCATTTGTTAAACTTGTCTGTACTCAGACATAATTTGCTTCCGTTTGTGTTGTAATGTTGGATCACATGTTTGTGATCTCTGTTTGCACTCTATAAGAGTTATCAATAAAAAATTTACACTTTGTAGAGAATTGCAATGGTACCTGCTGTTCATACAAGGCATGTGTGTTGCGTGTATGTTTATAACATGCATGTCTTTGTATGGGTTTTCGAGACCTTAGTTGTGTTCTGGCTGGCGGTCTTTCATACACCAAGTGGCCCTTAGATGTGCGCAGCTTGGGGCATCGCGATGCGATTGTTCGAGACTCCGTCTCGTGCACACTTTGTGGTATGATCGAGCCCGCCCTAGACCCCGAATAAGAGATCGGGCTGGAGTAAGTCTATGTAAGAGTTTTGAGATAGTCGATAGTATGGTTGAGGCGACTTGTCTTTGAATATGGGAGTTCACCACCCATATCATTAGACTTGTGTGCGGACGATGAGGACCCATCTCAGTTGATCATCCGGCCTGGATGGGATTCCCCTCACGTACGATGCTTTCCGAGAACGTTCTGTGCTTGGCCTTGTCTGCTTAGACAAGTGGGTATGGTTCTCGGCTCTTCATATGACTATATCTTAGTTGTACTTGCATACGCTAACCCCGGGTCCCGATAAGACCGCGATACTGCTGACGTCTGAAGAGCTTTCGGACAAACTACGACGCAGGGGAGCCCATAACTCCTTATCCCACGTGAAGGTAGTGCGTACAGACCAACGGGCCTCTCAAGTCATCAGCCGAACCATTTAGCATTTTATTATTATCTGTCGGGACAACCATTATTGTTGCCCCTATCCGGGTGAGTCGCAGACAACGACAACAGCCAGGACCACCAGTAACATCGGTGCCTGCCCTGACGTCCCACCAACTCGTGCGTTTACCAACAAGGTGAACCGTCTCCTTACCTTGTCTCGCGTTTGCTCCGAAGAGCTCGACTTTCGTACAACAGGATATCAGTCGGCCACGAACAATACCAGGCCCGCCGCACACCGGTGGAATACACCTGACCTGTCGTTCCGCTAAGATACCCTGCGCGGGCACCGTTGGGTCACCCGACTCCTTACCTTTTAAGGACACCAGTTGATTCGAGTGCCTACCATTAAGTGAAACCAGGAGGTATCACCCTCGATGGCACACTTAATGAGGTTCAAGAGAGACATCAGCGGAATGAACTAAAGAGGTAAACCTCGTATCATCCCGGTGATGCTACGCTACTGAGCCGACGAGAGTGAAATACGAGTCCATTCCACTCGTAAGTCAAACTCGAAGCGACTCGACAGAGTCTCGCCGTTGTAGGTTCCCTGGGGCGTCTGCATTGGACCGTACCTGTTGCAGTTGTATATATTTTTGTATCCGCGTTCACTCCCGTGAGTGGCCACGGCCCGCTATCTAATCCTAGCTAACAATGCGCAGGGCTCACTGCTTAATATAATATATAGATATAGCAGGCAGCATAGGATAAGGAAGGTACATCAAGGGGCGACAAAATCAGGCTATGCAATTGAGTAGGATTGTAACGTAGCAGCAGCAGTAACAATGCCTAGTGCAAGAAAGTACGGAAAAGATAGGCGATATTTGGAGAAGACAATGGCTCTGCTTGCCTGTAAGCTCGACGGTAGAGGTACAGTCTTCGTCGACGTAGTCGACCACAGGGGCATCGGCATCGGTCGTCGGGACTACCGGACAAAAAGAGAGGGAGGAGAAACAATAAATACACAACAATAATAGCAATAAGAATACAAGACATGGCAAACGCAAAGTTAACGGTGTTCTAACGCAGTGCAATGCACGTTGCTCGAAGCGGAAATTCATCCGGGGATGAACTGCCAGCTCCGGGTGATTATCGGACAGGGTGCCCGGAGGGGGAAGGTACCATGCCGGAGGTGTCGTGGACATCCGACAAACATGTGAAAGGTGTATCCGTGTTAGTTGATCCATTCTGAACAACTTTCGTGTTCGGAATAAATTCATCCGGAAAGTTTTATCGGTACCGGGTAATTACCGGACAGTGAAATCGGAGGGGAAATGTCTCATGTGCGGTATGTTAGAGGGGTGTGGTAGACATACGGATAGCGTATTCGTATTTTTTATATTTTTCTGATCAATTTTTAGGTATAAACTTTTTTGATCTGAGCTACGGTTTAATTTCTATGATTTTCTAAAGTTTAAATCATTTAAAAGATTTTTGGGATTATCTTTATTAATAAATGGCATTATCCAGAATAGTGTTATTTGACTGGGTCAACCTTGATAACAGGGACCCACATGTCATACTCTCAACAGCAAGTTATTTTAATAAAACAAAAGGACTTACAGATGGGGCCCATGTGTCATTGACATAAGTTAATCCAACAATTTTCTGTTATTTTTAATAGGCAGTGGCCCCACCAGCCATTCACATGAGGGGGCTTTGTCTGGTTAATTTAATTAGCATTTAGATTAGGGGGTATGGCCCCACCTGTAAGTGGGTGTGAGGGGGGTTAGTTTATGTGCTAATGGGGTATTAGCACCCTGGTTAACCAACCAGTGCCGCCGGCGGCACGGCAGCGGCCGTCTCGGCCATCTCCGGCGAGGGGCGAGGCAGTGGGGGCCGTGGCCACGCGTGGGCGTGCGCACGCAAGGGGGAACGCAGCCAGGACGGGAGGGGGCTCGGGCGCGCGGCCGGCCGAGCTCGACGAGCTCGAGCCCGTGGCCATGGTGGCCACGGTGGCCCGCGGCGACGCGGCGAGGAGGGGGCAGAGAGAGGGGGAAAACGTGGGGAAGCTCACCGAAGGAGCACACGGCGGCTCGGCGAGGGCTTTGTAGCAGCAGCCGACCGAAATTTGACGTGGAGGAGCGGCGGTGCAGAGGAGGGGAGCGGCGAGGTGGCGTCTCGCTCGGGGCGCCCGGGGTCGATTCCTTGCCGGGGAAGACGAAGACGAGGCAGGGGAGGCGAATGGACACGTTGGCGGGGCCGTTGAGTGGCCGCGTGTGCGCGGCGGCACGGACACGGCGGGCTCCGGCCCGAGGTAGAAGACGACTGGGGGGGGTCGGTTATGCGCGAGATCTGGGCTGGGAGGCACGCTAGGGTTAGGGCACGAGCAGGGGCGGCACGGGGCGGCCTCGGGGTCTTATCCCCGGCCGGTGACCGTGGATGGCCGCCACGGCACGGCCGATCGCCGTGGCCGGCGTGGATGAACTCCACGGGGTGGGGGTGAACAGGGAAGGGCAGGGGAGGCCAGGTGGGCTGGTGGGATGGTTTTGCCCAGTGAGGGAGACAGGGAGATGGGCCAGGGGGTAGTAGATTAGGTTTTCTCTTTTTATTTATTTATTTATTTCATTTCTTTTTCTGTTAAATTTTCTTTTGTATTTGTTTGAGTTACTTAGACATTTTTGAAAAACCTAATACGTGTTCCATCATTAGTAACTAACATTACCAGAGGCTCACAAGAAGTTTGGGATTATTATAAAATCATTTGTATTTTGTTTTATCTAAAAAGGTGTTAAATGCCACTGTTTTACTACTGTTTTGAATTATTTGAATATTTATTTATTGCAATAAAATACCCAAGATTGCTTTAACATGGACCACTGATTTTTATGCATTTAACAAAATTGGTTTCACAAATTTTGGACAAAGTTTATTTTCACATAGATAAGGAATTTTTATCTGGGCTGGATTTGAATAAGCCACCATCAAGGGTGATCATTATTAGCATAATCATGATGACTTGGCATTAGATAAGGTGATTACTGTAGCGTGACACCCGGGGTGTTACAAATCTCCACCACTACAAAGAATTCTCGTCCCGAGAATTAAAGGTAGGGTAAGGGTTAAAGTGTTGGTTTCGAATTCTAACGAATCTTCTGGGTCTTGTTGTCCTTCTCGAAGAAGTTAATCCTTCTCGTTGATGTCCTCATTTCTCTGCATCAGTGCATCTCGATGAGTTGTCATCCGTCTTCGGGGTCTTCATCGTACTTACGAATAGCCTAGGATGAAAAACTTAAGGGGGTCACATCGGTATAAGGTTAATCAACCGAGGTTGTTTGAGGGAAAGGGGTACAAAGTATCTTCCGAGTTTATACTCAGGAGAATACATCAAGAGAAAACAAAAGAACGCATGAGAAGTTTCAAGCGAATAGGCATGCATTCGATGTCGATGACAGATCATGAAAAAGGGGTCAAGAGCATCAGGCGTAAGCGCTGAGTCTGATATCGGACTGAATATCACAAGGCAGGTGAATCATGAATTACATACGAGGCCAAGCATGAGGAATAACCTCGGGGAACAGGAACGTAAAGAAGAGTCAGGTTTCGATCCTGTGGAACTGTGGGTTAGAGTGGTGGCATATTACGCGATCACGATGCAAGGATTGTCAGCGAACAACTTGTCAGCTATGTCAGCAACAACATCGATACCAGGAGCAGTGGACATTGAGAACCATTTTCCTGCTCGTTAATACGCGGCGGACCAATGGGCAAAGTTCTCATCCCGGTGGTTACCGAAATATCATCAACAATGGCAACAAGGTGTTACTGACGAGGTTGCACACCGAGGTGTTTACACAAGCAGGGGAATTTCACTGCTTAGTTAAGTCATACCACAAGAAGGTTAAAAAGACCAATGGAAAGGAAATTGTAATGATACACAAGTATCAGGTATATATCTTTCCCAAGGGAAAGAAGAGCACGATATACATGACCAAGTCTGTATCGGCAGGGGGTCAAAGGAGGTTGTCGATGATAACACAAATCATCAAGGGGCGGGCATGGTATTTCACACGATGAATCCAATTGACACATCGAAGAAGCTAAGTAAGATTAGTCAGATGATAATCCACCAAAGGTCGGGTAGTTCGCAAAGAATCTGATGTGAGTATCAGCACTCAACCAGAAGGAGAAAGAATGCAAAGGCATCGGATCATAGAAGTGTCGGAATAATTCGATGCTTAAGTACAAGGGAATTGTGATTTCCAGATCGGGAGGTGGATGTAATTATCCATACGGACTTATCTGTGACAGGGGATTGCAAAGGCGATGAACACGTAGGCTCTCGGGAATTTAACGGAGAGTAATCTTCGGAGTCTTCAGGTGAAGCAAGCGATCATCTTAGGTGAAGGGCTCTCCGGGTAGATGCGACCACGAGATCCTAATGTCAGAGTTAGAAAAATTTCCCGCAAGGATAAGAGAGTAGAATCCCAGAGTAAAGGTACGAAGAAAAAGATCCTAATACCATAGATATCACACGTAGTGACATCGATGTGGGCCCGTAAGCCAAATATTAAGTTAGCAAAATAGTTTTTCAAAGTCTAGACTCAACTTCGACCAAGTAGTGGTGGGGTGGCTTCCTACAGGCTGTCGGATCTGATACCAACTTGTGACGCCCCCAAAATCAGACCGTGTACAGTAATCATACACGCAAGGTACATGATCGAGATCAGGGACTCACGGTGAGATATCACAACACAACTCTACAAATAAAATAATACAAGCTGTTTAATACAAGCCAGGGGCCACGAGGGCTCGAATACAACAGCTCGAGAACACAAGTCAGCGGAAGCAACAATATCTGAGTACAGACACAAGGGAACAAGGTTGCCTTAAGAACGCTAGCACAAAATAACAACAGATCGAAAAGGCGAGGCCTCCTGCCTGGGAACCTCCAAACTACTCCTGGTCAAAGGGGAACTCGACATCGTAGAAGGCATCGGGGATCTTCACGTTGCGGTGGTCGGCATCGGGGATCTCCTGCTCCTGGACTCCAAGGCTCCAACGTCGACTGCAGCGGCCGATCAGGCAAAACAAAAAGGGGAAATAAAGCAAAGGTGAGTATCAAGCATACCCGCGAGTCTTACGTCCGCTACTAAGCATTATGCATTGTATCAAAAGGAAAGGGGAGGCTATATATAGTGGACTGCAAGATAGAAATCAGAATAAGGGTAAGAAGCTAGGCCTAACGAAGACTAGCATCTTCTGACATGTCTTGCAGCATGAGAAGAGAAACAACCAACAGTTTATATAAAGCATAAAGTAACAATGAAGAAGAAGTTACTGCAACATTGTATAATATAAGTTGTAATGATTGATAATAATAATGCCTCCGAGTTCCCCTCCTCGACTTCCCTGCGAGGAAGAAAACCCGGAACCATACAGTTTAATAGTAGTAGTTTGTAGTGGTAAGATCCAGCTTCAGCATAAAGCGTCCTGTTACCGTGGACACGGCTATTCGAATAGATTAAACTCCCTGCAGGGGTGCACTACTGTTCAGCCTGCACGCTCGGATCTCCAGGGTGGAGGGCACCTTGTTAGGGAACGCTCCACCAAAGCTATCCGACACGTCGCAGCCCATCCTAGGCTCAACAGAGAGGCCATCCGCCGGACTATATCCTATGCGCCAAGGGGTCTAGGTCCCTCACCCTTTCACGCTCCTGCACGGTGCGAGGCTGGCCGGTGAAGTATAAGCAAATCCAAATACACCGATCGAGCGAAGAAGACACACCGCTTCCCGGCAATCAGACCGCGATACTGCTGACGTCTGAAGAGCATCCGGACAAACTACGACGCAGGGGAGCCCATAACTCCTTATCCCACGTGAAGGTAGTGCGTACAGACCAACGGGCCTCTCAAGTCATCCGCCGAACCATTTAGCATTTTATTATTATCTGTCGGGACAACCGTTATCGTTGCCCCTATCCGGGTGAGTCGCGGACAACGACAGCATCCAGGACCACCAGTAACATCGGTGCCTGCCCTGACGTCCCACCAACTCGTGCGGTTACCAACAAGGTGAACCGTCTCCTTACCTTGTCTCGTGTTTGCTCCGAAGAGCTCGACTTTCGTACAACAGGATATCTGTCGGCCACGAACAATACCAGGCCCGCCGCACACCGGTAGAATACACCTGACCTGTCGTTTCGCTAAGATACCCTGCGCGGGCACCGTTGGGTCACCCGACTCCTTACCTTTTAAGGACACCAGTTGATTCGAGTGCCTACCATTAAGTGAAACCAGGAGGTATCACCCTCGATGGTACACTTAATGAGGTTCAACAAAGACATCAGCGGAATGAACTAAAGAGGTAAACCTCGTATCATCCCGGTGATGCTACGCTACTGAGCCGACGAGAGTGAAATACGAGTCCATTCCACTCGTAAGTCAAACTCGAAGCGACTCGGCAGAGACTCGCCGTTGTAGGTTCCCTGGGGCGTCTGCATTGGACCGTACCTGTTGCAGTTGTATATATTTTTGTATCCGCGTTCACTCTCGTGAGTGGCCACGGCCCGCTATCTAATCCTATCTAACAATGCGCAGGGCTCACTGCTGAATATAATATATATATATATATAGCAAGCAGCATAGGATAAGGATGGTACATCATGGGGCGACAAAATCAGGCTATGCAATTTAGTAGGATTGTAACGTAGCAGCAGCAGTAACAATGCCTAGTGCAAGAAAGTACGGAAAAGATAGGCGATATTTGGGGAAGAGAATGGCTCTCCTTGCCTGTAAGCTCGACGGTAGAGGTACAGTCGTTGTCGACGTAGTCGACCACAGGGGCATCGGCATCGGTCGTCGGGACTACCGGACAAAAAGAGAGGGGGGAGAAACAATAAATACACAACAATAATAGCAATACAAATACAAGACATGGCAAACACAAAGTTAACGGTGTTCTAACGCAGTGCAATGCACGTTGCTCGAAGCAGAAATTCATCCGGGGATGAACTGCCAGCTCCGGGTGATTATCGGACAGGGTGCCCGGAGGAGGGAGGTACCATGCCGGAGGTGTCGTGGACATCCGAAAAACATGTGAAAGGTGTATCCGTGTTAGTTGATCCATTCTGAAGAACTTTCGTGTTCGGAATAAATTCATCTGGAAAGTTTTATCGATACCGGGTAATTACCGGACAGTGCAATCGGAGGGGAAATGTCTCGTGTGAGGTATGTTAGAGGGGTGTGGTAGACATACGGATAGCGTATTCGTATTCGTTATATTTTTCTGATCATTTTTTATGTATAAACTTTTTTGATCTGAGCTACAGATTATTTTCTATGATTTTCTAAAGTTTAAATCATTTAAAAGATTTTTGGGATTATCTTTATTAATAAATGGCATTATCCAGAATAGTGTTAGTTGACTGGGTCAACCCTGACAACAGGGACCCACATGTCATACTCTCAACAGCAAGTTATATTAAAACAAAAGGACTTACAGATGGGGCCCATGTGTTATTGACATAAGTTAATCCAACTGTTTTCTTTTATTTTTAATAGGCAGTGGCCCCACCAGTCATTCACATGAGGGGGCTTTGTCTGGTTAATTTAATTAGCATTTAGATTAGGGGGTATGGCCCACCTATAAGTGGGTGTGAGGGGGGTTAGTTTAGGTGCTAATGGGGTATTGGCACCCTGGTTAACCAACCGGTGTCGCCGGCGGCACAGCGGCGGCCGTCTCGGCCATCTCCGGCGAGGGGCGAGGCAGTGGGGGCCGTGGCCACGCGTGGGCGTGCGCACGCAAGGGGGAACGCGGCCAGGACGGGAGGGGGCTCGGGCGCGCGGCCGGCCGAGCTCGACGAGCTCGAGGCTGTGGCCATGGTGGCCACGGTGTCCCGCGGCGACGCAGCGAGGAGGGGGCAGAGAGAGGGGGAAAACGTGGGTAAGCTCACCGAAGGAGCACACGGCGGCTCGGCGAGGGCTTTGTAGCAGCAGCCGGCCGAAATTTGACGTGGAGGAGCGGCGGTGCAGAGGAGGGGAGCGGCGAGGTGGCGTCTCGCTCGGGGCGCCCGGGGTCGATTCCTTGCCGGGGAAGACGAAGACGATTCAGGGGCAGCGAATGGACACGTTGGCGGGGTCTGGGACGTTGAGTGGCCGCGTGTGCGCGGCGGCACGGACACGGCGGGCTCCGGCCCGAGGTAGAAGACGACTGGGGGGGTCGGTTCTGCGCGAGATCTGGGCTGGGAGGCACGCTAGGGTTAGGGCAGGGGCAGGGGCGGCACGGGGCGGACTCGGGGTCTTATCGCCCGTCGGTGACCGTGGATGGCCGCCATGGCACGGCCCGTCGCCGTGGCCGGCGTGGATGAAATCCACGGGGTGGGGGTGAACAGGGGAGGGCAGGGGAGGCCAGGTGGGCTGGTGGGCTGGTTTTGCCCAGTGAGGGAGACGGGGAGATGGGCCAGGGGGTAGTAGATTAGGTTTTCTCTTTTTCTTTATTTATTTCATTTCTTTTTCTGTTAAATTTTCTTTTGTATTTGTTTGAGTTACTTAGACATTTTTGAAATACCTAATACGTGTTCCATCATTAGTAACTAACATTACCAGAGGCTCACAAGAAGTTTGGGATTATTATAAAATCATTTGTATTTTGTTTTATCTAAAAAGGTGTTAAATGCCACTGTTTTACTACTGTTTTGAATTATTTGAATATTTATTTATTGCAATAAAATACCCAAGATTGGTTTAACATGGACCACTGATTTTTCTGCATTTAACAAAATTGGTTTCACAAATTTTGGACAAAGTTTATTTTCACATAGATAAGGAATTTTTATCTGGGCTGGATTTGAACAAGCCACCATCAAGGGTGATCATTATTAGCATAATCATGATGACTTGGCATTAGATAAGGTGATTACTATAGCGTGACACCCGGGGTGTTACAATAGGTTAGTCCAAATATGATCAAAAGTGTGTGGAAGTTCGTCAATATCATAGCAATATCACACAAAAGAGGCATGGAGCAAGCAGAAATTATAGATACGTTTTGGACGTATCAACATCCCCAAGCTTAATTCCTGCTCGTCCTCGAATAGGTAAATGATAAAAAGCATAATTTCTGCGGTGACATGCTACCAATCATATAATAACTTTTAAGTAAAGCAATCAAGACATGTAATTCAATTCAAGTCATAACAGGCAAGAGTCTATATTTAGTATTGAAACAAGCAACATAAGAACATAAAGGTGCAAGAGCTCTCGCTGTCCGTGACTCAAATGTCTCCAAATGGTGTTTGCGTGCAAGAAAGGGGATAGGGATATACGAGAAAAAAGTATTTTTGTGTTGAGAACTCAATCTACTAAAGTTTCACACTTGTTCTTCTTTGGAATCTTATCTTGACTCATCCCCAGACCACTAGCCAGGTACAAGTCAAAATGATTCACTCCTTTTCAACATTTTGAGCACTCATGCAATGGATGAGCGCAAGCAAGAAAGTTGACACTTAGGATGGCAAAGAGAGAATATGGTGGAGGAGGGAGACAAAAAGGGTGTGAAAGGCTCACATCAATGAGGACAATCATAGGCGAGAGAAAGCCAAATGATAGATATGATGTGAGGAGTAGGGATTGCCATGCAACGGATGCACATGTGAGCTAAGAAGCTCTCCAATGGAACTAGTGGGGGTGCATCCAACTTGCTTGCTCAAGAAGACCTAGAGCTCGTATGAGGAGGATCGTCATTGGAATATACAAGCCAAGTTTTATAGTGTGAAGGTCCCCACATAGCTATATGCATGAATGATAGTCTCTATGGAGTACAAGATATAAGAGCGAGTACGAGTGTGGATCTCTCAAAAGGAATAGTAGTGTGCCCCCTTCTCTCTTTTTATTTCTTTTTCTCCTTTTTTCTATTTTTTGTATTTTTTTGGTGGCCTCAATGGCTCTTTCTATTTCTCTCTCATTTGTCCTCTTTGGGATCTTTTAATTTTGTCCTCTTTGGGATCTTTTCCTCACTTTAGGGGCAACACTCTATATATTACAAAAAGTATGGAAGATCTTTCACACTTTACAAAAGTACTCAAATCATAAAGAAGATGTAACTATCATGAAGTATGCAAATGTATGCCTCTGCCAGTGTAGCAGGATATGCAATGATACTAGCGCGTCATGTAGCAATGATTAGGGTAAGGCCCAACTAGCATGCGGCTCATCGATCAAGCAAGTAGCATGTATGACATGAAGATCAAGTCATGAGAAGGTGGATGTTGCATGGCAATATATCTCGGAAAGGCTAAGGAAATGCCTTGATAGGTAGGTATGGTGGCTGTTTTGAGGAAGGATATAAGGAGGTTTATGATAACAGAGCGTATCGTGCCAAGGATTTGGATGTATCGGCGAAGGTGGAAGCCAACTATCGGAGTGAGAAGAAAGCAATTCACAGCACAGGAAAGGCTAGAAAAATATGGGACGGTGGAAGTGTCAACTTTCGAATACTCACATTAGTCCGAAGAACTCATGCACTTATTATCGGTAACTCTCAATCTAATAAGGAGGTTCACAAAGAGACAAGTACCCCGAGGAGGAGTGTATGGGGGTTTGGTTATCCTTGCGCATCCTCGACTCATGGTACGTGAGTGTACTCTCATATTCGACCCCTCAGAAGAGTAGCGATCCATGTGGTAGCTAAAGTTCTCAACTAATTTTGTAAGTTTTGAAAATAAACACAGATTTCCCAAATCACGACATCTATCACTAATAGGCTAAAGCTCTTGACACCAAAATTCCAAACATTACTCAAAACAATACCTCAAAACTATTGCAAGTTACTACTACAAAAGAATAGCAACCCCAATTACCTACTTAAAGTCAAGACACACAACTCAGTGCAACAGGCAAACTCTCTAAACAAGATAAACATGAAAACTCAAGAGAGTTCTAGTAACAAACTAAACAAAAGCTCTTAAAAGGATAAGCATGAAAACTAAGGGCTAAACATGGTAGTAGCTATGAAAAAGATAAAGAACACTCACAGCAAAGAAATAGGCATGAAAAATCCTATGATGTGTTCTAGATTTTGAAAGTGGAGCATGTTTCTCTCGCACACAAAGAAAGCTGGATTCTAACTTGTTATGAACAGCAAGAAAATCTAAATAAAATTAAAAATAAAACCTAAGAGCGAGACGCTCCAAGCATAGCACATAACGCATGAAGTGATAAAAATGTAGTGAAACGAGAGACGAACTGATAATTGTTGATGGATAAGGGGATGCACGGGGGCATCCCCAAGCTTAGAAGCTTGAGTCTCCTTGGATATTTCTTGGGGATGCATGGGGGCATACTCAAGCTTGAGCGTTTGACACTCCTGAATCTTCTTTCATCATCTTCCCTCGCACACTTGAAAACTCCCTTCATACATAACTCATCATAATCTGATTAGCGAGGTTAGTACCCATAATAAAATAATTTTTCTCTACTGGAAATAAGGATATTATTTAAGAGCTACTGTTTCTCAAGATTTCCAAAAGGTTTTTGCAAAGAAAAAGCAAGCTTAAGGTTTGCAAAACGAAGAACAGGCAAAACATGACAGAATCTGTGAAAAACAGACCATCAGGTTGTAAAGATTTTTTTACGGATACTTCTGCAACTCAAATAAAAAAACTCAGAACATATGAAAGTTACGTAATTGTATAGAGCACGCTTTGTCAAAATTTCAGCTCAAAAATATGAACTGGGATTTTTTTGTGATTTTTCTAGTCACGAGGACAGAATCTGTTTTCTGGACAGCATGTCACAACTTTCACTTCCCTTGTCATACGAGGCTATAAATGGCACAAAGCTTGAAAATTAAAGATACAATGATGTTGCTACAGTAGTAACAATCATCAAGACCACTAAAAACAGAAGAAAAACAAAAAGTAAATCCTAAATTCGTTGTGGGCTGCCTCCCGAAAGCGCTTCTTTAAAGCCATTAGCTAGGCTAAAAGATTTTAAAAGATGCTCGCATAAGAATAAGGATTTGAAGCAAAAGAGAGCATCAAGAAGCAAATATGAAACACATTTAAGCCTAACCCACTTCCTATGCATTGGAATCTTGTAAGAAAATAAATCAAAAAAGCACAAAGAGACAAGCATAGGAAGGTGGGACAAGAACAACTTCAAAACTTTAAGCATGAAGAGAGGAGTTTTTGTAACATGGGAGTTTCTATAACCAAACTTTCCTCTCTCAAAATAATTTTCAGTAGTATCATGAACAACATCAAGAATATAACTATCACATAAATAATATTGTTCATGACCTACAAGCACACATGTATTGTTTTCAACACGGTTTTTAGGATCATAAGATAAATGCAACCCATCACATTGAGCTTTGATAAGAGGAAAATTCTCCGGAGTTGGAGATTTCAAAAGGATAATAGGACAATCAAGTGTGGGTGCAATAGAAACAATTTCATGCTTAACATAAGGAACTATAGAGAGTTCATTTTTGTCAGCATCATCCATAGTGGCATCTTGGCCATCAACAAAGCAAGTATCAAAATTTTCAGAAAGGGATATTTCAAGTGAGTCCTCGGAATCATGGCATTCCTCCTCAAAGCAATCATTGGCCTCTTCTTGCGCAGCAAACATTTTATTTTTAAAATCCTCAATATAAGAATTGGAAGTATAATTCTCGAAGCAATAAGAAAGAACTGCAAAGTTTTCGGACTGGTGAATAGTATACCTTTCAATCAAAGAAGCAATCTCATAAGCACCTTTAAAAGCAACAAACTCTTCAATCTTTTCAACATCAAAGTAATCATAGACACCTTTAGCATAAGAAGATAAGATCTCATTTTCATTGAACTCACATTGGAAAGGGAGGTGTTTATGATCTATATTAGAACAACAAGTAAAATCATAATTGTAGCACAAAAGTTTAGCATGGCAATAAGAAACATGTATTTGATCCCATAAGTGTTTCCCTTTCTGAGATAGGCGGTGCCGCGTATAATGAGCATGCTCATCCAATGATTTTCCCTCAACCAAGTCTGTTGGGTTTTTAGCGCGAGCACAAATTGATCGAAGACGATCCAAGTGAAACATGTCAAATATGTCCATCCTACCATATTTGGGTGGTTCAGCACCCATGGTGAGGATAGCATAACTAGGCCAAGCAAGACAAAGGCAAAAGGTAGCAACTAGTTTTTTGGTTTTTCATATAAGACACAAAAGAAAAAACAAAAACTGAGAGGTAAACTAACAAGACTAAAAAGCAAAGATAAAAGATAGTGTGCAAATCCCCTATCTTGAAGAGTGGAGTCCCCGGCAACGGCGCCAGAAATTGCTTTGATGTCACGAGACTTTACTTCTCGCCCCTCGTTGGTTTACCCAAAGTGGAAGGTTGAGATGTAGATAGCGGCAATTTCCCTTAGCGAAGATGCTAAGGTAGAGTGTCAAACCAGTAGGACTCCAACGACGACAAGTAGGTGGTAAAGTGAACAATGGCGCCGTTCACAACCAAGGTTGCTTACTTTACCTGGACCTGCACACACAGCAAATAACTTTGCTTCCCAACGAGTACAGAGGAGTTGTCAATTCCTCCGACCTTGTTGTTTACAAAGGATAAAATGCACGGGATAATAATGATAGTGATAGCAACGGAAAAGTAAATAAAGCAGTAAATTGATAGTGGGTGTAAACAGTATTGAAAATATGGACCGGGTCCCATGATGTTCACTAGTTATGTCTCTCTCCCAAAAGATGATAAAATAGCCATGCGAGGTAAACAAATTACAATTGGGCAATTGACAAGATTATGTGCGCAAACCAATGCTAACTATGCTATAAAGAAAGGAAGAGGCTCACAAGCTTGGGCGGTACGCCAAATAAAGTAGACCGAAATCCATCTGCATCTACCTACTAATCATCCACCTTGAGATATCTATCCAGAACATCTTGCTGGTATTAAGTTGCGAATCCCACCCAAAGTGTAAACTCAAAGCAACGGACAACTGCATTAAAGAACTTTGCGTAAAGTAAACAATCCTTGCACCCGCAAGTACAAGCACAGTTGTTTTCCTCCTTGTGGCAACAACACATCCCCTAGACTCATGTTTCTGTCACTCAAGCTAGTCATGCATAACGCTCCCTCTTGGAGTCACTACCTACTACTTGGCCAAAGCAATAAACATCAACGGAGAACATGCAAGAATTACTATAGAACATAAATATAAAAGAGGAGAATCAAATATATTACTCAAACACAATCTGAACATAGTCTCATAATCCATAAGATCCCAGCAAACTCAGCATAGCAACAGAAGAAAGGTTACATATGTGCCTCGATCATGTAGGGCAGCTCACGAGGTCTAATCCATGAAGTACAAAGAGGGGAGGAGAACATCACATAGCTACTGATCATAGACCCATGGTCCAAGGTGGACTACTCACGGTTCATCTGGGAAGCATCCATGGTGGTGGAGAAGCTCCCGGAGGTGGTTCCTCCCTCCGGTAGGGTGCCGGGAAGAGGTCTCCTGGTGCTCCCGATCTTGGAAGCGCGGCGGCGGCGGAACAGAGGAGAGATCACGAAAAAGGGTTCCCGTCACGGGGGTTTCATGTCCCGGGGAATATATGGGCGAAGGGGGGCAGCCAGGGGGCCACCAGGGGTCCAGGCGCCCCCCTGGCGCGGCCCCACCCTAGGGCGCGCCGGGAGGGCGCCTGGGGCCCTGGTGGGTCCCCTCTGCCCCCCCCCCCCCCCTCGGTGATTCCCAAAGCTTCTGTATCGCTGACTTTTTATTGGATTTTCCCGAATTTTTGGAGCACTTTTAATATGGGGGAAACCTGAAATAGAAAAACAACAGAAAACAGGAACTGAAACTGGGGTGCACTGAGTTAATAGGTTAGTCCAAATATGATCAAAAGTGTATGGAAGTTTATCAATATCGTAGCAATATCACACAAAAGAGGCATGGAGCAAGCAGAAATTATAGATATGTTTTGGATGTATCAAGTATCCATTATACCTAGTTCATCCTCGTTACCGACAAACCTGTTTACTCGTTCCTGTGATATTTCAACCCCGTGACCTAGTCACACGTTTGCAAACTTTATGATGCAATATCACCGAGTGGGCCCAGAGTACCTATCACTACTGGAATTCTCTTGTTTGCCGTCTGCCATGGCGCACGGCAAACACACCTTTGGCGGTCGGCAAAGAGCTTTGTCGTCTGTCCTCGGAAGGTACAGCTCTTGTCAGCCATTTCTTCGGCAAAGAGGTGCTTTGCCATCTGCACAAAATCGACGGACCACAAAGCTCTTTGCCGACCGCCTATTGACCAGCAGACGACAAAGACAACATGACGGCAAACAAATTACAATCCCCTCCGTCAGGCCGTTAACGGCCAGGTGTGCCGTCCAGCGACAGACGGCAAATAAATGGTGACGTCATCAGTAGGTCACCTCACGTCAAATCTTTGCCATCTACTAGAAAAACGGCAAAGAGGTGCGGTTTGCCGTCTGCCAGGGATATGTAGACGGCATACTGACCAAATGGTCACCCAGTCTATTGCCAGATTGCACAACTGGGTGACACGTGTCCCCTTTGCCGACCACCAGCAGACGGCAAAGCTCTTTGTCGACTGCCTGCAGACGGCAAAGAGCCTACATTGTCTCTGTTTTTTTTTGTTTTTCTTTTAATCCCTGCATTTCACAAAAAATAGCAATATATAACAATCTGTTTTCTCCAACAGCACAATATAGGAACCCACACACATGTTGATCACCCCCACACATGTTGATCAACCAAATGTTCATCAATCCAGCCAAACACAAGTTCTCCAAACACAAGTATATATACATAGCAAAGAGTACATAGTAACCAGCAAGCAACTATCAAACACACAAGTGACCAAAATAGTAAACTAAGCTACAAGTCCAAATGCAACACTCCATCATAGCATGACTCCCTTGAAGAAAATCCGCAAAATGAAGCTAAGAAAGTTATAAGAAGAACAAGTAGAAGAAGAAGTAAAATGAGAAGAAGAAGAAGAAGAAGAAAAGATCCTCTCCTTCTTCTTCTGTTTTCTTCTTCTTCTTTTGAGCAAACAAAGCTAACATAAGCAATGGTGATCAAATAAAGCTAGATTTATTTGAGGAAATTAAGCTAACTTTAGCATTTTTGAGCATCTAAGTAAACTTTAGCAATTTTTGAGCCAATTTAAGCTATCTTTAGCATTTTTGACCCAATTAAGCTAACTTTAGCATTTTGTGAGCAAACTAAGTTGACTATGTCAGTTTTTGAAGTAACTAAGCTAAATATGTCCTTTTTGTGTAAAATAGTCAAAGTATGGCATTTTTTGAATAAATATAGGATTTCGGAAGCTAAATATGCATTTTCAAACTAACTAAGCATTTATGAAGCAAAATATACAACACAACTTACCGGAGTGTGGCCCTCAAGGCTGAGAAGCATCAGTCGGGTTGCCCGATGTTGACGGGGGAGAAGGGTCATGGGATGAAGCCCGAGAGTTATGCTACACGAAAAGATCAACTAGCGGTTAGCCCGACGCCACTCAATATGGTATTGATGATCATTGAAAGATACTCACCGTCCCCACAGGAGAAATGATCGGCATCGGTGGAGCGGCCTGACCAGTCTTCTCGCACACAGTCTACACATTTGTTTTCCACGAGTCAATCATATTAGTTACTAATATAAACAAACATTATAACATGCATTCTTTGGGTGAATATGAACAAGTGACTTACCACGATGAGCTCGTACAAGGCCCGGTTCGACGCATCATGGCGTGCTGCGGCCTCCTCAAGAGCCTTCGCCGTCCTCTCCTCCGCCAACCGCTCTCTCTTTGTTGCCTTCTCCTTCGCCAACCGCTCCTTCTCCTCGAGTAACCGCTGGGTATTCTGCCGCTCTCTCTCAAGAGCTTCCTGCAACCCCACTCCTGTAGTTAGCACTATAATATTCGATGAGAGAACACAAGAATGCAAGAGTCTTTATGGCTAACCTCGATAGCGAGATCGACTGGTCGCGCATGAGTTCTTATAGCAGGAGAAGAGCTCGTTTGGCGTGCTTTGATCTCAGGAAGAGTCCTATTGCACCGAATCAACTTATCTCCAATGGCCATGGCGCCTTATGCCACCAGAGATCATCACCAGCTCCGGGTCAATAGGCTTGCCAACCGGGGTATAATCCTGCCCGTGCTTCTCCTTCGCCACCTCAGTATAAGCCTTCATTTTACTGTAGGCGGCAACGTTGGGGAAAGTCGAAGGAGTGGCAATATCCGACTCTGAGAGTGCATGTAAGGCCCCCGATGAGGTACTAACTCGAGTTAGTCGCTTTCGCGTCCCGTTCAAGTTAGTAGCGCATAAAAGGCCACCGACTCACGACACTCGCACTCGTGTCGCTGCCGGATTCTCGACAACAAGTATAAGAACAAAGAACTTTATACTAAGACATAAATATATAGAGTCCAGGGCATACATCGCAACTGGATATTTATTACATCAACTCAGAGGTCCGTGGACCCAACAGTTCATCATGCAACAAGCGGAAGAAAAACACAATCGAGTACGGTCAAAAGCCAAATTTCCCTAGAGAGGGCTGCACATAAAGAGTCCACCCACGGATCGTCGAAGCCCAACTATAGGATCTACTGAACGAAGTCATCCTCATCGTCATCCTCCGGGGGCACCTCCACGAAGTATTGATACGTCCAAAATGTATCTATAATTTCTGCTTGCTCCATGCATGTTTTGTGTGATATTGCTATGATCTAGATACACTTTCATACACTTTTGATCATATTTGGACTAACCTATTAACTCAGTGCACCATAGTGCCAGTTCCTGTTTTCTGTTGTTTTTCTATTTCAGTTTTCCCCCATATAAAAAGTGCCAGAAAAATTTCGGGAAAAATATAGGAAAAATCAGCGTACAGGAAGCTTCGCGAAGAGCTCGAGTGGAGCCAGAGGGGAGCCAGGGGTGGCCCAGGCGGCCACCCGGCGCGGCCACCCCCTGGGCCACGCCAGGGGGGGCGCCTGGGGGCCCTGGTCCACCTCTGGCTGCCCCCCTTCGCCTATATATTCCCCGTGACGTGAAACCCTCGAGGACATAACCTTTTTTCACGATCTCGCCTCTGTTCCGCCGCCGCCGCGCTTCCGAGATCTGGAGCACCAGAAGACCTCTTCCCGGCACCCTGCCGGAGGGAGGGTTGACCTCCGGGAGTCTCCTCTCCACCATGGATGCTTTCCGGATGTCTTGTGAGTAGTTTTCCTTGGACCATGGGTCCGTGATCAGTAGCTATGTGATGTTCTCCTCCCCTCTTTGTTCTTCATGGTTTAGACCTCGTGAGCTTCCCTACATGATCGAGGCACTTTTGTAATCTTTCTGCTGTTGCTATGCTGAGTTTGATGGGATCTGATGGATTATGAGATTATGTTCAGATTGTGATTGAGTAATATATTTGGTTCTTATCTCTTATATTTTTGTTCCTAAGTAATTCTTGTATGTTCTCCGTTGCAGTTTATTGCTTTGGCCAAGTAGTAGGTAGTAACCCCAAGAGGGAACGTTTTGCTCGATTGTGGGTTCATGCCCCCCGATGACACGCTTGAGTGACAGAAACATGAGTCTAGGGGATGTGCTGTTGCCACAAGGGGGAAAACAACGGTGCTTGTAACCGCGGTTGCAAGGATTGTTTACTTTACGCAAAGTGCTTTTTAATGCAGTTGTCTGTTGCTTTGGGTTTACACTTTGGGTGGGGCTCGCAACTTAATACGAGCGAGATGTTCTGGATAGATATCTCAAGGTGGATGATTAGAAGTAGATGCAGTTGGATTTCGGTCTACTTATTTTGGCGTACTGCCCATGCTTTTGAGCCTCTTCCTTTCTTTTGTAGCATAGTTAGTATTGCGGTGCGTTCATAATCCTGTCAATTTCCCTTCTGTAATTTGTTCACCTCGCATAGCAGTTTTATCGTCTTTTGGGAGAGAGACATCACTAGTGAACATCACGTATCTCGGTCCATATCCTCATTACTGTTTACACGCTCATTTACTTTTCTGCTTTTACTTTCAGTTGCTATCATTATCCCTTGCGTTTGATCCTTTGTGAACAACAAGACCGGAGAGATTGACAACCGCTCTGAACTTCGTTGGGAACAAAGTTATTTGTGTCTGTGTGCAGGTCCGCGTCAGTTGCGCCGCTGACACCTACTTATCATCTCTGGAGTCCTACTGGAGACAAACCTTGGTATCTTTACTGAGGGAAATTTGCTGCTGTGCTACATCACGCCTTCCACTTGGGGTTTACCAACGAAGGGCGAGAAATCACTATCATTACCTCGCACATCAAGTATCGCCCAGTGCTCGGGTCGAGGTAGTAGTCAACTGCAGCGGCCGATCAGGCAAAACAGTAAAAGCACAAAAGGAAAACAGGGGTGAGATTATATCATTACAAGATAACTAACTCCCTACGGTAAGACAAGTTAAAGGTAAAGGTTGAATCCGCGCTAGCATATATGGTGGCTATCGTTCTATTAGAGTAGAGGTAAGATCCAAGAAAACACGTGACATCGAGTCATAAGTCCACTATTCACCTACTTACGTCAAACATAACACAACCTGGATCTTCTCTCGGTCCCCCTGGACGAAGAAAAGCAACCAAGGCACTCACACGGTAGGCAAGTTTTAATTATGATTCAAATTGATGTTATTATATGAACAAGGAGTAGGTCTCAAGTCGTCCATAACCGCGGACACGGCTTTTCGAAAAGATTAAACCCTGCAGGGGTGTACCAACTGCCCATCATAGGCTTCGCATGTACGCCCGGTTTCCACTTGGCTAGGTAAGCGCCTGAAACTCCGGAACGTCAGAGTCCCTCTAACTAACAACGAACAATTCCGGGTGGCCCCCGGTGAGTCGACACCCAACTCAAAAGCCGGTCGCGCTCTCGAATCGGTATCTATCGTATGACTCCAGGTTTGGATTGCCGGTTAAATCTCATATGAGACCGGGTCCTCAGCCGGTCAAGGTGGCCCAGCCAAGGCACAAGTCCTCTTGGCCCAAGGTGGTTTGTAAACAACTGGGGTACCACCAGCACACACACATTGCAAATGTAAATCAGCTCGGGCCACCACTAGAACTGTATGAAGCTAGGTAGGTAAGACAAGGGGACCCCATAGAATCCCACACACGATTAGGCACGCTCGTCAAGAAACACAATACCCGGAACTCGGGACCTAGGTGACTCAAATGGAACAAAACACCAGGCGGGAACAGCCTGTTCTCCCATCATTCGTCAAGTATAAAGTTAACATCATAATAATAATAAATATCAACCAACTTCTTTAAATAACATGATATCCCAAACCATAACATAGGATAAGCAGCAAGTTTTCCTACTCATACTAAGTATTGGCTGAACAACGGTAACTTAGCAATACAATGTTTTGCTGGGATGTGGGGACCATGGCTGTTTGGTTTTTGAATGTGGCAACGAGCAAGTGGATAGGATCAAACAAACGTTCTAGGCTACATCTAGGCAGTAGGAAGAAAGGTATCAAGTAATGGTATAAATCTTCCCCTTGCCTGGGTAATCGGTCGTCGAAGCAGACGCAGCAGGGTCCTCGGGCTCGCTGTCGGAAATCTCCACGTAAGTCTCCTCGGCAGTCTCAGGTGCTAACGTAAGGTACCGACAAGGAAAAGGCACACAAGTAAGCAATGGGAACAATGCACGGCAAAGATGGTATGATCAATTTTAATAGGAATGAGGTGACCCTATCTAGTCAGATTTAAATGAAGGTGGTGACGACACGTCAACAACTTCATATGCATTTATTTACATTGAATGGCTTCGGCCTTAGCCTTAATTTTGGTGTAAGTAACATGGCAACATGACATGATAAACGATGCAAAACACCGAAATAAATACAACGCGGAAAGTAAACACCGATTCCGGAGACGGAGAGACGTCGAAGAACTTGACATCGGAAAGGTGCAACAAAAGGAAGGAACCCAGCCACATGGCATATGACAATATGATAGGGTCTGGGTTTGATGCAAGGATTTGAAGATGACATGAAACAAAACTTGAAGGATCAGATGAACAACATTCCAACATGCACTGAAGTTGGAACGATGCCAGGAAGGGAAAGGAAGGTTGATAATGGCTAAGGTGGTCACACCTTGTCCACTTGGGTTACACAAAAACATCAGATGGACATTACCATTGCAAACCTTGCAAAAATCTACCCCAAAACCATATATGATATGGTACCATTTGAATTTGCAAACACAGTTGCAAATTCAAATGAATTTCAGGGGGCTGAGTGCAAAGTTGCACTAGATGCATGTTGAAAAAAAAGGCTCAAGTGGACAAACCATTATCACCATGCAAATCCTTGGGAAGGACTACCCAAAATTCATATATGGGTTGCCATATTTGAATTTTGGGAAGTGGTTGCAAAAACAAAAGAATTAGAGGGGCCTATTTGCATATTTGCCAACATCACAAAATTTGAGGGGGCAAATTGAAAAATGGTCATCACCACTGTGTTCAGTGGGTCAAACTACCCAAAAAACATATATGGGGTGCCAACCTTGAATTGAAGTTTAAAAACAGATTTGAATTTGGAAACAAATTCAAATTTGAATTTAAACAGAAAAGAAAAGAAACAAAAAAAGAAAAAGAAAAAGGCACAGGCCACATGGGCTGCCTCGGGCGCCAGGGCCGATCTCTTCTCTGGAGGCCCACTGGGCAAGGCCCACGTCCAAGCCAAAATGGCAGTAAAACAAAAGAGGGGGGGTGCCTCGGCTGGGATTCGAACCCCGGGCGAGTCCTGCTTCCACTGCACCCCAACCACTGCGCCACTCGACGTTTACTGAACCAGGACGTCGTGCAGAGAGGATAAGCTATCGCTGCCGGTTAACTGAACCCGACTACGCTGACAGCTACCCCTGCAGACCAACTACGGTGAACACCCCGTCGCGCTCCGGCCACCTTCCGACGAGCCACCACGGGGAAACCCGAGAGGGGACATCGGGCTACACCTGCGCACACACCAAGCGCTCCATCTCCTCCTCTCCTTGCAGGAATCTTCACGGGAACAGAGCGGCGGCGAACTGTTCTGAAGACGCAGTACATCCCGGCGACACAGCCAACTTCAGGCGAGGCTGGCCTTGCGCACAGCTCACCGGCGACCAAGCTAAGACGCATAACCCGTAGCTGGGACCTTCTCCTACGCCTCTGCACCTCGAATCTCACTGCTAGCTCCACGACGGCGACGGGAGCATCCACTGAAGACACGGCGGTGGCACTGCATACTGCATTTCTTCAGACCGCGACGCGACTGCTACGGCTATCTAGCGCAAGCGTCCTCCTTTGAGGTCACAAACGTGCCCTGGACAAGCACAGAGCGTGCCCACACACACCAAGGCATCGCCACGGTCACGATGATCAACGGACTGGCCGGGACCCGTGACACGGCGGCCCGCAACGCGCATCTACGGCTACGTCCTACTACGCGAGCACGAAGGGGATGGGAAGCACCCAGAAGCTCACCTATGGGAGCTTGGCGACGACTCGAACGCGGGACGACGGAGAAGGAGGGTCGTCGGCGACGAGGAAGAAGACGGAGCCGAGGCGGGGATCCACGACTCAGGGACGACCTGCTCCTCCAAGCACGCTCCTACAGGGCAAAACGCGCACATAGGGTCACCAAGACGGCGTGGATCAAGGCAGGGACAACGGGATCAAACGGCGGCGGTGAATTGCAAGAAATTCCCGGCGGCCATGGCGGAAAAAGGGGAGGAGATCGGGAACGAACCCGGCGGCGGCGAGGGGAATCGGCTGCAGGAATGGAACCCTAGGGGGTCCTGGGGCTCAGGAGCTCGGTTTATAAGGAGGGGGAGGCCTCCATCCACGTCGGCAGGCGTCGACGTCGATGCTCTCCTCCGGCTGTGAGAGGGACTCCGGCGGGGACCTCTCCAGCGTGGAAAGGTGAGGGCAGGGGAGCGTCCGATGAAGATCCAACGGCTGGCGTGCCACCTCGCGTACCGCTTCACTGGACAGGCTCAAGTGGGCTGCGGGGAGAGGGCTCAGGTGGGCTGGGCTAGAAGGAAAAGAGAGAAAAGAGAAGAGAGTCCCAGGCTATTTTTTCATTTAACAAAACAGAAGCACATGGGGAGTTTTCCAGGAATATTCACAAGGAAAAAAAATCTTACAAAAATATGTAAAATGATCCTTGATATATTCTCCAATTTCTAAAATTGGTTTGGGCATTTTTGGAGCAACTAAAATGAGGGGCCATTTTTGGAAATTCAAATCACATTGAACTGTGGCCCACATTTTGAAGTTAGCAAAACTGTTGCAAGGCTTTTTAAAAAGCTTGGGGAGGGCAAGTAATTGGCTATGCCAAGTTTGGGGTCAAGGAGAGCATGCATGCAACAATTAAAATTCTTCAAACACCCTTCTTGAACCATTTTGGATGCAAACTCAAACAAACCAAATGGGCTCCAATCCCAATGCAGATTTAAATCACCACATGAAATTACAATCTTTAGCATCATGCCAAGTTACAAAGTCAACAGACAAAGTACAATCTCCTGGTGATTTTCATTTATTGCACATGGGCTGTTACAGTGCCTTGGCCTTCTTGTACGACGCTGTATGGGCCATGCCATAATTGTCTACTAGTGCAAAACAGGTCATTAGAACCGGTTCTAGGGTGCCTTTAGAACCGATTTTTGAAACCGGTTCTAAAGGTTCGGTGCTAAAGAGTAAAGCCTTTAGAACAGGTCCCACGAACCGGTTCTAAACCAGCTCCAGCCAGGCCACGTGGTTGCACGGCAGCGCGAGGGCTTGGGCACCTTTAGCATCGGTTGGTAACATAAACCGGTTCTAAAGGTTTCGTGGTTTAAGTGTCTGTTTGTTATTTTCTTTTGGGTTTAATAGTTTTGTTTTTGGATTATTAATTAAAGGTTCTCCGCAATCTTATTATTTAATGAAGATGATCAATATATGAATATATCAAGCGGTTCCTGCGTCATACACTTAAGATGTGTATCTCGGTACATATGCTTCACAACATCTCATACACACAGACAATATAGTCTAAATATATAGATCACATCTCATATATATAGGACAATATATAATTTAATTTCAATAAGAACAAGTACGAAAGCCATTATATCCAACACAAAGATTTTTCCTAGTTTAACTTCGATAACCTAATTTGTTCAGATACACTACTACTAAATATATATAGGACATAATTCTTTGAATTCACTCCTAATATATAAGATCTAATCAAACACGCGAAGGTAACAAGAAATAAACCCAAAAAGGAAGTCCATATTCTCCACGATAGAGGATAGAGAACAACCTGTCTCCGGGTTTTGGCTTCTTCTGGACCACTATCTTTAACCATGCTTTCATTTTGACACAACCATCTGATCCACTTTCAGTGTAGTAATCATGTTGGAAAGGTTCTGTCCAAGGCCGTGCACAAACAATTGTAACTTCGCCTTTAAATCCCAGCATCCATTTAGGCGTACAAGTTTGCGGTATCTTCTGTTGAAGAACATACATATTAGTAGCATAGTTAGCAATGAGTATAATTAATAAAATGTCTTTTTGAATAAGATATAGGCTACCGAGAGAGAATGATAAAAATCATACCAGGCTAGGCCATTTAAGCATATAGTCCTCCAACTTAAGGACAAATGGCACATATGCTCCAAAAGGACGGTCAACCCTTAAATAGTTCGCATACGAAGGTACCAATTTAATAACTTCGATAAATGTATGTTGTTCATTCATACTTAGGTCGAAGCCATTGTTATAGAAGGTACAATAAAAAATATCTTGTACTTCTTCCGTGGCAAGAACATAAGCTGGCAATTATAAATGAGTTGTCAAACATTTGGAAGCAAAGAAAAATAAGTTGTAGAAGTAACAAAATTGTTGTTTAACAAACTCACATGAACATCGAACTGGAATCATGTCGCCTAGTTCCATCGAAATTTTATCATCACGAAAAACATTGGATCCTCGACGACGGCGTCCAAGATCAAATTCTATTTTCATATTATCATGAAATGCATATGTCTTGCATAATGCATTCCATTTTGAACAGCCAAAGAATGTGGCATTTGGTTGATTAAAGATCTTAACCTTAAGACGAAATGTTTCGTCTTAATTTTAACTTCTTTACTAATAGTTTCATCGAAATCTTGAATATTGATCTTGTCAAAAACGTGGTGTCTTGCAAAGCAAGGGATGCACTAGTTGAATTAGAAAAAAATGATACGTTATAAACATAAACTTAAGTCATGCATGCATGCACCATAACAAGAACATGTCGTGCAAATTACATACCGTAACATTTTGGAACCAGGACCTAAGCGTGATGAAGAAGTATGTCTCTGCTTCATCAAACACGGGATCGTTGCATCGACCCGAGTCGTCTTGACAAATCTCGCACTTGGGATGAGACATACTATGTGTTCATAATTATAAAATTAATTCAAAGTAATAAAAATATAATGAAAATTATAAAAATATAACATGAGAAGTAATACAAATTATGCCTCATTGGCCCATCTCCAATATGTAATTTAATCATCGATATTCTAGAAAGTAAGAAAATAGTGATGAACCATAATATATATGAATGCAACAATTATATCACTAATACATATATCAAGTAATCTAGCAAATCAATAGCATCAACAATTTATTAATGGCATCTAGCAAAAAATCTACAAAAATTTCATCTAGGCGCCGGCGGCAAGTGCGTTCGACCATGGCGGCCACGTACGACCATGGCCACGGCGGCGGGCCGGGGAGGTCGACCATATACGGCCATGGCGGACACTACGACCATGGCCACGGCGACTACGGCGCGCCGGCGGCAAGTTCGACCACGGCGGCGCGCATTCGACCACTACGGACCATGGCCACGGTGGCGGGGAGGTGGACGTACGCTGGAGAGGGCGACGGTGACGGCGAGGGGGAAGGCGACGGCGGCGAGAAGCAGCTTGGCGGCGTGGACGGCGACGGCGACGGCGGCGTCGGCGAGGAAGAGCAGAAGCCTGGCGGCGTGGTGTGACGAATTGAAGTGGTGGGTGGAACTGACGCCAAGTGCCGATATATATACCATGGACCTTTAGCACCGGTTTGTAGGAGAAACCGGTGCTAATGGACCTTTAGAACCGGTTTCAACCACAAACCGGTTCTAAAGGTCATCAATTTCATCCATTTTTCGGCAAAAATACACGCAGGAAGGGGAGGGACCTTTAGCAGTGGTTCGTGGTTGAAACCGGTTCTAAACCTTTATTTTTTAGATTTATATTTCCTTTCCAAATTCAAGGTCATTTAGCTCAAAATAAATCATTAAATGCATGAAAAATAGCAAATGAAGTCAGAAAGGGTTGAAATTTTAGTATGTGGCTTTGAATGGTGCATATTGAATGCAAAAAAAGTCTTGAGTTGAAATAATTTTAGAAAATGAAATGTCTTTGTAACACGTTTGAAACCCTTATACTTTGAAAGAGATGGTCCAGTTTGTACACGAAGTGCATCCAGTTTTTGCCTTAATCCTCTCAACTTTTGCTCACATGTTATGTGGGTCAAATGATGATACCTTGCCAAGTTTCAACCTTTTCTGAGTTCAGTTGTAGTGCTTTCCAATCTCAAGGTCATTTAGCTCAAAATAAATCATTAAATGCATGAAAAATAGCAAATGAAGTCAAAAGTGGTTGAAATTTTAGTATGTGGCTTTGAATGGTGCATATTGAATGCAAAAACGGTCTTGAGTTGAAATAAGTTTAGAAAAATGAAATGTCTTTGTAACAGATGAGTTTTCGTTTGAAACCCTTATACTTTGGAAGAGATGGTCCAGTTTGTACACGAAGTGCATCCAGTTTTTGCCGTAATCCTCTCAACTTTTACACACATGTTATGTGGGTCAAATGATGATACCTTGCCAAATTTTAACCTTTTATGGGGGGCATATGTCCAGGTTCCAGCCAAGAACCGGGACCATTAATGCACCTCGCTCCTGGCCCACAAGCATAAGTTCCGGTTTGTGGCTCGACCCGGGACTAAAGTCACGCCCACAAGCATTAGTCCAATTTCAGGGTCATTTAGCTCAAACTAAATCATTAAATGCATGAAAAAGAGCAAATGGTGGCGGCGACGCGGCAAACTTAAAACATTCAACAAACTTAACATCTCAAACCTAGAACATAAAAAAACTACTCCTCCTCGTCGTCGGAGAAATCGTCTTCGGTGCCGGAGCTGATGTCATCCTCCAGCGCTATCCAGCGGGGGTCACCGAGGGGCCAGTTGGCGGCGCCTCTCGCCAGTTCCTCCTCCGCCATCGCCTTGGCCGCCCGCCGCTCCTCCCGCCATTCATGACACTCCTGTCGCCGCTCCGCACTCTCGGCCGCCAGCCTCGTCCAGTGTTTCGCCTCCTCCGAGGCTTCACGGGGATGGCTCGCGTACCAATCCTGCACGGCACGCTGGTCCTGCTCCGAGGTGAGGCCGAGCACCGCTCGTCGACGATGGAGGCGGTGGTCCTCTTCAGTGAGGAGGAGCGGCGGATCTGCCATGTCCTCCGCCTCTTCCAAGCTGCGACAACAGTGGTTATTCATCTCCGCGCGCGGGCGGCCGAGCCTCCACGCCGCAACGTCTTACGCGCTGGCGGCTAAATATGCATGCCAGAACCTGCCGAGACACACACGCTCGTTGTTGGCGCAAGTGATCACCGCCATGAATGTGTCGTCCGAGCGCTCGCGGACGCCGTGGTAGCTTGGTCGGCGGCGGCGAGGCGGCATGGTGGCGGTGGCGCGGAAGGGGAAAGAGTGCACGAGAAAAGAACTAGTGGCGACTGGCGTTGCGTGGAGTCCTCTTCCACGCGCTTTTAACCGTACACGATTTTGAATCCAACCAATCTGGAAGAAGCACACGGATCGCGTGTTTCTTTCAAGCGCTTGTGAGTCGTTGGATCGGGCTTCTGAGCCGTTGGATCCAACCAATCAGGAAGAAGCACACGGATCGCGTGTTTCTTTCAAGCGCTTGTGAGTCTTTGGATCAGGCTTTTGAGCCGTTGGATCCAACCAATCAGGAAGAAGCACACGGATTTTAGTATGTGGCTTTGAATGTTGCATGTTGGATGAAAAAAAGTCTTGAGTTGAAATAAGTTTAGAAAAATGAAATGCCTTTGAAACACATGTGTTTTCGTCTGAAACCCTCGTACTTTAAAAGAGACGGTCCAGTTTGTACACGAAGTGCATCCAGTTTTTGACGTAACCGTCTCAACTTTTGCACACATGTTATGGTAAAATGATGATACCATGCCAAGTTTCAACCTTTTCTGAGTTCAAAAAATAGCAAATGAAGTCAGAAAGGTCTTTACCACCGGTTTCAACCACAAACCGGTACTTTAAGCGCTTTGTTTCTTTCAGCTCACCTCGACCAATCAGGAAGAAGCACACGGATCGCGTTTTTCTTTCAAGCGCTTTGTGAGTCGTTGGATCAGGCTTGTCAACTGTTGGATCAGGCTTGTCGTTGCCTATATATAGCCCACCTCTCGGACATGTTCGACACTCATTTCATCGGCCGAATACAAATCATTCGGATTCGCCTGGTTGTGGTCTGACGGTGCTTTTGATATGCGGGCACTCACGAGAGCCACACCGTCGGGCTGTAACCAGGCGAAACCGTGTGTTTTGTTGATCTTATATATATCTAGTTAGAAATCTTTCACTTCATCGACCAAATACAAACCATTCGAATTCGCCTGCATATACGTTCGACGGTGCATTTGATATGCTTGCACTCATGAGCCACCGTCGGGCTGTATGCAGGCGAAATCGTATGTTTTGTTGATCTTACATATATCTAGCTAGAAATCTTTCACTTCATATCGACCAAATACAAATCATTCAGTTGTATGCAGGGGAAACCTTGTGTTTTATTTGGTTGGAAAAAAAAGTATAGCAATTTCATTATAGGATGTCAACGTAAGATTACTCCACACCCTGTACACCATAAAGGACAATTTCGGTTAAGCTCTGATTGGTTGGCAAATCTAGCAATCTGCCCACCAATCAAGGTTCAACCGAAATTGCCTTTATAGTATACATCATATAGATGAATCACTCGTGGACAACCTTTATTAAACTTTCTATGCTACGATAAGTGGACACTGACCCGTGCTTATAAACCGGTCGAAATCGTCTTCGGTTAGCGAGGTGGTACTAAACTTACTGCACCTTTAGAACCGGTTTGTACTACCAACCGGTTCTAATGCTGCTAGGTGGCCCGCACGCCGAACTACAACCTGATAATGCTGGAAGTAGTGCTCAGAAGAGTTTGTCCGAGAGCAACAATTTGAAAGCTATGATCACCACGGGCTCAAAAGGCAGTTTCATTAATATTTCGCAAATGAATGCCTGGACGCACAATGATGGAATCTTTTAAAAACCGAGTAAATCAGGTTTTTAACAAGGCTCGTGATAATGCTGGAAGTAGTGCTCAGAAGAGTTTGTCCAAGAGCAACAATTTGAAAGCTATGATCACTGCAGGCTCAAAAGGCAGCTTCATTAATATTTCGCAAATGACTGCCTGGACGCACAATGATGGAATCTTTTAAAAACCGAGTAAATCAGGTTTTTTACAAGGCTCGTGATAATGCTGGAAGTAGTGCTCAGAAGAGTTTGTCCGAGAGCAACAATTTGAAAGCTATGATCACTGCAGGCTCAAAAGGCAGTTTCATTAATATTTCGCAAATGACTGCCTGGACGCACAATGATGGAATCTTTTAAAAACCGAGTAAATCAGGTTCTTATAACAAGGCTCGTGATAATGCTGGAAGTAGTTCTCAGAAGAGTTTGTCCGAGAGCAACAATTTGAAAGTTATGATCACTGCAGGCTCAAAAGGCAGTTTCATTAATATTTCGCAAATGACTGCTTGGACGCACAATGATGGAATCTTTTAAAAACCGAGTAAATCAGGTTCTTATAACAAGGCTCGTGATAATGCTGGAAGTAGTGCTCAGAAGAGTTTGTCCGAGAGCAACAATTTGAAAGCTATGATCACTGCAGGCTCAAAAGACAGTTTCATTAATATTTCGCAAAATGACTGTCTGGAAAAACAATGATGCAATCTTTTAAAAACCGAGTAAATTAGGTTCTTAACAAGGCTCGTGATAATGCTGGAAGTAGTGCTCAGAAGAGTTTGTCCGAGAGCAACAATTTGAAAGCTATGATCACTGCAGGCTCAAAAGACAGTTTCATTAATATTTCGCAAATGACTGCCTGGACGCACAATGAAGGAATCTTTTAAAAACTGAGTAAATCAGGTTCTTAACAAGGCTCGTGATAATGCTGGAAGTAGTGCTCAGAAGAGTTTGTCCGAGAGCAACAATTTGAAAGCTATGATCCATTGGATTCGGCTTGTGAGCCGTTGGATCAGGCTCGCCTCCACCAATCAGGAAGAAGCACACGGATCGTGTGTTTCTTTCAAGCGCTTGTGAGCCGTTGGATCAGGCTTGTCGTCTGAAACCCTTGATGGTCCAGTTTGAACTTGCTAAAACTGTTGAGAGTGCTACGACAAAAAAGTATAGCAATTTCATTATAGGATGTCAATGGAAGATTACTCCACACCCTGTACACCGTAAAGGCAATTTTCGGTTAGCCCCTAATTAGTGGGCAAATCTAGCTACTCTGCAGACAAGAGAGGTCCAACTGAAATTCCCGTATTAGATTTCGCAATCTCATACGGGGTTTCAACTGGACCCCGCCTCGTCGGCAAATCTAGCAAATCTGCCGACCAATCAAGGTTCAACCAAAATTTTCTCTACAGTATACAGGATATAGTTAAATCTCTCATGGACAACCTTTATTGAACTTGTTATGCTGTGATAAGTCCACTCTAACCCGTGCTTATAAACCGGTCGAACTCCTCTTCGGTTAGCGAGGTGGTACTAAACTTAGTGAACCTTTAGAACCGGTTCTAGGTACCAACTGGTTCTACTGCTGCTAGATGGCCCGACAACCTTCCACCACATCTTTAGAACCGGTTGGTAGTAAAAACCGGTTCTAAAGGTGCGCTGGCAGCCACCACTGGGCTCGGGGACCACCACACGAACCGGTTCTAAAGCCCAGAGCCACGAACCGGTTCTATTGGGCCAGTAGAACTGGTTCGTGTTCAAACCATGACCTTTGCTCATATCCAAAGGCTTGTTTTGTACTAGTGGTCGAACACCCCAAGCACCTCTGTTTTATTATGCTCCGCCTAAAATAGAAAGCAAAGCACAATATAAGTAAACGACTAAGTTGTGGGTGCGTAAAAGACAATATTAGCAAAGAACACATACCCATTTTTGCCCGTAACCAGCTAAGTTGCGGCTACCTTGATGGTGTGGCACACCAACCATCTGGGCGCGCCAGTCCTTGGCATTGTTGTGGACAGCCAACCAGGCTTCTAAGCACCACTGGTCCACAATGACCTCCCAACAATCCATCTTATCCGCACACCATCTCGGTGGCGCCTAAGTTAGTAAACAGGAAGATTAGCTATTATAGGCCTAGCTAGCTAGGAATCAAATCAAGGAAACTAAAAGATGCAAGAAGGGGTTACCATCATGTACTGGTCCCTCGTCAGATACTTCTTTCGACATTCCTTCTTGCTACGCTTAAGGCCACGCTTGGCGTAGTAGTCAAAGACCGCCTGCACTCGCATCTCGTGCCTTGTGTTCTGCAAGAGACGCCTGCACTCTTGGATGAGCACCTTTCCCCCTCCTCCTCAATGGACTCTTCGACCTTGTAATAGACCTGCAATTAATAGCACCAGACAACACTGATGAGTGCACCAACTAGCTAGTTATTCTCAAGTTCTCATTGTGTGAAAGAGAAATTACCCAAAAGCCATTCAACACCATGTCGGCTCTGTTGTGGTATTCGACCCCGTTGACGGTCGTATTTGACGGGGCCTCGGCAGCTATATAGTGCTCCCAAAACTGTGAAGGCCTTCTATGAGATGGGTGAGTCAACATCGGCTTCCCATCTGCATCAAATTCCGTTCTCTTCCCATATTTGTGCCATGTCATCTGTCTGGCTGTCTCTTCCATCATGTAAAGGCGTTGAATTCTTGGTATCACTGGAAGATACCGAAGAACATTTACGGGTATTTTGGTCTGCGTCTTCTCACCTTGACCATTGTCTACCACAACATACCTGGATGACTTGCATTTGGGACAACAGTCTTCCTCCGCATACTCTTTCCTAAATAAAGCACATCCATTCTCACAAGCATGTATCTGCTCATAGGGCATCTTAAGTACCTTGAGAATCCTATACGATTGGTACAGGTTTGCAGTCATAACATGATCTTTTGGTAGAAACCGTCCAAATAGGGTCATGATCGCATTGTAGCATTATGTGCCCAAGTTGAATTGTGCCTTCAGAGCCATCACTTGTGTGATGGCATCGAGCTGACAAATCTCAGTGTGAGCGTGGAGAGTACGTTTTGAAGACTCAAACATCTCATAGAAGGCCTTCGCAGTTTCCTCCATCTCATCGTCCTCATCCCGCGCATCGTCAAAGTCCTGCACCATGTCTTCGATCCCGGTTCCGTACTCGTCCGTGCGCTGGCGGACCACCTCCTCTCTCCTGCGTCTGGCAGACTCGCCATGGAAGGTCCACACCGTATAATCAGGCTTAAAACCCCACTTCTGCAAGTGTTTACCCATATCCACCTCTATCGCCTGTTTATAATTGTCGCACCTAACACAGGGTCACCAGGTTTTTCTCTGACCATTTGCAAACGCCGCTCTCAGAAACTCCTTGGTTTTCATTGCCCATTCAGTGGTCATCTCTTTCTGATTAGGGCGACCGGTGTACATCCAGGCATGAGCATCGCTCATCTTGTCACTAGCTAGCTACTAAACAACAAATATATACTTTTTCAATTTTATTACGTCCACTTTTTATTGCTTTTATCATACATAGCTACGACATATGCAATTAATTAACGTACACACTAATAGGTAAAGATATGTCCTAATCCCACCCGAGTATGTGTAGATTGGGTTCGTTTTCCCATGCTTTGTTCCCGACCCGACACAGAATTTTGGCAGCACCTCCCCGCTGTTCTCCTAATACACGTCTCGACAACAAGCCGAGAGGTTGTGTACCCGGAGAACAACAGGGAGGCGCTGACGAAATTCTACGTTGGATCAAGAAAAAAGCATGGAAAAATAACCCAACCTACACATACTCGGGTTGTCCATGGATAACGTTGGACAATGCATATTTATAACTGTAATCCTTTCGAACGGGAGACGCATACTGGTTACACGACTGTATTTACCTAGCTAGTGTCATCGGCACGAAGGCCGGAACAGAGAAAATGAAGGGGGAAGATGATATCGGACATTTTTTGCACACCTCAAACGTAGGGGAGGTCCTCGAACACGAGACCCTCGACGATAGTGCTCGAGGTGAAGAGGAAACAACTGCACATTAAAATGCAGAAAATCAACACAAATTACTAGTACCGGTAATTAAGCCAAGTAATACTAACATCTAATTACTAACTTTATCTACTTTCTTATTCTTCCTTTTCTTTTCTTTTCTTTCTTTTTCTTATTTTTCTTCTCATTCTTCTTATTTTTATTTTTACTCTTCCTCTATTCCTTATTCTTCTTCTATTTTTTCTTCTCTTTCTTTCTCTCTTCCTCCTCCACCTTCCTCTTCTTTCTCCTCCACCTTCCTCTTCTTCTTCCTCTATTCCTTATTCTTCTTCTATTTCTTCTTTTCTCTTCCTCCTTCTTCTTTTTTCCATTTTCTTCTACTTCTCTTTATATACTTTTATTCTTCTTTTCTTTTCTTATTTTCTTTTTTCTAAAAACTAAAATCCTAAACATCCTAAATAATTAAAAACTAGCATCCCTACTCCAATAGATAGCTAAATCTAGAACCTAAAAATCCTAACTAATGCATCTTTTCCTTTTTTTACATTTAATCTTTATTATCCTTTATATTTTTTGCATATTGCAATATACTAGCAACAACATAACTACAATTCTAACTAAAACTAAATACAACTAACTAAAATAGAGAGAAAAATCTAAAATCTAAAATTCTAACTAAAACTAACTAACCTAACTACAACTAACTAACTAAAACTAACTACAACTAACTAAACTAACTACAATTAACTAAAACAGAGAAAAAACAAAAAACAGAGAGGAGGAGGGGGCTCACCTGCCGGAGTGGGGGACGACGACGGTGGGGATCCGGC
Source organism: Bromus sterilis (assembly GCA_950022295.1). Taxonomy (NCBI): domain Eukaryota; kingdom Viridiplantae; phylum Streptophyta; class Magnoliopsida; order Poales; family Poaceae; genus Bromus; species Bromus sterilis. Next base: position 66,748,871 of record OX465599.1, read on the forward strand.
GAGGGAGGAGGGGGCTCACCGGGCGGGCGGCGGTGGACGGCAGCGGGCGGGGACGGGCCGAGCCGGAGAGGGAGAGATCCGGCGAGGGAGGGGGCGGGCCGCGGCGACGGTGAGGGCGCAGTTGCGGCGTGGGGAGGGCAGGGCAGGCCTCACCGGCGGCGGCGACGACGAGGGTCGTGGGAGAGAGATGGAGGCGTGGGAGAGAGAGTGGAGAGAGATAGGAAGGTGGGGGCAGGCCGTGCCCGGTTAACGGCACCACGGCTTTGCCGTTTGTGGGCAGACGGCAAAGCCCCTGCCGTTAACCGTCACTCGTAGCACGGCCTGGGCGGACCCACCATCGTCTGTGCCGTCTGCACACTGACGGCAAAGGTGTCATTGTCGTCTACCGGTGCAAACCAGACGGCATACAACCAGTTTGCCATATGTCAGACGTTTGCCGTCTGCATTTAGGGCAGCAGACGGCAACCAACCTCTTTGCCGTCTGCGCCGATGGAATGCAGACGACCAAGGCGATGACACATGTCAAACTACATATTTCCAGTAGTGTATCCGTCACTCGGATGGACAAATCCTGCTTTGATCTATTTGCATACTCATCAACATATCTATTTCGGAATAACCAAAGTACACCTTTATGGCCAGCATATTTCAGTCAGGCGGTGGATGCAAATCAAAGCATCCTCATAGATATAAATTACATATGATCATTACGGTCAAAGAATCTGGTCACCACGTTATAATAATCGCAATGTTGAACTTATGTGACTCGATCACATTGCAACACTTCTGGTGGGTGTCTGTCCATCATATAATTCTCCCAATGATACACCCCATTGTCAATAGGCGATTAGGGCACATTCCCAACAGATATTTCATTCCATGCCAACGGCAATGCTAGGGCGCGCCATGCCAGGGCGCGCGCTGGCAACAAATAATATACACTTTGTGCCACAAGTTCAAAGTTGACCACACATACCAGCGCCACAACCAAAAAAATGCACACGCCCATCCCATTTGGCGTCCCCGATCAATCTGAAGCAAGCATCTCATTTTGCATCTTCTCAAACCATGGATGCTTCCTTGGAGATATGGTGTTCAAATCGACCTTCATAATCTCCATTTGCTTCGTCATCACCGCGAGCTTCACTTGCTTCTCTTCGATCTCAAGTTTCTTCTTTTGAATCTTGAGATATGCCTTCATTTGATCTTCCTTCTCTTGGCGTTTCTTGTCTTTTCTCGTCACCTTGCTCGTGACTAAATATTTCAAGGTTTTTACAAAGCAAGTGTTGCCGCCTCACGTTTGTCTTCGACTTTGAAGTTTTTTCCCTCTTGGCCTCTTCTCGCCCTCACCATGCTCAACCACGACCGACGGTCCTCCATTCTTCTTTTGGGCAGCATATTGCTCTCTAAACTTTGGCAACTTGCCAATGATGTTTCAACAATGGGTGAGGGTGAACGACTTGTTGCCATGTTGAACTTTGAATAATTGCAAAGCTTGGAAAGCCTACACAATGATCATATACAATTTAATGCAAGGGACGCGTGCTAAACGTTGCAGTGCGTCAATTTAATGCGTCAGGCACGCGCTAGACGCTGCAGTGCGTCAATTTAATGCGTTGGGCGCCCATCACGCGTTGTACCATGGCAACGGGAAATTAAAAGCCAGTATAGATGATTATATCATGTCAACGACGCCGAAGCCATTCACGGGATGATTCTGTCTGCACGAAAGCAAACGGACAAAATAAAAAAAACGAAGAAATGCGTTGGCGCGTCGGAGTTCGTGTAGTGGATGACAATGGGCCGATGGCAGTAAGAGCATGTACAATAGTGCCTAGTCAGCGAGTGAGGCATTTTGGCTCCCGGGCTCCATGGAGCCCGGTTTAAAAAAATAGAAATTCAAATTTTCCAATGTCAAAAAAATCTGAAAGCAATTATGCAAGTACGTAAGGATGTAATGTAAATGTGTGTAAAATTTCATGATTAAATACCTTGAATTGCGGCCTGTGTAAAAAAGACAAATTCATGGCCTGTGGGATGAATAGTATCATGTGTTAACAGCCCCCAGATTTGTTATTTTTGCACAACCCTCGTTTCAATGTATTTCGTCCTAATAATTTACACACTTGTGAGTTATACCTTCATTTATATCTGTATTTTTTTCAATTTTTTTTGAAACATAAAAATTATGAATTTTGATGAATTTTCGAGTTCAAATTTAAAGGGAGCCAGTGAGCCCGAGCTCCAAAAGGCATTTCCGCTAGTCAGCTGGCTATAAGGATTAAAATGGTATATTTGTGCTTAGTTGGAGGAGAGAGAAGAAAAGCGGGCTACTAATTAGTAGTCAGCTGCAACACGTGTACCTAGACATTTTATAGATAGACATGTGGACCATATATTGCTAAAGTAGTATTTCTTATAGCTTTACTATTATATTTATTGACTATAAAATTAGATATAGATCACATGGCATCTTCTTTTAACCAGCAGCTGGTTATACTATTAACCATGCTCGTGGCCCTTGCGCGCCCATGTGGTACATGGCAGGGGCTAGCTGAGCGATGCTCGGTTCATGGCTCTATATAAAGTTCAAAAAAAGTCGCAAACCTACAGCCTGCATCACACAAACCCGTCCGGGCAGTAGTACTCTACCATACCAGACGCGCACTCCCCGAAGGACAAGAACAGAAAGAATGTTGAGCCCTGGCATTTCCGTCAAGAAGCGCCACGGCGGCGCGGGCTTCGCGCTTGGGTGCGGCTGCAAGGACGCCAAGAGCGTGTCCGTCTCCGCGTCGGTCTCCGCGTCGCCGTCGCCGTCCGGCGCGGCCACATCGACCACAACCGATACGCGGCGCAGGGGCGGGAGGGCGAACCCGTCGGCGTCGATGACGACGGACACTCTGACCTCCGCCTCCTCCTCGTCCTTGCTATGGGAGGACGCCGCGGCGGAGTTCGACTGCCGCGACGAAGACGGCCACTTCAAGACGGCGAGGAGCTCGGCAGCCACGCAGAGCTTCTCCGGCCTGCTGCGCGAGCTGAACGAGCTGGAGCAGAGCGTCGTGTCGTGGGGCCGGAAGAGCCACCGCGACCGCGACGCCAAAGTCTCAACGCCGCCACGGGAGCACAGGAAGGTGGCCACGAAAAGCGGCGCCGACCTGAAGACGACGGGCAGCGCTAAAGATCACCGCGCCGGCGACGGCGTCCAAGTCCAACCGGGGATCTTCGACGCCTGCGTCGAAGTGGGGCTCGACGGCAGCGTGGCGGTGGTGAAGCAGTCCGAGGACCCGCTCGGCGACTTCCGGCAGTCGATGGTGCAGATGATCGTGGAGAACGGGATCATCGCCGGGGAGGAGCTGCGCCAGATGCTCCGCCGCTTCCTCACCCTCAACGCGCCGCACCACCACGACGTCATCCTCCGCGCCTTCGCCGAGATCTGGGACGCCGTGTTCCCCTTCCCAGCCCCCGCCGCCGCGCCGGCCCACAAGTACGCCCGCCGCGAGCAGCCTGCCGCCGGAAGGCCGCCCATGCCGCCGAGGACCCCTCCACGCCACCACCACTCGCCATCAGCATGGCGCGTGTAAACGCACCAAAATATTCTACGTACCTCGATTCAGTATACTACTACTACTGCTGTTGTATCATTTGAATTCCCGTTTAAGCTAGCGATCAAATCAAAGTAATTAGGGTTAGATTTGCCACTAGCTTATTATTGTATGTGAGCGAGTTGGTATTGTTGGAATTATTGAACTGACTTCCTTTATTATTTCTGATTTTCGGTTGCTCAAAAAAATCTGAGAAGTCCATTGGTCCATTCAGGCTATAGCCCGGGTTTCCCGGGACTAAAAACTGTTTCTAACCGAGACTAAAGGCCCATTTTCTACTGAACCTTTTCTACTAGTAGTGCTAAAGAAAGATGAAAAATTTAGTCTTATTTTCGGTTATGCAGGTGTGTTGGAGCAAAAATCATCTTTTAAACACACTGCTAAAGGCTTAAGAAGATAACACATACACACGCTCATCTGTCATGTTTGGCACATACGCATTCTGTTTTGTGATTATGCCGAACCAGGATAGAACTTATGCCCCATCTACATGTTGCCGCCCTTTTGTCACGCAAGAAAGAAGCCAAAACATTTTTCATTAATGGAAAGCGAAACCAAGTTGTTTTAGATTGTTCTCTTTCGTCTACTCATTATTGTTTTAGTTCCGCTTCCTCGAGTCTACTAGAGGCTGTTCATCTTTCATAGATAGAGGACACTCTGTCTCATATGCGTTTTCCTTCGGAGCTTTGTACCGCTACGTACTTTTCATTCCGTATCACTGTGTGCACCATAAGGTAAAACAACATGTCTTCAAAATCCCGCCTTACGTAATCCTACGGGAGAGGGAGTGGCGATACAATTTTTGGGGAGCACTCTCACATGATTGCTCGATCATTTTTCATTATTGTGATGACGCACAATGACTACTTTCGCCACCGTCGCCGATCTCCTCACCGACTCGTTTTTCGCCTAAGACCGTATGTGTTTTCTTTTGCATTCTATAGGAACAGTGTTTGGTCTACTAGTAATAGCAATCGATATAATGTGATGTTTATCCTTTATGTATCATGATTAGTTCATCACTTGCTATTTGATTGGGACGATTGTCATGTTTTAAGTAGGAGTACCATTTTGGGATTAAATCTAATACAAATAGGCTGGCCTATTCGACACGTATAACAGCCTTGTGTGTGTGTGTGTGTGTGTGTGTGTGTGTGTGTGTGTGTGTATGACTCCGCATGTTTTGTCACCGTTGGTTCATCTCACGTACAACTAGCTACACTCTACAAAGCCAGCGCGGATTCGCGCCTACGACAAGCTGGAGCACGTACGCGTGCCGGCGTACGTGTACCAAACTAGCTACCGGTGGATAGATCGGACGTGCGATGGATGTTTCCGTTAGGAGTTGGACCAGTGGGGGCAGGGGACGTACGCCATGGACGACAGCCAGTTGTGGTTGGATGGGAACGGGAGAGAGGGCAGTAGGGTCCGTCCCGCATGCCATGCATGCCCGTCCGCCCGTGCATTGCGGCCGGGGCAACCTGCACTGCATGGTCCATACGGCAGCTTGAATTGTCCGGTGCCCTTTAATTCTACTCCCGGATTATTTCCGACTTTGTGGAATTCCTGGCCATGCATGGCTGATGGCTCCTACTCCTAGCAATGCCAAAACAGGTACTGTATCAGCACTATGATTGCATGCACTCACTCACTGGCAAATGCCATTGCATGATCAGGGTAGGTCACTTATCTACTGTGGCATGGCATGCATCCCTTAGACAATCATCGCTGGGTTCTCGTCGACTACACGTACTTTGCTTCACTCGCTCGACTGCCGACTACAGGCATCATCATAATAGCACCGTACCGGGAGACGATAGGCGAAACGGGACGCACGTGATGGACGCGATGATGGGCTGGCTGATGCGCGTAGACGACGGGAGGAGACAAGTGCGAAAAGCGTATGGAATCTCTGCGCTGCACACATAGTACATGTGGATAGCATACCGGAGATCGAAGGAGAAGGCACGCACCTGATTTCTCTCTCTCTTCAGAGACACGCCACGTCCACGGGCGCGATGGTTTTTGTGCTGTTCCGTGTGGTGGAGGCGGAACGGAACAAATCTAGCCCGCGTACGGGCCGCCACAACGGACAACGGACAGCCCAGCCGCAGGTCGTCCCCTCCCTCCCGCTCGCGAGCGCTTGTCTCCACCCTAAACCCTCGCATCCTCCGTACGTCAGCACAGGTCACCCATGCCACTAATAATCATCTCTCGTCTACGAGAGATGCCTCTGCATGGAGTCTGACGGGCGGGGCCGGTGAACATGGACGCGGGTCTTTCGCGCGGGTCGTGAGTATGCTTCCAGTTCAGTTTAGTGTACTCTAGTAGTGGATTCAGAGTATGTGCTTAGCAGATAAGACGCGCGGCATGGACCGTCCATCTTGGCTGGATCCATCACGCAGTTCCCGTAAAACTACAGTGCAAGTTGATCACCTACATCGGCAAGATGAAGACGCATGCATGCAGCCAGCAGGTCACAAGCCATCGAGAACGTGCGCTGTTTTTCTCGTCTTTGTACTACTACGTCAGAGCGAACCGTGAACAACTGTAGTGAGAGTACTTACTCAGAGTATATTATTCGGTACCTTGATGAGTGATGACGTACTTACTGGCCTTCTCCGAAGGGTAGAGCTAGAGCACTCGCAGGATCAACAGCGGTGACGACACCAATACGCCACGTTGTCTTACTCGTGACTCGTAGCCTTGTCATTTGCGTACGGACGCTAGTGCTCAACGCTAGCGGTTCGTGACTCCGGTCCAGCGGAAGCAACCAGGGGAATCTGATGCTGACAGTATGAGTAATTAAACAAGAGCGACCTATGCGATTGGTTTCTTGACTGCAGCAGTGGATGATGTCATAATTTCATTTTCTAGGAGGTGATGGCCATAGTTCTAAATTGGCATTGTGGGAGGTAATCCAGATCAGTCTGATTGGGTTATAGACCAATGCTTCACGCAGCGGCTGAAGGAGATCAAACAGCGGTAACTGCATTGCCCGTTGCCTTTGCCGTTCGCAGCTGTGGATTGACCGACCGTGGCCAGCGAGTCCCGAACTACCGATCGCACACCTGCACACTCAACTGGAGTGTTTTGATCTGGCAGGCATGGACAGCAGCTTCAGAAATGCTATAGGATTCCGTTATCTTTTTTTTTATTGTAGAAAGCACATATGTGTATTTAACTTTTCGGGGAGCACAGGTGTGCTTCACCGTGAAGTATAATTGTCCTATGGTCAAGCAATTGGTTGATATTTTTGGTTGTTCGCTAGGATCAATGCTTTTTTACTTATTTGGGTCTGCCACATGGAACTAGTACATCCGCTCCAGAGACGTCGGCCTAGCAACTCTCAACAGCTTTCGGTGATCTTCCATGGCGCTTTTTTATACGTATTTAAACTAACCTACTAATTTAGTATATTCAGTGCCAGTTTTTGTCTGTTGATGTCTCTGCATTGCAAGTATTTATCAGTGTGCCAGAAATTTTTCAATATATATATATATATATATATATATATATATACTCCGAAGGCCCGAAGGAGAGCCGGAGGGGGGCACCCCCTCCCAGGCGACCTCGTGGCACGACCAGGGGTGGGGTCGCGCCCACTGGTCGCTTGGAAGGAGGGCACCTCCCCTGGTGCCCCCCTTCGGCCTATATTTAACCCTGGGGACAGAAACCCCAAATAAAGAACCAGCATCGTGAAATTCTCCACGGTTTCGCCGCTGCCACGATCTCGAGATCGGGATCGCCAGAAAACCTCGTCCCGCCACCCTGCCGGAGGAAGGATTGATCTCCGAGAGCTTCTCCACCACAATGAGCGCTTCACGGATGTGTCGTGAGTAGTCCCCCTTGGACCATCGGTCTATGACTTGTAGCTATGTGATGTCTTCTCTCCAATCTTGTGCTTCAATTCTTAGCCCTTGTGAGCTGCCCTACATGATCAAGGCACTTATGTAATATTTCTGCTGCTGTTATGTTGTGTTTGCTGAGATCCAATGGATTATCAGATTATGTTCATTTCGTGATGAGTTATATATTTGGTTATTCTTTTATATTTTGTTCTTCAGTAATTCTTGCATGTTCTTCGTTGCTTTTTTTTGCTTTGGCCAAATAGTAGATAGTAACTCCAAGTGGGAGCGTTATGCTTGATTGTGGGTTCATGCACCCCAATGTCTACTTTGAGTGACAGAAACATGAGACTAGGGGATGTGTTGTTGCCACCAGGGAGAAAACAACGGTGCTTGTAACCATTGCAAGGATTTTTGACCTTACGCAAAGTTTGTTAATGCAGTTGTCTGTTGCTTTGGGTTTACACTTTGGGTGGGGCTCGCAACTTAATACCAGCGAGATGTTCTGGATAGATATCTCAAGGTGAATGATTAGTGAGTAGATGCAGTTGGATTACGGTCTACTTGTCTTGGCGTACTGCCCATACTTTTGAGCCTCTAACTTTCTTGTGGCATAATTAGCATTGCGGTGTGTTTATAATTCTATCAATTGCCCAACTGTAATTTGTTCACCCGGCATAGCTGTTTTATCGTCTTTCGGGAGAGAGACGTAACTAGTGAACATCATGGGACCCCGGTCCATATTTCCACCATTGTTTACACCTCCGCTATTTACTGCTTTTATTTCCTTTCCGTTGCAATCACCATCGCTATTTCCACCGTGTGTTTGATCCTTTCTAAACAAAAAGACAAGAGAGATTGACAACCTCTCTGAACTCGTTGGGAGAAAAGTTACTTGTGTCGTGTGCAGGTGCAGGTCAAGTAAGCAACCCTTGGTTGTAAACGGCGCCATTGTTTTCTTGCCACCTACTTGAAGAACTTGGAATCCAACTGGTCGACTAAAACCTTGGTATCTTTGCCAAGGGAAACTTGCTACTGACTACATCTCAACCTTCACTTTGGGTAACCAACGAGGGGCGAGAAGTTATTTCCTGTCATCAAAGCAGTTTTTTGCGCCGTTGCCGGGGAGTCCAATCTTCAAGATAGGGGAGTTGCACACTATGTTTTACCTTTGCTTTTTAGTCTTTTTAGTTTACTTTTTAGTTTTTGCTTTTGAGTCTTATATGCAAAACAAAAAAAAAGTTGCTACCTTTTGTCTTTGTCTCTCCTTGCCTAGTGATGATATCTTTACCATGGGTGCAGAACCACCCAAATATAGTAGGATGGACACTTTTCACTTGTATCGTCTTCGATCTATATGTGCTCGCGCTAAAAATCCAACCGACTTGGTTGAGGGAAAATCATTGGATGAGCATGCTCATTATACGCGGCATCACCTATTTAAGAAAGGGAAACACTTATGGGATCAAATACGGATTTCTTATTGCTATGATGAATCTATGTGCTATATTTATGATTTCACTTGATGTTCTAAAATAGATCGTAAACACATTCGTTTCCAATGTGAGTTTAATGAAAATAAGATCATATCTTCTTATGTTAAAGGTGTTTATGATTACTTTGATGTTGAAAAGATTGAAGAGTTTGTTGCTTTTAAGGGTGCTTATGAGATTTCTTCTTTGATTGAAAAGTATTATGATACAATTCACAAGTCTGGAAACTTTGCAGTTCTTGCTTATTGCTTTGAGAATTATGTTTGCAATGATTAATTATATTGAGGATTTTAAAAACAAAATGTTTGCTGCCCAAGAAGAGGCTAATGATTGTTATGATGAGGAATCCTATGATTCCGAGGACTCACTTGAAACATCCCTTTGTGAAGAATTTGATACTTGTTGTGTTTTTGGCCAAGATGCCACTATGGATGATGATTACAAAGATGAACTTGCTATAGTTCCTTATGTTAAGAATGAAATCGTTGCTATTGCACCCACACTTGATTGTCTTATTATCTTTTTGATTTCTCCAAATCATATTCCAGAGAATTGTGCTTTTATTGAGGCACAATGTGATGGGATGCATGTATCTTATGTTCACAATGATTGTATTGAAAGTAATACACTTGTGCTTGTAGGTCATGAACAACATGCATTATGTGATAGTTATATTCTTTATGTTGACCGTGATGCTACTAAAAATTATTTTTGAGAGAGGAAAGTTTGGTTGTAGAAACTTTCATGTTACAAAAACACCTCTCTTTTTGATAAAAGTTTTCAAGTTGTTCTTGCTCCACCTTCCTATGCCTGTCGCTTTGTGCTTTCAAGATTTATTTCTTTACAAAGTTCCCATGCATAGGAAGCGGGTTAGACTTAAATGTGTTCATATTTGCTTCTTGATGCTTTCTTTTGCTTCAAATTCGTATTCTTATGAGGGCATCTTTTATAATTTTCATGCCTAGCTTAAAGGCATAAAAGAAAGCGCTTATTGGGAGGCAACCCAAAATGTTTTTACTTTCAATTTTACTGGTCTTGATGCTTGTTACTACTATAGCAACATCATTGTATCTTTATTTTCAAGCTTTGTGCCAAGTTTCGGCCTCCGGTTGCAAGAAAGTTCAAAAGCTATGACATGCTATCCAGAAAAAGATTATGTCTGGTTGACAGAAAAATTCACCAGATCATCTTTTTGATCTGATTTTTTTTGACAATATGCTCTATACAATTGAATTTCTAGCGTATGTTTGAGTTTTTTTATTTTAGTTGCAGAAGTACCCCGAAAAATATATTTACTAGCTGCTGGTCTGTTTTTCACAGATTCTGCCACGTTTTGCAAATCTTAAGCTTGCTTTTGCTTTGCAATTTTTTTTTGGAAATCTTGAGAAACAGTAGCTCTTCATGAAAATCTTTATTGTTAGTGGAGAAACAATTATTTATTTATGGGTACTAGCCACTCTAATCAGCTTATAATGAGTTTCGTATGAAGGGAGTTTTCAAGTATGCGAAGGAAGATGATAAAAGAAGATCCGGGAGTGTCAAAAGAGCTTGGGGATGCCCCCATGAACCCCCAAGAAATATCCAAGGAGACTCAATCGTCTAAGCTTGGGGATGCCCCCGTGCATCCCTTCTCCATCAACAACCATCAGTTCGTCCTTCTCCATGCTATATTTTTATCGCTTCATATGTCATGTGCTATGCTTGGAGCGTCTCGCTCTTTACTTTTTAGTTTGTTTTAGTTTTTCTTGTTGTTCATAACAAGTTGGACCCTAGCCTTCATTGTATGGGAGAGAAACACGCTCTGCTCCACCTTAGAACACAACATGGGTTTTCATGTTTATCTTTGATTGTGTGTTCTTTATCTTTTCGTAGCTGCTGTCATGCTTAGCTCTTGTTTTCATGCTTATCTTATTTTTAAGAGCTTTTATTTAGGTTGTTGCCTTTGGAACTCTCTTGAGTTTTCATGCTTCTCTTGTTTAGAGAGTTGGTATGTTGCACTGAGTTGTGTGTCTTGCATGAGTAGGTAATTAAGGTTGCTATTATAAATGTAGTAGTAACTTGCAATAGTTTTGAGGTATTGATTTGGGTAATGTTTGAACTTTTGGTGCTAAGAGCTTGAGCCTATTAGTGATAGGTGTCTTATTTTGGGCAATTCGTGCTTATTTTCGAAAACTAAAAAAATTAGTTGAGAACTCTAGCTACTAGATGGATTGCTAACCTCTAGAGGGGTTGGAATATATAGAGTACCCTCACGTACCATGGGTCGAGGGTGTGCAAGGATAACCAAACCCCCATACACTCGTCCTCGGGGTACTTGTCTCTTTGTGAACCTCCTGATTAGATAGAGAGTTACCGATAATAAGTGCATGAGCTCTTCCGACTAATGCGAGTATTCAATTGTTGGCACTTCCACCTTCCATATTTTTCTAGCCTCTTCGATACCGTGCATTGCCCTTTCTCATCTTGAGAGTTGGTGCAAACTTCACCGGTGCATCCAAACCCTTGGCATGATACGCTTTGTCATCATAAACCCTTTATATCTTCCTCAAAACAGCCACAGTCCTACCTACAAATGCATTTCCATAGCCTTTCCGAGATACATTGCCATGCAACATCCATCATATCATGACTTGATCTTCATGTCATACATGATTTTGCTTGATCGTAGAGCCGCATGCTAGTTGAGCCTTGCCCTTATCATTGCTACATGATGCATTAGTATCATTGCATATCCTGCTACACTGGCAGAGGCATACATTTGCATACATCATGATAGTTTTTCAGTTTTCTTTATATTGAGTACTTCTTGTCAAGTGTGAGATTTTCTATATTCTAGTAAAATATAGAGTGTTGCCCTTAATTGAGGAAAAGATCCCAAAGAGGACAAATGAGAGATAAATAGAAAGAGCCAATGAGGCCACAAAAATACAAAAAATAGAAAAAATAAAAAGAGAGAAGGAGCCAACACTACTATTCATTTTGAAAGATCCACACTCGTACTCCATAGTTATATTTGTACTGCATAGAGATTTTCATATCATTCATTCATTCATAAATATGTGGGGATACTTACACTATAGAACTTGACTTGCATATTCCAAGGATGAGTCTCCTCAAATGAGATCTAGGTCTTCTTGAGCAAGCAAGTTGGATGCACCCCCACTAGTTCCATTAGAGAGCTTACCTTAGCTCATATGTGCATCTGTTGCATGGCAATCCCTACTCCTCACATCATATCTATCATTTGGCTTTCTCCCTCCTATGATTGTCCTCATTGATGTGAGCCTTTCACACTTTTTTGTCTTCCTTACCCATCATTATTCTCTTTGCAAACCTAAGTGCCAACATATCTTGCTCACTCTCATCCATTGCATGAGTGTTCAAAGTCGGAAGGGAGAGGATCAGTTTGACTTGTGCATGACTAGTGGTCTAGGGACCAGTCAAAATAATATTCCAAAGGAGACCAAGTGTGAAGTTTTAGTAGATTGAGTTCTCAATTAAACTATATAGTATTTTTATGCTCTAAACCCATCTTCCACTTCTTGCACGCAAACACTATTTTGAGACATTCGAGTCACGGACAGCGAGAGCTCTCGCACCTTTATGTTCTTACTTTGCTAGTTTCAATACTAGATATAGACTCTTGCTTGTTATTGTCTTGACTTGAATTGCATATCTGATGGGGATCAACCCCGACAAATCCCATGGTCAGGGACCCTGGGTTAGTCATGAGAGGCACAGGTTGGACGAGAGCTCGTCGGCAAACAGGGAGGCACGCTCCTGCTCGATATTATTGATGGGAGAGATGCGATTACAGGGGATGCCAAGGCTGGAGCGCTCAAGGCTAGGGTTACAGGTGATATTGGTTGGCGGACAAGCGACACATGGGACACGATTTACCCAGCTTCAGGCCCCCAGAGGGAGAACCCTACATGCTGCTTGTCTGATCTTGTATCGATGATGGTGTACAGAGGTGCCGTGAGGGCTTTGGTGGAGAGAGATCTGTCTAGTCCTATGCGTGGGGGTTTAGGTGATTGAGAGGATGTCTAGAGAGGTGCCCCTGCCTCGCTTTATATAGATAGCCAGGTAGGGTTTACATGAGTCCTAGTCGACTACGAATAGGAGTCCTTGTCTTGCGCCTCAAGTCTTCGGCTTCACGTCGGTTTGCGAGTCTCCTAGTGGGCCGCCAGTCTTGACACGCACCAGGTATCCTCACCTAGAGGATTCATGGGGTCACCCCCTCGTCAGTAGCCCCCGAGTGCCTGGGGGACTCGAATCTGCAGTAGCCGCCGTAGTGCGTGTCGGTCATTTGCTGATGAACGGTCGAAGATGTCGTGAGTATGCTCCCGATGGGATTATTTGGATGAAGCATCGAAATTGCAGTCCGGTTCGTCTTCTTGTTTCATCGTCGGGTGGACAGAAGTTTCCCAGTCGAGCGGTCGTTGAGTGGTCGTCGGGTGCGCGTCAGCGCTCCCGATGGGAGTAGCCCCCGAGGCTATGTGCGACTCGTAGAGTCGCGCGTAGGCTCAAGTTGTTTTTAAGCTAACCCCGTCGTTCTTGTTAGCTGCGCGAGTAGTGCTCGTCGGGTGCGCGTCAGCGCTCCCGATGGGAGTAGCCCCCGAGGCTATGTTCGACTGCTTGCAGTCGAGCATAGACTCAAGACTTCTTCGTCGTCGAGTAATGGTTATCCGAGGAAGTGCTCGACTCGGGTCTTGCGTCGTAGGCGTGAGTTGTTGTAGGGATCAGTCGTGGACGAGGAGGTTGACGTCGCCGCGTCATGAGGGCGCCAAGCCCCCGAGCATCTGCTGAGATGGAGAAAAAGGTGTAACTGTATTAAGATGTACTTGCGCGATATACAAAAGAATTGTAAGGTGCATGATTTTCAGACGTTGCACTTTTGTCGAGTGGATAATGTAGTAGCATATAAAGTTTATGCATGTCTTTTCATGAGTAGGCCCTCCAGCAGCATACTCTTGCCGGGTAACAGGGACGCTATGCCAGACTTGTTGAACCCGGAGACAAGAGCGGCCTTTTGGTACCCAGCCTCACTATAAACGCGAATAAACACATATAAAGTTGAGCATGATCCAAAGAATTATTTTGTAGCCTTCAGATGTTTGTGCGTGACTGCGTAGCCGTCTTTGGCGACTGATCGAGAATGTATAAAGGTTTTGGAGTCATAGCATATAAGAGTGTAAGGAAAAATTAGCTATAGGATCGACGCGACGGAGGATGTCGAAGATGAGCAGTCGAGTAGTCGAAGATGAGCAGTCGACGTGGCGAAACGGAGTCGGTGTGATGGCGACTGTGACGTTCAGCCCCTGAGTCTGCGAGCCCCCGAGTTTTGAGGTGGCGGAGATGCGTGGTGAAGTCGTCGTAATGAATTTATCCGGCGAGTGATGAGAGGACTTGACGCGGTGATTCCTGCGCGATGGAGCTCGGTACGGGAGAGCACATACAAAGGAGCTCGGCGCAGGGTGATTCATGTGCTTGGAGTCGACGGTGCGGCGAGTGATCGAGAAGGACTCGATGCGCCGAGCGGCTTCAATTGCTCGTCATGTGATGTCGTTGTAGCGGCGTGAGTCGATGTAGAAATCTTGGCGAGTAATCCATGGCATGTCGAGTTGGAGTAGAAGACTTGTGGGTCAAGATAGAATCTGAATTCGTGATTGGAAATTCGCGATCTCGCGCAGATCCAAAAATGCGTTGCAGTGCGAGAGCCGCTGACGGAGATCTAACCGTTGGAATTTTCTGAATATTTTTGTGCTGATGGGGGATTGAATCCTGCATGCTTTCACCGGAGGGATATTCAAGTTGATGTCCGAGATAATGTCAGGAAGTTATTTGCTGGAGCCGTGCGGAGTTCCGTCAGATTCCGAGAGTGCTTCAATGTGCGGGTTGCCGACGGAGATCCAGCCGTTGGAATTTGCTGAAATTTTCACAGTTTTTCGAAAATTGGATTTCGCATCTGTGGACCGAAGGGATCGTCGAGATGAGCTTCGAGTCGCTGTCGAGAGTGCCCGCAACACATACGTTTTTTTGTCCTGTAGGCTGCGCGTGAGCGCTTTTGTTGATGTCGATCTTCGAGTGGCGCGCTCGAAAATTTTCTTGCTTTCTCCATGAGCTTGATGTAGATCCTGATGTAGTTGTTGAAGAAGTCGAGTGTTGATGGAGTCGTCGACTTTCTGATTGCTGATGAAGGGGCCGCCGAGATCGCGTTCCCAACCTGTGCGGTTCCCACAGACGGCGCCAATTGACGGGGATCAACCCCGGCAAATCCCATGGTCAGGGACCCTGGGTTAGTCATGAGAGGCACAGGTTGGATGATAGCTCGTCGGCAAACAATAAGGCACGCTCCTGCTCGATATTATTGATGGGAGAGATGCGATTACAGGGGATGCCAAGGCTGGAGCGCTCAAGGCTAGGGTTACATGTGATATTGGTTGGCGGACAAGCGACACATGGGACACGATTTACCCAGCTTCAGGCCCCCAGAGGGAGAACCCTACATGCTGCTTGTCTGATCTTGTATCGATGATGGTTTACAGAGGTGCCGTGAGGGCTTTCGTGGAGAGAGATCTGTCTAGTCCTATGTGTGGGGGTTTAGGTGATTGAGAGGATGTCTAGAGAGGTGCCCCTGCCTCGCTTTATATAGATAGCCAGGTAGGGTTTACATGAGTCCTAGTCGAACACGAATAGGAGTCCTTGTCTTGCGCCTCAAGTTTTCGGCTTCACGTCGGTTTGCGAGTCTCCTAGTGGGCCGCCAGTCTTGACACGCACCAGGTATCCTCACGTAGAGGAGTCGTGGGGTCACCCCCTCGTCAATATCTTACTTAATTTACTTTGAAGTTCTTATATGTGTGTTAGCATGTCACCACAGAAATTATTTGTGTTACCATTTACCTACTCGAGGACGAGCAGAAATTAAGCTTGAAGATGTTGATATGTCCAAACGTATCTATAATTTTTGCTTGTGTCATTCTTATTTGTAGGCCTGGGCATTCGGTTTAAACCGAAATTTTGGTTAACAAATTTTGGTATTTCTAAAATTTCGGTTAGTGCAATTGATAACCAAAAATAACATATTATTTTTGGAAACCGAATGTTTGGCTAACCGAAACTTCGGTTCGGTATTCAGTTTACACCGAACATGCTGAAAGGCTCGCTCGGCCGCATGTGTCCAGTCGTCCAGCGTCCTTTGCAGCCCAATATCTTATATAGTCGAACTCTCCTTCCCACTCTTTGTAGCTAGGCGAGGTGGGACAAAACCAACGAACAGAACTTTGTCATGTTGTTGATCATGAGCACGTACGTGTAGGAAGACTAAAGTGGTCAGTCCATGAAAGTTTGGGCCTTTCATGCGGGTAAGCTGGCCCACGGGAGTGACGTCCCTGACAAAAACTCACAATCGCGTTGCCTACGAAAATAGATGGAGCGCTGGCTGCTAATATACTAGGGGAGGGAAAGGAATACTTTGCTTTTAGGACGTGGGAGCGGGAGAAAAAGCTTTGTTGGGTTGTTTGTTCATATGTCATGAGACTCCTGATGTATGTTCGGTTTATCTGTTCGGTTAGCCATGATACACCGAACCGATTTAATCAGGTTCGGTTAGCATATGTAAAAACCAAAATTTCCTGTACAAACATCAAAAACTGAAAATTCGGTTTTTTCGGTTTCAGCAATGGTTCAGTTTTCGGTTTGTCGGTTTTTATGCCCAGGCCAACTTATTTGGGTGGAATTGTTATGTGTTTTGCTACACGTTCATTCCTTTTTACACATATTTGGACTAACCTACTAACTCAGTGCACCTAGTGCCAGTTTATGTCTGCTGATGTTTGTGAATTGCAGGTATTTACTAATATTTCCAGTGCCAGAAAAAGATATAAAAAGCAGCGTCCCAGAAGACTCCGAAGGCCCGAAGGAGATCCGTAGGGGGGTCACCCCCCCTCCCAGGCGGCATACTGGCGCGGCCAGGGGTGGGGTCACATCCACTGATCGCCTGGGAGTAAGGGCACCAGGGAGGTGCCCCCCTTCAGCCTATATTTAACCCTCAGGACAGAAACCCCAAAAAAGAACCCGCGTCACGAAATTCTCCTCTGTTCCGCCGCAGCCGCGATCCTGAGATCGGGATTGCCAGAAGACCTCGTCCCGGGCACCCTGCCGGAGGGAGGATTGATCTCTGGGATCTTCTCCACCACCATGAGCGCTTCCCGGATGTGCCGTGAGTAGTCCCCCTTGGACCATCGGTCCATGAACAGTAGCTATGCGATGTCTTCTCTCCAATCTTAGCCCTTGTGAGCTGCCCTACATGATCAAGGCACTTATGTAATCTTTATGTTATTGCTGATACGTGAGAGATGATAATTGCTTTTCGTCCTTCGTTGGTTACCCCAAGTGGAAGGTGAGATGCAGCGTAGCGGCAAGTTTTCCTTGGTGAAGATACCAAGGTTGAGATCGACCGGTAGGACTCCGATAGTGATAAGTAGGTGGTGAAGCGAACAATGGCGTCGTTCACAACTCAAGGTTGCTTACTTCACCTGGACCTGCACACAGACACAAATAACTTTGCTCCCAACGAAGTTCAGAGAGGTTGTCAATCTCCCCGGTCTTGTTGTTGACAAAGGATCAAACACAAGGGATAATGATAATGGTAGCAACTGAAAAAGTAAAAGCAGAAAAGTAAATGAGCGGGTAAACAGTGATGAGAATATGGACCGGGGTCCCGTGATGTTCACTAGTGATGTCTCTCTCCCAAAAGACGATAAAACTGCTATGCGAGGTAAACAAATTACAGATGGGCAATTGACAGGATTATAAACGCACCGCAATGCTAACTATGCTACAAAAGAAAGGAAGAGGCTCAAAAGAATGGGCGGTACGCCAAAATAAGTAGACCGAAATCCAACTGCATCTACTACTAATCATCCACCTTGAGATATCTATCTAGAACATCTCGCTGGTATTAAGTTGCGAGCCCCACCCAAAGTGTAAACCTAAAGCAACAGACAACCGCATTAAAAAGAACTTTGCGTAAAGTAAACAATCCTTGCATCCGCGGTTACAAGCACCGTTGTTTTCCCCCTTGTGGCAACAACACATCCCCTAGACTAATTTTTCTGTCACTCAAGCGTGTCATAAGGGGGCATGAACCCACAATCGAGCATAACGTTCCCTCTTGGAGTTACTACCTACTACTTGGCCAAAGCAATAAACAGCAATGGAGAACATGCAAGAATTACTTAGGAACAAAAATACAAAAGAGAAGAACCAAATATATTACTCTATCACAATCTAAACATAATCTCATAATCCATCAGATCCCATCAAACTCAGCATAGCAACAGCAGAAAGATTACATATGTGTCTCGATCATGTAGGGCAGCTCACGAGGTCTAAACCATGAAGAACAAAGATGGGAGGATAACATCACATAGTTACTGATCACGGACCCATGGTCCAAAGGAAACTACTCACGGCACATCCGGGAAGCGTCCATGGTGGAGGGGAAGCTCCCGAAGGTCGATCCTCCCTCCGACAGGGTGCCGGGAAGAGGTCTGCTGGTGCTTCCGATCTTGGAAGAGCGGCGGTGGCGGAACAGAGGCGAGATCACGAAAAAGGGTTCTGTCTTCAGAAGTTTCACGTCACGGGAGATATATAGGCGAAGGAGGGAGCCAGGGGGCCCACCAGGGGTCCAGGCGCCCCCCTGGCGCGACCAAGCCCTAGGCCGCGCCAGCTAGGCCCCTGAGGCCCTGGTGGGTCCCACCTGGTCCCCCTTCGGGACTGCGGAAGGTTCCTTCACGCTGATTTTTATCTGATTTTCCCCGACTTTTTATGCACTTTTTATATGGGGGAAAACGGAAATAGAAAAACAACAGAAAAAAGAAACTGGCACTGGGGTGCACTGAGTTAATAGGTTAGTCCAAATATGATAAAAAGTGTATGAAAGTGTATCTAGATCATAGCAATATCACACAAAACATGCATGGAGCAAGCAGAAATTATCGATACGTTTGGGACGTATCAGTTGCTATGTTGTGTTTGCTAGGATCCGATGGATTATGAGATCATGTTCAGATCGTGATGAGTTATATATTTGGTTCTCCTTTTATATTTTGTTCTTGAGTAATTCTTACATGTTCTCCGTTGATTTTATTGCTTTGTCCAAGTAGTAGATAGTAAATCTAAGAGGGAGCGCTATGCTTGATTGTGGGTTCATGCACCCTGATTTCTACCTTGAGTGACAAAAACATGAGACTAGGGGATGTGATGTTGCCACCAGGGAGAAAACAATAGTGCTTGTAACCGCGGTTGCAAGGATTGTTTACCTTACGCAAAGTTTGTTAATGCAGTTGTCTGTTGCTTTGGGTTTACACTTTGGGTGGGGCTCGCAACTTAATACCAGCGAGATGTTTTGGATAGATATCTCAAGGTGGATTATTAGTGAGTAGATGCTGATGAATAAACGGTCTACTTGTCTTGGCGTACTGCCCATACTTTTGAGCCTCTAACTTTCTTGTGGCATAATTAGCATTGCGGTATGTTTATAATTCTGTCAATTGCCCAAATGTAATTTGTTCACCCGACATAGTTGTTTTATCGTCTTTTGGGAGAGATACATCACTATTGAACATCATGGGACCCCGGTCCATATTTCCACCATTGTTTACACCTCTGCTAGTTACTGCTTTTATTTCCTTTCCGTTGCAATCACCATCGCTATTTCCACCGTGTGTTTGATCCTTTCTAAACAACAAGACCAGAGATTGACAACCTCTCTGAACTCGTTGGGAGCAAAGTTACTTGTGTCGTGTGCAGGTCCAGGTCAAGTAAGCAACCCTTGGTTGTAAACGACGCCATTTTTTTCTTGCCACCTACTTGAAGAACTTGGACTCCAACTGGTCGACTTAAACCTTGGTATCTTTGCCAAGGGAAACTTGCTACTGACTACATCTCAACCTTCACTTTGGGTAACCAACGAGGGGCGAGAAGTTATTTCCCGTCATCAGATACATCATGAATTTTTGCTCTAGAAGGATCAATAAATTTTATTATTTTCACTCTATTGTTGCTTCTGGTGGGATTCTTAGTGCATGGAATGGAAAATCTTTTGATGGGGAGACCCTATTAAAAATGATTACTCTATCTCTATCAGATTTACTTGCAAGAAGACTGGAGACAGATGGATTTTAACCAATATATATGGTGCGTGTCAAGATAATGCAAGACGGGAATTTATTGAATGGTTTGAGAACATTGATATGCGCAAAGATACTAAATGGATGATTATGGGAGATATTAACTACATCAGATACCCAAGTGATAGAAACAATCCAGGTGGAAATACTACACATATGCTCAAATTCAATGAAGCCATCAATTCTCTGGGATTAGTTGAGATCCCACTGAAAGGTAGACAATTGACTTGGAGTAACATGAAAAATGCTCCCCTACTGCAAAAACTGGATTGGATTTTCACCTCTGAATCATGTACCATTCAATATCCTAGTAGTTTGGCATCTGCACTTGCTAAGCCTATATCTGATGATGCTCCTTGTCACATGCATTCCTAAACCAACAATTTTCAGATTTGAAAATTATTGATTGAACATTGAAGGATTTTATGATGTAGTTAAAGATAATTGGAACAAGGATATTAGATAAAAAAATAGTGCTCACAAACTCACTGCAAAATTCAAGAGACTGAGACAAGGATTAAAAATATGGGCCAAAGAAATATCTGGATTCAAATATTCCATCCTGGCCACTAAAGAAATGATTCTCTTATTTGATACTATAGAGTAATTCATACACCTCTCCACACCAGAATGGAATGGCAGAAACTTATTAAAAATCCACTTACTGAAGTTATTGGAAATTCAGATGATATACTGGAAACAAAGAGCCACAATCAGATGAGTTAAGTTTGGGGAGACTAATTCAATGTTTTTTCAAGCAAAGGCAACTTTTAAATGATGACACAATCATATATCATGTCTTCAGGATGATAAGGATATGGTGCACACTAAACATAAGGAGAAGGCTAATTTACTATGGCAGGCATTCAAAGATAGACTATGTGTTTCAGTTCCTACCTTGGATACTCTATGCATTGCTGATCTCATTGAAAGGAATTATGGCTTAAATATTCTGGAAGCACCTTTTACTGAAGAGGAAATTGATCAGACTGTCAAAGAATTGCCTAATGATAAATTCCTGGGCCAAATGGTTTCAAGACTAACTTTATTAAAAAATGCTAGCACATCATTGCTCTAGATTTTTATGAACTCATTGATGATTTATACCATGGAAAAGTCAGCCTACAGGGATTAATGCATCATAGCTTTCATACCTAAAAAAGGATGTGCCACTATATGCTGCAGATTTCAGACCCATTTCTCTATTGAACTGCTCCATCAAGATTATCAGAAAGTTGTTGGCCAATAGACTACAGGAAATCATTTTGCAATTGGTACATGAAAATCAATATGGATTTCTTAATAACAGATCCATTCAAGATTGCATTGCATTGAAAGGATTGGAATGTCGACTAGAGGGGGGGTGAATAGGCGACTAACAATTTTTAAGATATTCTTAACAAATTAGGCTCAACAAAGAATATAGGTTGTCTATATGTGCAACTACGTGAGAAACCTATATGCCAACAACTACAACACTAAAAGAGCAAGCAAGAAATAAGCAATGAAAATAACTTACAAAAAGTAAAGGTAAAGGGGAACACGGGAGACAAGGATATGTTGCCGAAGTCCCTTCTCTTTCGAGAAGTACGTCTCCGTTTGGAGAGGGTGAGGAGCACAATGCTCATACGAAGCCAACGAGGGCCACCCTATTTCTCCTCACGCTCTTACCAATGCAAGATGTCGTGATCCACTACGAGGCGTCCTTGAAGGTGGCAACCAAACCTTACAAACAAGGTTGGGGCAATCTCCACAACTTAATTGGAGGCTCCCAACAAAACCAAGAAGCTTCACCACAATGGAGTATGGCTTCGAGGTGACCTCTTCCGTCTAGGGCACCAACGCGCCCAAGAGTAACAAGATCCACAAGTGATTAATGGGGGGAATCAAATATCCTTTGGTGGAAGTGTAGATCGGGGCCTCCTCTTCCAAACCCTAGAGAATCAACAAGTTTTGATGGCTAGGGAGGGAGATCGGGAAGGAATGGAGCTTGGGCGTCAATGGAGGAGAGAGCAATAAATGAGGTAAGTCTCAATGGGGAAGAAGATCCCCTTTTATAGGTGGGCATAAATGCAGTCGTTGTCAGCCCACCAACCACGGTAGGTACTACCGCGGTGCGGTACTACCGTACCGGACGCGTTACTACCGTGCCAACGGTACTGCCGAGGGTCACTACCGTGCCCACTACCGTGGAGTCCATAGGCATTCCGGTAGTGGGTGCGATACTAGCCACGGTACTACCGGGGCGCGGTACTATCGTACCGGGCACGATACTACCTCCCCACGGTACTACCGAGGGCCAGTGCCGTTCCCACTACCGCGGAGTTCAGTGGTGTTCCGGTAGTGGATGCGGTACTGGTCCATGGTACTACCATGGAGCGGTACTACCGCACTAGGAGCGGTACTACCGAGCCCCTGCGCCATTCCCACTACCGCAGAGTCCAGTGGGATTCCGGTAGTGGGTGTGGTACTGGATCCCGGTACTACCTCTCCTAGAGCGGGACTACCGCCCTGGCAGAGCCAGGGATCCAATGCCACCAAGTCCAACTCCTCCACGACGCACGGGAAATATGTGGGTGCAAAGAGTGAGAGTGTGTGATGATTCCACCCACCATTCCAAAGCGGATCCCCTCTTAATAGTATGGTTTTCCTACGACTCAATTTACCAAAAAGGAAATCGAAAGGAAAACTCCGTCTTCATGCTCCATACACCGAGGGGATAATAACCATCTTGTGCCATGAATATAATTATCTGAAATGCTTATTGACACACGGTTAATCCGCAAATTTATTTTCATCAATCACCAAAACCAATCAAGGGTAAATATGCCCTATCAATCTCCCCCTTTTTGGTGTATTGATGACAACACAAGGTTTGCACAATATAAAAATAGGGAATTTAAAACATGCCATTTATTTACAAAATATAAACAGGCTCTCCCTAGATGTGTGCATCAATTTAGATATGTCTTTGGAATGCAAGACACACACATAAGGAATAGACCCCCTCTATATTTTATAGACTAGGCCATACTTAGCTAGTAACAACAAATATGTGAGCATAAAGATAATAAGTCATAACATAGCATCACATAACCTGACAATTAGAGTACGAACATAGGATAGCATATGTCTCACACCATATATCACGGAAGTCTCACAAGACGAGCTAAAACACAAACCAAAAGAAAATAAACGGAGTTCACAAGCGAAGCAAATGAGAACAAGTAAAACACGCTTGTGACTCGCCGACCCTGAAAGATGCAAATCAGAGTCCTAAACTCTCCCCCTTTGGCATCGAGACGCCAAAAAGGCAGAGATCAACCTAGCGTCCTATGGTGATGGAATACTCGTCATCCTCGTCATAGTCCCTGTCGTCAGACTCGTCAGACGCCTCTGTGTTGTCAGTAGCAGGCTGCTGAGAGGTGGAAGAGGGGCCCGGCACATCATTGGAGAGATCCCAGTCACTGAACTTGGAGATCCACTTGTCATCGGGAGTGATGCTCTTCTCGGACCCGACCTCCACTGTCATACCCTGCTTCCTGTAGAAGTACTTCTGAAGCCTGCGGTTCTCCTTCTCCCTCCTATGAGCCTCGTACATCCGGTGCTGAATGTCAGTCTGGAGGCAAAAGAGCTTCCTCACCTTCCTGGTAATCTTGGCAGCCCAGCCAGGCTGCTCAGGACCCTGTGCAGAAGAGGAACCACCAACGCCAAAACTCGCACCAGAGCGAGTGCGGGGAACACTGCCGCCACCTGCCGTCGGCTCCTCTTGAATCTCCTCATCTGATCCGGCTGGAGCTGGAGAACCATGAGCAGGACCATGACCTCTAACCCAGTTTTCCTTGATGCGCAGCTGGACCTTGTCGTGAGCAGTCAGAGGCCCAACTGGAAGTGTCTCCGCCTCAAAGGTAGCTGCCCAAGTGATCTCGAAGAGGACATGCAGATATGGACCATAAATTGGGACCTTCCGTTCCATCACAGCAAGATAGATCTCCTCCCACATAATGTCACATACATCCAAAGTCTGAGTGGTGCCCTTGCACTCCATACAGAGGAGAAGCATGTTCACCAGGTAACTATGAACCACTTCCAGATTTCCCACCCGAGGAAACAGAGATGTCCTGAAGATGCGGTGCATGATGTCCAAGAATGGGCAGAGAACCACTATGTACATCTGATTCCCCTTTGCATCAGTATATGTAATAGATGTCTGATACGGACCCAACAAGCTCTTGTTCTTGGCTTCCCCCATGGTGTGTGGACGAACACCCACTGGTTCATCCCTAGTGGAGACAGAAATATGCAGAGGCCTCATGAATGCCTCCCAGGTGCAGCTCACCTGCTCCTCCTTGCACATCCAAATGATGGTCCGATCTTCACGGTTGGTGAAGTACACGGTGGCATAGAACTGGGCAAGGAGCTCGGCATCGAACCTCTTGTTGAAAGAGATGATATCAAGAATCCCAAACGGCTCACATAAAGCATAAGCCTCTCCAAAGTAGTCGAGATGAGCCCGCATATTCCCCAGATGGACAGACTTCACATGCGGAACATACAGGTTCTTCATATCCTTCAAAATAAAATAGAACACATCCCTCTGAGCCCTGTTCCAGAACTGAGTGCCAACAAACTTTGGGTCTTGATCCCGACGGTACGGATTGACTTCACGGTATGCCTTGTATTCGGGAAGTGGAATATATGACACTGGTTTGACTGGTTCCTTGCTCTTCGGAGCAGTCGTCTTCATGGAAACGCTGGGCTCACCAGTGGCCTTTCGCTTGGGATTCCGACGAGAACCATCACCTGACCAACACCAAACGCAAGGGAAAATAAGAAGAAACACATGAGATGCAAAAGCTCGGAAAGAAGTGAACCAGATAGTGAACTTAGCATGCTGTCAGTTTGGGCAACACAGTAGTACCGCCGAGCGGTAGTACCGCGGGAGCCCAGCGGTAGTACCGCACGGGCGCCTGAGAGCACGGATCTCAGATCCGGTAATACCGTAGTGTCTAAACTCCACATCAAGCCAAATATAGTACATCATCCCTATCTAGCAATCACCCTAAGTCCTCAAAGTGGCTAGACTTAGCCAAAAATCTAGTGGATCCAAAATTCATTGCTCTAGACACAAGATTCAAGAAAAAGAACCAACGAGAGAGGGAAACGGGGCAATACCGGGTTCCATGGCACACGGGGAGGGTGAGGATTGATCCCTGATACGTCCAAAACGTATCTATAATTTCTTCTTGCTCCATGCTTCTTTTGGGTGATAATGCTATGATATTGATACACTTTTGATCATATTTGGACTAACTTATTAACTCAGTGCACCCCAGTGTTAGTTCTTGTTTTCTGCTGTTTTTCTATTTCAGGTTTCCCCCATATTAAAATTGCTCCAAAAATTCGGGAAAATCCAATAAAAAATCAGCGCTTCGGAAGCTTCGGCAATCACCAAGGAGGGGCCAGAGGGAACCCACCAGGGCCCCAGGCGCCCTCCCAGCGCGCCCTAGGGTGGGGCCGCGCCAGGGGGCCGCCTGGACCCCTGGTGGCCCCCCTGGCTGCCCTCTTTGCCCATATATTCTCCGTTACGCGAAACCCCCAAAAAGAGAACCCTTTTTCGCGATCTCTCCTCTGTTCCGCCACCGCCACGCTTCCAAGATCGGGAGCACCAGGAGCCCTCTTCCCGGCACCCTGCCGGAGGGAGGAACCAGCTCCGGGAGCTTCTCCACCACCATGGATACTTCCCGGATGAACCGTGAGTAGTCCACCTTGGACCCTGGGTCTATGATCAGTAGCTATGTGATGTTCTCCTCTCCTCTTTGTTCTTCATGGTTTAGACCTCGTGAGCTGCCCTACATGATCGAGGCACATATGTAATCTTTTTGCTGTTGCTATGCTGAGTTTGCTGGGATCCGATGGATTATGAGATTATGTTCAGATTGTGTTTGAGTAATATATTTGATTCTCCTCTTTTATATTTATGTTCTTGAGTAATTCTTGCATGTTCTCCGTTGCTGTTTATTGCTTTGGCCAAGTAGTAGGTAGTGACTCCAAGAGGGAGCGTTAGGCATGATTGTGGGTTCATGCCCCCTGATGACTAGCTTGAGTGACAGAAACATGAGTCTAGGGGATGTGTTGTTGCCACAAGGGAGAAAACAATGGTGCTTGTACTTGCGGGTGCAAGGATTGTTTACTTTACACAAAGTTCTTTAATGAAGTTGTCTGTTGCTTTGAGTTTAAACTTTGGGTGGGATTCTTAATACCAGCGAGATGTTCTGGATAGATATCTCAAGGTGGATGATTAGTAGGTAGATGAAGATGGATTTCGGTCTACTTGTTTTGGCGTACCGCCCAAGCTTTTGAGCCTCTTCCTTTATTTATAGCATAGTTATCATTGGTTTGCGCACATAATCCTGTCAATTGCCCAACTATAATTTGCTTACCTCGCATGGCTATTTTATCGTCTTTTGGGAGAGAGACATCACTAGTGAACATCATGGGATCCCGGTCCATATTTCCAATACTGTTTACACCCGCTATCAATTTACTGCTTTATTTACTTTTCCGTTGCTATCACTATCATTATTATCCCGTGCGTTTGATACTTTGTAAACAACAAGGCCGAAGGGATTGACAACCTCTCTGAACTCGTTGGGAGCAAAGTTATCTGTTGTGTGTGCAGGTCCACGTCAACCGCCTATCTGGCGTCGTTGTCACCTTCCTGTCGTTGCCGGAGTCCTACCGGAGACAGACCTTGGTATCTTCACCGAGGGAAATTTGCTGTTGTCTACATCTCAACCTTCCACTTTGGGTAACCAACGAGGGGCGAGAAGTAAACTCTCGCGACATCAAAGCAATTTCTGGCGCCGTTGCCGGGGACTCCGCTCTTCAAGATAGGGGAGTTGCACACTATCTTTTATCTTTGCTTTTTAGTCTTGTTAGTTTACCTTTCAGTTTTTGCTTTAGTGTCCTTTATCAAAAATCAAGAAAATAGTTACCCTGCTTTTAGTTATCCTTTCTATTTAGCTAAGCATGTTAGGATTTGGTGCTTTGAGGGAATCGGAGGTCCTAGATTTCCATCACAGGGATGGAGAAAATATGAAGAAGGCATGGGACAGAATTTCTGATGCACATAGGAGAATTATGCCTTGGATACCTATAAAAATTGTGCTTAGAAATTTATACCATGGTCTTTTTAGATGGTGCAAACACTCTCTTGATATTATAGCCGAAGGAGATTTCTTAGAGTGTGATGAAGATAGCGCTCTTGAAATTATACATGGTCTATCTAGTTACTTTGTTTATGATCATAGTTTTGATACTGTTATAGATAGGCTTGCTACTATTGAAAAGAGATTGGATGCTCTAGACTTCAGAGAAGTAGAGAAACCCAAGCCAATTAAGAAAGATTTTTATGAGTTAGATGGTGACTGGGAAGCCTTTGTTAGAATTAGCATCTCTGATCAAGATTTCCTTTCTTTTTGTGACATTGGATCCATGGTTTCTACTATGCCAAAAGTTGTTTATGATTCTTTAAAATTTAACATGGACAATTAGTCATCCTATCATGAACATGCTAATGGAGATATTTCTAAGATCCAGGGAAGGATAAAAGATGTACCAGTTACATTCCTTAAAGGGACTGCAATGGTTGATTTCTTCATCATGAAGCCAAACCAAGGAAACATAGTGCTTGGAAGGGATTTCCTCCGGGCTGTAAAAGGCTTCATTGATATAGGTAAGGGACAAATACGCCTACGCAGGAAGGAAAAAGGTATATACCCCTTTCCTAAAAGAAACAAGGATGAACTTGTTGAGGAACCATTTGAAGCAATTTACAATTCGGATTATTATGATGACTTTTGATTCCTCCTTTTTGCATCAAGCCTAGCTAATGGCTTTAAAGAAGCGCTTTCGGGAGGAAGCCCGCAACGAATTTAGGTTTTCCTTTTTTTCTTCTTCTGTTTTTAGCGGTATTGATGATTGTTACTACTGTAGCAACATCACTGTATCTTTACTTTTCAAGCTTTGTGCCATTTATAGCCTCATATGACAAGGGAAGTGAAAGTTGTGACATGCTGACTAGAAAAATCGCAGAAAAATCACAGTTCATCTTTTTGAGCTGAAATTTTTACACAGTGTGCTCTATACAATTACGGAACTTTCGTATGTTCTGAGATTTTTATTTGAGTTGCAGAAGTATCCCTAAAAAATTCTTTACTACCTGCTGGTATGTTTTTCACAGATTCTGTCCTGTTTTGCATTTTCTTTGTTTTGCAAACCTTAAGCTTTCTTTTTCTTTGCAATTTTTTTTGGCAATCATCAGAAACAGTAGCTCTTCAAGAATATCCTTATTTACAGTAGAGAAAAAATTATTTTATTATGGGTACTAACCTCGCTAATCAGATTATGATGAGTTATGTATGAAGGGAGTTTTCAAGTGTGCGAGGGAAGATGATGAAAGAAGATTCAGGAGTGTCAAACGCTCAAGCTTTGGGATGCCCCCGTGCACCCCCAAGAAATATTCAAGGAGACTCAAGTGTCTAAGCTTGGGGATGCCCCCATGCATCCCCTTCTCCATCAACAATTATCAGTTCGTCTTTCGTTTCACTATATTTTTATCACTTCATGCGTTATGTTCTATGCTTGGAGCGTCTTGCTCTTTATTTTATTTTTAGTTTTATTTAGCTTTGCTTGCTGTTCATAACAAGTTAGAACCCAGATTTCTTTGTGTGGGAGATAAACACGCTCCACTTTCAAAAACTAGAACACATCATAGGATTTTTCATGCCTATATCTTTGCTGTGAGTGTTCTTTATCTTTTTCATAGCTAATGTCATGTTTAGCTCTTAGTTTTCATGCTTATCTTTTTAAGAGCTTTTTTTTAGTTTGTTGCTGGAACTCTCTTGAGTTTTCATGTTTATCTTGTTTAGAGAGTTTGCCTGTTGCACTGAGTTGTGTGTCTTGACTTGAAGTAGGTAATTGAGGTTGCTATTCAGTTGTAGTAGTAACTTGCAATAGTTTTGAGGTGTTTTCTTTAGTAATGTTTGGAATTTTGGTGTCAAGAGCTTTAGCCTAGAAAGATGTCGTATTTTGGGCAATCCTTTTTTATTTTCAAAACTTACAAATTAGTTGAGTACTTTAGCTACTAGATGGATCACTACTCTTTGGAGGGATCGAATATTAGAGTACACTCACGTACCATGAGTCGAGGATGCGCAAGGATAACCAAAACCCCATACACTCCTCCTCGGGGTACTTGTCTCTTTGAGAACCTCCTATTACATTGAGAGTTTCCGATAATAACTGCATGAGTTCTTTGGACTAATGCGAGTATTCGAAAGTTGACTCTTCCACCTACCCATATTTTTCTAGCCTTTCATGTGTCGTGCATTGCTTTCTTCTCACTCCGAGAGTTGGCGTCCACCTTCGCTGGTACATCCAAATCCTTGGCATGATCATCATAAAACCCCTTATATCCTTCCTCAAAACAGCTACCGTACCTACCTATCAAGGAATTTCCATAGCCTTTTCAAGATACGTTGCCATGCAACATCCACCTTCTCATGACTTGATCTTCATGTCATACATGCTACTTGCTTGATCGATGAGCCACATGCTAGTTGGGCCTTTCCCTAATCATTGCTACATGACGCGCTAGTATCATTGCATATCCTGCTACACTGACAGAGGCATACATTTGCATACTTCATGATAGTTTCATTTTCTTTATTTGAGTACTTTTGTAAAGTGTGAAAGATCTTCTATATTTCTTGTAATATATAGAGTGTTGCCCATAAAGTGAGGAAAAGATCCCAAAGAGGACAAAATCAAAATATCCCAAAGAGGACAAATGAGAGAAATAGAAAGATCCATTGAGGTCACCAAAAAAGACAAAAACATAAAAAAAGGAGAAAAAGAAATAAAAAGAGAGAAGGGGCACACTACTATTCCTTTTGAGAGATCCACACTCGTACTCCCTCTTATATCATGTATGTGACGCCCCCAAAATCAATCCGTGTACAGTAATCATACACGCAGGGTACACGGCTGAGATTAGGGTGCCACGGTGAGAATATCACAGCACAACACTAAACACGAAAGGATAAACCAATATGTTACAATATAAGGGGGTCACACGGACCCGAATACATAAGTTATACAAGCCATAATATCTGAGTACAGACATAGTTAGTCAAGTTTTTCCTTAAGAAGGCTAGCACAAATAACATCAGAGATACAGATCGAAAAGGCAAGGCCTCCTGCCTGGGAGCCTCCGAAACTACTCCTGGTCCTGTCAGCGGGGGTCTCGACGTAGTAGTAGGCGCCTCCAGGGTACTCCTGCTCCTGGGCTCCAACGTCGACTGCAGCGGCCGATCAGGCAAAACAAAAAGGGGGAAATAAAGCAAAGGTGAGTATCTAGCATACCCACGAGTCTTACGTCTGCTACTAAGCATTTATGCATTTGTATCAAATGGAAAGGGGAGGCTGTATATAGTGGACTGCAAGGTAGAAATCAGAATAAGGGTAAGAAGCTAGGCCTATCAAAGACTAGCATCTTCTGACGAGTCTTGCAGCACAAGATGAGGACAGCCAACAGTTTATATAAAGCATAAAGTAACAATGAAGAAGAAATTGCTGCAACATTGTATAATATAAGTTGTAATGATTAATAATAATAATTCCCCCGAGTTCCCCTCCTCGACTACCCTGCGAGGAAGAAAACCCGGAACCATACAGTTTAATAGTAGTAGTTTTTAGTGGTAAGATCCAGCTTCAGCATAAAGCGTCCTGTTACCTTGGACACAGCTATTCGAATAGATTAAACTCCCTGCAGGGGTGCACTACTGTTCAGCCTGCACGCTCGGATCTCCAGGGTGGCATACACCTTGTTAGGGAATGCCCCACCGAGGCTATCCGACACATCACAGTTCATCCTAGGCTCAGCAGAGAGGCCATCCGCCGGACTATATCATATGCGCCAAGGGGTCTAGGTCCCTCACCCTTGCACTCTCCTGCACGGTACGAGACTGGCCGGTGAAGCAAAAGCAAATCCAAAACACACCTGCTGCAGCAAAGAAGACAAGACCGCTTCCCGGCTATCAGCCCGTGGTACTGCTGACGTCTGAAGAGCTTTCGGACAAACTACGACGCATGGGAACCCATAACTCCTTATCCCACGTGAAGGTAGTGCGTACAGACCAACGGGTCTCTCAAGTCATCCGCCGAACCATTTAGCATTTTAATATTATCTTGCAGAAAACCGTTATCGTTGTCTGACTAACAACACAACGGACAACGAACAACAACAAGGCCCACCAGTAACGTCGGGGCCTGCCCTGTCGTCCCGTCAAAGCGCGCGGTTACCAACAAGGTGAACCGTCTCCTTACCTTGTCTCGCGTTTTCCCTTGGTAGAGCTCGACTTTTTCGTGGTTTGGTAACTCTCGCGAGATACGAGCAGGGGCCAAGCACGCCAGTAACGTCGGTCGTACCCTCCCTGCCGCTCCCGACAATATACCGCTCGCGGGCACCGTTGGGTCGCCCGACTCTTACCTTTAAGGACACCAGTTGATTCGAGTGACTACCATTAAGTGAAACCAGGAGGAATCACCCTCGATGGCACACTTAAAGGGGTTCGACAGAGACATAAGCGGAATGAACTAAAGAGGAATATTCTCGTATCACCCCGGTGGGGCCGAGACACCAGCGGGATGAACTAAAGAGGAATACCCTCGTATCATCCAAGTGATGCTACGCTACTGAGCCAACGAGAGTGAAATACGAGTTCTTTCACTCGCAAGTCAAACTCGAAGCGACTCGGCAGAGTCTCGCCGTTGTAGGTTCCCTAGGGCGTCTGCATTGATCCGTACCTGTTGCAGTTGTATAAATTTTGTATCCATGTCACTCCCCTGAGTGGCCACGGCCCGCTATCTAGTCCTAGCTAACAATGCACAGGGCTCACTTCTGAAAATAATATATAGATATAGCAGGCAACATAGGATAAGGAAGGTACAACAAGGGGCGACAAAATCAGGCTATGCAATTGAATAGGATGGTAACGTAGCAGCAACAGTAATAATGCCTAGTGCAAGAAAGTACAGAAAGGTAGGCGATATCTGGGGAAGAGAATGGCTCTGCTTGCCTGGAAGCTCGACGATAGGGGTAGGGTCGTCGACGAAGTAGTCGTACCCAGCAGCGGTGTAGTCGGCGGTAGCAGCAGGGTCTATCGGAGAATAATGGGGGAAGAAACAGTAAATACAAAGCAATCATAGCAAACAGATGAATAACATGACATATGCAATGTTAACGGTGTTCTAACACAGTGCAATGCACGTTGCTCGGAACGGGAATCCATCCGGGGATGAACTACCGGCTCCGGGTGATTACCGGACAGGGTGTTCGGAGGGGGAAGGGTTCATGCCGGAGGTGTTGTGGACATCCTACAAACGTATGGAGGGTGTACCCGTGTTAGTTGAAACAATCCGAACAACTTTCATGTTCAGAATAAATTCATCCGGATACTTTGACAGTACCGGGCAAATCATCAGACAGACAGTACGGAGGGGTATGGTTCGATGTTCGGTGTGTTAGAGGGGTGTGGTTGGTATATGGATAGCGTATCCGTATTCGTTATATTTTTCTGATCAATTTTCATGTATAAAGATTTTGAATCTGACTTACGGTTTAAAAGATATTGAATTTTAAAGTTTAAAACATTTTAAATCAATTTATGGATTTTCTTTTATTAATAAAATGCAACATTATCCACAGAGGGGCCCCACATGTCACAGGCACATTTTTATAATTGCATTTTATTTAGACTAATAACGCAATGGGGGCCATGTGTCATACACTCCAGTGTTAATTAAGCTATTCTTTAATCCAGTGATTAACTCAAGTCTTACAGCCCACAGGTCAGTGACTCTAACAGTTAACTAAATAATTAAAACTAGCCTAGGGTCCACATGTAAGTCTAACAAGAGGGGTCTTTTAATTTAATAGGTTTAATTATAAGGGCCTGGCCCACTGTCATGGACACACAGGGGGGATTATTTTTTTTCTTAACACGTAATTGGGGCTAATCTTTCAGGCTGGCCATGCTCGCCGGCGGCGAACAGGAACGGTGGCGAGGCCGTTCTAGTGAGCAGGGGAGGGGGGGGGCACCGAGATGAGCGGCAGGGGCGCGAGCACGCGGGGGCGCGACCAAAGGAGGTCGGACGTGCCCATGGACGCGCAGGGCGTGGCCAAGGCGCGACCGGCGACAACGAGGACGCCCCCGGGCACACTGCATGGAGGCAGGGGCGCGTCGAGCGCGGCTACGGGGCAGGGCGCGTGCGGGGAACGTCCAGGGGGAGCGTGTGGGAACGACCACGAGGCAGGAAGCTACGTTCCAGTGATCCCGGGCGGCGTTGACGAACGACGTCGTGTGAGGAGAGGGCAACGGCGGCCGGAGCTCGGTGAAAGCGGGAATCGTCCAGGGGGAGAGCCGGCGACCGTGAGTAGTGGGCGACGACAGAGAGGCTCACCAGGAGCGCGTAGTGGAGGGCAGCGGGCTCGGGGAGGGCGCGGTGTGGCCGGAATTGACGAAGCTCGCCGGCGGCTAGAGGTTGAATACGACGACGATATGCGGCGTGCAGTGTGTCCCGGGCCGAATTGAGAGGCGAGGAGGACGAAGTCGACGATGACGAGTGTGGAGAGGCGACTAGGGTTAGGGTTACCTGGGCAGAGGGGCGCGGGGTGGGGGTCATATCCACGCCGCCGGCCGTGGATGGCCGCCACGGCACGCCGGCCGGCCGCGGGATGGCCGCCACGACATCCCCCGTACGGCAGGAAGAAGAAGGGGGCATGGTGGGCTTGGGGTGGGCCAGCTCCATGGGGAGGGGAGGCTGGCTGGTATGGGCCTCGCCCCTGTGACGCCCCCAAAATCAATCCGTGTACAGTAATCATACATGCAGGGTACACGGCTGAGATTAGGGTGCCACGGTGAGAATATCACAGCACAACACTAAACACAAAAGGATAAACCAATATGTTACAATAAATGGGGGTCACGCGGACCCAAATACATAAGTTATACAAGCCATAATATCTGAATACAAACATAGTTAGTCAAGTTATGCCTTAAGAAGGCTAGCACAAATAACATCAGAGATACAGATCGAAAAGGCAAGGCCTCCTTCCTGGGAGCCTCCGAAACTACTCCTGGTCCTGGTCAGCGGGGGTCTTGACGTAGTAGTATCCGCCTCCGGGGTACTCCTGCTCCTGGGCTCCAACGTCGACTGCAGCGGCCGATCAGGCAAAACATAAAAGGGGAAATAAAGCAAAGGTGAGTATCTAGTATACCCGCGAGTCTTACGTCCGCTACTAAGCATTATGCATTTCTATCAACGGAAAAGGGAGGCTGTATATATAGTGGACTGCAGGATAGAAATCAGAATAAGGGTAAGGAGCTAGGCCTATCGAAGACTAGCATCTTCCGACGTTGTCTTGCAGCATGAGAAGAGAAACAACCAACAGTTCATATAAAGCAATAAAGTAACAATGAAGCAGAAGTTGCTGCAACATTGAATAATATAAGTTGTAATGATTAATAATAATAATGCCTCTGAGTTCCCCTCCTCGACTCCCATGCGAGGAAGAAAACCCGGAACCATACAGTTTAATAGTAGTAGTTCGTAGTGGTAAGATCCAGCTTCAGCATAAAACGTCCTGTTACCGTGGACACGGCTATTCGAATAGATTAAACTCCCTGCAGGGGTGCACTACTGTTCAGCCTGCACGCTCGGATCTCCAGGGTGGCGTGAACCTTGTTAGGGAACGCCCCACCGAGGCTATCCGACAAATCGCAGTTCATCCTAGGCTCAACAGAGAGGCCATCCGCCGGACTATATCCTATGCGCCAAGGGGTCTAGGTCCCTCACCCTTGCACGCTCCTGCACGGTGCGAGTCTGGCCGGTGAAGCAAAAGCAAATCCAAACACACCTGCTGCAGCAAAAAGACAAGACCACTTCCCGGCGATCAGGCCGCAGTACTGCTGATGTCTGAAGAGCTTTCGGACGAACTACGACGCGGAGGGCCCACACCGTAATCCCACGTGTAGGTAGTGCATACAAACCAACGGGTCTCTCAAGTCATCCTCCGAACCATTTAGCATTTTAGTATTATCTCGCAGGCAACCGTTATCGCTGTCTGACTAACAACACAACGGACAACGAACAGCAACAAGGCCCACCGGTAACGTCGGGGCATGCCCTGTCGTCCCGTCAAAGCGCGCGGTTACCGACAAGGGGAACCGTCTCCTTACCTTGTCTCGCGTGTGCTCTTGGTAGAGCTAGACTTTCGTGGTTTGGTAACTCTCGCGAGATACGAGCAGGGGCCAAGCACGCCAGTAACGTCGGTCGTACCCTCCCTGTCGTTCCCGACGATATACCGCTCGCGGGCACCGTTGGGTCGCCCGACTTCTTACCTTTAAGGACAACCGCTGCCCAGGACCCTATGGCGGCAAGACAAAGTCAGCCTCGAATGGAGTACAAGGATTACTCCTTGATAGCTCACACTTGAGGGTGACTAGGCATAACCCAGATAGGGGCCTTTGGCGGTGTTTGCTTTGTTCCGTACCTGTGCAGTTGTATATATTGTATCCGTGTTCACCCCCCTGAGTGATCACGGCCCGCTATCTAGTCCTAACTAACAATGCGCAGGGTTCACTGCTGAATATATGCATAATTATAACAGACATCATAGGATAAGAAAGGTACATCAAGGGGCGACAAAATCAGGCTATGCAATTGAATAGGATTGTAATCGTAGCAGCAACAGTAACAATGCCTAGTGCAAGAAAGTACAGAAAAGGTAGGCGATATCTGGGGAAGAGAATGGCTCTTCTTGCCTGAAAGCTCGACGATAGGGGCAGGGTCGTCGACGAAGTAGTCGTACCCGGCAGCGGTGTAGTCGGCGGTAGCAGCGGGGTCTGCCAGAGATTAAGGGGGGAGGAAACAGTAAATACATAGCAATAATATACAAACATATGCATGACATGACAGATGAAATGTTAACGGTGTTCTAACGCGGCGCAATGCACGTTGCTCGGAGCGGGAATTCATCCGGGGATGAACTACCGGCTCCGGGTGATTACCAGACAGGGTGTCCGAAGGGGGAAGGGTTCATGCCGGAGGTGTCGTGGTCATCCGACAAAGATAAGGGGGGTGTATCCGTGTTAGTGGAACCATTCCGGACAACTTTCGTGTTCGAAATAAATTCATCCGGCAGGTTTTTACCGGCACCGGGAATTATCGACAAACAGCCCGGAGGGGGGGGGGAATGTCGATGATCGGTGTGTTAGGGGGGTGGGATAGACATACAGATAGCGTATCCGTATTCGTTATATTTTTCTGATCAACTTTCATGTATAAAGTTTTTCGATCCGATATACGGATTAAAAGATATTGATTTTATAAGTTTAATCAATTTTAAAACATTAAAAATCCTTTTTAATAATTTCTTTTATTATTTTAGTAACATTATCCAGAACAATGTTGACTGGTCAAACCTGACCAGTGGGACCCACTTGTCAGCCTCACATTCCTAATAAATCATTTAATTAAATTTAATTAATCACTGGGCCCACATGTCATCCTCTCAACAATTACCAAAAATCATTTTATTAATAAAAACGCAGTGGGGCCCAGGTGTCATACTAACAAAAACTTAATTAACCAACTAAATGTAGTTTAAGGGCATGGGCCCATCTGTCATACACTGGTGGGGGGGGGTTATTCTCTGCTTTAATCATTAACAGGGGATTAGGACTTAATCCCCCGGGTGGGACCCAGAGGTCAGTGGCACAAGCCACGGCCTGGGCACGCCGGCGGCGAGCAGTGCCATGGCCGGCAAATGTGTGCTCGCCACAGGCCGCCGAAGGAGCCGCCCCCCGGGCTTGTTCGAACCAGCGAGGAGCAGCGCGTCGCCCGATGGTCGTAGCAGTGACGGGGGGGAACTGGGCGGGCGGCTAGGGTTTCCGAGTCCAGGGGCGCGGGGGGGCTTATCCACACCGCCGGCCGTGGATGGCCGCCACGGCACGCCGGCCGGCCGCGGGATGGCCTCCACGCAGCCGAGGAAGAAGACAAGGAAGGGAGGGGCGTGGGCTGGGCCGGGAAGGAGGTGGGCTACGCCCCAGTGCGACTAATAGTCAGAGCCCCATTTTGTTCTTTTCTTTTCTGTAAAATTCTGTTAGCATTTATTTAATTGGCTTAGGCATTTTTACATAATGCCATTTTGGTTCCGTAATTAGTAGAGCATAATCCTAGAGTACCACAAAAAGATTTGGAGTGTTATAAATTCTTTTGCATTTTTGTTTTATTAAAAAGGTATTAAATGCCCCTGTTTTGGCTACTGTTTGAAATGTTTGGAATTTTCCATAGCACTATAAATACCCAAGACCACATTGGCATGGTCTAATGATTATTTGGGGTTTGATAAAAGTGGTTCCAAGATTTTAGGGAAAGATTT
Source organism: Bromus sterilis (assembly GCA_950022295.1). NCBI lineage: Eukaryota > Viridiplantae > Streptophyta > Magnoliopsida > Poales > Poaceae > Bromus > Bromus sterilis. The sequence continues at coordinate 66,786,518 of OX465599.1, forward strand.
TATTGTCACCATTTTTTTAATATTCATCAAAAGGCATTTTAGGGTTTGTTTGAATTTTATTTCAAATGGCTTGGACTTTAGTTGGCCAAATGATGATCAAGGTCCATGGTCACCATGCATTCAACATCATCAAAGGAAAATATCAAGTTTGAGATGAACCACATTGATCAGACAAAAGTTTTGAACAGTGCTGGGGAACAGTAATGGTGATTACTGTTCATCTGACAGTGAGGGTGTTACAAATCTCCCCCACTACAAGAATTCTCGTCCCGAGAATTTAGGTGGTAGAGGGGAAAAGATCGGGGTATTCATCGCGGAGACGATCTTCGCGTTCCCAGGTGGCTTCATCTTCAGAATGATTCGACCACTGAACCTTGAGAAACTTGGTCGTCTTGTTGCGGGTTTTGCGTTCAGACTGATCAAGAATGCGGTTCGGATGTTCTTGATAAGTCAAGTCCTGTTGCAGCTCAATCATATCATGTTCCACTTCACGAATAGGGTCTTTGAAGCAGCGTCGGAGTTGGGACACGTGGAATACATCGTGGACTTGAGAGAGGTTTGCCGGCAATTCCAAACGGTATGCCACCGGTCCACTTCGAGAAAGAATACGGAACGGACCAATGTAGCGAGGAGCTAATTTGCCTTTGATTCCGAAGCGGTGACTGCCTCTCATGGGAGTGACACGGAGCTACGCGTATTCACCAGGTTGATAGACCATTTCTTTGTGCTTGCGATCATAGTTGCTCTTCTGGCGGGACTGAGCAGCTTTCAAGTGTTCACGAATAACGCGAACCTGATCTTCGGCATGCTGAATAATGTCCGGACCAATGAGAGCTCTTTCTCCAGTTTCTGACCAATTCAGAGGGGTTCGACACTTACGTCCATAGAGAACTTCAAAGGGTTCCATCTTCAAACTAGCCTGGTAGCTATTGTTGTACGAGAATTCAGCAAATGGAAGGGATTCCTCCCATTTCTTACCGAATAAAATGACACAAGCTCGGAGCATATCTTCAAGCACTTGGTTGACTCGTTCGACTTGTCCTTGCGACTGGGGGTGATAAGCGGTGCTGAAATTCAGATGAGTGCCCATAGCTTCTTGGAAACTATCCCAGAACTTTGAGGTGAAAATGCTGCCACGGTCTGAACCGATCTCCAACGGAATACCGTGTAGGGAAACAATTCTGGAAACATATAAGTCTGCCAACTGACTAGCAGAGATCGTCTCCTTGACAGGCAGAAAATGAGCAACCTTGGAGAATCGGTCGATGACGGCAAAGATCGCATCATGACCTTTCTGTGATCGGGGAAATCCGGTGACGAAGTCCATTTCAATCTTGTCCCATTTCCATTCAGGAATAGAGAGTGGTTGCAGAGTTCCAGCAGGTCTTTGATGTTCGGCTTTCACGCGACGGCAAACGTCACACTCATCAACATAACGAGCAATGCCTTGTTTCATGTTGGACCACCAGTACCGCTGACGAATGTCTTGGTACATCTTGGTACTACCAGGGTGAATCGACAAAGGTGTATCATGAGCTTCTTTCATGACATCAGAGGCGTAATTTAGGTTGGCCTTGGCTACCGGAACCACTAAACGACCTTTGAAGTACACCGCATTATCATCATTTGCATCAATAGTGAAGAATGAGGGTTCTCCGCTGGCGACACGACGCTTAATCTTCCAAATGTTGTCGGGACCCGGGGTTAGCGTATGTAATTCCAGTCACGATACAATCACATGGAGAGCCGAGAACCGTACCCACTTGTCTAAGCAGACAAGGCCAAGCACAGAACGTTCTCGGTAAGCATCGAACGTGAGGGGCATCCCATTCAGGCCGGATGATCAACTGAGATGGGTCCTCAACGTCCGCTCACAAGTCTAAATGCTTATGGGTGGTGAATCCCATACTCATAGACAAGTCGCCTCAACCATGTTATCGATTGGATCCTAACTCTTACATAAACTTACTCCAGCCCGATCACTTAGTCGGGGTCTAGGGCGGGCTAGATCATACAACAAAGTGTGCACGTGACAGAGTCACGAACAATCGCATCGCGATGCCCCAAGCTGCGCACATCTAAGGGCCACTTGGTGTATAAAAGACCGCCAGCCAGATCACAACTAAGGTCTCGAAAACCTATACTAAGACATGCATGTTATAAACATACACGCAACACACATGCCTAGTATGAACAGCAGGTATCATCACATAACTCTACAACGTAATCTTTATTGATATACACATAGAGCATACAAAGATCACATGTCTGTGATCAACATTACATCATACAACGGAAGCAAATTAGGTCTGAGTACAGACAAGTTTAACAAATGGCTTAGAGAAGCCTTGTACAACAAACATGCCCTTCCACGAGGGACCAGACTGCTGTCTGGGACTATGCTAACTTAGTCAATGTCGAGCTTCACGAAGGTGACTCCATCGGGGTTCGGTTCTTATCTAAAACATAGAATAAGCAAACGTGAGTACAAAGTCGTACTCAGCAAGACTTACATCAGAACTAAACTACTCATGCTCAAGTATCAAGGTAAAGGGGGGTGGGGTTTCAACATGCAGAAGTGCCAGCTTTGACTTGGCTATTCCTGAACTACGAATACCAGACTTGAGGTAAGAAGCGTACACGAGTCCACTATCCAAGTCTCCAACCAATACACCACTATGGTTACTTCCTCGACTTCCCCACGAGGAGGAACGCCATAGCACTCACGCTTATCTTGCGAGTTTTAGAAGTATCCACTCAAGTTGTCTAATAATCAGGTATAGGTTCCAAGTAGTCCTTAACCGCGGACGCGGCTATTCGAATAGTTTTATTAACCTTGCAAGGGTGTAAACTACACACACATGACCATCGGTTACCGCCAAGTCTCGCCACCGTTCAAGAGGTGACAGCGAGGATGTTCACCACGACACTTCGCTCACAACCGGTCTATTCCAGGAGTCGACTACCTGAGTTGCTACCGCTCGAGAGTCCGGCCGGATCAACGAAACGGACTCAGACAATGTAGGTGACCGAGACGCCACCTTTAGCAGATGGTTTTCCTGCCTCACAGGTGCACCCACATATCTAGGATGATGCAACCATTCCTTCATTCTTTTTCTATGCATATGCTAAATGGAAAGCCCGAACTAATGTGACTCCTGGACGTCGACACAGATCAAGGTACTAGGACGAGAGGGGTCAGTGAGCCCAATGTGTGGTTGTACTCTTTGTCTTGGATTACCATACAAGAACTCGATGCCTAAGGCAGTGTTCAACGAGACAACCCACTGTGTACTCCTACACAGCCTCTCATCGTTCACCTTGTATTAGGATGGATTCACCGACACAGTTTCACTTTCATCAACACCATGTACACCATCATCCCGACTCACATCAAAAGCAACCTCATGTAACACTAAGCATGCAATAAGCTGTAACAGTTGCAGGGGCTTCATGATATCAATCAACTCCTATGTCAGCTAGGATTGTGGTTTGCTTACTACTGTGACAAGATGATAGGTCATGCATCGGATATGGGTTCAACTATGCGGTAGAATCGATACAAAGTAATCTCCTAAACATGCATAAGCGAGACTGAGAGGGAATTGGGATTTTATAGACATGATCAATGGGGTTTGCTTGCCTTGCTGACGAGGTTCGATATCGGGGTCTTCAACGAAGGGGGTCGCCTCCGATTCCGGTTGCACGTCTATCGAGCAAACAATCAAACAAGGTATAAATTTATTTGCAATGCTCAAACACATGATCAATATTGAAATGGTGATGTTCTTGGTCACAAGGTGGGTACAATTCCATTTAAAAGAAGTCAAATGCAAAGTCATTTGCCAATGTGCTTCAAATTTGAATTTGAAATAAAGCCATATGGATGTTTTGCACTGTTCACCCATTTTAAAATGGTCAAACATGAAAACAGAGCCCATATTCATAATCCTTGGATTTTTCTGATATTTTTAGACATATTATTTGCTTTATTTGGAGTTAATATGAATTAGTTATGAATTTTCCAAGTTTAACTCATTTTCTGGAATTTTCTCTGTTTTAATTAATTCTTTTAAAACTGGAAAATTGGTTTATTGCGTCATGCTGACCTCAGCATGACGTGTGGGGGCTCCTGACCTGTGGGTCCCTTCTGTCAGCCTCAGGGGGTTAATCCCCGGTTGAATTAACTTAGCGGAGGATTAATTAGGGGTAGGGCCCACCTGTCATTGGGCTAGGGGGGGGGGGGGGGGTTAAGCAGGGTCATTAGGTGTAATGGCCGGCGGCTAACCGGCGGCAGCCACAGGCACGGCGGATGGCTCGCCGGAGTGGGCTTCCGGCCACGGGAGAAGGAGGGGAGGGCACTGGGAGGAAGCCCGTGCTCGTCTGCTTCTTCCAGCACGAACTGGGGCTCACGGGGACGCTGCGAAGCTCGGCTACGACGTCAATGGCGGCAGCCGCCACTGGTGAAGAGGGAGTCGGCTAATTCGAGCGCGAGAAGGGCCGGGGATAGGGGGGTTCTCCTCACCGGAGCGCTAGGAGGACGATGGCGTCCACGGCGGAGCTGAGGGAGCACTGCAGGCGGCGAATCGACGACGGTGACGCGCGGCTCCGGCGACGAAGAACTTGAAGCCCGCGTCTCCTCCGGTGCGGCTCGGGCTAAATTGGCGCGGCGGCTTGAAGGAGTCGACGTCGGGGAGGACGAAGGACAAGCTGGGGGGGGGCGAGGTGTGGCTTCTGGCCACGGTGGTGCTCGATGGTGAACTCCGGCCGCGCTCGGTTGCGGTTGGGATCTCACCGGAGAGCGACGGGGAGGAAGCAGCGGAGGGGGGAGAAGGTGTGGCGGCTCCTGGCGAGTGTGGTGGCGCAAGGAGAAGCCTCGGGGGGGCCTAGAAGGTGCTCGCCGTCGAGGTGGCGGTCGTCGGCCCCCAGCATGCTCGACAGCGAGCTGCTTGGGGTAGACGACAAGCCCCTCGTGGGCTTGGGCCGGGGTTTGGCTAGTTGGGCCTTCGGCCTGGATGGGGTGGGTTGCTTTCCTTTTTCTTTTTCTTTTAATTTCTCTTCTGTTTTTCTTTTTCTGTAAATATGTTTTGCCCTGAAATAAATAGCTAGGCAATTTTTTTAAATGACCAAACATTTTTATAAATCCTAGGTGACCAGTAGCAAGTCACTTATAGAATTTGAGCATTTTTGAAATTCAATATATTTTGAATTTCAATCCAAATAGGGTTATTTTAATTTCCAAAGCCACTGTTTGAATATTTGAAAATTCCATGTGCAAGGGATTGATCCCAAACCACTTTTAAAATGATCAGTAACATTTCTAAGAATTTTCCAATCATTCAAATGATTTTTGGAAAAAATATTTTTATCTGGCCATTTCAAATAATTTCTCAGGGCTTTCTGCTTCCCCATTTTTGAATTCCATTTGAAATTTTGCATGATGCAAAGGCACAAACAAACCCTAGCACTTACCCTAGTTGGGGTTCTGACAAATGTCAGAGTCATAATGTTGTACCGTCTTGATGCGGGTGTCGAGGTCTGGTTGGACCACCAGGGAGTTTACATATCCCTGCGGAACAATTTCGATGTTCAGCTTGCAGAGTTCTGCATACAGACGTGGCTGTTGCACTTGAACTTCAAGTTCACTACAATAGGCTTTGCGGCTTAAGGCATCGGCCACCACATTAGCTTTGCCCGGGGTGTAAGAAATTCCCATGTTGTAGTCGGCTATTGTCTCGAGCCATCTCTGTTGGTGGAGATTCAGGTCTGGTTGCGTAAACAGGTACTTCAGGCTTTGGTGGTCGGTGAAGATCTCGCAAAGATTTCCGACGAGGTAATGTCGCCACAGCTTCAATGCATAAATTACCGCTGCCAATTCGAGATCATGAGTTGGATAGTTTTCTTCGTGAGCACGCAACTGACGAGAGCCATAAGCAATCACTTTGCGCTCTTGCATTAGGACACAGCCTAATCCTTGACGAGACGCGTTGCAATAAATCACGAAGTCCTTCTGAGTATCAGGAGGAGCAAGCACCGGGGGTGAAGTGAGATTGTCCTTCAGAGCTTGAAAACTTTCTTGACATTTATCAGTCCACTCAAACTTGACGCCTTTGTGAAGCAGATTAGTCAGAGGCTTGGCAATCTTGGAGAAATTCTCAACAAAACGACGGCAATAGCTGGCAAGGCCGAGGAAACTTCGGACTTGCTTGACAGTCCTGGGCGGAGTCCAGTCAAGAATAGCCTGGATACGTTCGGGGTTGACGGCAACGCCATCCTTGGAAATCACATGACCAAGGTAGGTTACTTCGGGAAGCCAGAACTCACACTTTGAATACTTAGCATAGAGTTTGTGTTCTCGAAGCTTTTCCAGTATAAGACGAAGATGTTCAACATGTTCTGCATCGGTCTTGGAGTAAATCAATATATCATCCAGATAAACCACGACAAACTTGTCGAGATATTCCATGAATATAAAGTTCATCAATCTGGAGAAAGTGGCTAGGGCATTCGTCAAGCATAAGGACATGACAGTGTACTCGTATGAACCATAGCGAGTAATGAATGCAGTCTTCGGGATGTCCTCATCACGGAACCGGATCTGATGGTAACCCAACCTTAAGTCGAGTTTTGAAAACACCGTGGATCCAGCAAATTGATCATAAAGATCATTGATCCGAGGGAGGGGGTACTTGTTCTGTATCGTGGCTTGGTTGATAGGTCGGTAATCTTGGACCAAACGGTTTGTGCCATCACTCTTCTTGACAAAGAGCGAAGGTGCTCCCCAAGAAGAGGAATTTGGACGGATGAATCCTTTCTCGAGGGCCGTGTCGATCTCCTTCTTCAATTCAAGGAGGTGGTGAGGTGGCATCTTATAAGGGCGCTTGGCAATAGGGACGGTGCCGGGCTTCAAGTCGATGACGAATTCAACTTCCCTAATCGGGGGTATCCCCGACAGTTCTTCTGGGAATACGTCGGTAAAATCACAAACGATTGGGACTTTCTCAATCCCTTCGAGAGGTGTGACATTCAAGGCATTCAGAGCATATATACGAGCTTCGGCATTCATCGACACAATGGCGGTATGACTCAAAATCGCGCCAGAAGGATGAAAAAGTTGGATGACCTTGGTGCCACAATAAAGTGCGGCATTGTGGGTTTTCAGCCAATCCATGCCAAGGATAAGGTCGATGGTGGAGGTTTTCAGAATGTGTGAAGAAACCATGAACTCAAATCTTTCGATCTCGACAGTGAGGTTAGGTGCAACCATGTCGACACGACACTGGGTACCGGGAGTCCGGACTATTAAGGGGGTATGCATCTTTTCGTCGTAAATGCCATGCTTAGAAGCAAATGCTCCAGACATAAATGAATGCGATGCTCCTGTATCAAATAAAACAGTAGCAGGTATTGAGTTAACGAGGAGTGTACCCATCACAGTAGTGGGCTGTTCCTGAGATGCTTCAACATCAATGTTGTAAGCATGACCACGAGCATGAGTATTCGACCCAGTATTATAGTTGAGGGTCCCATTGTTGCCACGACCATTTCCGCGGCCAGCAGGGTGAACTACCAGTTGATTCTGTCGCTGAGGGCAGTCTCTGGAAATATGGCCTGGCTGACGGCACTTGAAACACATGCCATCTTGAGGACGGAGGGGTGTTGTCTCAGTCTTTGGTTGTCTCGGCGGGGGGGGGGGGAGGCAGACGAGGTGCAACATACGACGACCTTGGTGCAGGGGCAGTTGGACGAAACTCACTGTGTGGAAGCCAAACGCGTTGCTTCTGTGATGTGCCCGAAGATGAGCCAACATCACGGGGGCGCTTCAGCGAACCACCGAACTTAAGCTGAGCGGTCTCGAGAGTGATAGTTTGGTTCACCATGGTGGCGAAGTCGGGGAAGGCGTGCAAAGCCAGTGCAAGCTGGAGATCTGGGTTGAGCCCATCACGGAACTTCTCTTGCCTACTTGCATCATTGGGGAGGTCACTTGCAGCATAGCGGGAGAGGCGGAGGAATTCCCTCTGATATGCCTCGACGGTTTTGTTGCCCTGAACAAGGTTGCGGAACTCGGCCTTCATACGGTTCATAATCGCGCGGGGGACATAACGAGCGCGGAAGGCAGTCTTGAAGTCATTCCAGGTGACGACAGTCCCTTCAACTAGCGAGCCCTTGTAAGTGTCCCACCACTAAGCAGCGGGGCCACGCAGGAAATAGGACGCGAAGTTAACGTAATCAGCAGCGCTCACATTAGCGAACTCCAACTGACGGTTGATGTCACGGAGCCAATCATCGGCATCCAACGGCTGTTCAGGTTGGTGGAAGAGAGGGGGGTTGAGACGCATGAAGTCCCGCAGAGTAACCACATGCGGTTGGTTCTGGTGCTGGTTCTGGTTCTGGAGCTGATCTATGACTCCTTGCATAATCACTTGGTTCATCTGAAACTGCTGCATCATCGCGTCCATGTAGTCCGGCGGCGGAGGTGGATCGTTGGCACCACGACCACGACCACGACCACCACGACCAGCCATCCTGCTAGAATTTAACAGGGGTATTTCAGCGATGAACATTTTAACGAGATGCCGGAAACGAGTAAGAGGTAAAACGACAACAAAGAGGAGGCGCGGATATATAGGAGTAGTCATATAAGACATACACATCCACACATAGAATCAATCGAAAATCGGGCAGCGTAACATCGTAGAAATTAAGGAAAAAGGACACACTAGGCGGCGCGCAGACCGCGGTAAGGATTACACGACGCGACATAGATTCCACTATGTCAATCACGCCGCAAGAAAACTGGTTGCCACAGAAGTTAATGCCAGAGGACGCGCGGCCTGCCTAGAATGAGAATGGGATCCGCGGTCCGGGACCTGGGGCAGAACTCCTGCAACACGACTCAATCAATGGGGAAGCACCAAAACGCCGGTTGGAATCAAGATAACGTGATCCTAATGTCAGAGTTTGTAAAACTTACCAGCAAGGATAAGAGAGCAGATTCCCAGAGCATAGGTAAGGAGAAAAGGATCCTAATACCATAGATATCACACGTTGTGACATCGATGTGGGCCCGTAAGCCAAACATTAAGTTAGCAAAATAGTTTTTCAAAGTCTAGACTCAACTTCGACCAGGTAGTGGTGGGGTGGCTTCCTACAGGCAGTCGGCTCTGATACCAACTTGTGACGCCCCCAAAATCAATATGTGTACAGTAATCATACACGCAGGGTACACGGCTGAGATTAGGGTGCCACGGTGAGAATATCATAGCACAACACTAAACACAAAAGGATAAACCAATATGTTACAATAAAGGGGGGTCACGCGGACCCGAATACATAAGTTATACAAGCCATAATATCTGAGTACAGACATAGTTAGTCAAGTTATGCCTTAAGAAGGCTAGCACAAATAACATCAGAGATACAGATCGAAAAGGCAAGGCCTCCTTCCTGGGAGCCTCCGAAGCTACTCCTGGTCCTGGTCAGCGGGGGTCTCGACGTAGTAGTATCTGCCTCCGGGGTACTCCTGCTCCTGGGCTCCAACGTCGACTGCAGCGGCCGATCAGGCAAAACATAAAAGGGGAAATAAAGCAAAGGTGAGTATCTAGTATACCCGCGAGTCTTACGTCTGCTACTAAGAATTATGCATTTGTATCAACGGAAAAGGGAGGCTGTATATATAGTGGACTGCAAGATAGAAATCAGAATAAGGGTAAGGAGCTAGGCCTATCGAAGACTAGCATCTTCCGACGTTGTCTTGCAGCATGAGAAGAGAAACAACCAACATTTCATATAAAGCAATAAAGTAACAATGAAGCAGAAGTTGCTGCAACATTGAATAATATAAGTTGTAATGATTAATAATAATAATGCCTCTGAGCTCCCCTCCTCGACTCCCATGCGAAGAAGAAAACCCGGAACCATACAGTTTAATAGTAGTAGTTCGTAGTGGTAAGATCCAGCTTCAGCATAAAGCGTCCTGTTACCGTGGACACGGCTATTCGAATAGATTAAACTCCCTGCAGGGGTGCACTACTGTTCAGCCTGCACGCTCGGATCTCCAGGGTGGCGTGAACCTTGTTAGGGAACGCCCCACCGAGGCTATCCGACAAATCGCAGTTCATCCTAGGCTCAACAGAGAGGCCATCCGCCGGACTATATCCTATGCGCCAAGGGGTCTAGGTCCCTCACCCTTGCACGCTCCTGCACGGTGCGAGTCTGGCCGGTGAAGCAAAAGCAAATCCAAACACACCTGCTGCAGCAAAAAGACAAGACCACTTCCCGGCGATCAGGCCGCAGTACTGCTGATGTCTGAAGAGCTTTCGGACGAACTACGACGCGGAGGGCCCACACCGTAATCCCACGTGTAGGTAGTGCATACAAACCAACGGGTCTCTCAAGTCATCCTCCGAACCATTTAGCATTTTAGTATTATCTCGCAGGCAACCGTTATCGCTGTCTGACTAACAACACAACGGACAACGAACAGCAACAAGGCCCACCGGTAACGTCGGGGCATGCCCTGTCGTCCCGTCAAAGCGCGCGGTTACCGACAAGGGGAACCGTCTCCTTACCTTGTCTCGCGTGTGCTCTTGGTAGAGCTAGACTTTCGTGGTTTGGTAACTCTCGCGAGATACGAGCAGGGGCCAAGCACGCCAGTAACGTCGGTCGTACCCTCCCTGTCGTTCCCGACGATATACCGCTCGCGGGCACCGTTGGGTCGCCCGACTTCTTACCTTTAAGGACAACCGCTGCCCAGGACCCTATGGCGGCAAGACAAAGTCAGCCTCGAATGGAGTACAAGGATTACTCCTTGATAGCTCACACTTGAGGGTGACTAGGCATAACCCAGATAGGGGCCTTTGGCGGTGTTTGCTTTGTTCCGTACCTGTGCAGTTGTATATATTGTATCCGTGTTCACCCCCCTGAGTGATCACGGCCCGCTATCTAGTCCTAACTAACAATGCGCAGGGTTCACTGCTGAATATATGCATAATTATAACAGACATCATAGGATAAGAAAGGTACATCAAGGGGCGACAAAATCAGGCTATGCAATTGAATAGGATTGTAATCGTAGCAGCAACAGTAACAATGCCTAGTGCAAGAAAGTACAGAAAAGGTAGGCGATATCTGGGGAAGAGAATGGCTCTTCTTGCCTGAAAGCTCGACGATAGGGGCAGGGTCGTCGACGAAGTAGTCGTACCCGGCAGCGGTGTAGTCGGCGGTAGCAGCGGGGTCTGCCAGAGATTAAGGGGGGAGGAAACAGTAAATACATAGCAATAATATACAAACATATGCATGACATGACAGATGAAATGTTAACGGTGTTCTAACGCGGCGCAATGCACGTTGCTCGGAGCGGGAATTCATCCGGGGATGAACTACCGGCTCCGGGTGATTACCAGACAGGGTGTCCGAAGGGGGAAGGGTTCATGCCGGAGGTGTCGTGGTCATCCGACAAAGATAAGGGGGGTGTATCCGTGTTAGTGGAACCATTCCGGACAACTTTCGTGTTCGAAATAAATTCATCCGGCAGGTTTTTACCGGCACCGGGAATTATCGACAAACAGCCCGGAGGGGGGGGGAATGTCGATGATCGGTGTGTTAGGGGGGTGGGATAGACATACAGATAGCGTATCCGTATTCGTTATATTTTTCTGATCAACTTTCATGTATAAAGTTTTTCGATCCGATATACGGATTAAAAGATATTGATTTTATAAGTTTAATCAATTTTAAAACATTAAAAATCCTTTTTAATAATTTCTTTTATTATTTTAGTAACATTATCCAGAACAATGTTGACTGGTCAAACCTGACCAGTGGGACCCACTTGTCAGCCTCACATTCCTAATAAATCATTTAATTAAATTTAATTAATCACTGGGCCCACATGTCATCCTCTCAACAATTACCAAAAATCATTTTATTAATAAAAACGCAGTGGGGCCCAGGTGTCATACTAACAAAAACTTAATTAACCAACTAAATGTAGTTTAAGGGCATGGGCCCATCTGTCATACACTGGTGGGGGGGGGTTATTCTCTGCTTTAATCATTAACAGGGGATTAGGACTTAATCCCCCGGGTGGGACCCAGAGGTCAGTGGCACAAGCCACGGCCTGGGCACGCCGGCGGCAGGTTGCGAGCAGTGCCATGGCCGGCAACTGTGTGCTCGCCACAGGCCGCCGAAGGAGCCGCCCCTGGGCTTGTTCGAACCAGCGAGGAGCAGCGCGTCGCCCGGTGGTCGTAGCAGTGACAGGGACGGTCGGAGTGAAGCACGCCGTCGACAATGGCGGAGGCGGCCCTCGGGTCAAATCAGTATGGACGACGCGAGGTGAAAACGAGCTACCGCTCTGGTGAAACTAGTCCTACGGCCCACTGGGAGTACAACGACGCCATCTACATGAGCTAAGGGGCACGAGGAGCGCGACTACGATGGCAATGGCGGCAGCCGGAGCTGGTCCATATGGGAACGACAGCATGGAGAAGAAACACGCACGCGAGATGAGGGGAAAGGAGGCCTAGCTCACCACGAGTCCAACGCAAGTGACGGCTAGCTCGGGGAGGGGCTGTCCGGACCGGAATTTTGTCGTCGATCGCCGGCGGCAGAGGTGGAGGGAGGCGTCGATCCGCTCGACGCAGTGCGTCCCGCTCGCGATTCTCAGCTTGAGACGACGAGGACGACGTGTGCGCACCTCCCGGACACGGCGGCTGGAGCTATGGCGGCCAATGGCCACGCCGGTGCGCGGCGGCGCCCACGGTGCAGCCCGAGCAGTAGCAGGGTGGCGCGAGGGAGGGGAATGGAGTGGGCACGGGGGGGAACTGGGCAGGCGGCTAGGGTTTCCGAGTCCAGGGGCGCGGGGGGGGGGGGGGGGGGGGGCTTATCCACACCGCCAGCCGTGGATGGCCGCCACGGCACGCCGGCCGGCCGCGGGATGGCCTCCACGCAGCCGAGGAAGAAGACAAGGGAGGGAGGGCCGTGGGCTGGGCCGGGAAGGAGGTGGGCTACGCCCCAGTGCGACTAATAGTCAGAGCCCCATTTTGTTCTTTTCTTTTCTGTAAAATTCTGTTAGCATTTATTTAATTGGCTTAGGCATTTTTACATAATGCCATTTTGGTTCCATAATTAGTAGAGCATAATCCTAGAGTACCACAAAAATATTTGGAGTGTTATAAATTCTTTTGCATTTTTGTTTTATTAAAAAGGTATTAAATGCCCCTGTTTTGGCTACTATTTGAAATGTTTGGAATTTTCCATAGCACTATAAATACCCAAGACCACATTGGCATGGTCCAATGATTATTTGGGATTTTATAAAAGTGGTTCCAAGATTTTTGGGAAAGATTTTATTTTCACCATTTTTTTAATACTCATCAAAAGGCATTTTAGGGTTTGTTTGAATTTTATTTCAAATGGCTTGGACTTTAGTTGGCCAAATGATGATCAAGGTCCATGGTCACCATGCATTCAACATCATCAAAGGAAAATATCAAGTTTGAGATGAACCACATTGATCAGACAAAAGTTTTGAACAGTGCTGGGGAACAGTAATGGTGATTACTGTTCATCTGACAGTGAGGGTGTTACAGCCCCCAAGCGTAGGTTAAGTTCTTTTTTTCTGTTTTTTCTGTTTGTAATTAGTTTAATAGCCTTTACATTTTTCTACAACATGAAACTTGCTCCAATAATATTTCAGCACCGTACAGAAGTGCCACAAACAGAATTGGACTTTTGTAAACTCTTTTGCATTTTTGTTTTATTAAAAAGGCATTAAATCCCATTGTTTTACCACTATTATGTATATTTGGGTTTATTTCATAACTTACTAAATTTCCAAAACCATAGGGATATGGTCCACTGAATATTTGTGATTTAACAAAAGTGGTTTCATAATTTTTGGTCAATGTTTTATTTCCACTTATTTTTTAATATTCATCCAAAGGCATTTTTGGGTTTGTTTGAAATCAAAGATGAACAAGGGATGATAAAAGTTGATTAGAGGCTTGCTAATCACATGGGTTTAATATTAACAAAAGTTTTTCTGATGCCTGACACCGAGGGTGTTACAATGTACTGCATAGAGATTATCATTCATGCATATAGCTATGTGGGGACCTTCACAGTATAAAACTTGGCTTGTATATTCCAATGATGAGCCTCCTCAAATGAGCTCTAGGTCTTCTTGAGCAAGCAAGTTGGATGCACGCCCACTAGTTCCATTAGAGATCTTACCTTAGCTCATATGTGCATCCGTTGCATGGCAATCCCTACTCCTCACATCATATCTATCATTTGGCTTTCTCGCCTATGATTGTCCTCATTGATGTGAGCCCTTCTCACCTTTTTGTCTTCCTCCTCCACCATATATTCTCTCTTTGCCATCCTAAGTGTCAACTTTCTTGCTTACGCTCATCCATTGCATGAGTGCTCGAAATATCGAAAAGGAGTGGATCATTTTGACTTGTACCTGGCTAGTGGTCTGGGGATGAGTCAGGATAAGATTCCAAAGAAGACCAAGTGTGAAATTTTAATAGATTGAGTTATCAACAAGAAAATACTTTTTTGTCATATATCGCTATCCCCTTTCTCGCACACAAACACCATTTGGAGACATTCGAGTCACGGACAGCGAGAGCTCTTGCACCTTTATGTTCTTATGTTGCTTGTTTCAACGCTAAATATAGACTCTTGCTTGTTATGACTTGAACTGGATTACATGCCTTGATTGCTTTACTTAAAAGTTCTTATATTGTTGGTAGCATGTCACCACAGAAATTATGCTTTTTATCATTTACCTACTCGAGGACGAGCAGGAATTAATCTTGGGGATGTTAATACGTCCAAAATGTATCTATAATTTCTGCTTGCTCCATGCTTCTTTTGGGTGATATTGATATGATATTGATACACTTTCATACACTTTTGATCATATTTGGACTAACTTATTAACTCAGTGCACCCCAGTGTCAGTTCCTGTTTTCTGCTGTTTTTCTATTTCACGTTTCCCCCATATTAAAATTTCTCCGAACATTCGGGAAAATTCCAATAAAAAATCAGCGCATCGGAAGCTTCGGGAATCACCAAGGAGAGGCCAGAGGAGACCCACCAGGGCCCCAGGCGCCCTCCCAGCGCGCCCTAAGGTGGGGCCGCGCCAGGGGGCCGCCTGGACCCCTGGTGGGCCCCCTGGCTGCCCCCCTTCGCCCATATATTCTCCGTGACGCGAAACCCCCAAAAGGAGAACCCTTTTTCGCGATCTCTCCTCTGTTCCGCCGCCGCGCTTCCAATATCGGGAGCACCAGGAGCCCTCTTCTCGGCACTCTGCCGGAGGGAGGAACCACCTCCGGGAGCTTCTCCACCACCATGGATGCTTCCCGGATGAATCGTGAGTAGTCCACCTAGGATGATGTTCTCCTCCCCTCTTTGTTCTTCATGGTTTAGACCTCGTGAGCTTCCCTACATGATCGAGGCACATATGTAATCTTTCTGCTGTTGCTATGCTGAGTTTGCTGGGATCCGATGGATTATGAGATTATGTTCAGATTGTGTTTGAGTAATATATTTGATTCTCCTCTTTTATATTTATGTTCTTGAGTAATTCTTGCATGTTCTCCGTTGCTGTTTATTGCTTTGTCCAAGTAGTAGGTAGTGACTCCAAGAGGGAGCGTTATGCATGATTGTGGGTTCATATCCCATGATGACTAGCTTGAGTGACAGAAACATGAGTCTAGGGGATGTGTTGTTGCCACAAGGGAGAAAACAACAGTGCTTGTACTTGCGGGTGCAAGGATTGTTTACTTTACACAAAGTTCTTTAATGCAGTTGTCTGTTGCTTTGAGTTTACACTTTGGGTGGGATTCACAACTTAATACCAGCAAGATGTTCTGGATAAATATCTCAAGGTGGATGATTAGTAGGTAGATGCAGATGGATTTCGGTCTACTTGTTTTGGCATACCGCCCAAGCTTTTGAGCCTCTTCCTTTCTTTATAACATAGTTAGCATTGGTTTACGCACATGATCCTGTCAATTACCCAGCTGTAATTTTTTTACCTCGCATGGCTATTTTATCGTCTTTTGGTAGAGAGACATTACTAGTGAACATCATGGGATCCCGGTCCATATTTCCAATACTGTTTACACCCGCTATCAATTTACTGCTTTATTTACTTTTCCGTTGCTATCACTATCATTATTATCCCGTGTGTTTGATCCTTTGTAAACAACAAGGCCGGAGGGATTGAAAACCTCTCTGAACTCGTTGGGAGCAAAGTTATCTGCTGTGTGTGCAGGTCCACGTCAACCGCCTATCTGGCGTCATTGTCACCTTCCTGTCGTTGTCAGAGTCCTACCAGAGATGAACCTTGGAATCTTCACCGAGGGAAATTTGCTGCTGTCTACATCTCAACCTTCCACTTTGGGTAACCAACGAGGGGAGAGAAGTAAACTCTCGTGACATCAATACCACCGGAGGTGGACGAAGGGGATGGCACGGAATCAACGCACCGAGGGTGAGCGTCGGGGCGGCCGCCGCTGCTGCAGACAAGAGGAGGAAGTAACTGAATGGGGTATGGGGAGGAACTCCCCGTACCCCTTCAGTTATACCTCTTCCTGGATACAGCGGTAGTACCACACGGGGCACGGTAGTACCGCTGACAGCAGGACATCACAACCAAGGTTCAAATTGAGGTGAGCTTTTGCATCGGAGGTTTTAGGTGGATAAGCTTGGGTTGGAGACTCTAAAACATCAGCTGGATGAGAACAGTCCGAGATCAAAAACCAACAAGAAGATGCACGAGAAATCTCGGAGTGATCAAAATGCAACTCGAACAAAAAAAACACAAAAATGAACCAACCCTCCCGAAGAGAGAGACGGTGGCCGAACCCACCATGTTTGATCTTATTTGGTATGACACCACAAAGATGTATATTGGGTTCATTGCCAGTGCTCTTCTTTGAAGCACCGTTGTCACTTTGGGTGACCATGATAGCCGCCGAAAATGACCATAGTGAAAGAATTTTATCTCTCTTTACATAATAGGTGGAGTGGTTGCCTATGAATTAAGTAACACTTCCCCTATGTCCATGCCTACATCCAAGCTAGACTCCATGTTGAGATAGGGTGTGTGGGCAAGTCTTAAAACTGCATTACTTGAATCAATGATATTTAGCTCATGCCTTAAATCTCGGAACCGTGCTTCATCCAAGGGCTTGGTGAAAATATCCGCAAGTTGATCTCCGGTGCCCACATATGAAAGATCAATATCACCCCGCTTCACATGATCTCGAATAAAGTGATGACGAATCTCAATATGCTTCGTCTTGCTATGTTGAACGGGGTTGTAAGAGATCTTGATAGCACTTTCATTGTCACATAAAAGAGGCACTTTGTCACAAGTGACACCGTAATCCTTTAAAGTTATCCTTATCCATAATAATTGAGCACAACAACTTGCGGCGGCAATGTACTCGGCTTCGGTCATAGAGACGGAAACACAATTTTGCTTCTTGGATGACCAACTCACCAAAGACCTACCAAGGAATTGGCATCCTCCGGAAGTGGACTTCCTCTCCACCTTGTCTCCCGCCCAATCCGAATCCGTGTACCCAACGAGGTTGAATCTTGAGCCTTTAGGATACCACAACCCAAAGTTTGTGGTATGAACCAAATATCGAAAGATTCTTTTGACAGCCACTACGTGACTCTCTTTTGGTCCGGATTGAAATCTTGCACACATGCCCACACTCAACATGATATCCGGCCTAGATGCACAAAGATACAATGAAGAACCAATCATAGAACGATACTCCCTTTGGTCTACCTCTTTGCCGTTCGGGTCGAGGTCAAGTTGACACTTGAGTGGCATGGGGGTCTTGGCTCCTTTAAGACCATCATACTTGAACCTCTTGAGCATGTCTTGAGTGTATTTGGCTTGGTTGATGAAAGTTCCTCTTGACAATTGCTTCACTTCAAAACCGAGAAAGAACTCTAACTCTTCCATCATAGACATCTCAAACTTGTTGGTCATTAGCTTAGCAAATTCTTCATTAAAAGATTGGTTAACCGAACCAAAGATAATATGATCAACATATAGTTTGCATATGAACAATTGCCCACCAACCCTCTTAGTAAAAAGAGTGGGATCGATTTTCCCAATTTCAAACCCATAATCAACTAAGAACTCGATAAGGAGCTCGTACCAAGCGTGTGGTTCTTTCTTAAGGCCTTAGAGCGCTTTGTCGAATTTATAGACATGATTAGGGAAATTGGGATCCTCGAACCCGGGGGGTTGCTTGACATATACCAACTCATTAATGGGACCATTAAGAAAAGCACTCTTTACATCCATTTGATATAACTTGAAGTTATGATGAGAGGCATAAGAAAGAGCAATACGAATGGACTCAGGACGAGCCACGGGGGAAAAAGTTTCACCAAAGTCAATACCTTCGACTTGGGAAAACCTTTTGCCACCAACCTTGCCTTGTTCCGGATGACAATACCAAGTGCATCTTGCTTGTTCTTGAATATCCACTTGGTCCCAATGACAATATGATCACCTTTGGGTCTCTCCACTAATGACCACACCTTGTTGCGCTTGAAATTATTGAGTTCATCATGCATGGCCTCAAGCCAATCCGGATCTTCAAGCGCCTCACCTACCTTTTGGGGTTCAACACAAGAAACAAACGCATTATGGGTACAAAAGTTTCTCAATTGACTACGAGTTGTTTCCCCCTTTTGGATGCTTCCGAGCACTTGATCCACCGAAAGATCTTGAGATTTTAACCGGGATGCAATGTTGAGTGCTCGGCGAACTCTTTCTTCCTCCAAATTTCTTGAGATAGCTCGAGAGGACCATCTTCGGAAGAAGGAGCACCATCAAGGACTTGCTCATCATCTTGAGCTTGACCTTGAACGAGAACTTGATCTTGGTCATCATTTTGTGCAACACCATCATCAATGATTGGATCTTGACCTTGATCTTGTTCGGGCGAGGGAGGGCCTTCATCTTGTTCTTGGTTTGCTTGTTGATCTTGAGTAGGTGATGGCTCCACAAGCGTAGAGCATCGTCCTTCTCCTTCCACCACAAGGGATTCCTCAACCGGTAGGAAATGACCCACACCCATTCTTCTTATGGCTTGAGGAGGAATTTCATCACCTACATCATTAAGATCACTTTGCCCCACTTGGGAGCCATTATGTTCATCGAACTCCACGTTGCTAGATTCTTCAACAAGTCCGGAAGACTTTTTGTAGACTCTATAGGCGTGAGAGTTTGAAACATAACCAACAAATATGCCCTCATTTGTCTTAGACTCAAACCTAGACAAACGAGCACCCTTCTTAAGAATGAAACACTTACACCCGAAGACCCGAAAATACTTGATGTTGGGCTTCTTCCCGGTGACGATTTCATACGGAGTTTTTTTCAAGATCTTGCGGAGATACAGACGGTTGGTTGCATCACAAGCAGTGTTGATGGCCTTTGCCCAAAAGTTGTATGTACTCTTGAACTCCTCCATCATTGTTCTTGCCGCATCAATCAGAGTGCGATTCTTCCTCTCCGCAACACCATTTTGTTGAGGGGTATATGCAGCGGAATATTGATGTTTGATCCCCTCATCCCCAAGGAATTCATCCAAGGTGTAGTTCTTGAACTCGGTGTCATTGTCACTTCTAATAGCCAATATCTTTGAGTTGTGTTGATGTTGAGCTTCATTGGCAAACTCGATGACGGTTTGTTGGGTCTCACTTTTCTTCTTGAGTAAATAAACCCATGTATATCTTGAGTAGTCATCCACAATAACCAAGCAATACTTCTTTCCGCCAAGACTATCATATGAGGGAGGCCAAAAGAGATCCATGTGAAGGAGTGATACGTCTCAAACGTATCGATAATTTCTGTTCGCTCCATGCATGTTTTGTGTGATATTGCTATGATCTAGATACACTTTCATACACTTTTGATCATATTTGGACTAACCTATTAACTCAGTGCACCCCAGTGCCTGTTTCCGTTTTCTCTTGTTTGTCTATTTCAGTTTTCCCCCATATAAAAATTGCTCCAAAAATCCGGGAAAATCAGATAAAAATCAGCGTACCGGAAGCTTCCAGAGCCCCGAAGGAGAGCGGGGGTCCACCACCAGGTGCCCAGGTGGCCACCTGGCGCGGCCAGGGGCATGGTCGTGCCAGGGGGGCGCCTGGACTCCTGGTGGCGCCCCTGGCTGCCCCCATTTCCTATTTAATCTTTTTCACGGGAAACTTCCGAGGACAGAACCCTATTTCGCAAACTCGCCTCTGTTCCACCGCCGCCGCGCTTCCAAGATCGGGAGCACTGTCAGGACCCTTCCCGGCATCCTGCCGGAGGGAGGATCGACCTCCGGGAGCTTCTCCTCCACCATGGACGCTTCCCTGATGTGTCGTGAGTAGTTTCCTTTGTACCATGGATCCGTGATCGGTAGCTATGTGATGTTCTTCTCCCCTCTTTGTTCTTCATGGTTTAGACCACGTGAGCTGCCCTACATGATCGAGGCACATATGTAATCTTTCTGCTTTTGCTATGCTGAGTTTGATGGGATCTGATGGATTATGAGATTATGTTCAGATTGTGATAGAGTAATATAATTGGTTCTTATCTTTTGTATTTTTGTTCCGAAATAATTCTTGCATATTCTCCATTTGTGTTTATTGCTTTGGCCAAGTGTAGGTGTAGGGAATGTGCCCTAGAGGCAAATAAAATATGTTTATTGGCGTATTCCATTAGTTCATAATAAGTTTTATACTGTGCTATAACTGTATTAAGCGGAAACATTAATACACGTGTGGTATACAAACAACCAGGTCCCTAGTTAACTCTAGTAAACTAGTCCATTGGGCAATTGATGATCAAGGTTTCCTGATCATGAGATGTGAACAGTCTATTGACAAGGGGGTCATGTCATTGGGAGAATGACATGATGGACACACACCCACCGGAAGTGTTGCAATGTGATCCAGTCACATAGTTCAACATTCCGATAACTATAAACGTAGTGACCCGATCCTTAAGACCGTGATGATCATACATAATTGCTATTTACCAGGATGCTTTGAGTGCATTAACCGTTACACTGAAAAATGGTAACCA
Source organism: Bromus sterilis (assembly GCA_950022295.1). Taxonomy (NCBI): domain Eukaryota; kingdom Viridiplantae; phylum Streptophyta; class Magnoliopsida; order Poales; family Poaceae; genus Bromus; species Bromus sterilis. The sequence goes on from OX465599.1 coordinate 66,807,648, forward strand.
TAAAGGTGTATCTTCGTTATTCCGAAGTAGATATGTTGATGAGTATGCAAATAGATCAAAACGGGATTTTTTCATCCGAGTGACGGATAGGTACTCTGGGCCCACTCGGTGATATTACATCATAAAGATTGCGCAATCATGTGACTAGGTCACGGGGTTGTAATGTCACGGGAACGAGTAAACATGTTTGTCGGTAACGAGAATGAACTAGGTATATTGGATACCGACGATCAAACCTCAGACAAACAAAGTACCGTATGACAAAGGGATCAGGACTCAACGTTAACGGTTCAAAGGATGAAGTTAATTTGATGGAAGCGTTGGGGCTCATCAAGGATTGTAACCAGATCCCACATGATGGACATTGGTCAGAGAGTGTCTGATCATGTCTGCTGTTTCCCGAACCGTAGGGTGTCACGCTTAAGGGTATTCGACGCATTAAGGATTGATTCGGGATCATCGGTGAAATAAGAGAGAACACCGGAATTGTTCCGGGAGGTGCCGGAAGTTGTTCTGGATATTTTGAAAGGTTCAAAATAATGTTTAATAATTTTGAAATATGTTTTATTATTTAATTAACATAATTAAATATTAAAATATGATTAAATATAATTAAAAGATGAATTAAAAGGCATATGGGCCTAAAGAGGCCCATTAGGGGAAGGAGGGAGCTCCCCCTTGGGCCAAGGCGCCAAGGGAGGGAGCCCACCTCCCCTAGCCGCACCAAACCCCCCCTCCCTAGGGTTTAGTCCCACATGGGAAGGGGAGGGAGGGTGGCACCCCTCCTTGGCCTATATAAGGAGGGGTGGGGGTGCCTTTTTTCTTCACACAATTTGATTTGAGACAAGTTTCTCAGATCTCCCTTCTCTCTCTTTCTCCCTCCTCGAGTGGACTCCCCTTGTTTGGAGTCTACATTGGTTGGGGTTTCTCCACCATACGCACGCTGTCGTGCTGCTGGAATCAAAATCCGAATCCATCTTCTTTCCGCTGCTCTTCTGGTTCGGAGCCCAGAGGGAACGTCGGGTACACCGTATGCGTGTAATCCCGCGAGGCGCTACACTTGTGGTGCTCCTTCATTGTTGAGGCCGTGTCGCGACGTCTTCACCGACAACGTTCCGACTGGGACGTAATCCCGTCATCGGTCTTCAAGGACCGGGTGACCTCAGGAGTCTTCGTGGATCTGCGCGGCATCGGGGATTGCCGGTACGACTACATCAACCACGTTCACGCGGGAACGTTTCCCGCTTAACGGACTACATACTGGTATGTAACCAATTCCCTCCGTTACTTGCATCGCCATATCATAGGTCTTGGGTTCGGGACGCGTAGGTTATGAAAAAATATTGTTTTCTTCCCCGTTCCCCAATAGTAGGTAGTAACTCCAAGAGGGAACGTTATGCTCGATTGTGGGTACATGCCCCCTGATGACACGCTTGAGTGACAAAAACATGAGTCTAGGGGATGTGTTGTGGCCACAAGGGGGAAAACAACGATGCTTGTAACCGCGGTTGCAAGGATTGTTTACTTTACGCAAGGTTATTTTAATGCAGTTGTCTGTTGCTTTGGGTTTAAACTTTGGGTGGGGCTCGCAACTTAATACCAGCGAGATGTTCTGGATAAATATATCAAGGTGGATGATTAGTAGTAGATGCAGGTGGATTTTGGTCTACTTATGTTGGCGTACTGCCCATGTTGTTGAGCCTCTTCCTTTCTTTTGTAGCATAGTTAGCATTGCGGTGCGTTTATAATCATGTCAATTTCCCATCTGTAATTTGTTTGCCTCGCATAGCAGTCTTATCGTCTTTTGGGATAGAGACATCACTAGTGAACATCACGGGACCCCGGTCCATATTCTCATCATTGTTTACAAGCTCATTTATTTTCTCGCATTTACTTTCAGTTACTATCATCATTATCATTATCCCTTGTGTGTTTGATCCTTTGTAAACAACAAGACCGGAGAGATTGACAACCTCTCTGAACTTCGTTGGGAGCAAAGTTAATTGTGTTGTGTGAAGGTCCACGTCAGTTGCGCCGCTGTCACCTACTGATCATTGCCGGAGTCCTACGAGAGACAAACCCTATCCTCTACATAGGGGAAATTTGCTGCTATCCTACATCTCACCTTCCACTTAGGGTAACCAACGAAGGGCTAGAAGCCATTATCACTTCCACGCCATCAAGGAGCTCCAAAGGCCCTTGGTGGAGATGATATTCTTGACGGGATGTTTCTTCTCATGTAGCTTCCCTTCAATGCATGCCCTACAAGCACGATCTTTGGCAAAGCTAACATTTGTTAGTCCAATGACATGATCACCCTTGAGAAGTGTTTGCAAGGACCTCATATTGACATAGGCTAGTCGGCGGTGCCAAAGCCATCCCACATCAACTTTAGCCATTAGGCACATGGCGGTTTTGGTGGGGACTTTGGAAAAGTCCACCAAATACATACCGTCCTCCACATGTCCAACAAAGGCTACTTTCAGAGTCTTGGTCCACATCAAGGTGACCATGTCAGAACCCTCTGTTAGGTAATGTGCTAGGATCAAAGTCCTCTTGCATCATGTTAAAAATTTCAAAAGAAGTCATTGAAATCAAATTCAAAAGCAAAATGGGAGAAGAAACCCCCCCAGATGAATTAATTCAAAAGGCCAGATAAAAATCTTCTCCAAAAATTCATGTTAGAATTTTGAAAAGTCTTATAAATGAGTGTGATCACATATCAAGTGATGTGGGACCCACCCCATGCTCATGGATTTTTCAAATATTCAAACAGTTCCTTGGAATTAATCAAAAACCCCTTTTTGATTTAAATTTCAAATCATTTGAATTTTAAAAATATTCAAACTTTACAAGTGGCTAGCCTAGTATATGGTGATGCCACATAAAAGGTTTCAGCATTTAATAAATTGGTTTGCCATTTTATTTAGAAAAACCAAAACAAAGACAGAAAAGAAAATAGAAAAGAAACATAAAAAGGGAAAAGGGCTTACCTCTAATCTGGCCCAACTCAACGCCCCCTGGCCCAAGCCCACCTGGACGCTTGTCGTCTTCCCCAGGCAAGCGGGCACGCTGCTGCGTGCTTGCCATGCCGAGGCCGCCGACGCCACCGCGACGCCCTGGCCACGCAGCTGCTTCCCCGCCGCCTTCTACGTGTCCTGGAGACGCCCAGAAGCCTCCCCGTTCCATTCCCCCTCTCCACGGACACCCTCCCCGTCTCCCTCGCCCGATTTCTCCCTCTCCCGAAGACTCGCCGGAGCGCCCCGCCATGGTTTCCACGGCCAACGACACCTAGGGCTCGAGAAAGCAAGTCCAACGTGCTCCTCACCATCGACTTCGTCTTCTCACAGAAGCTGGAGCTTCAATTGGGCCCCGAAGAAACGCACGCTTCATTGGATCGCCGCCGGCCGCCAGAGCTCGAGTTGATTGATTCGCCGCCGCCGTTACCTCCCCGCCTCCGACGCCTGCTCCAACGTGTTCACCAGCGTCTGGTGAGCGTTTCCCCTCAAGCCGCGGCTCCTTTCCCCTCCTCTAGCTCGAGTTGCCATGAACGCCGGAGTACAGAGCCGCCGTGCTCGTCGTCGACGAGCCTGCGCTAAGCAATCGTCCTCACCACCTTGTCCTTCGCAACCACCGTGAACTGCTGCTTCGAACGCGCCCAACCGTGGCTCAAATGGTGCCCCACAGCAAGATCTGCACCACGACCGTGCTGCTGCCGCGGCCTTTGCTCGTCGCCGACGTCCTTCCGGTGAGCCCCCGTGCTGCACGTCTGTCTCAGATGAAGCGCGCGTGCCTGGGCTCCCGTTTGGTGGTCGCGGCATGCCAAATAGTGGCCGGAGCCGCCGTCTCCGCGGACGCCGCCGCGTCTAGACGTTGCCCGCGACTAGCCGCCGGCGAGGCTGACGTGTCCAGCGTGGTTAACCACTAATCCCCCCCTAATCAGTCACTGACCAGTGGGCCCAAGGCCACTAAACCCTCTGTTTAAAATAAACCAAACTGGGTTAATTAACTGAGTCACTGACCAGTGGGGCCCCCATGTCAGTTTGACCATGGTTAGACCCCCTGACGTCATGCTGATGCAGTGCTGGCGCAATAAAACCTTTTCTAATTATAAGAATCCCAGAAAAGGCAGAAATTACCCCAAACTTTGGAAATTCATAGAAAATTCATATGAACTCCAAATTTATCAAATAATATATGAAAAATGATCAGGAGAAAATAAGGTATCCAAATATCCAACTTTCAACCATGTTTGAGTTGAATTTTAAATGTGACCAGTAGCATTTGCTATTTGATTTAAATGGAATTAAATCAAATTCATTTCAAATGCTTTTGCCTTTTGAACCATATCAACATATCACATTATACTTGAACTTCAAAGGCATATCATACACATTTCAAAATGTTTTAACTTGATCAAACAATGTCATGTGCAACTTGGCTAAATTGAATTCAAATTGGAGTTTGAATTTGCAATTCATTTGCAATATACTCCATTTAAATGGAATTGCCTCACACATCAGAAACATATACATAAAGTTTCAACCTTCAACCATGTGATTGTGCATTGTATTTACTTTCCTACCTTGTTTGTTGTTTGTCGAGTAGAGGTGGAACCGGAACAGGAGGCTGCCCCCTTCTTCGAAGACCCCGAACCCGAACCTCGTCAGCAAGGCAAGCAAACCCCCGTTGATCATGTCGATAAAATCCCACTTCCCTCTCATGTCTCGCTTATGCATTGTATAGGATGATTACCATGCTACGTTTCTACCGCATAGATGAACCCATTCCTTTGCATGACCTATCTTTTGTCACAGTAGTAAGCAAACCACAATCCTAGCAAATGTAGGAGTTGATTGATATCATGTGCCCCCCTGCAAATGTTACTTCTTATTGTATTCTTAGAGTGATACAATGATGTTACTGTTATGTGAGTCGGGATGGTAGTGATCATGATGATGTTGGTGGAAATGTGTTGGTGAATCTACCCTAATACAAGGTGAACGATGAGAGGCTTTGTAGGAGTACACGGTGGGTTGTCTCGTTGAACACCGCCCTAAGTCTGAGTTCTTGTGTGGTGATCCAAGATGAAGAGTACAACCACACATTGGGCTCACTGACCCCTCTCAACCTATTAACTCATCCCTTTCGATGTCCAGATGTCGCAGTAGTTCGGAGTTCTGGTAGGCTTGTGGCCTGGCTGCTAAGTGAGAGAACGACTCAACCGAGACCGGCTTATGCACCACGCACACATCACCTGGGCCCACTCCGGTAAACCGGCCGGGTTCACGATAGTGGTAGCCAACCCAGGTAGGCGGCTTTCTTGGACTAGATAGGCTATGAGGTAACAGTTGTGGTGAGCATCCTCGCTGGCACCCCTTGAATGGTGTCGAGATCAAAGGCGGTAAATGATGATCATGTGTGTGTAGCGGTACACCCCTGCAGGGTTAACAAAACTATTCGAATAGCCGCGTCCGCGGTTAAGGACTGCTTGGAAAGCTTAGCTTGATTATTAGACAACTTGAACTGGATACTTCTAAAACACACCAAGATAAGTGTGAGTGCTATGGCGTGCTTTCTCGTGGGGAAGTCGAGGAAGGCACCATAGTGGTGTAATTGGTTGGATAAAGCAGTGGGCTCGTGTACGTTTCTTACCTCAAGTCTGGTACTCGTAGTTCAGGATTAGCCAAGTCAAAGCTGGCACTTCTGCAAGTGAAACCCCACCTACCTTTACCTTGATACATGTGCATGAGTAGTATAGCTCCTATGTAAGTCTTGTTGAGTACGACTTTGTACTAACGTTTGCTTATTCTATGTTTTAGATGAACCCACTGACCCCGAAGGTGGCTTCTTCATCGAGCTTGACGATTGAAGATCAAGCTAGTCTAGTCCCAGTCAGACGACGGGTTCCCTCGTGGAGGGCTTGTGTTTAAATAAGGCTTTTTAAGCCATTTGTTAAACTTGTCTGTACTCAGACATACTTTGCTTCCGCTTGTTTGTTGTAATGTTGGATCACATACTTGTGATCTCTGTGTGCACTATGTGAGAGTTATCAATAAAATGTATACTTTGTAGAGAATTGCAATGATACCTGCTGTTCATACAAGGCATGTGTGCTGCGTGTATGTTTATAACATGCATGTCTTTGTATGGGTTTTCGATACCTTAGTTGTGATCTGGTTGGAGGTCTTTCATACACCAAGTGGCCCTTAGATGTGCGCAGCTTGGGGCATCGCGATGCGATTGCTCGAGACTCCGCCTCGTGCACACTTTGTGGTATGATCGAGCCCGCCCTAGACCCCAACTAAGTGATCGGGCTGGAGTAAGTCTATGTAAGGGTTATAATACAATCGATAGTATGGTTGAGGCGACTTGTCTATGAGTATGGGAGTTCACCACCCATATCAGTTAGACTTGTGTGCGGACGATGAGGACCCATCTCAGTGGATCATCCGGCCTGAATGGGATGCCCCTCACGTTCGATGCTTTCCGAGAATGTTCTGTGCTTGGCCTTGTCTGCTTAGACAAGTGGGTACGGTTCTCGGCTCTCCATATGTTTGTGTTGTAGCGAGGCTTGCATACGCTAAGCCCGGGTCCCGACAGACTTGGTATCAGAGCAGGACTGACTGTAGGACTAGCAGCCTTGGCCGAAGTCGAGTCTAGCTTTCTATAGTTATATAGTTACTCTGGGTATATAAGGGAACAACGTAAGGCTTCTTTTTTCTCCTTACCCCCTTCGTTTTGAGTTCTGAGTCACCCTCATCTTGTTCTACGGGAAGATAGGACTAGGCTCTCCTCTGTCTGATGAGAACATCTCGTTGTTTGCTTCCTTGTAGCTGTAGGAAGGTTGTGATCGGTTCGTTAGAGTTGTTGTGCTTCCTGATTTCTTACATCGTATGTAAGTGTTGTTTCCATGTTGTAAGAAATTGTCTTTTTCTTACAAATACAGTCGTTATGCTGCCCGAGTCATTCCAAGTTTCTTCATAATCTGATGCATTTGCAAACTTCTTCTTTCTGTTTCAGATGGCAGATCTTCCCCCTCGGCAGATTGTTCGTCTGACCCGGTGCCTCGATGTGCGTGGGCATCCAGCCATGCTCACCGAGATGATGTCCTTCATTGGCTATCGGTGGTATCCTGAGTACACAGTTGAGGAGCAGTTCCTTGACTTCAACCAGACTCAGTTCCACTGCACTGTCAGGATTTACCCGCACCACATTGGAGTCTCTCAGCCTGTCCTTTTTGGGCATGGCATTGGTGTCACCGAGAACATGGCTGTGCAGGATGCTGCATACTCATGTATTACACTGCTGAGAGAGGAGCATGCACTGCTTGCAGGATCACCTTTCCGTTATATCCCTGCTGCACTTCCAGGAGAGGAGGGTTATTACACCGGACTATACTCAGATCACTCTGCAGAGGATCCAGTACTTCAGATGACTGCTAGGTTTGCTTGTGATCGAGATCGTGATGCACGCGCTCTCCGTTTTGAGCTTCACGCCACCCGTGTTCGTCTGTATCGAGCACTTACACTCCTGGCTCCTTTTGTGAGTGTTGGGTCAGTCGAGTATGATGCTATCTACCCAGCCAGGACGCAGATGCCTTCTCGAGTTGCTTGGCCCGAGATTGGAGGCATTTTCCACCCCGTGGTCCTTTTCTTCCACCCTACGCTGGACCTAGGCCCCATCCTTGCCCAAATGGATATCAGGGTTCACAGGCCTCCGTGTTTTCCGATGGTCACCTTCAGCTACCGGGATACGCGGGTAACTTTTACAAGGACTACTATGGAGATGGAGATGAGTGAGACCGCCTGTGGTCTTACTTAGTGAGGATGTAGTAGTATCTTAGTATATTGTACGCAAGGTGTCTAAGTTCCAGAGGCTTAGATAAATAATGTATAGGAAGTCAGAGTGCCTCTGAAGGATGTATCATCTTCATCACGTTTGTATTAGCTTGGTGCTTGTACTAAAACGATGTATGGTTTGTATGACAGCTTGTGAATATATGGCTTGTATGCTTTTATCACCATGTTGTCAAGATGATTACTTCCTTTGCTCTGTAATCCTTCTAGTACTTCAATACCTTGTTTAGACTCTTCCAATCGACTCTGTTTGACTTTGGTTTTAACCTTCAGGATGTCTCAAGGAACCCGTGGCCAGCTTGGTCGTGCCCAGGGTCGTGGGAATGAACAGGAGGAAGGCAACCTTCCACCCCCACCCACGATGGCTCAGGTTCTGATGGAGGTTGAGAGGAACCGCCGAGACTCTCACCATTTGCTGGAGGTCATTGCCCGCAACACCACTCAGCAGCGCAACGAGTTGGTGTCTCTGAACGACTTCATCCGGCTTCATCCCCCGGTTTTCAGTTACTCCACCGAGCCCCTTGACGCCGATGACTGGCTTCGCAGCATCGAGAGGAAGCTCCAGGCAGGCCATGTTGCAGATGGCGACAGGGTCAGCTATGCCACCTACCACCTTGAGGGTGCAGCTAGCTCTTGGTGGGAGAACTTCCTGAACATGCGTCCCGTTGGACCGCCCACATCTTGGGATGAGTTCTGCACTTCCTTCCGCGAGCACCACATTCCCAAGGGTCTCATGGACCGCAAGCGTGAGGAGTTCTGCAACCTCACCCAAGGCTGAAGGACTGTTGACGAGTTTAGTCGTGAGTTCAACCGACTGGCTCGCTATGCTACTGAAGAGGTCTCCACCGATGCCAAGAAGCAAGAAGGGTTCCGTCGTGGACTCAATTCTGGACTCCGTCGTGAGCTCAACCTGCATGACTTTGTCACCTTCCAGGTCCTTGTCAACAAGGCCATCAAGGCAGAGGACATGAACACACCCAATGACTTCCGCAAACACCCTAGAGATGATGGTTCATCCAGTTCCGGCTCTCAGAAGCGCAAGATCTGGATCCCCAACAGTATGTTCCGCCAAAACAATCCACCGAGGCCATCCTATGTGGTGCCTCGTCCCCCAACTCAGTTCCACCCAGCTCCACCAAACAACCCAGCTCCACGCACTGTCTTTGGAGCCTGTTACAAGTGTGGTCAGGCAGGCCACTACTTCCGCGAGTGTCCCCAGAACCAGCTCCAGAATCAGAATGCTCCACCCCGTGCCGGAGGCAACAACAATGGTCGTGGCAAGCCACCCCAGAAGGTCTACACCACCAAACCCGCTCCTCCCGCCACTCGTGGACGTGTGAACCAGATTGCCGCCGAAGAGACTGACGACACCACTGACGTCGTTCTTGGTACGCTTCCAGTCAATTATGTTCCTACTTCCGTTCTTTTCGACCCAGGAGCATCTCATTCATTCATGTCGGAAAGTTATGCACTTCGTCATGAGTTATCTTTTGTTGAATTGTCCACCCCAATGATTATTCAAACTCCAGGGTCAAGATGGCAAACTAATAGAGTAAGCCATGGTAATCAAATTGCAATCGAGGGTTTAGTATTCCTTGCTTCACTCATAGCCCTCAAGTCTTCAGACATTGATGTCATCCTTGCCATGGATTGGCTATCAAGAAAGAATGCCTACCTAGATTGCAAAGGCAAATCAGTGAAACTGACCCACCCTTCAGGCAAGACCGTCAACTACACCTCACCCAGAACAAGAACCCAGGTTCATTCTTTGAATGTACTTCCCCTTCCCGACCTTGAAGATGTTCCGGTGGTTCGTGACTTCCCGGATGTCTTTCCTGAAGAGCTGTCGGGAATGCCACCCGACAGATGTGTAGAGTTCATAGTGGATCTTGTGCCAGGAACCGCACCAATTTCTAGACGCCCATACAAAATGGCCCCACGTGAGTTAACTGAGCTTAAAACCCAACTGGAAGCTTTGTTGGAAAAAGGCTTCATCCGCCCTAACTCATCGGCATGGGGTTGCCCCGTTCTGTTCGTAACGAAGAAGGATGGAACAGAAAGGATGTGCGTAGACTATCGCCCGCTAAATTTAGCGACGATAAAGAACAAGTACCCATTGCTCAGGATCAATGATCTTTATGATCAACTTGCAGGATCCTTTGTCTTCTCCAAGATGGATTTGAGATTGGGTTATCATCAAATCAAAATCCGAAACGAGGACATTCCCAAAACGGCTTTTACTACTCGTTATGGTCTTTACGAGTACACCATCATGTCCTTTGGTTTAACCAATGCCCCCGCCACTTTCTCGCGCATGATGAATTCGATCTTCATGGAGTACTTAGATAAATTTGTTGTAGTTTATCTCGATGACATTCTCATCTACTCGAAGAACGAAGAAGAACATGTCGAACACCTAAGGTGGTATTGATGAAACTTAGAGAGCATCGCATGTATGCTAAATTCTCCAAGTGTGAATTTTGGCTACCAGAAATGACCTACTTAGGCCACGTGATTTCTGCAAAAGGCATTGCTGTGAATCCCGAGAGAGTTCAGGCCGTCCTTGACTGGACTCCACCTGAATCGGTTAAGCAAGTTAGGAGTTTTCTTGGCCTAGCCAGCTATTGCCGCCGCTTCGTTGAGAACTTTTCTAAAGTTGCAAAGCCTCTAACTGAACTCCTCAAGAAAGATAAGAAATTCCTATGGACTCCCAAGTGCGAGGAAAGCTTTCAAGAGCTAAAAAGAAGATTGACTTCTGCACCCGTACTTGCACCTCCGGACACCAAAAAAGATTTCGAGATCTATTGTGACGCATCACGGCAAGGGTTAGGATGCATACTTCTGCAAGATCGACATGTGGTAGCTTATGCTTCACGCCAGTTGCGGCCACATGAAGAGAACTATCCTACCCATGACCTTGAACTCGCTGCCGTAGTTCATGCCCTAACAACTTGGCGACATTACCTCCTTGGTAATCGTTGTGAGATCTATTCCGACCACCAAAGCCCTCAAATACATTTTCACCCAGCCAGATCTTAATCTCAGGCAAAGACGCTGGATTGAGTTGATAAAAGATTACGACGTAGGAATTTCTTACACCCCAGGAAAAGCCAATGTCATGGCTGACGCACTAAGTCGTAAGTCGTATTGTAACAACCTCATGTTACAACAGTATCAACCACTTCTTTATGAGGAATTTCGCAAGCTCAATCTTGAGATTGTTCCTCATGGCTATCTTTCTACCTTGGTGGCGAAACCAACTCTTGAGGATCAAATCATAGTTGCCCAAAGGCGTGCACGAGGTGTTCGCCGGATCAAGGAGAACATTGCTAGCGGAGTTGCTAAATGTTTCTCCACAGATAGCAAAGGAACGGTATTCTTTGGAAATCGTTTGGTAGTACCTAAGAATAGGGAACTAAGGCAACTCATCCTCAAGGAAGCCCATGACACACCCCTCTCAATTCATCCCGGTAGCAAAACAATGTACCGAGATCTACGCCAGAGATTTTGGTGGACTAGGATGAAGAGAGACATTGCTCAATTTGTTGCCGAGTGTGATGTTTTTCGTCGCATTAAGGCAGAACATCAAAGACCTGTTGGCACACTTCAACCTTTGCCTATTCCAGAGTGGAAATGGGACAAAGTCGGTATGGACTTCATCACCGGCTTTCCGAAAACCCAGAAAGGAAACGATGCCATCTTCGTTGTCATAGATAGTCTTTCCAAAGTTGCTCACTTCCTTCCAGTTCGCGAGTCTATAACTGCTAGTCAGTTAGCGGACTTGTACGTCTCTAGAATTGTATCCCTTCACGGTGTTCCTTTTGAAATCAATTTTGATCGTGGTAGCCTTTTCACCTCTAGATTCTGGGGAAGCTTTCAGAATGCTATGGGAACTCATCTCTCCTTTAGTACAGCTTTCCATCCTCAGTCTAGCGATCAAGTCGAAAGGGTTAACCAAATTCTTGAAGACATGCTCAGAGCTTGAGTTATCTCATTCGGAAAGAATTGGGAGAAGTCTCTTCCATTTGCCGAATTTTCTTATAACAATAGCTTTCAATCTAGTCTGAACATGGCTCCTTTTGAACTCCTATATGGACGACGATGTCGAACACCTTTAAACTGGTCAGAAACCGGTGAGAGACAATTCTTTGGACCGGATATGATCAAGGAAGCAGAAGAGCAAGTTCGCATTGTTCGTGATCAATTGAAAGCAGCCCAGTCTCGTCAGAAAAGCTACTATGATCGTCATCATAGGCAAGAGAGCTACAATCTGGATGAGAAGGCTTACCTTCGGGTTACTCCTCTGAAGGGAACCCAAAGATTCGGTATCAAAGGCAAGTTGGCCCCACGTTACATCGGACCTTTCCGCATTCTTGCTAAACGTGGAGAAGTTGCCTACCAACTTGAACTACCCCCGCACCTTTCCCGAGTACATGATGTATTCCATGTGTCACAACTCAGGCGTTGCTTCAAGGACCCCATCTGCGAAGTCGACCATGAAACGCTTGATCTACAAGATGACCTTTCTTATCGAGAATACCCCGTTCGTGTTCTCGATTCAGCAGAGCGTGTCACTCTCCGAAAGAAGATCAAGTTTCTGAAAGTTCAGTGGTCACACCACTCTGAGAAAGAAGCCACGTGGGAAAGAGAAGACCGTCTCAGTGCCGAGTATCCCTCCTTCCTCCCGCAGACTTCTGAATCTCGGGACGAGATTCTTTTGAGTGGGGGCGAGTTGTCAGAACCCTCTGTTAGGTAATGTGCTAGGATCAAAGTCCTCTTGCATCATGTTAAAAAATTCAAAAGAAGTCATTGAAATCAAATTCAAAAGCAAAATGGGAGAAGAAACCCCCCCAGATGAATTAATTCAAAAGGCCAGATAAAAATCTTCTCCAAAAATTCATGTTAGAATTTTGAAAAGTCTTATAAATGAGTGTGATCACATATCAAGTGATGTGGGACCCACCCCATGCTCATGGATTTTTCAAATATTCAAACAGTGCCTTGGAATTAATCAAAAACCCCTTTTTGATTTAAAGTTCAAATCATTTGAATTTTAAAAATGTTCAAACTTTACAAGTGGCTAGCCTAGTATATGGTGATGCCACATAAAAAGTTTCAACATTTAATAAATTGGTTTGCTATTTTATTTAGCAAAACCAAAACAAAGACAGAAAAGAAAATAGAAAAGAACCAGAAAAAAGGGAAAAGGGCTTACCTCTAATCTGGCCCAACTCAAAGCCCCCTGGCCCAAGCCCACCCGGACGCTTGTCGTCTTCCCCAGGCAAGCGGGCACGCTGCTGCGTGCCGGCCATGCCGAGGCCGCCAACGCCACCGCGACGCCCTGGCCACGCAGCTGCTTCCCCGTCGCCTTCTACGTGTCCTGGAGACGCCCAGAAGCCTCCCCGTTCCATTCCCCCTCTCCACGAACACCCTCCCCATCTCCCTCGCCCGATTTCTCCACCTCCCGAAGACTCGCCGGAGCGCCCCGCCATGTTTTCCACAGCCAACGACACCTAGGGCTCGAGCAAGCAAGTCCAACATGCTCCTCACCATCGACTTCGTCTTCTCGCAGAAGCTGGAGCTTCAATTCGGCCCCGAAGAGACGCACGCTTCATTGGATCGTCGCCGGCCGCCAGAGCTCGAGTTGATCGATTCGCCGCCGCCGTAACCACCCCGCCTCCGACGCCTGCTCCAACGTGTTCACCAGCGTCTGGTGAGTGTTTCCCCTCAAGCCGCGGCTCCTTTCCCCTCCTCTAGCTCGAGTTGCCATGAACGCCGGAGTACAGAGCCGCCGTGCTCGTCGTCGACGAGCCAGCGCTAAGCAATCGTCCTCACCACCTTGTCCTTCGCAACCACCGTGAACTGCTTCTTCGAACGCGCCCAACCGTGGCTCAAATGGTGCCCCACAGCAAGATCTGCACCACGACCGTGCTGCTGCCGCCGCCTTTGCTCGTCGCCGACGTCCTTCCGGTGAGCCCCCGTGCTGCTCGTCTGTCTCAGATGAAGCGCGCGTGCCTGGGCTCCCGTTTGGTGGTCGCGGCATGCCAAATAGTGGCCGGAGCCGCCGTCTCCGCGGACGCCGCGGCGTCTGGACGTCGCCGGCGACTAGCCGCCGGCGAGGCTGACGTGTCCAGCGTGGTTAACCACTAATCCCCCCCTAATCAGTCACTGACCAGTGGGCCCAAGGCCACTAAACCCTCTGTTTAAAATAAACCAAACCGGGTTAATTAACTGAGTCACTGACCAGTGGGGCCCCCATGTCAGTTTGACCATGGTCAGACCCCCTGACGTCATGCTGATGCAGTGCTGGCGCAATAAAAGCTTTTCTAATTATAAGAATCCCAGAAAAGGCAGAAATTACCCCAAACTTTGGAAATTCATAGAAAATTCATATGAACTCCAAATTTAACAAATAATATATGAAAAATGATCAGGAGAAAATAAGCTATCCAAATATCCAACTTTCAACCATGTTTGAGTTGAATTTTAAATGTGACCAGTAGCATTTGCTATTTGATTTAAATGGAATTAAATCAAATTCATTTCAAATGCTTTTGCCTTTTGAACCATATCAACATATCACATTATACTTGAACTTCAGAGGCATATCATACACATTTCAAAATGTTTTAACTTGATCAAACAATGTCATGTGCAACTTGGCTAAATTGAATTCAAATTGGAGTTTGAATTTGCAATTCATTTGCAATATACTCCATTTAAATGGAATTGCCTCACACATCAGAAACATATACATCAAGTTTCAACCTTCAACCATGTGATTGTGCATTGTATTTACTTTGCTACCTTGTTTGTTGTTTGTCGAGTAGAGGTGGAACCGGAACAGGAGGCTGCCCCCTTCGTTGAAGACCCCGAACCCGAACCTCGTCAGCAAGGCAAGCAAACCCCCATTGATCATGTCGATAAAATCCCACTTCCCTCTCATGTCTCGCTTATGCATTGTATAGGATGATTACCATGCTACGTTTATACCGCATAGATGAACCCATTCCTTTGCATGACCTATCATTTGTCACAATAGTAAGCAAACCACAATCCTAGAAAATGTAGGAGTTGATTGATATCATGTAGCCCCCTGCAAATGTTACTTCTTATTGTATGCTTAGAGTGATACAATGATGTTACTGTTATGTGAGTCGGGATGGTAGTGATCATGATGATGTTGGTGGAAATGTGTTGGTGAATCTACCCTAATACAAGGTGAACGATGAGAGGCTGTGTAGGAGTACACGGTGGGTTGTCTCGTTGAACACCGCCCTAAGTCCAAGTTCTTGTGTGGTGATCCAAGATGAAGAGTACAACCACACATTGGGCTCACTGACCCCTCTCAACCTATTAACTCATCCCTTTCGATGTCCAGATGTCGCAGTAGTTCAGAGTTCTGGTAGGCTTGTGGCCTGGCTGCTAAGTGAGAGAACGTCTCAAGCGAGACCAGCTTATGCACCACGCACACATCACCTGGGTCCACTTCGGTAAACCGGCAGGGTTCACGATAGTGGTAGCCAACCCAGGTAGGCGGCTTTCTTGGACTAGATAGGCTATGAGGTAACAGTTGTGGTGAGCATCATCGCTGGCACCCCTTGAATGGTGTCGAGATCAAAGGCGGTAAATGATGGTCATGTGTGTGTAGCGGTACACCCCTGCAGGGTTAACAAAACTATTCGAATAGCCGCGTCCGCGGTTAAGGACTGCTTGGAAAGCTTAGCTTGATTATTAGACAACTTGAACTGGATACTTCTAAAACACACCAAGATAAGTGTGAGTGCTATGGCGTGCTTTCTCGTGGGGAAGTCGAGGAAGGCACCATAGTGGTGTAATTGGTTGGAGAAAGTAGTGGACTCGTGTACGTTTCTTACCTCAAGTCTGGTACTCGTAGTTCAGGATTAGCCAAGTCAAAGCTGGCACTTCTACAAGTGAAACCCCACCTACCTTTACCTTGATACATGTGCATGAGTAGATTAGCTCCTATGTAAGTCTTGCTGAGTACGACCTTGTACTCATGTTTGCTTATTCTATGTTTTAGATGAACCCACTGACCCCGAAGGTGGCTTCTTCATCGAGCTCGACGACTGAAGATCAAGCTAGTCTAGTCCCAGTCAGACGACTGGTTCCCTCGTGGAGGGCTTGTGTTTAAATAAGGCTTCTTAAGCCATTTGTTAAACTTGTCTGTACTCAGACATACTTTGCTTCCGCTTGTTTGTTGTAATGTTGGATCACATACTTGTGATCTCTGTGTGCACTCTGTGAGAGTTATCAATAAAATGTATACTTTGTAGAGAATTGCAATGATACCTGCTGTTCATACAAGGCATGTTGTTGCGTGTATGTTTATAACATGCATGTCTTTGTATGGGTTTTCGAGACCTTAGTTGTGATCTGGCTGGCGGTCTTTCATACACCAAGTGGACCTTAGATGTGCGCAGCTTGGGGCATCGCGATGCGATTGCTCGAGACTCCGTCTCGTGCACACTTTGTGGTATGATCGAGCCCGCCCTAGACCCCGACTAAGTGATCGGGCTGGAGTAAGTCTATGTAAGGGTTATAATACAATCGATAGTATGGTTGAGGCGACTTGTCTATGAATATGGGAGTTCACCACCCATATCAGTTAGACTTGTGTGCGGACGATGAGGAACCATCTCAGTGGATCATCCGGCCTAAATGGGATGCCCCTCACGTTCGATGCTTTCCCAGAATGTTCTGTGCTTGGCCTTGTCTGCTTAGACAAGTGGGTACGGTTCTCGGCTCTCCATATGACTGTGTTGTAGCGAGGCTTGCATACGCTAACCCTGGGTCCCGACACAAAGAAGGTGCAAAGGCCCATCATAGCAAGTTGACGAATGGATAGTAAATTAAAGGCACAAGTCTCAACTAGTAATACTTTCTCAATGGACGGATCCGGAGAAATTATTACTTTGCCAAGACCCAATACCTTTGACGTGTTTGCATCACCAAATTGGACACGGGTGGTTCGAGATGGTCCAAAATCAATGTCCACCAACATGTCCTTGCTTCCGGTCATATGACTTGTAGACCCGCTATCAAGTATCCATGAACCACCACCGGAAGCCGCCACCTACATGAGATCAATGGTTGGATTTAGGTACCCATTCACAAATGGGTCCTCTCGCGTTAGTAACCAGGGTCTTGCGCACCAAAATAGACCATGCAGTATATTCATCAAAAGAACCAACAAATTTGGCATAGACATGCCCATCATTTGTGCAACAAAGAACATAAGAAGGGTTAGTTGGTCCGGCAAAGTCATTGGGGACGACACCGTGGTTTTTCGTCACGCCACCCTCAATGGCCTTTACCACCTTTTCTCGAGGCTTCTCCCCTTCCTTCAAAAAGGTGACTTCCTTTGAGGGAGAGGGGGCCTTGCCCTTCTTCTTTTTGTTCTTCTTATTCTTGTTGTTCTTCTTTGATGTGCTTGCACCAAAACCAATGCCTTCCTTTCCAATGACCTCCTTTTGAGAACTCAAGAGATCATTAAGAGTCTTCTCTCCTTGAATGCATGAAACAAGTCCCTTCTCAAGTTGTGCCTTCAACCTAGAGTTTTCCCCAATGAGAGGAACATGCTCACAACAAGGGTTAGAGGAACTAGGTTTCTCTACCATCATAATACGAGAAAAGGAATTAATATCTTTAGTGAGTTGGATATTGGTTTCCTCATGTGCCTTCTTGAGAACCATGAGTTCGTGCTTTAAGGACTTGTGATCCTTTTCTACTTTCTCGTGGTCCACAAGAAGTCTTTCATGAGCCTCAACAAGTTCATCATTTTTAGTCTTGAGGTCACAAGCAATGGCATTAGAATGTTTAAGGTCAAGTTTTATCTTAGAAATATCACTAGCATGAGTCTCATCAAGAGACAACTTAAGCTCACACTATTCTTCAAGAGAATGAGATAGTTCCCCTATCTCATCCGCATAGTCACGACTATGGCCTTGCAACTCGGTGATAGTCTCATCAAGTTGCTCAATGTGAGTATGGGCTTCACCTAATTGTTCCAAGAAAGCCACAAAGTGTCTCTTGGTTTCACCTTTGAGCTTGGACATGAATAGCTCAAATTCATTTTCTTCTTGTACCTTGGGCTCCTCTTTTTCCTCCACACAATCCAACAAAGATGGGTTAGTGGGAGTAAACAGTTTAGAGTGAGGAGTTACCGAGGTAGTCTTGGCCATAAGGCACTTGTGGATGATGTGAGGGTTCTCGTTGGGGGAGTTGAAGAGAGACGTTGATGAGGGAGATTCCATGGCGATAGCAACGGTGGCGGTTGGCACAATCTCACCGCCTTCTTCATCATCCTCATCATCGGAGTAGTATTCTTCTTGTGCCACCAACACACGTTGAGGCTTCTTCTTCACAAAGTTCTTGTTCAATGGTGACTTGTTCTTGTCCTTCCGGATGAGCTTGCCACCATGATATTCTCTCTTCTCATATGGGCAATCCGCAACAAAATGACTCACATTTCCACAATTGAAGCAAGTCCTTATCCTTTGGCCCTTTGGCTTGAAGCTACTCGTGTTGGACTTGATGTTCTTCTTGTTACCCCAAAATTGTCTTGAGGCAAGAGCCATGTGCTCATTGTAAGAATACTTGTGTCCTCCGGTCAAACATCCTCTTCATCTTCATCTTCCTCAACTTGAACTTCCTTGGCGTTTAAGGCGAGAGATGGCATCTTGGTGCCACTTTGGCGAGCCAATTTCACGGCCGTGGAGTACAAGATATCCATGGCAACAAACTCTTCCAAGACTTGGTTGGAACTCAACTCACGGAAATCGGGCCTTTGTCGAATGACCTTGGGTGATATGCTTCTTTTCTAGGAGCATAGCCATGATGAACTTCCTTTTTATCCATCCATCATTGGTGTCCATGCTCCCATGATCCGTCATAGAGTTGGCAAGATCCACCAACCTTTGATGAACATCCTCAGACGATTCCCCTTCATTCCTGACAAAGTGATCGGCTTGATTTTGGATCTTGTCAAACTTCGAGCACCGTATGCTAGAGCTTCCCATGAGAGTCTTCTCAAGAAGATCCCAACACTCTTTCACTGTTTCACACTTTCGGACAAGATTATCTTGCTCTTCCTTCAACCCATTTCCTATCACAAGCAAGGCATGATTGTTGATGATGTTGTCCCGATATTCTCTTGGGGTCATGTTGAGGCAGTCACGAGGATGAAATCCCTCCTCAATGATGCACCACAATTCCACCGAGGAGCCCTTCAAGTGTCTCTTCATGCGATGAGCCCAAACAGGTTAAGCTTCTTTGCTAAGGATGGGAATAGTGCCTGCATGTGCAAAATGAGGCTCGGAGTAATCCCAAACCGCGGCATGAATACCCGATCCATTCCCTTGAGGAGGAATGGAACGGTTATCATTCCTACCACCATCACTAGCTTGAGAGATGACATCTCCTCCACCAAACTTTGGAATGTTGGGAGTGATGGTGGGGTTTCCCTCCATGGGCATCCTCGACATGAGACTACTATGCATATTAGTAACTTGATTCATGTGAGCCTTAATGTCGGACATGCCTTCATTGTACTCATGTCGAGAGATAGAAGACGAGTCATCCTTCGCGAACATATTCGTGAAGCCCTCGGTACTTGGAACCCTTTCCAAAAGGGAGGGGTTCGAAGTATCTCCTAGTAACTCAACTTGTTCTGTTTAATCCCCTTACGACATCCTCTTAAGGCGGTAAAGCCCTTAATAAGATACGATACTTTGATACCAATTGAAAGGATCGGAATGTCGACTAGAGGGGGGGGGGGAATAGGCGACTAACAATTTTTAAGATCTTCTTAAAAAATTAGGCTCAACAAAGAATATAGGTTCTCTAGATGTGCAACTATGTGAGCAACCTATATGCCAACAACTACAACACTAAAAGAGAAAGCAAGAAATAAGCAATGAAAATAACTTGCACAAAGTAAAGGTAAAGGGGAACACGGGAGACAAGGATATGTTGCCGAAGTTCCTTCTCTTTCGAGAAGTACGTCTCCGTTTGGAGAGGGTGAGGAGCACAATGCTCACACGAAGCCAACGAGGGCCACCCTATTTCTCCTCACGCTCTTAAAAATGCAAGATGTCGTGATCCACTACGAGGCAGCCTTGAAGGTGGCAACCAAACCTTTACAAACAAGGTTGGGACAATATCCACAACTTAATTGGAGGATCCCAACGAAACCAAGAAGCTTCACCACAATGGAGTATGGCTTCGAGGTGACCTCTTCCGTCTAGGGCACCAACGCGCCCAAGAGTAACAAGATCCACAAGGGATTAATGGGGGGAATCAAATGTCCTTTGGTGGAAGTGTAGATCGGGGCCTCCTCTTCCAAACCCTAGAGAATAAACAAGTTTTGATGGCTAGGGAGGGATATCGGGCAAGAATGGAGCTTGGGCATCAATGGAGGAGAGAGCAATAAATGAGGTAAGTCTCAATGGGGAAGAAGACCCCCTTTTATAGGTGGGCATAAATGCAACCGTTGGCAGCCCACCAACCATAGTAGTAACGCTCTTGAAGTGGTACTACCGCGGTGCGGTACTACCGTACCGGACGCGGTACTACCGTGCCAACATTACTGCCGAGGGTCACTACCGCGCCCACTACCGTGGATTCCATAGGGATTCCGGTAGTGGGTTCGGTACTGGCCACGGTACTACCGGGGCGCGGTACTACCGTACCGGGCACGGTACTACCCCCCATGGTACTACCGAGGGCCGGTGACGTGCCCACTACCGCGGAGTCCAGTGGGGTTCCGGTAGTGGTTGCGGTACTGGTCCACGGTACTACCATGGAGCGGTACTACCACACTGGGAGTGTTACTACCGCTCTGCAGTACTACCGAGCACTAGTGTCGTGCCCACTACCACAGAGTCCAGTGGGATTCCGGTAGTGGGTGCGGTACTTGATCCCGGTGCTACCGCGACGCGGTACTACCACTCCTAGAGTGGTACTACCGCCCTGGCAGAGCCAGGGAGCCAATGCCACCAAGTCCAACTCCTCCACGACGGAAGGGAAATATGTGGCTGCAGAGAGTGAGAGTGTGTGATGATTCCACCCACCATTCCAAAGCGGATCCCCTCTTAATAGTACGGTTTATCTATGACTCAATTTACGAAAAAGGAAATCGAAAGGAAAACTCCATCTTCACGCTCCATACACCGAGGGGACAATAACCGTCTTGTGCCATGAATATAATTATCTGAAATGCTTATTGACACACGGTTAACCCGCAAATGTATTGTCATCAACCACTGAAACCAATCAAGGGAAAATATTCCCTATCAATGGTCATATGATGTCAGAACCCTCTGTTAGGTAATGTGCTAGGGTTAGTTAGTACTCTTGCATCATGTCAAAATTTCAATAGAAATCTTTGAAATCAAAATTCAAAAGCAAATGGGAGAAGGAACACCCCCCAGATGAATTAATTCAAAAGGCCAGATAAAAATCTTCTCCAAAAATTCATGTTAGATTTTTGAAAAGTCTTATAAATGAGTGTGATCACATATCAAGTGATGTGGGACCCACCCCATGCTCATAGATTTTTCAAATATTCAAACAGTGCCTTGGAATTAATCAAATAACCCTATTTGAGTTAAGATTCAAATTATTTGAATTTTAAAAATGCTGAAACTTTATAAGTGGCTACTCTATATTATTATGAGGCCACATAAAATTTTTCAGCATTTAATAAAATGCCTAGCTACTTATTTTAGCTCATCAAAACAAATGACAGAAAAGAAAAAATAGAAAAGGAAGCAGAATCCTTAACTGGCGCCTAGGCGAAGCCGGCCCACCCAGCCCAGCCGGCCCACAGGGGCAGCGGGGTCTTCTTCCCCGTCCCGCGCCTCCAAGCTGCTCGGTGGAATGCCACCGAGTCAGCCGGGGACGACACGTCGTCGTCGAAGACCTTCCAGGCCGCCCCGTGCCCTCTTCTCGCGCCTGGAGACGCCCTGAAGCTTTTCCCCTCCGTTGTCCCCCTCCACGAGCTCCCTCCCCTCCTCTCTCACCCGATTCATCGCCGCCCGAGAAGGACGCCGGAGCGCCGTCAAGCCCCCGCGTGGCAACCGTGCTCCCCGCGATGCCTCGAGCTGTCCAGAGGAACCGCAGACGTCGTCTTCATCAGCCTGCAGAAGGAATCGGAGCCAGACGCTTCCACGAGCTCGCTAACTTCGTCGTCTTCGTCGCCGGCCGCCTTGGATCGACCTCGAATTCCGGCCGCACCAGAGCCTCCCCGAGCAAGCCACCGCTCCAGTCAGACTCAGGGTGAGCTCACGGTCAAAACCCCTCTTTATCCCCTCTCGATTGCTTCCTCTAGCCGGATCCGCCATGGAAGCCGAGCACGGTTGCCGCCGCGGTTGACCATGCGCTCGCTCCCGTGAACCTTCGTCCTCACCAGTGCGTCCATAGTGCTCCTGGAGTCCCCAGCAACCCAACGCAACCACGCACTTTCCTTCCCGTGGCCGTTTTGCGACTTCTGCTCGAAACCATAGCTCCGGCCGCCGCCAAGGTTGAAGACGACGTCGCCTGAAGCCTCCACGTTGAAGCCCGAGTAGCGCAGCAGACGCAGCTCATTCCGGGCCATCCTCTGGTGCCCTTGGCGCATCAAATGGTGGCCGGGAGCACTGGATCCGTGCAGCGCCGCCGCGGCTCCAGTCACCGGCGTTTAGCCGCCGGCGTGTCAGCCAACCCCCCCCCCCCCTTAATCACCCAGCTAATGACCCCCTGGGTCACTGACCAGTGGGCCCAGTGGCTTAATTAAGCCACCGGATTAACTTAACCCACCGGTTAATTGAACCCAGCCACTGACAGGTGGGACCCCCTTGTCAACCCCCCCCTGATGCCAGCACTGACGCAATAAATCATTTTAAATGAATTTCCAGAGATTATTTGAATTAAAAGAATTCCAGAAATTCCAGAAAATACCCCAAACTTTGGAAATTCATAGAAAATTCATATTAACTCCAAATTGGACAAATAATATATGAAAAATGATCAGGAGAAAATTATCTTTCCAAATATGCAACTTTCAACTATGTTTGAGTTGATTTTAAAATGGGACAAGTAGCATATGTCATTTGCTTTATTTGAAATTAATTCAAATTCAAACCAAATGATTTTGCAACTTGGACCATGGAATTATGATATAATTCAACCACACATCAGAGGCATATCTTATGCAATTGAAGTTGATTCAAAATGATCAAACAATGTCACATACAACTTAGCTAAGTTGAATTCAAATGTGGAGTTTGAATTTGCAATTCAAATTGCAATATACTCCATTTAAATGGAATGCTCAACACATCAGTACCATGAACATCACCATTTCAATCTTATTCATGTGTTTGTGCATTTTACATTATGTTGATCCTATGATTGTCATGTTGCTGATAGAAGTGGAGCCGGAAACTGAGGTCAACCCCTTCGCTGAAGACCCCGAAACCGAACCTCGTCAGCAAGGCAAGCAATTCCCCATTGATCATGTCGATAAAATCCCACTTCCCTCTCAGGTCTCGCTTATGCATTGTTTAGGATGATCACCATGATTTGTTTCTACCGCATAGATGAACCCATTCCTTTGCATGACCTATCATTTTGTCACAGCAGTAAGCAAACCACAATCCTAGCAAATGTAGGAGTTGTTTGATATCATGTGGCCCCTGCAATGTTATCGCTTATTGCATGCTTAGTATGATACCATGTTGTTACTATGATGTGAGTCGGGATGGTAGTGATCATGTTGATGATGGTAGAAAAGTGTTGGTGAATCGACCCTAATACAAGGTGAACGATGAGAGGTTGTGTAGGAGTACACGGTGGGTTGTCTCGTTGAACACCGCCTTAGTACGAGTTCTTGTGTGGTGATCCAAAATAAAGAGTACAACCACACATTGGGCTCACTGACCCCTCTCAACTTACTAACTCATCCCTTTCGATGTCCAGATGTCGCCATAGTTCGGAGTTCTGGTAGGTCTGTGGCCTGGATGCTAAGTGAGAGAACGTCTCACCCGAGACCGGCTTGTGCACCACGCACACATCACTTGGGTCCACTTCGGTAAACCGGTCGGGTTCACGATAGTGGTAGCCAACCCAAGTAGGCGGCTTTCTTGGACTAGATCGGCTATGAGGTAACAGTTGTGGTGAGCATCCTCGCTGGCACCCCTTGAATGGTGTCGAGATCAAAGGCGGTAAATGATGATCATGTGTGTGTAGCGGTACACCCTTGCAAGGTTAACAAAACTATTCGAATAGCCGCGTCTGCGGTTATGGACTGCTTGGAAAGCTTAGCTTGATTATTAGATAACTTGAACCGGATACTTCTAAAACACACCAAGATAAGTGTGAGTGCTATGGCGTGCTTCCTCGTGGGGAAGTCGAGGAAGGCACCATAGTGGTGTAATTGGTTGGAGAAAGTAGTGGACTCGTGTACGCTTCTTACCTCAAATTCTGGTACTCGTAGTTCAGGATTAGCCAATTCAAAGCTGGCACTTCTGCAAGTGAACCCCACCTCCCTTTACCTTGATACATGTGCATGAGTAGTATAGCTCCTACGTAAGTCTTGCTGAGTACGACTTTGTACTCACGTTTGGTTAATCTATGTTTTAGATGATGTCACTGACCCCGAAGGTGGCCTCTTCATCGAGCTGGACGACTGAAGACAACTAGTCTAGTCCCAGTCAGACGACTGGTTCCCTCGTGGAGGGCTTTGTGTTTAAATAAGGCTTCTTAAGCCATTTGTTAAACTTGTCTGTACTCAGACATAATTTGCTTCCGTTTGTGTTGTAATGTTGGATCACATGTTTGTGATCTCTGTTTGCACTCTATAAGAGTTATCAATAAAATTGTACACTTTGTAGAGAATTGCAATGGTACCTGCTGTTCATACAAGGCATGTGTGCTGCGTGTATGTTTATAACATGCATGTCTTTGTATGGGTTTTCGAGACCTTAGTTGTGTTCTGGCTGGCGGTCTTTCATACACCAAGTGGCCCTTAGATGTGCGCAGCTTGGGGCATCGCGATGCGATTGTTCGAGACTCCGTCTCGTGCACACTTTGTGGTATGATCGAGCCCGCCCTAGACCCCGACTAAGTGATCGGGCTGGAGTAAGTCTATGTAAGAGTTATGAGATAGTTGATAGTATGGTTGAGGCGACTTGTCTTTGAATATGGGAGTTCACCACCCATATCATTAGACTTGTGTGCGGACGATGAGGACCCATCTCAGTTGATCATCCGGCCTGGATGGGATGCCCCTCACGTACGATGCTTTCCGAGAATGTTCAGTGCTTGGCCTTGTCTGCTTAGACAAGTGGGTGCGGTTCTCGGCTCTCCATATGACTATGTCTTAACTGTACTTGCATACGCTAACCCTGGGTCCCGACATATGAATATATACATCAATGCCATGCTTCTTATAACGACCCGGCCCCGAAGGGAGCCAAGTCTACTGTGCTTATGTGCTATCCCTGGATCAGTATGCTAGCACACACAATACTTGATGAAATACCATAATATCAAATGTCATAAATTAACGTAACTACATGGTATTTATTACCTTACAGCCCTTGGGCTAGAATACACAGTAGAACAATCAATATATAAGTGGAGTCCCATCAACGCCAACGACAAAGTTGAGTGTAGACTTCACGACCCTATATCATATCACTTAGTAGTCGTATATAATCCTACAACACCGAAGGTTACAGCCCGACAACGGGTCAGTACATTTGAATGTACGGCAAATCATATCCGAGAAAGAAGTAAAATTTCCTACAATACATGGAATTTGGCTGGTGGAGCTTCTACATTTATTTTTGCAAAAAGCTAAATTTTCCCTATAGAATAATAGTAACTAAGTTCTACAATAGCATACGATTGAGATGAAAAATTCCACTCAATCTATCCCAAAGTGATTAATCCAATCAATTAATTAAAGATGATGAGACAAATCAATATTACCACAACTAGTTGCTTAAATTGTCCATAACCGGGGACACGGCTAATCAATTAGTTTTACACACTGCAGAGGTTTGTGCACTGTGACGCCCCCAAAATCAGACCGTGTACAGTAATCATACACGCAAGGTACACGATCGAGATCAGGGACTCACGGTGAGATATCACAACACAACTCTACAAATAAAATAATACAAGCTGTATAATACAAGCCAGGAGCCACGAGGGCTCGAATACAACAGCTCGAGAGCACAAGTCAGCGGAAGAAATAGTATCTGAGTACAGACACAAGGATACAAGGTTGCCTTAATAAGGCTAGCACAAATAACAACAGATAGAAAAGGCGAGGCCTCCTGCCTGGGAACCTCCAAGCTACTCCTGGTCAACGGGGAACTCGACGTCGTAGAAGGCATCGGGGATCTTCACGTTGCGGTGGTCGACATCGGGGATCTCCTGCTCCTGGACTCCAATGTCGACTGCAGCGGCCGATCAGGCAAAACAAATAAAGGGGAAAATAAAGCAGGTGAGTATCTAGCATACCCGCGAGTCTTACGTCCGCTACTAAGCATTATGCATTGTATCAACGGAAAGAAGAGGCTGTATATAGTGGACTGGAAGACAGAAATCCAGAGCAAAGCTAAGAAGCTAGGCCTAACGAAGAATAGCAACTTCCGACGATGTCTTGCAGCATGAGGTAAGAATCAGCCAACAGTTTATATAAAGCATAAAGTAACAATGCAACAGAAGTTGCTGCAGCATTGTATAATAGTAAGTTGTAATAATTAGCAATGCCTCCGAGTTCACCTCCTCGACATCCCCACGAGGAAGAAAACCCGGAACCATACAGTTTAATAATAATAGTTTGTAGTGGTAAGATCCAGCTTCAGCATAAAGCGTCCTGTTACCGTGGACACGGCTATTCGAATAGATTAATCTTCCCTGCAGGGGTGCACTTGTGTTACGCTACACGCAGGATCTCCAGGGTGGCGGGAACCTTGTTAGGGAACGCTCCACCGAGGCTATCCGACACTCCGTAGCCCATCTTTCAAACTCAACAAAGAGGCCATCCGCCGGTCTAAATCCTAAGTACGCCGGGACTTGGACCCCAACCCGAACGTACTCCTGCACGGTGCGTGGTTGGCCGGTGAAGTTAAATCAAATCAAAATAAGACACCACCGCGCGAGCAAATAAGACAATACCACTTCCCGGCGCAGGCCGCGGTACTGCTGACGTCTGAAGAGTCCTCGGACGACACTACGAAGCAGAGGAGCCCATAACTCGTAATTCCCACGGGTAGGTAGTGCGTACATGGCATATAGCCAACTCAAGACATCCGCCGAACCATTTAGCATTTTAATTAACCTGCGTGACAACCGTTATCATTGTCGCGACTTAACCGACCCGCGGACAACGACAGCAGCCAGGACCACCAGTACATCGGTGCCTGCCCCGTCGTCCCACCAAGTCACTGCGGTTACCAACAAGGTGAACCGTCTCCTTACCTTGTCTCGCGTGTGCTCCTGAAGGAGCTCGACTTTCGGGGTTTGGTAACTCTCGCGGCCAACGATCAGGGGCCAAGCACACCGGTACACTGGTCGTACCCTCCCTGTCGTCCCGTCGCAATACCTCTCTCGGGCACCGTTGGGTCGCCCGACTTCTTACCTTTAAGGACACCAGTTGGTTCGAGTCCCTACCATTAAGTGAAACCAGGAGGAATCACCCTCGATGGTACACTTGAGCTGGCTTGACTGAGACATCAGCGGAATGAACTAAAGAGGTAAACCTCATATCATCCCGGTGATGCTACGCTACTGAGCCGACGAGAGTGAAATACGAGTCCATTCCACTCGTAAGCCAAACTCGAAGCGACTCGGCAGAGTCTCGCCGTTGTAGGTTCCCTAGGGCGTCTGCATTGATCCGTACCTGTTGCAGTTGTAATATATCGTTTCCGCGATCACTCCCAAAGTGATCACGACCCGCTATCTAATCCTAGCTAACAATGCGCAGGGCTCACTGCTGAATAATGCATAAGTAATAATAGGCAGCATAGGATTAAAGGAAGGCACATCAAGGGGCTACAATGACACGCTATGCAATTGAATATGATTGTAATCGTAGCAGCAGCAGTAACAATGCCTAGTGCAAGAAATGTACGGAAAGATAGGAGATATCTGGGGAAGAGAATGGCTCTGCTTGCCTGGTAGCTCGACAGTAGCGGTTCGGTCGTCGACGAAGTAGTCGTACCCGGCAACGGTGTAGTCGACAGCAGCGTCGGGGTATATCAGAGAATAAAGGGGGGGGGAAACAATAAATACACAAAAATAATAGCAATTCAAGGCATGACAAGCAAGATACAAAGCAACGGGGCTCTAACGTAGTACGACGCACTTTGCTCGGAGCGGGAATTCATCCAGGGATGAACAGCCAGCTCCGGGTGATTATCAGACAAGGTGTCCGGAGGGGGGGGATATCATGCTGGAGGTGTCGTGGACATCCGACACATGTGTGGGTGGTGTATCCGGGTTAGTTTATCTATTCCGAACAACTTTCGTGTTCGAAATAAATTCATCCGGGCACTCTAACAGTACCGGACAGTATAACGGTTATCGGGCAATCTATCGGACAGTGCCACCAGAGGGGGGACAGTTCGATGATCGGTATGTTAGAGGGGTGTGGTGAGGATATGGGTATCGTATCTGTATTCAGTGATCCTTTCTGAGAAACTTTCGTATACGAAAGTTTTTCATCCGGACAACTGTTATCGGTACCGGGAATTATCGACAGACGTCCCAAAGGGGGGAATGTCGATGTACGGTAAGTTAGAGGGGGGTGGTTGGTGTATGGATGGCGTATTCGTATTCGGTATATTTTTCTGATCAATTGTCATGTATAAAGTTTTTGAATCTGACTTACGGATTAAAAGATATTGATTTTTGAAGTTTAAATCATTTTAAAGGATTTTCTGGAATTATTTTTATTAATAAAAATCCAACATTATCCACAGAGGTTTGACTGGTCAAACTGACATGGGGTCCCACATGTCAGTGACCCAATTCTAATAAAACATTTTTATTAATAAAAACAGGGGGTGGCCCACATGTCATACACTCATTATTATAATTATATTTCAATTAAACTAATAACCCAGTGGGGCCCATCAGTCATACTCACAAGTTTTATAAAACTATTAAATTAACTTAACAGCACATGGGGGCCATGTGTCATACACACTAAACAATTAAATCATTTAAATTTTTCTAAACAGTGGGGGCCACATGTAATAGACTAGGGCTATACCTTTTCTTTTTGTTTTGTTTAACAGATAACTACACAGGGGAGGTCCCCACTTGTAATAGACTACTAGGGGGGCTTTGTTTCATCCTAACACATAGTTAGGGGAGGGGGGGTTAGCCAGGGGGGTTTAGCCCCTAATTAAACTGGTCGTCCCCACTGGCCAGTGGGTATAGCCCACGGGCTATCTCAGCCAGGCTCGCCGGCGAGTCCAGGGAGCATAGCGGCGACGCCCGCTCCGGCGAGGGGCCGCGGCGAGGTGCAGGGGGAGGAGGCCAGCGCGGCGTGCGTCGGCAAGCCGAGGCGGCGCAGCAGCGGCAGGCCGGGGGTGGCGCGACGGGCAGCCCAGCAGTGCGCACGGCGACTGGGGGGCAAGCAGCACGGGCGCACGGGGCATGGCGACAAACAGTGCTGGGGAGCGGGGAGGAAGGGGGAATGGGGGACGCTCACCCCGGGGAGGTCATGGACGAGCACGAGGGGGCCGACGGGGCCCGGAGCGGCGGGGGCCGAGCGGTTTCGTCGTGGTGGCCGTGGCTGGCAGGAGTTCGATGCGGCCGCCGAGTTGCCCCCCGAGAGGAACTAGAGCACCAGGGCAAGGCAGACGAGCGTGATGAAGCTATTGGACAAGCCCATGGGGCTGGAGGATGACGGTTGTCGCGGGATCGAAGGGGGTGCGCCATGGCCGACCTCGGTGGTAGGAGAAACAGACGAGGGGGGTGGAGAGAAGAAAGGGAGGTTGCGATCCACAAATTCTGGGCAAGGGGTAGATATTTCTTCTCCACGCCGAGGCACTGCTGCGACCGAGGGGGAGCGGGTTGAGAGCGAGCAGCTCGGGTCGCCATGGCTCCAGTGGAACAGAGCAACAGGGGAGGGGAAGGTGGGGAAAAAAAAGAAAAGGGCCGGGGTGGGCCAGTGGTGTGGTTTCGCACTGAGCGTAGAATAGTTCTTTAGCATTTTCAATTTCTTTTCTTTTCTGCTCTATTCTGTTAGCAATTTTTTTTATTAGGTTAGACATTTTTATTAATCATGAGACCTATACCATAATTAGTATACCATATAACTAGAGGCCCACAAAAAGATTTAGGCTTTTATAAAATCATTTGATAGTTCTTTTTATTGTACTAATGGCAAAAGTACTGTTTTGCTGCTGTAAATCTTTGTTTGAATTATTTTACAAGTTAATAAAATCCCATGACCACTTAGGCATGATTCACTGAATATTTGGGAATTTACAGAAGTGGTTTCATAATTTTTGGACAAATTTTAATTGCAACAATATTTTTGATATTAACCAAAATGCAAATCTGAGTTGATCCAATGCAAGGATGATCATAGC
This sequence comes from Bromus sterilis, assembly GCA_950022295.1. Taxonomy (NCBI): domain Eukaryota; kingdom Viridiplantae; phylum Streptophyta; class Magnoliopsida; order Poales; family Poaceae; genus Bromus; species Bromus sterilis. Next base: position 66,838,129 of record OX465599.1, read on the forward strand.
AGGATTAGCATCAGTGATTAGCAACAGTAATTATCAACAGTACCAGTGATTACTGTTACAGACACTGGGGGTGTTACATGCACTTTTCCCCACAAGACTCGATCGCCTCCTTTGTAGTTCATCACACTGCATGGTGTATGCCAACTGGAAGATCGAGACATGGTCTTTCAGATGAGTTTCCCTTACTCCGGTAGCACCCATCCCACCTACTCACAACTACTTTCATAGCGCTACCTAGAAAGAGTCCCTACAACTGATCAACCAAGCCAGAGCCCATAGTAGCTTGTGGCTTCACACGTAAGCTTCTAGGTATGTCAATACAATTAGTCCCTTTGAGCCTGGGTGGCTTTCCGCAATGATCACTGCCCACCCGCAGGTCACTTGCAACCATCCCACCCAGGTAGTTCACTAACTTTATCTTGGTCCTAATTACTACATTATCACTCATACCTCATAATGATTCACTTCCCAATCCATGTCTACTTAGCATAGCAATATCATAGTATACGATGGTGACAATGATGTAAGGATCAGACCTACCTCAATGAACTACTAGGTGTAATAGAATAGCATAACCTATCATGCAATCTAAGGAAGAAGAACTAATGCATTGAAAACATAGGTAATAGGGAGTATGACCAAAGATATGACTTGCCTTGAATTCTTGATGAAGTTGTTCGCACTCAAAATTTTGACAATTCTATTCGTCACACTCCGAGCAAATCTATTGCAATCAAACAAAGTTCACAATCAACACACGATTCCAGACAACAGCAAAACAAAATCAAAGAAACTCTGAAAAGAACCAAATAAAAGTTTTTTTAAACAGATCACAAATGCGTTCAAAGTGGGTTGCAATGTGTCTAGAAACTAGGGTTTAACTAGGGTTTCCGTTTGCAAAAAGGAATCAATCAAAACCGAGTTGTAAAGCAAAAGATACGATCAAAACAAGATCAAATTTGAATCTGTCCAGATTTAAATATTTTCGAAAACCAAAAATATAATTTTAAGGTTTTACTGGATAGAAGATTTCAAAATAAAACCGCGGGCTTTGGAATCACGCAAAACGGATCTTTGACCAAAAAGATATTAGAAGAACAAATCTACATAGGATTTAGAAATCTTTTTTATCAAACGAAAAATACTTTTTCTCAAAATTTGGATCTACATTACCTAATGTGTAGAGGGTTTAGAAACAATCAACTGGCCGCTAGTTTCATCTAAAACGGAGCAACGGTTAAAAGATTACGACGTTTTTACTAACCGCGGCGGGTAGACTTTGACGCGATGAAGACGACGGTTCCGGCGATCTCCGGCGACAAAGAAGTTGTCTAGGATGTAGAGCTTGACTAGGAGATCAGAACGTTGGTGGTGATGATCCCCAACGTCGTCCGTACGGGCATAGAGACGCGATGAACCGAGCGTGCTCCGATGAACTCCCGTGGTGCGCGCAAAACTTGGAAAACAATCTTGCGCGAGATTGGAAAGAGGGAAAAGATGTCCATTAGATGCACGACGAAGAAAGAAGTCCGTATGCAAAATTTGGGTTCAAGGGGAGGCTCACCGGCGACGGGATCTACCGGCAAAGTCGAAAATTTCCGGCGAGATCTACCTCGAAATTGGCTCGATTTGGGGCAATTTAGGGCGAAATTTTGTGGGAAATCGGTGAAGAAGGACGTGGGGTATTTATTGGACAAGATTTCGTGGGCAAGAGGCTATCTTGGAGGTGTCCCGGAGGAACACGAGCGGCGGCGCGCGCTACAGAGTCCCGGTCGGACTCCTCTGCCCAACCAGAGGAAGGAGACGAGCGTACGCGCTCTCGCTCGGGCTACCGGGCCATTCGGCCCGTGCGCTGGCGCGGCTGGCTGGGCCGGCTTCGGCCTGGCTGGACCGTCCCCATTTTTTTTACGAATTAGTTTTTTTTTTGAAAAAAAACCCGACTATAGAGATTCTTTTAAAATAATAAAATAACTCCAAGAAAAATAACGCAATATTTTTAAAAATAAAAAGTAATAATAAATTATATTTATTTATTTACTTATTTTTAACACAACTTTAGAGAGTTTTATATAATAATTTATAACTCCAAAAATTCCCAAATAAATTTCTAAAATATTAAATTATATAAATAAAATTTTCAATGAATTTTTATACAAAATAAAAATAAAAATAAAATAATATTTTCCAATAAATCCAAATAAAACCACAAGCAAGTTTTTAAATATTTTCAAATGAAATTGAAGAAGTCATGTTATCTTCCCTCATTTAATTATTTTTATTTTAAATATAAAAGTATTCAAAATAAGATCCTATAAAATAAAATGAAAACTTTTATTTGAAACATTTTCCCAACTTTATTTTATTTATTGAAGGAATCATATTACCTTCTCTCTATTTTTATTTGTTGGATTTATTTTAAATAATAAATTTAAAAGAACAAAAATGAATATTAGGGAAAGTCCTTTTATTCCCTCTCATTTTAATATTCATTTAAACTCCAAAAGTTTAATATCCTAGTGTATCTCACACAAATCAATTACACACAAATCAAACAAGACAAATCATAATTATCTAATTAATATAACATTCCAAAATTTAGAATTTTGGGATGTTACACTTCTTCACATGAATTGATGATTATCAAACTCGATTTTGAGAAAGCATTGAATATTATTGAACATAAAGCAAGCAAGGATATGATGATAGCTAGAGGTTTTGGGGACAAATAGATGAAATGGATGGACATTATTTTAGATTCTGGAACATCATCTGTTCTACTTAATGGAGTTCCTCGGAAACAGTTTCATTGCAAGAGGGGAGTCAGACAAGGGGACCCATTATCCCACTATTATTTGTTATGACTACAGACATATTACAGACCATGCTTAATGAAGCAATGAATCAGGAACTCATTGAAAATCCTTTGGAAAGACATTTAGAAGTTGGATTTCCTATCATACAATATGTTGATGATACCATTCTAATCATGAAAGCAGATACATACCAGATACACCATTTAAAATGTTTGTTACAACATTTTAATCTGTTCACAGGAATGAAGATCAACTATAGAAAATCCATGATAGTTTCCATAAATATACCACAGAGCAAGATGGAATCACTGGCTAACATTATGGAGTGTGGCATTGGCAATTTCCCCTTCACATACTTGGGACTACCACTTAGACTGAATAAATCCAGAATGGATGATTATTTGCTAGTTCTCAAGAGAATTGATTCTGGATTATGTAGTTGCTCCACCTTGTTGTATTATGATGAAAAGTTGACACTGGTGAAAGCTATATTTACAAGTTTCCCTACATTGTATATGTGCTCTCTCAGCGTTCTAGCAGGTATTATGGAACAAATCAACAAATACATCAAGCAATGCTTCTGGAGAAAATATGGTATGGAAGACAAAGGATCTTCCCTCATTGCTTGGTCCAAAGTATGTAAGCCCAAGGAACAAGGAGGATTAGGAGTACATGATTTATCCACACACAACAGATGTTTACTTATGAAACATGTTCATAAATTCATGAAGAAAATGCCTCTACCTTGGGTCAACCTTATTTGTTCATCATATTATTCTAATGGCATCATACATGATAGAGTTACTGGATAATTTTGGTGGAGAAATATTTGCAAGTTAATTCCTCAGTATAAACTCATGAACAATTGCATTATTAGAAGGGGAGACGCCATCCAAATATGGCAACATAATTGGGGTCAAGGCACTATGAAAGATACATATCCCCAACTATTCTCATTTTCTAAATATAAGAATAGCACAATCTCTCAGATCATGTCACAGAATGATTCAATTGAACATTTTCATACACCTCTATCCTCTAAAGCTTATCAACAGTTGCAACAATTCAATACACTTCTGAATAATATTCAGATGGAAGACACATATGACAAATCGAGTATGAAAAAATGAACCACAGACTTCTCTGCCAGCAAGATATACAAAGCCATGTTTCCCTTAGGTCACTCACATGATATCTTCAATTACATTTGGAAGAATGGTTGTGTCCTCAGATACAAGATCTTCATTTGGTTGGTGATTTATGACAGAATTAACACCAGGAATCTACTAGACAGAAAATCCTTTCATATTCCATCAATTGCATGCATCTTATGCAATGATATGATTGAAGAAACATGTCTGCATATGTTGTGGGACTGCTCTTTTGCTTTACATCTGCATATCAGTGATTGACAACATCATACAACTGAGGTAAGTCATCTCTGCTCCATATGCAATGGAGATCATCATCATGGGTTGTTGGCACATATGGATGATGAGAAATAACAACATCTTCAATAATACAAGATATGCAATCAGAACATGGAGAATTCAACTGCATAAAGACTTAAACTTGTTGTTATACAGGATTACGGAGAGATACAGAGATGCTCTATCCATTTGGATAGCATCACACCTTAGTTGATGATGTACACATATTTTATATTACCTCGAGCCGGTATTGGCTGATTTTTTGAAGCTATGTAATTTGTACTTTATTATTATTAAAAAATGCCATAGAACATTTGTTCTATGGTTCTAAGCTTTAAAAAACATGGAACTAGGAAGCCATTTGTTGATGATCGGATGCCTTTGGTTACCTCTGTGGAGAGGAGATTGTCTACAACAACTTCTTTGTTATCTGCTGGGCAGAAATTAACCCTAGTTATTATGTTATAGCAGCCCTCACTATGCATGACATGTGCTCTCTAAAATTACCTATTAAGATGATTGAACACATCGATAAACTCAAAAGGCTTTTCTTGTGGAGTAAGAGAACCAGGGAAGGAAATATAAATAATTCCCTTACTTCTTGTGATGTTGTTTGCAGACCTAGAAAAAAAGGACGGTTGGAGATCATTAATTTTAAAATCCAAAACACTGGGTTACTTTTGAAACAACTCCACAAGTTCTATAACCATGAGGATCTGCCTTGGGTCAATCTTATAATATTTACTTACTACAATGATTCAATCCCCCATGCTTGAGATTCAGTTGGTTCTTTCTGGTGGAAAGATGTGTGTCATTTATCTCAGATCTACAGGGTGATAACTGTGGGTGATGGTGGATCGGCTATCTACTGGAAAGATTGATGGAATTAATAACTTATAGGTTTGTAAAAATAATAACCCCTCGCCTGTTCTGCAATTATTCTTCAGATATCTTTTTCATATGGTTAATCATATAAGTTCACAAACAATTCGACGATATTGCATGTTGCTCTCATGGAATTATTCTTCAGAACTGCAATTCCTCTCGCTAAGAGATTGAGTTATTCCTCCACTCAAGTTAATTCTATTTATGCATACGTTTAGAAATACTATTCTTCTTTGATGCATACATTCATGGGATGATTTGTTTTATCTTAGAGTAATGTCTCTGCATTGTCTTACAATTCAACTTATTATCAATGCCAACCTATTTTTCAACAATCGTCCAAAAGGGGGGAGATTGTAGAATCACTTTTGCCTCTTCATGGTTTTGGAGATTGTTGAGAAAAACAGTAGAGGAACTAATATATGCCGGTATAAATAGAGAGTTATGTTCCTCGAAAAACAAGAATATTGGTAGATCTTTGAGGAAATCACAAGGTGTTGAAGAACAACCTTGTGCTGAAACTATTGAAGGAATGATGAGCCCCAAAAAATACAATTGATGAAGACACATGATGTCCTGAGGAGAAACTTCTCATCAAAGAGAAAGAATAAGTTGGATCAAGACATAGTATTTTTCTTAATTACTTTTCTTTGTTTGAGTCATAGGAACAGCCATACTATCAAGAGGGGTTTGTTAGTTGAGATTTAAGTTTAAAGTGAAAATGCTCAATCTGAGTCAAATCTCTGTGAGGATTTCTAAGAGAAATCTCATGTGTGATGAGTTATTACTTGGAGACAAAGTCTCAGTGCTTTTGGTCTTCGAGGAAGAACTCACGCAGTGAGTCAGCATTTCTTGTTCTCAAGAAATTTTGCAACTTGTTCGAATATTCCGACCGTTGTGACACGTGTTGAGCGATCAACTCATGCCACTTTGGTCATTTTCCATTGGGATTGACACCTAAATATACCCATCCCCGCCCATCATTTGTGGTTGGTTGCTTAGTTCAACTTTTGAAAAGGAGTGCAGTGAGCAACCCAAAGAGCAAACCGAGTAAATCCTTTTGAAAGAGAGACATGTTTCATTAGTCCAATCGTGTTGAGTAAAATTCACTAAGACTTAGTGACGAGGGGGTACCACCCCGACTCCTCACCGTGAGGGTACCTGGTGCGTGTCAAGACTGGCGTCCCACTAGAAGACTCGTGAACCGACATGAAGCCCAAAACTTGAGGCGCAAGACAAGGACTCCTACTTGTAGTTGACTAGGACTCATGTAAACCCCTACCTGGCTATCTATATAAAGAGAGGCAGGGGCACCTCTCTAGAAAGATTCCCCCACGCATAGAACTAGACAGAACTCAATCACCACCAAAGCCCTCGCAGCACCCCCGTACATCATCATCAATACAAGATCAGACAAGCAGCATGTAGGGTTTTTCCCTCCGGGGGCCTGAAGCTAGGTAAATCGTGCCCCATGTGTCGCTTGTCACCGTCTGAATCCTACCAACGCGCAGGCCTCGTCGCTCTCCCTCCTCCTATATGAAACCTAAGGTACCTAACCCTAGGATTTGCCGAGGCCGATCCTCGTCAATTGGCGTCGTCTGTGGGAAAGACATGCGTGTTGGAATCACGGATTCGGCGGCTCTAATCTACATCGACAATCGACGATCCATCGACTTCGGAAGGACCCAATTCAAGTTGGCTTCATTGCAATCTCGGCTTATTCAACAACTACATCAAGATCGACATCAAGCTCACGGAGAAAACAAGAAAATTTTCGAGCATGTCACTCAAAGATCGACATCAACAAAAGCGCTCACGCGCAGCCTACATGACAGAAAAATGACAGTGTTCCGGGCACTCGCTAAGAAGACTCGGAACTCATCTCGATGATCCCTTCAGTGGAAAGATGTGAAATTTAATTTTCGAAAATCTGTAAAAATTTCAGAAAATTCCAACGGCTGGATCTCCCTCGGCGACCCGGGCACTGAAGTACGGCCCCATCGTCGGCTCCAAATAATCCTGCGCCGAGCTCCTTTGTATGGGTTTTCCCGTACCGAGCTCCATCGCGCACGTATTTACGCGTCGAGTCCTCTCGTCACTCGCCGAATAAATTCATCACGACGACTTTGCCGCGCAACTCCGCCGCATCAACGCTCGGGGGATCACGGACTCGGGGGCTCGCAGACTCGGGGGCTAAACGTCGCAGTCGCCATCACATCGACTCCGTTTTGCCACGCCGAATACTCATCATCGACTACTCGTCTTCGACTGCTCATTTTCGACTCCCTCCGCCGCATCGACCCTACAGCTAAGTCTCTTTACGCTCTTATATGCTATGATTCCAAAACCTATATGCATTCTTGATCAGTCGCCAAAGACGGCTACGAGGTCGCACACAAACATCTGAGGGCTAAAAAATCGTCCTGTCGGCTACGCAGTCGTGCAGAAATATCTGAGGGCTAAAAAATAATCATGCCGGCTACGTGGTCGTGCAGAAATATTTGAGGGCTAAAAATCATCCTGCCGGCTACGCAGTCGTGCAGAAACATCCGAGGGCTACAAAATCATCTTGCCGACTATGAAGTCGTGCAGAATCATCTCGAGGGCTTCAAAACTATCCTTTGGATCATTCTCAGTTTTATCTATTGTTTATTCGCGTTCGTGAAAGTAATGCGACTGGGTACCAAAAGGCCACTCTTGTCTCCGGGATCAACAAGTCTGGCATCGCGTCCCTGTTACCCGGCAAGGGTATGCTGCTGGAGGTCCTGCTCACAAAAAGACACGCATAAAGCTTATATGCTACTACATTATCCACTCGATAAAAGTTCAATATATACAAATCACGTACCTTACAATTGTTTTGTATATCACGCAAGTACACCTTAATGCATTTGCACCTTTTTTTTCCTTCTCAGCAGATGCTCGGGGGCTGGGCGCCCTCGTGATGCGGCAACGCCAACCTTCGCGTCCACGACTGGTCCCTACAACAACTCTCGCCTATGGCGCAAGACCCGAGTCGAGCACTTCCTCGAATGATAATGATAAGGGGTGGCCCGATCTTCTCAGTAAGCGAACGGTGAATATGAGGGCGATGATAGATAAATTGTATGTAGCCGATGAACTCTCCTCGCTAGATCCCTGTTGCCAATGCGACAACTCTCTACCCTTTGGATATTCACAACTTCACACACTTGCGCAACGTAGCCATCGACCACAAGACGGTAATTTGCAATCTACTAATTCCCAGTGGAACAACAGATCACACAAGACTTGCAGTAGCAACACTTCATATCGATACGAATTGAAGTATTTGATTCAAGATGAATTCTTGGAGAAATTCTCAGGAAATAGGTTTTATCTAAACATGGTCTAACCCTAAAACTCATAGTGGGTTCTGTTTATATAAGCTAGGGGGTCTAAACTGGGGTACAAGGGTCGCAGCCCTGTTTCTGCGCGCAGGCAGTACGATAGTACCGTGATGATCACGGTACTACCGCGGCATGGTAGTACCGTACGCTACTTCCGTACCTACTACCGTAACTCCTCTGGATAGAGCGGTAGTACGGGACGGTAGTACCGTACTAGGTACCGTATCTCTCCTGGATGCACGGTACTAGGAGCGGTAGTGCGGGCGGTAGTACCGCTCTGGAGCGCGGTAGTACCGCTCCCTGAAGGCTGGAGCTTCTTTGCTTCATCTTCTCGTGGCTCCTCTTCCGGGATGGCTTGGCATTGTTCCATGGCTCCTTCTCCTTGAACCTGGTCTTCTCCTTCATGCTCTTTGTCTTGTCCAAGGTATCTGATCATGCATACAAACAAAAACTCAGGCAGTATAAAATTCTCATTAATTACAACATCAGATTCTATTAAGAGCAAGTTCACCTGTTGTTCTATTAGCTTTGCACGGGCTCTTGTAATAGGTCCAATTCTGATTTCATTAGCTTGTGCTTCATGAATAGTTGGGGATGGATTGTCAGTAGAGATGTCCTCATCATCTCCCCCCCCCCCTTCAAAAGGAGTCGACCTCGACGCTCCAAGGTCATCTCCCATGTATGGTGATAAATCAACAACGTTGAAACTGTTGCTAGCGCCACCAAACTCAGCAATGGGAATATCAATCGAGTAGGCATTATCATTGATCTTGGCTAACACCTTGTAAGGACCAGCACCACGAGGCTTCAATTTGGAATTCAGCAACCCTGGAAATCGATCCTTGCGCAAATGCACCCAAACCATATCTCCAGGTTGAAATAGAACTTGCTTCCGTGACTGGTTCCTTGTAGCAGCAACGCTCTTGCCTTGCTTCTCAATCGCCTCTCGCGTCTTCTCATGAATCTTCTTCACATAATCTGCTTGTTTAGATGCCTCCATATTAACTCGTTCCTGCAATGGTAGAGGCAACAAATCAAGAGGCGTGATAGGCTTAAAACCATACACTACTTCAAAAGGACAAAGGTGAGTAGTAGTGTGTATGGCCCTGTTATAAGCAAATTCCACATGTGGAAAGAACTCCTCCCATTCGCGCAGATTTTTCTTGATCATAGCTCGCAATAATTGTGACAATGTTCTATTGACCACCTCCGTTTGACCATCAGTTTGGGGATGACATGTAGTGCTGAACATCAACTTTGTCCCAAACTTTCCCCAAAGTGTCTTCCAGAATTAGCTCACAAACTTCACATCCCTGTCAGAAACAATTGTCTTGGGCACTCCATGCAAGCGTACAATCTCCATGAAAAATAGATTAGCAACATGCGAAGCATCATCGCTCTTATGGCATGCAATAAAATGTGCCATCTTGGAAAATCTATCCACAACCACAAATATACTATCATGACCATGTTTAGTGCGTGGCAATCCTAACAAAAAGTCCATAATAATATCTTCCCAAGGTGTGGTAGGAGCCGATAGTGGAGTATACAAACCGTGAGGCTTCAGCCTGGATTTGGATGTGGTAGGAGCCGATAGTGGAGTATACAATGCAGCGTCGAACAAACCTGTCCACATCACGCCTCATCCTGGGCCAATAAAAATTATCAGCAAGCATGAGTAGTGTCTTCTCACGCCCAAAGTGACCAATCAATCCTCCTGCATGTGATTCCTGCAACAATAGCAAAATCATGACCAGTTGCATATAAATCACACAAACTCTCTAATCCAGGAATTTTAACATCAAGATGTGTCAATAACATGTTCTTCCTAGAGAGAGCATCAGCAACAACATTATCTTTCCCTTTCTTATATTTGATGATGTAGGGAAAAGACTCAATGAACTCAACCGACTTAGCTAGGCGTATATGCAAATTAGATTGAGCTTTCAGATATTTCAAAGCTTCATGATCAGAATGTATGATAAATTCTTTTGGCCACAAGTAATGTTGCCAAACTTCAAGAACTCGGACAAGTGCATAAAATTCTTTATCATAAACAGGATAATTTAATCTAGCACCAGAAAGCTTCTCACTGAAATAAGCTATAGGTCTACCTTATTGCATCAAGACACCACCAATGCCTATACCACTAGCATCACATTCAACTTCAAATTGCTTAGTAAAATCTGGTAATGCAAGTAATGGTGCAGAAGTAAGCAAATGTTTCAACTCATCAAATGCAAGGTCTTGGGCAACGCCCCAAACAAAAGGTACACCTTTCTTAGTCAATTCATTCAACGGTGCAGCAATAGTACTAAAGTCTTTCACAAAACGTCTATAAAAACCGGCAAGACCGTGAAAACTTCGTACTTGACTACATTCATGGGAGTAGGCCAATTTTGAATTGATTCAATTTTAGAAGAGTCTACTTCTACCCCATGCTTAGATACAACATATCCCGAAAATATGACCTTATCTTTTGCAAATGTGCACTTCTCAAGATTAGCATATAATTTAGCAGCACGCAACACTTGCAAAACTTGTCTAATATGATCAGCATGTTCAAATTCATTGCGGTTGTAAATAAGTATATCATCAAAATACACAACCACAAAATGTTCAATAAACTCTCGCAAAACATGGTTCATTAATCTCATGAAAGTACTAGGAGCATTACTAAGACCAAAAGGCATAACTAACCACTCATATAATCCGAACTTAGTTTTGAAAGGAGTTTTCCATTCATCCCCTTCTTTCATCCTAATTTGATGGTATCCACTACGCAAATCAATTTTAGAGAAAATAGCAGCACCACTCAATTCATCAAGCATATCCTCTAAACGTGGAATAGGATGGCGATACCGAATAGTGATATTATTTATAGCTCTACAATCTACGCACATACGCCATGTACCATCTTTCTTAGGAACCAAAATTACAGGAACACCACAAGGGCTAAGACTGACACGAATATACCCTTTATCCAGAAGCGCTTGTACTTGTTGATGAATTTCCTTCGTCTCTTGGGGATTGGTCCTGTATGGTGCCCGGTTGGGAAGTGTAGCTCCAGGAATAAGATCAATTTCGTGCTCAATACCACGCAAGGGTGGTAATCCTGCTGGAACCTCCGCCGGAAACACATCATCATAATCCTTCAAAGCAGTAGACACGCTAGAAGAAAGAGGATGATTATCATTAGAAAATAATACCTCGCCTTTGTACATAAGCACAAGTGGCATGGCTGTAGGATCCTCACTAAATTCTCTCATGTCTTCTTTGGTGGCTAATGTAAGCAAACTAGTCTCTCTCGCACTTTTCGTTATATTATCACTCATAGCTATTACATTGTTCTCTTGTGTTGGTCCTAAATTGACCTCTACCTTCTGACGAGACTCATTCACAATTTGCTGTGGGGACATAGGATGGAGATTAACTTTCTTGCCCTTGAACTCCAAATGATATGTATTGGCTCGGCCATTGTGTTGCACATGGCGATCATATAACCACGGCCGACCCAATAAGAGATGGCAAACTATCATAGGCACCACATCAAAATCGATGGAATCCTCGTATGGGCCTATCTCAAAATTGACGTGCACCATGTGATTCACCTTCATCTCACCACTGTCACTCAACCATTGGACATAATAAGGATTTGGGTGAGGTAAGTATTTCAGATTTAGCTTGGCACATAACTCCTTACTTGCGAGGTTACGGCGGCTACCTTCATCAATGATCACTTTGCAAGCTTTGTTTGGACCAACTAGCGCCTTGGTTTGGAACAGATTGCAGCGCTGAGAATCAGCATGTGGCTGCACCGTGAGAGCACGTTGTGACACCACAATGGTAGGAGCATGCGACGGAAAAGCATCCATGCCTTCTTCACTGTTGTATCCCTCATCATCGCATGCGTATGGGTCTTCATCATCACCGGTTTCATACTCGCCGGTATCCTCATTGACAAACATGACCTTTCTATTGGGACAATCTCTTTTGAAGTGACCCGGATTTCCACAAGCATGACAAGTAATCTCTCGAGTGCGAGCTGTAGACATATTGGAACCCGCACTAGGGGAAGGTGCAGCTGGCTTCTTGTCCATAGAACCATTGGAGGCTGGCTTGGAATGTGAAGAAGAAGGACGACTAGAAGCACTCGGGCTCTCCATAGGAGTGGCTGACGGTGTCCTTGGATAAAACCTGCTAGATGGTGAGTATCTTGACTTCAGTTGTGCCTCTTCTGCAAGCTGGGATTCAGCCTCCCTTGCAAGATGCAATATATCATTCATAGTATAGTATTGGTGATGACGCACAATACTCTTGATGTTAAATTTCAGCCCATGGAGAAAACATTGCATAGTCATCTCAACCTCTTCGCGAACTCGTGCACGTTGCAGCAACATCTCCATCTCCATATAATATGCATCAACGGACATAGTACCTTGCTTCAATTGTTGCAATTTGTCAAAAACTGTCCGCAAATAATTAGTTGGAACAAACCGAGCTTTCATTGTTGCCTTCATATCACGCCATGTACGGATAGGCTGTCCATTGGTTTCTTATATCTCAGTCAAAACACTCTCTCACCAACGCAAGGCATAACCATCAAACTCGGAGGAAGCAATCTTGATATTCTTATCCTCGGAATAATCATGCAAACGCCATAATTTCTCCCTCTTAAGCTCCCATGTGAGGTACTCTTCCACATCCGTGGAGCCTTCAAATTTGGGAATTGAAAATTTAGGCTTGCTCAAGACATCTTCTTCCTGGATGGGTATAGGCCGCGCACCCAACCCAAATTGAGGTTGGCGAAACTGTCCTTGACCACCACGCCCACGGCCATGATTGGCCCTCATGTTTTCATTGTCACCATGGACACTACCATCATCTTCATAGCCTTCCTGTTGACGTTGGTCAATTGTAGCTTGCAGCCCATTAACGGATGTTTTCAACTGGTGTATGCTTGCTTGGAGAGCAATGAGTTGTGTTTGCATAGTGGTGACGGTGGCCTCCGTGCCATCCACTTTCATTTGGACTGCTTGCATATTAGTATCAACATTGTCCGCAGATTTAGTGAGCATCTCCGTTAAGTGATCACGAAGACCTTCATAGGCCTCCCAAGTAACCGGAGCATCCTTAGCCTGTTTCTGCATCACATCAAAACCACTTTGAGACATGATTAGTAGGTTAGTGCACTAAATCAAAATCTTTTGGTGGACACTCACAACTCACTCAGAACTGACAAGAAAAAGGTGAATCTTACCGTTCCAAAGTGAATAGCAATGCGTACCCGTTCGGATGGAGGACTAGTGCACGGATGTGATGAAGTGAATACCCAAGTAAAAGAGTGAACACACGACAAAGAAGGATATATGTGGTGGAGCCATAGGTGTGGCACCCTAAGTACACCGAAATCAAGTCCTAGTGCTGATTGTGTGATACAAACCCAAGGAAAAACTCACACAGTGCAAACAAAAGAAGACCGGCCTCTCCAAAGATCACCACTTGAAATTTCCGTTCTAGCACTTTTGTATCTCTTTGCACTCTTTGATAACTCTTTTGATCACTCTTCCTCTCTTTTTTTGAATCTTTACTCTTTTTTTGACACTATTCCAAACTTGACGAAAAAATGCTACAGTAACTTTTATCTTTAGGCCACAATAAGTCGCACCGTGGAGAAATTTCGGTGAAAGAACACAACGAAAAAACAACTAAAACAATGACTTCGATGCAATCTAAGCTATGGCAAAGTAGAAACCCTAAAAAAATTGTATGGCTTTTTTTGGATAGGACGAAAATAAGATCAATCTACGGGGGATTTGGTGGATGCTTACCGAGGTAACACTGGCAATCTGATACCGAGATGATAAGGGGTGGCCCGATCTTCTCAGTAAGCGAACGGTGAATATGAGGGCGATGATAGATAACTTGTATGTAGCCGATGAACTCTCCTCGCTAGATCCTTGTTGCCAATGTGACAGCTCTCTACCCTTTGGATATTCACAACTTCACACACTTGCGCAACATAGCCGTCGACCACGACACGGTAATTTGCAATCTACTAATTCCCAGTGGAACAACAGATCACACAAGACTTGCAGTAGCAACACTTCAAATCGATACGAATTGAAGTATTTGATTCAAGATGAATGCTTGGAGCAATTCTCAAGAACTAGGGTTTATCTAAACGTGGTCTAACCCTAAAACTCGTAGGGGGTTCTGTTTATATAAGCTAAGGGGTCTAAACATGGGTACAAGGGCCAAAAACATATTTCTGCGCGCAGGCAGTACGCTACTTCTGTACCTACTACCGTAACTCCTCTGGATAAAGCGGTAGTACGGGACGGTAGTACCGTACTAGGTACTGTATCTCTCCTTGATGCATGGTACTAGGAGCGGTAGTGCGGGCGGTAGTACCGCCGAGCGGTAATACCGCTCTGGAGCGCGCTAGTACCGCTCCCTGAAGGCTGGAGCTTCTTTGCTTCATCTTCTCGTGGCTCCTCTTCCGGGATGGCTTGGCCTTGTTCCATGGCTCCTTCTCCTTGAACCTGGTCTTCTCCTTCATGCTCTTTGTATTGTCCATGGTATCTTATCATGCATACAAACAAAGACTCAGGCAGTATAAAATTCTCATTAAGCACAACATCAGATTCTATTAAGAGCAAGTTCACCTGTTGTTCTATTAGCTTTGCACGGGCTCTTGTAATAGGTCCAATTCTGATTTCATTAGCTTGTGCTTCATGAATAGTTGGGGATGGCTTGTTAGTAGGGATGTCCTCATCAGACAATCACTCGACAACGAAAAAGTCTTGAGTCTATGCCCGACTCTATGAGTCGCACATAGCCTCGGGGGCTACTCCCATCGGGAGCGCTAACGTGCACCCGATGAGCACTACTCGCGCATCCGACAAGAACGACAGGGTTAGCTTAACAACAACTTGATCATATGCCCGACTCTACGAGTCTCCCATAGCCTCGGGGGCTACTCCCATCGGGAGCGGTCACACGCACCCGACGACCGCTCGACTGGGAAACTTCTCTCCACCCGACGATGAAATACGAAGACGAACCAGACTGCAATTTCGATGCTTCATCCAAATACTCCCATCGGGAGCATACTCACGGCAACTTCGATGACTAATTAGCAAATGATGTATGGATCCTCAACAGAAGATCTCGAAAGGTTCGAGTTCTCACTCGACAAAGCGACACGCACTACGACAGCTAACGCGGATTTGAGTCCCTGCGCGACTCTTCGAGTCCCCCGGGCACTCGGGGGATACTGACGAGGGGGTACCCCCACGACTCCTCACCATGATGGTACCTGGTGCGTGTCAAGACTGGCGGCCCACTAGAAGACTCGCGAACCGACATGAATCCCAAGACTTGAGGCGCAAGACAAGGACTCCTACTTGTAGTCGACTAGGACTCATGTAAACCCCTACCTGGCTATCTATATAAAGCGAGGCAGGGGCACCTCTCTAGATAGATTCCCCCACGCATAGAACTAGACAGAACTCAATCACCACCAAAGCCCTCGCGGCACCCCCGTACATCATCATCAATATAAGATCAGACAAGCAGCATGTAGGGTTTTTCCCTCCGGGGGCCTGAAGCTGGGAAAATCGTGCCCCATGTGTCGCTTGTCACCGTCTGAATCCTACCAACGCGCAGGCCTCGTCGCTCTCCCTCCTCCTATGTGAAACCTAGGGTACCTAACCCTAGGATTTGCCGAGGCCGATCCTCGTCACTTAGGTTGAGATTAGCTATCCGTTTTATCTTGGAACCTTACAAGCTTCCCATACGGTTATGCGTCAGCCTTCAGCAATTGAGGAGTTTCTGATTGTGAAGAAGAAGTGTGTCAAAGGTTTCGGAGATCGCTTGAAGCATAAACTTGAGCGAAAACAACTCGATTCCAAGGAACTTGCGGTTGTGGAAAATAGAACGGACAGAGATTTGCTCATGTGTTCAATCGCAAGTTCCTCCAACCAGACGTCGCACTTTACAGAATGTGGACTGGGTTACAAAACATCGTTGTGTCACGCTCGTTCTACTTATACCATCATTACTTTTGTTGTAGAGTAGTTTGCATGCCTTCCTAGTATATCCTCGATGTTTGTTGTCGTACGAGTATAATTATTGTGATCATCTAGGTGTTTGTCTTCGTTCTGCCTTCTGTTTTTTTCCATCTTCCCTATTTTCCAAGTTATTTGTGTTGCTTGCTCGAGGCTTCATCAAAATTCCAAAGAGAAGTTTTGAAGAGTCCATTCATCCCCCCATTATGGATCTTCTTGTCCGTTCGCTTATCGACTAGGGAATATTAGAACAATCATCATGCAACATGTAGTCTCACAAACAAATCACATACTTATTAATACATATCATTGATGATGTTCAAGTATGATACAAATAACTCATGAATACATAAGGAAGCACATCATCCCTTGATTGTTTATAGGGCATATATCCAACAGAGTTTGTAGGTTTATTTTTTCTTTGGTTCTAGCTCAACAATAGAGTTATTTCCACCTTCATCAGTACCACTACAAGAAATATGCTCATACATGACGTTCTGTAAGTGGTCATGGATGAATTCGTCATAAATCTATGACGATTTCATACAAGATGGTCGTAAACCTTATGAGGAGGGTCAAATCCCTATAAACTACGATGATGTGAGTCAATACCGTCGTAACCGCATAAGATGAAACCGTCGTAAACTGATCCACACATCGTTCCCTTTCCCTTTGAAGATAAGTAGTGCTAGACACCAGTTATAATTCCATGTCCAATGCCCGACAACACTGGTGGCTCCACCCTGCGGTAAACTTTAGTTGTCCGAGGCCCTCCTTTTCTTTTATTCTGATGCTCCTTTTACTTCACCGATGAGGTCACTTCAACATTATTCCTAGGTTTGTTACTCGAGGTGGCAGCGTTCTCCTTAGGGCATGAACTATGCTCCACCGTGGACAGTTGCCTCAGCTTCCTCGTCATTTTTAATTGTCAAACTAAGCTTGACCTACTGCTTGCAGACTAAAGCGTGATCCTGCAGAAGCAGTAGCTTCTTGGCTTACAAAAGTAAGAGAGAGGAGGCAAAAATGAAAGATATGGGTTCATCTTAGCCCTCTCCGTTCATGTAATGTGCAGTAAAAAGTGGAAATGCATATGTCACACATGGTTAACAACTCTGTGCATTGAGTGTTTTAGAAATTACATGATGCCTCATGTGTCTTTGCTTACGTGGAGGAGGTGAGGCACTAGGGGGCAGTTCTTTTCGCCTCCTACTTCTCCAAAATATATTTCTAGGAAACTTCCCACAGAATTAGTCATCCAATTCTTTTATATGATTTTAGTTTGTAATTATTGTATGAGTTGTGTGTTGAAATGTATGTAAAGTTCTAGCTCGAGTGCCATTTTGGGTGTTATTACCTCGTCAAATAGGGGTAAGGTATCAAAACTGACATATTTCTTTTGAGGGACTGCCCAGAATCGTCGGTTTTCGACGATTCTCAAATACACTAATGATTCTAGGAGATTCTTGGGACAAAGATGAGTTCTTTTGCAATTTTAATTCCCCAAGCAGTGATTCTTCATAATCGCACCAAAAGAACTGGCTCAAACTATCACCTAATGCATCTCCCATTTTATCCTTTGGTGCACGAAGGCTGGTTTTAAATGGCCACTCGCCTTTCTCATATCGAGTACCCAGAGTAGAAAAGAAGAGATCTGAATGGTCGAGGTGACCACATGAGAAGCAGAAGTTGGATACTTATTCGCACTGAACATCATAACAATCATTTCTCTTCCTCCTCGCTGAATCAATTAAGATCCATCTCTGTAAGGTCTTAGCAACATCGATGGTCACCCTTGCCCTAAGAAACCCACCCGGATCAAATTGAACCGACGTCGCATGTTCATCAATCTGCTTCGCAACGACCAATCCACATGTCTTGTTCTGCAAGTTGAAGGGGAGATCTAGGTTATCTGAGTTGGCTGTAGTTTTTGGATGTCAAATGGGAAAACTTCCTTTCACTTATTTGGGCCTGCCTATTGGTACCACCAGACCTAAGATTATGGATTTCCTTCCTCTTGTTGACTGCATGGAGAGAAGACTCACTGCTAGTTCATGTTTTCTTACTCAAGGGGGTAAACTTCAGCTACTCAACTCTGTTATTTCCTCTTTGTCTATTTATTTTCTCTGTTCCTTGCGTATTCCTGCTGGTATCAAGCAAATAGAAAGGATTCAGAGACAGTGCCTTCGGAGAAAATATGGTAAAGATTCAGGGAAATCCTTAGCAGCCTGGGAGCTGATTTGTAGGCCCAAGAATAAAGGAGGATTAGGCATCTTAAATTTACAACTTCAGAATCAGTCAGTCTTGATGAAACATCTGCACAAGTTCTATAATAAAGTGGATGTACCATGGGTCTCCCTTATTTGGAACACATACTATCATCAGAGAGTGCCTCATGCTACTGAGCTTTGTGGCTCATTTTGGTGGAGAGACGTGGCCAAGCATATGGACAGTTTTGTGGCTATCTCCAAGATCAAGTTGGGCTCTGGGGAGTCTGTGTTATTGTGGTTTGGTTGTTGGATGGATCGCACAAATGAATCTCTGGCACACAAATTTGGGAGACTTCTGTCATATGCAAAAGATTCCTTAATCTTTGTGCAAGAGGTTCTGGCTTCTACTGATCTGGCGAGTCCCTTCAATCTACCTCTGTCTGCACAAGCTTTTGATGAACTGAATGAACTCAGAGGTATCATCCATGATCACAGGGTTGTCCATGACAAGGATATTATGACTTGGAGGCTGGGTAACAAGGGACAGTACACTGCAAAGAAGATTTATACTTTGGTGCATGATCCTATTCAACCTAATCCTCTTCTGAATTGGATATGGAAATCATGTTGCATTCTCAAAACCAAAGTTTTTGCTTGGTTGGTCACCATGGATTGTCTCAACACCAAAGACATGATCCAGAGAAGGCATTGGCATATTGATAATGGACCTGAATGTTTGTTATGCCTCACTCAACACCTGGAGACCAGAGATCACCTATTTTTTCAGTGCAACTTTAGTGCCAGAATATGGACTTATCTTCAGATTGACTGGAGGAATGGGACTGATATGGTTCAAATTGCTTCTGCGGCTAGGAAAGACTTCAATAAACCCTTCTTTGCAGAAGTGGTGTTCACTGCTTGGTGGAATATTTGGATGGTCAGGAATGCGAAATACTTCAAGCATGAAAGACATTCTTTTGCCAAATGGAGAGTTGGCTTCATCCATGATCTGATTTTGTTAGGTTACAGAATAAAACCTAGATTCAGGGATGATTTGCTTAGATGATTTACTTTGGATGTAATCTGGTTGTACATTTGTAAATATTGTTGAAAGTTGGAATAAAATGCTAGGGGGTGCTTTACCCTTCAGTCTTAAAGCTTCAAAAAAAGTTGAAGGGGAGGTTTGAAACCCTGTTCCACAGCTGAAGTTTATCAAACTTGAGCTCCGAGAATCTCATGAAATCATCAAACTCAGTAAGAATCACAACATTTTTGTTACATGCATGTATAGAAAATGCGTTCAACAAAAGGGATGTTTTGTTGAGCTTGAGCGAGTACACACATAGTACTCCTTCCGTTTGCACAATATAACTCGCTTGCACAATATAACTCGCTTGCAAAAAGATCTTACATTATGTGATAAAAAGAGTGATGTATAACACAATGATTTGAAGCACAAGAAAATGACTTATTTATAAAATTATACGTAATATATATCTAAACATATTTATAATGTCTCGTATGTAAGGTCAGTGTCGACAACCAGAAACCATGTATCCAAACGGATGCATGGATCACCGCAGCGATGTTGTGTGTTTCAGTTAGGGCAAAGTTTGGCTCAACCTCTGCGCCCCGCGTACACCCGAGCGGCCCGTCATTAGTCAATACGCAGCAATGTCTAGACGCAGCTCGATGCCCTCCGGTGCGCCGCCGGTCTCGTCCATCCGTGCACATCATCGGCCACTTTTGCTACCTGCCCGCGGTCGCTGGCACCGACTGCCGTCACTGCCGCCACCTCCGTCCTCTGCCCCGGAACCACCACTTTCGCGTCGAGCTCCTCCATCAGCTCGGCGAACCGCGGGTCCCCGGGTGCGATGGCGGCGCCGGCCAGGACGGCGGCCCTGGCGGAGCCGTAGCGCTCGAGGTTGATGCACGCGCGGGCCTTGCGGAGGTAGGCCCTGTGCATGGTGGGGTCGAGGTCGGAGGCCCGGGTGGCGTCGGCGGCCGCGGCGGCGAAGTTGCCCGCCCTGATGAACGCCTGTGCTCGCTCGGCGTAGAGCGCCGCGGTCGGCGGGCCGTCGTGGATCGCCTCCGTGAACAGCAGCACCGCCGCCGACGCCTGCCCGGCGCCGAGGCCAAGCCCGTAGTCCATTGCTTGATCGAGTGGATTATAATCGCGATGTGCCTTTCCCGTCCGAGACCGATGATGCTTCGCACCGGCGGCGAACTTGTTTGATCCTGATTATATAAGAACCGGAAGCAGGATCTTTCACGTACGCGGTGGCGGTGGTACGTGTTGTTCTATGTAACCAGAGTACCAGACCGACTCCTACCGTGTGGAGAAATTTCCATAAGTAATACCGCACCGATGACATGTACGGAGTACTCCGGAAGGCAATAATTCTTGCATGCAATCCAGAACGACTTTTGAACTTTTCTTAATAGGAAACTTTTGAACTATTTAAGGATCAGCCTTACATAGGCCTCCTCGCAAAAAAAAACATACATAAGCCCTATCTGCCTGCTCTCGGATGCATAACGTATTTTTCCCTTATAAAACTTTAAAAAAACATATTAGGAAGATGCCCGTGTGTTGCAACGTGAGAAAAAAAAATTGTATGTCCCTAGCTAATAACTATCGTTAAACCGTTGAGCCTTATTTGTGTTATCGCTTATTCTCTTTTCCGTCCTCTCCGACAATGCCACGATATATCAACCTAATAGCAATGCGCCCTGGTCCATCTCAAGACGATGGTCCAAAAAGAAAATTGATGAAAATCAAACGTGCACGCATTTAAGAAGAATTTAGAACCTTTGAAAATGATTTTAAATGTATTTTAAAAAATGTGTGCTCAAGTAATTGTTCTTCAAAACTCCAGAAATACATTTCATTATAAATTTTCAAGATTTGGGATGTCATCACTTTAAATATGAATTATTTAACCAGAAGTGCAATTAAATTTCAAGTCAAAGATCTATTAATATGAGAGAGAATTTCACTTTATGAAATTTCCTAATTTTAAAATACTCTTAAAATGATAGAGGAGGTGCTGTAAATTTTCGATAAATTTGAAAAAACAAATACTCCGTTCGATTTATCACAACTAAATATAAAAAAATTATGCACTAACCCTCACGATTTAAAAGTGATTTTTTATATATAAAATCAAATTA
Source organism: Bromus sterilis (assembly GCA_950022295.1). Classification (NCBI taxonomy): domain Eukaryota; kingdom Viridiplantae; phylum Streptophyta; class Magnoliopsida; order Poales; family Poaceae; genus Bromus; species Bromus sterilis. The sequence goes on from OX465599.1 coordinate 66,860,078, forward strand.
TGAATAACTCACATTTTAATTTTCTATGCAACAATTATTTTTTATGAATGCACATATGTAGTTGCTATCACTGTTTTAGGTTTAGTTAATGGTGATGTTTTCACTCACTCCACCCAATGTTGTTTTCATATCGTCTCACCAGTATATTTTGAAGGTAATAGGTTAATAAAAATATATCACACTCATTTTTAGATTTTTCATTAATTTTTCATAGTTGTTACTTTTTCAAATATTTATTTAAAAAATATTTAATAATTAAATTATACTATGTTTCATAATTCTCCTCATATATTAAAACGTTCCAAAAACATAATCTATAGGCTTCATAACTGGTCCAATAAACTTAATATATAGGACCACAATAATTTATGACCATTTTAAAAATACGAAAGTTCTTCTCATCTATAGTAAGAAATGGACTGCTCATCAATTAGTGCGGTCCTCTTTTTAAATAGGTGTTTTTCCATATTTTCTTGAATATGTGTTAAACATTTTTCAAACACAAGTTGAAAGATTTCTATGATGACACAAAATATTTCATTTAACTCGGTGAATATATTTTTTTACATCCTATAAACATTTCAAAGAAATGTTCAGGAATATATTATTTGAAACACGCTATTTTTTAAATGTCACTTACATTTTTTTAGGATTAGATACATTTATATCAAAATTATCTGAACATCTTTTTTATATTGTATAATACTCCATGTGTTTAGAAATATATGAAGTTTTGGTAGGCTAAAATAGAGGTTGTACTTTAGAAGAATGTGGCATGCATTTTTGCGAATAGTCTGAAACAGTAAATAAAATGCATGATCATCTTTTTACATTTTTTCAAATATTATGGACATTTTCTCTAAACAGAATTTTTTTATGTACATGTTTTCCTGTGCAATTAACATTTTCTAATGTTTTATGAACAATATTTTAAAACCCCATATTTTTCTGAAAAAAATTATATAGACTATTTTGTCTGCCATTAAGATTTTAAAAAAAGTTGCTCCAACACTTTTAACACTGCATGCATAAACATTTTTCTAACAGCTTGACATTTTTATTCTTAATGGGCCGGCTTCGTTGGGTCAGCATTTTCTGAAGCTCAGGTTGCTTTTTGGGCCAGAGACAAGCCAGCGAGAGGAGGCGACGGACACCTGCGTACGGAACGTAACGAACGAATCGTTTTTTTTTCCTTTTTTCGCTGGATATGTAGGAGTGCGGGTTATAAGTATTATACCATGGCGCTACTCACACATGCGGAAAAGAATGGATCTATGGTTGGTGTAAAGGTGTGTAGAGGTGCACCGGTTGTGACCAATCTCTTATTTGTAGATGATTCCTTAATTCTAATGAAGGCCAATGGGGAAAATGCTAGGGCGTTGAAGGAGGCGTTGGGCCTCTATTGTTCAGCTTCTGGACAACTTGTTAGCACAAGCAAATCTAGCATCTTTTTCAGTTCTAATACTGATGTTGTGGCGAAGCAGGAAGTGTTCGACATTCTGACCATAAACACTGAAGCCTTGAATGATAAATACTTGGGACTTCCTGCTACCCTTGGTTTGGATAAAAGTGATGATCTCCAGTACCTTATTGATAGATTAATCCAGAAGTTGACTGGATGGAGAGAGAAGTGTTTGTCTGCTGGTGGAAAGGAGGTTCTTATTAAATCTGTTGCACAGGCTATACCAACCTACGCAATGTCTGTCTTTAAAATTCCTAAAAAAAATATGCAAAGGAATCACAGATGCGATATCGCGTTATTAGTGGGGTGATGATGCAACTCACAAGAGAATGCATTGGTTTTCATGGTGGAAAATGTGCACTCCAAAAAGTAGGGGAGGAAAGGGGTTCAGAGACATTCACTGCTTCAACCTTGCGCTGCTGGCTAAGCAGGCTTGGAGATTGATTGATTGATAACCCTGACTCTCTTTGCGCAACTATATTGAGAGCAAAATATTTTCCTGATGGAGATCTAATGATGGCGCCACTGAAAAAGAAAGCCTCGTACACATGGAAAAGTATTATGGCGGGAGTTCAAACCATCCGGAGGGCATACATTTGGAGGATAGGGGATGGTACGAAGGTGCGTACCTGGGAGGACCCGTGGCTCCCAGGGCATTCTCGGCGGATCCTTACTCCAAGAGGTAATAACTTAATCTCGAAAGTCTCTGACTTAATTGATCCGGTTTCTAGGGAATGGGATGAACAATTGGTGTACCAGACTTTCTGGTTTGTGGATGCTGCAAGAGTACTTGTTATCCCACTTCCACATTTTGAGATGGAGGACTTTATTTCATGGAGTCCCTCAAAAACTGGCTTGTTCTCGGTGAGATCGGCATACCATGAGGAATGGGAATATCAGTACGGCGGGAAACTGGATGATCAGATGACTAGCAATCCAGATCGAGATATCTGGAGCTCAGTTTGGAAACTCAAGTGTCCACAGAAGGTGAAAATTTTCATTTGGAGAGCGCTGCATGGGTGTCGTGGTAATACTAAAGGTATACCCCTAGGCGAGGGAAACCCAGGGGTATCCCTAAGTCTTGGGTTTCCCCCAGAAAACACACATCAAGGAAAATAAGACCAACCGAAAAACACGAAGCATTGACGGCTTCCGAGTAACACGTTACTCGGAAGCCAGAAGTCGTTTCCGAGTGGACAAATACTCGGGAGCTCGGCAAGATCCGAGTAGAGCGATACTCGGAAGGGACCGGCGAGCCCCCACTACTCGGAAGATGGAAAACGCAACGGACAGGAGACATTTAATGCTGCAGGCGTTCTTCCCCTTTATTAGCAGTAACGGGCTGACCGTTTTGTAATTAAGTATGTATTTAATCTTGTAATTAAGACCCATTTATGCCAGGGAGCTAAGGAGGCAGGGGCATAAGCCACCCCCTCCCCTCTGGCAGAGTCACGCGCACACTTTTTCCCTTCTCAGGATTCTGAAGAAAGAACACCCTAGTAAGCCTGGGACAGGACTAAGGTACAGATTCATTTAGCTCCTTTCATACCCCTATACTCATTGTCAGATTTACATCCACGACAGTTGGCGCCCACCTTGGGGCTGAGTTGATCAGCAATCATAGAGATGGCATTTTTCTCATCCTTTTCGTCGACTCGCGGCTCTGAGCTCATCGTTGGAGAGGTTTTCTGTTTTGGATCGTTAGCTTTCATAGCTGACGATTCGGCTTGGTTAGCGGATTCCCCGCTCCAGGCACAATTGCTGCCCTCAAGGGGCAGCGTCCACTTACGAACTGACGAATCGGGGGCCCTGCGCCTCCAGCTGTCGGCTCATCGTCAAGCGCCCGCGCTGCTATCCGTCCGCCACAAGAAGAAGCGCTCGGGCCGTCCGCGCGCTCACCATCGTGGAAATTCGGTCAAGATTCAGCAGGTGGCAGTCATCGACTCGGTGGAGTCAGCCCACAAGGCCTTGGACGAACTGATCGCAAGAGAAGGCTCCACGGCTTCTCTCTTGCCTCTGTTCGACTTGGTTGAGGAAGAAGGCATGGCAGCGTCTGACCCCGAGTCAGGCGCCGAGCAAGAAGGCAGCAGTGGCACCCCTGTCGCGGTTGCGAAAGTATGTATGGCCGAGACTCCGCCCTCTCAACCATCTCCAGCTCGGGACACTAACGCTCGAGAAGAGCCGAACAGCCCATCCAAGGTTGGCACTCGGGAACCGACCCGACGTGTTTCAGCCTTCCGAAGGTTGGAGCTCGGAGATTCAAGTCGGCAACCTCGTCCACCTACCCGGGAGGAGCGGGAAGAGGCAGAAGCAGCCGAGCGACTGCTTAATACCCCAATTGACACGAGCACTCCAAAAGGGCGAGGCCTGGAGGCGGCCAGGCTAACCAATTTGGCTGAGCGGGAGCGTCTGGCCGAGCTGCAAAACACTCTCGAGCGCCAAGCTCGGGAAGTAGCTCGGCTCAGACAAAGCTGAACCAGTCGTCAACTGCGGGGCCCAGGTCGAGAACCTTTCCGAGCTATGGGCACCCCAGTCGAAAATCTCATAGCGGCAACTCGGATCGCAAACTCTCTGCAGCCCAGTGGATCGGCAGCGGAAGAAATTCAGCACCTGGCGTTCCTCTTGCAAGCCGCAGTCGATCAAAACGCTGCTGTCAGCCAATCACAACAGCGGATCCATTCCCAAGTTCCCCCTGCAAGGACGTCACTGTCAGTACACACACCCTATGGGGAAGCACGGAGGAACAAAAACAGCTCGCCTCGACGCGGACATGAACCTCGAGGAGATCATCGCGAAGAGCAATATCGGCATGAAGACCTCAGAAGAACAGAAGTCCGTGAGATGGGTCGGCCCGCACCTCGGAGGGAGGAGTTCCCGCGGCACCAAGACGACCGTTATTTCGACATTGAAGACGACGCCTGAAGCCATCTTGTTCAGACCCGAGTCGACCGCGCCAGAACTCATCGTCAGGATCAGGCTCGGCCCTCAATGGCCACAAGACCGGTCTGCTTCAGCGAAAGGATCCGGTCTACCCCCATTCCGCCACACTTCAGGATAGCCCAGGGGTGGACAAATACCGAGGTGATGCTAAACCCCTAACATGGCTGGATGATTACAGAATAGCCATGCAGATCGGAGGGGGCGGGGACGAGATAGCCATGATGCACCTGCCGTTGATGTTAGAGGGCTAGGCTCGGGCGTGGCTGAATCAGCTTCCCCCAAGTAGCATTTGGGTTTGGGAAGACCTCGAAAGAGTATTCATCAAGAATTTTGAGGGGACCTACAAGAGGCCCGGAGTCCTGACCGAGCTGCAATTGTGCGTCCAGGGCAACACCGAGACAACTCGGGACTACATCCAGAGGTGGATCACACTCCACAACTCGGTCGAAGGAGTCTCCGAGTTCCAGGCCATTCACGCTTTAAAGCAGGGGGTCAAGTACAAGGAATTAAGTCTCAAGCTGGCAAGGTCACCGCACATCACCTCACTCGGGAAGATGATGGAGATAGCAAACAAGTATGCCAATGGCGAGGAAGAAATCCGGCAGAAGAATCAGCAGCATAGAGGAGGTGGCAGCTCGGCACCGAACCCGAAGCAGAAGACCGCAAACAACAAGAGAAAGGCGGAGGACACCCCAACAGACGCAGAGCTAGTGGCGGCAGCAAATGCTTCGGGCCTTCATGGCAAGGGTCAAGCACGAAAGGAGTGGCAACCGAGGCAGAAAAAACCGTCCAACGACGATGAAGTTCTGGATCAGCCCTGTCCTCTCCACACCACCCGCGATGCCGAGGGAAAGGTGGTTATCCCAAAGCATACTGCTCGGCAGTGCCGCCTGATCAAGAGAGCAGCCCAAAATGCAAGAACAGGCCCCCAGCAAGACAAGGAGACCGGAAAGAAGAAAGCACCCAGCCCGGAACTGGACAGCGAAGGTTTCCCGCGGGAGGACGAAGTGTTGGTCATCTTCGCAGGACGGGAATCGAAGAGGGTGGAAAAATAAGATTCAGAGAAGTCAACTCGGCGGCTCCAGCAGTTCCGAGTTACATGAAGTGGGCCGACGTCCCCATCACTTTCGATCAGTCGGACCACCCCCCTCACATTCCTCACTCGGGAAGACACGCCCTGATTGTGGACCCTTTGCTAGAAACGGAAAATGGTAACTTCAGGATCAGGAATGTCTTGATGGACGGTGGCAGCGGAATTAACATCCTGTATGCAAGCACTCTGAAGAGCATGAACATCCCGATGTCCAAACTCCGCAAAAGCTACCTGGAATTTCATGGGATAATCCCGGGGAAAAAATCGTACTCACTCGGAATGATCTCCCTCAGTGTGGTCTTCGGTACTCCGAGTAACTTCCAGAAAGAGAGGATCACCTTTGAAGTAGTGGACTTCCCGAGTGCGTATCATGCTTTACTCGGAAGGCCGGCCTACGCAAAATTTATGGCCATCCCCTGTTACGTCTACCTGAAGCTCAAGATGCCCGGCCCTCACGGCGTGATCACTGTCTCAGGAGACTACAAGCAAGCCGAAGACCTGCTGCAGAAAAGCTCCCTGATAGCTGATCAGCAGATGGCCGAGGTCGAATTGGCCGAATACAAGAAGGCCGTCGACTCGTCCGAGTTGCTGCAGCCAAAGAAGACATCGTCATTCGAGTCGGCCGGAGAAACCAAGAGGGTGCAGATACACCCAACAGATGAAGGCAAGTACACCAACATCGCTACTGATCTGGATCCCCAATAGGAACTCGAGCTCGTCAACTTCCTCCGTGAGAATTGGGACATTTTCGCGTGGAATCCCTCCGACATGCCTGGAGTCCCAAGGGAGTTGGCCGAGCACAAGTTGCATGTAGATCCGAAAGCAAGAACGGTAAAAGAGTCCCTCCGACGGTTTTCCTCTGAGAAAAGGAAGGCCATCGAGCAGGAGATAGCTAGACTGTTAGCAGCCGGATTCATTAGGGAAATCTTCCATTCCGAGTGGTTAGCAAAACCTATAATTGTTCCGAAGAAGGATAAATCTTGGAGAACTTGTGTTGATTTCCGCCATATCAATAAAGTTTGCCTCAAAGACCATTTCCCCCTTCCTCGTATTGACCAGATTGTGGACTCCACATCAGGTTGCAAGAGATTATGTTTCCTCGATGAATATTCGGGTTACCACCAAATCCGACTATATGAACGAGACGAACTCAAAACGGCGTTTATAACCCCATTTGGATGTTTTTGTTACATCACGATGCCATTCGGACTAAGGAACGCAGGCGCCACGTACCAGCGCATGATGCAGAATTGTCTGATCTGGCAGATTGGAAGGAACGTGGAGGTCTACGTGGACGACATCGTAATCAAATCGGCTAAAGGGAGTAGTTTGCTAGCAGACCTAGCAGAAACCTTCGAGAGCCTCCGAGCTTACAGCATCAGGCTTAATCCTTAAAGTGCGTTTTCAGCATGCCAGCAGGGAAGCTACTCGGATTCATGGTCCCCGAACGGGGGATAGAAGCCAACCCGGAAAAAATCGCGGAAATTCAGAACATGAAACCTCCCAAGCAGCTCCGAGACGTCCAAAAGTTAACAGGCTGCCTCGCAGCACTCAGTCGGTTTATTTCCAGATTGGGAGAGAAAGCCCTACCTCTCTACCAACTGATGAAAAAATCAACGAATTTCGTCTGGACGGAGGAGGCTCAAATGGCTTTCGAAGACCTCAAGAAACAATTGTCAACTCCATGTTAAATCTTCTATTGCGAGATTAAGATGAGATCCAAGGAGTTTGATGTAGACCATGATCAAGGCAACCAGCATACTGAAAGCAGCATAGAGGGATCGATGGAAAACTCAATCCTTGTAGCAAAACCTCAACTTGCCATCAAGCATAGAAAAAATCACATGACAGGGAAGCAACAAGAAAATCAATGCCTCATATCACACATATGATCTAGACCTAAACATGAATCTAAACAAGGATCTCTCTGATACCACTGTTGGGAAACGTAGTAGAAAACAAAAAAATTCGGCCTACGAATCAAGAACCCAAGATCATCCAAGAAGATTGCATACAAGGTTTTAGGTCATGGCTCACCAACCGATGTAGCGGAAGTAGAGTTGGTGAAGACCGTTGGTGCAGATCCCCGCAGCTAGGAATTTCAATGACCTCCCAACCGCGAGGATATCGATCCCGCGTACCGTTCCACGATCCGTTGTGCGATCTATCCCGTGAACCGTCCCACGATCCGTCCCGATCAAGTCCCACGAACAAGTCCCTCGAACATGATCTCCGAGGAAGAAGAAGGACCTCGAAGAAGGATCAAAGGTATGATCCCTCTACCGGTATCCACACATCCCGATGTAGCAATCCAGCAGCGCTCCGCCGTCCAGAGAAGAACGCCACCGAGAGAAACTAGAGGGAGAAGAGCCTAGCGGCGTCCGTACTAGAACGATCTAGCCTAAAGAGAATTAGAGCCACGTGGGATTTAGCTGGGGCAGCCTTGGGGCTTTTCTGGTGTGTCTTTGGGGCTACCCCTGCCCCCGAATATATAGGTTGAAGCCTGGGGTCGCAACTTGGGCGAGGGTTCTCCCCAAAGTCGGTTTTGGCCACCAGGAGGAGTCCAACACGGATTCCAGTACGAAACGCCACGGACTACGGCGTCTAGGGGGGAAACGCCAGGGACCCTGGCGTTTTGCCCTAGCCCCCAAGGAAAGTCTATTTCCCACCGACCTACGGCCTTGTGGACCTTCCTACTTGGCCTAGCTTCGGTTTCCGCGTCTTGGAGAGTTCCATAACCCTCCGGATACTTCCATAAGCTCCAGGGAACCTCACGGAACCTCCCAGAACATTTTTGGAGCTCCCGCAACAATTTCCCGATGTTTCGTAACCTTTCCACAACTATTACTGAATGTTGCAAAACCTTCCGAGACTATCACGAATGTCTTGTTACCACTTCAAGACTCTTCTTGAATGTTCTGAAATCGTCCGAGACCGTTCACGAATATTCTGAAACCATTCAGCACAACCTAGAACACTTCTAGTGCTACCCGGAAACACTTCCGGTTCCACCCGAAACAATTCCGGTACCCTTTCTCTTTTCATCTCCTAGTTCTCTAACAGATTACTACTCGTTAAGTGTGTGACCCAATAGGTTCGGTATAATGCGGACATGACTCAGAACATCTTCCGGACATAGGTCAACAGCCTTTTGTCAATAGCCAATAATCAACAGCGGAGCCATGGACACCCATGTTGACTCCCGCACATACACGAATAAACTTCGAGTGAACCTTTATGTTTAGTCATGTACCATTCCCTTTGCTTCCCGATATATGACAAAGTCAGAGGAGAGAAGTTTGGCACCCATGTGTAACAACTTCTTGAACACAAGCCACTCGTTATCCTCTTTGCTCGTTTGTCTCTATTTCTCGTTATTGTATTCCGGTATCCCCGTGATTAAATCACAATGCGTCTGGCCAGACTAGAATGGATACCGTCATACCGAGTGGGCCCAAAGTCAATATCTCTTCATCGTGAAGGAGCAAATCCCATTCTTGAACTATCACAGTCACTAGCCACACCATCTGACATACCCAGAACTTATTTTACTACTTCCCATTTACGGGAGGATTCATCTAAGAACCAAAGCATGTCTTCCTGTGTGAAGCAACTTGATACTCTCATGGTCTAAGGAATTACGTATATGATAACATTTCATGATATGACTTATAACGTAGTTACGATGTGATCTCTAAGTATATCATTCAATGCTGGGGTCGGTTCAACATCATTGTTCTGCTAACAATATGTTCCCATTGCTACTGACATCCTTGTTACAAGAACAATGTCCATGATTAAGAAAACGTAATCATCAGTTAGCACATGAGCTGGTCTTAGAGGCTAAACCAGGAACTCTTGGTGTTTACATTTCCACACATGCAAGTGAGTTTTCTTCTGAATCTCATAGTCAGGGTCATTGCAATTATAGCACAGAAATATAAACATTAATTACGAACGTGGAAATATATATAATAACATTTTATTATTGCCTCTAGGGCATATTTCCAATAGTCTCCCACTTGCACTAGAGTCAATAATATTATCAGTGCTTGAGCACTTTACACCTATGGCATACTGGTGTAATACATGCTTCATTTGTGGTATAGACTTCATCATCGGATCTGACGTTTCAGGCCCGTTTGTATCTTGCATATCTTCGCGTTTTCACGCTATCATAAAATTCACTAATTTTATCACTTTAGCTTTGTATATGTTCGAATCATTTGGCAGGACCTTGGTTCCTTTAGAATAAGTCATGAAATCATTCATCAATGTTCCATGAGCTTCAAGCATCTTGGAAACCATACCATGTTCATGAACTGATGATTCAAAATACCCTCCCTTGTTACTTCTTTAAGCAACAATATACTTAGCCTCTGTTATAGAATTCGCCACAGTATCTAACTTAACACAGTTCCTCCATACTGTGACACCCTTATGTGTGAAACACATAATCCCAATTAAAATCGAAAATCGGTCGGAGTAAGTATGAAGACTGAATTGGTGTAACTGTTTACATCAAAAATTCAGTTGGTGTAACTCATTACAACGAGCTCTTCATTCTCTCCATTTTTCCGAGAAACATATCTTATCTTTCATAAGTTTAACTTTTCACTGTTTGTCCAATGATCAACATTTTGATCACTTTGGTATCTTGCTTACAACCTTTTGGAGCACTGGACATATCTGGTTGTTTTGCATATTATGGTGTACATGATTAATCCAAACACACAGGTGAGTGGAATTCAATTCACGTGTTTTTGCTTATCTGTGTTCATGAACACCGATTTCCGCAAACAACTTTTCACCGTGACCTCGGCAAGAACATCCTTCTTGGCGTATTCATACTAAACTACTTTAGTATCATGTCAACATGTAATGTTGGCTTTAGCATGATCAGGCACTTACTATCTACATAGATCATTGTGCTCAATACTAATGCTATATTAGCCCAAGTTCTTCAACTGAAAACTATTTCCAATGAAGTCCTTATTCGTGTCAAGAAATTTATATCATTTCCAATCAATAATATGTCATCTACATAGGGTTTTAGAAATATCATTCAGCTCCCACTTACTTTCTTGAACATTCAAGCATCTTCGTCATTCCTGATGAAAACAAACTCTTTTGGCAATTTCATCAAAACGAAAATTCCAACTCCATTATGCCAGCTTCAGTCCACCACTGGACATCCAAGGCTTGCATCTATTTTAGCATCCTTTGAATCGACAAAACATTCCGGTCGTATCACGTATACGTCCTTTGTTATATTTCCGGGTAGGAACTTTGTTTTGACGTTCATTCTACCATATCCTATAAATGAGATATGTAGTAATTGCTAATATAACCCGAATTGACTAAAGCATCTCTACGGTCGACACTATTTCGCCGTAGTCAACGTTTGAACTAGCTAGAAAACAATTTTCCAACGAGTTGAGCTTTATGGATAAAAACAATTTCATCGAATCAATTATAGATCCATATATTTATTCTTCAGACTTTTAGTCTTTCAGAGGGTCTACCAAGTTCAAAACTTGACTTACTTCCATGGATACTATCTCGGATTATTTGGCATTTAGCCAAATCCCGGAGTCAGGGCCCATCAACGCTTCTTTGTATATCACAGGTTTATCATTGTCGAACAATAATATCTCGTCTTACATATCATGAATGTTTGTACGAGTTTTGTCTAACCTGTGTGGTTCAGCTGCGCACTTATTTGAAGATTCAACAATCTTTAACAAGTTGCACCGTCCTCCCACTCACTCTTTTGCAAAAACTATTTTCTTCCAAACACATTGTTCTTAACTGCAAACAGTTTTGCTTTTGTGTAGTGATAGAGGAATACCAAACCCTTTTGGAATAACCTTAACAAAGTAGCACTTATCTGATTTGGTGTTTTGAGCATGTCAAACACATGTCTCATATACCCAAATTTTAAGAAAAGACAATATGGTTTTAACACTTCCATTCCACATCTAATATGGTGTCATTTCAACAGATTTGATGGTGCTCTTTTCAGTGTAAAAGCAGTAGTCTCTAACGCATAACTTTAATAAGTATAATGGCAAATTGATAAACGTCATATTTGATCTTACCGTGTCATACATGGCTTGATTACATCTCTCGAACACTTTACTCATAGTGGTGTTCCGGGAGACGCAAGTTATGACACTTCTTCACAACTCATCAGACGTTCGCTAAACTTGTAACTCAAATATTACTTTCTACAATCTAATTTGCAGAAGCTTTATTTTCTCGTTACAATGAATTTCTATTTCACTCTAAAATTCCTTGAACATTTCAAAGATTTCAGACGTATGTATCTATTGAACAGATATCCACATATGTACTTCAACTCATGAGTGAAGATAGGGAATCCACTGCACACAACTACACTTATTGGACTACACACATCATCATGTATGATTACCAATGGTTTAGTTGCCCGTTCATGTATGGCCTATCAACGGTGTTTTAGTCACATTACTTCGAGACAAAGATCGCAAGCGTCAAGTGATTCATAATCATATGACTCGAAAGTCCATCACTTGTGGAAATTCTTCATGCATGTTATGTCACTCGTGATAAACGGCAGTGCCACATCTATGTGGTATTTCTTGTCAGTCTTGCGACGTTTAGCGTCAGTGTTATGGATGTTTAATATTATTAACAAGATTCATAACATACAACCTATTCATAATGGAAGTATGGCCTTTACGTTATTCATAGCTTTGAACAACTCTCTTGCAACAAACATGATTCAAAATGATGTTTTGCAATAAGGCTAAAGTGTAGTAACAATTTACTCAACTCTAAAATGAATTATGAAGATAATCATAGAGTCAACACACGGTATAGTAAACCTTTTACCGTGTTCCTGAGCGTGTCAAAACTCATCATTAGCTAGTCATAAAAGCCATAGTATTTCTTGCATCAACTTGCAACGATATGCAATTGAAGTGATATTCCGATGATCAACAGTTTAATCACAATATACAGAATCCACAATTAACTGCTTAATCATGATTCCCAAGAATTACATCTCTTGACCAGCAATGAATTCATCTATAACTCCGTATGACTTTCATTTCTGAGCTGGATATTCCAGTATTCTTTCGTTTTGCCTTTATACGTATCATAGTTCTATTTCCAATGTCACTCCTACTCACAGAAAATCACACATGATCAAGGGTGGCGCAGGCCATGGACTTTCCGGCGTATGAGTCTTACTAACATCCTTTGGACTTCCTTTCCCTTAATTCTCATCATCATATGATCGGTGTTCTTCTGGATCCCACACTTATCAGTTTTGTTTAGAGCACAGTGAACATTTTCACTAATGCTTACAATCATACATTCTACTAGATATCTTATATCCAACATTAATTGTCTTACTACTGAAAACAATTTTTCAGTTCCATGAATATAACATAACTATCCTAAACGTTTCAAAGTTCGGGTTTCATGGTGGTGAGGACAATGCACTTAGCTGTGGTGGAATTCTAGCATTTTGGATTATGGACGTGTGTCACGTCATCCATAGCATCAGCGGGAGAGCATCAAAAATTTGCGATAGGACATGGTCCTTCTCGGCACTATTGAGGATAGTCCTCACAATACGGTACCAATCGTAAAGTTTTTACCAGATAATACAGTTAATCAAAATCAATTAGGAAGGTGGTAACGCGAGCCATTATTCTACAACGATAATGCAAATACTAAGATTTTGTTCATAATTAAGTTGCACTTGTGATTAATCAATTTAATTACTAAGTGCGCTCCCACTCAGATCAATATCTCTCGTTATTGATGCTGGAGTGATTCAAGATCCGACCCAATCGTCCGCCATTGATGTGACATCACTGATGACTTAGAATGGACCGGTAGGCCAACTTGCCAATCACAACACATGTGATTCTTGTTCATCTTTCGATGGGCGTGTTCCGGTAGAAAACTTTTATCCAAACCGTCAAGACAACCAAGTGTAATGTGCTGTGTGTTCTTTTAACACACCCGTCTTTTATGCGTCACACCGTGTGCACCCATGTGAGATGACCTGCTCCGATGTGAAACATAGTATAGACGGTGCTACAGTTGGAAGAACACTATCAACTTGATATTGTTTTGCGAGAGATCACCCTAATAAAATACGACTACCACGCATCAAACAAGGGTGCATCAAAGGGATAAACATCACAGGCAGTTCATAAAATTATGTGAAAAAATATAGTATAGCCCTTTGCTTCGTGAAGTCTTCGTTGTCTTGGTAGAAATCACCGTGTCCACCAACTTTGTCCTTGGTGCCGGGACCAACACCACGGCTTCCGGCATGTGCGTCGGGGTCCACCTCCGCATCGTAGATCATCACCTTGCATCTATCTATTGCTTTGCCTCGAGCTAATAAACAGTTCTGGCACGCATGCCATAATTAAGTGACAATCATATCACTCCATTCATCATGCCGTACCACGACACGCAGGTCGCGAATAAATATTACATAACATATAGCATCTCATACAAACACATTGCAAATCTTGAAGGCTATACCACATCACAAGCATACTCTGCAAAAACAAGTTAGATCGCTATCTACACGGGTTTTTGCAAATTTTATCGTGGTTGATTAGCAGGTTACATGCAAACGTTGTTCCCTAAACAAACCAAACACGATACTTCAATGTTGCTAGTTTAACGTTCGGGGCGCGTGTAGCAACTAATGCCACAAGCCAAACTTCGTTCAACGCGTGACCCCCGTGTGGATTTGAGTTCATAAAATCCACAAGCCCCTCCATGTTAAATCTTCTATTGCGAGATTAAGATGAGATCCAAGTAGTTTGATGTAGACCATGATCAAGGCAACCAGCATACTGAAAGCAGCATAGAGGGATCGATGGAAAACTCAATCCTTGTAGCAAAACCTCAACTTGCCATCAAGCATAGAAAAAATCACATGACAGGGAAGCAACAAGAAAATCAATGCCTCATATCACACATATGATCTAGACCTAAACATGCATCTAAACAAGGATCGCTCTGATACCACTGTTGGGAAACGTAGTAGAAAACAAAAAAATTCGGCCTACGAATCAAGAACCCAAGATCATCCAAGAAGATTGCATACAAGGTTTTAGGTCATGGCTCACCAACCGATGTAGCGGAAGTAGAGTTGGTGAAGACCGTTGGTGCAGATCCCCGCAGCTAGGAATTTCAATGACCTCCCAACCGCGAGGATATCGATCCCGCGTACCGTTCCACGATCCGTTGCGCGATCTATACCGTGAACCGTCCCACGATCCGTCCCGATCAAGTCCCACGAACAAGTCCCTCGAACATGATCTCCGAGGAAGAAGAAGGACCTCGAAGAAGGATCAAAGGTATGATCCCTCTACCGGTATCCACACATCCCGATGTAGCAATCCAGCAGCGCTCCGCCGTCCAGAGAAGAACGCCACCGAGAGAAACTAGAGGGAGAAGAGCCTAGCGGCGTCCGGACTAGAACGATCTAGCCTGAAGAAAATTAGAGGCACGTGGGATTTAGCTGGGGCAGCCTTGGGGATTTTCTGGTGTGTCTTTGGGGCTACCCCTGCCCCCGAATATATAGGTTGAAGCCTGGGGTCGCAACTTGGGCGAGGGTTCTCCCCAAAGTCGGTTTTGGCCACCAGGAGGAGTCCAACACGGATTCCAGTACGAAACGCCGCGGACTACGGCGTCTAGGGGGAAACGCCAGGGACCCTGGCGTTTTGCCCTAGCCCCCAAGGAAAGTCTATTTCCCACCGACCTACGGCCTTGTGGACCTTCCTACTTGGCCTAGCTTCGGTTTCCGCGTCTTGGAGAGTTCCATAACCCTCCGGATACTTCCATAAGCTCCAGGGAACCTCACGGAACCTCCCAGAACATTTTTGGGGCTCCCGCAACAATTTCCCGATGTTTCGTAACCTTTCCACAACTATTACCGAATGTTGCAAAACCTTCCGAGACTATCACGAATGTCTTGTTACCACTTCAAGACTCTTCTTGAATGTTCTGAAATCATCCGAGACCGTTCACGAATATTCTGAAACCATTCAGCACAACCTAGAACACTTCTAGTGCTACCCGGAAACACTTCCGGTTCCACCCGAAACAATTCCGGTACCCTTTCTCTTTTCATCTCCTAGTTCTCTAACAGATTACTACTCGTTAAGTGTGTGACCCAATAGGTTCGGTATAATGCGGACATGACTCAGAACATCTTCCGGACATAGGTCAACAGCCTTTTGTCAATAGCCAATAATCAACAGCGGAGCCATGGACACCCATGTTGACTCCCGCACATACACGAATAAACTTCGAGTGAACCTTTATGTTTAGTCATGTACCATTCCCTTTGCTTCCCGATATATGACAAAGTCAGAGGAGAGAAGTTTGGCACCCATGTGTAACAACTTCTTGAACACAAGCCACTCGTTATCCTCTTTGCTCGTTTGTCTCTATTTCTCGTTATTGTATTCCGGTATCCCCGTGATTAAATCACAATGCGTCTGGCCAGACTAGAATGGATACCGTCATACCGAGTGGGCCCAAAGTCAATATCTCTTCATCGTGAAGGAGCAAATCCCATTCTTGAACTATCACAGTCACTAGCCACACCATCTGACATACCCAGAACTTATTTTACTACTTCCCATTTACGGGAGGATTCATCTAAGAACCAAAGCATGTCTTCCTGTGTGAAGCAACTTGATACTCTCATGGTCTAAGGAATTACGTATATGATAACATTTCATGATATGACTTATAACGTAGTTACGATGTGATCTCTAAGTATATCATTCAATGCTGGGGTCGGTTCAACATCATTGTTCTGCTAACAATATGTTCCCATTGCTACTGACATCCTTGTTACAAGAACAATGTCCATGATTAAGAAAACGTAATCATCAGTTAGCACATGAGCTGGTCTTAGAGTCTAAACCAGGAACTCTTGGTGTTTACATTTCCACACATGCAAGTGAGTTTTCTTCTGAATCTCATAGTCAGGGTCATTGCAATTATAGCACAGAAATATAAACATTAATTACGAACGTGGAAATATATATAATAACATTTTATTATTTCCTCTAGGGCATATTTCCAACACCATTTGCAGTATGGGGATTGGATATGATCGGACCACTCCGAACGGGCAAGCATGGCTTCACCCACATTCTGGTCGTCGTAGACAAGTTTACAAAATGAATAGAAGCAAAGCCTATCAAGAACCAAGACTCCGCTACAGCAGTCAGCTTTATGCAGGGCATCATCCATCGGTTCGGCGTCCCGCATGACATCATTACTGATAATGGATCGAACTTCAATTCAGCCGAATTCAAGAAATTTTGTTGGTCCAATGGCATCCAGGTCAACTTCGCCTCAGTCGCACACCCACAGTCCAATGGCCAAGTCGAACGAGCCAACGGACTAATACTCAAAGGAATCAAGCCTCGGCTCCTCCGGGAACTAAAGGAAGCAGCGGGCGCCTGGGTTGATGAACTCCCTTCAGTCTTGTGGGGATTGCGCACAACTCCCAATCGCTCAACTCGGTCAACCCCCTTCTTCCTCGTCTACGGCTCAGAAGCAGTCCTTCCGAGTGACCTCAAGCACAATGCACCCTGTATAAGCCAGTACACAGAAGCTGAAGCCGAAGAAGCACGGCAGGACGGCGTTGACCTCCTGGAAGAGGAACGAAATTTAGCTCTCACCCGCTCGACGTTTTATCAGCAAGACCTTCGCCGATATCACGACCGACACGTCCGAGCTCGCTCCTTCCAAGAAGGCGACATGGTACTTCGCATCAAGCAAACTTCGGATCACAAATTAGCTCCCCCATGGGAAGGCCCGTTTATCATTCCAGAGTACTGCACAATGGGGCCTATCACATGTACGATGTAACCAATAAGATAGAAGAGCCTCATGCCTGGAACGCCCAGTTACTGCGTCGATTCTATGCATGAGCAAGATTGTAAGATATGAATAAAAATTACTTGTACGCCTAGCGCGCCTTATTCCATTCGTTTTCATTACATAAAAACAGGTTTTCTTCCGAGCTGCGAGCAGCTCGGACGAACACTATCAATCAGGTTTTCCATCCGAGCTGTGCACAGCTCGGACGAGAACTTAGAAAACTAATGTTAAGTGCTCACCAACGCCCCAAAGGCTTGAGGAAGCACAACATCATCTGCATTGAGGACCTTGTTTACAAGATCTTCAATAGAAAAAATTTCTAAGTATTCTCAAGTCTCAAGAGGCTTGGGGGCTGCTTAAAGCTATAAAAACAGGTTTTCTTCCGAGCTGCGAGCAGCTCGGACGAACACTATCAATCAGGTTTTCCATCCGAGCTGTGCGCAGCTCGGACGAGAACTTAGAAAACTAATGTTAAGTGCTCACCAACGCCCCAAAGGCTTGAGGAAGCACAACATCATCTGCATTGAGGACCTTGTATACAAGATCTTCAATAGAAAAAATTTCTAAGTATTCTCAAGCCTCAAGAGGCTTGGGGGCTGCTTAAAGCTATAAAAACAGGATTTCTTCCGAGCTGCGAGCAGCTCGGACGAACACTATCAATCAGGTTTTCCATCCGAGCTGTGCGCAGCTCGGACGAGAACTTAGAAAACTAATGTTAAGTGCTCACCAACGCCCCAAAGGCTTGAGGAAGCACAACATCATCTGCATTGAGGACCTTGTATACAAGATCTTCAATAAAAAAAAATTCTAAGTATTCTCAAGCCTCAAGAGGCTTGGGGGCTGCTTAAAGCTATAAAAACAGGATTTCTTCCGAGCTGCGAGCAGCTCGGACGAACACTATCAATCAGGTTTTCCATCCGAGCTGTGCGCAGCTCGGACAAGAACTTAGAAAACTAATGTTAAGTGCTCACCAACGCCCCAAAGGCTTGAGGAAGCACAACATCATCTGCATTGAGGACCTTGTATACAAGATCTTCAATAGAAAAAAATTCTAAGTATTCTCAAGCCTCAAGAGGCTTGGGGGCTGCTTAAAGCTATAAAAACAAGTTTTCTTCCGAGCTGCGAGCAGCTCAGACGAACACTATCAATCAGGTTTTCCATCCGAGCTGTGCGCAGCTCGGACGAGAACTTAGAAAACTAATGTTAAGTGGTCACTAACGACCCAAAGGCTTGAGGAAGCACAACATCATCTGCATTGAGGACCTTGTTTACAAGATCTTCAATAGAAAAAAATTCTAAGTATTCTCAAGCCTCAAGAGGCTTGGGGGCTGCTTAAAGCTATAAAAACAGGTTTTCTTCCAAGCTGCGAGCAACTCGGACGAACACTATCAATCAGGTTCTCCATCTGAGCTGTGCGCAGCTCGGACGAGAACTTAGAAAACTAATGTTAAGTGCTCACCAACGACCCAAAGGCTTGAGGAAGCACAACATCATCTGCATTGAGGACCTTGTATACAAGATCTTTAATAGGAAATTTTTCTAAGTACTCTCAAGCCTAAAGAGGCTTGGAGGCTGCTTAAAGTTATAAAAACTTCGAACCTTCACAAAGGCAAGTCGGAAGAAAATTTCATTCCAAGCAGAGAAACAGAGCACGAGTTCATCACCAAAACGACGGAGCGTCACGACACAACCACAAAGTGCAACTTATTACAAACACACTCGGCATACCGAGGCAAATATCAAGCAACTGTTTTTTAGGACAATCCATTCATTCCTCGCCCGCCTCGTCCGACTCACTGGTTACACCAGTTGACTCAACGAAGAAATCAAGATCGGGCATCAGTGCGATTCGGCTAGCAGTCTCAGCATAGCGTGGCAAGAAGGAGGTGCAGCTTTGACCTTCTTTCGGATCTCCACCACCAACTCGCTCAAGATTATGGACCCGCTCCGGAAAATGCGCCTTGGTCAAAGCCAGTGCGTAATTCGCACCGCTCCGCGCCGCTGAGCGTTTCCAGCGGGCCACCTGGTGTGGAGCCTCCTGCAGAACGGGTACAACAGTATCCAGCTTCACTCTGCTCTCTTCTTCAGGCGATAGCTTGCTCTTCAAAGCCAGAGTAGCACCCATAACCTCCTCAGCAAATTTCTTCGCTTTGGCGCACCTCATGGTCAACAACCCCCGAGCCAAAGAAAATTCTGTGGTAATTGGAGAATAGTTATCTCTCTTCATGATTTCAGCAAAGTCAGCCATGCGCGCCCGCTCGGCATCTGGATCTGTACCATACGCTACACCAATAGAGTAGACGGGTAAATAATTTAAGAACGGACCACAACTCCTTACCACAGCTCGGACAGCAAAATACTCACCAGACAAGGTCTCACTGAAAACGGCGAACCGCCCAGCGCAATACTCTTCAGCTGCCTTCACTTCTTTCCGAGTGGTTTCCAACTCGGCTTCATGTTTCTTCGCATCCTCGGCACGCAGCTCGGAAATCTTTTCCAAGTCATACTCCAGCCTGGAGATGCAAGCTTCATTCTCCTTCACCGCCTGCTTATAGTAATGGAGACTGGTCTCCAACGCTTTGTGAGCCTTGGCTCTCTTCTCAACCTGGTCTATTTCCTTCTTCATCTTGGCCACAAAATCATCGTTCTCCTTTACTTTTGCGTCAAAGGCCTTCTTCGCCGCCTCTGCAAGCAAAACGTCAGACGCAAGAACAAGAGGAAGAACGATGGCAGTTTCAACACTCAAGAACTGTTACCATTATCCTCAGCATGATGTTTCTTCAGTTTGTCGTGCTCTTTAAGAAGCGCTTCGTATGCACTCTTCGTGGCATCACTTTCTCCCTGCAACTTCACGAAGGCCGACCCAAGCTTGCATGCCTCCTACGAAGACAAGAGGAATACCATAATCAAAATAAAAACCTCCTATCAAAAGACTCCGAATAACTTCACAAAGTTACTCGGAGCCTTGGGGGCTACACCCAGTGGGTGCACTAAGAAGTGCTCCCACTGGAAGTTCATCAAAATAAAAACCTCCTATCAAAAGACTCTGAATAACTTCACAAAGTTACTCGGAGCCTTGGGGGCTACACCCAGTGGGTGCACTAAGAAGTGCTCCCACTGGAATTTCATCAAAATAAAAACCTCCTATCAAAAGACTCCGAATAACTTCACAAAGTTACTCGGAGCCTTGGGGGCTACACCCAGTGGGTGCACTAAGAAGTGCTCCCACTGGAAGTTCATCAAAATACAAACCTCCTATCAAAAGACTCCGAATAACTTCGCAAAGTTACTCGGAGCCTTGGGGGCTACACCCAGCGGGTAGGAAAACTTACGTAAGTACTTACGTGCATGTTGGACTTCACCAGCTCAGCCTCAGACGCCAGCTCCCGCAGCCGCAACTCAAACTGGGTCACCTTGACCAAAGACTCCTTCAATCCGCCAATGATAGCACTCTCCACTGGGGCCCCGACGGGGATGGCCCACGAACTAGCAGGCTCACTCCCCCGAACAGCCGCCGAGGCGACAGGGGTCCCCTTGACAGCCTCCCCAGCTGGAGCATCGGGTGCGGCAGCTCGGGAACCAGACCCTGAGGCTACCGTTCCCTCAGGAGCAGTCACCTCAGGAGGATCAACAGCAGGGTCAACATCCATGTCTGCAGCAGAAACAACAAACAGTCAAAAGCGAAAGACGACAGCAACAAACGCCTCAACAAAGAAAACAACGATGAATTCTCACCAACAGTCGCAGTATCTTCTGGAATAGCGCCCATCCCAGGAAAATCAGTCACCTCACAAGTGCTAGCATCCTCCATAGCTTCAGCCTCGGGATCCTCCTCGATCCCGGGCAATGTCTCGGAACCACTCGGACGAACACTGCAAAAAGAACAGCTAAGGATGAGTCGGAGAAACTAACAGAGCCTTAAAGGCACGCGTTAAGAAACAGCATTACGGGTGAACGGTCTTCAAGCTACGCCTCGGGGGAGCAACCCTGGCCGAACTAGATCCACCCCCCTTGGCCCTTTCAGCAGCAGCACCTCCTGCGGGATTAGCCTCTCGGCCCCCAAGAGTGACAAGTTTCTTCTTCTTCATGGGCGCTACCTTCCCAGAGCTGAAGCCCAAGGGAGGAAGCTTCCCGCCGTCTTCCTCACCACTCGGAGTGTGAGCCCTTTTTCGGGTCCAAGTAAGCCCCTCCCGCGCCGACTCGCGATCCTGGTTGTTCTTCGAGCGCTGCTCGGCCGCTGCTTGAACCCGAGCCACCTCGGACTCCAGCTCCTCCCCCACCTCAACTCCGACCCCCGCGCCAGCAGTACTATCTTCGTCTTCCTCGGCATGATGCTGTGGAGCCAGAGGAATAGGGCAGCGAAACTGGGCAAAATCCTAAGCAACAAACAAAGAGGTCCGAGTTAAAGCCAACAAAGGAAACACATTCAAGAAACATACAACTCGGCATACCAAGGTGGGAGGATTGTAGACTCCGAGGGGCCTCACTCGGCCAGTTGCCTGAAGACCCTGAGTCACGCTCGTTATTATCTTCATCTGAAGTTCAAACTCATCCAAGGGCATCTCAGTGTTACTGTAACGGGTGTCGTCCTGTAACCCGGAGTACGTCCACATCCCCCGAGCTCGGGCCTGGAGCGGCTGGATCTTCCGAATCACGAAAGCAGCTATCAGATCTATGGCATCCAAACCATTCTTCTTCAACCTGATGACTTCACGCATCAGGGGGAGCACTTGCTCCTTATCAGCATTGGTGAGCCGGGGGTTCCAGCCCTGAGAGTTAGTCAGCCTAACGTCCGAGTAAGGAGGCAAGGTACGCACCCCCGTTTCCTCGGCCACTTTGCAGTAAAACCATCTATTCTGCCAGTTCTTGACAGAATCAGGAACACAAGAAGAAAAATACTGCACTCCTTGCTTTTTGGCCAAAAACAGACCGCCACAAAGATGATTAAACTCAACGCTGTCGCCCTCCCCAGACTTTTTCGCCTTCTGAGGCTTGATGGCGTATATGCTACGGAAGAGGTGTCAATGGGGCTCTATGCCTAAAAAGCCCTCGCAAAGGGTGAAAAAGCTGGAGAGAAGGGTAAACGCGTTGGGAACGACGTGGTGAAGCTGAGCGCCCGTAAAAGCCAAGAAGTCCAAGAAGAAGGGATGTGGGGGGAGATAAAAGCCGCGGTCCACATGTGAAAGTAAAATTACCCTCTCACCATCCCGCGGTGCAGGCTCGTCTTCCCCCGCCGCGGGAAGACGGCAACCCTCCCGGGGAACCAGGCCGGCGTCCTGGTACCCCAGCAGCATGTCTTCCGTCACAATCGAAGGCAGCCACTCCCCCGCAGACATGGTCACGGCGGCGGAAGAAGGGCAGTACGAATGACGACCTCCCAGGATGGACCTCGAGCGGCCGGCGGAGATGTCTCGACGGCGAGATTCAGCAGGCAGAGGAAGAGGCGGAGCAGGAGAGAGAAGCGGGAACGGCTGCGTGGGGGAAATGAGTGGAGACATTCCAAGCCGCAGGGCAAGGGGCCCCTTTTTATAGCTCAGGATGGCAACCGCCTCGCGTCATATCCGCACCCCACTAATGGGTTTGCCGGTTACGCTTCCCCATAAAAACCGCTCCACTTCCCCATAATCCCTCCCACGTCCCCCGCGAGCAGTTAATTATTATTATCCTATGAAACCGCCGCAAGAATCAAGGAGACAAACCCAAACAGTGCGCCCACTCACCTGGGCAAGAAGATTCCCTGACAAGATAAGATCCTTTGGGGAAAAACCAAATATGTTTCCAACCCAAAGTTTGGAATCGCCCTGGCCACTCGGAAGAGGCGGGGCATGGAAACAACCAAACTCTCCGAGTATGCCATCACTCGGAATAAAACGCAAGGCTCCTACAGCGTCCGAGTAAGTTGTCACTCGGAAGCGCCGCGAAAGGAACCACTCGAAGAATCCCGCACCCGGTTACTCGGGCGAAAATCTGAATAACAAACTCGCTGGCGGCCCGTCTCTGACGTAGAATGCCAGGCCGCCGGTATGACCCAGCGCAGGGGGTAAAGAATCAATGTCCCACGTGGCATGGCCTAGGACTTGGTACGATGTCCTAGGACATTGAGCTTTACAAATTTGGTTCATATGGAGTTTAAGGCCTTTTACTCCGAGACACGCCTTCCGAGGCCTCAGTCCACCTCTTCCAAGAGACGTTTTGAGTGTCGCCAAATTTTTCCGTTAACCTGCCCAACCCCCACTCGAGGGAAAAGTTCGAACATCAATAAAGCTCTTTCGGGCCTCTTACTGAGTTCAATCTTCACATACCTCAGAAAGACTAGATGTCAGTCAACCCACTTACGAGCACCCGAAAGCGCTTGGGGGCTACTGTCCTGGTAATACTAAAGGTATACCCCTAGGCGAGGGAAACCCAGGGGTATCCCTAAGCCTTGGGTTTCCCCCAGAAAACACACATCAAGAAAAATAAGACCAACCGAAAAACACGAAGCATTGACGGCTTCCGAGTAACACGTTACTCGGAAGCCAGAAGCCGTTTCCGAGTAGACAACTACTCGGGAGCTCAGCAAGATCCGAGTAGAGCGATACTCGGAAGGGACCGGCGAGCCCCCACTACTCGGAAGATGGAAAACGCAACGGACATGAGACATTTAATGCTGCAGGCGTTCTCCCCCCTTTATTAGCAGTAACAGGCTGACCGTTTTTTAATTAAGTATGTATTTAATCTTGTAATTAAGACCCATTTATGCCAGGGAGCTAAGGAGGCAGGGGCGCACTCTATATAAGCCACCCCCTCCCCTCTGGCAGAGTCACGCGCACACTTTTTCCCTTCTCAGGATTCTGAAGAAAGAACACCCCAGTAAGCCTGGGACAGGACTAAGGTTTTTATCTCCACGGAGAGGCCTAACCTGTATAATCCTCTTGCGTCAACCCACTCTACGTGCAAATTCATTTAGCTCCTTTCATACCCCTATACTCATTGTCAGATTTACATCCACGACAATGGGGCTATCCCATGGCATGCCATCCTGGCGGCTAGACATATAAAGGTTAAACCTCACTGTGTAACTTGCAACCAGGGGCCTGATAATGTTAGGCACCTCCTGTTTGAATGCCCTATTGCACGTAATGTGTGGAAGCATCTGGGAATCGAGGAGGCAATTAATCGGGCTTGTTTGGTGGATTGGGCAGAAGAGGCTATCCTGGAGCACCTGCTATGCCTTCCAGATGACGATTTCCTAGTCCTGGGGGATGCCAAAGCTAAGAGAAACTATTGCTATCACCTCTTGGTACCTGTGGTTTGAATGGAGGAAGAGGAAGCATGGAGAGATAATACTGAATGCAGCTCAGATTGCGATAACAGTACGTGGACTTGCTGAGAACTTCATCATTTCATGTACTACAAAAGCAAGAATCAAGAAGAACTGCTGGAAGAAACCAAGGAGGGACTATGTTAAACTTAACATTGATGCCAGCTTCGATGATGATGAGCTGAAGGGAACTGTTGGGGCAATATTGCGTGATCACAAGGGCCGTTTTGTTGCCGCAGCTAATGAGAAAATAGACTTCTGCATGGATTCTTGTATGGCAGAAGCTCTAGCAGTGCGATTCGGGATGAACTTGGCACGCTCAGTTGGATGCGGGAAGATCGAGATTGAATATGATAACCTCGATGTGGTTGAGGCTTTGAAGGAAGGGAGCTCTTCTTCTCTGGCAAGTGCGGTGTTTGATGACTGCTATTTTATGTCGTTGGATTTTACTCACGTAGTATTTCAGCATTGCTTTAGAGAGAGCAACTGTGCAGCTCACGAAATAGCTAGGTTAGCTAGGTTCTCTACTCCTAGTACCTGGCTAGAGTCCCCTCCTGATTCTATTCGCACTTGCATTGTATCTGATGCTACTCTGTTGGAGACAGAGTAGAGGGAGGTTCTTATATTGTAAAAAAAAGTATTATACCATGGCAACTTTTTTCTTTTCTAGGATGGCAATTATATTACATACAATACGGTAAATTTATTTCCTTAGCATTGCTTTTTTTCTTTTCCTAGCATGGCAAACTTAGTTTATGTAGCATGGTAATTTTAAATTACACACCACACCAAAAAAAATATTGAATAATGGTAAATTTTATTCCTGTAGCATGGAAAATTCATTTTATATCATGGAAATTTTAAGTTTTAAGCATGACATTTTTTTGGACATGGAAATTTAAGTTTCTTTTAGCTTGGCAAGCTTATTGTTTGGACCATGGACTTTTTTAGTTTTTGGACCATGTCAAATTTAATTTTTTATGGTGACAATTTTTATAAAAAAATTGTTTTTCTTAACACAAAATTTCATGGCAAAATTTTCATTGTACCTTTTTTGGTCACATAGCCATTTATAATGACATGGCAAATTTTCCATTGTTAGTTTTTTTCAATTGATGGCATTTTTGTAAACTTATGTTTTTTATTTTATTTTTCTACATAGAATTTTAATGTTTCAATACATTTGGCATGGAAATTTATTTATTTATTATAGTTTATCATGGCAATTTTATGTAAGTATTGTTTTTTAAAGGACATTAAATATTGTTATAGAGTCCCAATAAGACAACGAGCCTAATAAGCTATAAGATCACGCTGAAAACTGGTACGACTGGAGCCTCGTTGTGCGAACGAGCAGTTCGCGCTGGACCTCCCAAGAGCGACGATTCGCGCCTTTGAAGTATGACGGTATTAATGTTAAGTACAAGTCCTTTCCAAACTCAGGCAACCACTTCCTGCAAAAAAACCAGGCAACCTCTCTTAGCTCAAATGATAGATACCTTCATCATTTCAAAAAAAACTAGGGCATAGGTTTCTTCAATTCCAGTAATAAGAATAGAGTTGATCTGGTTAATGAGGAAAGCCAGACCCCAAAATCTGACAAAGCTCGATTCAGGGAAAATTGGAGAAAATCCACACAAATGGCTACACTTTCCTCTAAAACTTCACTTCGTCCTTACCAACAATGGGGCTATCACTTTCTTCTAGCTTGACTCGTGGCTGCTAAGCCAATCGCTAGTCTCGGCTTTTCCATCACACTCCACCTTCGCCTCGGCCCTTGTTTATCACATTATGCAAAATGGTTTACTTGCTACACGTTGCCTCCACAGAGCTAGATGATGTTTTGTCTTTGTTGCAGGATGTATGCCCAATGACGTTCCGAACAATCGTTTCCTCACCCATGGGATGATTTTTTTTCCTCTAGGTGCTCTTACTCACTGCTCGTGCCCCCACGAGGTGGACTGCAACGTTGGTCACATTTGGAGCTCTTCGATTCTCATTAAGGTATAGGTATTTGGATGGATGCTCTTTCGTGACATGGTGAACACTATGGCAAACCTACTTCGCAAGACAATCTCCTTGGTTGCTTTATTCCCCACCCCACCCCCCACCCCCCATTTGTAATCATCACCTTGAGGACGCATCTCACCTGGTGCACACTACCCTGATGCGGCTCGGTTGTTGTTGCGGCTAATCTTCACCACGTCGCATTCCATCAACGGTATTTGGGAGGTTCGCACTCCTGCCGACCTCGACATCAACTTCTGATCGAAGGTGGTTCTCACCTTGTTTTGGAAGATTTGTGGCTCACGTAATGCCCTCGTACCCCGCGGAGAAACTCACTCACCTGCCATCGCGTTTCGAAATGTTATTACCAATTTTTCCTTTTGGATTCATCGTTTTAGATACCCCTCTTGTAAACTGGCTTCCATGTCTTAGTGGAATTACCTGTCTTCTCGATCCATTGCTCTGATGTAACACCGTCCTCAGGCGCTTTGAGTAGTATATTCAGGTGGGGATCCTCTCCCCCACCAGTGATTGTTCAAAAAAAATCTAGGTCTACGAGTTTAAGCAACGATTCCTTACTCCATTATCTTCACATACCGGCAGATTGAACACCAAAAAACGGGTAGAAAAGGTCACCGGATGTATGTACCATGTGCAGTGGATAATCACTTGCACACCATCAATTGAAATGGCCAAATGGATGACAGTCGCTCGACAGTGTTACTCCCAGAAGCAAAATCTGACAAAAGCTTTTACCTGAACAGGAATGACTAAACAGTAACTTCATTGAAATTTCTGTTACCTTGTGCGGAACAACAACGGATGGTGCTGGCTTCTTATAAGCTGGACTGACAGAAATGAATAGTTGAACTATACACGCCAAGAACTCCACGTCACTACTAGTACAACCAAATGGGCTACATACAAACTAGGAGAAATGGCGTATGAGTTAAGCACTAGACAGCTGCCAAAATAACAGAATCATCAATTAGACAGCCTACCCTGTCAAGCACAAGCTTGCCCTGCTTCATCAGACTTCTTCATGGACCTACTCAACTGAAACACTGGGTGCCTGCAGAGTCTCCCTACTCCTTTCCTAAATTTGAATCTGTCAAACAAACCTTCCACACTGTCACTACTGAATTTACTTCCAGAACTATTATCTTGGCTACTACTATAATCACTGTCCAAATGAGAAAATTCGTTATTGTATTTGTCATGGGCTGTACCGGTGTCACCCTTCTTAGGTTGTCCAATGGCTTGCGCATCTTGGTGAAGCACATGTTCTACGCTGAAGAGAAAGTGGTCAAGGGTAGCCCCACTAATCATGGGGCGTTCAATACTTTCCTGACTTGAACAATTGAAGGGCTTGTTCAAATGATGTAGTGCCTGAGGTTCATCTTTGTCACTTGGGGAACCAGAGTTGGACACGGATGCCCTTGTTGTGGCAGCTGCCTCCTCCCTTTCTTTTACAGTCTTCAAGATCAATGTCTTCAAAAAATTCATCACTTGAACTGCATGTATCAAAGCAGTTAAGGGATCGGCCATCTGAAAGAGAGAGAATATATGATAAGATGTAAGTCGTATGGTTAGGCTGCGGATCTGAAGGCCCGTATGTCGGCAATATGAATAGGCTTCCCAAATAACCTGAGTCATGTTTGGCGCGAAAACCATAGCAATGTTGCGAGCGTTCATCTTGTTGTAGTTTTCATGTTCCACAACATCTGCCATCAGATTGATGGCCCAATCCAGTAATGCTGCTTCCACTGGAGGTACAATGCTTGCGACACGAGAACACTCTTCTTCAGTGTTGCAATGCATCACTTGTTCTGGAGTTAATGAGTCTAATACTCCACTTGGAAGTTCTCGGAACCATGCCTACAAATCAGCAGTCATGTTGATCATGAAATGAGAAGAAACTAATAAATAAAAGGGATCAATTAAAAAAGTCATTTCCCAGTAGATTTCTTCAAAGTAAATTTGTTCGTTTATGCATTGTATCAGTCTTGACTACGCCTGAACTCTCATATTTGAAGGCTCTCTACATGTTCAAATTGTAGAAATAATGATCCAGTTCAAGACAGTCAAATTGCCGAAACTAGAATGTTGCCATTAGACATAAAAGACCCATTCCATTTTTAAAATAAATTGAAAACAGAAAGAAAGAAAGGGCTGGCAAACACAGAAATGTTGGTAAAAGAAAATGTTCAGTGCACCTTTATAAGGCCCGCAAGACAATGCAAGTCAACTCCATCAGGAACAACACCTCTGTTCAGTTGCTCCCTGACATTTTGTTCCTGCCTATTGTCAGCATTTATTCTGAAGACCCCTTCAGCCTGGCAAAACAAGGGAAATGCTTTTATAACTTGAGAACCGCAAATTTACTTGAAAGCATTTCTGATTATTCTTGGGTTTACCTGAAGGCCCCCAAGTAAATATAGCTTTCTTTGCATGTTCAATAGTATTGTTGGCACACTGTTTCCTCTTTTATCAAACGAGCATTGCATGGACGTTGGTGAAACTCCAAATACACTTACACTGTAGAGAAATAAAGTTAGTAAACATAAATTGTGTTGCAATTCAATAGATGTAATACTAAACATTAAGGAAGGCATGGTCTAATATTTGTTACTATTAGGCTTACAGTGAGTAGCTAGAATTCAGCATAATTTTGTGTGTTAGGCATTGCACTATGTCTACTAGTTTCTTTCTCAGGTGATTCCATCTTGGACAGGTGTTGTTACTTTCGAATTCTACTTCTGTGCGAAGTGAATGGGCTTATGGCAGATCTCCTGTTATTACCGAAAAAGGCTTTCGCCCCACTTTATAGATAAAGGACACCATATTATATGTTTCAAAATAAAGTTCGTTAAGGAAACAAAAGTTAACTTAAACTGGAGGTTGAATGTGTTAAACTCGTATAGCTCTTTACAGAATTTGAAAGGCTATGCTTCATCAGATACAACAGTACCAGGAGAATGGAACTGGCAAGTGGTGAGTAAGTAAGTACTGAGAGCATCTCTAAGGGCGACTCCAACACGGATGACCAAACCGCCCACAAATGTACGGACTGGCCGGTCCGGACACTTTCAGCCATCTAACGAGGATCGCCAAATTCATCCAGACCGGTCTCGATGTCCGAAACCCCACAAACTGGCACAAAATCGGGGAGGGGAGGAGGGGGGGTCTGGGTGAGTCCGGACGTCCACCTCAACAGACTCCTACACCGACGGCCCACCCAAAAAACCCACTGGGAGCCCTCATTTTTTCAGTCCGTCCCTCCTCCATTGCTATGTATCCACGCTCCCGGAGACCACCTTACGACCTCAAACGCCGCCTAGACATTGTTGAACCTCCGCCGCTCCACCCAGGCGCCCGCACGCCTTGGCCTACGTCTCTGTATCAGGATCCAGCAACCGACCAGGTACCATCCGCCACTGTTGACGTTGTTCATGCCGACACCACGCCTGGCAAATGTTCAGCCAAATGTCATGGCAACAAAATTTGATGTTCTCGCTGTATATTTTGAAGGATGAAAGGAGGCAAGGCGATGGGCCCTGATTGTATCCCCATCGAGGTGTGGAGAGGCCTTGGAGACAAAGTGATAGTATGGCTAACCAAGCTTTTCAACCTCATTTTTCGGTCAAACAAGATGTCCGAAGAATGAAGGCAGAGTATATTAGTACCAATCTTCAAGAACAAAGGGGATGTTCAGAGTTGTAGTAATTACCGTGGGATTAAGCTGATGAGCCAGAGCCATACAATGAAGCTATGAAGAGAGTCATTGAGCACCGTGTAAGAAGAATGACACGTGTGACCAAAAATCAGTTTGGTTTCATGCCTAAGAGGTCGACCATGGAAGCCATTTTCTTGGTATGACAACTTATGGAGAGATACAGAGAGCAAAAGAAGGACCTACATATGGTGTTCATTGACTTGGAGAAGGCCTACGATAAGATACCGCGGAATGTCATGTGGTGGGCGTTGGAGAAACACAAAGTCTCAACAAAGTACATTATCCTCATCAAGGACATGTACGACAATGTTGTGACAAGTGTGCGAACAAGCGATGGCAACACTTATGACTTCCCAATTAAAATTGAACTGCAACAGGTATCAGCTTTGAGCCCTTATCGTTTCGCTTTGGTGATGGATTAGGTCACATGGGATATACAACGGGACATTCCATGGTGTATGCTCTTTGCAGATGATGTGGTGCTAGTCGATGATAGTCGGGCGGGGGTTAATAGGAAGTTAGAGTTGTGGAGATAGACTTTAGAATCGAAAGGTTTTAGGCTTAGTAGAACTAAAACTGAGTACATGAGGTGTGGTTTCAGTACTACTAGGCATGAGGAAGAGGAGGAAGTTAGCCATGATGGGCAGATGGTACCTCAGAAGGACACTTTTCAATATTTAGGGCCAATGCTGCAGAAGGATGGTGATATTGATGAAGATGTGAGCCATTGAATCAAAGTTGGATGGCCGAAGTGGCGTCAAACTTCTGGCGTTCTCTGTGATAAGAGAGTGCCACAAAAGCTAAAAGGCAAGTTCTATAGAACAGCGATTCAACCTGCGATGTTGTATGGCATTGAATGTTGGCCAACTAAAAGGCGACATGTCCAACAACTAAGTGTGGCAGATATGCGCATGTTGAGATGGGCATGTGGCCACACAAGGAAGGATCGGGTCCGAAATGATGATATACGTGAGAGAATTGGGGTGGCATCAATTGAAGAGAAGCTTGTCCAACATCGTCTGAGATGGTTTGGGTATATCCAGCGTAGGCCTCCTGAAGCGCCTGTGCATAGAGGGCGGTTAAGGCGTGCTGATAATGTCAAGAGAGGTCGAGGGAGACCAAACTTAACTTGGGAGGAGTCCGTGAAGAGAGACCTGAAGGATTGGGTTATCACCAAAGATCTAGCTCTGGACAGGGGTGCGTGGAAGTTAGCTATCCACGTGCGAGAACCATGACTTGGTTTGATATCTTTTGGGTTTTAGCTCTAGCCTACCCCACCTTGTTTGGGACAGACAGACTTTGTTGTTATCGTTGTTGTTGTTGCTGTTTATTTTGAAGCAAACACGATGGATTCATACAAGGAGTACACCGAGTTCATGGAGTCGTCTTCGTCGGACAATGAGGAAGATGAGGATGAAACGGCAATGATGAGGGTGATTCTTGAGCAAACAGAGAATGCAGAGGAGCATGTTCTCAATTACAAGGGTTCAATAAAGGGACATCGACGGTTGATTCAACAAAGGGCACGGGGGCATATGATGTTGTACAACGACTACTTTGCCCCCCAATGCACTATTCGAACCCTATTTTCACCGCCAATCCCAGATGCAACAACATTTGCTCGAACACATCTACCAAGGTGTGAGAACCTATGTGCCTATGATGATTACGTCAAGCTTAAGAAGGATGCCGTTGGCCTCATTGGCTTCTCTGATTACCAGATGTGCACGACTGCTATAAGGATGACTAGCAAAAAATGCCCGTGCGTTGCAACGGGAAAAACTCACATGCCTTTAAACCAATATAAAGTATGGCTTTAAATCCTCACTAATCTACGTCCTTCATTTTATATCTTAAAAAAACATCCTTCATTTTAACACCACGCCCTCTCTGATGATACCGGTTATCCTCCTTTCCATCGTTATTGATAGAGGTTCACTATTGTCTCTCTTTTCCACAAAAGCAAAAAATGTCATGTAGGTTCGTTGTAAACATATACACATCACGTCTGCGCTTCCTCTCCAGTCCCCAACATACACTTATATCTCCTTCACAACCGCAACGGAAGGACACCGATAGTGGTTTTCTTTCCACTATCACTTCCTCTCCATACCCCAACACACACTTTTATCTTCTTCACTTGTGCTTTGTGCGCGCTTGAGGCACAACCGCCATCGAAGAACACTGGTAGTGTTGTTCTTTCCTTGTATCTGTCCGACATGCTCCTCAGGTCGTATTTTCCGACCATGACGTGAAGGCCCTTTATGATTGCATGTCTTTATGGTCTAGATGCAAAACAACATGTGCGCCGTTAGAGCCGCATGTCTTCACGATGATAGAATGGCAGCTTGGACACGATTAAGCATCCTCATCCTTTTCGTCAACGGCATATATTATGAGCCTTTCTCGTTCATTTTTTGATAATGTTATTCTTTCTGGATAATTCTAGGCATTAAATCAACTGTAATGTGAAATCCTCTACATCAACGAACTATATTCTCATCTGTTCTCGTTCTCTTTTTGGTAATTTTATTCTTTCTGGCTAAATCTAGGAATCAATTGAATTTAGAAAATCTAGGAATCAATTAAATTTTCCTGTGAAATCCTCTATATCAACGACATATATTCTGGGTCATTTTCATTTTCTTTTTGATAATTGTTGTTTTTTCTGAGCCTAAGTTTAAAAGAAAACATATTTTAGCTGTGAATGGTTTTTATATGGGTGCAAGGTCTCCCCCATTTTTAAAGGACATGCTTACGGTCTCTTTTAAATATACAAGACCATGCAAACTTTAGGCAATCCTTATTAATCACGTGAGTGACTCAGTTTGTGGTGAAACTTTGTCCTTTTAATTACCAATCCCGCGGTGAAACTTTCTCATTTAATAATTACCAACTAATGGCTGTCCGCACAAATTCACGGAATTTCATTCCCATGGCAGCCCCATTTAATTTCTCTTTGAATCACCAATGTTTGGCAGCTTGGACACGGTTAAGCTTCCTCGTCTTATTCATCAACGACATATATTATGAGCCTTTCTCGTTCATTATTTGATAATGTCATTCTTTCTGAATAATTCTGGGCATTAAATCAATTATAATGTGAAATCCTCTACATCAACGACAAATATTCTGATATGTTCTCGTTCTCGTTTTGATAATGTTATTCTTTCTGGCTAAATCTAGGAATCAATTAAATTTTACTGTGGAATCCTCTACGTCAACGACATATATTCTGGGTCATTTTCTTTTTGATAATGTTATTTTTCTGAGCCTAAATTAAAAAGAAAAGAAAATTTAGTTGCAAATAATTTTTTATATGAGTGCAACGTCTTTTCCCCATTTTTAAAGGGCAGGCTTATGGTCTCCTTTAAATATACACGACCATGCAAACTTTAGGGAATTCTTAATTATCAGGTGAGTGACTCAGTCTGTGCTAAAACTTTGTCCTTTTAATTACTAATCTTCATAGATGAAGACCACTCTGCGGAGCAAACTGTTCGAAATTGGTTGATGATCTCTCCCTCTAGATATGTAGGTTCAAAAATTGTAATGAGGCCTTATCCAAGCTAGGGCTTAGTATATGTACTTTACCTCCAAGCTACAAGCTTTCCCCTGATGTAATGAGGCCTTATCCTCGGATTGAGCGTGATGCAATATGCTCGGGTGGGGAATCTCTCTCCCCCTGCCCCCCGGTGACCGTTTAAAAAACCCGGCAGTTAAACTTTCTCCTTTAATACTTACCAACGAATGGCAGGCCACACAAATTCATGGAATTTCCTTCCCATGGAAGCCCCCCCCCCCCACCACCACCACCATTTAATTTCTCTTGGAATCACCAATGTTCGACAGCCCCACAAATACCCAGAATTTTATTCCCTCAATCCCTCAATGGCAGCCCTCGCTCAATTTTTTCATGGGATCATTCGCTTCATGGCATGCCTCACTCCTTTCTCATCCATCCACTCGTTGACTCTGCACCACGTCACGATGCATGCAAGTTAATTAGCCCCATACATAATCAGTCTTTTATTTTTGTGGCATCTATTCATTCTGATTTCTTTTTCCTCCTTACTGGCCCTGATTCCTTTTTCCTTCCTTCATATCTGTGAGCAAACGGTATACAATCCTTCTTTGCTTTGATTTCTTGGGACGGCTTATTGATTTCAAATCATTGAGGTATATAAACTGCTTGCATGATGATGAATACTATTGATAGATGCGCAGATCCTATTTTCCACACCAATGATTAAGTACCACGGTGTACCCCCGCAAAAAATAAACCCAGTGTACAAAGACTTTGGAGTTGTACAAAAACTGCTGGCCCAATATGTGGCGGAGGCACAGTTTAGCAGGTTTATCGAGCGTTCCGTGATAGCGAAACGTTTTCTCTCGTACTTGATGGAGTAATTACGGGAAAAATTAGGAATAAAAGGTGTGACGGACGAAAAAAAAGGGAGAAACGCACCTCCCTTTATTATTAGGTAAAGATTTGCCTATGGCACAGGCACGAATTCATGGGACAAGTACAAAGAAGGACGACACAATATCCCATTCCCTGGCAAGTACAAAGATCAATCTCCAGAAAATAAAGTGTGCTTTAGAAGATGGCCGGTGATTGAGCAACAACAGTTCTGAAAAGGAAAGCTAGGTTTAATAATAACCAAACAGCCGCACTGGGTTCATGCCAAGCCAATCTTAGCCTTAAGGGGCAGCAGACCAAAAACGACTATTCAATGCTCACCTTTTCTTAGTTTGGTGGACAAATTAGCTGGGCATCACGTGACTAGGACTAATTCAAAAATGAGGAACAGACCAACCCAAAATTCAGCTTAATCCACAAGAGCCACACCGCAAAATTCTGCAGGGGTGATATCCAACTCCAAAGCACAGGAAAAATCATCCGCAAATCTATGGAACGCAAGGGCGTGCTGATGAAAATGCGGGCGGCGGGGCGGCGGACTGACCTGGCGCTGGGCGCGGGGCGCGGCACTTCGGGCTCGAGGTCGGCGGGGAGGCCGAGGAAGCCGACGAAACGGTCGAAGGTGACGTGCGCGACGTGGCGCACCTCGGTGGGCCGCCCAATCTGCATCCCCGCGGCGGAAGCCCCGGCGCCGCCGCCGCCGCCTTCCTCGGCGCGCACGCTGGTGCAGAGCAGCAGCGACCTCCGCAGCGCCGCCGCCACCATGTCCACCACGGAAGCCCCTCCCCTCGCCGCCGGGAGTATCAGCGGCGACGCCGCCGGCACCTCGCCCCACTCCCCTTCTTCCTCCGCCTCGTATGGCTCCTCTTCCTCTTCGTCCTCCTCCTCCTCTTCGGTGTCGGAGTCAGAGGAGCAGGAGAGGGGGGTTTGGCGGGCGAAGCGGATCCGGGACGCCACCATGTTGGTAAATAGTACTCCCACGCGAGCGAGAAGCAGAGGGGCGGGGGAGGATAGGATTTGGAGGAGCTGGATGAGGGAGGAGGTGCGGGAGAAGTCGGGGGTACAGGAGCGAGCGAGCGGCTCCGGCGTGGTGGTTAACCGGTTATGTTTACAGTGGACGGCACGGCTAAAGCCTGCCACGCTGGTTTGCTTAACTGCCCCCTTGACCCCTTGTACACTTTGCTGGCTCAAGCTCGCGCCAGTGCTCGCTCTACCTGCTCTGGCGTGCGCTCCTGGTTGGTTGGTTTCAGCTTTGGAAAATTAGCAGCGGGGGAATTTGAGGGCGTATCGTGTTATTGGAGTAGTTGATTAATTGGTTGATGAATAATGACGGCGGGGTGAGCCGCGACTACAGCCTGGATTGCGAAGCAAAGGGTGGTACTACAGCAGACAAGGTGTATAGTGTTTGTTGGCGTCTGTCTTTGGATTTTGCTAAATCACGGATGTCTGTTTCTCAGCTTATTAAGAGCAAGACCTTTTATCATCCTGCGGATAATATAAACAGGTATAAAGGTCGAAAAAAGCGCGATATAAAGGTCTAAATCAACTGCAAGAGAACAGATACTGTAAAATTAAACAGTAAAATGGAATATCTCATAAATATTCTTTTAGCATTTTTTTCTTTTTCTCCAAACAACAAAACCCTGTCCTACTTCTCGTCCTCCTTGACAGTGAATCAGCCACTGGCGGCGGGACGTGGCTGGGTCCTGGGGCGACCAAGAGCGAGTCTGTGGCGACCAGGAGCGGTCGGTGGCGGACACGGGTTGGGGCGGCCAGGCGCGGCCACCCTGGCGACCGGGCGAACGGGTGCGACGTAGCAGAGGCCGGGATGGATGGGCAGGGCGGCGCCGTCGAAGGCTGGCCGAAGCGACGGCCGGCGTGTGATTTCAGGGGTAGTTAAACTCTCGCCGGCAGCTTTCTTCGGATACGGGGCACGCTCGGATTCGACCCAGAAACTGTATTTTTTAGGTCAACAGTGATCTTTTACCACCCCTCTTAAAAAATTATGGTTTCGGATGTTTTAAGGGGTCTGTTTGAAACATTTTTTTTCATCGCGGAACTGTAAAACGGCGAGGCCTGAATTTGTAACGATCAATCTGTTTTTGGGTAGATTGCTTTCTGTTGCCTCCCTGGTTGTCCCTCAGCTTTGGCTCCCAGAGATAACTCGATGCGGCATCATCGGCCTCTCATCGCTGGCGCGCATCCCATTTGCACCATACCGTCATTGTAAACATTATCAATTTTAGAGCAATAGCCGCTATATTTTCGACCCGCAAAAATGAGATGTGAACTCCGTAAACACAAAATGCAACATCAAATCGTTCAGGACAGAACAGATCCATCATTTCGAACAGTAAAATTTAGACATTTGAAAAGTTAGATAGTTCCCGCTAAATTAAGTCGAAACATAAAATTCTGCCCAATCGGAGTTCGTATGCTCCCTGGAGGCCCGAAATACCGAAGACGTAATCTGGATGACGGGAATCCGATAGTCTATATAAAGAGAGGAAACCTAGGTCAAAGAGCACCACGAAATTTCCTCCCCTTTGGCAGCCGTCTTGAGGGGGAGAACAATCTCCACAGCAGCACCATCTCCAAGGAAGAATAAGGGAGCCAAGGGCCGCTGCCCCCAAGGGTCGTGGCCACCGCCGTGGCCGTGGCCGCCGCCGTCGCCGTCTCCTCCGGGCTGCACCTCTCCATCAACAACTCTCCCTCTCACCATGTCCATGTGTGAGTAGTTCCCCCTCGGGGCTAAGGCTTGTATCTTGATCTATGTGGTTTTTCTCTCTCTCCCATGATGTGATCTTTGTTGTGATCATTGGCTATGTTAATCTAGGATGATCCCATGATGTTCCCCCTTCTTCTATGTATTGGATTTGATGTACTCACTTCATCCTATCTAGTATAATCCTCGAGACCATGGTGTCAGCGTTCTATTGGACATGGGTTAGAAGAATATTTTCACGAGTGATTTCCTCTTTTGTGTGTGGATTGAAGATTGAGAGTCTCTTGGTGCTTGTCTTTGACTATCCTTTAGATATGTTGTGGTGATTGTGGTACTCTCTTTGGATGGCCGCGGTGACATTGGAAAATCCATATATGAGAACTACGAACTCTGAGGTGTGCTTTCGTAGCCCTACACAATTCTCGTCCTCTCTTGACCACAAAGGAATGACCTCCGAGTACGTTTCCATTGCATGTTTTATGGGAAATATCATGTGATTAGACTATGTTAATGTTGTTGGGAGTTGCCACTAGTAAAAGTATGAAGTCTAGCCCTTGTTTCCACCATTGCAATACCGTTTGTGCTCACTTTTGTTGCTTGCTACCTTGCTGTTTTTATTTATTCAGATTTATATTACCTTGCTTTGCCACCCCTATCACCCATATTTTACCATCTCTTCGCCGAACTAGTGCACCTATACAACTCCTAGTTGTATTAGGTGTGTTGGGGACACAAGAGACTTCTTGTATCTTAATTGCAGGGTTGCTTGACAGAGACCATCTTCAACCTCTACTTCCCTGAGTTCGATAAACCTTAGGTCATCCACTTGAGGGAAATTCCTGTTGTCCTACAAACCTCTCCGCTTGGAGGCCCAACATAGTCTACAAGAATAGAAGCGTGTGTAGACATCAGCATGTACCATCCTCCCCTGTGGATGCCATCGATGGTGATGAACTCGCTCGACTAGTGTCCGTTAAATTCTTGTGTCAATTTTAGTGACCATTTTTCTCTTATCTTTCATGAAATGGATTCAGACTTAAGTACATGTACAAGATTTCATCGAGTCGTCTATGAATCTTCCGAAGAGGATGGATATGCGGATGAAACGATGATGATGTAGGCATACGTGGAGCAAGCAGAAAATCATGTTCTCAACTTCAAGGAATTGATCAGAGGGCATAGAGTGCCGAACCGCAACAGAGCATGAGGGGACTTGACACTGGTGGATGATTACTTTACTTCGGAGGCCCTGATGGCGAACAATTTTCATCGGCGCTTTCGGATGTGAAAGAATGTATTCGATCGCCTCTACAATTGAGTTCGGTTCTACGATAACGGCTTCATCTTGAAGAAGGATGTTGTGGGGACAATTGGATTATTTGGCTATCAGAAGTGCACAGTTGCATTGTTGATATGGCACGGATGCGGATTCGTGAGACGAGTACCTCCGGATGTCTGATAACATATGCGGGGACGCCATGGTGCGATTTTCTCACGCGATGGTGCAGATGTTTGGCCCTTAATACTTGAGAGAACCAACTGTTACGGATACCCAAATGATCATGGCAATGTCGGAAGCAAGATAATGACCAATTATGCTTAGATCTCTCGATTGCATGCACTGGAGGTGGAAGAAATGCCCATATGCTCTACAAGGACAATATCAAGACCATATGAAAAAGCCCACCATCATTCTTAAAGTAGTTTCTTCATAAGACCTATGGATTTGGCATACTTTATTTTACATGTCCGGGTCTCACAATGATATCAATGTGATGTAGCGGTCCCCATTGTTTGCTCGGTTGACCGAAGAACAAGCTCCTTCGTGCAACTATACTATCAACGGGCATGATTACAACATGCGCTACTATTTGGTTGATGACATTTATCCTACGTGGAGACTTTCATCAAGACCATCTCCCAACTAATAAATCAGAAAAACTCACTTTACTCAAAGACAAGAAGGAGCTAAAAGCGATGTGAAGTGGGTATATGGAGTGCTCCAATCACGATCTGTAGTTGTCCGAAGACCTGGAAAACAGTGGAATCCATAGATCTTGTGAAAGGTGATGACATGTTGTGTGATCATGCACAACATGCTCATGATGGATGAGGGTGAAAGTGTTGCCTGAAATCTATACTTTAAGAACATGAATGATCTTATTGAACTTCCACCTCAAAATTCGACCATATTCAATGAGTTTATTAAAATGCATCAAGAAATTCTACATTGAAAGCTCATAAAAGACTTGATTGGGCATTTGTCGGCTTTTAAGGAAAAAAATTAAATTTATGTTTAAATTATTTTAATTATTGAATTATAATGAATTTGAATAATTTTTGTTTGAGTTTGTGCGAATTTGTCGGATTCCTGTTGGACCGTGGGCAGACGGATGCAATCAATGTTGGTTGGTCGGCTCGCGCATCTGTGTTCACGAACTGGTTCTTTTGTCCGTGTACGAATGCGGTGTCTGTTTTAGGGGGTAGCATTGAAGTTGCCCTTAAAAACATTTTCGACGTTGATCT
This sequence comes from Bromus sterilis, assembly GCA_950022295.1. Taxonomy (NCBI): domain Eukaryota; kingdom Viridiplantae; phylum Streptophyta; class Magnoliopsida; order Poales; family Poaceae; genus Bromus; species Bromus sterilis. Next base: position 66,900,221 of record OX465599.1, read on the forward strand.
CTAAAATGAACGCGCATTCATCTTTAAATAGAGAGGTCTAAATTTAAATATAATTTCCACCAACAATTCCCCTTAAATTTTTGGCTTGACGCCGTTCCTCTGCGCGAAGGAAACGGTTGGAGAGAAGCCGCCACACCAAGGTGGCCGGGCACCGCCATCATCATCGAAGCTGGCGGCAGCCAGAGGAAGCAGAGGTCGTTTTTTTAGGATTTGGGGCCTTCAGACACGTCCGCACGAGTGACCCAGAAGGAGTGGTTCAGTACGAGCATGGTTAATAGTATAGCCAGCTGCTGGCTATAAGCTATTGCTATGTCATCTATAGCCTATCTTACAGTTAACAAGTACAATAGTTAGCTACAAAAAGGATACTAGCTTTATGATATATCACCCACATTTCATCCTCACAAAGTACCTAGGCAGGGGCTGAGGCAGTGGGGGGGAGGGGGGGCGAGCGGGGGCCAGGCCCCCCTATGGTTTGCCCCCCCCTCAACATATTCTAGCGGGGACTAGGTATAATACTAGGCTTAATTATCCGGCCATTAAGCTATACTCAAGCCCAATACAAATTGAAAACATGCTTAATTATTCAGGGAAGCCTGCAGTCCATCCCAGGACCCTAACTTAATTATGTTCCAAGCCTGGACACCACATTTATGTAATCCCTAATCGACCACATCAACACGCAGCAGTTAGCGAACGAGATTGAAACCACTTCTTTCTTCCGCGACTCGCTAGACGCTAGGGTTCCGTCATCGCCGGCGGCCGGTCATCACGCCATCGTCGCTTGTTGATTAGCCAAGCTGCCGGATTAGCGTTTGCCCCGCATCAGTGAAGTACCGGTGTAGAGTCTACGACCAACCGGACAACTCATTGACACCCGATTCCTAATTTGGATCCGTGATACAAAGGTATTATTCTACAGATTCAAATTAGTGTAGTTCTTATTTTCCCTTCAGTTTTCAAATCAAATCATCAACTGTTGGTGCTTAGTATATTCCGTCAGTTGTTAGATAAATCAGAGATTGCATATTTTCTTGGTATTAATATTATAATCGCATTGATCAGGAAGTGGAAGACACCATTGATAAGTAGAAAAAATAAGCCAGAGGCTACAAACTCTAACTCTAACATTGAAACTGCAAATCCAACCGAGAACTAAATATCACATAGCAATCCATTAGACATAATGTCCACAATCCCTGTTTAATTGATATGCGTATCCCCGGGAAAACTATTGAGGTCAAAATAGAAATCTACAAGATAGAATCGGAAGCATACCATAAGAGCAAGATCTTGGAAAGAGTTAACTTAAACTCTGTCTTGAGATTATTTATTTGTTGGATTGACCATGTGATAGATGTATATCTTCATTTAGACTAGTAGATATTATTTTTTTCTATTATAAAGATTATACTGGCACGTGATTGATATCACTACAATATTTAAGATTTAAAATAGTTTGTGTTATCTCATGTGTATTTCAATATGTTCGTCGCCCCCCCTATCATTAAATTCTGGCTCCGCCCCTTACATAGGAGCATGTGCTAGAGCTGACTCTTCACCAAGATCCCACTTACCTTCTCTCTTTTCTTTTCTCTCATCCAACTAAGCAATAATATATTATTTTATTGTTTATAGCTCGTCCAGTTAGCTTTATTGTATTTGCTCTAATTGAGTGTACATTCGAGAGTTGCGGAATCTAATATGTTCGGAAACCAAGTAGGAGTACTCTATCTCGTCCTCGCGGCTGGTCATGTGACGACGGACAACCAACGCACTACCTATAGTTGGATGACAATCATCGTACCTGCACGTGAAAGCAAAAAAGTTGCCTCTGGTGTCACGGAAATGGAGAACAGAATACTATGACGTGCTGTCCTTTGCGTGATTGGTTCATCGTTGCTAGGAAAAGCTTGTAGCGACCGTGCATGTGCTTCATTCGCGATGGGATAATAAGTTATCTTTTGTCCTGAATGATCCTTTGTTTAGCTTAAATACATTACTGACCTGTCAAAGATTTTATTTTCACATGTGATCGTTTCGATTTTTGGTTAATTGTTAGCCGTCATCTTTATACGTACAACAGTCAAATTATTAGATGTTTTAAAGTGTTGATTAATTATTAGACGAAATTTAGAAAACAAAGCGGCTAACTATCAACTAAATATCTTGACTTTTCAACACCCAAAACGGCTAATGGTTTAGTTGCTCTACATGTAAAGGTATTGGTTAATGATTAGAAGAATTTAAAGGTGTCACACATGAGAATAATTTTTTTGAATGATCAATGACGTACTTAAACTGAACTAAGGGTCATTTAGGGATACGGTAATAAGAGCGGAACAACTTTGCGCATAATGCCTTCTTGTCCGGTGTGTGTTCGATGCAAAATCTAATGCTCTTCACTCTATCATCATCGGTTCGACCTAATGTATCGTACAGAAATTGGATGAGCAACATCATGTTCGTATATATAGCATTATTCTAATAGAAAGATCTACAATCAAACCCCACAAACCCTCTTTAAACATCCAAGCAAACAACCTGATCATCACTCCGTAAAAAAATGTCATCTAACTGAACCGTGCACATTCAGCTTAAACGTCCAACCTATCAAGCAACCCTCAAACCTAGTTAGAGCTTTCGTCGTGTCGAATTGATGACTGAAACCCTCTCGCGAACTCATCGGTCTGCCGACTTTTTTCTCCATTTAAGTCGAACGAAGAGGGAAACCCATAGTTGTCCCCATTTCCATCCTCTCCCTTACAGATGTACTGACACCACTCCTCGTCTGCATCCCCTTCCGCTTCTACCTTGTCGTCTGCATCCCCTTCCTCTTGGGTTGTTTTCTCTTTTCTTCAAGGATGTAAGTCTGATTACCAATTAATAAAAAGCAGGAAATACATTATAAAAGGAAGAACAAAATGCTATAAAAGTAATGAAGAATGGGTGCAGTTAATCAGGTTCATCTTCAGCCATTATAGATGATTATTACCACCTAGAGTGTGAATGTATCTCTAGTCAATGATGTAGCACATGAATTGGAAAGATTAGCTAGAAACTCTTTCTGTAATGAGTGGTTCGAAGAAGTTCCTTCTCTTGGGCTGTTTTCTCTTTTCTTCAAGGATGTAAGTATGATTACCAATTAATAAAAAGCAGGAAATACATTATAAAAGAGATAGATTACTTACTACAAAATGCTTACGCCTGAGTGTCGGGTTGAGATCGTCGCCACAATGTGTGTCGCTCATTAAAGAACAACAACGAAGGAAGAACAACAAGAACAACAAGCTATAAAAGTAGTGAAGAATGGATGCAATTAATCAGGTTCATCTTGAGCCATTATAGATGATTATTACCACCTAGAGTGTGAATGTATCTCTAGTCAATGATGTAGCACATGAATTGGCAAGATTAGCTAGAAACTCTTTCTGTAACGAGTGGTTCGAAGAAGTTCCTTTTCTTGGGCTGTTTTCTCTTTTCTTCAAGGATGTAAGTCTGATTACCAATTAATAAAAAGCAGGAAATACATTATAAAAGGGAGATATTACTTACTACAAAATGCTTACGTCTGAATGTCAGGTGGAGATCATCGCCAAAATGTGTGCGGCTCATTAAAGAACAACAATGAAGGAAGAACAACAAGCTATAGAAGTAATGAAGAATGGATGCAATTAATCATGTTCATCTTCGACCATTATAGATGATTATTACCACCTAGAGTGTGAATGTATCTCCAGTTAATGATGTAGCACATGAATTGGCAAGATTAGCTAGAAACTCTTTCTGTAATGAGTGGTTCGAAGATCCTCCTCTTGGGCTGTTTTCTCTTTTCTTCAAGGATGTAAGTCTGATTATCTCTATCTCTACTATCTAAAAAAAAATAACAATTCCTAATAGTCCCTCTTTCGCATTTTGCCAAAGGTTTTCTTCAACCACCTGTACCCCACCGCCAGCCTCCGTCGCACTCCTACCAAATTCACGCAAGGAAACTACCCACCCAGATTTATTTTCTCCGGTTTCTATGAGAGAGATCGCTGCATGATTCCATCTGCCCCGTCCCCTACCTCGAGCCGCCGGAGGGCCTCACCCCAGCCCCGAGCCGCAGCCAGGAGAGGGCCTCGCCCCCGACGCAGCGGCACAGTCGCCTCAACCTTCGGTGGTCGGTCGTCGTCGGGCCTCGCCCCTGCCCGTTCCCAGCCCGAGCCACCGCCAGCGCCAGGGAATGGCCCCGCCCCCGATGCAGCGGCGCACCCGCCCCTATGCCTGCGCCCCTACCATGCATGCCGCCAAGGGCGCCCTCCGTCGCAAGGCACGACAAACTCTGTTGCCAGCCGTCGCCCCGCTAGCCCATTCACTATCATGGCCTACCGTAAGAGCAAATCACGCCCTGTGATTATCTCAAGTGCATCATTAATTTATACACACAAGAAACTTGATAGATTTTCCCATTGTTTTTTTATTCTATAGAACATGATTGTTATCTATTCCTACATGCAGGCTACTATGAATCAATCCAAATCTGAACTGGTGCCGAGTATTACTGTGTGCACATGTTGTCATTGGGTTTGTCCTCATCACTTCATCAGTGTCTTGCATCCTCAACGTATCCTACTTTACCATCCTCATCTAAAGCCAATTTCTAACATATAGGAAGAGGAGGCTATAAATTCTATTGAATGTAATTATCTCAAAAGGGTGAATACATGTTGATCGATCCTGAAACTGCAATAGCAAGTTGCTTTCTATTTCTGTTTGTGTTTCAGTCTGATCCTACTGAAATGATTTCTTTGTTCTTCAGTTCAGGAACATTTTAATTTTGCATTTTAGTTGAAGTTTATACTGGGATTATTACTGAAGTTTCTACATTTATTGCAGTGAAGAAGCTGCCCCTAGATGAGAAGGTGGGGAGATTCAGAATTTGGAGGATTTTAAGATGCTCAATTACCAGACTGGGAACCATGTTCATCTTCACAAAAATGGGTTTAGCAGATTAAAAAGGTCATCATGGGAATGGATATACATGATTCTTTGCCCGTGCTTAACATCAATCGTGTTTAACATCATGCACATTAGACGTCATCATCGATATGTCTCCGATGACACTGCTCTTAGTTTTCTTCCAATCTTCTTCCGTCAATACATTAATTTTCCATGTTTGTTAGCTGAAGTAATTTTTGCAGATGGAGAACAAAGCATTTCATGAGAAGGAAGCTTGCTTTGCATATTATCCCAAAAGACATAAGCTGAATGTTTGCAGTGACATCTAATTGTTGAACTTTTAGATCAAAATCTTTGAAACACTCAGAATGCTTTGTACAACAAGATGGCGTCCTCCAACAAATTTGTAACCCTTTGACCTCGGACGCATGCTCAGGTTGCTCTGTTCCTGCGTTTTTTGTCTTCCACTGTAAGTGGCAACATCGAATGAGGCTGGGAACTGAAGGTGACGACGAGCCCTCAGCGCAACGTGAGTACTTAACCTCTCCGTCCGCTCGCAAACCTTGATTTCTTTTGCTTTAGATCCTCTTTTTGTGTACTTCTCTTTTTTGATCTTTGTGCTTGATCCGAGTCTAGATAGTGAAAACATGGTCATGAGAAAAATATGTGTGTTAATGACATATCTTACTGACTGCCTAACCAGTGCCTTTTAATGTTCTTCCAGGGGAGACCTGAGAATCACAGTCTCATGTGTCCCCAGGCGACCGCGGGTAGTTACAGCTCTGCAGTCATGCCACTCCACTACTTGTGTAAGAGTAACCTGATATATTATCTACCACTTAACTCTAGATTCTTACCAATGGTTCATATTCTAGAACTGCCTTGGTCCCGATTCCAAGGGTAGAATACATGTTTTTGAAGATAAAGGAAAGTATGTGTTACTAATTCACGTACTGTTAGACGTAATATGCTTATTCGCCTAGAATTGATTTGCTTAATGTAAATTTAATAAAAAATATATGTATTAGGGTATACTTCTGATGCAAATTAATCGATTTGTAGTGATCCAATGGCGACTCTGTTAATTTGTATTTGTTGTTAGATTGATGCATTAATAAAACTTGTGATTTCTGCATCTTTTGTGTGTGTGTGGCCTATTGCCTAGCTGAGTTGTTATAAGCTACGATTATTTTTGTATCAATTTGCTTCAAACACAGAAATTAGACCAGCATATTTTTTTATTGCACTAACTCAAGTTATCTTAAGCTATGAATATTATTTTTAGAGCTTTATTCAAACACACAAATTACCTTCCCTTCTCTGCTTTTTGTTGGTTGGATGTTGGCACTTCAAAGACTACTTGAATAGCAACAACAACAACCAGCTCGAGCGTCGGAGCCTTCCCAAGAAAAAGTACAATGAACTACAACTTGAGCCGCTCAACGGGGACGGGTTAGAGACAACCACTTGAAGGAGCAGAAAAAGATGGACTTAAGGGCTGCTGGTCGCCAGCTCCATTGGGGAGAACCGAAGAAGAGAAAGGAAGAAGAGCAAATTAACATTAAAAAACATTGATAATTCTGTCTAATGTACAAGAAGATTTTTAAAGTATATGGTAAACACGATTGATGCTGAACCAATGGAATATGTAGACCTAACCATTAATAAGAAGTCCTTTGATCTTAAATGTTGAGTTGATGATTTTTTAGATAATATACATGCAATTATTTGAACGAATCTAAACATCTTTTCCCCTAATATATGTTGAATAGAATGCTACTACTTGGTCCAGAATTACTGAGCGACAAGTAATTTAGGACGGAGGGGGTACATTATTTTGTGAATAGTGTTAGACAACCTTTGTTTAGAAACAAGGTGAGCTTCGATTTTTCTGATGGAGAAAGTGGATGAAGAAAGGATAAAGAACAACATGATAGTATTGAGGTACTAGAATATTTGTGATCCCGTTGCAACGCACAGGCATTGTCCTAGTCAATTAATAAAAGAAGAAAATACATTATAAAAGAGATAGAAAAAAAGATATTGACCAGAGTGGGATTTGAACCCACGAAAGGGCATTGTCCTAGTCAATTAATAAAAGAAGAAAATACATTATAAAAGAGATAGAAAAAAAGATATTGACCAGAGTGGGATTTGAACCCACGCCCTTTCGGACCAGAGCCTTAATCTGGCGCCTTAGACCAACTCGGCCATCTGATCATCTTGTGCATAATTTACTCCTACCAAAGTTTTATCAAGAAACTTTCAACAGTAATCCTCACTCCTCAGTGAAAAGCACAATGCTCCTCCACCATCACCTAAACCAGATTCCTCAGTGAACTCTCAATTTGTTCTTCTTTTGGCGTTCGCTTCTGGCCTCTCCATAAACCAGAAGAAGCACATCTCGTCGATTTTATTTGAAAGTATAAGACGTACGTACCGAGAAGTAGCTGAATAAACCTTTGGCCTTTGTAACTGAACCTCTCGTCTCAGCGAGACCCCCCGGCGCCCGCAAGTTCCCCAATGCCGCCGCCGCCGCCGCAGCCAGCCCCCCCAGCGCCTTCAACCGCATCACCGCCATCCCCGCGCCAGATCGCCGCCCTCGTGCTCAACCACCCGTCCTCCAACCTCACCACCGCGTCGGCCCGCTCCCTCTCAGCCTCCCTCCTCGCCGCCGCCCCGGCGCTCCCGACGCCCGTGGCCAACCGCGTCCTCAAGCTCCTCTGGCACCACGCGCCGCGCGCGCTCCTCTTCTTCCACTCGCTCCTCCACCTCCCGCCCCGCGCGCACGCCGTCTCCCCCTGCACCGTCGACCTCGCGCTCGACCTCTCCGCGCGCCTCCGCCACCCTCGCCAGCTCACCAACTCCATCCTCGCGCTCTTCCCGCGCCTCCGCCTGCCCTTCACCCCGCGCACCTTCCCCATCCTCTTCGAGCGCTTCGCCGCGTCGCAGCGCCGCCCCGACATCGCCGTGCGCCTCTTCCTCTCGCTCCACCGCTCCCACGGCGTCGCGCAGGATCTGCCCCTCTTCAACTCCCTCCTCGACGCGCTCGCCAAGTCGCGCCAAGCCGGCAAGGCCGCCTCCCTCGTCCGCGCTCTCGAGCGGCGCTTCCCACCGGACGTTGTCACCTACAACACCCTCGCCGACGGATGGTGCCGCGTCAAGGACACGTCCCGCGCGCTCGACTTGCTGCGGCAGATGGCCGAGTCCGGCATTACCCCCACCAAAATAACCTATAACATCATTCTCAAAGGCTTCTTCCGTGCTGGCCAGATCCAGCACGCATGGAACTTCTTCCTGCAAATGAAGAAGAGGGGGAGCAAAGACGAGAGCTGTAAGCCCGACGTCGTATCCTACACCACCATCATTCATGGGCTGGGTGTTGCTGGGCAGCTGGAAAGAGCTCGCAAACTGTTCGATGAAATGTCTAAACAAGGATGCACGCCGTCAGTGGCAACTTACAACGCGCTTATACAGGTGATTTGTAAGAAGGGAAATGTGGAGGATGCAGTCACAGTGTTTGATGATATGATTCGAAAGGATTATGTGCCAAATGTGGTTACCTATACCGTCTTGATCCGAGGCCTCTGCCATGTTGGGAAAATTGACAGGGCTACGAAGCTCATGGAGAGAATGAAAGATGAAGGTTGTGAGCCTGTCGTTCAGACATACAATATTCTAATAAGATATTCATTTGAGGAAGGGGAGATCGAGAAGGCCCTGTGTTTGTTTGAGAGTATGAGTAAAGGAGAGGACTGCCTGCCCAACCAAGATACATACAATATTGTAATAAGTGCAATGTTTGTGCGCAAGAGGGCTGAGGATATGGCAACGGCCGCGAGGATGGTGATGGAGATGGTGGAGAGAGGCTACTTGCCTAGAAGGTTCATGCTCAATCGTGTTCTTAATGGATTGATGTTGACAGGGAATCAACAGATTTCTAGAGATCTGTTGAGAATGCAAGAGAAATATAGACGCCTGCGACGAGAAATAAGATTGTGATTGCCATTTGAGTTCTACAATGGCATAAGCATTCAATTTTTTGTGCATCTTTAGCCTTGGGTACAGAAGTATGGTGCAATCCTCAGTTCATACTTGATACTCTTCTGGTGGTGTTAGGATCAGTCTGATGTTTCGGTGACACTTGTTTGTTTTGAAGAACATACATCGCATGTCTTATTAATTAAGAAGGGGGGGGGGTCGAATTTACAACGTATTTACATGATAGTGCCAAATGCACCTACCAAAAGCAGTAAAGCTACGGCTTAGCCCATGTCATCTGCTACCGCTCTACTTCTCGCTAGGCACCATTCTTGCCATTCCGCACTAATTCTAGGGACTAAGGTTGAGGGGAGGAGAGCTACTTTGTCGAAGATCCGTGGGTTATGCTTCAACCACAACATCCTGCAAGTACAGCTAATGAAGGAGTAAAGATCCCTTCTTCTCTCGCCAGCCACCAGGTTCCCCATGTGATCCCACCAAGACACGAAGGTGGTGTCCGGAGCTGGAGTTGTATGGTGTAATCTCCATTTGAGCAGCAGGCGTACCATACTTGTCGGGCGTAGGAGCATCCCACGAGGAGGTGGTCCATCATCTTCTCTTCTTGGCAGCACATCACACAAGCCTCTGGGTGGTCCAAGTTCCGTCTTGCGAGCCGATCAGCAGTCCAGAGGCGGTTGTGGAGAGCAAGCCATATGAAGAGCTTGATCTCAGCAGGAGCCCAGCTGCTCCAGTTGTCTGCCGCGCCAGGTGCAAGGCATTTGTCATAGAAGAGCGACTCGTAGGCGGAAGCAGCAGAGAAGGTGTCACTGGCCTCCAGCCGCCAGCAAAAGCTGTCCGGGACATTGGACAGGGCAACCGTGCTCAGTTTTCGAACAGTCGGATCACATCGACTATTGCAGGAAGAGTGAGGGTTCCAGATATGTCGAGCATCCATTGCGCTTCAGGCAAAACATCAGCCACCAGGTGCTTTAGCTGTATTAAATCTTGCTCCAAAGTGGTGATTCTGATGTTATTGTGCTGTTGTTGCTGAAACTGTTATTTTGTTGCAACTTCAGTCGACGAGTGTGTCGCGACCGTTTATCGGAATTGAGTGATTCCAATTGCATATTGTTAAGCATCATGTCTACTTTCATTACATGTATTGCATCTTCATGTTAGCATTCCTGGTCATATAGATTTTTAGCTCCAAAGTTGCTATGCTGCTGTTGAAAGGACGTCGACGTCGCCTAGAGGGGGGGGGGGTGAATAGGCGTTTAAAATAATTACGGTTTCGGCTTGAACAAATGCGGAATAAAACTTAACGTTTAATTTGCCAAGCAAGAAACCTAAATAATCTAGGCTCAACTATGTGCACCAACAACTTATACTAAGCAAGATAAACAACTATGTGATAGCAAGATATATAACAAGAGCACTAAGGCTATCACAAAGTAGGTGCACAAGTAAATAGGTTGTCTAAAAGAACAACCTATGGGACAAGCAAAGTACAATAATATGAGCAAGCACAAGATAAACAATGTAATAAGCTTGCTCAAGGTAAGGGTAGAGATAACCGCAAGTGGAGCCGATGGATACAAGGATTTGTTACCGAAGTTCCTTCTCTTGCGAGAAGTACGCCTCCGTTTGGAGAGGGTGAGGAGCACAATGCTCACACGAAGCCAAAGAGGGCCACCCTATTTCTCCTCACGCTCTTACCAATGCAAGATGCCGTGATTCCACTATTAGGACACTTGAGGGCGGTCACCGAACCCGTACAAATGGCAACCCTTGGGGGCGGTCACCGAACCCGTACAAATGCTCGGGGCAATCTCCACAACCGAATTGGAGGCTCCCGTAACGTCCCGAAGCTTTCCACCACAATGATTGAGCTCCGTAACAACAAGCCTCTAGGTGCCAACGCACCCACGAGGTACAAGCTCTAGAGTGCCTATGCACTCAAGAGTAGCTATATTCTCAACTTCACTCACTACAAAGAATCCTCGGAGAGAACTCAAACCGATGCACCAAATGCAATGGCAAGAGCACACGAAGTGCTCAAGTCCCCAACTCTCAAATCCCACCAAAGCAACAAAAGCTATGGAGGAATATGAGAGGAAGAACAAGGAGAACACCAAGAACTCCAAGATCTAGATCCACAAGGTTCCCCTCACTTAGAGGAGAGATGGCTTGGTGGAGATGTGGATCTAGACCTCCTCTCTCTTTTCCCTCAAAAAGGAGCAAGAATCATAGGAGGGGAAGAGAGTAAGCAAGCTCAAAGAGGTCAACAATGGGGGGAAGAACTTGCACAAAACCGGTGGAGACAAAGGAGGAAGAAGACTCCCTTTTATAGTCTCCCACGAATCCAGCCGTTGGAGCCCGTTGGTAGCCCACCAGCCACGGTACTACCGCTCGGAGAGCGGTACTACCGTGGTGCGGTACTACTGAAGTGGGTGCGGTACTACCGCGCTGCCGTAGTACCGCGGCCTAGTGTCGTGCCCACTACCGCTTAGTCAGTACGCTTGCGGTAGTGGTTACGGTACTAGCCTGCGGTACTACCGTAGCGCGGTACTACCGCGCTGGGTGCGGTACTACCGCGCTGCCGTAGTACCGCAGCTTAGTGCCGTGCCCACTACCGCTCGGTCAGTACGCTTGCGATAGTGGTTACAGTACTAGATTGCCATACTACCGTAGCGCGGTACTACCGCATGAGCGGTACTACCGCACTCCAAGCGATACTACCGCCCCAGCAGACCCAGGGAGCCCAGGCCACACAACAGATGAACTCCAAATGAAACAGGCAAACCCTGAACTGCCACAATTTCTGCAAATGAACTCCGATTAAGGCAAACTCAAGCTTGATGGAGAGCTAACGAATAGAGCTGCCTAATCATGACTGGAAATATTTAGAAGTGGAAAGGGAGAAATTTCAAACATATAGAGGTGTGAAACCTCTAACCGAGACGGCCCGGCAAATCTCCCACATCGAAAAACATACGAGAAGACGCATATGAAATCCGTTTTCGATGAACAAGAGCTTGTCATGAAGAAGACCACAAGCTCCAAAACTGACACGGAGAAAAGCCAAACAAGAACCAATAAATATGATGCCAAGGATGCAAAAGGTTTGAGCTCTCCACGAACGACTCAGCCTAGCCTATAACACAGTCTCCTAACTACTACCAAGAGACCGGTAAACTAGACACCTATCTAGTCAAACCTTTGTCTTGCGCATAATCCACTTGAGCTTGATGATGACGATCATGCCCGCCTTAAGTTGGAACATCTTCCTTGATTACTCCGGCTCGATGGAGACTTGTAGATAGCTCCCCCATACACCATTATGGGTGAGCCTCTTTTAGGCACATCTTCACACGACCATTATCACCAAATGGTCGGAAAGCTCCAAGCATACGATAACTTCGTGATGCTCCTCTTGACCTTGCACACATCTACTTGACCAATCTTTGGATAGCTCCATGAAGAACACCTTGGTCAACACGTAATCTTCATCTTACAACCTTGAAGCCACCATATGATCTTCAAGCGTTGCCTATGGACAAACCTTAAAGTATAACTCAAGGAAACCATTAGTCCATAAAGATTGTCATCAATTACCAAAACCAAACATAAGGGCACATGCCCTTTCAGCTGTTTTTGACAGCCACCTTTGTTTTTCACTAAGTCTGTTACTTTGTGATGCCATATTGTTTGCTTAATATCTTTTGATCTGTGATGCCTATTTGCATGATCCTTTTGCCATGCCTTCCCTATCATGTCTACTTTAGTTCCATATCATTTGTGAGCATGTTTGCATTGATTATCCTGTTTATGCATTGCTCTAAAGTGTGCTTCGTGATGTTGGCAGATTGTGCCCGTAACTTGTTTTGCTTATATCTTTTTAACCGTAACTCCGTTTGGAGTGTGCCTTATATGTAACTTGATTAGTTTTCCGTGTACTTTGTGTTTATGTTATTGTTTGATGTTGTTAACCAACCTAAAATATGGTTTAGGACAGAACAGTACCAAATGTTTTAATCATCGTGCGACACTTAGTGTATGCCATGTTTAGGTTGTGCCTAACTTAAATTTACTAGCATAGATAGTTTACTTTGTGCTTCACCTCTTGACATGTTTGTGTGCTATGCCATGCTTGCTTGAGTTGCCATGATAATAACCGTTGGTTGATCACCTGTAGCTAAGCAACTTGAACCACCGTAAACGTGTGGTATTCGTCGTGTGTGACCGATACCCCACTTAAACTGTTAGTAACCGTTCTCGACGATAGATCCGTATCGCGTTGCCGTGTCGTGTGATGTCTTCTTGATCTTGTATTGCTCCGTAGTAATAGTGGTGCACCGTTGATTGCTTTCCAATGTTTCCTTCTTATGTGCTACCGCGGGTACCTCTCGGAGAAGATGCGAGCTTGCGATCGGCTACACCTTCGGAATCCGACTTATCAACAGGCAAGGACTATACATTACTTATGATCCATTCTATTTCAACCAGCGGTTTGCATGCTAGTATAGGTTAGGTTCGATGTTTGATCCTACCACATGTTTAGAGCCTCTTTCAAACCGATACAGCAATGTCCCTTCCCAGCAAACCTTGTACTGCTATGTTACTATTGCTCGTTGCTCAGCCCCTGCTTAGTATGCATGCTTAGGATGCTGCGATGTTACCCTGTTACTCCTTGGTTTGGGATATCACATTATTATATTGTTGTTGATGATATGGTTATTATAATGTTGACTATATTCGACGAAGGATGGAAGGTCTAGGCTATCCCGCCCCGACGCTTTGTTCCATTCGAGTCACCTAGGACCCGAGTTCCGGGTATTGGTTTTAAGACTGAGCGTGCCTAACCGCGTGTGGGATTTTATGGGGTCCCCTCTTCTTACCTACCTAGCTTCAAACATTTCTAGTGGTGGCCCAAGCTGATTTACCATTTGAAACCGTGTGTGTGCTGGTCAGCTGCCAGTTGTTTACAAACCAACCCGGACCAGTGAGGACTTAGTTCCCTTGCTGGCCCACCTTGTTCGGCTGAGGACCCGGTTTCCCATGTGTGATTAACCGGCTATCCAAACCCGAGACAGACGGTAGAGACCAGATCGAGAGAGCGGCCGGCTCCTGAGATGGATGTCGACTCACCGGGGGCCACCCGGATTTGTTCGTTGTTAGTTAGAGGGACCTGTCGTTTCGGATCTCTTGGAACTAAATCATAAAATGGTTGCTTGTGATGGGTAGCAACTGAGAGAGATGGACGTGCGTGCGGAGCCTCGTAATGGGCAGTTGGTACACCCCTGCAGGGTTAAATCTTTTCGAGAAGCCATGTCCACGGTTATGGACGACTTGAGACCTACTCCTTGTTCATAGACAACAACAGCTGAGATAATCTTAATATAACTTGATCAACGTGTGCGTGCCTTGACTGCTTCTTCTTCGTCGGGATGCGAAGAGGAGGACAAGGATATGATAGGTGTTATGTTTGCGTAGTAGGTGGATAGCAGACTTGTTGGAGGCGATTCCTCATCGAATGCTTGGCTTCTTATCTTACTCTCTAGATCGTTAGCCACTTCATAAATGCTAGTGCGGCAGCAACCTCACCACTTACCCCTTCCTTACCGTAAACTACTAGTTGACCTAGAATGACGAGTGATGAAGTCCTTGCTGGGTCAGATGACCACTACAGTTGGATGCTGAGTACTTCTGTACTCATGATACTACCCCCAAATTCTTTTCAGTGTTCTTGATCGACAACAGGTATGGTGATCGACGTTTCACATGGAGACTCGACGACGACTAGTTAGGCGGATCCCGGCGGAGGGCCTGGACCCGTGTGGTTATGGGAATCGATGTTTTCTCTTTGCCACTAGGCATTTGATTGTAGTCTGTACTCAGACATGTATCTTCCGCTGCTGTATTGTATTTAAGGCAGTTGTATGCCGATTGTATGAGATGTTATATCCTTGTATCTGTAATGTTGTGATATCATGTTGGAAATCCGGGGCATATGGCTTTGTCATATGTCGCGGTGGGACCGATATGTGCTTCGTCCCCGGATCTGGGTGGAAACACCTAGATCTGGAACAGTACCGCATATCGGGGCTTACAGTACCTAAATTATATTCAGATGCATAGAGATATTCTACCTAGTATTTTAGTTGAGAATGATATGTTTCCACCTCAATGAAATTAACCATACCAGAAAGACCAAACATAACATAGCACATTTCATTTGAGATACGCAAGTCTCCAATCCAGAAAACATTATCATATATGATTCTAACTCTATAAGAAAAACAAGGTGATTTTATCAGAGCAAAAGTTGGTCATTCCAGCACGGTAAACAGAGGCTGAAATAAAAAGAAACCATATGAATCATAACAAGACAATGCACAAGGTAGCATACATATGCAGTGCACATAGATCATATAGGTTCCATTTACCATACTGGAATGGAGTGGGATCAAGAGTATGTTACTTGACAGACCACACAATACCAACGCGACGCTGTTAATAGACTGTACAGCTAGTGTACATATTTACAAACGAAACCAAGTCACCAAGGATTTGCAACCCTCTACACACGGATATCACCAGGACCAAAACTTAAAAACAAGGGCCAAAAGCGCTTTGAAGGGTGTTGCTGGTCAACCGCTCGACATGCTCGGTTCACCTCCAGGCTCGGGGTCCAGGATATGTATTTATAAGTTGCCTTCCTATAACACATGTAATGAGAAGCAGTTACCTTACAACAATTTGGAAACTGGAACCAAGAAATAGGATAATAAAGTGAATCCAAGTATATTCGAACCCACTGGTTGTATTAGAATTTACTTTTCTAGAACTGCTTCTCATTACATGTGTTAGCTGTGTTCAGAAAACATCCAAACCAAGGCAATAGTACCTTTTAACATCAAAACCATACGCACCAGAACAAATCAATGCAAGAGGTATCATACACAGGCAATACATGTAGATTATAGGTTCTGCAGTACCAGTGACATAGAAAGAGAACAATGTCGATAGAGCGTGCACGTAGTTCAAATATTAACAAACGAAATAACCAAGGCAAAAAGGCTCTGCAACTCTACACAAGGATATCGGCGTGACAAAAACTGCAACACAAGGGGCAGAAGCACTTTCAATGGAGTTGTAAGTCAGGGCATGTGTATAAGCTGCACACCTACAAAACATGTAACAGATAAGTTATTTTTACAGCAATTTAAAAGTTAGAACCAGGAAAAAGTGATAATAGAAGGGGAAAACAAACACAATTGAACATGACATATTAAACACATGTAACAGAAAAGTTATTTTACAGCAATTAAAAAGTTAGAAGCAGTAAAAAGTGATAATAGAAGTGGAAAACAAACACAATTGAACATGACATATTAAATGGTCTGCACCCAAGTAGACTAACAAGTCCGCATAAACAACGACATGACCATGATAACATCTTGCATAGCCTAGAAGCAATCCTGTGAGCCGGAGCTATACATTCTGGTAGAAGACCATTCATTGACATCTGTATTTTCTAAAAGTCTTAAATCACCAAAAAAAATTAACATCATGTTGGAAATCCGAGAGTGAATGGAAAAATAGGATCATGACTAAACATATATGAATTTGTCGAGCATCCATTGAGACTTAAGAACCATTGGGGTCCAAGACAATGATAGTTTCATGAGTAAAACCATATCATAATAAATCAATACGAATATATCAACTACCATATCCAAGCTGGAGCTACAACCCTAATTCTTGAAATTTCATATAAAAAAAAGTTCCATAGAAATATTTCCATACAACATTTTAGTGGCAAAATAAAAATACATAATGCAGTTTCAGGACTGGTTTAACTCTTCTTTACAAAAGAAAGAAAGTGTGAAGGTGTAAGTGATGATATAAAAATAAGAAATTAACAATCAGTGTAAGGAACCAAATTGTTTCGCAAGGGACCATTATTTAAATCTCAAATGTGAATTTCCCCATGCAATGCTCTAACTTATGATCTTACTTTACCTTCAGAACAGAATAATATTGGTCAAGTAGAGTACAGTCGAACCTCGACTCGGATTGTCTGCAAATAGAAATTAAAATATTAGGATCACATTCAGGAGCTATATACCAAGGTATAGGTTTTACCTCTTTAGTAGTTCAAGCAACAAAGTATAAACCACTTATTATCTAGTATTCCTTTGTAATAAAATATTTAATTTTCTTGGATTCCTTCTATATGTTATGATCACCCTTATTTACACGATGTCAAACATTACTGGAGTTCCTGATAACCCATATAAAATATTCTTTCAAGATTATTAGGAATGCATTCACCCTCTCGTGCATGGAGACAAGGTAAACTCCAATGACAAATTATAACAACATTTGAACGCTATAGAGCAACTGATTCCAAGGATCACATTGAGAAGCTATATCCTATATACCACTATCAGAGCGTTAGAGTTTTGTTGTTGGATTATCGTTCAATTTGAATTTCTGAAACATTGAATGGAGACGTTGGTGAATTTCTGAACCAAATTGAAATGGGATTCCAAGGATTAGTTCCAACGTTTGAAGTCCTATCATACACAACAACGAGAAGGGAACTGATGCTGTGATGCATATAGTAGGATGCGCATCTGCTGCTTACTACACCAATGAACTTCTGGAGGGTCTCTTTCTTCATGATAGGGAGGCCAATCTCCTTCACACGTTGGTCAAAGTGTGAAGTGAATTTATTTATTTTTGCTCTGCTAAAATATTTGTTGAACGACAGAGAAGCCGAAGCATTTCATAGTTGCTAAAATAAAGATTTTCATGCCAACAATATGTAAGGACATTTGTTGACCCTCTCAGAACTAAGGGTTAGTATGGTGGTGTTAACCAGCACAATCAAGAAATGAACTTAACTGAAAATGTTCAATTATAGAAAAATTTAAGAGAGACAAAATAAACAGGGCAACCTTGGAACTGAAATTGATTAGTTCTAGAAATATATAACCTTCAATTGCTCAGTTTTACATCTTAAAATTGATGGGGAGAGAGAGTGGCGAACCTGCAACAGCTTGGGTGATGTGATGGGAGACGAGCGAGCTCGTGTAGGTTTTGTGGTAGCCAAAGTGGATATGTTCGCGTAGTTCCACGCCAACTGGCCAGCGCTCCGGGCCTCGCCTTGAATGCCTGGGTCGATATCCTTCCCCCATCCGACAACACCCACATCTTCGTGCTGGCCTCCTCTCTCTTTGCGTGTTGAAGCCGCGTCTTGTGGAGCGGAGGCGAGCGGCTACCTGGACGGCTTCTCCCTCTGTGCATGTTGAAGCGGCGTCTTGTGGAGCGTCCAGCTGGACGGCGCCTTGGTTTGGCCGGCGACCTCATCCTTCTCGTTGATGGCGTAGCCGTTGCTCTTTTGTGGCCAAAAGAGACAAGGGTGATGACCTATTGAGCACGAAGGAGGGAGAGACCAAAAGAAGCACCATAGCCGACGATGGCGAGGAGATCAACATCACCTCCATTGCCTCATACCAAATACTCATTCAATCTCTGCAAGAAAAGGAAAAAACAGTGGGGATGAATACCCTACAATTGCTACATAAAGCTGCACCATGTGTACTGCAGCACAGCAGAATAAATGAGCATCGAAATTAGTGTGTCATATTAGTCTCTATGAGGGAATGCTGAAACTTCTTGACTAAAATCAGGTTGGATTTGCACACACACAAAAAGTCTAAGCGATTAAATATGTCTTATTATCTGCAGCTCATTTCCTTCAACTCACGAGACACACATTTCCTTCAACTCACGAGCCATGCATTTTTAAATCTGGGCTATCATTCTAAGGCTGATGCAATGCTCATTAAACAGTAATGAGTTAAAAGCAATATACTTGTATCAATAGATCATATAATCTCTTGAGCCCTAATAATAACCATTGCAAGTAAAAAAATACTATATTTTGTTACCTATATCTGAAGGGGTTGCAAACAAATTCATGTATTTACATAGCACATCATACAGTACCATGTGAAGCATAAATCCTACTCCATTGCCTCCTCTGTTTCAAGTGGCAATGCATGAATCCATTATATGATGAATAAGCAAAATGCACTGATCATACCTCATGTTTTTATTTTCTAAATAAAAATAGCCCTTGCTACAGCAGTAAATAAACACGCAAATAGATAGCTAAATTAAAGAATGAAATGAATTTTGACATGAATATGTCCAAAGAACAGTCATTGTTGGTGGACTTGACAATAAATCTATTCCTAGCTTCTATATTATGAAGGCAGAGGAACAAAAAAAAGTATGAAATGAAATTGGCATTAATATGTGCAGACAACAAAATATATTCCTAGCTTCCCACCATGTCCCTCCTTATACCTCTCTGATCTGTACCTTTGTCATGGATAAAGGTACATGTGGCTAACGATGTGGCCGCTTGGAAGAAGATTAGGCAGGGAGAGGGAGAGGGTGTCGAGGGAGAGTGGAGGAAGGGGAAGAAGAGGCTTGCCAGATTGCCTTCGGGTGACCTGCGAGTCAGGGGATCCTCATCCCAATCGTTCACGGCAGCGCCTCCTCCTTCCACGGCTTCGACCGCCTCCCCAAATCCTCCTCACGCAGGCTCACTGCGGACAGGGCAAGGCCGCTTCCTCCTCCTCTCCGTCCACCGGCAAGAAATCCACCTACATGGGGCAGAGGAGGAAGGAAGGGGGTGGCTGCGGGGAGAGGGGATGAGGGCCACGGGGACGCGGGGCGGCGGCGGCGGCGACATGAGAGGCAGTAGGGGAACGAGCACAGCGGAGGAGAGCGAGTGCGGAATCGATGGGCTCTAGGTTTCACCGGCCGTTTTATACACGGAGCCGTGGAGAGATCCAAAGGTCAACACCAAGACACGCCAGAGACGAGATCGGATCTAACGGCCACGAGTGCAAATGCCCTGAGAGAGCCTCCAGCCCCGCACGAATCAACTAAGGGGATTAGACATACCTTCCTGCAGTACCTCTCCCTGCCCTACCGCCTCCCCCAACCCGCGTCACCGCTGATGATGTGGATGAATACAGATGTAGAGAAAAGCTATATGATGGACATCTTGCCTATTACCCGGGCTGATTACTACTCAGATGTAGAGTAGTTTTTGTTTTTGTTTTCTGTTGCTGTTGACTTCAAGTTATCCAAAGATAGCATAGGGTACAAGGATGTAAGGCTTCTACACTAGCAATGTTAGAAATGATACTGTTCCTTTTCCAGATTTATGTGTGCGTTATGCAGCCAGCTTCAGCAGTTCTGTGAGTCGTATCTTGCAGCCACAACAGACGTGCACGTGCAATGCCATAAACGAAAAATATATGTTAACTTGTCAGTTTAGAAATTGGGAATGGTGACCCCCAAGTGCACAAACAAAATAGGTAATGCAATTTTCAAATGATATTACATGTGTTGTTCTGTATATTACAAAAAAACATGTTACTTCAAATGAGATTGAGGTTATGACAGTGTGCATTGATTTTGGAATTTTTTTGTTTTTGTCAAGCTAGTTTTTTTTTCTTATGCCACTCTAAAATTTGACATTTCATTTTTACAAATCTTAGCTTTTGACAACGTATCACAATTGCCACTCTGAATTTTTTTGCTTTTGCCATGGAATGGCAATTGGGATGTATTGTCAAAAGCTAAGAGTGGCAAAAGTGAAATGTCAAGAGCTAGAGTGGCATAAGGAAAATGTGTAAAGCTAGAGTGGCACAAGGAAAAATTTCCCTTGATTTTTCTGTGGAATATATTGTTATGATAATATGATGCAACTTGTCTATATTGAAGAGCCCATGGGGCATATATATATTACACATGACTTGGGGGATAAGGGAGATAAACCTAGACCTATAAGGACTCCTAGACCTATACTAATCTATAATACTATAATAGATCATCCCCACTATCTTATTTATCTCAACATGCAAGCATGTCACATCACCACACAATTATGGGTGGGATAAGATCCACCTCAACATGCAACCATGCATGAGACAACACCCACCACCACATGCAACCATGCTTGAGACAATTTCATTCTCTTACTATATTTATATTTAAAAAATAATTTATAAGTATACATAATCAAATATAATAAGTTGTATGTGTTTTTAAAGTTTGGTTCATTTTTATTAATATAAATATTTAAAATTCACATTTTTTTGAAATATAGTGTGACCAATTCTCGTGATTTTTATTAATTTATTTATCTCAACATACAAGCATGCCACGTCACCACACAATTATGGATGTGATAAGACTCATCTCAACATGCAACCATGCATGAGACAAGATCCACTACAACATGCAACATGAAAAATATATTTCATTCTCTTACTATACTTATATTCAAAAAAAAAACTAAACACAATCAAATATAATAAGTTGTATTCACAACAATTAAATTTCACATAATTGAATTTCGTTAAGATATAGGGCGACCAATTCCCGCAACAACGTGCGGGGTATCGTCTAGTACTCCTTAACACCCCCCTCAAATGCAAAGCATATGCAATAGCATTGCATTTGAAGAAGTGTAACACTAAAAAATAAAAAAACTGATAATCCAAATCCGGTCTTGAGCGTGTCTTCATAGCATGGAGAAACTTCACAACCTGTCGAGTCTAGCCAAAGGGGATACAGAAAGAGATGGCACATCAGGTAACTCACCACATCATAGAAGATGGGCTGCAGAAGATGGCACATCAAAAGAATGAAGCATTGCTTAAAATCATGGCCCGGGAATAACCGTCTGCAAGAGAAGCTCGACGGCAAGAGAAAGAGCTTAGATCGGCAAATGCAAAAAGGGGTCACGAAAATCTATGACCAAAAAAAGGCTGACGAAAGGCTGACGGACATGATCTAGTGGACATGCATGCATGAGAGGACACGATCAAGAGACCAACGGATTTGGTGGACGCAGCGGAAAAACATAGACTATATATAATGGCAGCAGAGGAATAGCAGACGCTGCGAGAACGACGAGTTAAGCTCGGCCTGCAGGGATGAACTCAGCCAGCGAGAATGAAGCAGTTTGGCCTGCGGGTGCAGCAAAAGTCGATGATGTCAATGGGATAGAAGCCACAAAAGAAAACGGACATGACGAATAGTAAACCTCGCTTGAAACAACACCTCAGAAGCGGACATGGCGAACCTCGCCAGAAACAACGCACCGAAATTAGACATGGCGGGCACATCCATCAATCCTTCACGTGGACCAGAAGCATCGAATCAAATACTAGTATACCGAAGAGTACTAGTACTAGTACTTGGATGGAATCGACCTGACTTGCTCAGCACAGGAATCGGACGCCCGCTCCTTGAATCGGACGCTGGAGCGCTGGTTCACCAGGACTGCGCGGGTTCGTCGGCCGATGGTGGTTTACTGCGGGGCCGGATAGTTTCCTCGTCGGCTTCTTCTGGTACTAGATGACAGTGAATTTTAGCTTTTCTTGAAGCTCATTTAGTAAATAAATCGATTTGTAATATTTGTGAGTAGACTTAAGATTATTATTTTCTGCCAAGTGGTTTTGTAATAAATATGCTCCGTTCCTTGACAGAAAGGTAGTGCATATTATTTATTTACCTTTCTATACCTCTATACCTAATAATAAAGGAAGGTGTGTTTCTCTCTTTTTTTGGTCCGTCACACATATTTTATAGAAAGACCCCTACTCTTTCTAGAAATTAACCCGCAATATAATTAATAAATAAAAAAAACGTTTCATTGCTCCACTTGGGCCGTCCAACGCTGCAGTTTGAAAGAAAATCGGCCCATCTTGGGTTGGCACCCCACTGGATAATAAAAATCGCTTCGCTGCCACACTTGGACCTTGGCCCTTTTCCGAACTACTGGGCCAGTTTCGTTGTCGCTCGCACACCCGTCATCATATCGTATGAAAAATATATTTCACTCTTTAAAAAATTGTTTGAACTTGAAAAATTTATTACTTAATAATAATTCACACTATAAAAAATTTGTGTGTGACAAATTTAACACATTTAAGTGTGCCAATATTTTAACGCATTTTTAAAGTTTGAACTATTTAATAAATATGTTATGGATTTTTATATATTTTGATATAAGATTTTTTTAAATATTATTTCAGTGCAAACATCTTATAACAATGATCTAAAAAAGAAAAAAAATATGAAAATGTTACAAGGAGGACAAATAGTATACAGTGCGAGCATTATTAAATTTTTTACAAAATTTGAGTGTGAATAGTTTTAATTTTATATAGCTACAAACCTTTTAAATATTTAAAGCACGAAAATTTGTTTGCACTTGAAAAAATATATTATTTAATAATAATTCACACCATAAATTTTTTGTGTGTGAACAATTTAACACAATTAAGTGTGCCAATATTTTAACGCATTTTATAAAGTGTGAACTATTTAATAAATACGTTATGGATTTTTATATATGTTTATATAAGATTTATCTAAAATAATATTTTTAGTGCAAACATCTTATAAAAATGCGGCAAAAAGAATAAAAATATATGAAAATGTTACAAGGAGGGCAAATAGTATTAAGTGCGAGCATTTTTTAAAATTTTACAAAATTTGAGTGTGAATAGTTTTAATTTTTTTTTGGCTACAAACCTTTTAAAAGTTTAACACACAAAACATTTATTTTTCATGCGAAAAAATGAAAGGAAGAAAAATGAAAGAAAAAAATAATAGATCAGAGTGAGTGCCAGCTACTGCGCTAATGAGCCGACTCAATGTGTTCTAATATCCACCCAACCATCCGGGCATGTATTCAATTTAGATCGAGATTCATTAGTTTAGGATGCAAACGATAGAGATATTGACTTTGGATTTAAATCATCAAACCCATAAAAAAAGATTAATCATGTCGTGTGCAGATTGAAAGGTTGATAGACTATTAATTATTTCCACCTTGCTCCCTAGCAAGTAATTTGTTCAATTCAAATATGCTTCTAAGTTTCTTCAGTATCAGAAAGTCATATGAGAGATTATAGCAGAGAAATAAATAAAGATTAATTAATTGCGATAAAGAAAGATTGAATGAGGGAAAGAGATTATCCAGCTATGTTGCCAGCCGAGTTAAGTGTAATGTCGTTGTCATGCATGCAAAAGGAGTTAGGGAATGAATTAACTTCTAACATAATTTAATGAGCGATTTGTGAGATTGAATGTGGAGCAATGTAAGGAACGATTTTTCATAATTTAGGTAGCAAGAAGAAAACATATGCAAAAACTATGTATTGGCCACTTGAACACTAAGAAATAAAATAGGGTTATCGGCTAGCCGATAGTATGTTGCTTCCAAACTACAAAATAAATTATTTCGATTACCAATAAGAAAATCAATTTTTTTGTCTGTTATTCTTTCATTATTAGTTCTATATATGATCATTCTACTATTCTTTTTGTTAGGACTTATGATAAAATATAAACAAAACACCTGTGAGATGTACCACATGAAAAATTGGTAGTCGATGGAGCCACCAATACCGAGAATTGCATCATCACTTTGCACCTGGATACGTGGATATGTTGTAGCTCTTTTCTGCGTCGAACTAGCCGATCAACGAGGCTACCAATAACGATAATTACATCATCACATAGGTAAGGCTCGATACATCCTAACATGGTAGGGTAGGAAGTAGAATTGGGGATGAGTGGACGATGGTGAACAATACATTAGTTGGATCGCAGTTGGGTTGACCATCATGCATCTCATTCGACGGTCCCCAACACATCCAATACTACTGATTGATATCATACTGACATTATGTTTTCCCGTTGCAACGCACGGGCACTTTTCCTAGTAATAATAAAGGGAGGTACGTTTCTCCCCTTTTTTTCGTCCGTCACGCCTATTTTATAGAAAGGTCCCTGTAATTTTTGAAAATTAACCCGCAGTCCAATAATAAGTAAAAAAAACGTTTCGCTGCTTCAATTGGGCCGTGCAGGGAACTTTGAAGGACATACGGCCCATCTGTGGTTGGCGCCTCAAGGAGACAGATAATAAAAAACTCTATGCTGTCATATTTGGGCCTTGGCCTTTTCACCATTTACTAGGCCAGCGTCATTCCCAAAAAATATTATATAATATAACTTCACACTATAAAAAGTTTACGTGTGAAAAATTTAACACATTTAGATGCGCCAAAATTTTAACATATTTTTAAAGTTTGAATTATTTAATAAATACGTTCATAATTGTTTTACATTTTCTATATATCGTTCTGTTTAAAAAATAATATTTTTTAGTGCAAACATCTAATAAAAATGATGGAAAATAAATAAATAAATAAATAATTATATATGACCAGCTTTTTAAATATTATTATTATTGCAAATATCTTATAAAAGTAAATCCAATTATAAATAAAAATTAATGAAAATGTTCCAAGGAGAGCAAATATTTTTAAGTGCAAGCATTTTTATAAATTTTACAAAATTTAAGTGTGAATAGTTTTTTTACTATGAACTTTTTAAAAGTTTTAACATATAAAATGTTTATTTTTAATTCGAAAAATTGAACGAAATAAAAAGGAAATTATACAAAACAAAATAAAAAAATTAAAAATAGAAAATTAATAATATAGTTCATACATTGAAAATTAGTTTGCACGTAGAAGAAAATATTATTCAATAAAAATGCAGACTATAAAAAATTTATCTCTGGAAATTTTAGCACACTTAAGTGCGCCAATATTTTAATTTTCTTTAAACTATTGAATTTTTTATATGAATAAGCACGTTCATGATTTTCTTGAAATTTTTATATATGATTATTTTTTCAAGTATTATTTTTTAGGGTAAATATATTATAAAAGTGATGCAAAAGAAAAATTAAAAAGAAAAGAAAATGTTCCGAGGAGAGCTAATATTTTTAAGTGCGATCATTTTTTAAAATTTTACAAAATTTGAGTGCGAATAGTTTTAATTCTTTTTTACTATGAACTTTTTTAAAATAATAACGTACAAACTGTTTATTTTTTATGCAAAAAAAGAAAAGAAAACAAAACATAAAATAAAATGTAAAAAAGATATTGGAGTGAGCGCGAGCTACTACGCTAATGAACCTGCTCGATGTGTTCTAATATCCAACCAACCATTTCGATACGTATGCAATTTAGATTGGGTTTCATTATTTCGCAATGCAAACGATAGGGATTTTGATTTTCGGATTTTAATCGCCGAACCACTCCTAATTTAGCGTTTAAAATAAGATTTAGATTTTTTTAAATCTTCCGTTGCAACGCACGGGCATGTTTGCTAGTAGATTATTATATATGAAACCCTTGGTGTTTTGCAGATGGTCCAACAACCTGCCTGGTGTGGCTACTACCAAATTGACCCCCTTTGCAAGCTGGTCAGCTTCAGTTATCCGGCAATTACCACCAATTACATATCCGAGAGTTTGAGAGTGATACTTCATCAATTCCTGGGCAACATTGCGTGTCTGTACCCAAAAAAAAGATACTTGTGATTAAGAACAGTCAAATATAAAAATGCAAGGCTTTCAATCCACACTAGCATGATTTCTCTACGTAACCATATACCTGTATGGCAAGCTCCCTTGTAGGGCAAACCACAATAACTCCTGTGCCATTTCTTGGCGAGAACTGCCGGTTATAGAGCAGCTCGATCGCAGGTATGAGGAGCGCAAGGGTCTTCCCTGAGCCAGTCTTGGCAGCTCCCATGACATCCCTTCCTTCCAACAGATGTGGTATGGACCGAGCTTGAATCTGCAAGCAAAAAAAGAAATAACGAAATCATGTAACCAGTACTTCAAAAAAATAAAAATCATGTAACCAGTGATGACATTTGTACACTACACAACACGTGAAACATACATCTATTACGAGCGTTCATGGAGACCAATAAAAAACGTGCCGCGGGTTAAGTTGAATGCAGGCCCGGCCCTGAGGGAGGGGGGCGGCCTCCCAGGCCCCTGGGGGGGGGCAGAGGCTATCTGATCTGTTGTACTGCCTACAGTCTACTGGCTTGACCCAATTAATTTCATACATTGTGTTAGCGATCTTGATTCACTCCGGAAAAAACACTTATCTAGGTTTGTCAACAAAAAAATCTAGGTTAGCGATCCGGTGCACGAAGCACTGGTGTATAGCCGCCAGCAGCCAAAGTTCATCACACAGATTGCAAGCACTCTATTCTTTCTTCTTCAGCTCCCCAAAAATTGTATCTAGGTCTTCCAATTCTTCCCCAACACGCGCCAGACGGCGAAAACAGCAATCAACCAATAGATCAAAAGTTCTTTCTAGGTTTGTTAAATATCAGCCGTTGTTCTTCCTTTCCATACCACGCATTCTTTTGACTACTGTGTTGTCATGTAATTGTTTCACAGGAAATATTTTGTTCACATGTACTGATGTACGTACTAATTAAAAACAAGAGAAGCACCAGAAGGTCTTTCATCGCCTACACCTTGAGTACTTTTTTTTTGCGTACTAAATCTGGATAGTTGCTTTGACGTGGTTTATCATGACAAAAATTACATATGTGCCATATACTTATATTCATATTGTTAAGCAACCAGCCATGTTTTGATTATTTGTCTTGCATCACCACTGTCAGCAGCATTGCTTGATCTCATGCCCGTCCCGGTCGAAGACGCCTGATCGCGCTACTTCCCATGGTGGCATGAGTACTGAGAGGAGACCACACTATCCAAAGAAGGTATGCATGTCTCTAACTCTCTATCTATAAAAACCTTGTGTCATATCCCCTAATGGTTGATAAAAAATTATTCATGATGGTCAAAATTAAGGAGCCCCAAGTCCTATTTCCGCCCCCCCCCCCGGCTATCTCAGGACCGTCCTGGTTGTTGAATGGTCAAGTTCGGGGACGCACCTGGGCGAGGTGGGTGTAGTTCATCTCCCTGATGGCCCTGGCAGTGGGCTCGGAGATGGGGAGCTCCGAGAAGAGCATGCTAGTGAGGATTCCCGAGCCCCCCTTCTTCTTCTTCTTCTTCTTCTCCTTTACCGCCTCCTGCGTCTCCTTCTCATGCTCATGGTGCTCGTCTCCTGCCTTCGAGTGCTGCTGCGGGTGCTCCTCAGAAACGACGGTCGCGTGGACCGTCTCCTCCGGCTCGAAGTCCAACTTTGGCGGCGGGGCGGTGGGTTTCCGCTTCTTGGAGGACTTGGCGGAGCCCATGGTGGCTGCGGTGGCGGTGGCGGGGAGGCTCGGCTTCTAGTTAGGTCTGACTGGTTCTGTTTTTCTTTTCTTTTAGGGGCGGTTCTGGTTCTGGTTTTTGTGGAGAGAGGCTCCTTAATTTGGTAAACTAGATGATACCCGCGCCTTTGCTGCGGTAATTGGTCGCTCTATATTTCAATAAAATTTAATTATATAATTTTTAAATATTTAGATTAATAACAAACAAACCAAAAATTTAAAAACACATATAATTTATTATATTTGATTATGTTTAGTTATTGATTTTTAGGTGGTCCTTATCCGATCCGTAATTGTGTGATAATGTGGCATGCTTATATGTTGAGATAAATAAGTTAGTAAAGATCACGGGAATTGGTCGTCTATATTTCAAAAAAAATTAATTACGTGAATTTTAAATATTTAGATTAATAACAAATGAACCAATAGTTTAAAAACACATACAACTTACTATATTTGATTGTGTATATTTATAAATTATTTTTTGAATATAAATATAGAAAGGGAATGAAAAATAGTTTTCCATGCATGCATGGTTGCATGTGGTGGTGGGTCTTGTCTCATGCATGGTTGCATGTTGAGGTGGACCTTATTCCAATCATAATTATGTGGTGATGTGGCATGCTTGCATGTTGAGATAAAAAAGATAGTGGGGATGATCTATTATAGTATTATAGATTTGGTCTTTTGCCCCACCTTACTTTGTCATTTGATGATTTGCTCTCCTCTTAAGAATGATAAGTAGGACCCAAGTCCATCGTCATTGAGACAATCCGTGGCAAATCATCAAATGGCAAAATAAGGTGGGGCAAATCATCAAATGACAAAATAAAGTGAGTCCAAAATAAACGTTACTCTTTGCAGAATTTTTGACAATATACTAGTAAGTGTACACGTACAATGCACGTCTCTGTAAATCATGAATTTTTTGTTTTCTTCAATAAAGGAAAATCACTATAGATCCAAAATTACAGTCTTGATGCTCCTTTTATGTCTTCTAAGAAAAGACTAAGCAATTGAAAAATGACATTTCGAAATAAAATATCTAGTTTAAATGATCCATGGGTGGCATCAAATACACAATGTGCGATGAATTATACTTGCATGCAAAAATGTGTGGCATAATATTACAGAAATAAAAAAATTAAAGCTATATGAACCTAACTAAAAGAACACAATAACTGGCTTAGCTTGAATCTTTATTAAGACTCAGACACGACCATTTTGCTCAGAAGGCGTCGGAAGAGCGCTAAATATTTATCTTATGTAAGAAAACTAAACTTGCAGTTTTATGTGGTCAGCACACATATGAAATACTCTCATGTGCCAATTCAAAAAAAGGACTACTGTGTGAATATAGTGTACATGTTAGACTGAGAAAATATTTTTCAAAATAATCGCTCACGAAATCAACAAGCAAGCATCTGTAGCAATTATCTCAATCCCTTTATGCATTTATCTATCTAGAACGATAAGGCTCATAAAGAATTAGCATGTTCCTATATGGGATGCCCGTATTATGTTATTCAATTTATACCTGTGACATAGAAGAATACATGTCGGCACAGAAAACAAGTCACCTGAGATAACCTCAGAAAGCAAAACAAAATATATCTCATTAGGTGAACTGAGCAAAACAAAGCTTAGCCAAAGGATTCACAAATCCCATACTTCAAAGATCAGTGGACTTGACAACTCTATAATCATGTCGTCCAAGCGCACATCGATCTGTCACTTGCCAGCCTGCACAGAGTCGACATTGCCCTTGCTGGTATCTTCTCTTTCTGCTTATTCCTTATTCTCCGATCTGATTTTCTTGTACTCCGATCTTACTTTCTTTTTGATTGCTCGCTGTCAGATGCTTGGCCCAATTCCACAGCTGCTGCCAATGAAGTTGTAGCCGAACTGAGGCGAACTAAAGGTGTGGAAGTTGACGCTGATGCAGGGTGGGGCCCAGAAGACTTTGGCATAGCTCTGGACGCCCGAGTGCCTTTAGTGAAGGGTGCTCTCTGCACCTTCAAGACTGGAGTACAAAAGTTAAATGTCATGCTCTGGAAGTCACGGACGAAGCCGATTGCTGGTGAAACGACTGCTGACGTAGCTCGAAACCTTAAGGCCGCGCCTCATCAATTTGAAGTGATGCTTGACTCTGTCATCCTATTTTGAGTACATGCTACTCTATCCATTGTTATGAGCTGGTACCCTATTGTGGACCTGGATCTGCTGCATGCCCTGCGGGCCGGGTCGGAGGCCAATGTTGGTGAGATTTGGCCACGAATCTGCAAAGTTGCTGAAGAGCTTGTAGTGGACATTGATCCTTTGGAGCACACTCCCTATCTTGATGATGATGGTTCTCCAGTCCCACAAGCATCGCTCAGTGACCTTCTCTACACCACCACTGAGGAGGGCAACAACTCCCGACCTGCCCGCCGGTGAACTGCAGCCTCCACTTCTTCGCAGTATGCCCGAACTTCTGAGGAGGGTGAAGAATCGTCTGATGAGAAATCGGAGAGCGTAGCTCATGAGCCCCCGATCACCCAGCCCGAAGCCACTGCCACTTCAGCTCCAGGAGGCGCGACTGCTATGACTCCCACTGCTTCAGCTACCCCCGCCCCGGAGGCAACTGCAACTTCTACCGGTGCTCCGACTGCTCCAGATGCGCCGACCGCCTGAGTTCGGCTTGCTTTATTTACCTGCTTTACTTTGAAAACAGTTCGGTCAAACTCAAGTGCGCCCGCTGAGGGCCACTTTCATGTAATAATCAATATTCGGCCAATCGGCCAGGTTTGCTTGTGAACTTAGTTCTTGTTAGTTATTAATGCTCTCTTGCCTCTGCGTTTTCAAACCGATTGCCTTTTTCTTTGCCTTTTTTCTTCCCTAGTCGATATTCCTGCCAACCATACAGCCGACCTGCGGTCTGCGGTTGTATCAGAGAATAGACCTGGAAGGATATTTGACAAGTACTTCTAGGTTTTCAGCTCTTGCGTAAATGTAAGGTGTTGCGAATGGGCCGATTGCAACCTGCCGACTGTTGGCCAGCCGGTCTGGTCACAATCGGTTGTGTCTGCTGTCGGCTAGGTCCGAACTGAATATACTCTACAGTATGAATTTTCCGATTGATGGTTCTGCTTGGCCACGTTCACCCGACATTACAGCCGACCTGCGGTCTGCATTCGATTCGAACTGACACCCACAAACGCTCTTCTTGTTCTTTTCTCAAGTATACCCATTTCGGGGCAACCGACCAAACCCCAGGTCCACTTTTTCCGACCTTGGGACTGGGAATGAATACACACATTTCATCTTTTAACTCCCGCCGAATGCAGTCTCATGGACGCACGACGATTCTCATTGATAACTGATGTCACGAGAGTTTACTTCTCGCCCCTCGTTGGTTTACCCAAAGTGAAAGGTTGAGATGTAGCGTAGCGACAATTTCCCTTAGCGAAGATGCTAAGGTTTGAGTGTCGAACCAATAGGACTCCAACAGATACAAGAAGGTGGTGAAATGAACAATGGCGCCGTTCACAACCCAAGGTTGCTTACTTCACCTGGACCTGCACACACAGCAAATAACTTTGCTTCCCAACGAGTACAGAGGAGTTGTCAATTCCTCTGGCCTTGTTGTTTACAAAGGATAAAACGCACGGGATAATAATGGTAGTGATAGCAATGAAAAAGTAAATAAAGCAGTAAATTGATAGTGGGTGTAAACAGTATTGGAAATATGGACCGGGGTCCTATGATGTTCACTAGTGATGTCTCTCTCCCAAAAGACGATTAAATAGCCATGCGAGGTAAACAAGTTACAGCTGGGAAATTGACAGGATTATGTGCGCAAACCAATGCTAATTATGCTATAAAGAAAGGAAGAGGCTCAAAAGCAAGGGCGGTACGCCAAGACAAGTAGACCGAAATCCATCTGCATCTACCTACTAATCATCCACTTTGAGATATCTATCAAGAACATCTCGCTGGTATTAAGTTGCGAATCCCACCCAAAATGTAAACTCAAAGCAACAGACAACTGCATTAAAGAACTTTGCGTAAATTAAACAATCCTTGCACCCGCAAGTACAAGCACCGTTGTTTTCTCCCTTGTGGCAACAACACATCCCCTAGACTCATGTTTCTGTCACTCAAGCTAATCATTGGGGGGCATGAACCCACAATCATGCATAACGCTCCCTCTTGGAGTCACTACCTACTACTTGGCCAAAGCAATAAACAACAACGGAGAACATGCAAGAATTACTCTAGAACATAAATATAAAAGAGGAGAATCAAATATATTACTCAAACACAATCTGAACATCATCTCATAATCCATCGGATCCCAGCAAACTCAGCATAGCAACAACAGAAATATTACATATGTGCCTCGATCATGTAGGGCAGCTCACGAGGTCTAATCCATGAAGAACAAAGAGGGGAGGAGAACATCACATAGCTACTGATCATAGACCCATGGTCCAAGGTAGACTACTCACGGTTCATCCGGGAAGCATCCATGGTAGTGGAGAAGCTCCCGGAGGTGGTTCCTCCCTCCGGCAGGGTGTCGGAAAGAGGTCTTCTGGTGCTCCCGATCTTGGAAGCGCGGCGACGGCGGAACAGAGGAGAGATCGCGAAAAAGGGTTGCCATCTTGGGGTTTTTGCATCACGGGGAATACATAGGCGAAGGGGGGCATCCAGGGGGGCCACCAGGGGTCCAGGCGCCCCCCTGGCGCGGCCCCACCCTGGGGCGTGCCTGGAGGGCGCCTGGGGCCCTGGTGGGTCCCCTCTGCCCCCCTCGGTGATTCCGGAAGCTTCCTGTACGCTGATTTTTTATTGGTTTTCCCGAATTTTTTGAGCACTTTTAATATGGGGGAAACCTGAAATAGAAAACAGCAGAAAACAGGAACTGACACTGGGGTGCACTGAGTTAATAGGTTAGTCCAAATATGATCAGAAGTGTATGGAAGTTCATCAATATCATAGCAATATCACACAAAAGAGGTATGGAGCAAGCAGAAATTATAGATACGTTTTGGACGTATCAACATCCCCAAGCTTAATTCCTGCTCGTCCTCGAGTAGGTAAATGATAAAAGCATAATTTCTGTGGTGACATGGTAACAACCATATAAGAACTTTTAAGTAAAGCAATTAAGGCATGTAATTCAATTCAAGTCATAACAGGCAAGAGTCTATATTTAGTATTGAAACAAGCAACATAAGAACATAAAGGTGCAAGAGCTCTCGATGTCCGTGACTCGAATGTCTCCAAATGGTGTTTGCGTGCAAGAAAGGGGATAGGGATATACGAGAAAAAAGTATTTTTCTGTTGAGAACTCAAACTACTAAAGTTTCACACTTGGTCTTCTTTGGAATCTTATCTTGACTCATCCCCAGACCACTAGCCAGGTACAAGTCAAAATGATCCACTCCTTTTTGACATTTTGAGCACTCATGCAATGGATGAGCGTAAGCAAGAAAGTTGACACTTAGGATGGCAAAGAGAGAATATGGTGGAGGAGGAAGACAAAAAGGTTGGAAAGGTTCACATCAATGAGGACAATCATAGGCGAGAGAAAGCCAAATGATAGATATGATGTGAGGAGTAGGGATTGCCATGCAACGGATGCACATATGAGCTAAGGTAAGCTCTTCAATGGAACTAGTGGGGGGTGCATCCAACTTGTTTGCTCAAGAAGACCTAGAGATCATTTGAGGAGGCTCGTCATGGGAATATACAAGCCAAGTTCTATAGTGTAGAGGTCCCCACATATCTATATGCATGAATGATAATCTCTACGGAGTACAAGATATAAGAGGGAGTACAAGTGTGGATCTCTCAAAAGGAATAGTAGTGTGCCCCTGATGGGGATCAACCCCGGCAAATCCCATGGTCAGGCACCCTGGGTTAGTCATAGAGATGGCACAGGTTGGACGATACTCGTCGGCTAACAGGAGAAGCACTTCCTGCTCGATATTATTACATGAGGGGGGCGATTAGAGTGGAGGCCAAGGCGAGTTCTCGCAAGGCAAGGATGAGTAGATGCGTATTGAGTTGTCCTGGACGTCTCCCCTCCTAGCCTTTATATACTAGGCTAAGTCTTGGGGAGTCCGTGCTAGGTTACATAGGTAGTTTCCTAATTCTAGTCCTGCCTTGCACGCCAAGTTGCACCTTCCATGTTAGTTGCGGACTCCTGCATCGGTGCTTGGTTGGGCCAATCGTGGGCTTGTCGTATCTTCTCAGCGGGCCTTCTGTCTTTACACGCACCAGGTAGCCTCACACGTAGGAGTCTTGGGGTCACCCCCTCGTCAGTAGCCCCCGAGTGCCTGGGGGACTCGAAGAGTCGCTCAGGGACTCGAATTCATCTGCGCTTTATTGTTTGTAAGCGTGGTATCGCCACGGGTCGCTGGCAGTTTTGAGCCATGAAAATATCTGTTTTGAGGGATTGCTAAGCTGAAAGGGCCCAAGGAGTCGATTGGTCGAGCCTTGGTGAATTGTTCTAGTGACAAATACCACAGTAGCCCAATCAAGCCCACGTCCCTCGACATGAACTTGGAACACTGGTGTCAAGCAAAGTCATGCCGCTGCAGATCTTATAGGATCAATTGCTGCCAGTCTAAGCACATAGCCTGAGCGCGTTCGCTCGGGTCTTTCTATCATGCGAGCGCATGGAAAAGATCGGGAGTGAAATCGCTGTGCGGCAAGTCCCGGCCCGTCCGTTCTGCGCAGCGGGGTCTTACCTACACGCTAAGCTTGCGTGGCATCTGGGTACAATGTGTTGTAGCCCAGGCATAATTATTTTTGTTTGAGGCACGAGGCCTAATTTAGCGATGCACCCACTTGGAATAAACAATCAAGTGAGATGTTTTAGTCGTCACTCGCGGAGTTTGTAGCGAACTCCGGCGAGGAAAATAAGATAGCACCCACTCAGAATGTCGTCGAGTGCGCGAGTAAGTCATGTTTGCTGAATGGCTGAATCTTTTTGGGCGAGTGGTCACTCGAATGCTTTTCTGCTCTTGGGGGTGAGGGAGCATCCGAACTCTGAGAGTATGTTGTTTCTGCTAGTGCGAGTGATCACTCGAGCACATCTTTGCCTTCTGGATGAGGGAGCACCCGAATTCGAATAAAGGTACTCCCAATGGGAGTAAGAATTTTTCTTTGAAATAATATGAAAAAAGCTTGTAAAGAGCTGGATGTTGACCGAAGATGCGTGTTTGAGACGCGTTGCTGAGGTGTGACGTTTGCTGGTTCGCCTGAAAGGTTGGGTCGCCATGTCAAGTGAAAATGGAGTGACTTGACATCTGTTGCGCAAAAATTTTGCACTTCGTGATGATAGCCCTCGTTTTTTCGGGCGCAGTGGGCGGTATGGTTAGTGCGCCGGTTGAGTTTTCCATGTTCCTCGGCTATCGTGGGATCGTGCCACGTCTCCTGGATTCCAAGATGAGCGGTGACGAGTTGTTTTCTCGGACTGTTGGTTAAATACCGGGGGTCTGGTGTGTTTTAGGTTTTCACCCAGCCATTGCCTTCTCCTGTCTTCCTTTCTTATTCCTTAGTTGTTCTTTGCCGTCCGCCTTTCTTTTCGTGCGACTTTCTAGTTGAGATCCATGTCCAAGCGTCCCCGTAGTGCAGCACAGGAGTCGGCGAGGATGACCGGTAGATGGGAGCGCTCTGCTTTTGGAGCTGCAGATCTGGATGAACTGGTGGCCGACGGCGTGGTGGCGCGCGACGCCGCCCGGATTCCTGGTGATGAGGAGGTTCCTGCGCCCCGTCCAGATGAGCGGGTATGCTTTTAGAGTTTCTTCCCCCGTGGTTTTGCACTTCCCATTCACCCTTTCCTCCGGGGGTTGCTTTGCGCCTATCAGTTGCAACTGCATGATTTAACCCCCAATGGGATTACACACATTGCCCGTTTCATTACGCTCTGTGAGGGCTTTTTGGGAATTTATCCCCATTGGGGCCTCTGGAAATGTCTCTTTAATGTGAAGAGGACAAATTCTGAATACGCCATTGGGGCCGTGGGGATCTCCAATAAGGAGAAATCTGCTTATTTTTATCTGGAGAAGTTGGACTCCGTCTTTACGTGGAGGAGGAGCTGGTTTTATCTGAAGGACCAGTGCGTTGAGGGCCAGCGGCTTGGTCTGCCCCATTTTGATTCTGCTGCGCGGGCGGTTAAGCGATCTTCATGGTCCCATCCTTTGTCTGCTCGCGAGTCGTCTCTCGTGGAACCGTTTGTGCAAAGGATTACTGCTCTGAAGGATGAGTTAACTGGTGGCTGATACAGGAGATAACTTCTCGTCCCTTGTTGGTTACCCCAAGTGGAAGGTGAGATGTAGCGTAGCAGCAAGTTTCCCTTAGCGAAGATGCTAAGGTTTAAAGTATCGAACCCGTAGGACTCCTGGGTCGACAAGTAGGTGGTTCGGCAAGTGAGGAGCCGTTTGAAGATAATCACTTGCTTCTCCTAGACCTGCACACACACAGATAACTTTGCTCCCAAAGAGTTTAGAGGAGTTGTCAATTCCTCCGGCCTTGTTGTTTACAAAGGATAAAACGCACGGGATAATAATGATAGTGATAGCAACTGAAAAGTAAATACTGAAAGTAAATTGATAGTGTAAACAGTGGTGGAGGTATGGACCTGGATCTCATGATGTTCACTAGTGATGTCTCTCTCCGAAAAGACGATAAAACAACCATGCGAGGTAAACAAATTACAGCTGGGCAATTGACAGGATTATGTGCGCAAACCAATGCTAATTATGCAAAACAGAAAGGAAGAGGCTCAAAAGCACGGGCGGTACGCCAAGACAAGTAGACCGAAATCCATCTGCATCTACCCACTAATCATCCACCTTGAGATATCTATCCAGAACATCTCGCTGGTATTAAGTTGTGAATCCCACCCAAAGTGTAAACTCAAAGCAACAGACAACTGCATTAAAGAACTTTGCGTAAAGTAAACAACCTTGCACCCGCAAGTACAAGCACCGTTGTTTTCCCCCTTGTGGCAACAACACATCCCCTAGACTCATGTTTTTTAACTCAAGCTAGTCATCGGGGGGCATGAACCCACAATCATGCATAAGGCTCCCTCATGGAGTCACTACCTACTACTTGGCCAAAGCAATAAACAACAACAGAGAACATGCAAGAGTTACTCAAGAACATAAATATAAAAGAACAGAATCAAATATATAACTCAATCACAATCTGAACATAATCTCATAATCCATCGAATCCCAGCAAACTCAGCATAGCAACAACAGAAAGATTACATATGTGCCTCGATCATGTAGGGCAACTCACGAGGTCTAATCCATGAAGAACAAAGAGGGGAGGAGAACATCACATAGCTACTGATCATGGACCCATGGTCCAAGGTGGACTACTCATGGTTCATCCGGGAAGCATCCATGGTGGTGGAGAAGCTCCCGGAGGTGATTCCTCCCTCTGGCAGGGTGCCGGGAAGAGGTCTTATGGTGCTCCCGATCTTGGAAGCGCGGCGGCGACGGAATAGAGGAGAGATCGCGAAAAAGGGTTCCATCCCTGAGGGTTTCTCGTCACGGGGAATAAATAGGCTAAAGGGGGCAGCCAGAGATGGGCCAGGGGCTCCAGGCGCCCCCTGGAGCGGCCAGGGGCCTGGCCGCGCCCTCTATCCGCCTGGGCCCCCTGGATCCCCTCTGTCCCCTCCTGGGATCTTCGCAAAGCTTCCGGTACGCTGATTTTCCTATATTTTTCCGGGAATTTTTCTGGTACTTTTAATAAGGGGGAAACCTGAAATAGAAAAACGACAGAAAACAGGAACTGGCACTGGGGTGCACTGAGTTAATAGGTTAGTCCAAATATGATCAAAAGTGTATGGAAGTTCATCAAAATCATAGCAATATCACACAAAAGAGGCATGGAGCAAGCAGAAATTATGGATATGTTTTGGACGTATCAACATCCCCAAGCTTAATTCCTGCTCGTCCTCGAGTAGGTAAATGATAACAAGCATAATTTCTGTGGTGACATGCTAACAACCATATAAGAACTTTGTAAGTAAAGTAATCAAAGCATGCAATTCAATTCAAGTCATAACAGGCAAGAGTCTATATCTAGTATTGAAACAAGCAACATAAGAACATAAAGGCGCAAGAGCTCTCGCTGTCCGTGACTCGAATGTCTCAAAATGGTGTTTGCGTGCAAGAAAGGGGATAGGGATATACGAGAAAAAGTATTTTTATTGTTGAGAACTCAATCTACTAAGGTGTCACACTTGGTCTTCTTTGGAATCTTATCTTGACTCATCCCGAGACCACTAGCCAGGTACAAGTCAAAATGGTCCACTCCTTTTCGACATTTTGAGCACTCATGCAATGGATGCACGTAAGCAAGAAAGTTGACACTTAGGATGGCAAAGAGAGAATATGGGGGAGGATGAAGACAAAAAAGGTGTGAAAGGCTCACATCAATGAGGACAATCATAGGCGAGAGAAGCCAAATGATAGATATGATGTGAGGAGTAGGGACTGCCATGCAACGGATGCACATATGAGCTAAAAGCTCTCCAATGGAACTAGTGGGGGTGCATCCAACTTGCTTGCTCAAGAAGACCTAGAGCTCATTTGAGGAGGCTCATCATTGGAATATACAAGCCAAGTTCTATAGTGTGAAAGTCCCTACATAGTTATATGCATGAATGATGATCTCTATGGAGTACAAGATACAAGATGGAGTACGAGTGTGGATCTTCTCAAAAATAATAGTAGTGTGCCCCCTTCTCTTTCTCTCTTTTTTCTCTTTTTTTATTTTTTTGTATTTTTTGGTGGCCTCAATGGCTCTTTCTATTTAACTCTCATTTGTCCTCTTTGGGATCTTTTAATTTGTCCTCTTTGGGATCTTTTAATTTGTCCACTTTGGGATCTTTTCCTCACTTAGGGGCAACACTCTATATATTACAAAAAGTATAGAAGATCTTTCACACTTTACAAAGTACTCGAATCATAAAGAAAATGTAAATATCATGATGTATGCAAATGTATGCCTCTGCCAGTGTAGCAGGATATGCAATGATACTAGCGTGTCATTTAGCAATGATTAGGGCAAGGCCCAACTAGCATGCGGCTCATCGATCAAGAAAGTACATTGTATGACATGAAGATCAAGTCATGAGAAGATGGATGTTGCATGACAATGTATCTCGGAAAGGCTATGGAAATGCCTTGATAGGTAGGTATGGTGGCTATTTTGAGGAAGGATATAAGGAGGCTTATGATGACAGAGCGTATCATGCCAAGGGTTTGGATGTACCGGCAAAAGTGGACGCTAACTCTCGGAGTGAGAAGAAAGCAATGCACGACACAGGAAAGGCTAGCAAAATATGGGAAGGTGGAAGTGTCAACTTTCGAATACTCACATTAGTCCGAAGAACTCATGCACTTATTATCGGTAACTCTCAATATAATAAGGAGGTTCACAAAGAGACAAGTACCCCGAGGAGGAGTGTATGGGGGTTTGGTTATCCTTGCGCATCCTCGACTCATGGTACGTGAGTGTACTCTAATATTCGACCCCTCAGAAGAGTAATGATTCAACTAGTAGCTAGAGTTCTCAACTAATTTGTAGGTTTTTGAAAATAAACACGGATTGCCCAAAATACGACATCTATCACTAATAGGCTAAAGCTCTTGACACCACAAGTCCAAACATTACTCAAAGCAACACCTCAAAACTTTTGCAAGTTACTACTACAAAAAGAATAAAAACCTCAATTACCTACTTCAAGTCAAGACACAAAATTCAGTGCAACAGGAAAAATCTCTAAACAAGATAAACATGAAAACTCAAGAGAGTTCCAGCAACAAAGTAAACAAAATCTCTTAAAAATATAAACATGAAAGCTAAGAGAAAAGCATGACAACATCTACGGAAAGATAAAGAACAAACACAACAAAGATAAGCAGGAAAAAGTCCTATGTTGTGTTCTAAATTTTGGAAGTGGAGCGTGTTTCTCTCCCATACAAAGAAATCTGGGTTCTAACTTGAGATAAAGAAAACTAAAAACAAAACCTAAGAGCGAGACGCTCCAAGAATAGCACATAACGCATGAAGTGATAAAAATATAGTGAGACGAGAGATGAACTAATAATTGTCGATGGAGAAGGGGATGCACGGGGGCATCCCCAAGCTTAGACGCTTGAGTCTCCTTGAATATTTCTTGGGGATGCATGGGGGCATCCCAAGCTTGAACGCTTGACACTTCTTAATCTTCTTTCATCATCTTCCCTCGCACACTTGAAAACTCCCTTCATACATAACTCATCATAATCTGATTAGCGAGGTTAGTACCCATAATAAAATAATTTTTTCTCTACTGGAAATATGCATAACCTTTAAGAGATACTGTTTCTCAAGATTTCCAACAAGTTTTTGCAAATAAAAAGCAAGCTTAAGGTTTGCAAAACGAAGAAAAGGCAAAACATGACATAATCTGTGAAAAACAGACCTGCAGGTAAAAACGAATTTCTTAGAGTTACTTCTGCAACTCAAATAAAAAAACTCAGAACATACGAAAGTTTCTTAATTGTATAGAGCACACTGTGTAAAAAATTCAGCTCAAAAAGATGAACTGGTATTTTTATCTGATTTTTCTAGTCACGAGGACAGAATCTGTTTTCTGGACAGCATGCCACAACTTTCACTCCCCTTGTTGTATGAGGCTATAAAAGGCACAAAGCTTGAAAAGTAAAGATACAATGATGTTGCTACAGTAGTAACAATCATCAAGACCACTAAAAACAGAAGAAAAACAAAAAGGAAAACCAAAATTCGTTGCGGGCTGCCTCCCGAAAGCGCTTCTTTAAAGCCATTAGCTAGGCTTAATGCAAATAGATCAAGTCTTTTCAAGAAAATAACTAGCCCGTGTGACGGACTCAAAAGGCAACCTAATATTTTTCCTAGGGAAGTATTCCATCCCTTTCTTGAGAGGGAATTGGAATTTTATAATCCCTTCTTTCATATCAATAACAGCACCTACGGCGCGAAGAAAAGGACGTCCCAAAATAATTGGACAAGAATGTTCACATTCAATGTCCATAATAGTAAAATCAACGGGAACATAATTTTCATCGACAATGATAAGAACATCATCTATCTTCCCCAAAGGTTTCTTTACGGAAGAATCGATGAGACGAACACCAAAAGAACAAGCATCAAAAGGTTTCAATTCAAATATATCATACATTCTTTTGGGCTTAACAGAGGTACTAGCTCCAAGATCACATAAAGCATAACAAGAAAAGTTATTCAACTTAATTTTAATCATAGTATCCCAACCATCTTCTAGCTTTCTAGTTATGGAGGCTTATAACCTAAGCTTCTCCTCCCTAGTTTTGATGAGAGCATTAGTAATATGTTCCGTGAAGGCAAGATTAAGTGTGCTAGTGTGGGGGTCTCTAGACATCTTGTGAAGGAAACGAATAACTTCAGAAAGAGTGCAATTATCAAAATCAAGGTCACTACTATCAAGTAGAGTAGTAGTGGTGTCCTCTAGGCTCACTTGTTTGGTAGCTTCTATAGTCATAGGAATTTCTTCTTCTACGGTTGAGGTCATAGCATCACCATTAATAGGTCCTATGGGACTAGGGGTGCATTGGGTGCTAAGAGTTTGGATATCCTCAACCACTTGGATAGTAGCAACAGTATGGTGTGTAGGAAGGCTCTTAATTCTATCTTCTTCCTCTTTTTCTCTAGCCCATCTCTCTTTGAGTTTAGCCATCATCCTAATGTTTTCATTAATTTGCAATTGGATAGCATTCATAGGAGTGACCTTCCTCTCCTCAAGGGGAGAAGTTCTAATTTTAAGCAATTCTACTTCATGGGCTAAATTGTCTACCTTCGACGAGAGGGTATCTAGTTTATCTAGTTTTTCCTCTACATTCTTGTTGAAGGCTTTTGGGTAGTGATAAAGTCTTTAAGCATAATCTCTAATTCAGAAGTGGATTTTCTGGTGCTAGGATAAGTGTTGTTGTTCCCATAGTTATTGGAGGGGAACGGTCTAGGATTTCTACCAAAGTTACTCCTATAAGCATTGTTGTGGAAGTTGTTTCTAGAGATAAAGTTCACATCTACTTGATCTTGAGCAATCAAAGAATTTAAAGGTACATCTTGAGGATCAATAGGAGATTTCTTGGTAAGTAGAGACATGATCAAGTCAACTTTTTCGAGGAAATTTCCTCGACAGAGTTTACCTTCCTACCTGTTGGAGCTCTTTCAGTGTGCCATTGGGAATAGTTGGTCATCATCTCATCGAGAAGTTTTGTGGCAGCACCAAGTGTAGTTGACATAAAGGTTCCTCCCGCGGCCGAATCTAACAAGTTCCGCGAGGTAAAGTTCAAGCCTGCATAAAAAGTCTGGATAACCATCCAAGTAGTCATACCATGCGTAGGGCAATTCTTAACAAGAGATTTCATGCGTTCCCAAGCTTGGGAAACGTGTTCATTATCCAATTGTTTAAAATTCATAATAAATCTCCTCAACTAGATAATCTTAGCAGGGGGATAGTACTTCCCGATAAAAGCATCCTTGCACTTATCCCAAGAATCTATGCTATTCTTAGGCAAGGATTGAAACCAGATTTTAGCTTCTTCCCTCAAGGAGAAAGGAAAAGCTTAAGCTTAACAATATCACCATCTATTTCTTTGTACTTTTGCATATCACAAAGGTCGATAAAATTATTTAAATGCAAAGCAACATCATCTCTAGCACCAGAGAATTGATCTTTCATAACAAGATTTGGCAAAGTAGGTTTAATCTCATAAGAAGGTGCTGAAGTAGGAGGTGTAGCAATAGGAGTGCAGATAAAGTCACTGTTGTTGTGACAAGTGAAGTCACACAACTTGGTGTTTTCAGAGGAACCCATAGTAGCAGTAGGCAAGATAACTATGTTTTTGATTTTTGATAAAAGACACTAAAGAAAAAACTGAAAGGTAAACTAACAAGACTAAAAAGCAAAGATAAAAGATAGTGTGCAACTCCCCTATCTTGAAGAGTGGAGTCCCCGGCAACGGCGCCAGAAATTTGCTTGATACACGAGATAACTTCTCGTCCCTCGTTGGTTACCCCAAGTGAAAGGTGAGATGTAGCATAGCAGAAAGTTTCCCTTAGCGAAGATGCTAAGGTTTAAAGTATCGAACCCGTAGGACTCCTGGGTCGACAAGTCGGTGGTTCGGCAAGTGAGGCTCCGTTTGAAGATAATCACTTGCTTCTCCTAGACCTGCACACACACAGATAACTTTGCTCCCAACGAGTTCAGAGGAGTTGTCAATTCCTCCGGCCTTGTTGTTTACAAAGGATAAAACGCACGGGATAATAATGATAGTGATAGCAACTGAAAAGTAAATACTGAAAGTAAATTGATAGTGTAAACAGTGGTGGAGGTATGGAACTGGATCTCATGATGTTCACTAGTGATGTCTCTCTCCGAAAAGACGATAAAACAACCATGCGAGGTAACCAAATTATAGCTGGGCAATTGACATGATTATATGCGCAAACCAATGCTAATTATGCAAAACAGAAAGGAAGAGGCTCAAAAGCACGGGCGGTATGCCAAGACAAGTAGACCGAAATATATCTGCATCTACCCACTAATCATCCACCTTGAGATATCTATCCAGAACATCTCGCTGGTATTAAGTTGCGAATCCCACCCAAAGTGTAAACTCAAAGCAACGGACAACTGCATTAAAGAACTTTGCGTAAAGTAAACAATCCTTGCACATGCAAGTACAAGCACCGTTGTTTTCCCTCTTGTGGAAACAACACATCCCCTAGACTCATGTTTCTGTCACTCAAGCTAGTCATCGGGGGGCATGAACCCACAATCATGCATAACGCTCCCTCTTGGAGTCACTACCTACTACTTGGCCAAAGCAATAAACAACAACGGAGAACATGCAAGAGTTATTCAAGAACATAAATATAAGAGAAGAGAATCAAACATATAACTCAATCACAATCTGAACATAATCTCATAATCCATCGGATCCCAGCAAACTCAGCATAGCAACAGCAGAAAGATTAAATATGTGCCTCGATCATGTAGGGCAGCTCACGAGGTCTAATCCATGAAGAACAAAGAGGGGAGTTGAACATCACATAGCTACTGAACATGGACCCATGGTCCAAGGTGGACTACTCACGGTTCATCCGGGAAGCATCCATGGTGGTGGAGAAGCTCCCGGAGGTGATTCTTCCCTCCGGCAGGGTGCCGGGAAGAGGTCTTCTAGTTCTCCCGATCTTGGAAGCGTGGCGGCGGCGGAACATAGGAGAGATCGCGAAAAATGGTTCCGTCCCCAAGGGTTTCTCGTCACGGGGAAGAAATAGGCGATAGGGGGCAGCCAGAGGTGGGTCAGGGGCTCCAGGCGCCCCCCTGGCACGACCAGGGGCCTGGCTGCATCCTCTGGATGCCTGCCCCCC
This sequence comes from Bromus sterilis, assembly GCA_950022295.1. Classification (NCBI taxonomy): domain Eukaryota; kingdom Viridiplantae; phylum Streptophyta; class Magnoliopsida; order Poales; family Poaceae; genus Bromus; species Bromus sterilis. The sequence continues at coordinate 66,944,807 of OX465599.1, forward strand.
CGGGCTCCCCTCTGACCCCTCCTGGTCTCTTCGCGAATCTTCCGGTACGCTGATTTTTCCTATATTTTTTCCGCGAATTTTTCTGGTACTTTGAATAAGGGGGAAACCTGAAATAGAAAAATAGCAGAAAACATGAACTGGCACTGGGGTGCACTGAGTTAATAGGTTAGTCCAAATATGATCAAAAGTGTATGTAAGTTCATCAAAATCATAGCAATATCACACAAAAGAGGCATGGAGCAAGCATAAATTATAGATACGTTTTGGACGTATCAGTGGCCAGCTTATCTCCGTGTTTGTCAAGAGACGTGTCCAGCCGCTTCAGCATCGGGTGCGTCCCATGTGGCAATATACTGGGCCTGATGACTCGACTAGGTGTTCACCCAAGGAGTTTTCTGATGACGACCTGTTGGCCCGGGTTCAGCAAGTTACAAAGTGCACGAGTATTGGGGAGCAGAGTCTTGTTCGTCCTTACTCTGCTGACTTGCCACTTCCGCAGGTACTTGTTTTTGATTTATTTTCGTACTGGTGACTCGTTTCTGTTGGCTGCTGATGTTGGTTTGATCTGTAGGGTCACGTCCCTTTGTTGAAAAATCCGCTGCAACCTGAAGATGCGGATATACTCGATGAACCTGGGGAAGTTGATCCTGTGCCTGTGAGTGGTGGGGGTGCTTCAGGTGCTGTTGCTGTCGAGTCCGCGGGTGCGCCACCATCAGTTGCTGATGACTCTGGGGATTAAAGTCCTCTTTGTGTCAAGCGCACTCGCCCTGCGAGTGGTCGTGACGCGGCGGGTGGTGGTGACGACTTGCCGACGGTCGTGCAGCCTGCTGCGTCGCGTCCTCCTCCCGCTGCCTCGAAGAAACGCTGGTTCAGGATATTGCTGCGTCCAGGCATTGCGACTGCTGGGTTAGTTTACATTTTTGTTTTGTCGTCTCTGATTATCATTGCTTTGGCTGGTTTTCTGAGGGTAAACTGTCTTGTAGCACTGCTCCTGCTCCGACTGCTTCCTCTGCGAGTGCTCCTTCGACTGATTCTGGTGCGGCGTTTGATCGACTGGCTGGTTCCGCTGCTCCCGTGGCTTCGAGTGCGGGGACGACCCCTGCGACTGTCGGTGTGGAGGGGACTTCTGCGACTGCTCCGTCTGGGGGGTCTTCTTCGGCTGCTACTGCTCCTGAGGGTGACTTTCCTCCGGATGTCAAACCTGTGATCCCTGAGGAGCACTTTCTGGAGAGGAGGGATCTTTCTGCTAAGGATAAAGCAAAGTTCTTTGATCCAATGGCGGAGCAGGTATGCAATTTCTTTGTCTTTCTGTGCTTTGCATGATTTTGGTCTTCCTTTTGTTGGTCTGATACATATTGGGAGCACGACATTGCTCCCAATGGGAGTAGCCCCCGAGGCTGCAAGCAATCATTTGTGATTGGTTGTAGTCTTTGGTTTTCTTCTTTCCTATGCTTTTTGACTTGGTGTATCTGCTTGGGTGCACCCTTTATTCCGAATGTGCGAGCGTGTGCTGACTGAGACTGATCGGTGGCGACATGCTCATGACTCGGTCCAGGGGAGCTTAACTGCTATGACACGTGAGATCCTGGTTCTTGGTCTTTGTTTCTTTTGCTGATTGGTTCTGATTGGTGTTTGTTCCCTAGGTCGCAAGAAGGGTGCTGACAGGCGGGCGGAGGCTGCGAAGAAGGAACTTGCTGAGCTTCGGGCTGCTCTGGAGTCCAAGGAAAAGGAACTGCAGGCGCAGCAAGGCGAGCTCGAGCGATTGCGGCGGTTGGAGGAGCAGTTTCTCCAGGTCGAGAGGGTTGAGTGCGAGCGCCTGCAGGAATTGGCGAGCTCACTAATTGGTTAGTGGACTCTTCCTGTCATCCGTTTTTTTGCGGTTTGTTTGCCTCTTTGATTGCTGGGATTTTAATCTGTGGCCTTCTTCCAGGTTCTGCGGGTGTTGGAGCGGTGGATGTTGCTGCTGCCGGTTCGGGTGTTCTCCGTGGCTGTGTAGATGCTGTCTCGGGCACTGCTGTAGCTGTTGGGGATGTCTGCGATCGGGCTACCACTCTCCTGAAGCTTCTCCATGAGCACATGTTCCCAGATGCGGAGAAGCGTCCTGAGGGTCTTGATTCTCTAGTTGTTGCCTTCGGTCCGGATGGAGATCAGCTGGAGGGCTTGGTTCGTGAGAACGTGGTGAGTGGGCTTGCCACGTCTATTGTTGTTCTTTTGTGCCATGGTCTCCCTATTGAGGATTCCATGGTGGATACTTTGCCTGCTTACATGGACGAGCAGAGTGCTCGCGCTACTCGACTGGCCCGCCAGCTGCAGCTGGTCGTAGAGGCAAACAATTCTGCAGCCAAAGAGTAGTGTGGTCCTGTTTGTGTTTTGAGAACTTTCAGTTGTAATGTGCCTCCTGCGGGACGGCAGATCTAATTCATGGACCTGCTTTGCTTTCTTGTCCTGCTTGTTGCCTTGTTTCTTTTGACTTGTTTCTCTTTGCGGTAGGCCATCCCGGGCGTTTCTCGGGCTTGGAATTTGCTGAAGTAGGATGCTCGCGAAGGTGCTTACGAGTCTGTTTGCTTGAGGCTGAAAGAGGCCGAACGTGGGATCGTTCGACTGAAATGTGCTCTTGCGGTCCATCGCTCGAAACGCGAGCGTGCTGAGGCTGTCTTGGATGGCTTGGCAACTTGGATGGTGAAGCTGTCTGACCTTCTGAAGGGTGAGTTTTCTTTTTCCTTCGACCGCTCGGCTGCGCAGGTTCTTTCCTATGCTTTGCGGCTGACCTTTGTTCTTTCGTTGCGAAGTGCTTGCTGGGCGTTCTCGCGATGAAGAGGAGGTTGTACAGTCTGAGTTGCTGCGGTTGGAGGACCCGGTAGTGCAGGCGAACAATCCTTTCTGGATGGACAGGGCGCGTGCTCGGGTGTTCGCCATTTTGCGGATGCGGGTTGAGAGGGTACCGCGGGCTCTTGAGTACTGCCGCGGAGTGTTTGGCGGGATTTTTGCTGAGTTTTATCCTTTGGATCCTGTCCCTTCTTCCCTTGAGAGGCTTTGCCGGATTTTCTCCCAGCCTGCGGATCTTCGACGCGTAGTTAATCACCAGATTTATGCAGGTGCTCGCTGTGCTTTTGCCTTTGTCCATAGTCATTGGCCGGGGGTTGATATTGCGTTGGCGGCTCGAGGTCCGCCTGGTGGTCGAACTCAGCCGATGGACGACCATTACGCCATGGCGGATGAGCCTGCAGGTGAAGTTGTGAAGTGGGTGGTCGAGGATAATGACCGTCGGTTGGGTGCTCTGTGCAAAGTGAAGTCAGAGCCTGGAGATTAGCCTTTGCTTGGCGTTAATTCCTTAGCTGAGCAACGTTTGCTGCTGCTCTTTTTGCATTACTTTGTTCATCTGCTGTAAACCAAACTTGTGGGGTATAGGTTTGTTTTGTCGGCTGCAGAGTTTTTGGGCGAGGGGTCCCCTTCTTCTCTTTTTAGAGTCTCAAATAGGCGAAAAGTGTCTCGGGGGGTGGCTGCTGCGGCGAGCCCCCGAGTGTTAATTTTTTTAGAGTCGCGTTTGCGAAGAACGCCTCGGGGGGATGGCAGCTGCGGCGAGCCCCCGAGTGACAATATTTTAGAGTCGCGTTTGCGAAGAACGCCTCGGGGGGTGGCTGCTTCGGTGAGCCACCGAGTGCCAATTTTTTAGAGTCGCGTTTGCGCAGAATGCCTCGGGGGGTGGCTGCTTCGGCGATCCCCTGAGTGCCAATTTTCTAGAGTCGTGTTTCCGAAGAACGCCTCGGGGGGTGGCTGCTTCGGCGAGCTCCCGAGTGCTAATTTTTTAGAGTCGCGTTTGCGAAGAATGCCTCGGGGGGTGGCTGCTTCGGCGAGCCCCCGAGTGCCAATTTTTTAGAGTCGCGTTTGCGAAGAACGCCTCGGGGGGTGGATGCTTCGGCGAGCCCCCGAGTGCCAATTTTTTAGAGTCGCGTTTGCGAAGAACGCCTCGGGGGGTGGCAGCTGCGGAGAGCCCCCGAGTGCCAATTTCTTAGAGTCGCGTTTGCGAAGAACGCCTCGGGGGGTGGCTGCTTCGGCGAGCCCCCGAGTGCCAATTTTTTAGAGTCGCGTTTGCGAAGAACGCCTCTGGGGGTGGCTTCTTCTGCGAGCCCCCGAGTGCCAATTTTTTAGAGTCGCGTTTGCGAAGAACGCCTCGCGGGGTGGCTGCTTCGGCGAGCCCCCGAGTGCCAATGTGCAGAAATAATTTTTGGGAGAATATTTTCAATATTTTCCCTTTTGTTTCTTACACGAGGGGGGGCTGCTGCTTGAAGGCAGCCCCTTTATTTGGATCGATAGCTTGATAGCCCTAAGGATGGTAAAGTGTTGTAACTCCCTTTTGCTTCTACGGTGGGGTCTCTTCTTCTGATGCTGTGGCTCCGCTGGCTTGGCGTGCTCCGAAGGTTTCTGATATTTTGTGGAACTCTTTGTCGCACCGGTCGGACCAGACGAAGCTGCCGCTGACTGTGATCACTCCTCGCGGGCCTGACATTTTCATTTTGAGGTAGGCGTAGTGTGGCACTGCCATGAAGCGCGCAAAGGCCGGGCACTCTAGGATGGCGTGGTATTGTGATTTCCAGTTGACCACCTCAAAGTCCAATGTTTCTTTACGGAAGTTGCTCGTGGTGCCAAAAACCACCTCGAGGCTTATCTTTCCGAGGGGGTATACTGCTTTCCCTGGCACGATTCCATGAAACGTTGTGCCTGAGGTTTTCAGTGCTGAGTTTTGGATGAGCATTTCTTCCAGGGTTCTGGTGAATATGATGTTGATTCCGCTGCCGCCATCCATGAAGACGCGTGACATGTCATAGTTTCCGATTATTGCTTCGAGTACTAGTGCGGCGTGCCCTGGGCGCGGGATGGCTGGTTGGTGGTCTTCTCGGGAGAAGGTGATTTCAGTCTCGGGCCCGCGCAGGTATTCTGGGACGGCATGGTGCGATGAGACTGCGAGGAAAACTTGTCTAGTGACCTGCTTCTGCTGCCTGTTTGATGGTCTCCCTTCTTGTATCATGTAGATCTGGCCGTGCGCTTCTGGGTATTTTTCTTCCTCGGGCATCGTGCTCCGTTCTTGGATTACTGCTACTTTCCTTGTTGGTATTGCGGGTGCTGGCGGTGCATTGTGGGCGATGGTTCCGACTGCTACGCTTGCGAGAGGCTGTGTTGCCGTTGTGGTAGATCGACTTTTCTCTTCTGAGAGCTCGATGAATCGTCTGCAGTTCCTGAGGGTGTGCCCTGATTTGAGCTCTCCACGCTCGTTTCTGAACCCATGTATTGTGCACGGTCCGTCGAGCTGCTCTTTGTCCGAGCGATATGCTCGGGCGTCGTCCCGTGGCTGCCTTGTTCTCCAATCCCGTTTTTGAACTTGCGGTGCTTCTTCTTGGTTGTCCCTGTGCTGTATTCTCCTGTCGTCGCGATGCCTGCCTTCTCTGTCATCCGTGAAACCGGCCGCGACCATATCGGGTCCTCTGTCGTCGTAGAAGTTGCGCCTCGGGCGTTTTCTTCTTCCGTCGAATCCTCTATCGCTGGTGTGGTTGTCATAGTCGCGTTTTGAGCGCACTGTCTGGATCTCCGATTCGTTTCATACGGAGTCTTCTCCATCTGCCCAGTTGTTGGCTTGCTCGAGCAGTCATGCGAGTGTTCGGACTTTCATCTGCCCGAGCTGCTCCTTGAAGTCGATGCGTTGCAAGCCCCTCCTGAATGCGTCGATAGCGCTTTCGTCTGATATGTCCTCGGCTGAGTTTTTGAGTATGGTCCACCGTTGGATGTATGCTCGCAGGGATTCACTGGATCCTTGTTTGCAGGCTCTCAGCTCCTCGAGTGGTGCCGGTCGTTTGTGGGTGGACTTGAAGTTTTCGATGAAGGCACTGCGAAACTGCCTCCAGGAGTCGATTGATCCTCGTGGTAGGTTCTTCAGCCATTGTCGTGCTGAGCTCTCGAGCATGAGTTGTATATACTGCATTGCTGTGGCATTGGTTCCGCGCTGGAATTTTACGGCCGTTAGGTAGTCGTCGAGCCATGCTTCTGGTTCTTCCAGCCCGTTGTACTTGTGTGTTGTGGAGTTTAGCTTGAAACCTTTCGGCATCCTTGTTTTCCGTATGGACCGTGTGAAGCACAGTGCTCCGCATGGTTCTACGTTCTCGTCGGAAGCTTGCTCATCCGAGTACTCTTCGCGGGCTGCTCTCCTTCGTCTTCCATGGTTGACTTTGCTTTGTGTTATGTCGTCGCGTGCGTCTTGCCGATTGCTGTTGCGTCTGTTGTTGTTGTCATCACTGTCGTGGTTCTTGTTTTTTTTGAGCGCTTGCGCCAGTCGTCGCTGCTGTCGTCGTCGGGTGAACTGGGTTCCCTGTCCGGGGTCTGCTCGCGGGGAGCCCGTCTTGCGCCTGCTCTTTTGGGGGCTGAGATGGCGTCTTTCATTATTTTGAGTGCCATCGTCGTGTTGTGATCTAAGCTGCCTTTCTTGCTTTTCTGAACACGAGATAGGTACTCTTGGGCAGTGAAAAGGGCTTCGGCTAGCGTGAGTTGTTCTTCTTGTCCGTGCGTTTCAGATTGCTGAATCTAGATCTGGCTCGGATGGGGGAGTCGTAGTCGGAGGATTCGCTTCTGGGAGGTGATCTGCGGTTGCTCCTTGAGTCGATTGCAGTCTTTCCTTGCTTCTCTAGTTCTAAGCGTTGCTGTCTTGCTCTCTTGGTGGCGTCACTCGCCAGCTTGTTGTATGCTCTGAGCTCGTCTCGCGTTGCGTTCTCCGGGAGTAGTTTGCCGCGCTTCACTGCGTCCCTTATTCTGGCGATTACTTCCTTGGAAAGGTAGATCTTTTCTACGTGATGGTCCTCTTTCGCTATGCCTGGGGTCTGATGCTTGCTGCTTTCTGGCTCGTCGCTCCTGCGATTGCTATGCTCCACTCTTTGGTATATTTTCTTTGGTATGGTTCCTGGTTCTCCAAGCGTGACGGTGACCTGGCCAGTGTTGTCAGGATCACTGTCTTTGCTATTCGAGTGGTTGTCCCGGCGACTGCTCGGGTCGTCATCTTGGTTTTTGCCATCTGTGGTTGGCTCGTGGATGTCTGCCATGAACACTTGGGACAACGTCTTGACTGCTGTCTTGCTTGTGCGCATGTTACGCTTCTTCCATGGACCACTCAAGTAGGCGGGCTGGGGTCGTGGCTGACTCGCGGAGTCGTCACGCGGGCGGGTGCTGCTTCGATTGTTGATGTAGGATCTGTTGTCACGGGTGCTCGAGCGCGATCCATGAGACGGAGGGCTCCCCAGTGGTTGATGTAGATTTGATATGCTCCGAAAACCAGGTTGACTCCAGTGCGCAGGTCGGCGAAAGCCGGTCGAAAGGCCGGGAGGTGAGCCATGAAACCGAGGGATCCGAATAGATCGGAGTCTTCCCGGATCGTAGAGTCGATGAGTGCTGAAGATGAGGCCGTCGAGATCGCGATTCCAACCTGCGAAGTTCCCACAGATGGCGCCAATTGACGGGGATCAACCTCGGCAAATCCCATGGTCAGGGAGCCTGGGTTAGTCATAGAGATGGCACAGGTTGGACGATACTCGTCGGCTAGCAGGAGAAGCACTTCATGCTCGATATTATTACGTGAGGGGGGGGGGGGCGATTACAGTGGAGGCCAAGGCGAGTTCTCGCAAGGCAAGGATGAGTAGATGCGTATTGAGTTGTCCTGGACGTCTCCCCTCCTAGCCTTTATATACTAGGCTAAGTCTCGGGGAGTCCGTGCTAGGTTACATAGGTAGTTTCCTAATTCTAGTCCTGCCTTGTACGCCAAGTTGCACCTTCCATGTTAGTTGCAGACTCCTGCGTCGGTGCTTGGTTGGGCCAATCGTGGGCTTGTCATATCTTCCCAGCGGGCCTTCTGTCTTTACACGCACCAGGTAGACTCACACGTAGGAGTCGTGGGGTCACCCCCTCGTCAGCCCCCTTCTCTCTTTTTATTTCTTTTTCTCTTTTTTCTCTTTTTTTGTATTTTTTGGTGGCCTCAATGGCTCTTTCTATTTCTCTCATTTGTCTTCTTTGGGATCTTTTAATTTTGTCCACTTTGGGATCTTTTAATTTTGTCCACTTTGGGATCTTTTCCTCACTTTAGGGGCAACACTCTATATATTACAAGAAGTATAGAAGATCTTTCACACTTTACAAAGTACTCAAATCATAAAGAAGATGTAACTATCATGATGTATGAAAATGTATGCCTCTTCCAGTGTAGCAGGATATGCAATGATACTAGCGCGTCATGTATCAATGATTAGGGCAAGGCCCAACTAGCATGCGACTCATCGATCAAGCAAGTAGCATGTATGACATGAAGATCAAGTCATGAGAAGATGGATGTTGCATGGCAATATATGTCGGAAAGGCTACGGAAATGCCTTGGTAGGTAGGTATGGTGGCTGTTTTGAGGAAGGATATAAGGATGTTTATGATGACAGAGCGTATCGTGCTAAGGGTTTGGATGTACCGGCGAAGGTGGACGCCAACTCTAGGAGTGAGAAGAAAGCAATGCACGGCACATGAGAGGCTAGAAAAATATGGGAAGGTGGAAGTGTCAACTTTTGAATACTCACATTAGTCCGAAGAACTCATGCACTTATTATCGGTAACTCTCAATCTAATAAGGAGGTTTCACAAAGAGACAAGTACCCCGAGGAGGAGTGTATGGGGGTTTGGTTATCCTTGCGCGTCCTCGACGCATGTTACGTGAGTGTACTCTAATATTCGACCCCTCAGAAGAGTAGTGATCCATCTAGCAGCTAAAGTTCCCAACTAATTTTGTAAGTTTTGAAAATAAACACGGATTTCCCAAAATACGACATCTATCACTAATAGGCTAAAGCTCTTGACACCAAACGTCCAAAAATTACTCAAAACAATACCTCAAAACTATTGCAAGTTACTACTACAAAAGAATAGCAACCTCAATTACCTACTTCAAGTCAAGACACAAAACTCAGTGCAACAGGCAAACTCTCTAAACAAGATAAACATGAAAACTCAAGAGAGTTCTAGCAACAAACTAAACAAATTCTCTTTGAAAAGATAAGCATGAAAGCTAAGAGCAAAACATGGAAGTAGCTATGAAAAAGATAAAAAACACACACATCAAAGATAAGCATGAAAAGTCCTATGTTGTGTTCTAGATTTTGAAAGTGGAACGTGTTTCTCTCCCAGACAAAGAAAGCTGGGTTTTACTTGTTATGAACAGCAAGCAAAGAAAAGACAAACCTAAGAAAAGTAAAGAGCGAGACGCTCCAAGCATAGCACATAATGCATGAAGTGATAAAAATATAGTGAAAAGAGAGGCGAACTGATAATTGTTGATGGAGAAGGGGATGCACGGGGGCATCCCCAAGCTTAGACGCTTGAGTCTCCTTGAATATTTCTTGGGGATGCATGGGGCATCCCCAAGCTTGAACGCTTGACACTTCTTAATATTCTTTCATCATCTTCCCTCGCACACTTGAAAACTCCCTTCATACATAACTCATCATAATCTGATTAGCGAGGTTAGTACCCATAATAAAATAATTTTTCTCCACTGGAAATAAAGATATTCTTGAAGAGCTACTGTTTCTCAAGAATATTAAAAAGTTTTTGCAAAGAAAAAGCAAGCTTAAGGTTTGCAAAACAAAGAAAAGGCAAAACAGGACAGAATCTGTGAAAACAGACCAACAGGTAGTAAATAATTTTTTCGGGATACTTCTACAACTCAAATAAAAAAACTCAAAACATTCGAAAGTTCCGTAATTGAATAGAGCACGCTGTGTAAAAAATTCAGCTCAAAAAGGACAGAATCTGTTTTCTGGAAAGCATGTCACAACTTTCACTTCCCTTGTCATATGAGGCTATAAAATGCACAAAGCTTGAAAAGTAAAGATACTATGATGTTGCTACAGTAGTAACAATCATCAAGACCACTAAAAACAGAAGAAAAACAGAACGGAAATCCTAATTTTGTTGCGGGTTGCCTCCCGAAAGCGCTTCTTTAAAGCCATTAGCTAGGCTCAATGCAAATAGATCATTTTTTTTCAAGAAAACAACTAGCCCGTGTGACGGACTCAAAAGGAAACTTAATATTTTTCCTAGGGAAGTGCTCCATCCCTTTCTTGAGAGGGAATTGGAATTTTATAATCCCTTCTTTCATATCAATAACAGCACCCACGGTGCGAAGAAAAGGACGTCCCAAAATAGTTGGACAAGAAGGTTCACATTCAATGTCCATAATAGTAAAATCAACGGGAACATAATTGTCATTGACAATGATAAGAACATCATCTATCTTCCCCAAAGGTTTCTTTACGGAAGAATCGACGAGACGAACACCAAAAGAACAAGGATCAAAAGGTTTCAATTCAAATATATCATACATTATTTTGGGCATAACAGAGGTACTAGCTCCAACATCACATAAAGCGTAGCAAGAAAAGTTATTCAACTTAATTTTAATCATAGGATCCCAACCATCTTCTAGCTTTCTAGGTATGGAGGATTCTACCCTAAGCTTCTCCTCCCTAGCTTTGATGAGAGCATTAGTGATATGCTCCGTGAAGGCAAGATTAAGTGTGCTAGTATGGGGGTCTCTAGACATCTTGTGAAGGAAACAAATAACTTCTGAAAGGGTGCAATTATCAAAATCAAGGTCACTACTATCAAGTAGAGTAGTAGTGGTGTCCTTTAGGCTCACTTGTTTGGTAGCTTCTATAGTCATAGGAATTTTTTCTTCTACGGTTGAGGTCATAACATCACCATTAATAGGTCCTATGGGACTAGGGGTGCATTGGGTGGTAAGAGTTTGGATATACTCAACCACTTGGATAGTAGCAACGGTATGGTGTGTAGGAAGGCTCTTAATTCTATCTTCTTCCTCCTTTTCTCTAGCCCATCTCTCTTTAAGTTTAGCCATCATCCTAATGTTTTCATTAATTTGCACTTGGATAGCATTCATAGGAGTGACCTTCATCTCCTCAAGGGGAGAACTTCTAATTTTAAGCAATTCTACTTCGTGGGCTAAATTGTCTACCTTCGACGAGAGGTTATCTAGTTTGTCTAGTTTTTCCTCTACACTCTTGTTGAAGGCTTTTTGGGTAGTGATAAAGTCTTTAAGCATACTCTCTAATTTAGAAGTGGAGTTTTTGGTGCTAGGATAAGTGTTGTTGTTCCCATAGTTGTTGGAGGGGAACGGTCTAGGATTGCTACCAAAGTTACTCCTATAAGCATTGTTGTTGAAGTTGTTTCTAGAGATAAAGTTCACATCTACTTGATCTTGAGCAATCAAAGAATTTAAAGGTACATCTTGAGGATCAATAGGAGATTGCTTGGTAAGTAGAGACATAATCAAGTCAACTTTTTTCATTTAGGGAGGAGATCTCCTCGACAGAGTTTACCTTCCTACCTGCTGGAGCTCTTTCGGTGTGCCATTGGGAATAGTTGGTCATCATCTCATCGAGAAGTTTTGTGGCAGCACCAAGTGTAGTTGACATAAAGTTTCCTCCCGCGGCCGAATCTAGCAAGTTCCACGAGGTAAAGTTCAAGCCTGCATAAAAAGTTTGGATAACCATCCAAGTAGTCAAACCATGCGTAGGGCAATTCTTAACAAGAGATTTCATGCGTTCCCAAGATTGGGCAACATGTTCATTATCCAATTATTTAAAATTCATAATAAAGCTCCTCAATTGGATAATCTTAGCAGGGGTATAGTACTTCCCAATAAAAGCATCCTTGCACTTATCCCAAGAATCTATGCTATTCCTAGGCAAGGATTGAAACCAGATTTTAGCTTCATCTCTCAAGGAGAAAGGAAAAAGCTTTAGCTTAACAATATCACCATCTACTTCTTTGTACTTTTTCATATCACAAAGCTCAATAAAATTATTTAAGTGCAAAGAAACATCATCTCTAGCACCAGAGTATTGATCTTTCATAACAAGGTTCAGCAAAGCAGGTTTAATCTCATAAGAAGGTGCTGAAGTAGCAGGTGTAGCAATAGGAGTGCACATAAAGTCACTGTTGTTGTGACTAGTGAAGTCACACAACTTGGTGTTCTCAGAGGAACCCATAGTAGCAGCAAGCAAGATAACTATTTTTTTGATTTTTGATAAAAGACACTAAAGCAAAAGCTGAAAGGTAAAAAAACAAGACTAAAAAGCAAAGATAAAAGATAGTGTGCAACTCCCCTATATTGAAGAGCGGAGTCCCCGACAACGGCGCCAGAAATTGCTTTGATGTCAGGAGAGTTTACTTCTCGCCCCTCATTGGTTTACCCTAAGTGGAAGTTTGAGATGTAGCGTAGCGGCAATTTCCCTTAGGGAAGATGCTAAGGTTTGAGTGTCGAACCAATAGGACTCCAACAGATACAAGAAGGTGGTGAAATGAACAATGGCACCGTTCAAAACCCAAGGTTTCTTACTTCACCTGGACCTGCACACACAACAAATAACTTTGCTTCCCAACGAGTATAGAGGATTTGTCAATTCCTCCGGCCTTGTTGTTTACAAAGGATAAAACACACGGGATAATAATGGTAGTGATAGAAACGAAAAAGTAAATAAAGCAGTAAATTGATAGTGGGTGTAAACATTATTGGAAATATGGACCGGGTTCCTATGATGTTCACTAGTGATGTCTCTCTCCCAAAAGACGATAAAATAGCCATGCGAGGTAAACAAATTACAGCTGGGCAATTGACAGGATTATGTGCGCAAACCAATGCTAATTATGCTATAAAGAAAGGAAGAGGCTCGAAAGGAAGGGCGGTACACCAAGACAAGTAGACCGAAATCCATCTGCATCTACCTACTAATCATCCACCTTGAGATATCTATCCAGAACATCTCGCTGGTATTAAGTTGCGAATCCCACCCAAAGTGTAAACCCAAAGCAACAGACAACTGCATTAAAGAACTTTGCGTAAAGTAAACAATCCTTGCACCCGCAAGTACAAGCACCGTTGTTTTCCCCCTTGTGGCAACAACACATCCCCTAGACTCATGTTTCTGTCACTCAAGCTAGTCATCGGGGGGCATGAACCCACAATCATGCATAACGCTCCCTCTTGGAGTCACTAACTACTACTTGGCCAAATCAATAAATAGAAACGGAGAACATGCAAGAATTACTCTAGAACATAAATATAAAAGAGGAGAATCAAATATATTACTCAAACACAATCTGAACATAATCTCATAATCCATCGGATCCCAGCAAACTCAGCATAGCAACAGCAGAAATATTACATATGTGCCTCGATCATGTAGGGCAGCTCACGAGGTCTAATCCATGAAGAACAAAGAGGGGAGGAGAACATCACATAGCTACTGATCATAGACCCATGGTCCAAGGTAGACTACTCACGGTTCATCCGGGAAGCATCCATGGTGGTGGAGAAGCTCCCGGAGGTGGTTCCTCCCTCCGGCAGGGTGGAGGGAAGAGGTCTTCTGGTGCTCCCGATCTTGGAAGCGCGGAGGCGGAGGAACAGAGGAGAGCTCACGAAAAAGGGTTCCCGTCTCGGGGTTTTTGCGTCACAGGGAATAAATAGGCGAAGGGGGGAAGCCAGGGGGGCCACCTGGGGTCCAGGCGGCCCCCTGGCGCGGCCCCACCCTGGGGCGCGCCAGGAGGGCGCCTGGGGCCCTGGTGGGTCCCCTCTGCCCCCGCCCCCCCTCGGTAATTTTGGAAGCTTCCTGTACGCTGATTTTTTATTGGATTTTTCCCGAATTTTTGGAGCACTTTTAGTATGGGGGAAACCTGAAATAGAAAAACACTAGAAAACAGGAACTGGCACTGGGGTGCACTGAGTTAATAGGTTAGTCCAAATATGATCAAAAGTGTATGGAAGTTCGTCAATATCATAGCAATATCACACAAAAGAGGCATGAAGCAAGAAGAAATTATAGATACGTTTTGGACGTATCAATAACGTTGCAAAGGAAAATACAACGATACCGCTCTACTGTAAAATAGACACAATTGCTCGACGTTCCAGGGATGCTCCTTTTCTTGTCCTGAATTGTCCACATATCGGGTCGTCTTTCTGCAGTCGATGAGGTAGTATGCATTGTTCTTGAGCGCCCGACTGACGATGAATGGACCTTCCCAAGGGGAGGATAACTTGTGCTGGCCCGCCGATATCTGGATTCGGCGGAGCACCAAGTCACCTTCACGAAAAGCTAGGGGCGGATCTTCTTGTTATGGTACTGGCGCAACTTCTGCTGGTATATTGCCGACCTGGATAGGGCCAGGAGACATGCTTCTTCTCTTAGATCGACGCCGTCCTCTCGAGCTTCCTTGGCTTGTGCCTCCGTGTACATGGCGTGTCGAGGTGAGTCAAACTCAATATCGGAGGGAATGATTGCCTCCGCGCCATATACGAGGAAGAAGGGAGTGAATCCAGTTGAGCGGTTCCGTGTGGTGCGCAAACTCCAGAGCATGGCTGGAAGCTCGTCAATCCATGCTCCGGGTGCTCTCTCAAGTGGCTCGACCAATCTTGGCTTGATCCCAGACAGAATGAGACCATTTGCTCGCTCTGCTTGACCATTTGATTGGGGGTGAGCTACGGATGCTACATCCATCCGAATGCCCTGCTCGGACGCAGACCGAGCTAGCACCCCTTTTGCGAAATTTGTCCCATTGTCCGTGATGATGTTGTGTGGCAGTCCATATCTGGTCGCAATATCTACTATGAACTTGACCGCAGTCGGTCCATCTAGCTTCTTGATCAGCCTTGCCTCGATTCACTTAGTGAACTTGTCCACTGCCACCAACAAATGTGTCATTCCACCTCTGGCTGTTTTGAATGGTCCGACCATATCCAATCCCCAAACTGCAAACGGCCATGTGATCGGAATGGTCTTGAGTGCTGAGGCTGGTAGGTGGCTCTTGGCTTTGAATCTCTGACATCCATTGCAATGTTTCACTATCTCTTCTGCCGCTCCTTTCGCAGTAGGCCAGTAGAAACCATGGCGGAAAGGCTTGGCAACTATCGCTGTGGGTGGTGCGTGGTGACCGCACTCTCCTTGGTGGATATCCCGCAGCAGTTCCATCCCCTTGTCTTCTTCAACACAACGCTAGAGAACTCCCGTCGCACTGTGATTCACTAGCTCATTGTTGATGATGGTGTATGCTCCAGATCGGCGCTGGATTTGCCGATCTTCCACTTCATCCGCTGGCAAAATTCCATCGACCAAGAAATCGCGGGAAGGCTCTGCCCATGAAGATGCAGTGACTATTACCATTACGACAACTGTCTCTGGTACTGGTTGTTCGGCTTCAACTACTGGTAGCTCGGAGGAGGTGGAGCCACTTGCGTCTTGCATGACCACATCAGTCCCCGAGCTGACGACAACAACCCCTGGTTCGCAATCGGTAGCCCCTGGTGTGGCCGAATGCTCCGCCAGCTTTTGCTTCTTGGCCAATCGTTTTGCTTCAAGTTCTGCCATCTTCAGGTCGGCCGAAATAAAGATGGACTCTGATTCTGGGGAAAGCTTGATAGATGGCTTATGAATGTTCTCCAGAGAAATGCCAGCAAGAATTTCCTTTCTGGTGGATCCCAGTTTTGATATTGCATCTGATGCTTCATTGTTAGCTCGGGGAACGTGATGGAACTCGCACCCTTCAAAGAAACCAGAGAGTTGCTGCACAAGGAATCTATAGCTTGCCATGTTTGCATATTTTGCATCCCAAGTGCCAGTGCATTGTTGCACCACCAGATCGGAATCTCCATCACACAAAATCCGCCGAATGCCGATCTCTTTGGCCAATCGATACCATGGACCAGTGCTTCGTACTCGGCCACATTGTTCGATGCAGCGAAATGGATCTGCAACACATATCTGAGCTGATCACCCTTCGGGGAAGTGAGAACAATGCCAGCCCCTAGTTCGGTCATCATCTTGGAGCCATCAAAGTGCATTTGCCAGAACTGAGAATCCGGACAGGGGAGTTCATATTGGGTTTCTTCCCAATCAACGAGGAAATCTGCCAAGGCTTGGGATTTGATTTAAGTGCGCGACTCATACTTGATACCATGATTTGCAATCTCAATGGCCCATTTTGCCACCCTGCCAGATGCATCCCGATTGCCTATGATTTCTTCTAGCGGCTCCGAGCTGACAACCGTGATTGAATGTGCTTGGAAATAGGGCTTCAGTCTCTTTGCTTCCATGTATACACCATATCACATCTTCTGGTAGTGAGGGTAGTTTTTCTTGGAGGTCGAGAGCACTTCACTGACATAGTATACTGGCCTCTGGACCAACTGTGCTCTGTCCTTTTCAGGACGTTCGACCACCATGACAATGCTGATCACCCGAGTGGTGGCTGCGATGTACAACATCATTGGCTCCTTCCAATCGGAGCTGCTAGTACTGGAGCAGTGGATAGCATGCGCTTGAGCTCTTTGAATGCTTCTTATGATTTTGGAGTCCATGCGAACTTGTCTGTCTTCTTTATCAGTTGGTACAAGGGAATTGCCTTCTCTCCCAGCCGACTGAGGAATCGGCTGAGTGACGCCAGGCATCCGGTGAACTTCTGGACGTCTGTGAGATTTCTGGGCTTGTTCATCCGCTTGATTGTTGCAATCTTCTCGGGGTTACACTCAATTCCTCTCTCGTACACCAAGAATTCGAGCAATTTGCCGGCTGGCACGCCGAACACACACTTCTCTGGATTGAGCTTGATCTTGTAAGTGCACAAATTTGCGAATGTTTCTCGGAGATCTTCCAGTAAGGTTGACCCCTTGCATTGACTTGACCATAAGATCATCTACATATACATGAATGTTCCGGCCAAGATGAGATCGGACACATCGCTGCATAGTACGTTGATAAGTCGCGCCGCCATTTTTCAGGCCAAAGGGCATGGTGATATATAAGTAAGCTTTGAAAGGGGTGATAAATGTAGTTTTTATTTGATCTTCTACAAACAAGTTTGATCTGGTGATAGCCAGCTATGGCATCAAGAAACCATAAGAGCTGCCAGCCAGCCGTCACTACTGGAAACGACTAATTTGCCATGCATTTTTTCTTTGCCGTCTACTTTTTATCGGGGCCGACGGCAAAGAAGGTCTTTGTCGTCAGTTGCAGACGACAAAGATTGGCTGATGGAAAAGTTGGCTTTGCCGTCTATTTTTTTTTCACGCATGGGAAAGAGGGTCTTTGCCGTCTATTTTTCTTTCACACATGGCAAAGAGGGTCTTTGCCGTCTATTTTTCTTTCACATATGGCAAAGAGGGTCTTTGCCGTCTATTTTTGTTTCACGCATGGCAAAACCATCTCTTTGCCGTCTGTTTTTTTTCACGCATGGCAAACCCATCTCTTTGCCGTCTGTTTTATTAAGCACACGGCAAAGATATTTTCCAAACAACCGTTGAAAAATAATTTATCCATATATTAATTTTTAGAAAATGCAAACGAGGTCAAAAAAATTTAAAATTTAACATGGTGTTAGCTTATGATTCCTAGAATACATAAATAAAATTTCAAAAATAATAACAAACTTTAACATATTAATTGTATCCAAATCAATAGAATAAACAAACACAAAATTTACACTTATTTCTATTGGTCCAAACCCCCTCCCACGGATTAGTGACGTGGCAGGGGCAACCAACCCCCACCACGCACGATCCACACCCGCACCGTCCCCACCCACCCACGCTACCTCTCTCTCCCTTATCTCTTCCCTGGCACGATCCCACCCTCTCTCCTCTCCCCTACCGGCCTGGAGCAACCCGCCTCCCGCCGCACCACCAGCCGGCCGCAGCTCCCGCCGGCCTTGCCGCACCTCTCGTTGGCTGCCTCCCCCTCCTTGACGCCTGCCCCTCCTCGCCAGCCGACCCGCCTCGCCTGCCCCTCCTCGCCAGCTGACAAGCCTCGCCTGCCCCTCCTCGCCAGCTGACCCGCCTCGCCTACCCCTCCACGCTTCCCTCCCCGACCAGGCTCGAGGCCGCGGCCTCACGCCGTCAAGTTAGGCCACCCTCCCCCGACTCTCCGCCCGTCGGCCGCCCCACCGGATCCGCCCCTCCGCCCGACTACCAACCCCACCGGCCGCCCTGCCCCGACTCTCCACCCGTCGGCTGCCCCACCGACCCCGCCCCTCCTCCCGATTGCCACCCCACCGGCCGCCTCGCCCCCACCAGCCGGTTGCCTCCCTGGCGGCATCGCTTCCACCGGCCGGCTGCCTCGCCTCCCCAGCCGGCCCGTCCAGCAGCACGGCCGCCCGAGAATCTCCATAGTCCGGCCGCGCATCGCCGGGCCTGCCCCAACCGCTCCACGGTCCAGCCGCGCCCCGCGCCTCGCTTCCCAACGGCCGCGCCTCGCTGACCACGTACGAACATGTCGCAAACGGATGGCTGGGACGAAAACAGAACGGTGTGTCGGGGCTAGAACCAGAGCGAAACGAGCAAGATTTTTTTATAATTAAAAAATAATTGGCCGTCTGCTTAATGTTTATTGGGCCCACCTATGAGTAAACATGTGTAATTTGTACTTTTCCGTCTGCCTGGGTAAAATCCGGATGGAAAAGTCCTTTGCCGTCCGTCGATAATATTCAGATGGCAAAGCACCTCTTTGCCGGAGAAATGGCTGACGAGTACTTTGCCATCCGCCGGCAGATGGCAAAGGACTTTGCCGTCCGCTTTGTATATGTTTTCCGACAGCCATGGCAGCCGGCAAACGGCTGAATTCCAGTAGTGCGCAGAGTCAATCACTTGATCAATACGGAGCAATGCAAAAGGATCCTTAGGGCAGGCCTTATTCAGGCAGGTGTAATCTATACACATGCGCCAAGTTCCATTCTTCTTGTGGCACCCCAAAATAAAATCTTGTACAGTAATCATACACGCAAGGTACACGATCGAGATCAGGGACTCACGGTAAGATATCACAACACAACTCTACAAATAAAAATAATACAAGCTGTTTAATACAAGCCAGGGAACACGAGGGCTCGAATACAACAGCTCGAGAGCACAAAGTTAGCGGAAGCAATAGTATCTGAATACAGACACAAAGTACACATGATTTTCCTTAAGAAGGCTAGCACAAAAACAACAACAATCAAAAAGGCGAGGCCTCCTGCTTGGGAACCTCCAAAATATTCCTGGTCGACGCGAAACTCGACGTCGTAGAAGGCATCAGGGACCTTCATTTTGCTGTGGTCGGCATCGGGGATCTCTGGCTCCTGGACTCCAAGGCTCCAACGTCGACTGCAGTGGCCGATCAGGCAAAACAAAAAGGGGGAAATAAAGCAAGGGTGAGTATCTATCATACCCGCGAGTCTTACGTCCGCTACTAAGCATTTATGCATTGGTATCAAATGGAAAGGGGAGGCTGTATATAGTGGACTGCAAGGTAGAAATCAGAGCAAGGATAAGAATCTAGGCCTATCGAAGACTAGCATCTTTCGACGAGTCTTGCAGCATGAGAAGAGAATAGCCAAAAGTTTATATAAAGCATAAAGTAACAATGCAGCAGAAGTTGCTCCAACATTGTATAATATTAAGTTGTATTAGATAACAATGAACAATGCCTCCCAGTTCCCTTCCTCGACTTCTCAGCGAGGAAGAAGACTCGGAACCATACAGTTTAGTAGTAGTAGTTTGTAGTGCTAAGATCCAGCTTCATCATAAATCGTCCTGTTACCGTGGACACTTCTATTCGAATAGATTAAACTCCCTGCAGGGGTGCACTACTGTTCATCCTGCACGCTCGGATCTCCAGGGTGGCGGGTGATGGCGTGAAAGTGATAATGGATTCTCGCCCTTTGTTGGTTACCCCAAGTGGAAGGTGAGAAGTAGGATAGCAGTAAATTTCCCCTATGTAGAGGATAGGGATTGTCTCCCATAGGACTCCGACAATGATAAGTAGGTGGTTCGGCAAGTGATGCGCCGTTTGAAAAGAATCACTTGCTTCTCCTGGACCTGCACACGACACAAATAACTTTTCTCCCAATGAAGTTCAGAGAGGTTGTCAATCTCTCCGGTCTTGTTGTTTACAAAGGATCAAACACAAGGGATAATGATAATGATAGAAACTGAAAGTAAAAGCTAGAAAATAAATGAGCGTGTAAACAATGATGAGAATATGGACCGGGGTCCCGTGATGTTCACTAGTGATGTCTCTCTCCCAAAAGAAGATAAAACTGCTATGCGAGGTAAACAAATTACAGACGGGCAATTGACAGGATTATAAACGCACCGCAGTGCTAACTATGCTAAAAATAAAGGAAGAGGCTCAAAAGCATGGGCAGTACGCCAAAATAAGTAGACCGAAATCCATCTGCATCTACCTACTAATCATCCACCTTGAGATATCTATCCAGAACATCTCGCTGGTATTAAGTTGCGAGCCCCACCCAAAGTGTAAACCAAAAGCAACAGAAAACTACATTAAACGAACTTTGCGTAAAGTAAACAATCCTTGCAATCGCGGTTACAAGCACCGTTGTTTTCCCCCTTGTGGCCACAGCACATCCCCTAGACTCATGTTTCTGTCACTCAAGCGTGTCATCAGGGGGCATGTACCCAGAATCGAGCATAACGTTCCCTCTTGGAGTCACTACCTACCACTTGGCCAAAGCAATAAAAAACAACGGAGAACATCCAAGAATTACTTAGGAACAAAAATACAAAAGATAAGAACCAATTATATTACTCTATCACAATCTGAACATAATCTAATAAATCATCAGATCCCATCAAACTCAGCATAGCAACAACAGAAAGATTACATATGTGCCTCGATCATGTAGGGAAGCTCATGAGGTCTGAACCATGAAGAACAAAGAGGGGAGGAGAACATCACATAACTACTGATCACGGACTCATGGTCCAAAGGAAAGTACTCACGACACATCCGGGAAGCGTCCATGGTGGAGGAGAAGCTCCCGGAGGCCGATCCTCCCTCCGACAGAGTGCCGGGAAGGGTCCTGATAGTGCTCCCGATCTCCGCGGCGGCGGCGGAACAGAGATGAGTTTGCAAAATTGGTTTCTGTCTTCGGAGGTTTCCCATCACGGAGATTAAATAGGCGAAGGGGGGCAGCCAGGGGGACCACCAGGAGTCCAGGCGCCCCCTGGCGCGGCCAAGCCCCTGGTCGCGCTTGGTGGACGCCTGGGCCCCTGGTGGTGGCCCTATGGCCCTAGCCAGGCTCTTCCGGAAGGTTCCATTGCGCTGATTTTTATCTGATTTTTCCCGGATTTTTGGAGCACTTTTTATATTGGGAAAAACTGAAATAGAAAAACATCAGAATACAGAAACTGACACTGGGGTGCACTGAATTAATAGGTTAGTCCAAATATGATCAAAAGTGTATCTAGATCATAGCAATATCACACAAAACATGCATGGAGCGAGCAGAAATTATTGATACGTTTGGGACGTATCAGCGGGCACCTTGTCAGGGAACGCTCCACCAAAGCTATCCGACACGACGCAACCCATCCTAGGCTCAGCAGAGACGCCATCCGCCGAACTAAATCCTATGCGATCAGGGGTCTAGGACCCTCACCCTTCACGCTCCTGCACGGTGCGAGGCTGGCCGGGAGGCAAAAGCAAACACCACTCGCGAGTAAAGAAGATACACCACTTCCCAGCAATCAGACCGCGGTACTGTTGACGTCTGAAGAGCTTTCGAATGAACTATGACGCAGGGGAGACCATAACTCCTTTTCCCACGTGAAGGTAGTGCGTACAGACCAACGGGCCTCTCAAATCATCCACTGAACCATTTAGAATTTTATTATTACCCCGCAGACAACCGTTATCGCTGTCTGACTAACAACACAACGGACAACGTACAACATCCAGGATCACCAGTACATCGGTGCCCACCCTGTTTGTAACGATCCGATTCGCTAAGAATCCAAGTCTCTGTGCATTCTGTGCTAGTCCCTAGATTAATAGCTAGCACACACAGTACATGATGTAATATCAAGAATAAACCACATGTCATATATATTACATCGAAGATCCAATATTACAACAAAGCATACCTGCATAGCTCAAGGCTAGCTTACAAATAGAATACATCGGAAAATAAAAATAAAAGCTTCGTGGCGTCCATCAACTCCACCGACACAGTTGAGTATAGACATCGTAACCCTACAACGCATCACTTACTCGTCGTATAAAAATCCTGCACCACCGAATGTTACAGCCCGACAACGGGTCAGTACATCTGATTTGTACGGCAAGTCACACGAAAAAGGATATAACAGACCTACATCTACATGCAAGGATAAGTCAAAGGAAGGCTTATGGTTTTATTTTGCAGAAAGCTGATTTTTCCCTCAATCTACCTATCAGTCAAATTTTACTTTATCTTACTACATTAACCTAAGGTTGAATAGGGCGACACCAATTCCAACCCATACCCTTTATTAAAGTTTCCCACTCAAGTTTTATTAAGGTGAATCATCTGTCAAGATCCTCCAATAAGAGTAATGCCCAAGTTGCTCAAAGTTGTCCATAACCGTGGACACGGCTAATCATGACTAATTTTTACTCTGCAGAGGTTAATACACTTTCCCCGCTGGACTCAACCCGAAGATTGAAACGAAGTCTTTCAGAAGAGGTCACCTACACTCAACGGCAAGCCGGTACACCTACCAAAATCTAAATCTGCTAGCTTTGCACGGGAGAGGCTTCCTACAACGTACTCGACTAAGCCAGAGCCCATATGGCCAGCGACTGTACATGGAAGCTACTGGTCACCAAGTATGTCTGATCTTTTTGAGCCTGGACGGCTCCCACTTACGTTCAGAGGGTAGATACCATGACGTTCTTTATACCACCAAATCAAACCATTCGGGAAGCATTTAACCCTGGTCCCGCCTTAGATAAGGCATGAGCCCCAGGATGCTCTCCCTGCCCGTCCAGAGGTGAATTATATTTAAGGTTGCTAGTCAAGTCATTAAATCCTCACATAACTCAATGTATTCTCAAGTCAATCCCCGTCTACAAGCATAGTAATATATAACAAACACGAGCTAGGGAGACAAAGAATACATGATCAGATCATATGGCTATCCTACCAGGTTTGCAGCAATAGTACATACTAGTAATCCTACACGTGCATAGGGTGATAGTTGCATCATGCATAATGAAAAATATAGGATGAGGTATGGTCAAAGTGTAACTTGTCTTATACATTCGATGAAGTTCTTCGCACTCATAATCTGAATAACTCTACTCGTCACACTCCGAGCAATCTATTGTAAAGGAAAGATACCACATAAACAATCACGCCAAAAGAAAGATTAAAAAGATCAACAAATCAAACACAACAAGGTCTAGCAACGTAAAACAACTAGGCTCGATACGGTATAGGTGTCGATGTGCTCGAAGGTGATAGGTGGAAGATAAACTCAAGAGAGTCAACGGATAAAAAATTGTTCGTATAAAAGATTATAACTAAAAGACATTATGAATTCAAAGTAAAGATCATGGCAATAGGAAAAGTGTGTGGATATCATTGATAGGATATTTCAAATGATCTAATATGCAAAAAGAATCACGTGAAAAAGAATACTACAACCTGAGTTATAGTAAATTGAAGTTTGAATTAAATTTAACTTCAAACAGATCAAAAAAAGTTGAATATTGGTTTACATGATGTGTACAGAAGGCATTTGATGTGAGCAATCATATGGAAAATGAATCAATTCAATTGATTCAACGATATAAAAGATATGAGCCTTGAAAGGTTGAATTTGAATCTAAAAAAATTCAAATTCAAATATTACAAAGTGTGCAAAATTAATTGCATTAATATACAGAACAATACAAGCGCATAGAAAAAAAGATTCACCTAATTCCTTAAGATATATAGCTAATTAAAAATTAAGAAAAAATCTACCTAAAAAAATATACTAAACTAGCTAACCCCTTCACATGAGGGTCGCAAGAAAAAAAAGAAAGGAATGACGAGGCAGCTAGCTTACCGTAAACAGAGTACAGAACGTGCACACGTCACGGCTTCGGTCATAGATGGCGAAGGCTCTGGCGAATTTTCATTGAACGAAAGATGTCTATCGTGTGACACGTACAGAGGGTAACGCGATGGTGTTGTTGGAAGCGATTCCCGGGATTTAGTTCGACCGCGGCAGTGGCATGAACCCGGTGCTCCCGGTGAACTTTGGGCGCTCTCCGATGACGTCGGCTCATCCGCAGAGCGCGTGAAGTTGTAAGCTAGACTTCGAAATCATGTCAATGAAGTGAGATACTGAGTGGAGGTTCAAGAGGACATAACTGGATTGACCGAGATGTACCTGATAACAACGCAAACGACAAGCAATGACGGCTGTTGGTGGAGCTTCGCGGCAAGATCGGCTTCTCTGTTGCGGCGTCGTTTAGAGGAGAAAGGAAAAGGAGAAAACCTAAGGGGGTGCCGCTTCTCTGTTGCGGCGTCGTTTAGAGGAGAAAGGAAAAGGAGAAAACCTAAGGGGGTGCCGCTTAGTTATACGGGTGTAGGACAAGGCGGAAAGGTCGGAGATCGATCAACTCGATCGCTTTGAGTTAGTTTTGATTTGTAGAGACTCATGAATCGTGATCTTCACGAACAAGTACGTACAGGCAAAGACAAGAAAAAAAAAAGCTGCGGCTAAGCCTTGGACTCACGAACACGTACAGAGTCCATGTTGTTGCTGCATGTGTTCGCTCGTGGCGGGAGAAAAATGGGCTGGGCCGCTACTGCGGCCTGCTGCAGATTTTATTTTCTATCTATTTCTACTGGAAAATATACGCTCTTGAGAACCATCCAAGCCAAATCTAGAGGGCTATTGTGGAAGGACGTGATGTTCTAAAGCAAGGATTGATAAAAAGAATTGGTACAGGGGCAGATACTATGATATGGGCTGACAATTGGATTCCGAGGGACGAATTTCTCAGACCATACGGCTCTCCGAACCCAAATCCTCCTATCCGGGTCTCAGAATTGATATCGCATGTGGATGGCTCCTGGGACAGGCAGAAGGTTATGGACACGTTCCTTCCTATCGATGTGCCGTTCATACTGGGCATTCCTATATGCACTGCAGAAGTGGAGGATTGATGGGCGTGGCACTTTGACAGAAAGGGAGATTTCACTGTCCGTTCTGCATACATGATGCTTACCACGACGCGTGATCGAAGAGAGGCTTGGGTGGAGGGGACTACAGGACCTTCAAATTCTTCGAGGGAGGTGAAAGATTGGAAGTCTCTATGGAAAGTCAAAGTCCCGACAAAAGTTAGGATGTTCTTATGGCGCCCCTCTAAGCAATCACTGCCAACGGAGGATGTTAGGTCTCGCCGTAACATGTCTCCATCTAGCCTTTGCGGCCTGTGCGGAGCGGAGGACTCATGGCGCCACTCCCTCCTTCTCTGCCCCATGGCGCGGTGCATATGGGCACTTGCAGAACCTGAAATTGCAGAATTCTTGGTGGAAGCTAATGATCTAAGGGCAAAGAACTGGTTATTTCATGTGATGAACACTCTCACACATGAAGCTTTTATAAAGATCTCAGTCACTATGTGGGCAATATGGGCAGCCAGAAGAAGAGCCATTCATGACGGTGATTTTCAGAGTCCGAATTCAACACACTCTTTCATCATGAGGTTTCTGGCTGATTTACACGCTATCAACCAGCAGCCCACAAGGCAGCATGCTCCTGGTCACTCCCAGCCACGGACGCAGCACCAAAGGCAAGTTCAACTTGCACAGATTGCTCCTCCGGTGGGTGTGGCGAAAATCCATGTGGATGAAGGGGTTTTGGAACACTGCAGGGGGTCGGTGGCTGCAGTAGCAAGAGATTCAGATGGGCAATACTTGGGTAGTTCCAGCCTTGTCATCGATGGGATCTTCGACCCGGCGATTCTGGAGGCTATTGCATGTCGTGAGGGGCTGTCATTGGCTCAAGACTTGGCTATCAACAGATTCATTATTGCTTGTGATTCAAAGCAGGTAGTGAATGACACCTCTTGTGGCAGCGACGGAACCGATGCGACTATTTCAAGAGAGATTAAGCAGAGGATGCAGAATCAAGATTGCAAGATCATCTTCGAAGGGAGGGAGTCGGACTATGAAGCTCACCAACTAGCTAGATTTTCATTATCGTTGCAACACGGACGCCACCTGTGGCTACTCCAACCGCATGATGTAACTATCCCACATGTTGTGGCGTACCGTGATTAAGTTTATTTTCACGCCCAAAAAAAATATCTATTTCTACTGGAAATAAATTAGGAAAACAAATAAAAAATCCTAACATCGCCAATGCATACAAAGAATTATTTCTAATAATATCTAGCACACAATTTTTTTTATCCTCAACTCTAATTAAATTAATTTCAAACAATATTTTATAACATTATTTTGGGCCTTATAAATATGCCCTAAAATTTATTTAGGGTTACAAATAATTCCCAAAATATTTTAAAACTCTATATAAAAATCCAAAAAAAAATCATTTAAAATGTTACCAACTCTTTTAATATGTTGAAGGAGTCGTATTACCTTCTCCCATTTTATGTTTATTTTATTGGATTTGTTTTAAATGATAAATTCTAAAACACCAACAATGAATATTAGGGAAAATCCTTTTATTTTCTCTCATTTTTAATATTCAATTCAACTCCAAAACTTTTCAAATCCTACTGAAAATTAAACATATCAAGCAAAACAATCATTATTATAAATTATTTATTAACATTCCAAAATTTAGAAAATTTTGGGATGTTACAGACTACCACCCTTAAAATGAATCTCGTCCCTGAGATTCGAAAAGGCTAGAAAGAAAAGGTTAGGGTTTGGGTCTTCATGACAATCCATCGATCCTCCTATGAGCTAGGGTACTACCACCCTTAAAATGAATGCGACACGGTCTCCAAAATTTTAATCCGTCGATGACATCCTTCGTACATTCCTCGTACTCCTTGGAGATATTGAATCCTTAGCAAAAGGGGAGTCTTCCGTATACCTAACCTTCATGGCTGACACAGTCAGCGCCAATACTAAGCAACTATCGATTCCCTCATGGTGGTCATCAAGAATATTTTTACGGGATACCTATAGGAAATGGTCTTGGCCTATACTCACCGTATAACTTACTATTATTAACGGGAATCTTCTACAGGGGCCAAACATATTACCATTCTATGGTTTAGGCTTAACATCGTCGCCTCTCTGCCATAGATAAGTCACTCAAGATTTACTATCCCGCATAGCAAGAGCGAATAATAAGAGTAGTCGGCATGGTGATCAATCCATTCCGCACCCAAATCATTACATTGTATATAGTTTAGCGAATATCGCAATCTAACACTCGGTCATCCTCACAAGCATTGGAGAAGTTCCTCTTGTTCATGAACTGGGTTCAGATAAGTCCATTGGTTCTGCAAGCCAAACAAAACATCTATCGTTTCTTCACAACACTCAGGTTTGCGCAAACTTCTATAAAACGTATACTGGTGAACTACAACTTCTTCTGGGGTTCTTCCTTTAGCAAGATTGTTCTTTCCTTGTTGTAAGATCCTGGCACGCGGGGTTATCCTTGAACTCAGCATTGATTGCATCCATCTTTATTCCATCCTTGACATTAGCAGCCATTGTAGTAGCTTCTTCAGTTTAGGGATGAGGATGAGGGGGAATAGAATGTAGAGAGAGATATACCCATACAAACACCACACAAGTTTTGAAAATAAGTTTTGATGTGTAGCTGTCGGTAAAATAAGAAATGACAGCTCAAAGAAACGATCTAACGGTGGAAACATTGAATCTTCCAAGTCTTGAAGTCTTCGGGTCTTCAATGACGGTAGCTTCAGTTTTGCATTGTCGAAGCAATATTCGTATCGTCATTTCACTTGTCAAGTTATTCTTCTTGTTGCTGCGTACCCTTCCGTCTTGAAGCATACTAAATAGATGAGGGTCTAAGGTAACGTAAACTTATTCTACTCACGTAGAAGAAACGCAAGGAACAACACACAACATCAATCAAAGACATGTCAGGGTCACGGAAACCAGCAAAACTTAACAAAACAAAACATGGCATAAAACATCTAGTTCATCCACAGCGAAAACATGCATCGATCCACATCTCCAGCTAACATTAAAAGGTACCATCGTACACTTAGTGCACACGTATGAATGTCTGTCCTCCAATTGCCAAACATAAGCTTCAATATGTCGACATCTTTGCTCCTACGTTCACTCCTTCTTCTTTCCCTTCAATCCTGGACACATGTTGGCATAGTGTCCCATGTTCCTGCACCGGTAACACTGAAGTTCGCTAAGATCCTTCTTTATCTTCTTCACGGGTGCTTCTTTGAACTCCTGGATAATCCTCTTCATTCCTTTCTTTTGTTATTGCATTACTTGTTGTGTCATGATGAAAAATTGACACTGAGCGGGGTAATGATCACTTCCTTCGCACATAAAACATGTGAATTGAGCAGTGGGACATCCTTCACCCCTGTGAATCTCCTCACAATAGGGGCATCCATCTTGGTGTCCTTCGTAGGAGTGTCCTACTTCCCCGAAAATTTTGCAAGCATGGGGCCTCTTACGGTTTTACCGTCCTTTGCATCGGGCTGACGAGGCGGGATCCCAACAAAATCTTTGTAAACTCCTTCCAAGTAATCTTCTTTCTTGATTCTTTAATCGCCTGATGCATTGTCCACCAAGTAGCAGCCTCTTCTACCAAGTGCTTGATAGCATAGTGGACCATGTCCTCACTTCCAATCTTGTTAAGATCCATGTGTTCCTCCATATTATGAATCCATTTTTACACCTTCAGTCTATTCATCACCCCAGAAAAGGCGATTCCTACTACATACTCCATCTATTGAGCCCAAACGACAAGGGTAATGGAAAACTAGGATACAGACAAGAAAACAATCTAAAGCTAGCACCAAGCACATACACACAAACAAGAAAAAGGCAAAACACCTACGTGCAAACAACATCACATAACATCAATCAATAAAGTCAAAAAAGTCATACCACACAAACAACACCTAGAGTAAGGTCATATGTACAAGCCATATGATCTCATCATACTATGCGCAAATTCGTTTAACTAACTTCACATAAGTGATGGTCTGAATCTAAACTTCATCCTTCTCAGTTAAGCTAGTCTTAAAGATCCTCTCTTAGTGTAAGCACTAATCCTTATTAAATCCATAGGGTTATCCTCCTAATTCTGATAGTGGTAACTTCAATTGATCCATGATGTTGATGAGCTACTTCTCAATAATCATATCTTCAGGGGCATAAGCAACTCGGAGGGGTATTTACAATAAAACAAGACAAGGAGTTTAGAAAATTGAATAATAGATGAGAGATACTAGTACATGGAGTAAGTAACCAAAGAGTGATAATTTTTTTGTTCCTATGTTTTTTCCTATCCATTTTCTAGGGTCACGACCTACAATCAACATGGGCTCTGATACCATCTGTAACGAACTGATTCGCTAAGAATCCAAGTCTCTGTGCATTCTGTGCTAGTCCCTGGATCAATAGCTAGCACACACAGTACATGATGTAATATTAAGAATAAACCACATGTCATAAATATTACATCGAAGATCTAGTATTACAACAAAGCATACCTGCATAGCTCAAGGCTAGCTTACAAATAGAATACAACGGAAAAACAATAAAAGCTTCGTGGCATCCATCAATTCCACCGGCACAGTTGAGTATAGACATCTTAACCCTACAACGCATCACTTACTCGTCGTATAAAAATCCTGCAGCATTGAAGGTTACAGCCCGACAACGGGTCAGTACATCTGATTTGTACGTCAAGTCACACGAAAAAGGATATAACAGACCTACATCTACATGCAAGGATAAGTCAAAGGAAGGCTTATGGTTTTATTTTGCAGAAAGCTGATTTTTCCCTCAATCTATCTATCAGTCAAATTTTACTTTATCTTACTACATTAACCTAAGGTTGAATTGGGCGACACCAATTCCAACCCATACCCTTTATTAAAGTTTCCCACTCAAGTTTTATTAAGGTGAATCATCTGTCAAGATCCTCCAATAACAGTAATGCCCAAGTTGCTCAAAGTTGTCCATAACTGTGGACACGGCTAATCATGACTAGTTTTTACTCTGCAGAGGTTAGTAAACTTTCCCCGCTGGACTCAACCCGAAGATAGAGACGAAGTCTTTCAGAAGAGGTCACCTACACCCAAAGGAAAGCCGGTACACCTACCAAAATCTACATCTGCTAGCTTTGCACGGGAGAGGCTTCCTACAACGTACTCGACTAAGCCAGAGCCCATATGGCCAGCGGCTGTACATGGAAGCTACTGGTCACCAAGTATGTCTGATCTTTTTGAGCCTGGACGGCGCCCACTTACGTTCAGAGGGTAGATACCATGACGTTCTTTATACCACTAAATCTAACCATTCGGGAAGCATTTAACCCTGGTCCCGAATTAGATAATGCAAGAGCCCCAGGATGCTCTCCCTGGCCGTCCAGAGGTGAATTATATTTAAGGTTGCTAGTCAAGTCATTAAATCCTCACATAACTCAATGTATTCTCAAGCCAAACCCTGTCTACAAGCATAGCAATATATAACAAACACGAGCTAGGGCGACAAAGAATACAGGATCAGATCATATGGCTATTCTACCACGTTTGCAGCAATTGTATATAGTAGTAATCCTACACGTGCATAGGTATGATCAAAGTGTAACTTGCCTTATATATTCGATTAAGTTCTTCGCACTCATAATCTGAATAACTCTACTCGTCATACTCCGAGCAATCTATCGTAAAGGAAAGATACCACATAAACAATCACGCGAAAAGAAAGATTAAAAAGATCAACAAATCAAACACAACAAGGTCTAGCAACATAAAACAACTAGGCTCGATACGGTATAGGCGTCGATGTGCTCGAAGGTGATAGGTGGAAGATAAACTCAAGAGAGTCAACGGATAAAAAATTGTCCGTATAAAAGATTATAACTAAAAGACATTATGAATTCAAAGTAAAGATCATGGCAATAGGAAAAGTGTGTGGATATCATCGATAGGATATTTCAAATGATCCAATATGCAAAAAAAATCACGTGAAAAGGAATACTACAACCTGAGTTATAGTAAATTGAAGTTTGAATTAAATTTAACTTCAAACAGATAAAAAAAATTGAATATTGTGTTTACATGATGTGTACAGAAGGCATTTAATGTGAGCAATCATATGGAAAATGAATCAATTCAATTGATTCAACGATATAAAAGATATGAGGCTTGAAAGGTTGAATTTGAATCTAAAGAAATTCAAATTCAAATATTACGAAAGCGTGCAAAATTAATTTTGCATTAATATACAGAACAATACAAGCGCGTAGAAAAAAGATTCACCTAATTCCAACTTACGACTTAAGCTATATAGCTAATTAAAAATTAAGCAAAAATCTACCTAAAAAAATACTAAATTAGCTAACCCCTTCACATGAGGGTCACGTGAACAAAGAAGAAGAAAAAAACAAAAGGAATGATGAGGCAGCTAGCTTACCGTAAACAGAGTACAGAACGTGCACATCGTCACGGCTTCGGTCATAGATGGCGAAGGCTCCGGTGAATTTCCATCGAACAAAAGATGTATATCGTGTGACACGTACAGAGGGCAACACGATGGTGCTGTTGGAAGCGATGCCCGAGATTTAGTTCGACCGCGGCAGTGGAATGAACCCGGTGCTTCCGATGAACTCTGGGCGCTCTCCGATGACGTCGGCTCATCCGCAGAGCGCGTGAAGTTGTAAGCTAGACCGCTAAACCATGTTAATGAAGTGAGATACTGAGTGGAGGTTCAAGAGGGCATAACTGGATTGACTGAGATGTACCCGATGACGACGCAAACGACGAGCAATGGCGGATGTTGGTGGAGCTTCGCGGCAAGATCGGCTTCTCTGTTGCGGCGTCGTTTAGAGGAGAAAGGAAAAAGAGAAAACCTAATGGAGTGACGCTTAGTTATACGGGTGTACGACAAGGCGGAAAGGTCGGAGATCGATCAACTCGAACGCTTTGAGTTTTTTTCTGACAGTAATTAGACTTTATTCCTCAAATAACAGATAGATCGTTTACAAAGGAATGAGAAATAAAGTCAGGAAGTGAACCATCCCAGGTACATGAGTTTCTGGTTCGGCTGGCTTCCTTCGCAAGATCATGAGCTACTTGATTTGCTTCTTTTCGGCAATGCAGGAATGATACTTCACCAAAGTCCAAACCCAAGGCTTTACATTCCATAATGACTGCATAGTCTTGGCCAAGATAAATATCTTCTTGATTGACAGCTTCCACGACATTAGAGCAATCCGATTCAATGATAACCTTGTTGCAACCAAGATGAGCAACAAGGTCTAGTCCATTTTTTAGCGCTTGAATTTCGGCAGAAAGAGCAGAGTTAACACGGGGTATAAACCATTTTGCTGCCCCCAAGAACTCTCCATAGCTATCACGAGCTACTGCTCCACTCGATCCTGACATGTTCTCAAAGCAAAACCCAGCATCAACATTTATTTTGGTCACCCCCCGGTTGGGTTTTCTCCACATGTGATCATGCTTCCGGGGGATGATTTTGGTCATGCAAGACTTAAAGAAGTTGGTGGCCAAAACTTTGATGGATATGATAGTTTTTTCCACCGAAGGAACTGGAGTTCCTCTCTGAATTTGCCGTCTTTGCCACCATATGTACCAAGCTGTCACCATAGATAGTTCAACAATGGGGAGCTCATGTTTTCTTCGTGTTGCATTCACCAAAATTTCAAGGCTGGTTGCTCCCGATCTGTTATGGCCCATGGATTCATTCACTTCTTGTTGTAAGCTAATCTCCTTCCAGATAATAGCTGCTCGAGAACATTTGAACAAACAATGCTGAATGTCTTCTCCTCCTGTTTGGCATACATGACAATTGCTTTGACATTTTATGTGCCTATCAGTGAGTGTGATGTAGCACGGCAGCACCCCATTTACAACTTTCCATGCAAAGTGTTTGATCTTCCCAGGAACTGAGAGTTTCCATATCTCCTTCCATATTTATGTGCCTAACCAGCATGGAAATCAATCACCAAGCCAGCTTATGGGGGTTACAGTTATATGTCATCAAGGACAGTGCAGGAAAATAAAAATACATACCTCATAATGCCCCCGAAGTTGGAGGAATATGTCATGCTTCTCCGAAGAACAAGCTAATGACCGCTTGAACAATTCCTGAAGAAAAGTCTTCGCAGATATCGACTCATCAGGCTGACCTAGCACCCGACTCTTGTTGTCTAAAACCTTCATCACGGTTGTACAAGCAGGTGGGTCACCCTTCTGAGTCCCGGTGATCAAAACTTCATCTTCAACAACTGCCTTTTCCTTGGAAGGAGTCGGCACAGAACTTGGAGCAACCTCCACTTTTTCAGAAGGAATTGTCGGCTTATCAAAGCCGTCTTCAGGAGAATTATCTTTGTATATTCCTGATGGGCTTGACTCATTTAAACCACCTTTCTTCAAAGCTTCAGAAACTGAAGTTTCTGGCAATTTTTCAAATATAATAGCCGACTCCTTAGCAAAATAAGAGTCAGCCAGATCCTTGGGATCAATTCGAGCGCTGCTCAAAGACAAAAATAGAATTTATCAGCAAATCATGCATATAAAAGACAAGTTACCATCCTAAAGAAAGGAATACTCACCCACGGTTGATCGGGAAGGGTGATATCTGGACAGAAGAACCCTCAGAAGAAGGGGTACCGGCTCCAGAGTCACCACCCTGATGTTGTCCTTCAGAAACCCCTGTCGACTGATGCGAAACAGTCGCGATAACATTCGGTTTCTGTCAGATCTTTCGAGGTTCATCACCCAAAACCACAAGAGGGTCCGCCGAGTCGGAACTACGGGTATGCCTTTTGCGACTTTGTGCCTATAAACAAAAACATAAGACACGAGCTTGTCTAAAATCATCATGAAGAGCCGGACAAGAAATTACCGGTGGATTGGCGACTTTGCTATCTTTACGAGAGACGGTCCTAACAGGGAGAACTTCCTCTTGTTCTTCCTCGTCTTCATCATCATCATCCTCCGAGTCATCCTACAAGAACAAAAAGGGTAAGAAGAAGATATCACAAAAGAAGCAATCAAAGTGAATCTTACCGAACGACTCGGACTTTTAGCATCAACTTCTTCCATAGGGAGGTCTTGACCCACGTTCCACCATGGGTCATTTTCCTGAAACTAAGAAGGCGGAAGATTAAAATCTTTGAACAAATATTGTGTCAAGGAAAAATGACTTAACAAAACATGCCGGAAGAGCCGGATTGGCTTTACAAAACGGGATAAGGCCGACTTTCTTGATGTCTTCTATGCGCTCAGCAAGAAATTTCTTGCAAGTCTCTACTAGAACTCCTCCAGAAATCTCCTTCTTCGCAAAGCACATGGGGTCGTCCGGCCCCGAATACTCACACATGAGTCGATCCCTCAAGCTAAGAGGATGGATTTGCCAACCTATCCAACATTTGATCAGGTCTGTTCCGGCAAGACCATGAGCTAACAAGGCCTTTATCCGAGCCATAATCGGCTCATGTTTTTTCTTACGAGCATCCGAAGGAAACAAGTTCAAGCCATCATGAAATTCAAGCCGACTCTCACGAAAGCCGGACAGAGGATGTTGCCATGATTTGCTTGAACTTTCATACACTTTTGAGCATATTTGGACTAATCTATTAAACCAGTGCACCCAGCTGCCAGTTGCTGTTTTCTGCTGTTTTTGTTTTTCAGGTTTTCCGGCCATTAAAAGCGCTCCAAAAAATCCGGAAAATCAGATAAAAAATCAGCGACCCGGAAGCTTCCGGAATCACCAAGGCAGCGGAGGGGGGGCCACCATGGGGACTCCAGAAGGGTCCCTGGCGCGACCCCACCCTAGGCCGCGCCAGGGGGCCTCATGGCTGCCCTGTGGGTCCCCTTGACACCCCCTCTGCCTATATTTATCCCTCGGGGTGGAAACCCCTAATATCGATCTCTTTTCCGTGAACTCGCCTCTGTACCGCCGCCGCCGCCGTTTCTAGATCGGGGCTGCCTGGAGAAGCTGCCCGGCACCCTGCCGGGAGGAGGAACCCCCTTCGGGAGACCATCCATAGCCATGGACGCCTCCCGGATGTGCCGTGAGTAGTCCCCCTTGGACCATGGGTCCGTGACCAGTAGCTATGTGATGTTCCCCTCCCCTCTTTGTGCTTCCACTTTCGAGACCTCGTGAGCTGCCTCACATGATCGAGGCACTTTTGTAATTTCTTCTGTTGCTATGCTGAGTTTGCTGGGATCTGATGGATTATGAGACTATGTTCAGATTGTGATGAGTAATATATTTGGTTCTTCTCTTTTATACTTTGTTCTTGAGTAAATTCTTGCATGTTCTCCGTTGCAGTATTTTGCTTTGGCCAAGTAGTTTGTTGCAACTCCAAGAGGGAGCGTTATGCTTGATTGTGGGTTCAGCCCCCTGATGTCTAGCTTGAGTGACAGAAACATGAGACTAGGGGATGTGATGTTGCCACCAGGGATAAAACAACGGTGCTTGTACCCGCGGGTGCAAGGATTGTTTACTTTACGCAAAGTTCTTTTAATGAAGTTGTCTGTTTCTTTGAGTTTACACTTTGGGTGGGATTCACAACTTAATACCAGCGAGGTGTTCTGGATAGATATCTCAAGGTGGATGATTCGTAGTAGATGCAGTTGGATTTCGGTCTACTTACCTTGGCGTACTGCCCATTGCTTTTGAGCCCTTCCTTTCTTTGCAGCATAGTTAGCATTGCGGTGCCTTCATAATTCTGTCAATTTCCCAGCTGTGATTTGTTTACCTCGCTAGCACTTTTATCGTCTTTTGGGAGAGAGACATCACTAGGGAAAATCACGGGACCCCGGTCGATCTTCACATCACTGTTTACACCCTTAGTTTTACTTTCACTCTTTACTTTCAGTTGCCACTATTATTATCTCTTGCGTTCATCCTTTGTAAACAGCAAGGCCGGAG
This sequence comes from Bromus sterilis, assembly GCA_950022295.1. Lineage (NCBI taxonomy): Eukaryota > Viridiplantae > Streptophyta > Magnoliopsida > Poales > Poaceae > Bromus > Bromus sterilis. Next base: position 66,980,825 of record OX465599.1, read on the forward strand.
GAATTGACAACTCCTCTGTACTCGTTGGGAGCAAAGTTATTTGTTTCTGTGTGCAGGTCCTGTCAACTCCATAGCCAGAAGCTAATTTCTGGCGCCGTTGGCACCTTCTTGTATTTCTGCGAGTCCTACTGGAGACAAACCTTGGTATCTTCACCGAGGGAAATTTGTTGCTACGCTACATCTCTCCTTCCACTCTGGGTAACCAACGAGGAGTGAGAGATCCTCACCGTATCAAGCTAATTTCTGGCGCCGTTGCCGGGGACTCCAGTCTACAAGATAGGGGAGTTGCACACTATCTTTTATCTTTGCTTTTTAGTCTTGTTAGTTTACCTTTCAGTTTTTACTTTTGTGTACCTTATAAAAAATACCAAAAATACATGTTACCTTGTCAGTAGTTACCACTATGGCTGGTCCTTTTGCCTTTGGTGAGGCAGAAGTACTTACCTTTACTCAAAGAGGTGGTGAAAGTTTGAAAGATGCTTGGTATAGAATTAATGATTCTCAAAAAAGAGCCACCAAGAAGCAATCCACTACTATCTTCCTTAGAAATTTTTATGTTGGGATCACTTCTTGGAATAGGTTTCTTTTAGACACTGCTATCAATGGGAACTTCATAGAGGCCCCAGTTTGGGAAGCCCTTAATGTTATTGAAAATGTTGTTGGAAGTCTCCCAGTTGTTAGTATTAAGGAGGACATTACTTTAGCTCACATTATGAGAAAACTTGAAAAAATAGAGCTAGAGATGCCAAGTATCGATAGGGTGAATGAGTTGGATCGCAAGATTCAAGGGAATTTGAATAGGCTAGATAACTCCATGCAGAAAATTGTCAAAACTTTGGAGACTATTAAATCCCTTGATGAGAAGTCTTCTAGGATAGAAAAGATTGAGGAAGTTATTAAAACTCTAGGAACTACCTTTTCCTCAATCAAAACCAAAAAGGATGAAACTCCAGCAAAGAAGGAACCTAAGTTCGTTTACGTCCCCAAGGTTCCTCGAGCTAAAGCAAACACACCCATTGCCAAGAGAGTTGAAACGGTGAAAACTTTGGAGGAGACACCTATCTTTAAATTTAATGAAACTCCAATTGATTTCCCTCCTTTTGATTTTATTCCAAGAAGCATTTTCATTCGTCCTTTATTTGAGAAACCTATTAAGACTAGTTGTACTATTGAAGAGCTTTTTGACGATGATGGTTCAATGGATACACCTTGATCATTTGCATTAAGCCTAGCTAATGGCTTTAAAGAAGCGCTTTCGGGAGGCAGCCCGCAACGAATTTAGGATTTACCTTTTGTTTTTCTTCTGTTTTTAGTGGTCTTGATGATTGTTACTACTGTTGCAACATCATTGTATCTTTACTTTTCAAGCTCTGTGCCTTTTATAGCCTCATACGACAAGGGAAGTGAAAGTTGTGACATGCTGTCCAGAAAACAGATTCTGTCCTCGTGACTAGAAAATCAGAGAAAAATCCCAGTTCATGTTTTTGAGCTGAATTTTTTACACAGCGTGCTCTATACAATTAGAAAACTTTTGTATGTTCTGAGTTTTTTGATTTAAGTCGCAGAAGTACCCCTAAACAATTCGTTTTTACCTGCTGGTCTGTTTTTCACAGATTCTGTCCTATTTTGCCTTTTCTTCGTTTTGCAAACCTTAAGCTTGCTTTTTATTTGCAAAAACTTGTTGGCAATCTTGAGAAACAGTAGCTCTTCAAGGTTATCTTTATTTGCAGTAGAGGTAAATTATTTTAGTTGGGTACTAACCTCTCTAATCAGTCTACAATGAGTTATGTATGAAGGGAGTTTTCAAGTGCGCGATGGAAGATGATGAAGAAGATCTTGGAGTGTCAAACGCTCAAGCTTGGGGATGCCCATGTGCACCCCCAATAAATGTTCAAGGAGACTCAAGCGTCTAAGCTTGGGGATTCCCCCGTGCATCCCCTTCTTCATCAACAATTATCAGTTCGTCCCTCGTTGCACTATATTTTTATCACTTCATGCGTTATGTGCTATGCTTGGAGCGTCTCGCTCTTTACTTTTCTTAGGATTGTTTTTGCTTTGTTTGCTGTTCATAACAAGTTAGACCCCAGCTTACTCTTTTGTGTGGGAGAGATACACGCTCCACTTGAACTAGAACTCCTCATAGGATTTGCATGCTTATTCTTTTAGCTGTGAGTTGTTCTTTTTTCTTTTCTTAGCTGCTGCTCTGTTTAGTTGTAGTGCTTCAGTTTTTCTAGATCTTTTCTTTTGTTTTAGGTTGAACTTTCTATAGGGTGCATGTTTTATCTTGTTAGAGAGTTTGCCTGTTGCACTGAGTTTTGTGTCTTGACTAGAAGTAGGTAGTTGAAGTTGCTATTCTCTTTGTAGTAGTAACTTGCAATAGTTTTGAGTTATTGACTAGAGTAATGTTTGAACTTTTGGTGTCAAGAGGTCGAGCCTATTAGTGATAGATGTCGTATTTTTGGCAAACCGTGTGATTTTCGAAAACCAAAAAACCCCTGTTGAGAACTCTAGCTACTAGATGGATCACTAACCTTTGGACGTTCGAATATTAAAGTACACTCACGTACCATGAGTCGAGGATGCGCAAGGATAACCAAACCCCCATACGCTCCTCCTCGGGGTACTTGTCTCTTTGTGAACCTCCTGATTAGATTGAGAGTTACCGATAATAAGTGCATGAGTTCTTCGGACTAATGTGAGTATTCGGAAGTTGACACTTCCACCCACCTATACTTTTTCTAGTCTCTTCGGTACCGTGCATTGCCCTTTCTCACCTTGAGAGTTGGCGCATACTTCGCCGGTGCATCCAAACCCTTGGCACGATACGCTCTGTCATCATAAGCCTCCTTATATCTTTCCTCAAAACAGCTACCATACCTACCTACAAGGCATTTCCATAGCCTTTCCGAGATACATTGCCATGCAACATCCACCTTCTCATGACTTGATCCTCATGTCATACATGCTACTTGTTGATCGATGAGCCGCATGATAGTTGGGCCTTGCCCTAATCATTTCTACATGACGCGCTAGTATCATTGCATATCCTGCTATCCTGGCAAAGGCTTACATTTGCATCATGATAGTTATATCTTCTTTATGTGAGTACCTTTGTAAAGTGTGAAAGATCTCCTATGTTCTTGTAAAATATAGAGTGTTGCCCCTAAAGTGAGGAAAAGATCCCAAAGAGGACAAAATAAAAAGATCCCAAAGAGGACAAATGAGAGTTAAATAGAAAGAGCCATTGAGGCCACCAAAAAAATACAAAAAAATAGAAAAAAGAGAAAAAGAAAAATAAAAAGAGAGAAGGGGCACACTACTATTCCTTTTGAGAGATCCACACTAGTACTTCATCCTCTATCCCTTGTACTCCATAGAGATCATCATCATGCATATAACTTTGTGGGGACCTTCACACTGTAGAACTTGGCTTGTATATTCCAATGATGAGCCTCCTCAAACGAGCTTTAGGTCTTCTTGATCAAGCAAGTTAGATGCACCCCCACTAGTTCCCTTGGAGAGCTTTTAGCTCACATGTGCATCCGTTGCATGGCAATCCCTACTCCTCACATCATATCTATCATATGGACTTGTCTCTCCTATGATTGTACTCATTGATGTGAGCCTTTCACACCTTTTTATCTTCCTCCTCCACCCTCTTTCTGTTTCGCCTTTTAGGTGTCAACTTTCTACTCACGCTCATCCATTGCATGAGTGCTCAAAATATCGAAAGGGAGTGGATAAGTTTGACTTGTTGTCAGAACGCTCTGTTAGGTAATGTGCTAGGATCAAAGTCACCTTGCATCATGTTAAAATTTTCAAAAGAAATCATTTGAATTCAAATTCAAACTCAAATGGGAGAAGGAACCCCCCCCAAGATGAATTAATTCAAAAGGCCAGAAATAAATCTTCTCCAAAAATTCATGTTTGATTTTTGAAAAGTCTTATAAATGAGTGTGATCACATATCAAGTGATGTGGGACCCACCCCATGCTCATGGATTTTTCAAATATTCAAACAGGACCTTGGAATTAATCAAAATCCCCTATTTGATTTAAAGTTCAAATAATTTGAATTTTAAAATTTTTCAAACTTTACAAGTGGCTAGCCTAGTATATTGTGAAGTCACATAAAAAGTTTTAGCATTTAATAAAATGCCTAGATAATTATTTGGCACAACAAAACAAAATTGCAGAAAATAAAAACAAAAAGAAAAAGGAAAAAAGGCTCACCTGGAAGCAGCCCAACTTACCCCCCCAGCCTCCAAACCGGCCCAGCCCAGCCCACCTAGCTCTTGTCGTCTTCCTCCACGACGACAAGCAGCTCGATGGCCGGCATGCCGAGGCCGCCGCCGACGGGCAGGACACGCAGCTGCCTCCCTGCCTCCTCCATCCTGTCCAGGAGAGAGCCGTGGTCGCCCTCGTCACTCTCCACCCCTTTCCCCTCGCTCTCGCGAACTTTGCCGCTTTTCCCCAATTTCCCCGAGAGCATCCGCCGTTCGCCGCCGTGAGAAACCACAGCCAACGCCGGAGAGAAGCCCGAAGACCGTGTCCCCCTCGCGCTACGTCGTCGTCCACGCCAAGCCGTTGAAGATGGTAACCTAATTGATCAAGGAGCCTCCGCAATCGCCGTTTCCTTCTCGCCGGAGCCGCCGCGAGATTTCTTCGATTACGGCCACCACAGATCAGCTACGACCGCGCCACTGCCTTCGTTGAATTCACGGTGAGCTCCCAGTTCGCCCGAGCTACTCCGTTGTCTTCCTCCCGCACTCTGTCGCCGTTTGCCATGGGAACCGAGCTCCGTCGCCGCCATGGATGATCTAGAGCTCGCTCTTGTGCCCCTACGTCCTCCCCAGCGCCACCGTTTTGCTTCTGGAGCTCCCAGCTTTCGAACGCGCTACCTCCCGTGCTAAACCGTGCCCTGCAGCATCACTTACGTCGTCTCCGTGCTTCTGCTTCCGCCGACGAGCTCGCCGCCGTCTCCCTGGACCTCCCCGTGGACGCCTGCTTGCACGAGGAGACGTGTGCGAGCCTGAGCTGCCCCCTGGTGGTTTCAACGCGTCAAATGGACCACGGGAACGCCATCCCGTGCGAGCGCCGCCGTGCTGGAGGGTTGCCGGCGACTTGCCGCCGGTGAGATCCACGTGGCCGGCGTGGTTAGCCACTAACCACCCCTAATCCACCCCCTGTGACACTGACAGTGGACCCCAGGCCCCCTAATCCTCTCTGTTTATTTAAATAGAGAGGGGAGTAGCCCCTGAGTCAATGACAGGTAGGGCCCCCATGTCAGTTTGACTGGGTCAACCCCCTGATGTCATGCTGACTCAGTGCTGACGCAATAAACAATTTTCCAATTAAAAGAAATCAGAGAAATTCCAGAAAAAGGTTGAAACTTTGGAAATTCATAGAAAATTCATATTAACTCCAAATTTAACATATAATATATGAAAAATGATTAGGAGAAAATAATCTATCCAAATATCCAACTTTCAACTATGTTTGAGTTGAATTTAAAATGGGACCAGTAGCATTTTCTATTTGGTTTAATTGGAATTTAATCAAATTAAATTCAAATGCTTTTGCAATTTGAATCTTAGCAACACGCCACATTTCATTTGAACATTAGAGACATATCATACACATTTCAAAATGAGTTGCATTGCTCAAACAATAGCATTTGTAACTTGGCTAAAATGAATTTAAATTGGAGTTTGAATTTGCAATTTCATTTGCAATATACTCCATTTAAATGGAATTGCCTCACACATCAGAAGCATATACATCAAGTTTCAACCTTCAACCATGTGATTGTGCATTGTACTTATTGTGCTTCCTTGCTTGTTGTTTGTCGAGTAGAGGTGGAACCGGAACAGGAGGTTGCCCCCTTCGTTGAAGACTTCGATACCGAACCTCGTCAGCAAGGCAAGCAAACCCCCATTGATCATGTCGATAAAATCCCACTTCCCTCTCATGTCTCTCTTATGCATTGTATAGGATGATTACCATGCTACGTTTCTACCGCATAGATGAACCCATTCCTTTGCATGACCTATCATTTTTCACAGTAGTTAGCAAACCACAATCCTAGCAAATATAGGAGTTGATTGATATCATGTGGCCCCTGCAATTGTTACTGCTTATTGCATGCTTAGAGTGATACAATGATGTTACTGTTATGTGAGTCGGGATGGCAGTGATCATGTTGTTGATGGTGGAACTGTGTTGGTGAATCTACCCTAATACAAGGTGAACGATGAGAGGCTGTGTAGGAGTACACGGTGGGTTGTCTCGTTGAACACCGCCCTAAGTCCGAGTTCTTTTGTGGCGATCCAAGATGAAGAGTACAACCACACATTGGGCTCACTGACCCCTCTCAACCTATTAACTCATCCCTTTCGATGTCCATATGTCGCAATAGTTCGGAGTTCTGGTAGCTTTGTGGCTGGCTGCTAAGTGAGAGAACGGCTCAACCGAGACCGGCTTATGCACCACGCACACATCATCTGGGTCCACTTCGGTAAACCGGGCGGATTCACGATAGTGGTAGCCAACCTAGGTAGGCGGCTTTCTTGGACTAGATCGGCTATGAGGTAACAGTTGTGGTGAGCATCCTCGCTTACACCCCTTGAATGGTGTCGAGATCAAAGGCGGTAACTGATGATCATGTGTGTGTAGCGGTACACCCCTGCAGGGTTAACAAAACTATTCGAATAGCCGCGTCCGCGGTAAGGGACTGCTTGGAAAGCTTAGCTTGATTATTAGACAACTTGAACTGGATACTTATAAAACTTACCAAGATAAGCGTGAGTTCTATGGCGTGCTTTCTCGTGGGGAAGTCGAGGAAGGCACCATAGCGGTGTAATTGGTTGGAGATGTAGTGGACTCGTGTACGCTTCTTACCTCAAATTCTGGTACTCGTAGTTCAGGACTAGCGAAGTCAAAGTTGGCACTTCTGCTTTTGAACCCCACCTCCCTTTACCTTGATACATGTGCATGAGTAGTATAGTTCCTACGTAAGTCTTGCTGAGTACGACTTTGTACTCACGTTTGCTTATTCTATGTTTTAGATGAACCCACTGACCCCGAAGGTGGATTCTTCATCGAGCTCGATGACTGAAGACCAAGCTAGTGTATTTCCAGTCAGACGACTGGTTCCCTCGTGGAGGGCTTGTGTTTAAATAAGGCTTCTTAAGCCATTTGTTAAACTTGTCTGTACTCAGACCTACTTTGCTTCCGCTTGTCTGTTGTAATGTTGGATCACATGCTTGTGATCTCTGTGTGCACTCTGTGAGAGTTATCAATAAAATGTATAATTTGTAGAGAATTGCAATGATACCTGCTGTTCATACAAGGCATGTGTGCTGCGTGTATGTTTATAACATGCATGTCTTTGTATGGGTTTTCGAGACCTTAGTTGTGATCTGGCTAACGGTCTTTTATACACCAAGTGGCCCTTAGATGTGCGCAGCATGGGGCATCGCGATGCGATTGTTCGAGACTCTGTCTCGTGCACAGTTTGTGGTATGATCGAGCCCGCCCTAGACCTCGACTAAGTGATCGGGCTGGAGTAAGTTTATGTAAGAGTTATGAGATAGTCGATAGTATGGTTGAGGCGACTTGTCTATGAATATGGGAGTTCATCACCCATATCATTTAGACTTGTGTGCGGACGATGAGGATCCATCTCAGTTGATCATCCGGCCTAGATGGGATGCCCCTCACGTATGATGCTTTCCGAGAATGTTCTGTGCTTGGCCTTGTCTGCTTAGACAAGTGGGTACAGTTCTCGGCTCTCCATATGACTATGTCGTAGCGGGACTTGCATACGCTAACCTCGGGTCCCGACAAACTTGGTATCAGAGCAGGACTGACTGTAGGATTATCAGCCTTGGCCGAAGTCGAGTCTAGCTTGCTATAGTTATATAGTTACTCTGGGTATATAAGGGAACAACGTAAGGCTTCTTTTTCTCCTTACCCTCATCATTCTGAGTTCTGAGTCACCCTCGTCTTTTTCTACGAGAAGATAGGACTAGGCTCACCTTTATCTGATTAGAACATCTCGTTGTTTGCTTCCTTGTAGCCGTAGGAAAGTTGTGTTCGGTTTGCTAGAATTGTTGTGCTTCCTGATTTATTACATCGTATGTAAGTGTTGTTTCTACATTGCAAGAAAAGACATTTCTTACAATTACAACCGTTATGCTGCTCGAGTCATTCCAAGTTTCTTCATAATCTGATGCATTTGCAAACTCCTTCTTTCTGTTTCAGATGGCAGATCTTCCCCCTCGGCAGATTGTTCGTTTGACCAGGTGCCTCGGTGTGCGTGGCCATCCCGCCATGCTGATCGAGATGATGTCCTTCATTGGATACTGATGGTACCCTGAGTACACAGTTGAGGAGCAGTTCCTTGACTTCAACCAGACCCAGTTCCACTGCATTGTCAGGATCTACCCGCACCACAATGGAGTCACTTAGCCTATCCACTTTGGACATGGCATTGGCATGACTGAGAACATGGCTGTGCAGGATGCTGCATACTCATGTATTACCCTGCTGAGAGAGGAGCAAGCTTTGCTTGGAGACACATCTTTCCGCTATATCCTTGCTGCACTTCCAGGAGAAGAGGGGTATTACATCGGACTGTACACAGATCACTCTTTGGAGGTCCCTTTGCTTCAAATCACTGCTCGGCACACTTGTGATAGAGATCGTGATGCACGTGCCCTTCGTTTTGAGCTTCACGCCACCCGTGTCCGTCTGTATCGAGCACTTACACTCCTGGCTCCTTTTGTGAGTGTTGGATCAGTGGAGTATGATGCTATCTACCCAATCAGGACACAGATGCCTTCTCGAGTTGCTTGGCCCGAGATTGGAGGCATTTTTCCACCCCGTGGTCCTCTTCTTCCACCATACGCTGGACCTAGGCCCCATCCTTGCCCAAATGGATATCAGGGTCCACAGGCCTCTGTGTTTTCCGATGGTCACCTTCAGCTACCGGGATACGCGGGTAACTTTTACGAGGACTAATATGGAGATGGAGATGAGTGAGACCGCCTGTGGTCTTACTTTAGTGAGGATGTAGTAGTATCTTAGTATATTGTACGCAACGTGTTCTAAGTTCTAGAGGCTTAGATAAATAATGTATAGGGAGTCAGAGTGCCTCTGAAGGATGTATCATCTTCATCACGTTTGTATTAGCTTGGAGCTTGTACTAAGACGATGTATGGTTTGTATGACATCATGTGAATATATGGCTTGTACGCTTTTATCACCATGTTGTCAAGATGATTACTTCCTTTTCTCTGTAATTCTTCCAGTACCTTCAATACCTTGTTTAGACTCTTCCAATCAACTCTGTTTGACTTTGGTTTTAACCTTCAGGATGTCTCAAGGAACCCGTGGCCAGCTTGGTCGTGCCCATGGTCGTGGGAATGATCCCGAGGAAGGCAATCTTCTACCCCCACCCACGATGGCTCAGGTCCCGATGGAGGTTGAGAGGAACCGCTGAGACTCTCACCATTTGCTGGAGGTCATTGCCCGCAACACCACTCAGCAGCGCAACGAGTTGGTGTCTTTGAACGACTTCATCCGGCTTCATCCCCCGGTTTTCAGCTTCTCCACCGAGCCCCTTGATGCCGATGACTGGCTTCGCAGCATCGAGAGGAAGCTTTAGGCAGGCCATGTTGCAGCTGGTGACAGGGTCAGCTATGCCACTTACCACCTCGAGGGTGCAACTAGCTCTTGGTGGGAGAATTTCCTGAACATGCGTCCCGCTGGACCGCCCACATCTTGGGATGAGTTCTGCACTTCGTTCCGTGAGCACCACATTCCAAAGGGTCTTATGGACCGCAAGCGTGAGGAGTTTTGCAACCTCACCCAAGGCAGAAGGACTGTTGACGAGTTTAGTCGTGAGTTCAATCGACTTGCTCGTTATGCTACTGAAGAGGTCTCCACCGACGCAAAGAAGCAAGAGAGGTTCCGTCGTGGACTTAATTCTGGACTCCGTCGTGAGCTCAACCTGCATGACTTTGCCACCTTCCAGGTCCTTTTCAATAAAGCCATCAAGGCAGAGGACATGAACACCCCCAATGACTTCCGCAAACACCCTAGAGATGATGGTTCTTCCAGTTCAGGCTCTCAGAAGCGCAAGATCTGGATCCCCAACAGTATGTTTCGCCAGAACAACCCACCGAGGCCATCCTATGTGGCGCCTCGTCCACCAGCTCCGTTCCACCTAGCTCCACCAAACAACCCAGCTCCACGCACTGTCTTTGGATCCTTCTAAAAGTGTGGTTAGGCAGGCCACTACTCCCGCGAGTGTCCCCAGAACCAGCTCCAGAATCAGAATGCTCCACCTCGTGCCGGAGGCAACAACAATGGTCGTGAAGCAACCCCAGAAGGTCTACACCGCCAAACCCTCTCCTCCCGCCACTCGTGGACGTGTGAATCAGATTGCCGCCGAAGAGACTGACGACACCACTGACATCATTCTTGGTACGCTCCCAGTCAATTATGTTCCTACTTCCGTTCTTTTCGACCCAGGAGCATCTCATTCATTCATGTCGGAAAGTTATGCACTTCGTCATGAGTTATCCTTTGTTGAATTGTCCACCCCCATGATTATTCAAACTCCAGGGTCAAGATGGCAAACTAATAGAGTAAGCCATGGTAATCAAATTGCAATTGAGGGTTTAGTATTCCTTGCTTCACTCATAGCCCTCAAGTCTTCAGACATCGATGTAATCCTTGGCATGGATTGGCTATCAAGGCAGAATGCCTACCTAGATTCCAAAGGCAAATCAGTGAAACTAACCCACCCTTCAGGCAAGAAAGTCAACTATACCTCACCCAGAACAAGAACCCAGGTGCATTCTTTGAATGTACTTCCCCTTCCCGACCTTGAAGATATTCCGGTGGTTCGTGACTTCCCGGATGTCTTTCCTGAAGAGATGCCGGGCATGCCACCCGACAGATGTGTAGAGTTCATAGTGGATCTTATGCCAGGAACCGCACCAATTTCCAGACGCCCATACAAAATGGCCCCACGTGAGTTAGCTGAGCTTAAAACCCAACTTGAAGCTTTGTTGGAAAAAGGCTTCATCCGCCCTAGCTCATCGCCATGGGGTTGCCCCGTTCTGTTCGTAACGAAGAAAGATGGAACAGAAAGGATGTGCGTAGACTATCACCCGCTAAATCTAGCGACGATAAAGAACAAGTACCCACTGCCCAGGATCAATGATCTTTATGATCAACTTGCTGGATCCTCTGTCTTATCCAAGATGGATTTGAGATTAGGTTATCATCAAATCAAAATCCGAAACGAGGACATTCCCAAAACGGATTTTACTACTCGTTATGGTCTTTACGAGTACACTGTCATGTCCTTCGGTTTAACCAATGCCCCCGCCACTTTCTCGCGCATGATGAATTCAATCTTCATGGAGTACCTAGATAAATTTGTTGTGGTTTATCTCGATGACATTCTCATCTACTCGAAGAACGAAGAAGAACATGCAGAACACCTAAGGCTGGTATTGATGAAACTTAGAGAGCATCGCCTGTATGCTAAATTCTCCAAGTGTGAATTTTGGCTACCAGAAGTGACCTACTTAGGCCACGTGAATTCTGCAAAAGGCATTGCTATGAATCCCGAGAGAGTTCAGGCCGTCCTTGACTGGACTCCACCTGAATCGGTTAAGCAAGTTAGGAGTTTTCTTGGCCTAGCCAGCTATTGCCATCGCTTCGTCGAGAACTTTTCTAAAGTTGCAAAGCCTCTAACTGAACTCCTCAAGAAGGATTAGAAATTCCTATGGACTCCCAAGTGCGAGGAAAGCTTTCAAGAGCTAAAAAGAAGATTGACTTCTGCACCCGTACTTGCACCTCCAGACACCAAAAAGGATTTCGAGATCTTTTGTGACGCATCACGGCAAGGGTTAGGATGCATACTTCTGCAAGATAGACATGTGGTAGCTTATGCTTCACGCCAGTTGCGGCCACATGAAGAGAACTATCCTACCCATGACCTTGAACTCGCTGTCGTAGTTCATGCCCTAACAACTTGGCGACATTACCTCCTTGGTAATCGTTGTGAGATCTTTTCCGACCACCAAAGCCTCAAATAAATTTTCACCCAGCCAGATCTTAATCTCAGGCAAAGACGCTGGATTGAGTTGATAAAATATTATGAAGTAGGAATTTCTTACACCCCAGGCAAAGCCAATGTCATGGCTGATGCACTAAGTCGTAAGTCGTATTGTAACAACCTCATGTTACAACAGTATCAACCACTTCTTCATGAGGAATTTTGCAAGCTCAACCTTGAGATTGTTCCTCATGGCTATCTTTCTACCTTGGTGGCGAAACCAACTCTTGAGGATCAAATCATAGTTGCCCAAAGGCGTGCACGAGGTGTTCGCCGGATCAAGGAGAACATGGCTAGTGGAGTTGCTAAATGTTTCTCCACAGATAGCAGGGGAACGGTATTCTTTGGAAATCGTTTGGTAGTACCGAAGAATAGGGAACTAAGGCAACTCATCCTCAACGAGGGCCATGACACACCCCTCTCGATTCATCCCGGTAGCACAAAATTGTACCGAGATCTACGCCAGAGATTTTGGTGGACCAGGATGAAGAGAGACATTGCTCGATTTGTTGCCGAATGTGATGTTTGTCGTCGCATTAAGGCAGAACATCAAAGAACTGCTGGTACACTTCAACCTTTGCCTATTCCAGAGTGGAAATGGGACAAAGTCGGTATGGACTTCATCACCAGCTTTTCAAAAACCCAGAAAGGAAATGATGCCATCTTCGTTGTCATTGATAGGCTTTCCAAAGTTGCTCACTTCCTTCCAGTTCGCGAGTCTATAACTGCTAGCCAGTTAGCGGACTTGTACGTCTCTAGAATTGTATCCCTTCACGGTGTTCCTTTGGAAATCAATTCTGATCGTGGTAGCCTTTTCACCTCTAGATTTTGGGGAAGCTTTCAGAATGCTATGGGAACTCATCTCTCCTTTAGTACAGCTTTCCATCCTCAGTCTAGTGTTCAAGTCGAAAGGGTTAACCAAATTCTTGAAGACATGGTCAGAGCTTGTGTTACCTCATTCGGAAAGAATTGGGAGAAGTCTCTGCCATTCGCCGAATTTGCTTATAACAATAGTTTTCAATCTAGTCTAAACATGGCTCCTTTTGAACTCCTATATGGACGACGATGTCGAACACCTTTAAACTGGTCAGAAACCGGTGAGAGACAATTCTTTGGACCGGATATGATCAAGGAAGCAGAAGAGCAAGTTCACATTGTTCGTGATCAATTGAAAGCAGCCCAGTCTCATCAGAAAAGCTACTATGATCGTCATCATAGGCAAGAGAGCTACAATCTGGATGAGAAGGCTTACCTTCGGGTTACTCCTCTGAAGGGAATCCAACGTTTCGGTATCAAAGGCAAGTTGGCCCCATGTTACATCGGACCTTTCCGCATTCTTGCTAAACGTGGAGAAGTTGCCTACCAACTTGAACAACCCCCGCACCTTTCCTGAGTACATGATGTATTCCATGTGTCCCAACTCAGGCGTTGCTTCAAGGACCCCATCCGCGAAGTCGACCATGAAACGCTTGATCTCCAAGATGACCTTTCTTATCGAGAATACCCCGTTCGTATTCTAGATTCCGCAGAGCGTGTCACTCGTCGTCAGAAGATTAAGTTTCTGAAAGTGCAATGGTCACACCACTCTGAGAGAGAACCCACGTGGGAAAGAGAAGACCGTCTCAGTGCCGAGTATCCCTCCTTCCTCCCGCAGACTTCTGAATCTCGGGACGAGATTCTTTTGAGTGGGGGCGAGTTGTCAGAACCCTCTGTTAGGTAATGTGCTAGGATCAAAGTCACCTTGCATCATGTTAATTTTCAACAGAAATCATTTGAAATCAAATTCAAACTCAAATGGGAGAAGGAACCCCCCCCAGATGAATTAATTCAAAAGGCCAGAAATGTTTGATTTTTGAAAAATCTTATAAATGAGTGTGATCACATATCAAGTGATGTGGGACCCACCCCATGCTCATGGATTTTTCAAATATTCAAACAGGACCTTGGAATTAATCAAAATCCCCTATTTGATTTAAAGTTCAAATAATTTGAATTTTAAAAATTTTCAAACTTTACAAGTGGCTAGCCTAGTATATTGTGAAGTCACATAAAAAGTTTTAGCATTTAATAAAATGCCTAGCTAATTATTTGGCACAGCAAAAAAAAATTGCAGAAAAGAAAAACAAAAAGAAAAAGGAAAAAAAGGCTCAGCTAGAAGCAGCCCAACTTACCCCCCAGCCTCCAAAGCGGCCCAGCCCAGCCCACCTAGCCCTTGTCGTCTTCCTCCATGACGACAAGCAGCTCGGTGTCCGGCATGCCGAGGCCGCCGACGACGGGCAGGCCACGCAGCTGCCTCCCTGCCTCCTCCATCCTGTCCAGGAGAGAGCCGTGGTCGCCCTCGTCACTCTCCACCCCTTTCCCCTCGCTCTCGCGCACTCTGCCGCTTTTCCCCAATTTCCCCGAGAGCATCCGCCGTTCGCCGCCGTGAGAAACCGCAGCCAACGCCGGAGAGAAGCCCGGAGACCGCGTCCCCCTCGCACTACGTCGTCGTCCACGCCAAGCCGTTGAAGATGGTGACCTAATTGATCAAGGAGCCGCCGCAATCGCTGTTTCCTTCTCGCCGGAGCCGCCGCGAGATTTCTTCGATTCCGTCCACCACAGAGCAGCTACGACCGCGCCACTGCCTCCGTTGAATTCACGGTGAGCTCCCAGTTCGCCCGAGCTACTCCGTTGTCTTCCTCCCGCACTCTGTCGCCGTTTTCCATGGGAACCGAGCTCCGTCGCCGCCATGGACGACCTAGAGCTCCCTCTTGTGCCCCTACGTCCTCCCTAGCGCCACCGTTTTGCTTCTGGAGCTCCCAGCTTTCGAACGCGCTACCTCCCACGCTAAACCGTTCCCTGCAGCATCACTTACGTCGTCGCCGTGCTTTTGCTTCCGCCGACGAGCTCGCCGCCGTCTCCCTAGACCTCCCCGTGGACGCCTGCTTGCACGAGGAGACGCGCGCGAGCCTGAGCTGCCCCCTGGTGGTTTCAGCGCGTCAAATGGACCACGAGAACGCCATCCCGTGCGAGCGCCGCCATGGTGGAGGGTCGCCGGCGACTTGCCGGTGAGATCCACGTGGCCGGCGTGGTTAGCCACTAACCACCCCTAATCCACCCCCTGTGACACTGACAGTGGACCCCAGGCCCCCTAATCCTCTCTGTTTAATTAAACAGAGAGGGGATTAGCCCCTGAGTCAATGACAGGTAGGGCCCCCATGTCAGTTTGACTGGGTCAACCCCCTGATGTCATGCTGACTCAGTGCTGACGCAATAAACAATTTTCCAATTAAAAGAAATCAGAGAAATTCCAGAAAAAGGCTGAAACTTTGGAAATCCATAGAAAATTGATATTAACTCCAAATTTAACATATAATATGTGAAAAATGACCAGGAGAAAATAATCTATCCAAATATCCAACTTCCAACTATGTTTGAGTTGAATTTAAAATGGAACCAGTAGCATTTGCTATTTGGTTTAATTGGAATTTAATCAAATTAAATTCAAATGCTTTTGCAATTTGAATCTTAGCAACATGCCACATTTCATTTGAACATCAGAGACATATCATACACATTTCAAAATGAGTTGCATTGCTCAAACAATAGCATTTGTAACTTGGCTAAAATGAATTCAAATTGGAGTTTGAATTTGCAATTTCATTTGCAATATACTCCATTTAAATGGAATTGCCTCACACATCAGAAGCATATACATCAAGTTTCAACCTTCAACCATGTGATTGTGCATTGTACTTATTGTGCTTCCTTGCTTGTTGTTTGTCGAGTAGAGGTGGAATCGGAACAGGAGGCTGCCCCCTTCGTTGAAGACCCCGATACTGAACCTCGTCAGCAAGGCAAGCAAACCCCCATTGATCATGTCGATAAAATCCCACTTCCCTCTCATGTCTCGCTTATGCATTGCATAGGATGATTACCATGCTACGTTTCTACCGCATAGATGAACCCATTCCTTTGCATGACCTATCATTTGTCACAGTAGTAAGCAAACCACAATCCTAGCAAATATAGGAGTTGATTCATATCATGTGGCCCCTGCAATTGTTACTTCTTATTGCATGCTTAGAGTGATACAATGATGTTACTGTTATGTGAGTCGGGATGGTAGTGATCATGTTGTTGATGGTGGAAATGTGTTGGTGAATCTACCCTAATACAAGGTGAACGATGAGAGGCTGTGTAGGAGTACACGGTGGGTTGTCTCGTTGAACACCGCCCTAAGTCCGAGTTCTTGTGTGGTGATTCAAGATGAAGAGTACAACCACACATTGGGCTCACTGACCCCTCTCAACCTATTAACTCATCCCTTTCGATGTCCAGATGTCGCAATAGTTTCGAGTTCTGGTAGGTTTGTGGCCTGGCTGCTAAGTGAGAGAACGGCTCAACTGAGACCGGCTTATGCACCACACACACATCATCTGGGTCCACTTCGGTAAACCGGCCGGGTTCACGATAGTGGTAGCCAACCCAGGTAGGTGGGTTTCTTGGATTAGATCGGCTATGAGGTAACCGTTGTGGTGAGCATCCTCGCTGACACCCCTTGAATGGTGTCGAGATCAAAGGCGGTAACTGATGATCATGTGCGTGTAGCGGTACACTCCTGCAGGGTTAACAAAACTATTCGAATAGCCGCGTCCGCGGTAAGGGACTGCTTGGAAAGCTTAGCTTGATTATTAGACAACTTGAACTGGATACTTATAAAACTTACCAAGATAAGCGTGAGTGCTATGGCGTGCTTTCTCGTGGGGAAGTCGAGGAAGGCACCATAGCGATGTAATTGGTTGGAGATGTAATGGACTCGTGTACGCTTCTTACCTCAAAGTCTGGTACTGATACGTCCAAAACGTATCGATAATTTCTTCTTGCTCCATGCATGTTTTGTGTGATATTGCTATGATCTAGATACACTTTCATACACTTTTGATCATATTTGGACTAACCTATTAACTCAGTGCACCCCATTGCCAGTTCCTGTTTTCTGCTGTTTTTCTATTTCAGTTTTCCCCCATATAAAAAGTGCCAGAAAAATTCGGGAAAATTCAGATAAAAAATCAGCGTGACGGAAGCTTCGAGAAAATCCCGGGAGGGGCCGGAGGGGGGCCAGGGGGGCCCAGGCGGCCACCCGGCGCGGCCCCACCCCTGGCCGCGCCACGGGGACGCCTGGGGCCCCTGGTCCACCTCTGGATGCCCCCCTTCGCCTATTTATCCCCCGTCACGGGAAAACTCCAGAACAAGAACCCTATTCCGCGAACTCGCCTCTGTTCCGCCGCCGCCGCGCTTCCAAGATCGGGAGCACCAGAAGACCTCTTCCCGGCACCCTGCCGGAGGGAGGATTGACCTCCGGGAGTCTCCTCTCCACCATGGATGCTCCCCAGATGTCTCGTGAGTAGTTTTCCTTGGATCATGGGTCCGTGATCAGTAGCTATGTGATGTTCTCCTCCCCTCTTTGATCTTCATTGTTTAGACCTCGTGAGCTGCCCTACATGATCGAGGCACCTTTGTAATATTTTTGCTATTGCTATGTTGAGTTTGATCGGATCTGATGGATTATGAGATTATGAGATTATGTTCAGATCCAAAGGACGAGTCAAGATAAGAATCCAAAGGAGACCAAGTGTGAAACTTTAGTAGATAGTTGTTCTCAACAACCTTTTTTCTCTCTTTTTCCCAGTCCCCTGCTTGCACGCAAACACCATCTGGAGACATTCGATTCACGGACAGCGAGAGATCTTGCACCTATTGTTCTTTTGTTGCTTGTGTCAGTGCTAATATAGACTCCTTCTTGTTAAGACTTGAATTGAATTACATGCTTTGATTGCTTTACTTAAAAGTCCTTATATGGTTGTGTGGCATGTCACCACAGAAATTATGCTTGTTATCATTTACCTACTCGAGGACGAGCATGAATTAAGCTTGGGGATGATGATACGTCCCAAACGTATCTATAATTTCTCCTTGCTCCATGCATGTTTTGTGTGAGTTTGCCATGATTTGCTTGAACTTTCATACACTTTTGAGCATATTTGTACTAATCTATTAACCCAGTGCACCCATCTTCCAGTTTTTGTTTTCTGCTATTTTTGTATTTCAGGTTTTCGGCCATTAAAGGTGCTCCAAAAAATTCGAAAAAATCAGATAAAAAATCAGCGACCCGAAAGCTTCCGGAATCACGAAGGCAGCGGAGGGGGGCCACCACAGGGACTCCAGAAGGGTCCCTGGCGCGGCCCCACCCTAGGTCGCGCCAGGGGGCCTCCTGGCTGCCCTGTGGGTCCCCTCGACACCCCCTCCGCCTATATTTAGCCCTTGGGGTGGAAACCCCTAATATCGATCTCTTTTCCGCGAACTCGCCTCTGTACCGCCGCCGCCACCGTTTCTATATCGGGGTTGCCTGGAGAAGTTGCCCCGGCACCCTGCCAGGAGGAGGAACCCCCTCCGGGAGACCATCAATAGCCATTGACGCCTCCCGGATGTGCCGTGAGTAGTCCCCCTTGGACCATGGGTCCGTGACCAGTAGCTATGTGATGTTCCTCTCCCCTCTTTGTGCTCCCACTTTCGAGACCTCGTGAGCTGCCCCACATGATCGAGGCACTTTTGTAATTTCTGCTGTTGCTATGCTGAGTTTGCTGGGATCTGATGGATTATGAGACTATGTTCAGATTGTGATGAGTAATATATTTGGTTCTTCTCTTTTATACTTTGTTCTTGAGTAAATTCTTGCATGTTCTCCGTTGTAGTATTTTTCTTTGGCCAAGTAGTTTGTTGCAACTCCAAGAGGGAGCGTTATGCTTGATTGTGGGTTCAGCCCCCTGATGTCTAGCTTTAGTGACAGAAACATGAGACTAGGGGATGTGATGTTGCCACCAGGGATAAAACAACGGTGCTTGTACCCGTGGGTGCAAGGATTATTTACTTTACGCAGAGTTCTTTTAATGCAGTTTTCTGTTTCTTTGAGTTTACACTTTGGGTGGGATTCACAACTTAATACCAGCGAGATGTTCTGGATAGATATCTCAATGTGCATGATTCGTAGTAGATGAAGTTGGATTTCGGTCTACTTACCTTGGCGTACTGCCCATTGCTTTTGATCCCTTCCTTTCTTTGCAGCATAGTTAGCATTGCGGTGCCTTCATAATTCTGTCAATTGCCCAGCTGTGATTTGTTTACCTCGCTAGCACTTTTATCGTCTTTTGGGAGAGAGACATCACAAGTGAAAATCACGGGACCCCGGTCATCCTTCACATCACTGTTTACACCCTTAGTTTACTTTCAGTCTTTACTTTCAGTTGCCACTATTATTATCTCTTGCGTTCATCCTTTGTAAACAACAAGGCCGGAGGAATTGACAACTCCTCTGTACTCGTTGGAAGCAAAGTTATTTGTTTCTGTGTGCAGGTCATGTCAACTCCCTAGCCAGAAGCTAATTTCTGGCGCCGTTGGCACCTTATTCTATTTCTGCGACTCCTACTAGAGACAAACCTTGGTATCTTTACCAAGGGAAATTTGCTGCTACGCTACATCTCACCTTCCACTTGGGGTAACCAACGAGGAGTGAGAGATCCTCACCGTATCAGATGTTCCTTCTCGGAAGTCGCAACGGTGCAATAAAAGAAGGATTTTTGCCATGTTTTCACATGAGAGCTCAGCTTGAGTGATGGATAAATTGACTTGGCGCGCTTCTGGATAGTAACTCCACCGCATTCCAGACCCGAACCTCCACTATATTCAGTCTGCCTATTGCAATAATATAACTCGGCAAACAGAGCCAGAGTCGGCTTAATCTGCAGATAAGCCTCGCAGAACACTTGAAAGTGACATATATTGAGTATCGAGTTAGCACTTAGATCCTAAGGGTGCAATTTATAGCAGCGCAATACACTCCTAAAAAACTTAGAGCCGGGAGGACGGAAGCCCCTGGTGATATGATCGGCAAAGACGACGACCTAGCCTGTTTGAGGCTGAGGCCGGGTCTCCTCTCCAAGAGCCCGCCACTCAATTTCAGATTGGGGAGGAAAAATCCCCTCTGTCTCCATCTCTTTCAAAAAAGCATCAGTAACCCAGCTCTTTGACCAGTTGGCCTCTAAAGTCGGCCTCTGAACTGGAGGTCTAGCCCTGTCGGCTGTCTTTTTTTGTTGTTTGTAGGCTGTTTCAATGGATGCTGGGCAGTCCAGACGTCAGATGGAGGAATGACTCGCTGCAGAGTCGGCAAAGCTGAAAGGATCTGATGAAGAAATTGGCCGACTCCGCGATGGTGAAAAGGACAAAGATCTGGAAGCCGCCAAAGCTGAGATGTCTGAGGCCACCAATGTTCTGACTAGAGCTGTAAATGATGCAGCGGCCCAGCGTGATACAACCGAGCGAAAATTAAAGTCGGCACAAAATAAACTGGAGACACTCAAGGATAGTATTCACCGACTTGTGTCATCAATCTTTGGTGAGTCGGCAAAGGTGCTTTTTTGAATCTGGGTGTTCCAATTTTCTTTGTTCTGTGCTGACTTTTATCTTTATTTTTGTCTTTGTAATAGGCAAAGATCATGATATTCTAGGTGAGACGCCTGCTATGAAGCTCACTTGTACGTTTGCCCTGGTCAAACAATTGTTTGAGGGTGCGTGTAAAGAAATATGTGCGACTCAGCCCAAGCCTCCAAGCATGAAGAGGATAACTGATATAATGGGTCCTTTCTCAGTTGTACCTGAGTGGGTAATGCCGGGGAAGCGATCGACTTGCTGTATGGGGGTGTTGCATGGCTTAGAGCTTGCCAAGGCATATCATCCTGGATTGAAGCTAGATCGTCTGGCTGCCGGCTTCCCGGAGCTTAAGGCAGATGATTCCAATTTTTCCAAGGAAGATTTTGTCAAGGTGCATAAAGAGACTCGTGCTTTTGCCACCAAGATTGTTGATGACATCGAGCTAAGCCGGTTAGAGACTGGATATGATGAGAGCAGTAAGAGGCGTCAGATCAATCTTCCGACTCTCGTTGAGTTCTATCTTCTTCCTCCTCCAAAGAAGGCTTCGGAGCTGGCGAATCCTGTGGAGCCGTTTCCAGGAGGAGAAGAGGATGACTTGATGATGGATGACATTGCTGATGTGGACTTAGTGGAAAGTTGCAACGAGATCTTGCCCTCGGCGAATGTTGCCGGGTCTTCATCTCAGAGCTAGGCCAACGTCCCATCGTAAGCCTCTTGGAGAGAGAAAAACTTTCATAATATTTGTGCGGCCGTAGTGCCGAGTTTGTAATATTGCGAAACATGTCCCGTGACTTGTGACCAGCATGTGGTCAGATACTTTTATGGCGTTTCATCTGAAATTTTCCTTTTGGCTTTTTGAATGCCAACCTTCGTGATGCCATCTTACTTTGCTTTTGACTTTATTTGTTGCTTGCTTGAAGAAGCTTTTCCTTCTAACGTGAGTTGTAGAAGAGAGCCGTGTTCCGGCTTTACCCTATTCACCAACTGGTGTAACTCTTCAGAGTCGGCTGGCTTCATAGTGGAAAGTTTTTAGAGGACGACTTTATGAATAGTCTGACCACCTTTGTCATATGTGAATCGACAAGGTTTTGCCGAATCATAGATAATTTCAAAGTATAATCCTCATGAGTCGGGATGATCGTCATTGCGTCATACCGACTCACAGAGATAGTTTGAACTGTAGTCCCCATGAGTCAGTAAGAACATCTTTGTGTTATATCGAGTCACACAGGTTAATGCTCATGTTGCAGTATGTCGGCAAAGCTAGTGTTTTGTAAAAGACACTTTTTGGAGAAGGCTAGTATTCGTGCTAGCTTGCCATGATTACAGCCGAGTCATATGATTTTTTAAGTCGGGGTGTATGTCATAAGATTGCAACGAAAAATAATATAAAAAGAAAGGATGCTATGATGCATGCAAAAATAAAGTGCAAAGTCTCATATAGAAGTCCACTCCAGTTTTAACACTCCTTATCTTCTTGTTGAGATAGATTACTGGGTTATCTCTGAGTCGGTACTTCTCTGTAAGCCAGCAAGATATGTCCTGCGTTCCATGTACTTGAGGCTAAACTCAGTAGGCGTTGCTGTAAGCCCCCAAGGTATTTATACTAAGCCGGGTACACGTGCGTCGTATGTGCTTGAGCTATATAGGCCAAGGTTAAGGCGTGTTTAGCCAGTTCATGTATATGCCGGGATTTCTTCAGATAAGAGTCGATGAGTGACATCGAGCTCCCCTACTGCCCCTGAATAAGCTTATACACATGTGATTTTTACATATATATGCCGAGTTTTCGGATAAAGAGTCAATGATTGTCATCAAGCTCCCCGATTCCTCTGAATAAGCGATATACATGCTCAGTACCAATAGAAGGGTTGATCAAGCCCCCAGGTCTCTGAGATATAAGTAATGCAAAGTATGTATGATGCAAAGATGATGAGAAAGTAATTGCATGCATAGTATAGGATGTAATGCATGCAGGAGTCGTTGAGACCGCAGTCAATCGACGATGATTTCTGTAGCGACAGCCGATGCAACCTGCAATCAACTTATTCATTGTATGTGGCGAGAGCCGGTATGATGAGAATCGTCTTATATTGCAAACGGCGATGGCCTCTTGCGACGTGAGTCGAATTTTTGAAGTGCGGCGATAGCCGATGCGACGAAATATCGATTTATATTTTTTATTTTGGCAAGAGCCGGTGCGACGAATGTCGACTTATGTTTATATGGAGAGAGCCGGTTCGACGAATGTCGACTTATGTTTATATGGCGAAAGCCGGTTCGACGAATGTCGACTTTTCTTTGAGCCGACTCTAGATGTAGTAGGGACGGAGCTGGACAATATCCCATGTTCTTTATCTTGGTGACAAGTGCATGGGCTGCCGGCTTCTTCATTTGCTTCATGAGTGATAACCCACAACTGCAGGGAATCGAGATAGTCTTCGCGGGTAAGAATAACCCAATTTATAGATTCGAATCAAGGGGAGCCAAAGAATATCCACAAGCTTTAACAGTGGAGTTGTCAATTCCACCGCACCTGAGATACACTTACTTGAAACAAGATATTAATAGTAACTGCGATATGGAAGTGATGATAGCAACGGAAATAGTGGCGGTAAAACAGTAATAGAAAAACAGCGAAAGTGAACAACTAGTAACCGGCAGAATTAAAACACTGTAGGCTAGAGAGATGGATGGTTAGGCGCTGCATGGATAAGCCACATCATGTATTTAACTTGGGGCAAGGCACACAAAAAAGCAATGATCATCTAGGCATAAATCAAACATCAGGCATGTATCCCAAAGGTAGTTGTACGTGCTTGCAATAAGAACTTGCACAACATCTTTTGTCCTACCATCCCGCTACGAACGGGGCCAAAAGGAACTTATGGAGATTAAGGTGCTCCTGTCAAAGAGCACCAGAACAAAGCATTAACAATCAATGGATACATGGAATCCTCAAATTATAGTCCATCCCCTTTGGTGTCCCAAGCTGTCACCTTTGGGATCGCCGGTTCCGGACTATAACAGGTGCATCTAACTCATAGATAGGATCAAGAACACAAATATATTCATGAAAACACAAAGGGTTCAGATCTGAAATCATGGAACTCGGCCCCAAAGTGACAAGCATTAAGAGCAACAAGTTGAAGAAAAGATGATAAACACCAATCTAGATGATAGGCAACATGCCCCCAACAATCTGATAAACTATTACATGATCTAACTCATCCAACCCCTACCATCCCCTTTGCCTACAGCAGGGAATTACTCACACATGGATGGAAAAGTCATGGAGGGAGGATGGAGTGGCGATGATGATGATGATGGCGATGATCTCCCCTCTCCGGAGGCCAAAACAGCCTCCATATTAGCCCTCCCAGAGAAGAACAGAGGGTGGCGACGGCTCCGTGACGTGAATTGGGAAAACGACTTCTGTTTCGTGGTTTCTCCGTCACAGGAATAAATAGAAGCCTCGGTAGGGCACCAGAGGAGGGGGGAGGGCCCCAGGCGGCCAGAGGGCGCGGCCCCACCTCTGGCCGCGCCAGGGGGGCGCCTGGGGCCCCCTTGGCTGCCCTCTGGTCCCACTTCTGGCTTCTGGCTCCTTCTTGTGCGTGGATTTTCTGGTATTTTTCTGGGAATTTTCTGAGACGTCCAAAAATCCATTTTCCTGCGCACAATAAAACCATACAGGCAGCACTGCTGAAAATAGCGTTAGTCCGGGTTAGTTTCATCCAAATCATGCAAGAATGAGGGCAAAACAATAGAAAAAGTGTTTGGAAAAGTAGATACGTTTGAGACGTATCAACTCCCCAAGCTTAGCATATTGCTTGTCCTCAAGCAATTCAGTACAACAAACTGAACGCGACAAAGAAAACTTTGACAAACTCTTTTTCTTCAATAGATGTATATAAGCATGTACTACGAAAATAATTTAGCAAGTATCAAAACAATGCTATGTGGACAATGCACGAAGCAATCCTTCTTTCAAGTGATCGATCACAAACAACTAAAAGAAAATAATATGCTACTGAAAATCAAGACAAGATTACAATGCACAAAGCTTGAACATACTAGAGTGGTATTTCGCTAGCCTCCACGAGTGAAGCAAAACATAAATGCAGAAACTCCTTCGGAGTTTTAAAGGAGACTAGAACTAAGAACTTCAGAATAAGTAATACCACAATCATGCAAAAGACAATGTAATACTTTGGGACAATGCACATTACACTCAGAATGACAATTATGCTCTCCTAGTTGGTGCATTGAAGGAAGAAGGTGGAGACTCTCGAACCGTGGAGTTTGATGGAAAGGTTGAAAACCCGTGAATGGAAGCAAAGACTAAACTTGTAACAGAGCTCTTGGTTTTGAAAACAGATATAAAAAATGTTTTGGGAGGTGCATGCTTCATCAACGAATGCTAGTAGACAACTCAATCACCTCTTACGGTAGACATGTTTCGAGGAACTGATCCCAAGATGGAGACGATCACATCCCCTCAATATCCTTTGTTTATCACTGCCAAAGTTTTCTGATTTCTCATAGACAAAGCGTGAAGGAGGGTTTGTTGGTTGTGACTATATTTTGTGAGCTGGGCGCACTCATGCCAGTCCCTCCTTGTATTAGGGGTTTGTAGATTAGACATGCAATCCCGGAATAAAACATGTCTAACATAAGACGGTCATGAACTACCTACTACTTCCTCATGAGCTAAAACAGAGGCACAACACAGGAGTGTTTTTGAATAATTTCGAGATGGTACAAGAAAGTCTTCGTTAGGATGGCCGGTAAATACCACATAGGAAGGTATGGTGGAATCATATGGAAAAACTGGTTTCAAGGATTTTGGATGCACAAGCAGAAATCCGCTTAGTGCGAGTGAAGGCTAGCAAAAGACTGGGACGCGACCAACTAGAGAGAAATAACAGTCATAATCATGCAGAGCGACAAAGTAACATTGAATTGGGCATGAAAATGATATGACTATTCTGAAATTCACAAATCATCAAGGCATAGTAGACTTTTCAGCCATAAACATGTGTAAGCATGTGCCAAGTCAATCCAAGAATTCTTCAAAGGGAAATACCACTACAGTATGCCAAACCATGAACAATGCAATGCATGTAATTCATTTCAACAACACATTATGTACTCTAGCTATTTGGGATTAGCCACAAAGAAAGCATGAACACTGGGAAAGCATTGTATACATAACACTATGTCGCTACAAGCTGATCTCTAAATCATAAGTACAAGCATATGTAACAAAGTAGAAACAAAAATAGTTCATACCGGTTTTCCTTGTTGCATCCCTTTCGTCGATCTTCGTCACAACTGCCTTGTCGATTGCACGATTGAACGTAGGAAAATAAATACAAGTGCAAATGCCATCACGGACTCGAGCTGAACTCTGCAACAAAGCAAACTAAAGAGAGAAAAGAAATCTTTTTGGATTTTTCAAAGATTTAGCGAAAGGAAAAGAAAAGAGAAATCTTTTTGTTGTTTTTTGCAAAATAAAAGAACAAAGAAGAACGGGCAAAAACTTCAAAAATATCAAAATGAACAAAAATAAAAACGGATAATACAATGGAAAGGTGAGAAGGGAACGTATTCCCCCAATCTTAGGCTTTTGGCCTAAGTTGGTAGCAGCTACTGCCCCCAGGAGCCTCCTCCTCCGGGGTATGGGTAAGTCCAGGAGTCGTATGAGCCCTCCGGCGCGTACACCGAAGTCCTCGGGTCCTCCCATGAGGAAGGCCCTGCGCTCCAAGCGGAAGAAGATCCCTCACCATGCTCGGTGAAGGTCTCTCCCTGGAAAGGTGGGAACTCACCATGCTCCTCCTCATTGGGCACAACCCCCTCCATGGGGTTATGCGGCTGGTAATTAGCCATGAACTCATCGAACTGAATTTCGTTGAAGGACCATCCGTTCCTACGAGTGTTATCAAACAAAAGTTGAGCAGGTAGACGGATTTCACGAGTAATGTCCTTTCAAACCTCGAAATATAATCAAGGTTACCAAACTGAGAAGTCATGGTAACAAACTTATGCCTCTTCATAGCCGAAAGATCGAGACTCGCGTATGAAAAGGGAACATCATGAGGATGCGGGGTGCGCTCAAGAGACTCAAGGATAAGTGTGGCGTAAACGCCACCATATAAATCGCCCTTGTTACTGTTTGTAACAAGGCGCCGAGCAATCAAGGCACCCACATTATACTCATTATTACCAGAGAGGGCGTTCGCATAAATAGCAAAGTCTGGTGCAGAACCATTGCTCGTTTTGTCACGAGCTAACACCCCTCTAGCAACAAAATACGCAAAATACCTGAGGTGTGGAAACTGAATGCTAGAAATCTTCGTACGCTGAATGTCGGTATCCTCCTGGCAGCAAAGGGAGTTGAAGAGGGTCCTCAACCCGGAAGGCTGCATGGTCATCTTTGCTGTCTGACCAACGTTCGACACACCTATTATATCACAAAACTGTGCCAAAGACATGGTTATGAGATCATTATAAAGTTTGAACTCAACGGTTCCAGCATCATGGTTATAACAAAAATTGTTAACAAAACAGGAGGTAAGCTTTTTGTATTGTACCACACGGCATAAATCTAGCCGTTTCAAACCTGCATTGGCACAAAGGCCATAAAATTCCTCCTTAATTCCTGCAGCTGTAAGAAAATCATCGCACGGATACATCATTGCGCATGCTGGATTTGTGTCTTCCAACAACTCAAGGGGCACATGATCTTGATTGTAGCTCACCCTAACTGCTGAGGGTGAAGTTGCAACTCTCGTGACTCGATCGGAGCGCTCGGGCTTCTTCTTCCCAAGCCACCCCTTTGCTTTTCCAAAGAAACTCATTTCTGAAATTTTTGACAATTCACAAAAACAAGGATTTAAACAAAGTGAGTTGAGGCAAACTACTCTACCCACTTACCTAAGGCATAAACTTGCATCAAAACTTGGAAAATAAATTTCTACACATGCATGCAAGCTCATATGAACAACACCAAGAGTTACTAAATACTCACAAATGAGGCCACCAATCAAAAATCTAATTGGAGGGGTGAAGGAGTTACATACCAGGGAGTATTTGCTCAAAATCTCAGCTCGAACGGTGGGTTGTAGAGAGAGATCGAAAATCGCCTCCAAGAACAGCAAGATTGCAAGAACTGGAGCATAACTCGTGTTTCTGGAGAGAGGGGAAGGAGGAGGAAGAAGACATACCTGGAGGTGGGGCCTGTGGGCCCCAGGCGCCCTGTAGGCGCGGCCAGGGGCCAGGCCGCGCCAGCTGGCCGCCTGGGCCACTGGTGGCCCCCCCTGGTCAGCCCCAGGTGCATCTGGGTCACTCCCAGCATGGAAATTTTTAATATAATTTTTCTGGAATTTTTCTGACAACTTCACTGTTGAAAAAATTTCGAAGTTCAAAAAGCTGTGAAACTTTCTGAAAACTTGAAGCAGTGATTAGAGTTCTGAAGTTTCAAAGACATATAAACTTGGTACAGCAAGGAGAATAAAAGCTAAGGCAAATGAAAACATAACAAGCTCCACTTTTTACCTATATAAACATGCTTACTAGCAAGGTTGATCAAGTCTTACCAACAAACCGGCGATATATAGAGAAAAAAGCCTCACCTCTCATGAAGTGATCATTGCACCTTTACTTTAATGGACATTGTCCCCACCATGATGGTTTTGTATTTTTGGTGCACGTGTAGAGGACAATCCCATTCTCCAATCTTCACGGTCTCGATGTTCTCTATTGAGTTAAGGCCATGCCTCTTGTCAATCTTCTTCGGAAAATACACCGTGTGTTCTATATCATTCACATCGAAAGTAACCTTTCTTTATTGCAATCAATAATAGCACCTGCGCTGTTAAGAAAAGGTCTACCAAGAATAATAGACATGCTCCTATCCTCGGGCATGTCAAGCACAACAAAATCAGTAAGGATTAAACAATTAGCAACTTCAACGGGAACATCCTCACAAATAACTATGGAAACGGTTGTTGACTTGTCAGCCATCTAAAGAGAGATATCTGTAGGGATTAGTTTTTGTAAACATAGTCTCTTGTAAAGGAAAAAGGGCATAACACTCACTCCTGCTCCAAGATCACATAAAGCAGTCCTCACATAATTATTCTTTATGGAACAAGGAATGGTGGGTATACCTGGATCACCAAGCTTCTCAGGAATCTTGCCACTAAAAGAGTAGTTAGCAAGCATAGTAGATATTGCTTCATTAGGAACTTTTCTTTTATTAGTAATAATATCTTTCATATATCTCAAATAAGGAGGTAACTTAATGGGAAAACTTTGTTTTTGCCAACTTTGCTTTTGCCACTCTAGAATTTGACTTATCACTTTTGCCATTCTTAGCTTCTGACAATACGTCATAATTGCCATTTCGTGGCAAAAGCAATAATTTTTTAGTGGCAATTGTGATACACTGTCAAAAGCTAAGGTGGCAAAAGTGAAATGAAAAATTAGTGCTTTTGCCACAGAATGGCATTTGTGATTTATTGTCAAAAGCTAAGAATGGAAAAAGTGATAAGTCAAATTCTAGAGTGGCATAAACAAAGTTGGCAAAAGCTAGAGTGGCAAAAACAAAGTTTTCCCTAACTTAATAGCATCTGTCAAAGGAATTTGAAGAAAAAGAGGTTTCATCCACTCACAAAACTTATTGTAATGCTCTTCTTCTTTAGTTTTGAGAGACTTACCTGGAAAGGGCATGGGGTTTTGTACCCATGGTTCTCGTTCCTTCCCATGTCTTCTTGCGATAAAATCTTCTCTAGTGTATTTCTTGAGTTTTTCGGGTGCTTCTTCTTCTCGAACTTCGGGCAGATCATTCTTTTCACCATCCTTTTCAGGCTCAGCACCGTCTTCAGTCTCAGCATCGGAAGTAGATATACTATTTGGATCATTGGAATTGTCAGCTTCTTTGTGCTTCTTCTTCTTCTTCGGAGAGCTAACAATTTCTTCCTCCTGTATTTGAGAATCTTGATCGATTCTCTTCGGATGCCCCTCCGGATAGAGAGGATCTTGAGTGCTAGTTCCTCCTCGGGTTTTAATCCTGATGGCCTGTATATCCTGTTTTGCATTATTAGCAAGCAAATCTTTTTGCACATTAGAAATTTGATCTAGCTGAGTTTGAAACATATGAAAATGCTTCACAAGACATTTAACATCATTAACTGTTCTACCTAGAACATCAAGGAAACTTTTGATAGGAAGGGAATTATCATGCAACTGACTGTGTATCCTCTCATTAAAGTGATTTTGCTTCATAATGAAATTATCAAGCTCATCTAAACATTGATCAGGAGGCTTACCATGAGGAATGTCACTTGCATTGAAATATAAAAGAGAGTGTACCTCTACCATTGGAGGGTGAGTGGTCGGCTCACACAACTTCTCAATGGGGGGTAGATTCTTTACGTCTTTAGTTTTAATACCCTTCTCTTTATTAGACTTCTTTGCTTCATGCATATCTTCGGGGCTTAGGACAAGCATGCCCCTTTTCTTCGGTGGTGGCCGAAGGTGGTTCAGGGACGGACCAATCTTCGTGGTTCTTGGCAATCTTGCCCATTAATTCTTCTGCATCGTCCGATGTTCTTTTCCTGAAAACACAACCAGCAAAACTGTCCAAATAGGATCTAGATTCATCAGTTAGACCAGCATAAAATTTATCAATTAATTCATTCTTAGGGACTCCATGTCCCGGTCTAGCCTGGATCAGACTGCAATACCTCCGCCAAGCTTTAGGGAGGTTCTTATCCTGCAACTGTGTAAAGTTATAAATTCTTCGTAAAGCAGCATGTTGCATATGAGCAGGAAAATACTTATCAACAAAAGAGTGAGATAAGTCTTGAGGAATCCTAATGGAACCACATGTTAGTGCATCGTACCATGCCTTAGCACCTTCCTTCAAAGAGAAAGGAAAAAGCTTAGTAACATAGAAGTTTCGTATCTTTTCATCTGTAGTAAACAAGCCACCTAACTAAGTGAGTTTGGTCAGGTGTGCAATAGCATCATCATTTTCTCTGCCATAAAAGGGGTCAGATTCAACCATAGATATAAGTGAAAGATCAACAGAGAAATTATAATCAGGATCATTGATGCATATAGGAGATGTAAAAATTTTAGGATCAGGAACGGTCTTGTTCTTCAGGGAGTGTTTTTCGAGAAGCTTCTTAATAGCATCAGGGTCAGAGTCGTCAAACTCTGTTAGTGCCCTGCATAAATCATCATCAAGTATAATATAATCATCATCAAGGAGTCTCTCCTTGAGTTTACTCAAATCAGGATAAGTGTAAGTTCCATCAAAAGGATAGCAAGTATCAGGAATTTCAATTCCAGATGTTTTTGCAGCAGCACGGATCTGTTTCTCAAGATCGTGACTAAGTGAACCAATATCATCAAGAGTAGTAGAAGCATCATCAAAAGTATCGGACATAGTTGCAGATTTAGTAGAGGCATCATGTGGTGAAGGCGAAGCAAACTTACTCATAACTGAAGGTGAATCAAGTGTAGCACTAGTGTTCAGAACAATACCTTTTCTTATACGGGATGGTAAGATCGGGACCTTGGGGTCTTGTTTCTTACCCATAGCGGATAAATTGAAGCAGGTAAAATACTTCAAGTAGACTTGTGAATAAAGCTATGCTCCCCGGCAACGGCACCAGAAAACAGGCTTGTTAACCCACAACTGCAGGGGATCGAGATAGTCTTCGCGGGTAAGAATAACCCAATTTATAGATTCGACTCAAGGGGAGCCAAAGAATATCCACAAGCTTTAACAGTGGAGTTTTCAATTCCACCGCACCTGAGATACACTAACTTGCAACAAGATATTAATAGTAACTGCGATATGGAAGTGATGATAGCAACGAAAATAGTGGCGGTAAAACGGTAATAGTAAAACAGCGAAAGTGAACAACTAGTAACCGGCAGAATTAAAACACTGTAGGCTAGGGAGATGGATGGTTGGGTGCTGCATGGATAAGACACATCATGTATTTAAATTGGGGCAAGGAACACAGAAAAGCAATGATCATCTAGGCATAAATCAAACATCATGCATGTATCCCAAAGGTAGTTGTACGTGCTTGCAATAAGAACTTGCACAACATCTTTTGTTCTACCATCCCGCTACGAACGGGGCCAAAAGGAACTTATGGAGATTAAGGTGCTCCTATCAAAGAGCACCGGAACAGAGCATTAACAAATATAGTCCATCCCCTTTGGTGTCCCAAGCTGTCACCTTTGGGATCGCCGGTTCCGGACTATAACAGGTGCATATAACTCATAGATAGGATCAAGAACACAAATATATTCATGAAAACACAAAGGGTTCAGATCTGAAATCATGGCACTC
Organism: Bromus sterilis; assembly: GCA_950022295.1. NCBI lineage: Eukaryota > Viridiplantae > Streptophyta > Magnoliopsida > Poales > Poaceae > Bromus > Bromus sterilis. Next base: position 67,012,806 of record OX465599.1, read on the forward strand.
GGGCCCAAAGTGACAAGCATTAAGAGCAACAAGTTGAACCAAAGATGATAAACACCAATCTAGATGATAGGCAACAAGCCCCCAACAATCTGATAAACTATTACATGATCTAACTCATCCAATCCCTACCATCCCCTTTGCCTACAACAGGGAATTACTCACACATGGATGGAGAAGTCATGGAGGGAGGATGGAGTGGCGATGATGATGACGATGGCGATGATCTCCCCTCTCCGGAGGCCAAAACAACCTCCAGATTAGCCCTCCCGGAGAAGAACAGAGGGTGGCGGCTGGTCCGCGATATGAATTGGAAAAACGACTTCTGTTTCGGGGTTTCTCCGTCACGGGAATAAATAGAAGCCTCGGTAGGGCACCAGAGTAGTGGGGAGGCCCCCAGGAGGCCAGAGGGCGCGGCCCCACCCCTGGACGCGCCAGGGGGCGCCTGGGGCCCCCTTGGCTGCCCTCTGGTCCCACTTCTGGCTTCTAGCTCCTTCGGGTGCGTGGATTTTCTGGTATTTTTTCTGGGAATTTTCTGAGACGTCAAAAAATCCATTTTCCTGCGCACAATAAAACCATACAGGCAGCTCTGCTGAAAACGGCGTTAGTCCGGGTTAGTTTCATCCAAATCATGCAAGAATGAGGGCAAAACAATAGCAAAAGTGTTTGGGAAAGTAGATACATTTGAGACGTATCAATGAGTCAGTAGGCTTTTTAATGAGTAGTATTTTATGCTTTACTGTAATGAGGTATTGGGGTGTCTCGTCCTTTTGGCCTATTTCCTGGGTTTTGATAACCCGGATCGACTCTCTATTGTGGACGAGTCCATGTTCTTGACCTCTTGTGGCTGTGTGAGCCGGTTGGGCCGTCATCGTACTGACTCGCTTCTAGAATATTTTTCTCGATTTGGCGTATGTACTCCTGTATGAAGTAGCACTGATCCCAGGTGTGGTTAGCGAGGAGACCCGGTCCAGAATGTTTTGTGCAAGCTTCTTTCATAGCTTTGTCACAATCCCGGTGCCTTTTTTCCTTCCTTGGTGGCCGTCCATGTCTCTGGGAGTGGTTGCTACCGTATTCCTGCGAGGTCAGGTTGTGCCTGCGTTTTCTGTGGTGGTTCCTAAATTGAAATTGGGACTCCTCATATTTTGCTTCACTGGACTCATCATATCTGGTGACGGCATCCACGAGTCGTTTTAGGTCCTCGGCTACCTCCTTTATGCGTCTTAACGTGTTGGTTATCGGTGTAAGCCGAAGGCCTATCGGCTCATGAACCTTGTCATGCTGTATCTCCTGTGGAAGTCGATCTTGTGCCTCTGTGAGACTTTTATGTTCCCAGGCTATCTCTTCTTGTAGCATCATGGCCTTTTCTGGTTTTCTTCTAATTCCTCGTCAGAGTCAGCTCTGTTCCGGCTCAGTCGCTGCCACACATTGGTGGTTCGCGGTTCTGAGTCGTTTTCGTTTTTTGATGGATTTTGGGTGGTGTCGGCATTGTCATGTGTCTCATGGGCCGAATTGTTGAAGTAGGAAGCGTCTAGGTCGTATTCTTCTGGATCGGATCCGAGTCTGCCTTCCCCGATGTATTGAATTGATCCGTTGTCTGAGTATTTGTTTTCTTCTTGGTATGAGTCGGCGTCTGAGAATCCATCTTTATCGTGGTTTGGGGTTCTGTCAGAACGCTCCTGTTCTGGGAACTCACCAATAAACCCGACGAAGGCGTGATGGGAGGCAATATCAGGCCGTCTCGTCTCTTTGAAAGAAACTTGTAGTGAGTCGGTTAACCGGGATCCGAACATGTCATCCGCACAAGTATGCACGTCTCGATTTATTTGCTTTTCGAAGTAGCCCTGCCCTACCCGACGGTAGGTGGCTCCTGCGTTTTTCAGGCCGTATGGCCTAATTGATGACTGTCTTGGCGTTTCCACTCGGACTTCGTCTTGTCCAGGGAGTTCCGCCGAGTCATCATCCGTCAAGGTCTCGATGGAGTGTGCCAACTTCGGGGGTTTGTTAATGAACCCGATAAAGGTGCAACCGGAGCCGGCAAGTAGTCGGCTTGCTGCTTCAGTAGGGGCATAGTGATCTGGTTCTGGCTCCGATCTTTTTAATCCATCGATGAAGAGGTGGATGGAGCCGACTGGGATCTGATAGCCAGACTCGATGAAGTCGGCTTCCGGACCCCATGTGGCGTCGTCGATGTAGAGCATCCCGCTCCGGCTTCGGGTGATTCGCTGTCAGAACCCTAATTAGGTTTGTGCTTTTCTAAACTTGCATTTTTGCATCATGAAAAAAATTACAAAAGAAAAGGAATTGGGGAAAAGAAAAACCCCAAAGCATTTTAAATAAAAAGGCCAGAAATAAATCTTTTTCCAAAATTCTTTTGGGTGTATTGTAAAATCCTAAAAATGAGTGTGATCATTTTAAAAGTGATTTGGGATTAATCCCATGCTCATAGATTTTTCAATAATCCAAATAGTGGCTTTGAAATTAAATCATTTGCCTATTTGAATTGAAATTCAAATAAATTAAATTTCAAAAATTCCCAAAACTTGGGATTGAATTCTATAGAGTCGCCTAGGTTTTATAAAAATGATTGGGGATTTTTATAAATGCCCTAGCTATTTATTTTAAAGGGCAAAACAAATAACAGAAGGAAATAAAAAGAAAACAAAAGAAAAAGGGCAGAGCCCACCTTACCTGGCCCTTCCAGCCTAGCCGGCCCAGCCCACCAGGGGGGCCTCCCCTGTCGTCTTCCTCCCCTGGCCTCGATGCTGCTCGCTGGAGCGCATGCGGTGGCCATGGCCGCCACGCCACCTCCCTGCCTAGCCCTCCCTTGCCCATATCTCCTCGCCACCGCACGCCTGAGGGCTTCCTCCCACTTTCCCCTCCCCTCGTGACCTCTCTCCTCTCCTCTGCCGCCATTTTCCGAGCCGCCCCGAGAGCTCGCCGGAGCGAGCCCGTGCGCCTGCGTGGCCAACGGAGACGGGCCGCCGCACCAACGTGTCCATGCGATTCCTCGATATCGACTTCGTCAAGCCGCGCCGCCAATTTGAGCCAAGCCTCCACCTAGTCGCCGCCCACATGAACTTCCTCCGCCACGGCCGCCGTGCTCGTCGTCGGAAATTCGTCGCCGCCAGTGCCTCCAGGACCTCCCCGAGCTCACCTTCGTCTTCCCGGTGAGGTCCTCTTCAGATTTACCCATCTGGTTCTCCTCCCCGTGCTCCCAGTCACCTTTCCCCGCCATGGCCGTGAGCTCGCCGCCGCGGGCCTGCTCGCCGGCGTGGCCACGGGCCCCCCTGGGTGCCCCGTGTGCGCCAACAGCTGCAGGAGGCCGCGGGCTAACCGCTGGTGCCCTCGCCCTCCACCCCCGTGCCCTCCGGTGAGGCACCGCCGTCTCCCGTGGCACCGGCGGATCAACGCCGGCCGTGCCCACGTGGCCAGGCCATTAGGGCCTAAGCCCTCTGCTAACCACCCCCTCCTCTCACTGACACTAGGCCCAGGGCCCCTAATTAATCCGTGTTTTATTTAAACAGAGAACTAATTAACCCCAGTGAGGCTGACTGGTGGGGCCGCCCTGTCAGTTGACTGGTCAAACCCCTGGCGTCAGCATGACCTAGTGATGACGCAGTAAATACAAAATCAATTAATTTATTCAGTAAATTCCAGAAAATAGCCCAAACTTTGAGATTGAATAACTTTTAAACTATAACTCCAAATTCAAAGTGTAATATATGAAAAATGATCAGGAGAAAATCCTCTATCCAAATTTCCAACTTTCAGCTATGTTGGAGTTGATCTTAAAAAGGGATCAGTAGCTTTTGCTATTTGATTTAATTGGAATTATTTCAAATTCAATTCAAAAATTATTCCAACTTCAACCATTTAAATGCACCACACTTCACTTGTACTTCAGAAGCATTTCACACATATGATCACTTGGTTTACAAAGTACCAACATTAGCAAATGCAATTTGAACTAAATTGAATAACCTTTGGAGTTTAAATTTGAATTTACTTTTCAAATCAAGTTCAATTAAAATGTGGCAATTCAAACATAGGTCACATCAGCACCTTGCGATACTTTGTTTTACATATTGATTGTGCATTGTACTATGTTGAATGTGCATTAGTTTGAGTGCTTCGGTGATTGCTTCTTCTCGGTAGAGTTGATCTCGGAGACGAGTTCAACCTCACGTCAGAAGAGTGTTACATCGTGATCGTCAGCAAGGCAAGTAGCCCCCTCTTTGATCATGTCTATAAAATCCCAGTTCCCTCTCATTCTCGCAAATGCATGTTTAGGATGTCACCATGATACGTTCTATCGCTAGTTGAACCTATTCCTTTGCATGACCTATCATTTTGTCACAGTAGTAAGCAAACCACAATCCTAGCAGATGTAGGAGTTGGTTGATATCATGTGGCCCCTGCAACTGTTACAGCTTATTGCATGCTTAGAGTTGTTACCTGAGGCTACTTTGATGTGAGTTGGGATGGTAGTGATCATGTGAATGATGATGGTAACGTGTTGGTGAATCTACCCTAAACAAAGGTGAACGATGAGAGGCTGGGTAGGAGTACACAGTGGGTTGTCTCGTTGAACACTGCCTTAAGCCCGAGTTCTTGTGTTGTTATCCAAGACAAAGAGTACGACCACACATTGGGCTCACTGACCCCTCTCGGCCTAGTACCTCACCCCGGACCAGTCCAGGAGTCGCAAGTAGTTCGCCCTTTAATGATCTCAAGCAGGTGGAACCAAGGTAAGTGGTTGGCGTAGGTTGTGGGCACGTTGAATCAAGTGATCACGATCGAGTTGAGCTTGATGGCGGTCACACAACGTTTGAGTCCGCATCGGAACAATCGGCCGGATTCCGATTGTGGTCCCAACTCAAATAGGCGACTCCCTAGGACTAGAGATTGTGCTGTGAGTGAAGTTTCGTGGCAGCATCCTCGCCGGTACTCACTTGAAGGGTCCATCCCCAGGCGGTAACTGATGAGGCGTGTGTGTAGCAGTACACCCCTGCAGGGTTAATGAACTATTTGAATAGCCGTGTTCGCGGTTATGGACTACTTGGAGACCTTTACTTGATCATAGATAACTTGAACTGGATACTTCTAAAACACACCAAGATAAGTGTGAGTGCTATGGCGTGCTTCCTCGTGGGGAAGTCGAGGAAGGCACCATAGTGGAGTATTGGTTGGAGACTGTTACTTGGACTCGTGTACGTTCTTACCTCTCTCTGTTAATCGTAGTTCAGGATTAGCCAAGTCAAAGCTGGCACTTTTGCAAGTGAAACCCCACCTCCCTTTGCCTTGATACATGTGCATGAGTAGTATAGTTCCTATGTAAGTCTTGCTGAGTACGACTTTGTACTCACATTTGCTTATTCTATGTTTTAGATACAAGACCACTGACCCTGATGGTGGCCTCTACCTCGAGCTCGACGTGGACCAAGTCGTATAGTTCCAGGCAGCAGCATGTGCCCTCTGGAGGGTCGTTTTATTTTCTTTCAGGCTTCTTAAGCCATTTGTTAAACTTGTCTTTACTAAGACATAATTTGCTTCCGTTGATGTTCGATGTAATGTTGGATCACAGTCATGTGATCTCTGCTTGTAATACAACTACTATGTCTGCTCTGTTTAGCAGAAGTTATAAATACTGAGTTTGTAGAGTTCATGTTGTGATTACCTGCTGTTTACACTGGACATGTATGCTGCGTGTATCATTATAACATGCATGTCTTAGTGTGGGGTTCGATAGCTTAGTTGTGTTCTTGCCGGCGGTCTTTTATACACCAAGTGGCCCTTAGATGTGCGCAACTTGGGGCATCGCGATGCGATTGCTCGTGACTCTGTCACGTGGCACACTTTGTTGTATGATTGAGCCCGCCCGAGATCCCGACTAAGTGATCGGTCTGGAGTAAGTCTATGTAAGGGTTATGATTCAATCGATAACATGGTTGAGGCGACTTGTCTATGAGTATGGGATTCACCACCCATAAGCATTTAGACTTGTGAGCGGACGATGAGGACCCATCTCAGTTGATCATCCGGCCTGGATGGGATGCCCCTCACGTTCGATGCTTACCGAGAGTGATCTGTGCTTGGCCTTGTCTGCTTAGACAAGTGGGTATGGCTCTCGGCTCTCCATGTGATTGCATTGTGACCGGAATTACATACGCTAACCCCGGGTCCCGACATTCGCCCAGCGACGAATCCTTCCATACCTTGCAGAGCTCCCCCTAGAATCTCAACGCCTGTGAGCGCAGGCCCCACGGTGGGCGCCAACTATCGTGGGAAAGTCACGGAAGATGTCCGTAGAGTCGGACTTATCATGGGACCTTTGCTGCGAGGCGAATTCGAGGAGACAGTCGACATAGACACGAGACTCGGCGATTTACCCAGGTTCGGCCCCGTCGATGCGGTAAAGACCTACTCCTGCTTCTTGACTATTGTGGGATCGACTCCTCAATAGGAAGAGCCGATCTTATCGATTACAGTGATGATGTTTCGCAACCTTAGTCTCGTGGAGATCTAGGTTATAACGCGAGTTGTCTAGTCCTGTCTTGAGGTAAATTATCTCTCTGGCTCCAGTGGAACTCGGCTTATAAAGGTGCCGGGTCCCGGGATTCCGAGAGTCCGACTCCTGCACGATGTGGAGTTCTATTCTACTTTACAAGTTTGCTACGTGCTATACAAGGTAAGTCAAATTACTTCTAGGGCTTCAATTTCACGCTTGGTACGTCTGGCTCCTGGCCCGGTCTTCTTTGTGGGCCTTCACATGTAAGTCGGCCCAGAGGTTTCTAATGCCGGGTCTATGGGCCTGATCCATCCCCCTGACAGGATGGTCGACAGCGGGCATGGCGCGGTCATGGCCGTGGGATGGCCGCCACAATGCCCCCCGTGAACAGAAGGAAGAAGAGGATGGGGTGGGGATGGGCTCTAGGTGGGCTTTTCCCTGGGCGGTTTTTAGTTCTTTTCCATTTTTTTGTTTTCTTTATTTTATTTCTCTTTTGTTTATAGTTGATTTATTAGCTTATATATTTTTTAAACATGGAACTTGTCCTAATAATTCGGTTACACTTCAATATGATGATATAAAAGTTTTGGGCCTTTTATAAATTCGTTTGAATTTTATTTAAACAACAATTGATTAAAATGGGATATATTAACTATGGTTTGGTTTGTTTAATATATTTAAATATTATATAAAATACCCATTGTTATAGTATCCTGGTCTACTGACCTTTATGCATTTAATAAAAATGATTGCACAATTTTTAGTTCAAGTTTTATTTCCACTTTAGTTTTAAATTCCAAACAAGAGGATTTGAAAAAGATTTGATTCAAGGAGGATCAAGTCATGATTAATCACTGAGATTAGTCATTAATAAAAGTGATCACTGTAGCTTGACACCCGGGGTGTTACAAATCTCCACCTCTACAAAGAATTCTCGTCCCGAGAATTAAAAGTAGTGTTAGGGGTAAAGTTTTGGTTTCGTATTCTAACGAGTCTTATGGTGCTTGTTGTCCTTCTCGAAGAAGTTAATCCTTCACGTTGATGTCTTCATTTCTTTGCATCAGTGCATCTCAACGATTCGTCATCCTTCATTCAGGGGCTTCATCGTACTTACGAATAGGCTCGGAGAGAAAACTTAAGGGGGGGGGTCAGATCGGTACAAGGTTCAGCCAAGACTGACCCAGGGAATGGGGTACAACGTATCTCACGAGTTAAACTCAGTGGGATACATCGAGAGAAACAAAAGAAGGCATGAGAAGTTTTCAAGCGGATATGCATGCATTCGATGTCGATGATGGATGACAAAAATGTATCTAGGGCATCAGGCTTAAGCACCGAGTATGATATCGAACTGAAGATCACAAGGTATATGACTCGTGAATTGTACACGAGGTGAAACACGAGGAATAATCCTTGGGAACGGGGTGTACAAAAGAGTCAGGTTTCGGTCCTGTGGAACTGTGGGTTATGGGCCCACATTGAATAAGAAGGGTATTGACATTCTATGCGATCAAGTTGCAAGGTATGACGGAGAATATCTTGTCAGCTATGTCGGCAACAAGATCAGTGCCAAGGGCGAGGGACGAAGAGAACCATTTCCTGCTCGTTAAGACGAGGCGAACCAATTGGCAACGTTCTTGTCCATTGGTGGTCACCGAAAAGTCATCAACAACAGTAACATGTTGTATGGACAAAGTAGTACACCGAAGTGTTTACATAAGCAGGGAATTATCACTGCTCAGATAATTTATATTAAAATAAAGGTTAAGCAGACCAATGGAAAGGAAATTGTGATGATACAAAAGTATCAGTCGTAATTCCTTCCTACGGGAAGGCAGAGCAAGATATACATGACCAAGTTTGTATTGGCAGGGAGTCAAAGGATGTTGTTGATTATAACACAAATCATCGAGGGGCAAGGATGGCATTTCTCACCATGATTTCAATTGACACTTGGTAGAAGCCAAGATGTCGATGATGACCATGAAACATCATGTCAAAAGGTTTCAAAAATACAATCAAACAACGGAGACATCAAGAAACAGGAATGGTGAAGCAAAAGTATTCGGTGTTCCCAGTTGACGACAACCCACAACCATGAAATGGCTATGACAGGGATAGGCAATGTTTCATCACAATTCATAAGATGTAGTGCAAAGGCATGATATCTTCGAGATACCAGGGGTAATACTCGAAGGTAGAATGGTGGATCATAGGTGTAGAAGAATTTATACCAAGGGGGTTAATTATCTTTACGAAAAGCTTTCATGATAAGTTCTATATAGTATCCATGGGAATGAACACAAAGGTTCAGGGTCGACTCCCACTTTTTCAATGCATAACCTTTCATTCACTTCTCGCCATCGATGAATTTGTAGCGTTCTAAAATTTATATGGCATAACACCAGTAGGGTAAGACCCACAGAAGTTCATGGGTTCGGACAGATGGATGAAGCATAGATACAACCCATAGGGACATTTTACGAATCTATACGGCAAACAATAGGAACAAGAGATACAAGTTTGAAAGCAGAAGACTGATGACACGGACCAGATGATACCGTTCGCCAAAGGCATTTCGTATCAGGGGAAGCTCGTCAATGATTTAGGACACAAGGGGATGGCAGGTAGTAATCCACCAAAAGGGTTAGGCGGCGTACAGAGAGTCTGGGGCGAGTATCGGTACTCAACCATAAGATGAAAGAATGCCAAAGCATTGGAGATAGAAGCATCGGAATAATTCGATGCTTAAGTACAAAGGAATTATGACTTCCATATCGGTGTATCAGATTCAAATACATCGATCAAACATGAATAAGTTGAATAGAAGCTTGACGGTCAATCAATTAAGGTTTGATTTACTGAGAACCAGCTAATGTCCGTAATGACGTCTGAGCCAGAAGAATGGATTCATAGGGATCAAATGATGATTGCGTGCACTCGCGCACATGATGATTCAACAGATCGGAATGGCAATGCCAAGGGAGGTCATCAAAGACTACAAGACAAACGGGATTAATCATAGTGCAAGCAGGTAAGAAGAATCTCCAAAGCAGTAGTCTGCCGAGGATTGTTCGCGAGATCGGATAGTATTTCAAAGTATTTTGGGAATCACAAGAATCACTTAGAATGAATAGATCCTCGATAAATGTGAGGAATTATCCACAGGGTGAAAAGAAACTGCAAGGTAGTAGGCTCAACGGATTTCCGAAACAACGGAAAGTATTTCGATGCATCTTGTGAACATAAGAACAACTGGGATTGAATGGATGAACGGAAGGTGTATGTGGTTATACATATAGACTTATCGGTGGCAGGGAATTGTAAAGGTGATCGACACATATGGTCTCGAGAATTTTATCGCAAAGTAATCTTCGGAATCTTCTCGTGAAGCAAGCGATCAACTGTAATGAGGGGCTCTCCGGGAGGAAGTAGTCACGAGAACCTAATGTAAGAGTTAGCAAAATCTCCCGAAAGGATAAGAGAGTAGAATCCCAGAGTAAAGGTACGAGGAAAAGGATCCTAATACCACCCAGTTTGCGATGTGGGCCCGTAAGTGATACATCCCAAACGTATCTATAATTTCTGCTTGCTCCATGCATGTTTTGTGTGACTTTGCCATGTTTTGCTTGAACTTTCATACACTTTTGAACCTATTTGGACTAACCTATTAACTCAGTGCACCCAGTTGCCAGTTTCTGTTTTCTGTTGTTTTTGTATTTTAGGTTTTCCGGCCATTAAAAGTGCTCCAAAAATTCCGGAAAAAATATATAAAAAAATCAGCGCAACAGAAGCTTCCGGAATCACCAAGAGAGGAAAGGGGGGCCACCACCAGGCAGCCAGGAGGGCAGGTGGCGCGGCCCCACCCTGGGCCGCGCCAAGGACCCTCCTGACTGCCTCGTGGGTCCCCTCGACGCCCCCCTTCGCCTATATTTACCCCTCGGGGTGCAAACCCCTAATATCGATCTCTTTCTCGCGAACTCCCCTCTGTACCGCCGCCGCCGTTTCAAGATCGGGGCTGCCTGGAGAAGCTGCCCCGACACCCTGCCGGAAGGAGGAACCCCCTCCGGGAGACCATCCATAGCCATGGACGCCTCCCGGATGTGTCGTGAGTAGTCCCCCTTGGACCATGGGTCCGTGACCAGTAGCTATGTGATGAATCTCTCCCCCCTTTATGCTTCCACTTTCGAGTCCTCATGAGCTGCCTCACATGATCGAGGCATCTATGTAATTTCTGTTGTTGCTATGCTGAGTTTGTTGGGATCTGATGGATTATGAGACTATGTTCAGATTGTGATGAGTAATATATTTGGTTCTTCTCTTTTATATTTTGTTCTTGAGTAAATTCTTGCATGTTATCCGTTGCGGTATTTGCTTTGGCCAAGTATTTTATTTGCAACTCCAAGAGAGAGCGTTATGCTCGATTGTGGGTTCAGCCCCTTGATGTCTAGCTTCAGTGACAGAAACATGAGACTAGGGGATGTGTTGTTGCCACCAGGGATAAAACAACGGTGCTTGTACCTGCGGGTGCAAGGATTGTTTACTTTACGCAAAATTCTTTTAATGCAGTTGTCTGTTGCTTTGAGTTTACACTTTGGGTGGGATTCGCAACTTAATACCAGCGGGATGTTCAGGATTGATATATCAAGGTGGATGATTCGTAGTAGATGCAGATGGATTTCGGTCTACTTACCTTGGCATACTGCCCATTGCTTTTGAGCCCTTCCTTTCTTTGCAGCATAGGTAGCATTGCGGTGCCTTCATAATCCTGTCAATTGCCCAACTGCATTTGTTTACCTCGCTAGCAATTTTATCGTCTTTTGGGAGAGAGACATCACTAGTGAAAATCATGGGACCCCGGTCCATCTTCACATTATTGTTCACACCCTCAATTTACTTTCAGCTTTTACTTTCCTTTGCACCTTTTATCTCTTGCGTTGATCCTTTGTAAACGACAAGGCCGGAGGAATTGACAACTCCTCTGTACTCGTTGGGAGCAAAGTTATTTCTTGCTGTGTGCAGGTCCACGAGAACACCCTAGTCAGAAAGCAATTTCTTGCGACGTTGCCACCTAGTTGTATCTCCTGAGTCCTACTGGTTCGATAACCTTGGTATCTTCACCGAGGGAAACTTGCTGCTGCACTGCATCTCAAACCTTCCACTTGGGGTAACCAACGAGGGGCGAGAAGCCATCAAGCAAATTTCTGGCGCCGTTGCCGGGGACTCCATTCTACAAGATAGGGGAGTTGCACACTATCTTTTATCTTTGCTTTTTAGTCTTGTTAGTTTACCTTTCAGTTTTGGCTTTAGTGTCTTTTATCAAAAATCCAAAAATAATAATATAGTATGTCTAGTTCCTTACTTGCCAATCAATGTCTGACTTCGTTGAAACCAGATCTTATTGGTATGGAGGATTCACCGAGGATCAACAAAAGTGGTACAAGTAACACCGCTTGTCTCAAAAAGGGATACACTTATGGAAACAAATACATCAGTTGTATGAGTATGCTAGAAACTTGTGCTCAATATATAATATATCTTTCTGCAGGAATGAATCTTGTTGATTCATGAGGCACAAACACCTTGCTTTCCAATGTGAGTACAATGATGATGAAACCTTAGCTTCTTATGCTAAGAGAAACTATGGTTTTTATGATGCTGAGGAAATAGAAGAATTTGTTGCTTATAAGGGTGCCTATGAAATTACTTCTCTTTTTAAAAATATTGATGAAGCCCCTTACAAATCCGAGAGTCTTGCTATACTTAAATATTGTCTGGAAAATTACGATGCAAATTATTATATTACTGGTCATCTTGAAAGAATCTCTCCCCAAAAGGAAGAGACTAATGATTTGCAGGACTCGATGGAAGAAGAAATTGCTGAACCTGAAAGATCTTTGGATGAAAAAGAGGAGGAGAGTGACGACAAAGAGGAGGAAGAATGGATCCATCCATGTCTACCTTCTAATGAGAGTAACTCTTTGACTCCTACCTTATATGAGTGTTATGATCCCATGGATTCTTTTGAAATATCCTTTTTTGATGAAGTTGATGCCTTCTATGCTTATCGCCGTGCTGCCACTATGGATGATGCTTACGAAGATGAACTTGCTATAGTTCCTCATGTTAAGCATGAATTTTTTTCTATTGCACCCACACTTGGTTGTCCTATTATCCTTTTGAAATCTCCAATTCATATTCCGGAGAACTGTGCTCTTATTAAGGATCAATGTGATGGGATGCATTTATCTTATGTTCCTAAAGACCGTGTTAAAAACTATACACGTGTGCTTGTAGGTCATGAACAACATGATTTATGTGATAGTTATATTCTTGATGTTGTTCATGATACTACTGAAAATTATTTCGAGATAGGAAAGTTTGGTTGTAGAAACTCTCATGTTATAAAAACTCCTCTCTTTATGTTGAAAGTTTTGAAAATCTTCTTGTCCCACCTTTCTATGCTTATCTCTTTATGCTTCTTTAATTTATTTTCTTACAAGATGCCAATGCATAGGAAGTGGGTTAGGCTTAAATGTGTTTCATATTTGCTTCTTGATGCTCTCTTTTGCTTCAAATTCTTATTCTTATGAGAGCACCTTTTATAATCCTTAAGCCTAGCTAATGGCTTTAAAGAAGCGCTTTCGGGAGGCAGCCCGCAACGAATTTAGGTTTTTATTTTTGCTTTTCTTCTGTTCTTAGTGGTCTTGATGATTGTTACTACTGTAGAAACATTATTGTATCTTTACTTTTCAAGCTTTGTGCCAAGTTTAGCCTCAGATTGCAAGAAAGGTCAAAAGTTGGTGTTTGCTGTCCAGAAACAGATTTTGTCTGCTTGACGGAAAAATTCTCAATAAATCACCAGATCATCTTTTTGATCTGAATTTTTTTGAAATCATGCTCCATACAATTGCCTTTCAGGCGTCTGTTCAAAGTTTTTGGATTTGAGTTGCATAAGTACCTCGAAAAAAATTTCCTTTCTCTGATGTTCTGTTTTTCTCAGCTTCTACCCCGGTTTTTCTTTTCACAGTTTTGCAATCCTTAAGCTTGCTTTTTCTTTGCAAACTTTTTTGGGCAGGAAAGAGAAACAGTAGCTCTTCATGGAAATATTTATTTGCAGTAGAGGAAAATTATTTTATTAGGGTACTAACATCTCTAATCAGCCTACAATGAGTTATGTATGAAGGGAGTTTTCAAGTGCGCGATGGAGGATGATGAAAGAAGATTCAGGAGTGTCAAACGCTCAAGCTTGGGGATGCCCATGTGCACCCCCAATAAATATTCAAGAAGACTCAAGCGTCTAAGCTTGGGGGTGCCCCCGATGCATCCCCTTCTTCATCAACAATCATCAGTTTGTCCCTCGTTGCACTATATTTTTACCACTTCATGCGTTATGTGCTTTGCTTGGAGCGTCTCACTCTTTACTTTTCTAGGTTTGTTTTGCTTTCTTTGCTATAGTAACAAGTTAGACCCCAACTTAATCTTTTGTGTGGGAGAGATTCACACTCCGCTTGAACTAGAACTCCTCATAGGATGTGCATGCTTATTCTTTTAGCTGTGAGTTGTTCTTTTTCTTTTCTTAGATGTTGTTCTGTTTAGTTGTAGTGCTTTAGTTTTTCTAGAGCTTTTCTTTTGTCTTAGGTTGAACTTTCTATAGGTTGCATGTTTTATCTTGTTAGAGAGTTTGCCTGGTGCACTGAGTTCTGTGTCTTGACTGAAAATAGGTAGTTACCCGCAAAAAAAAAAAGTAGGTAGTTAAAGTTGTTGTTCTCTTTGTAGTAGTAACTTGCAATAGTTTTGAGGTATTGACTAGAGTAATGTTTGAACTTATGGTGTCAAGAGCCCTTTACTATTAGTGATAGATGTCGTATTTTGGGCAACCCGTGTGTTTTTCGAAAACCAAAAAACCCCTGTTGAGAACTCTAGCTACTAGATGGATCACTAACCTCTGGAGGGTTCGAATATTAGAGTACACTCACGTACCATGAGTCGAGGATGCGCAAGGATAACCAAACCCCCATACACTCCTCCTCGGGGTACATGTCTCTTTGTGAACCTCCTGATTAGATTGAGAGTTACCGAAAATAAGTGCATGAGTTCTTCGGACTAATGTGAGTATTCGAAAGTTGACACTTCCACCCACCTATACTTTTTCTAGCCTCTTCGGTACCGTGCATTGCCCTTTCTCACCTCGAGAGTTGGCGCATACTTCGCCGATGCATCCAAACCCTTGGCATGATACGCTCTGTCATCATAAGCCTCCTTATATCTTTCCTCAAAACAACCACCATACCTACCTACAAGGAATTTCCATAGCCTTTCCGAGATACATTGCCATGCAACATCCACCTTCTCATGACTTGATCTTCATGTCATACATGCTACTTGCTTGATCGATGATCCACATGCAAGTTGGGCCTTGCCCTAATCATTGCTACATGACGCGCTAGTATCATTGCATATCCTGCTACCCTGGCAGAGGCATACATTTTCATCATGATAGTTACATTTTCTTTATGTGAGTACCTTTGTAAAGTGTGAAAGATCTCCTATATTCTTGTAAAATATAGAGTATTTCCCCTAAAGTGAGGAAAAGATCCCAAAGAGGACAAAATAAAAAGATCCCAAAGAGGACAAATGGGAGATAAATAGAAAGAGCCATTGAGGCCACCAAAAATAAAAAATAAAAGAGAAAAAGAGAAAAAAATTAAAAAGAGAGAAGGGGGCATACTACTATTCGTTTTGAGAGATCCACACTAGTACATCATCTTCTATCCCTTGTACTCCATAGAGATCATCATCATGCATATATCTATGTGCGGACTCTTCACACTATAGAACTTGGCTTGTATATTCCAATGATGAGCCTCCTCAAAAGAGCTCTAGGTTTTCTTGAGCAAGAAAGTTAGATGCACCCCCACTAGTTCCCTTGGAGAGCTTTTAGCTCACATGTGCATCCGTTGTATGGAAATCCCTACTCCGCACATCATATCTATCATATGGCCTTCTCTCGCCTATGATTGTCCTCATTGATGTGAGCCTTTCACACCTTTTTGTCTTCCTCCTCCACCTTCTTTCTGTTTCGCCTTTTAGGTGTCAACTTTCTTGCTCACGCTCATCCATTGCATGAGTGCTCAAAATATCGAAAGGGAGTGGATCAGTTTGACTTGTACCTGGCTAGTGGTCTGGGGACGAGTCCAGATAAGAATCCAAAGGAGACCAAGTGTGAAACTTTAGTAGATAGTTGTTCTCAACAACCTTTTTTCTCTTTCTTCCCAGTCCCTTGCTTGCACGCAAACACCATTTGGAGACATTCGAGTCACGGACAGCAAGAGCTCTTGCACCTTTTGTTCTTTTGTTGCTTGTGTCAATGCTAATATAGACTCTTGCTTGTTAAGACTTGAATTGAATTGCATGCTTTGATTGCTTTACTTAAAAGTCCTTATTTGGTTGTGTGGCATGTCACCACAGAAATTATGCTTGTTATCATTTACCTACTCGAGGACGAGCAGGAATTAAGCTTGGGGATGTTGATACGTCCCAAACGTATCTATAATTTCGGCTTGCTCCATGCATGTTTTGTGTGACTTTGCCATGTTTTTCTTGAACTTTCATACACTTTTGAACCTATTTGGACTAACCTATTAACTCAGTGCACCCGGTTGCCAGTTTCTGTTTTCTGCTGTTTTTGTATTTCAGGTTTTCCGGCCATTAAAAGTGCTCCAAAAATTCCGGGAAAAAAAAAATCAATGCAACGGAAGCTTCCGGAATCAGCAAGAGAGGGAAGGGGGGCCACCACCATGCATCCAGGAGGGCGCGGCCCCACCCTGGGCCGCGCCAGGGACCCTCCGGACTGCCTCGTGGGTCCCCTCGACGCCCCCCTTCGCCTATATTTACCCCTTGGGGTGAAAACCCCTAATATCGATCTCTTTCTCGCAAACTCCCCTCTGTACCGCCGCGGCCGCCGTTTCAAGATCAGGGCTGCCTGGAGAAGCTGCCCTGGCACCCTGCCGGAAGGTGGAACCCCCTCCGGGAGCCCATCCATAGCCATGGACGCCTCCCGGATGTGCCGTGATTAGTTCCCTTTGGACCATGGGTCCGTGACCAGTAGCTATGTGATGAATCTCTCCCCCCTTTGTGCTTCCACTTTCGAGTCCTCGTGAGCTGCCTCACATGATCGAGGCATCTATGTAATTTCTGCTGTTGCTATGCTGAGTTTGTTGGGATCTGATGGATTATGAGACTATGTTCAGATTGTGATGAGTAATATATTTGGTTCTTCTCTTTTATATTTTGTTCTTGATTAAATTCTTGCATGTTCTCCTTTGCGGTATTTGCTTTGGCCAAGTATTTTATTTGCAACTCCAAGAGAGAGCGTTATGCTCGATTGTGGGTTCAGCCCCTTGATGTCTAGCTTGAGTGACAGAAACATGAGACTAGGGGATGTGTTGTTGCCACCAAGGATAAAACAACGGTGCTTGTACCTGCGGGTGCAAGGATTGTTTACTTTACGCAAAGTTATTTTAATGCAGTTGTCTGTTGCTTTGAGTTTACACTTTGGGTGGGATTCGCAACTTAATACCAGCGAGATGTTCTGGATAGATATCTCAAGGTGGATGATTCGTAGTAGATGCAGATGGATTTCGGTCTACTTACCTTGGCGTACTTCCCATTGCTTTTGAGCCCTTCCTTTCTTTGCAGCATAGTTAGCATTGCGGTGCCTTCATAATCCTGTCAATTTCCCAACTGTGATTTGTTTACCTCGCTAGCACTTTTATCGTCTTTTGGGAGAGAGATATCACTAGTGAAAATCACGGGACCCCGGTCCATCTTCACATTATTGTTCACACCCTCAATTTACTTTCAGCTTTTACTTTCCTTTGCACCTTTTATCTCTTGCGTTGATCCTTTGTAAACGACAAGGCCGGAGGAACTGACAACTCCTCTGTACTCGTTGGGAGCAAAGTTATTTGTTGTTGTGTGCAGGTCCACGACAACACCCTAGTCAGGAAGCAATTTCTTGCGACATTGCCACCTACTTGTATCTTCTGAGTCCTACTGGTTCGATAACCTTGGTATCTTCACCGAGGGAAACTTGCTGCTGCACTGCATCTCAAACCTTCCACTTGGGGTAACCAATGAGGGGCGAGAAGCCATCAGTAAGCCGCACAACAAGTTAGTAAAATAGTTTTTGTTTGTCTAGACTCGGCTTCGACCAAAGAGTGGGAAGGGGGTTACCTACAGGCATTCGTCTCTGATACCAACTTGTGACGCCCCCAAAATCGAATCGTGCACAGTAATCATACACGCAAGGTACACGATTGAGATCAGGGACTCACGGTAAGATATCACAACACAACTCTACAAATAAAAATAATACAAGTTGTTTAATACAAGCCAGGGGCCACGAGGGCTCGAATACAATAGCTCGAGAGCACAAAGTTAGCGGAAGCAATAGTATCTGAATACAAACAAAAAGTACACATGATTTTCCTTAAGAAGGCTAGCACAAAAACAACAACAATCGAAAAGGCGAGGCCTCCTGCCTGCGAACCTCCAAACTACTGATACGCGAGAGATGATAATTGCTTCTCGCCCATCGTTTGTTACGCCAAGTGGAAGGTGAGATGCAGCGTAGCAGAAAGTTTCCCTCGGTGAAGATACCCAGGTTTAGAGTATCGACCAGTAGGACTCCGATAATGATAAGTAGGTGGTTTGGCAAGTGATGCGCCGTATGAAAAGAATCACTTGCTTCTCCTGGACCTGCACACGACACAATAAACTTTGCTCCCAACGAAGTCCGGAGAGGTTGTCGATCTCTACGGTCTTGTTGTTTACAAAGGATCAAACGCAATGGATAATGATAGTGATAGCAACTGAAAGTAAATACTAAAAAGTAAATGAGCATGTAACAGATAATGAAAATATGGAACGGGGTCCCGTGATGTTCACTAGTGATGTCTCTCTCCTAAAAGACGATAAAACTGCTATGCGGGGTAAATAAATTACAGATGGGAAATTGACAGGATTATAAATGCACCGCAATGCTAACTATGCTACAAAAGAAAGGAAGAGGCTCATAAGCATGGGCAGTATGCCAAGATAAGTAGACCGAAATCCATCTGCATCTACTACTAATCATCCACCTTGAGATATCTATCCAGAACATCTCACCGGTATTAAGTTGCGAGCCCCACCCAAAGTGTAAACCCAAAGCAACAGACAACTGCATTAAAAAGAACTTTGCGTAAAGTAAACAATCCTTGCAACCGCGGTTACAAGCATCGTTGTTTTCCCCCTTGTGGCCACATCACATCCCCTAGACTCATGTTTCTGTCACTCAAGCGTGTCATCAGGGGGTATGTACCCACAATCGAGCATAACGTTCCCTCTTGGAGTCACTAATTACTACTTGTCCAAGGCAATAAACAGCAACAGAGAACATGCAAGAATTACTTAGGAACAAAAATATAAGAGATAAAAACCAGATATATTACTCTATCACAATTTGAACATAATCTCATAGTCCATCAGATCCTATCAAACTTAGCATAACAACAGCTGAAGAATTACATATGTGCCTCGATCATGTAGGGCAGCTCACAAGGTCTAAACCATGAAGAACAAAGAGGGGAGGATAACATCACATATCTACTGATCACGGACCCATGGTCTAAGGTAGACTACTCACGGCACATCCGTGAAGCGTCCATGGTGGAGGAGAAGCTCTCGGGGGTCAATCCTCCCTCCGGCAGGGTGCCTGGAAGGGTCCTGACGGTGCTCCCGATCTTGAAAACGCGGCAGCGGTGGAACAGAGGTGAGTTTGCGAAATAGGGTTCTGTCTTTGGAGGTTTCCCGTGGTGGAGAATAAATAGGCGACGGGGGGAAACCACGGGGGCCACAAGGGGCCTGGCCGCGCCAAGTGGCAGCCTGGGCACCTGGTGGTGGCCCCCTGGCCCTCCTTCGGAGATCTGGAAGCTTCCGACACGCTGATTTTTTATCTGATTTTTCCCGGATTTTTGGAGCACTTTTTTAATGGGAAAAAACTGAAGTCGAAAAACAACAGAAAACAGGAAGTGGCACTGGGGTGCACTGAGTTATTAGGTTAGTCCAAATATGATCACAAGTGTATGAAAGTGTATCTAGATCATAGCAATATTACACAAAACATGCATGGAACGAGAAAAAATTATCGATACGTTTGAGACGTATCAACATCCCCAAGCTTAATTCATGCTCGTCCTCGACTAGGTAAATGATAATAAACATAATTTCTGTGGTGACATGTGATGGCTTCTCGCCCCTCGTTGGTTACCCCAAGTGGAAGGTTTGAGATGCAGTGCAGCAGCAAGTTTCCCTTGGTGGAGATACCAAGGTTATTGAAACAGTAGGACTCAGGAGATACAAGTAGGTGGCAACGTCGCCAGAAATTGCTTCCTGACTAGTGTGTTGTCGTGGACCTGCACACATCAACAAATAACTTTGCTCCCAACGAGTACAGAGGAGTTGTCAATTCCTCCGGCCTTGTCGTTTACAAAGGATCAACGCAAGAGATAAAAGATGCAAAGGAAAGTAAAAGCTGAAAGTAAATTTAGGGTGTGAACAATAATGTGAAGATAGACCGGGGTCCCGTGATTTTCACTAGTGATGTCTCTCTCCCAAAAGACGATAAAAGTGATAGCGAGGTAAACAAATCACAGTTGGGCAATTGACAAGATTATGAAGGCACCGCAATGCTAACTATGCTGCAAAGAAAGGAAGGGCTCAAAAGCAATGGGCAGTACGCCAAGGTAAGTAGACCGAAAGCCGCCTGCATCTACTACGAATCATCCACCTTGATATATCTATCCAGAACATCTCGCTGGTATTAAGTTGCGAATCCCACCCAAATTATAAACTCAAAGCAACAGACAACTGCATTAAAAGAACTTTGCGTAAAGTAAACAATCCTTGCACCTGCAGGTACAAGCACCGTTGTTTTATCCCTGGCGGAAACAGCACATCCCCTACTCTCATGTTTCTGTCACTCAAGCTAGACATCAGGGGGCTGAACCCACAATCGAGCATAACGCTCTCTCTTGGAGTTGCAAATAAAATACTTGGCCAAAGCAAATACCGCAACGGAGAACATGCAAGAATTTACTCAAGAACAAAATATAAAAGAGAAGAACCAAATATATTACTCATCACAATCTGAACATAGTCTCATAATCCATCAGATCCCAACAAACTCAGCATAGCAACAGCAGAAATTACATAGATGCCTCGATCACGTGAGGCAGCTCACGAGGACTCGAAAGTGGAAGCACAAAGGGGGGAGAGATTCATCACATAGCTACTGGTCACGGACCCATGGTCCAAGGGGGACTACTCACGGCATATCCGGGAGACGTTGATACGGTGAGGATAGTTCTCTCACTCGTCGTTGGTTACCCCAAGTGGAAGGTGAGATGTACCGTAGCAGCAAATTTCCCTCGGTGAAGATATCAAGGTTATCGAACCAGTAGGACTCAGGAGATAAAAGTAGGTGACAACGGCGCCAGAAATTAGGCGGTTGACGTGGACCTGCACACAGCAACAAATAACTTTGCTCCCAAAAAGTATAGAGGAGTTGTCAATTCCTCCGGCCTTGCTATTTACTAAGGATCAACGCAAGAGATAATAATAGTGGCAACTGAAAGTAAAGACTGAAAGTAAATTGAGGGTGTAAACAATAATGTGAAGATGGACCAGGGTCCCGTGATTTTCACTAGTGATGTCTCTCTCCCAAAAGACGATAAAAGTGCTAGCGAGGTAAACAAATCACAGTTGGGAAATTGACAGGATTATGAAGGCACCGCAATGCTAACTATGCTGCAAATAAAAGAAAGGGCTCAAAAGCAATGGGCAGTACGCCAATGTAAGTAGACCGAAATCCATCTTCATCTACTACGAATCATCCACCTTGAGATATCTACCCAGAACATCTCGCTGGTATTAAGTTGTGAATCCCACCCAAAGTGTAAGCTCAAAGCAACATACAACTGCATTAAAAGAACTTTGCGTAAAGTAAACAATCCTTGCACCCGCAGGTGCAAGCACCGTTGTTTTATCCCTGGTGGCAACAACACATCCCCTAGTCTCATGTTTCTGTCACTCAAGCTAGACATCAGGGGGCAGAACCCACAATCAAGCATAACGCTCCCTCTTGGAGTTGCAACAAACTACTTGGCCAAAGTAAAATATTGCAACGGAGAACATGCAAGAATTTACTTAAGAACAAAATATAAAAGAGAAGAACCAAATATATTACTCATCACAATCTGAACATAGTCTCATAATGCATCAGATCCCAACAAACTCAGCATAGTAACAGCAGAAATTACTTAGATGCCTCGATCACGTGAGGCAGCTCACGAGGACTCGAAAGTGGAAGCACAAAGGGGGGAGAGATTCATCACATAGCTACTGGTCACGGACCCATGGTCCAAGGGGGACTACTCACGGCATATCCGGGAGACGTTGATACGGTGAGGATAGTTCTCTCACTCCTCGTTGGTTACCCCAAGTGGAAGGTGAGATGTACCGTAGCAGCAAATTTCCCTCGGTGAAGATATCAAGGTTATCGAACCAGTAGGACTCAGGAGATACAAGTAGGTGACAACGGCGCCAGAAATTAGGCGGTTGACATGGACCTGCACACAGCAACAAATAACTTTGCTCCCAAAAAGTATAGAGGAGTTGTCAATTCCTCCGGCCTTGCTATTTACTAAGGATCAACGCAAGAGATAATAATAGTGGCAACTGAAAGTAAAGACTGAAAGTAAATTGAGGGTGTAAACAATAATGTGAAGATGGACCAGGGTCCCGTGATTTTCACTAGTGATGTCTCTCTCCCAAAAGACGATAAAAGTGCTAGCGAGGTAAACAAATCACAGTTGGGAAATTGACAGGATTATGAAGGCACCGCAATGCTAACTATGCTGCAAATAAAAGAAAGGGCTCAAAAGCAATGGGCAGTACGCCAAGGTAAGTAGACCGAAATCCATCTTCATCTACTACGAATCATCCACCTTGAGATATCTACCCAGAACATCTCGCTGGTATTAAGTTGTGAATCCCACCCAAAGTGTAAACTCAAAGCAACATACAACTGCATTAAAAGAACTTTGCGTAAAGTAAACAATCCTTGCACCCGCAGGTACAAGCACCGTTGTTTTATCCCTGGTGGCAACAGCACATCCCCTACTCTCATGTTTCTGTCACTCAAGCTAGACATCAAGGGGCTGAACCCACAATCGAGCATAACGCTCTCTCTTGGAGTTGGAAATAAAATACTTGGCCAAAGCAAATACCGCAACGGAGAACATGCAAGAATTTACTCAAGAACAAAATATAAAAGAGAAGAACCAAATATATTACTCATCACAATCTGAACATAGTCTCATAATCCATCAGATCTCAACAAACTCAGCATAGCAACAGTAGAAATTACATAGATGCCTCGATCATGTGAGGAAGCTCACGAGGACTCGAAAGTGGAAGCACAAAAGGGGGAGAGACAGATCACATAGCTACTGGTCACGGACCCATGGTCCAAGGGAAACTACTCACGGTACATACGGGAGGCGTCCATGGCTATGGATGGCCTCCCGGAGGTGGTAGCTTCTCCCGGCAGGGTGCCGGAGCAGTTTCTCCAGGCAGCCCCGATCTAAAAACGGCGGCGGCGGCGAAACAGAGGCGAGACCGCGAAAGAGGAGTCTGTAAGGCCCGATATGCGGTGCTGTTCCAAATCTAGATGTTTCCATCCAGATCCGGGGATGAAGCACATATTGGTCCCACCGCGACATATGACGAAGTCATTTGCCTCGAATTTCCAACATGATATCGCAACATTACAGATACAAGGATACAACATCTCATACAATCGGCATACAACTGCCTTAAATACAATACAACAGCGGAAGATACATGTCTGAGTACAGACTACAATCAAATGCCTAGTGGCAAAAGAAAATCACCGATCCCCATAACCACACGGGTCCAGGCCCTCTGCCGGGATCCGCCTAACTAGTCGTCGTTGAGTCTCCACGTGAAACGTCGAGCACCATACCTGTTGTCGATCAAGAACCCTGAAAAGAGTTTGGGGGTAGTATCATGAGTACAGAGGTACTCAGCATCCAACTGTAGTGGTCATCTGACCCAGCAAGGACTTCATCACTCGTACACTAGGAAAACTAGTAGTTTACGGTAAGGATGGGGTAAGTGGTGAGGTTGCTGCCGCACTAGCATTTATGAAGTGGCTAACGATCTAGAGAGTAAGATAAGAAGCCAAGCATTCGATGAGGAATCGCCTCCAACAAGTCGTGCTATCAACTACTACGCAAACATAACACCTATCCTATCCTTGTCCTCCTCTTCGCATCCCGGCGAAGAAGAAGCAGTCAAGGCACACACACGTTGATCAAGTTATATTAATATTATCTCAGTTGTTGTTTTCTATGAACAAGGAGTAGGTCTCAAGTCGTCCATAATTGTGGACACGGCTTCTCGAAAAGATTTAACCCTGCAGGGGTGTACCAACTGCCATTACAAGGCTCCGCACGCACGCACATCTCTCTCAGTTGCTACCCATCACAGGCAACCATTTTATGATTTAGTTCCAAGAGATCCGAAATGAGAGGTCGCTCTAACTAACAACGAACAAATCCGGGTGGCCCCCGGGGAGTCGACACCCAATCCAAGAGCCGGCCACG
This sequence comes from Bromus sterilis, assembly GCA_950022295.1. NCBI lineage: Eukaryota > Viridiplantae > Streptophyta > Magnoliopsida > Poales > Poaceae > Bromus > Bromus sterilis. Next base: position 67,037,049 of record OX465599.1, read on the forward strand.
CCCTCGGATCGGACTCTTCCGTATGGCTAAGGTTGGGGTTAGTCTCACCTATATAACAGGGGACTTCCCTAGCTCACCAGTGTGGACCAACAAAGGAACTATGTCTCTGCTGGCCCGAGTTGTTTTAAAACCACTGGCTGCAGACCAGTTATGCATGCGGTTTCAAATGGTAAATCAGCTTGGGCCACCTCTAGAAATGTTTGAAGCTAGGTAGGTAAGAAAAGGGGACCCCATAAAATCCCACACGCGGTTAGGCACGCTCAGTCTTAAAACCAATACCCGGAACTCGGATCCTAGGTGACTCGAATGGAACAAAGCGTCAGGGCGGGATAGCCTAGACCTTCCATCCTTCGTCGAATATAATCAATATTTATAATAATCATATCATCAACAACAATATAATAATGATAATGTGATATCCCAAACCAAGGAGTAACAGGGTAACATCGTAGCATCCTAAGCATGCATACTAAGCAGGGGCCGAGCAACGAGCAATAGTAACATAGCAGTACATGGTTTGCTGGGAGGGGACATGGCTGTATTGGTTTGAAAGAGGTTGTAAACATGTGGTAGGATCAAACATCGAACCTAACCTAGACTAGCATGCAAACCGCTGGTTGAAATAGAATGGATCATAAGTAATGTATAGTCCTTGCCTGTTGATAAGTCGGGTTCCGAAGGTGTAGTCGATAGCACGCTCGCATCGTCTCCGAGAGGTATCTGCGGAAGCACACAAGACGGTAAACACTGGAAAGCAACCAACGAGCAAGCATATATTACTACGAGGCAAACACGAGCAAGCATCAACAAGAAGGTAACACGAGACATCGCACCTACCGTCGAGAGCGGTTAGTAACAATTTAAGTGGAGTACTCGTCACACACGACGATACCGCACATTTAGAATCGGTTCAAGTTGTTTAGCTACAAGTGATCAACCAACGGTTATTAACATGGCAAGGCACCCAAGCATGGAATAGAACACAAACATGGCAAAAGGTTAAGCACAAAGTAAACTACCTATACTAGTCAAGTTAAGCGAGGCAACACCCTAAACATGGCATAACACTAAGTGCCTCACGATGATTAAAGGATTTGGTACTGTTTTGTCCTAAACCATATTTTAGGTTGGTTAACAGCAGCAAACAATAGCATAAACACAAAGTACACGAAAAAATAATCAAGTTACATATAAAGCACACTCCAAACGGAGTTACGGTTAAAAAGATATAAGCAAGACAAGCTATGCACACATGCTGTAAAAGCAGTGGTAGATCTATATGCAAAACTGCAGCAACATGACATGGAAATACATGGGCATGAAGTAGACATGATGCTTAACAATATGCAATTGGAATCACTCAATTCTGATAAACGGTCGCGACACACTCGTCGACCGAAGTTGCAACAAAATATAAACAGCAGCACACTAACAGCAGTGTAGCTACTTTGGAGCAAGATACAATCATGATGCAGCAAGCAATTATGGCATGTAAATGCATGGAACTGAATTATAAACAATTATTAACAGGATGCAAAAGGAGTCAATCAATTCCGACGAACGGTTGCGAAGCAACCGTCGCCCGAAGTTGCAATAAGATAACAGTTCAGGAACAACAACACAGCTAACGATCTGGTACCCACTTCAACGCAGAATTAAATTATCTAGACAGCCTCAAACGGAAAAACTTTCTACATACGAACGCTAGAGCATGCAAAACTAAGCAATTCATCTTTTGGGGGCGAGGTCAAACGAGCTACGGTTTAAGCGTTATTCTACTCGCAAAACGATTACAGCACTGTTATAAATGACTTAGCAGAAAAAACAGAAATTTAGAAAAGGGAAAAACAGAAAAAAGGGCGGCGGCTTCACCACTGGGCCGGCCCAACTCGTCCTGGAGTTAGCCTGGGTTGGATCTGGCCTCCGGCTGGGCTGGGCCATGGGGGCGCGGCGGAGGGCTGGCGGCGACGGGGAGCCATGGGGCCGCGGCTCGAGCTCCCTCGGGCTCCCATGGCGGCGCGGCCCGGCGGCTATCCTGCAAGGAAGAGGAGGCGGTGAGGGGGCGCGAGGGAAGGGAGGAAGGAGGAGAGGGAAGAGTGGAGAGGGAGTGCGCCGGCGGTGGGGCTCCGGCTAGCCGGCGGCGGAGCTCGGTGACGGCGGCGCGGTGGTTGGATCCCACGGACGGCCTCGGGCTGGACGGAGGAGAGAGGAGAGAGAAACTGGAGGTTGGGCCGATTCCTGGCCGTCAGATCGCCAGATCTGACGGTCCAGATCTGATGGACTGAAACTGGATCTGGAAATTAGGGTTAGGGATGAAAAACGGGGGTATTTTCCAGATCTGGGGCTGCCTAGGTGCTTAGGGAAACCCTAAGTGGTGGGTGGTCTATTTATAGACCGGGTGGCTGGAAGTTTGCAAAAACATCCCTGGTTTCTCTCTCGCGCGTCCCGTGCTCACGTTTCTGACCGCCGGAGGTCCGTAGTACCTCCGATTCGGGTAAAACTTCGAACTGCGCGATCAACGCGTCGAGCCGGCGGCGTTCACCTCGCGCTGGAACCGTTCCGAGAACACTTTCCGGCGCGATATAAAAATAACCCATTTAATTATTAAACGGAGTTTTCGTTCTGTTGGCTACGGCTGGTCTCGTGCGGGTTTTGCGACGGTGATCGGGCGAAACCCGGTGCCGCAAAGGTCGAGTGTCAGAGTGGCAAGGGTCGGTCTCCGTCCGGTACGAGATAAGAGGGGAAAAAATAATCGCCGATCGATAAATCGTGGATGAAAAAACCGCAAAAAATCAGACAATCAAACAATTCACACCGAAAACAAATTTTGTATTTTTCTGAAAACTGGGCTATTACAGAGTCCGTCCTAGGGGTTTCCACCCCGAGGGGTAAATATAGGCGAAGGGGGGCGTCGAGGGGACCCACGAGGCAGTCAGGAGGGTCCCTGGCGCGACCCAGGGTGGGGCCGCGCCACCTACCCTCCTGGCTGCCTGGTGGTGGCCCCCCTTCCCTCTCTTGGTGATTCCGGAAGCTTCTGTTGCGCTGATTTTTTTATATATTTTTCCCAGAATTTTTGGAGCACTTTTAATGGCCGGAAAACCTGAAATACAAAAACAGCAGAAAACAGAAACTGGCAACTGGGTTCACTGAGTTAATAGGTTAGTCCAAATAGGTTCAAAAGTGTATGAAAGTTCAAGCAAAACATGGCAAAGTCACACAAAACATGCATGGAGCAAGCAGAAATTATAGATACGTTTGGGACGTATCAACATCCCCAAGCTTAATTCCTTCTCGTCCTCGAGTAGGTAAATAATAACAAGCATAATTTTTGTGGTGACATGCCACACAACCAAATAAGGACTTTTAAGTAAAGCAATCAAAGCATGCAATTCAATTCAAGTCTTAACAAGCAAGAGTTTATATTAGCATTGACACAAGCAACAAAAGAACAAAGGTGCAAGAGCTCTTGTTGTCCGTGACTCGAATGTCTCCAAATGGTGTTTGCGTGCAAGCAAGGGACTGGGAAGAAAGAGAAAAAAGGTTATTGAGAACAACTATCTACTAAAGTTTCACACTTGGTCTCCTTTGGATTCTTATCTGGACTCGTCCCCAGTCCACTAGCCAGGTACAAGTCAAACTGATCCACTCCCTTTCGATATTTTGAGCACTCATGCAATGGATGAGCGTGAGCAAGAAAGTTGACACCTAAAAGGCGAAATAGAAAGAAGGTGGAGGAGGAAGACAAAAAGGTGTGAAAGGCTCACATCAATGAGGACAATCATAGGCGAGAGAAGGCCATATGATAGATATGATGTGAGGAGTAGGGATTGCCATACAACGGATGCACATGTGAGCTAAAAGCTCTCCAAGGGAACTAGTGGGGGTGCATCTAACTTGCTTGCTCAAGAAGACCTAGAGCTCGTTTGAGGAGGCTCATCATTGGAATATACAAGCCAAGTTCTATAATGTGAAGGGTCCCCACATAGCTATATGCATGATGATGATCTCTATGGAGTACAAGGGACAAAAGATGAAGTACTAGTGTGGATCTCTCAAAAGTAATAGTAGTATGCCCCCTTCTCTCTTTTTATTTCTCTTTTTCTCTTTTTTTTATTTTTGGTGGCCTCAATGGATCTTTCTATTTAACTCTCATTTGTCCTCTTTGGGATCTTTTGATTTTGTCCTCTTTGGGATCTTTTCCTCACTTTAGGGGCAATACTCTATATTTTAAAAGAATATAGGAGATCTTTCACACTTTACAAAGGTACTCACATAAAGAAAATGTAACTATCATGATGCAAATGTATGCCTCTGCCAGGGTAGCAGGATATGCAATGATACTAGCGCGTCATGTAGCAATGATTAGGGCAAGGCCCAACTAGCATGAGGCTCATCGATCAAGCAAGTAGCATGTATGACATGAAGATCAAGTCATGAGAAGGTGGATGTTGCATGGCAATGTATCTCAGAAAGGCTATGGAAATGCCTTGTAGGTAGGTATGGTGGTTGTTTTGAGGAAAGATAGAAGGAGGCTTATGATGACAAAGCGTATCATGCCAAGGGTTTGGATGCACCGGCGAAGTATGCGCCAACTCTCGAGGTGAGAAAGGGCAATGCACGGTACCGAAGAGGCTAGAAAAAGTATAGGTGGGTGGAAGTGTCAACTTTCGACCACTCACATTAGTCCGAAGAACTCATGCACTTATTATCGGTAACTCTCAATCTAATCAGGAGGTTCACAAAAATAAAGGTACCCCGAGGAGGAGTGTATGGGGGTTTGGTTATCCTTGCGCATCCTCGACTCATGGTACGTGAGTGTACTCTAATATTCGAACCCTCCAGAGGTTAGTGATCCATCTAGTAGCTAGAGTTCTCAACAGGGGTTTTTTGGTTTTCGAAAAATACACGGATTGCCCAAAATACGACATCTATCACTAATAGGCAAGAGCTCTTGACACCATAAGTTCAAACATTACTCTAGTCAATACCTCAAAACTATTGCAAGTTACTACTACAAAGAGAATAGCAACTGTAACTACCTACTTTCAGTCAAGACACAGAACTCGGTGCAACAGGCAAACTCTCTAACAAGATAAAACATGCAACCTATAGAAAGTTCAACCTAAGAAAAAAGAAAAGCTCTAGAAAAACTAAAGCACTACAACTAAATAGAACAGCAGCTAAGAAAATAAAAAGAACAGCTCACAGCTAAACGAATAGGCATGCAAATCCTCTGAGGAGTTCTAGTTCAAGCGGAGCGTGAATCTCTCCCACACAAAAGAGTAAGTTGGGGTCTTACTTGTTACTACAGCAAAGAAAGCAAAACAAACCTAGAAAAGTAAAGAGTGAGACGCTCCAAGCAAAGCACATAACGTATGAAGTGATAAAAATATAGTGCAACGAGGGACAAACTGATGATTGTTGATGAAGAAGGGGATGCATCGGGGGCATCCCCAAGCTTAGACGCTTGAGTCTTTCTTGAATATTTATTGGGGGTGCACAAGGGCATCCCCAAGCTTGAGCGTTTGACACTCTTGAATCTTCTTTCATCACCTTCAATCGCGCACTTGAAAACTCCCTTCGTACATAACTCATTGTAGGCTGATTAGAGAGGTTAGTACCGTAATAAAATAATTTTCCTCTACTACAAATAAAGATTTCCAGGAAGATCTACTGTTTCTCTTGCCTTCCCAAAAAAGTTTGCAAAGAAAAAGCAAGCTTAAGAATTGCAAAACTGCGAAAAGAAAAACCGGGGCAGAAGCTGAGAAAAACAGAACAACAGAGAAAGGAGAATTTTTTCGAGGTACTTCTGCAACTCAAATCAAAAAACTTTGAACAGACGCCTAAAAGGTAATTGTATGGAGCATGCTGTCAAAACAATTCAGATCAAAAAGATGATCTGGTGATTTATTGAGAATTTTTCCGTCAAGCAGACAGAATCTGTTTCTGGACAGCAAGCACCAACTTTTGACCTTTCTTGCAATCTGAGGCTAAACTTGGCACAAAGCTTGAAAAGTAAAGATACAATGATGTTGCTGAAGTAGTAACAATCATCAAGACCACTAAGAACAGAACAAAAGCAAAAAAGAAAAACCTAAATTCGTTGCGGGATGCCTCCCGAAAGCGCTTCTTTAGAGCCATTAGCTAGGCTTAAAGCAAAAGATCAAGTCTTTTCAAGAGAATAACTAGCCCGTGTGACGGACTCAAAAGGTAACTTAATCTTTTTCCTAGGGAAATGTTCCATCCCTTTCTTGAGAGGGAATTGGAATTTTATAGTTCCCTCTTTCATGTCAATGATAGCACCAACTGTGCGAAGAAAAGGACGTCCCAAAATAATTGGACAAGAGGGCTCACACTCAATGTCCATAATAGTGAAATCAACGGGAACATAATTGTCATTGACAATGATAAGAACATCATCGATCTTCCCGAAAGGTTTCTTTACGGAAGAATCAACAAGACGAACACCAAAAGAACAAGGATCAAAAGGTTTCAATTCAAGCATATCATACATTCTTTTGGGCATAACAGAGGTACTTGCTCCAACATCAAAAAGAGCATAACAAGAGAAGTTATTCAATTTAATTTTTATCATAGGATCCCAACCATCTTCTAGCTTCCTAGGTATGGAGGCTTCTAGTCTAAGCTTCTCCTCCCTAACTTTGATTAGATCATTGGTGATATGCTTTGTGATGGCAAGATTGAGTGTGCTAGTGTGGGGGTCTCTAGACATCTTGTGTAGGAAACCAATAACTTCTGGTAAAGTGCAGTTGTCAAAGTCTAAGTCACTTCTTTCTATCAGGGAAGTAGTGATATCATTTAAGCTCACTTGTTTGAAAGCCTCTATGTTCATAGAGGTTTCCTCTTCTAAGGTTGAGGTGGTAGCATCACCATTGATAGGTCCAGTGGGACTAGGGGTGTGATGGGTGCTAACAGTTTGGACATCCTCAACTACTTGGATAGTGGCTACTGTGTGGTAGGTAGGAAGGCTCTTAATTCTCTCTTCTTCCTCCTTTTCTCTAGCCCATCTCTCTTTTAGTTTTCCCAACATCCTAATGTTTTCATTAATTTGGACTTGGATAGCATTCATAGGAGTGGTCTTTCTCTCCTCGGGGGGAGAGGTTCTAATCTTCAGCATCTCTACATCATCGGCTATGTTGTCTACCTTCGAAAAGAGGATATCTAATTTATCTAATTTCTCTTCCACACTCTTGTTGAAGGCTTTCTGGGTAGTGATAAAGTCTTTGAGCAAGGTCTCTAGCTCTGAAGTGGAGTTTTTGGTGGTAGGATAAGTGTTGTTCCCATAGTTGTTGGATGGGAAAGGCCTAGGATTTTTGCTACCAAAGTTACTCCTATAAGAATTATTGTTGAAGTTGTTTCTAGAGACAAAATTAACATCTACTTGCTCCTGAGCAACCAAAGAATTTAAAGGAACATCTTGAGGATCAATAAAGGGTTGCTTGGTAAGTAGAGACATGATAAGGTCAACCTTTTCATTTAAAGTGGAGATCTCCTCGACAGAGTTCACCTTCTTACCGGTTGGAGATCTCTCGGTGTGCCATTGCGAGTAGTTCAGAATCATCTCATCAAGCAGCTTTGTGGGAGCACCAAGCTTGGTTGACATAAAAGTTCCTCCCGCGGCCGAATCTAACAGGTTCCGCGAGGTGAAGTTCAAGCCTGCATAAAAAGTCTGGATAACCATCCAGGTAGTCAGTCCATGTGTGGGGCAGTTCTTGACAAGCGTCTTCATACGTTCCCAAGCCTGGGCAACGTGTTCATTATCCAATTACCTGAAATTCATAATGTTACTCCGCAATTGAATAATTTTAGCAGGGGGATAGTACTTCCCTATAAAAGCATCTTTGCATTTACTCCAAGAATCGATACTGTTCTTGGGCAAAGATTGTAGCCACTCCTTGGCTCTTCCTCTCAAAGAGAAAGGAAAAAACTTCAGCTTGACGATATCTCCATCCACTTCCTTGTAATTCTGCATGTCGCAGAGCTCGATAAAGTTGTTTAGGTGCAAGGCAGCATCTTCTCCTGCTCCTGAGAATTGATCTTTCATAACAAGGTTAAGCAGAGCAGGTTTAATCTCATAAGAAGGTGCTGAAGTGGCAGGTGGAGCAATAGGAGTGCAGATAAAGTCACTGTTGTTGTGACTAGTGAAGTCACACAACTTAGTGTTTTCATTGGAACCCATAGTAGCAACAGGTATTTTTGGTATTTTTTATTAGGGACACAAAAGTAAAAAATGAAAGGTAAACTAACAAGACTAAAAAGCAAAGGTAAAAGATAGTGTGCAACTCCCCTATCTTGTAGACTTGAGTCCCCGGCAACGGCGCCAGAAATTTGCTTGATGGCTTCTCGCCCCTCGTTGGTTACCCCAAGTGGAAGGTTTGAGATGCAGTGCAGCAGCAAGTTTCCCTCGGTGAAGATACCAAGGTTATCGAACCAGTAGGACTCAGGAGATACAACTAGGTGGCAACGTCGCCAGAAATTGCTTCCTGACTAGGGTGTTTTCGTGGACCTGCACACAACAACAAATAACTTTGCTCCCAACGAGTACAGAGGAGTTGTCTATTCCTCCGGCCTTGTCGTTTACAAAGGATCAACGCAAGAGATAAAAGGTGCAAAGGAAAGTAAAAGCTGAAAGTAAATTGAGGGTGTGAAAAATAATGTGAAGATGGACCGGGGTCCCGTGATTTTCACTAGTGATATCTCTCTCCCAAAAGACGATAAAAGTGCTAGCGACGTAAACAAATCACAGTTGGGCAATTGACAGGATTACGAAGGCACCGCAATGCTAACTATGCTGCAAAGAAAGGAAGGGCTCAAAAGCAATGGGAAGTACGCCAAGGTAAGTAGACCGAAATCCATCTGCATCTACTACGAATCATCCACCTTGAGATATCTATCCAGAACATCTCGCTGGTATTAAGTTGCGAATCCCACCCAAAGTGTAAACTCAAAGCAACAGACAACTGCATTAAAAGAACTTTGCGTAAAGTAAACAATCCTTGCACCTGCTGGTACAAGCACCGTTGTTTTATCCTTGGTGGCAACAACACATCCCCTAGTCTCATGTTTCTGTCACTCAAGCTAGACATCAAGGGGCTGAACCCACAATCGAGCATAACGATCTCTCTTGGAGTTGCAAATAAAATACTTGGCCAAAGCAAATACCGCAACGGAGAACATGCAAGAATTTACTAAAGAACAAAATATAAAAGAGAAGAACCAAATATATTACTCATCACAATATGAACATAGTCTCATAATCCATCAGATCCCAACAAACTCAGCATAGCAACAGCAGAAATTACATAGATGCCTCGATCATGTGAGGCAGCCCACGAGGACTCGAAAGTGGAAGCACAAAGAAGGGAGAGATAGATCACATAGCTACTGGTCACGGACCCATGGTCCAAGGGAAACTACTCACGGTACATACGGGAGGCGTCCATAGCCATGGATGCTCTCTCGGAAGGGGTAGCTTCTTCCGGCAGGGCGCCGGGGCAGCTTCTCCAGGCAGCCCCGATCTTGAAACGGCGGAGGCGGCAGTCGAGAGGGGAGTTCGCGAGAAAGAGATCGATATTAGGGGTTTCCACCCCGAGGGGTAAATATAGGCGAAGGGGGGCATCGAGGGGAGCAACGAGGCATTCAGGAGGGTCCCTGGCGCGGCCCAAGGTGGGGCCGCGCCACCTGCTCTCCTGGCTGCCTGGTGGTGGCCCCCCTTCCCTTTCTTGGTGATTTCGGAAGCTTCTGTTGCGCTGATTTTTTATATATTTTTCCCGGAATTTTTGGAGCACTTTTAATGGCTGGAAAACCTGAAATACAAAAACAGAAGAAAACAGAAACTGGCAACTGGGTGCACTGAGTTAATAGGTTAGTCCAAATAGGTTCAAAAGTGTATGAAAGTTCAAGCAAAACATGGCAAAGTCACACAAAACATGCATGAAGCAAGCAGAAATTATAGATACGTTTAGGACGTATCAACATGCTAGCAACCATATAAGAACTTCGAAAAGTAAAGGAATCAAGGTATGTGATTCAATTCAAGTCATAACATGCAAGAGTCAATATTAGCATTGAAACAAGTAACAAAAGAACATTAGGTGCAAGAGCTCTCGCTGTCCGTGACTCGAATGTCTCCAAATGGTTTTTGCGTGCAAGAAGGGGATAGGGAATACGAGAAAAAAGTATTTTTGTTGAGAACTCAATATACTAAAGTTTCACACTTGGTCTTCTTTGGAATCTTATCTTGACTCGTCCCTAGACCACTAGCCAGGTACAAGTCAATTTGATCCACTCCCTTTTCAATATTTTGAGCACTCATGCAATGGATGAGCGTAAGCACGAGAGTTGACACTTAGGATGGCAAAGAGAGAAATAAGGTGGAGGAGGAAGACAAATAGGATGAGAAAGGCTCACATCCATGAGGACAATCATAGGCGAGAAGGCCAAATGATAGATATGATGTGAGGAGTAGGGATTGCCATGCAACGGATGCACATACGAGCTAGGAAAGCTCTCCAAGGGAACTAGTGGGGTGCATCTAACTTGCTCGCTCATGAAGACCTAGAGCTATTTTTAGGAGGCTCATCCTTGGAATATGCAAGCCATGTTCTATAGTGTGAAGGTCCCCACATAGCTATATGCATGATCATCTCTATGGAGTACAAGGATAATAGGTAGTACTAGTGTGGATCTTTCAAAAGGATAGTAGTGTTGCCCCTTTCTCTCTTTTTATTTTATTTTTCTATTTTTTCTATTTTTTGTATTTTTGGTGGCCTCAATGGATCTTTCTATCTAACTCTCATTTGTCCTCTTTGGGATCTTTTATTTTGTCCACTTTGAGATCTTTTCCTCACTTCAGGGCAACACTCTAATTTACAAGAGGGTATAGAAGATCTTTCACACTTTACAAGGTACTCAAATCATAAATAAGGTGTAGCTATCATGATGTATGCAATGTATGCCGCTGCCAGTGTAGCAGTAACATGTATGACATGAAGATCAAGTCATGAAGAGGTGGATGTTTCATGGCAATATATCTCGGAAAGGCTATGGAAATGCCTTGATAGGTAGGTATGGTGGTTGTTTTGAGGAAAGATATAAGGAGGTTTATGAGGATAGAGTGTATCATGCCAAGGGTTTGGATGTACCGACAAAGGTGGACGCCAACTCTCGGAGTGAGAAGAAGGAAATGCACGACACAGGAGAGGCTAGCAAATATGAGGAGGTGGAAGTGTCAACTTCCAATACTTACATTAGTCCGAAGAACTCATGCACTTATTATCGGTAACTCTCAATCTAATAAGGAGGTTCACAAAGAGGCAAGTACCCCGAGGAGGAGTGTATGGGGGTTTGGTTTTCCTTGCGTATCCTCGACTCATCGTGCGTGAGTGTACTCTAATATTCGATCCCTCCAAAGAGTAGTGATCCATCTAGTAGCTAGAGTTCTCAAATAGTTTTTTAGGTTTTGAAAATAAACACGGATTGCCCAAAATACGACACCTATTACTAATAGGCTAGATCTCTTGACACCAAAAGTTCAAGCATTACTCACATCAATACCTCAAAACTATTGCAAGTTACTACTAAAATTAAATAGCAACCTCAATTACCTACTCTCAAGACAAGACACAACTCAGTGCAACAACCAACTCTCTAAACAAGATAAACATGAAAACTAAAGAGAGTTCCAACAACAAGCTAAACAAAATCCAAGGCTCTTGCTAAACACAAACTAAAACTAAAACTAAACATGGCAGTAGATACGAAAAGATAAATAACACTCAACAGTAAAAGATAGGCATGAAGAATCCTATGATGTGTTCTAGATTTTGAAAGTGGAGCGTGTTTCTCTCCCACACAAAGTAAGACGGGGTCTAACTTGTTATGAACATCAAGGAAAGCTAAAGAAAAATAAAAATAAAACCTAAGAGCGGGATGCTCCAAGCATAGCACATAGCGCATGACGTGATAAAAATATAGTGAGACGAAGGACAAACTGATGATTGTTGATGGACAAGGGGATGCACGGGGGCATCCCCAAGCTTAGACGCTTGAGTCTCCTTGAATATTTATTGGGGATGCATCGCGGCATCCCCAAGCTTGAGCGCTTGACACTCCTGGATCCTCTTTCATCATCTTCCATCGCACACTTGAAAACTCCCTTCATACCTAACTCATCATAAGGTGATTAGAGAGGTTAGTACCCTTAAAAAATAATTTTTCCCACTAGATATAAAGATATTCTTGAAGATCTACTGTTTCTCAAGATTGCCAAAAGGTTTTTGCAAAGAAAAAGCAAGCTTAAGGTTTGCAAAATTTAGGAGAGACAAAACATGGCAGAATCTGTGAAAAACAGAACAACATGTAGTAGAGATTTTTTTCGGGGCACTTCTTCAACTCAAATAAAAAAAACTCAGAACATACGAAAGTTCCGTAATTGTATAGAGCACGCTTGACGGGGATGTACCCCGGCAAATCCCATGGTCAGGGACCCTGGGTTAGTCATGAGAGGCACAGGTTGGACGATAGCTCGTTGGCTAACAGGAATATACGTTCCTGCTCGATGTTATTGATTGGAGATGGCGATTACAGGAAATACAAGTCTAGTGCGCACAAGGCTTGGGTTACAGATTGTGTATTGGATCATCCGGATGGCGGACAAGCGACACATGGGGCATGATTTAGCCAGCTTCAGGCCCCCGGAGGGAAAACCCTACATGCTGCTTGTCTGATCTTGTATTGATGATGATGTACAGAGGTGCCGTGAGGGCTTTGGTGGAGAAAGATCTATCTAGCCCTATGCGTGGGGATTGAGAGCTTCTGTTGTGGTTGTCTAGAGAGGTTCCCCTACCTCGCTTTATATATTTAGCCAGGTAGGGTTTACAAGAGTCCTAGTCGAATACAAGTAGGAGTCCTTGTCTTGCGCCTCAAGTCTTTGTCTTCATGTCTTATTCCATCATGTCGGTGTCCACGAGTGGGCCCCTGGTGGGCCTCCAGCCATGACACGCACCAGGTACCCTCACGTAGAGGATTCGTGGGGTCACCCCCTCGTCAATAGCCCCCGAGTGCCTGGGAGACTCGAAGAGTCGTGCAGGGACTCGAATCTGCAGTAGCCGCCGTAGTGCGTGTCGGTCATTTGCTGATGAGCAGTCGAAGATGTCGCGAGTACGCTCCTGATGGGAGTATTTGGATGAAGCATCGAAATTGCAGTCCGGTTCTTCTTCTTGTTTCATCGTCGGGTGGGGAGAAGTTGCCCAGTCGAGCGGTCGTCGGGTGCGCGCCAGCGCTCTCGATAGGAGTAGCCCCCGAGGCTATGTGCGACTCGCAGAGTCGCGCATAGGCTCAAGTTGTTTTTAAGCTAACCTCATCGTTCTTGTAAGCTGCGCGAGTAGTGCTCGTCGGGTGCGCGTCAGCGCTCCCGATGGGAGTAGCCCCCGAGGCTATGTTCGACTGCTTGCAGTCGAGCATAGACTCAAGACTTCTTTGTTGTCGAGTAATTGTCATCCGAGGAAGTGCTCGTCTCAGGTCTTGCGCCGTAGGCATGAGTTGTTGTAGAGACCGGTCGTGGACGAGGAGGTTGGCATCGCCACGTCACGAGGGCGCCCAGCCCCCGAGCATCTGCTGAGAAGGAGAAAAAAGGTGTAACTGTATTAAGGTGTACTTGTGAGATATAAAAAACAATAGTAAGGTGTGTGATTTGCAGATGTTGCACTTTTTGTCGAGTGGATAATGTAGCAGCATATAAAGTTTATGCGTGTCTTTTCATGAGTAGGCCCTCCAGCAGCATACTCTTGCCGGGTAACAGGGACGCTATGCCAGACTTGTTGAACCCGGAGACAAGAGCCGCCTTTTGGTACCCGGTCTCACTATTTTGACAAACGTGAATAAACACATATAAAACTGAGCATCATCCAAAGAATGATTTTGTAGCCTTCAGATGTTTATGCGCGACTGCGTAGCCGTCTTTGGCGGCTGATCGAGAATGCATATATGTTTTGGAATCATAGCATATAAGAGTGTAAAGAAAAATTAGTTGTAGGATCGACGCAGCGGAGGATGTCGAAGATAAGCAGTCGAGTAGTCGACGATGAGCAGTCGACGAGGCGAGAACGGAGTCGATGTGACGGCGACTGTGACGTTCAGCCCCCGAGTCCGCAAGCCCCCAAGTGTTGAGGTGGCAGAGTTGTGCAGTGAAGTCATCGTGATGAAGTTGTTCGGCGAGCAACGAGAGGACTCGACGTGGCGATTCCTGCGCGATGGAGCTCGGTACGGGAGAACCCATACAAAGGAGCTCGGCGCAGGATGGTTCGTGTGCTTGGAGTCGACGGTGCGGCGAGTGACCGAGAAGGACTCGATGCGTCGGGCAGGATCCTTTGATTTCTCATTGGGTGATGTCGTTGTAGCGGCGCGAGTCGATGTAGAAACCTTGGCGAGCCATCCAGGACATGTCGAGTTGGAGTAGAAGCCTTGTGGGTCAAGATTGAACCCGAATTCGCGATTGGAAATTCGCGATCTCGCGTAGATCCAAAAACGCGTTGCAGTGCGAGAGCCGCTGACGGAGATCTAACCGTTTGAATTTTCTGAAAAAATTTCTGCTGATGGGGGATTGAATCCCGCATGCTTTCACCGGAAGGATCTTCAAGTTGATGTCCGAGCTAATGTCAGGAATTTATTTTCTGGAGTCGCGCGGAGTTCCGTCAGATTCCGAGAGTGCATCAGTGCGCGGGTCGCCGACGGAGATCCAGCCGTTGGAATTTTCTGAAATTTTCATAGATTTTTGAAAATTGGATTTTGCATCTTTCCACCAAAGGGATCTTCGAGATGAGCTTCGAGTCGCCGTCGCGAGTGCCCGCAACACAGACGTTTTTCTGTCCTGTAGGCTGCGCGTGAGCGCTTTTGTTGATGTCGATCTTCGAGTGTCGCGCTCGAAAAATTTCTTGTTTTCTCCGTGAGCTTGATGTAGATCTTTTATGTAGTTGTTCAAGAAGCCCTTGAGTTGTGACTTGTTGGAGACGGGATCGCCGAGATCATAATTCCAACCTGTGTGGTTCCCACAGACGGCGCCAATTGACGGGGATGTACCCCGGCAAATCCCATGGTCAGGGACCCTGGGTTAGTCATGAGAGACACAGGTTGGACGATAGCTCATCGGCTAACAGGAGGATATGTTCCTGCTCGATGTTATTGATTGGAGATGGCGATTACAGGAAATCCAAGGCTAGTGCGCGCAAGGCTAGGGTTAAAGATTGTGTATTGGATCATCCGGACGGCGGACAAGCGACACATGGGGCAAGATTTACCCAGCTTCAGGGCCCCAGAGGGAAAACCCTACATGCTGCTTGTCTGTTCTTGTATTGATGATGATGTACAGAGGTGCCGTGACGGCTTTGGTGGAGAGAGATCTGTCTAGCCCTATGCGTGGGGATTGAGAGCTTCTTTTGTGGTTGTCTAGAGAGGTGCCCCTACCTCGCTTTATATAGATAGCCAGGTAGGGTTTACAAGAGTCCTAGTCGACTACAAGTAGGAGTCCTTGTCTTGCGCCTCAAGTCTTTGTCTTCACGTCTTACTCCATCATGTCGGTGTCCACGAGTGGGCCCCTGGTGGGCCGCCAGCCATGACACGCACCAGGTACCCTCAAGTACAGGAGTCGTGGGGTCACCCCCTCGTCAACGCTGTGTAAAAATTTCAGCTCAAAAAGATGAACTGGGGATTTTATCTGATTTTTTCCGTCAAGAAGACAAAATATGTTTTCTAGACAGCATGTCACAACTCTTGCTTCCCTTGTCATATCAGGCTATAACTTGGCACAAAGCTTGAAAATAAAGATACAATGATGTTGCTACAGTAGTAAAAATCATCAAGACCACTAAAAACAGAAGTAAAAACATCTTGGGTTGCCTCCCAACAAGCGCTTTCTTTTACGCCTTTAAGCTAGGCATAAAGATTTTAAAAGGTGCTCTCATAAGAATAAGAATTTGAAGCAAAAGAGAGCATCAAGAAGCAAATGTGAAACACATTTAAGTCTAACCCACTTCCTATGCCTAGGAAACTTGTAAATAAATAAATCGAAGAAGCACAAAGAGACAAGCATAGGAAAGTGGAACAAGAACAACTTCAAAAGTTTCAACTTAGAGAGAGGTGTTTTTGTAACATGGAAGTTTCTATAACCAAACTTTCCTCTCTCAAAGTAATTTTCAGTAGTATCATGAACAACATCAAGAATATAACTATCACATAAATCATATTGTTCATGACCTACAAGCACACGTGTATTGTTTTCAACACAGTTTTTAGGAACATAAGATAAATGCATCCCATCACATTGAGCCTTAATAAGAGCACAGTTCTCTAGCGTTGGAGATTTAAAAAGGATAATAGGACAATCAAGTGTGGGTGCAATAGCAACAATTTCATGCTTAACGTAAGGAACTATAGCAAGTTCATCTTCGTAAGCATCATCCATAGTGGCATCTTGGCCAAAAGTATAGAAGGCATCAACTTCATCAAAAAGGGATATTTCAAAAGAATCCATAGGATCATAACACTCATATAAGGTAAGATTCAAAGAGTTACTCTCATTATAAGGTAGACATGGATGGCTCCATTCTTCCTCCTTTTGTTCGTCGCTCTCCTCCTCTTTTTCATCCAAGGAGCTCTCAGGTTCAGCAATTTCTTCTTCCATAGAGTCCTGCAAAACATTAGTCTCTTCCTTTGGGGGAGATATTCTCTCAAGATGATGAGTAATATAATAATTTGCATCTTCATTTTCCAAACAATAGTTAAGTATAGCAAGACTCTCAGATTTGTGAGGGGCATCATCAATATCTTTAATAAGAGAAGTAATTTCATAGGCACCCTTATAAGCAACAAATTCTTCTATTTGCTCTGCATCATAAAAATCATAGTTTCATTTAGCATAAGAAGCTAAGGATTCATCATCATTGTACTCACATTAGAAAGCAAGGTGTTTGTGCCTCATAAAGCAACAAGATTCATCCCTGCAAAAAGATATATTATATTTTGAGCACAAGTTTCTAGCATACTCATACAACTCATGTATTTGTTTCCAGAAGTGTATCCCCTTTTGAGACAAGAGGTGTTCCTTGTACCATTCTTGTTGATCCTCACTGAATCCTCCCTGCCAATGAGATCTGGTCTCAAAGAAGTTAGACATTGATAGGAAAGTAAGGAACTAGACATACTATTTTTTTGGGTTTTTGATATAGGACACGAAGATAAAAACTGAAAGGTAAACTAACAAGACTAAAAAGTAAAGGTAAAAGGTAGTGGGAAACTCCCCTATCTTATCACTCGGAGTCCCCGACAACGGCGCCAGAAACTTCCTTGATACGCGAGAGATGATAATTGCTTCTCGCCCTTCGTTGGTTACCCCAAGTGGAAGGTTAGATGCAGCATAGCGGCAAGTTTCCCTCGGTGAAGATACCAAAGTTTAGAGTATCGACCAGTAGGACTCCGATAATAATAAGTAGGTGGTTCGACAACTGAGGAGCCGCTGAAAAGAATCACTTGCTTCTCCTGGACCTGCACACGACACAATTAACTTTGCTCCCAACGAAGTCCAAAGAGGTTTTCAATCTCTTCGGTCTTTTTGTTTACAAAGGATCAAACTCAAGGGATAATGATAGTGATAGCAACTGAAAGTAAATACTGAAAAGTAAATGAGCGTGTAAATGATAATGAGAATATGGACCGGGGTCCCGTGATGTTCACTAGTGATGTCTCTCTCCCAAAAGACGATAAAACTGAAATTCGAGGCAAAAAAATTACAGATGGGCAATTGACAGGATTATAAACGGACCGCAATGCTAACTATGCTAAAAAAGAAAGGAAGAGGCTCATAAGCATGGGCAGTACATCAAAATAAGTAGACCGAAATCCATCTGCATCTACTACTAATCATCCACCTTGAGATATCTATCCAGAACATCTCGTTGGTATTAAGTTGCGAGCCCCACACAAAGTGTAAACCCAAAGCAAAAGACAACTGCATTAAAAAGAACTTTGCGTAAAGTAAACAATCCTTGCAACCGCGGTTACAAGCACCGTTGTTTTCCCCCTTGTGGCCACAGCACATCCCCTAGACTCATGTTTCTGTCACTCAATCGTGTCATCAGGGGGCATGTACCACAATCGAGCATAACGTTCCCTCTTGGAGTCACTACCTACTACTTGGCCAAAGCAATAAACAACAACGGAGAACATGCAAGAATTACTTAGGAACAAAAATATAAGAGATAAAAACCAAATATATTACTCTATCACAATCTGAACATAATCTCATAATCCATCAGATCCCATCAAACTCAGCATAGCAACAGCAGAAGAATTACATATGTGCCTCGATCATGTAAGGCAGCTCACGAGGTCTAAACCATGAAGAACAAAGAGGGAGGAGAACATCACATAGCTACTGATCACGGACCCATGGTCCAAGGTAGACTACTCACGACACATCCGGGAAGCGTCCATGGTGGAGGAGAAGCTCCCGGGGGTCGGTCCTCCCTCCGGCAGGGTGCCGGGAAGGGTCCTGATGGTGCTCCCGATCTTGGAAGTGCGGCGGCGGCGGAACAGAGGCGAGTTTGCGAAATAGGGTTCTGTCTACGGAGGTTTCCCATGGCGGAGAATACATAGGCGACGGGGGGCAGCCAGGGGGGCCACTAGGGGTCCAGGCGCCCCCTTGGCGCGGCCAGGTGGCCGCCTGGGCACCTGGTGGTGGCTTATGACTCCCCCAAAATCAATCTGTGTACAGTAATCATACACGCATGGTACACGACTGATATTAGGGTGCCACGGTGAGAATATCACAGCACAACACTAAACACAAATAAAATAAACCTGAAAATACAAACCAGGGATTACGAGGATCCGAATACATAAGTCATACAAGCCAATATCTGAGTACAGACATAGTTAGTCAAGTTTTGCCTTAAGAAGGCTAGCAAAAATAACAACCGAGATACAGATCAAACAGGCGAGGCCTCCTTCCTTGGATCCACCGAACTACTCCTGGTCAACGGGGAACTCGACGTCCTAGTAGTCGCCTCCGGGGTACTCCTGCTCCTGGGCTCCAACGATGACTGCAGCGGCCGGTCAGGCAAAACAAAAAGGGGCAAAGAAAGCAAGGGTGAGTATCTAGCATACCCGCGAGTCTTACGTCCAGCTACTAAGCATTTATGCATTTGTATCAATGGAAAGGGGAGGCTATATATAGTTGACTGAGTTGTAGAAATCCAAAATAAGGAAGAGAAGCTAGGCCTAACGAAGACTAGCATCTTCCGACGAGTCTTGCAGCATGAGGAGAGAATAGCCAACAGTTCAATGAAAGCATAAGTACAATGCAGCAGAAGTTGCTGCAACATTGTCTAATAGTAAGTTGTATTAGATATCAAATAACAATGCCTCCTAGAATCCCTCCTCGACTTCCCTGCGAGGAAGAAAACCCGAAACCAATCAGTTTAGTAGTAGTAGTTTGTAGTAGTAGAGTCTGGCTTCAACATAAAGCGTCCTGTTACCGTGGACACGGCTATTCGAATAGATTGTCTTCCTTGCAGGGGTGCACTAGTGTAATACCGCACGCTCGGATCTCCAGGGTGGCGTACACCTTTTTAGGGAATGCCCCACCGAGGCTATCCGATACGCCGAAGTCCATCCTTCGAGCTCAATAGTGAGACCATCCGCCGGTCTAAATCCTAAGTACAAACGAACTTTGGACCCCTGCCCTTTGTACTCCTGCATGGTACGTGGCTGGCCGGTGAAGCAGACCCACTTCCCACTACCGGAGTAAGCGGTCCAAGCCCGGCAATCAGCCCGAGGTAAATCTGACGTCTGAAGAGCCCTCGAACGAGGCTACAACGCAGAGGTCCCACACCGTAATCCCACGTGGAGGTAGTGCGTATAGGCATTTAGCCACTCAAGTCATCCGCCGAACCCATTAAGCATTTTATTAATTTTCTGTCGGAACAACCGTTACTATTGTCCTTATTTAGGTGAGTCGCAAACAACGACAGCAGCCAGGTCCACCCCCATTACCAGAGCCAGTGGTCGCCTGCCCTGTCGTCCCACCAACCCGTGCGTCTACCAACAAGGTGAATCGTCTCCTTACCTTGTCTCGCGTTTGCTCTTGGAAGAGCTCGACTTTCGTACAACAGAGTATCTCTCGGCCATCGAGTACCAGGACCGCCATACACCAGTGGAATACACATGTACTGTCGGTCCGATACAATACCCTGCGCGGGCACCGTTGGGTCACCCGACTACTTACCTTTAATGACAACCGGGGTTCGGGACGCTAGGGCGGCTATACAAAGTCAGCAACGAGTGGAGTACAAGGATCACTCCTCGATAGCTCACAGTTCATGTGGCTCGGCAGAGCCGAGGTAGGGGCCTTTGGCGGTGTCTGCAATGTACCGTACCTGTGGCAGTTTGTAATATATTGTATCCGCGACCACTCCCAGAGTGATCATGGCCCGCTATCAAATCCTATTAACTATCAATGCGCAGGTCCAACTGCTGAATATAATATATATTTATAAGGAAGCATAGGATATAGAAAGGTACATCAAGGGGCGACAAAAACACGCTATGCAATTGAATAGGATTGTAACATAGCAGTAGCAGCAATGCCTAATGCAGGAAATGTACGGAAAGATAGGAGATATCTAGGGGAGAAAATGGATCTGCTTGCCTGGAAGCTCGACGGTAGGGGTAGGGTCATCGACGTAGTAGTCGTACTCAGCGGCGGTGTAGTCGGCGGCAAAAATGGGGTCTACCGGAGAATAAAGGGGGGAGAAAGAGTAAATATAAAGCAAACATAGCAATCAAATGCATGACATGTGATACGTCCAAAACGGTCCACCTCAGGCTGCACCCCTTCGCCTATATATCTCTCTCGTCCCGAAACCCTCGAGGACAGAACCCTTTTTCGCGATCTCTCCTCTGTTCTGCCGCCGCAGCGCTTCCAAGATCGGGAGCACCAGGAGCCCTCTTCCCGGCACCCTGCCAGAGGGAGGAATCACCTCCGGGAGCTTCTCCACCACCATGGATGCTTCCCGGATGAACCGTGAGTAGTCCACCTTGGACCATGGGTCCGTGATCAGTAGCTATGTGATTTTCTCCTCTCCTCTTTGTTCCTCATGGTTTAGACCTCGTGAGCTGCCCTTCATGATCGAGGCACATATGTAATCTTTCTGTTGTTGCTATGCTGAGTTTGATGGGATCTGATGGATTATGAGACTATGTTCAGATTGTGTTTGAGTAATATATTTGATTCTCCTCTTTTATATTTATGTTCTTGAGTAATTCTTGCATGTTCTCCGTTGCTGTTTATTGCTTTGGCCAAGTAGTAGGTAGTAACTCCAAGAGGGAGCGTTATGCATGATTGTGGTTTCATGCCCCCTGATGACTAGCTTGAGTGATAGAAACATGAGTCTAGGGGATGTGATGTTGCCACAAGGGAGAAAACAATGGTGCTTGTACTTGCGGGTGCAAGGATTATTTACTTTATGCAAAGTTCTTTAATACAGTTGTCTGTTGCTTTGAGTTTACACTTTGGGTGTGATTCGCAACTTAATACCAGCGAGATGTTCTGGATAGATATCTCAAGGTGGATGATTAGTAGGTAGATGCAGATGGATTTCGGTCTACTTGTCTTGGCGTACCGCCCAAGCTTTTGAGCCTCTTCCTTTCTTTATAGCATAGTTAGCATTGGTTTGCACACATAATCCTGTCAATTGCCCAGCTGTAATTTGTTTACCTTGCATGGCTATTTTATCGTCTTTTGGGAGAAAGACATCACTAGTGAACATCATGGGACCCCGGTCCATATTTCCACCATTTTTTACACCTGCTATTTAATTTTTGCTTTATTTCCTTTTCTATTGCTATCGCTATCAATATTATCCCGTGTGTTTGATCCTTTGTAAACAACAAGGCCGGAGGGATTGACAACCTCTCTGTACTCGTTAGGATCAAATTTATCTGTTGTGTGTGCAGGTCCACGTCAACCGCCTAATGCTGGCGCCGTTGTCACCTTCCTGTCGTTGTCGGAGTCCTACTGGAGAAAACCTTGGTATCTTCACCAAGGATCATTTTCTGTTGTCTACATCTCAACCTTACACTTTGGGTAACCAACGAGGGGCGAGAATCCATCAAAGCTAATTTCTGGCGCCGTTGCCGGGGACTCCACTCTTCAAGATAGGGGAGTTGCACACTATCTTTTATCTTTGCTTTTTAGTCTTGTTAGTTTACCTTTCAGTTTTTGCTTTAGTGTCCCTTCTCAAAAATCAAAAAAAGTATAGTTACCTTGCTAGTAGTTGTCATTATGTCTGGTCATTTTGCCTTTGGTGAAGCAGAAGTGCTCACCTTTAAACAAAGAGGTGGTGAAAGTCTGAAAGATGCCTGGTATAGAATTAATGATTCTCAAAAAAAAGCCACCAAGAAGCAATCCACTACTATCCTGCTTAGAAACTTTTATGTTGGAATTACTTCTTGAGATAGGTTTATTCTAGATACTGCTATCAATGGGAATTTCCTAGAAGTCCCAGTTTGGGAAGCTCTTAGTATTATGGAAAATCTTGTTGGAAACCCCCCTGTTGCTAGCATTCAAGAGGACATTACCCTAGCTCACATTATGAAAAAACTTGAAAAGATAGAGCTAGAGATGTCAAGCATTAATAAGGTAAGTGAGTTGTATCATAAGATTCAAGGGAATTTGAATAGACTCGATAGCTCCATGCATAAAATTTTCAAAACCTCTGAGACCATAAAATCCCAGGACTTGGATCCTTCTAGGATAGATAAGGTTGAGGAAATCATTGACACTCTAGGAACTACTTTCTCCTCAATCAAAACCAAAAAGGTAGAAACTCTGGCAAATAAGGAACCTAAGTTCGTTTACGTTCCAAAGGCTCCTCGTTTCAAAAATAATCCATCTATTGCCAAAGGGGTTGAAAATGTGAAGACTTTGGAAGAGATACCTCTCTTTAGAATAAATAAAACTCCAATTGATCTTCCGCCTTTTTCTTTTATCCCTAGAAGTATCTTTATTAGGCCTTTATTTGAAAGTCCTCTTAAGAATGGTTGTACTATTGAAGAACTTTTTGATGACCTTGATGATGGTTCAATTGATACAACTTGATCTTTTTGCATCATGCCTAGCTTAAAGGCATAAAAGAAAGCGCTTTTGGGAGGCAGCCCACAACGAATTAGGTTTATTTTGATTTTGTTGTGTCTTGATGTTTGTTACTACATTAGCAACATCATTGTATCTTTACTTTTCAGCTTTGTGCCAAGTTTAGCCTCCGATTGCAAGAAAGTTCAAAAGTTGTGACCTGCTGTCCAGAAAACAGATTATGTCCTTGGACAGAATAATTCGAATAAAATCACCAGATCATCTTTTTGATCTGAATTTTTTTGACAGCATGCTCTATATAATTGGCTTTCGAGCGTCTGTTCTGAGTTTTTTTATTTGAGTTGCAGAAGTGCCCCAAAAAATTATTTACTACCTGCTGGTCTGTTTTTCACAGATTCTGTCCTGTTTTGCCTTTTCTTCGTTTTGCAAACCTTAAGCTTGCTTTTTCTTTGAAAAAACTTTTTGGCGATCTTGAGAAACAGTATCTCTTCAAGAATATCCTTATTTCCAGTAGAGAAAAATTATTTTATTGTGGGTACTAACCTCTCTAATCAGATTATGATGAGTTATGTATGAAGGGAGTTTTCAAGTGTGCGAGGGAAGATGATAAAAGAAGATTCAGGAGCGTCAAATGCTCAAGCTTGGGGATGCCCCCGTGCACCCCCAAGAAATATTCAAGAAGACTCAAGCATCTAAGCTTGGGGATTCCCCCATGCATCCCCTTCTCCATCAACAATTATCAGTTCGTCTTTCATTCCACTATATTTTTATCACTTCATGCGTTATGTGCTATGCTTGGAGCGTCTTTCTCTTTATTTCCTTTTTAGTTTTCTTTAGCTTTTCTTGTTGTTCATAACAAGTTAGAACCCAGCTTTCTTTGTGTGGAAGAGAAAGACGTTCCACTTCACCCTAGAACACAACATAGGATTTTCATACTTATCTTTGATGTGTGTGTTCTTTATCTTTTTCGTAGCTGCTGTCATGTTTAGCTCTTAATTTTCATGCTTATCTTTTTAAGAGATTTTGTTTAGTTTGTTTCTGGAACTCTCTTGAGCTTTCATGTTTATCTTGTTTAGAGAGTTTACCTGCTGCACTGAGTTGTGTGTCTTGACTTGAAGTAGGTAATTGAGGTTGCTATTCAATTGTACTAGTAACTTGCAATAGTTTTGAGGTATTGCCATGAGTAATGTTTGAACTTTTGGTGTCAAGAGCTTTAGCCTATTACTGATAGATGTCGTATTTTGGGCAATCCGTGTTTATTTTCGAAAAACCTACAAAATTAGTTGAGAACTTTAGCTACAAGATGGATCACTAATCTTTGGAGGGATCGAATATTAGAGTACACTCACGTACCATGAGTCGAGGATGCGCAAGGATAACCAAACCCCCATACACTACTCCTCGTGGTACTTCTCTCTTTGTGATACTCCTAATTAGATTGAGAGTTACCGATAATAAGTGCATGAGTTCTTCGGACTAATGTGAGTATTAGAAAGTTGACACTTCCACCTAGCCATATTTTTCTAGCCTCTTCGTTACCGTGCATTGCCCTTTCTCACCTCGAGAGTTGGCGCATACTTCGTCGGTGCATCCAAATCCTTGGCACGATACGCTCTGTCATCATAAGCCTCATTATATCCTTCCTCAAAACAACCACCATACCTACCTATCAAGGCATTTCCATAGCCTTTCCGAGATACATTACCATGTGATACGTGCAAAACGTATCGATGATTTCTGCTTGCTTCATGCATGTTTTGTGTGATATTGCTATGATCTAGATACACTTTCATACATTTTTTATCATATTTGGACTAACCTATTAACTCAGTGCACCCCAGTGCCAGTTCCTATTTTCTGCTATTTTTCTATTTCAGTTTTCCCACATATGAAAAGTGCCAGAAAAATTCGGGAAAATTCAGATAAAAAATCAGCATGACGGAAGCTTCGAGAAAAGCCCGGGAGGGGCCAGAGGGGGCCAGGGGGGCCCAGGCGGCCACCCAGCGCGGCCCCACCCCTGGCCGCGCCAGGGGGGCGCCTGGTGCCCCTGGTCCACCTCTGGCTGCCCCCCTTCGCCTATTTATCCCCCGTCACGGGAAAACTCGAGAACAAGAACCCTATTCCGCGAAATCGCCTCTGTTCCGCCGCCGCCGCTCTTCCAAGATCGGGAGCACCAGAAGACCTCTTCCCGACACCCTGCCGGAGGGAGGATTGACCTCCGGGAGTCTATTCTCCACCATGGATGCTCCCCGGATGTCTCGTGAGTAGTTTTCCTTGTACCATGGGTCCGTGATCAGTAGCTATGTGATGTTCTCCTCCCCTCTTTGATCTTCATTGTTTAGACTTCGTGATCTGACCTACACGATCGAGGCACCTTTGTAATATTTCTGCTATTGCTATGTTGAGTTTGATCGGATCTGATGGATTATGAGATTATGTTCAGATTGTGATAGAGTAATATATTTGGTTCTTATCTCTTATATTTTTGTTCCTAAGTAATTCTTGCATGCTCTCCGTTGCTGTTTATTGCTTTGGCCAAGTAGTAGGTAGTGACTCCAAGAGGGAGGGTTGTGCTAGATTGTGGGTTCATGCCTCCCCGATGACATGCTTGAGTGACAGAAACATGAGTCTAGGGGATGTGCTGTTGCCACAAGGGGTAAAACAACGGTGCTTGTAACCGCGGTTACAAGGATTGTTTACTTTACGCAAAGTTCTTTTTAATGCAGTTGTCTGTTGCTTTGGGTTTACACTTTGGGTGGGGCTCGCAACTTAATACCAGCGAGATGTTCTCGATAGATATCTCAAGGTGGATGATTAGTAGTAGATGAAGATGGATTTCGGTGTCACAACCCCAAATTAGGCAAGTGCTAGGGTTTGAGTTCCCTTTGCATCATGCGAAAAACTCAAAGAGAAAATCAAAAATGGGGAAAAGAAAAGCGATGAGAAATTAAATCAAATGGCCAGATAAAAATGTTTTTCCAAAAATCTTTTGAACATTTGAAAAATTCCTATAAATGATGGTGATCATTTTAAAAGTGGTTTGGGATCAATCCCATGCTGATGTAATTTTCTAATTTTCAAACAGTGCCTTGGAAAATTAAATAAACCCCTATTTGATTTGAAATTCAAATTATCTGAATTTCAAAAATCTCTAAAACTTGTGAGTGGCTAGCTACATATTTTATAAGCCCACATAAAAGTTTTGAAGATTTTATAAAATGCTCTACTATTTATTTCAGAGCAAAACAAATAGAAGAAAAAGAAAACAGAAACAGTAAAGAGAGAAAATAGAAAAAAGGAAAGCAGCCCAACCGCCTGGCCACCCCGGCCCAACTAACGGGACCCCGGCCCAACCCACCAGCCCCCGTTGTCGTCTACCTCCCCGACGACGAAGCAGCTCGGTGGCGGCATGGGAGCACGCCGCGGTGCCAGTGCGACGCCGAGGAGGCTCCAAGGCCTCCCCTGGCCTCTAAGCGCGCCACGAGTACGCCCCAGACCCCCCGCAACCTTTTCCCCCCTCCGCTGTTTCCTCCCCGTGGCTCTCCGGCGAGATCCGCGAGTTCCCGAGCGCCTGTCCTCGCCATCGTTCTTCGTTCGCGTGGCCACCGTGCCCCTGGAGCGCCGAAGCCGTGTCTACACGACGCCCCGCGGTCGTCTTCGTCGATCTGAAGCTTCACCCGAGCTCGAGCTGCATCGGAGACACTGCCAGCTTCAAGGAATTGCCGCGGCCACAGCAAGCTCCAGCGAGCAATTTCCTCGCCATCATCGCCTCTCCGGCCTCCCCGACGGGATCAGCGCACTCTGGGTGAGCTCCTCGTTCTTCTACGCCCTCCTGTGCTCCCCCTTGTTGCCCCAATCGCCAGTTCGCCGAGGAGTATGCTCCGGCCGCCGCGGGTCTCGTCGCTGTCGTGGCCTCGAGCCTCCTCGGGTTCCCTGGCCTGCACCAATGGATGCGGGCGAGCACGAGGAACACCCCCGTGCTAACGCCGTGTCCTCCCGAGCCCTCTAGAGGATTCCGGCGAGAACTCCGGAATCTACAGTGTCACCGGCGACAGCCACCATTAGAGCCCCTAAACCAGAGCATTAATCCCCCCCTCCTCTCTATGACAGTGGGCCCCAGTCCCTCTAATTAAACACAGTTTAAAATAAACCACGGGATTAATCCCAGAGCCACTGACAGCATGGCCCCACGCGTCAGCCCCCTGCTTACGTCATGTTGAGGCAAGGCTGGCGCAGTAATTCAATTTTCTGAATTAAAAGAATTCCAGAGAAATCAGAAAAAATCCAGAAAATAGCCAAAACTTCAATAAATCATAGAAAATTCATTTTAACTCCAATTTGGACAAATAATATATGAAAAATGATCCAGAGAAAATTCTCTATCCAAATATGCAACTTTCAACCATGTTTGAGTTGATTTTAAAATGTGACCAGTAGCTTTTGCTATTTGGCTTAATTGAATTAATTCAAATTTAATTCAAATGCTAATTCAACTTGAACCATTGCAATGCAACCTTGATCACTTATACATCAGAGGCACATCACACACATGATCACATGGTTTATAAATAACAAACAATGGCATTTGCAACTTGGCTAAATTAACCAACATATGGAGTTTGAATTTGCATTTCAAATGCAATACACTTCATTTAAATCAAATGTGCCATAAACAATACCAATCACATCTTGGACAACATAATCATGTGCTTGTGCATTTTATTTTGATGTTGCCCCCCCCTTTTGGTTATGATTGTGCCGATAAAAGTGCCTCCGAGACGGTGAGCACCCCCGACGAAGAAGAAGATCGGTAAACCCCGTGTATCGTCAGCAAGGCAAGCAAACCCCCATTGATCATGTCTATAAAATCCTATTTCCCTCTTAGTCTCGGTTATGCCTGTTTAGGAGATCACCGAGACATGTTCTTTGGCATAGTTGAACCCATTCTGATGCATGACCTATCATTTTGTCACCGTATTAAGGAAACCACAATCCTAGCAGATTTAGGAGTTGAATGATGAGCATGTGGCCCCTGCAACTGTTACTGCTTATTGCTGCTTAGTGATACAATGAGGATGTTATGATTGTGAGTCGGGATGGAATGGACACAGTGATGCTGGTGATAACGTGTTGGTGAATCCACCCTAAACAAAGGTGAACGATGAGAGGTTGTGTAGGAGTACACAGTGGGTTGTCTCGTTGAACACTGCCCTAGGCCCCGAGTTCCTGTTTTGTGATCCAAGACAAAGAGTATGACCACATGTAGGGTTTTATGGGAACCCCGTTTGGCCTCTTTACATACCCGATCCGGTCCAGGAGTCACAATAGATTCGGGCTTTCCATTTGGCATGTGCATAGAAAAAGAATGAAGAAAAGGTTGCATCATATAGATATGTGGGTGGACTTGTGAGGCAGTGAAACCATCTGGAAGAGGTGGCGTCTCGGTCCCTTACATTATCTGAGTCCGTTTCATGGAACCGGCCGGAATCTCGAGCGGTGCCAAACTCAGGTAGTCGACTCCTGGATTAGAGAAGGTGATGTGAGTTTAGTGCCTTGGTTTCATCCACATCCGACACCCGCTTGAAGGGTGACGAGAACGAGGCGATAAGTGATGACACGCGTGTGAAGATGTACACCCCTGCAGGGTTACTGAACTATTCGAATAGCCGTGTCCGCGGTTATGGACTACTTGGAGACCTCTACTTGATCATAGACAACTTGAATGGATACTTATAAAATCCGCAAGATAAGCGTGAGTGCTATGGTGGGCTTACTCGTGGGGAAGTCGAGGAAGTAACCATAGTGGTGTATTGTTTGGAGACTTGTAGTGGACTCGTGTACGCTTCTTACCTCAAGTCTGGTACTCGTAGTTCAGGACTAGCCAAGTCAAAGCTGGCACTTCTGCATGATGAACCCCACCTCCCTTTACCTTGATACTTGAGCATGAGTAGTATAGATCTGATGTAAGTCTTGCTGAGTACGACTTTGTACTCACGTTTGCTTATTCTATGTTTTAGATGATAACCCAGACCCCGATGGAGTCACCGACCTGAAGCTCGACGTTGACCTTGGTAGTATAGTTCCAGACAGCAGTCTGGTCCCTCGTGGATGGGCATGTATGTTTACAAGGCTTCTCTAAGCCATTTGTTAAACTTGTATGTACTCAGACCTAATTTGTTTCCGTTGTATGATGTAATGTTTGATCACAGACATGTGATCTTTGTATGCTCTATGTGTCTATCAATAAAGAGTACTTGTAGAGTTATGTGATGATACCTGCTGTTCATACTAGACATGTGTGATGCGTGTATGATTATAACATGCATGTCTTAGTATGGGTTTTCGAGACCTTAGTTGTGATCTGGCTGGCGGTCTTTTATACACCAAGTGGCCCTTAGATGTGCGCAGCTTGGGGCATCGCGATGCGATTGCTCGTGGCTCTGCCACGTGCACACTTTGTTGTATGATCGAGCCCGCCCTAGACCCCGACTAAGTGATCGGGCTGGAGTTTGTTTATGTAAGGGTTATGATTCAATCGATAACATGGTTGAGGCGACTTGTCTATGAGTATGGGATTCACCACCCATAAGCATTTAGACTTGTGAGCGGACGATGAGGACCCATCTCAGTTGATCATCCGGCCTGGATGGGATGCCCCTCACGTTCGATGCTTTCCGAGAGTGTTCTGTGCTTGGCCTTGTCTGCTTAGACAAGTGAGTACGGCTCTCGGCTCTCCATGTGATTGCATCGTGACTGGAATTACATACGCATATTCCGGGTCCCGACAGACTTGGTATCAGAGCAGGACTGTCTGTAGGATTATCAAACCCTTGGTCAAAGTCGAGTCTAGCATTCTATAGTTATATAGTTACTCTGGGTATAAGGGAACAACGTAAGGCTTCTTTTTCTCCTTATCCTCATCGATCTGAGTTCTGAGTCACCCTTATCTTTTCTACGGGATGATAGGACTAGGCTCATCTATGTCTTACTAGAACATCTCGTTGATTGCTTCCTTGTAGCCGTAGGAAAGTTGTGTTCAGTTGTCTAGAGTCGTTGTGCTTCCTATTTTGAGACTTCCTATATAAGTGTTGTTGAAAGGTTGTGAGGATTTCAATTTCTCTTACAATTACAGCCGTTATGTTGTCCGAGTCATTCCAGGTTTCTTCATAATCTGATGCATTTGCAAAATCCTTCTTTCCTTTTCGGTTGTCCTTTTAGAAGAACTTCTAGGTGGTATGCCCGATAGTTCTCTAGAGTTTGTTGTAGGTTTTGTTATAGAAACCTTTAGTGATTCATTTCCAGCTTCTCCTCCCATTTTAGATGTCTTCTAGCCAGAATAACCACACTAACCATCGTGTTGGGGTACTTTGCTACTCTGACATATCTATTGTAGCCCCTAGTAAACCTTGGTCATCCTCTTGGAATCTATCCAATGATCCAACCCCTTAAACCTAGCCACCCGACAGGTGTGTAGAGTTCATAGTTGATCCTATACCACGCACAAACCCAATTTCCAGACGCCCATATAGAATGGCCCCACATGAGTTAGCTGAGCTAAAAATCCAACTTGAAGTGTTGTTGGCAAAAGGCTTCATCCGCCCTAGCTCATCGCCATGGGGATTTCCTCGTTCTAATCGTAACGAAGAAATATGGAACAGAAAGGATGTGCGTAGACTATCGCCCGCTAAATTTAGCGACGATAAAGAACAAGTAACCATTGCCCAGGATCAATGATCTTTATGATCAACTTGCAGGATCCTCTGTCTTCTCCAAGATGGATTTGTGATTAGGTTATCATCAAATCAAAATCCGAAACGAGGACATTCCCAAAACGGCTTTTACTACTCGTTATGGTCTTTACGAGCTCACCGTCATGTCCTTTTGTCTGACCAATGCCCCGCCACTTTTTCACGCATGATGAACTCGATCTTCATGGAGTATTTGGACAAGTTCGTCGTGGTTTACCTTGATGACATGCTTATATACTCGAAGAACATGCCGAGCACCTAAGGCTGGTATTGATGAAACTTAGAGAGCACCGCCTTTATGCCAAGTTCTCCAAGTGTGAATTTTGGCTACCAGAAGTGACCTACTTAGGCCACGTGATTACTGAAAAAGGTGTTGCAGTTAATCCCGAGAGAGTTCAGGTCGTCCTTGACTGGACTCCACCTGAATCGGTTAAGCAAGTTAGGAGTTTTCTTGGCTTACCAAGTTTTTCCAAAGTTGCAAAGCCTCTAACTGAACTCCTCAAGAAAGATAAGAAATTCCAATGGACTCCCAAGTGCGAGGAAAGCTGTCAAGAGCTAAAAGAGAAGATTGACTTCTGCACCCGTACTTGCGCCTCCAGCACCAAAAAGGATTTCGAGATCTATTGTGATGCTTCACGGAAAGGATTAGGATGCATACTTATGCAAGATCGACATGTGGTAGCTTATGCTTCACGCCAGTTGCGGCCACATGAAGAGAACTATCCTACCCATGATCTTGAACTCGTTGTCGTAGTTCATGCCCTGAAGACTTGGCGACATTACCTCCTTCGTAATTGTTGCGAGATCTATTCCGATCACCAAAGCCTCAAATACATATTCACCCAGCCAGATCTTAATCTCAGGCAAAGATGCTGGATTGAGTTGATAAAAGATTATGACTTAGGAATTTCTTACACCCCAGGCAAAGCCAATGTCATGGCTGATGCACTAAGTCGTAAGTCGTACTGTAACAACCTCATGTTACAACAGTATCAGCCACTTCTTCATGAGGAATTTCTAAAGCTCAACCTCGAGATTGTTCCTCGTGGATCTCTTTTCAACTTGGTGGCGAAACCAACCCTTGAGGATCAAATCGTAGTTGCCCAAAGGCATGCACGAGGTGTTTGCCGGATCAAGGAGAACATTGCTAGCGGAGTTGCTAGATGTTTCTCCACAGATAGTAAAGGAACAGTATTCTTTGAAAATTGTTTGGTAGTACCTAAGAATAAGGATCTACGGCAACTCATCCTCAAAGAATCCCATGACACACCCCTCTCGATTCATCCCGGTAGCACAAAAATGTACCGAGATCTACGCCAGAGATTTTGGTGGACCAGGATGAAGAGAGACATTGCTCGATTTGTTGCTGAATGTGATGTTTGTCATCGCATTAAGGCCGAACACCAAAGACCTGCTGGTACACTTCAACCTTTTCCTATTCCCGAGTGGAAATGGGACAAAGTCGGTATGGACTTCATCACCGGCTTTCCAAAAACCCAGAAAGGAAATGATGCCATCTTCGTTGTGGTGGATAGACTTTCCAAAGTTGCTCACTTCCTTCCAGTTCGCGAGTCTATAACTGCTAGCTAGTTAGCGGACTTGTACGTCTCTAGAATTGTGTCTCTTCACGGTGTCCCTTTTGGAAATCAATTCTGATCGTGGTAGCCTTTTCACCTCTAGATTTTGGGGACGCTTTCAGAATGCTATGGGAACTCATCTATCCTTTAGTACAGCTTTCCATCCTCAGTCTAGCGGTCAAGTCGAAAGGGTTAATCAAATCTTGGAAGACATGCTCAGAGCTTGTGTTATCTCATTCGGAAAGAATTGGGAGAAATCTCTTCCATTCGCCGGATTTGCTTATAACATCAATTTTCAATCTAGTCTAAACATGGCTCCATTTGAACTCCTATATGGACGACGATGTCGAACACCCCTAAACTGGTCAGAAACCCATGAAAGACAACTCTTTGGACCGGATATGATCAAGGAAGCAGAAGAGCAAGTTCGCATTGTTCGTGATAAATTGAAAGCAGCCCAGTCTCGTCAGAAAAGCTACTATGATCGTCATCATAGGCAAGAGAGCTACAATCTGGATGAGAAGGCTTACCTTCGGGTTACTCCTCTGAAGGGAATCCAACGTTTCGGTATCAAAGGCAAGTTGGCCCCACGTTACATCGGACCTTTACGCATTCTAGCTAAACGTGGAGAAGTTGCCTACCAACTTGAACTACCCCCTCACCTTTCCCGAGTACATGATGTATTCCATGTGTCACAACTCAGGCGTTGCTTCAAGGACCCCATCCGCGAAGTCGACCATGAAACGCTTGATCTCCAAGATGACCTTTCTTATCGAGAGTACCCTGTTCGTATTCTTGATTCAGCTGAGCCTGTCACTCGTCGTCAGAAGATCAACTTCCTCAAAGTGCAATGGTCCCATCACTTCAAGAAAGAAGCAACCTGGGGAAGAGAAGACCGCCTCCGTGCCGAATACCCCACCTTCCTCTCGACGACTTCTGAATCTCGAGACGATATTCTTTTGAGTGGGGGCGAGTTGTCACAACCCCAATTTAGGCAAGTGCTAGGGTTTGAGTTCCCTTTGCATCATGCGAAAAATTCAAAGAGAAAATCAAAAATGGGGAAAAGAAAAGCCCTGAGAAATTAAATCAAATGGCTAGATAAAAATGTTTTTCCAAAAATCTTTTGAACATTTGAAAATATCCTATAAATGATGGTGATCATTTTAAAAGTGGTTTGGGATCAATCCCATGCTCATGGAATTTTCTAATTTTCAAACAATGCCTTGGAAAATTAAATAAACCCCTATTTGATTTGAAATTCAAATTATTTGAATTTCAAAAATCTCTAAAACTTGTGAGTGGCTAGCTACATATTTTATAATCCCACATAAAAGTTTTGAAGATTTTATAAAATGCTCTACTATTTATTTCAGAGCAAAACAAATAGAAGAAAAAGAAAACAGAAACAGTAAAGAGAGAAAATAGAAAAAAGGAAAGCAGCCCAACCCCCTGGCCACCCCGGCCCAACCCACCAGCCCCCTTTGTCGTCTACCTCCCCGACGCCGAAGCAGCTCGGTGGCGGCCTGGGAGCACGCTGCGGCGCCAGCGCGACGCCGAGGAGGCTCCAAGCCCCCCCTGGCCTCTAAGCGCGCCACGAGTACGCCCCAGACCCCTCGCAACCTTTTCCCCCCTCCGCTATTTCCTCCCCGTTGCTCTCCGGCGAGATCCGCGAGTTCCCGAGCGCCTGTCCTCGCCACCGTTCTTCGTTCGCGTGGCCACCGTGCCCCTAGAGCGCCGAAGCCGTGTCTACACGACGCCCCGCGGTCGTCTTCGTCGATCTGAAGCTTCACCCGAGCTCGAGCTGCATCGGAGACGCTGCCAGCTTCAAGGAATTGACGCGGCCACAGCAAGCTCCGGCGAGCAATTGCCTCGCCATCATCGCCTCTCCGGCCTCCCCGACGGGATCAGCGCACTCTGGGTGAGCTCCCCGTTCTTCTACGCCCTCCCGTGCTCCCCCTTGTTTCCCCAATCACCAGTTCGCCGAGGAGTATGCTCCGGCCACCGCGGGTCTCGTCGCTGCCGTGGCCTCGAGCCTCCCCGGGTTCCCTGGTCTGCACCAATGGATGCGGGCGAGCATGAGGAACACCCCCGTGCTAACTCCGTGTCCTCCCGACCCCTCTAGCGGATTCCGGCGAGAACTCCGGCATCTACAGTGTCGCCGGCGACAGCCACCATTAGAGCCCCTAAACCAGAGCACTAATCCCCCCCTCCTCTCTATGACAGTGGGCCCTAGTCCCTCTAATTAAACACACTTTAAAATAAACCACGGGATTAATCCCAGAGCCACTGACATCATGTCCCCACGAGTCAGCCCCCTGCTTACGTCATGCTGAGGCAAGGCTGGCGCAGTAATTCAATTTTCTGAATTAAAAGAATTCCAGAGAAATCAGAAAAAATCCAGAAAATAGCCAAAACTTCAATAAATCATAGAAAATTCATTTTAACTCCAATTTGGACAAATAATATATGAAAAATGATCAGGAGAAAATTCTCTATCCAAATATGCAACTTTCAACCATGTTTGAGTTGATTTTAAAATGGGACCAGTAGCTTTTGCTATTTGGCTTAATTGAATTTAATTCAAATTTAATTCAAATGCTAATTCAAATTGAACCATTGCAATGCAACCTTGATCACTTATACATCAGAGGCACATCACACACATGATCACATGGTTTATAAAGAACAAACAATGGCATTTGCAACTTGGCTAAATTAACCAACATATGGAGTTTGAATTTGCATTTCAAATACAATACACTTCATTTAAATCAAATGTGCCATAAACAATACCAATCACATCTTGGACAACATAATCATGTGCTTGTGCATTTTATTTTGATGTTGCCCCCCCCCTTTTGTTGATGATTGTGCCGATAACAGTGCCTCCGAGACGGTGATCACCCCCGACGAAGAAGAAGATCGGTAAACCCCATGTATCGTCAGCAAGGCAAGGAAACCCCCATTGATCATGTCTATAAAATCCTATTTCCCTCTCAGTCTCGCTTATGCATGTTTAGGAGATCACCGAGACACGTTCTTTCACATAGTTGAACCCATTCCGATGCATGACCTATCATTTTGTCACCGTATTAAGCAAACCACAATCCTAGCAGATTTAGGAGTTGAATGATGAGCATGTGGCCCCTGCAACTGTTACTGCTTATTGCTGCTTAGTGATACAATGAGGATGTTATGATTGTGAGTCGGGATGGAATGGACACAGTGATGCTGGTGATAACGTGTTGGTGAATCCACCCTAAACAAAGGTGAACGATGAGAGGCTGTGTAGGAGTACACAGTGGGTTGTCTCGTTGAACACTGCCCTAGGCCCCGAGTTCCTGTTTTGTGATCCAAGACAAAGAGTATGACCACATGTAGGGTTTTATGGGAACCCCGTTTGGCCTCTTTACATACCCGATCCGGTCCAGGAGTCACAATAGATTCGGGCTTTCCATTTGGCATGTGCATAGAAAAAGAATGAAGAAAAGGTTGCATCATATAGATATGTGGGTGGACTTGTGAGGCAGTGAAACCATCTGGTAGAGGTGGCGTCTCGGTCCCTTACATTATCTGAGTCCGTTTCGTGGAACCGGCCGGAATCTCGAGCGGTGCCAAACTCAGGTAGTCGACTCATGGATTAGAGAAGGTGATGTGAGGTTAGTGCCTTGGTTTCATCCACGTCCGACACCCGCTTGAAGGGTGACGAGAACGAGGCGATAAGTGATGACACGCGTGTGAAGATGTACACCCCTGCAGGGTTAATGAACTATTCGAATAGCCGTGTCCGCGGTTATGGACTACTTGGAGATCTCTACTTGATCATAGACAACTTGAATGGATACTTATAAAATCCGCAAGATAAGCGTGAGTGCTATGGTTGGCTTCCTCGTGGGGAAGTCGAGGAAGTAACCATAGTGGTGTATTGTTTGGAGACTTGTAGTGGACTCGTGTACGCTTCTTACCTCAAGTCTGGTACTCGTAGTTCAGGACTAGCCAAGTCAAAGCTGGCACTTCTGCATGATGAACCCCACCTCCCTTTACCTTGATACTTGAGCATGAGTAGTATAGATCTGATGTAAGTCTTGCTGAGTACGACTTTGTACTCACGTTTGCTTATTCTATGTTTTAGATGATAACCCAGACCCCGATGGAGTCACCGACCTGAAGCTCGACGTTGACCTTGGTAGTATAGTTCCAGACAGCAGTCTGGTCCCTCGTGGATGGGCATGTATGTTTACAAGGCTTCTCTAAGCCATTTGTTAAACTTGTCTGTACTCAGACCTAATTTGTTTCTGTTGTATGATGTAATGTTTGATCACAGACATGTGATCTTTGTATGCTCTATGTGTATATCAATAAAGAGTACTTGTAGAGTTATGTGATGATACCTGTTGTTCATACTAGACATGTGTGATGCGTGTATGATTATAACATGCATGTCTTAGTATGGGTTTTCGAGACCTTAGTTGTGATCTGGCTGGCGGTCTTTTATACACCAAGTGGCCCTTAGATGTGCGCAGCTTGGGGCATCGCGATGCGATTGCTCGTGGCTCTGCCACGTGCACACTTTGTTGTATGATCGAGCCGGCCCTAGACCCCGACTAAGTGATCGGGCTGGAGTTTGTTTATGTAAGGGTTATGATTCAATCGATAACATGGTTGAGGCGACTTGTCTATGAGTATGGGATTCACCACCCATAAGCATTTAGACTTGTGAGCGGACGATGAGGACCCATCTCAGTTGATCATCCGGCCTGGATGGGATGCCCCTCATGTTCGATGCTTTCCGAGAGTGTTCTGTGCTTGGCCTTGTCTGCTTAGACAAGTGGGTATGGCTCTCGGCTCTCCATGTGATTGCATCGTGACTGGAATTACATACGCATATACCGGGTCCCGACATTCGGTCTACTTACCTTGGCGTACTGCCCGTGCTTTTGAACCTCTTCCTTTCTTTTGTAGCATAGTTAGCATTGCGGTGCGTTCTGAATCCTGTCAATTGCCTTTCTGTAATTTGTTTACCTCGCATAGCATTTTTATCGTCTTTTGGGAGAGAGACGTCACTAGCGAACATCACGTATCCCGGTCCATATCCTCATTATTGTTTCCAAGCTATATTTACTTTTCTGCATTTACTTTCAAGTTGCTATCATTATCCCCTTGCGTTTTATCATTTGTGAACAACAAGACGGAGAGATTGACAACCTCTCTGAACTTCGTTGGGAGCAAAGTTATCTAAGTCTGTGTGCAGGTCTGCGTTAGTTGCGCCGCTGACACCTACTTATCATCTCTGGAGTCCTACTGGAGACAAATCTTGGTATCTTTATTGAGGGGAAACTTGCTGCTATACCGCATCACGCCTTCCACTTGGGGCCTACCAACGAAGGGCGAGAAGCCGTCATCAAGAGCAATTTCTGGCGCCGTTGCCGGTGACTCCAAGTGCTAAGATAGGGGAGTTGCACACTACCCTTTACCTTTGTTTTTCAGTCTTGTTAGTTTATCTTTCAGTTTTTATCTTTGTATCTTTTATCAAAAACTACAAAAAAATCTGCCACACTTGCTGCTACTATGGGTTCCACTGAAAACACCAAGTTGTGTGACTTCACTAGTCACAACAACCAAGACTTTATCTGCACTCCCATTGCCACACCTGCCACTTCAGCTACCTCTTATGAAATTAAACCTGCTTTGCTAAACCTTGTTATGAGAGATCAATTCTCTGGTGCTGGAGATGATGCTGCTTTACACTTGAATAATTTTGTTGAATTATGTGATATGCAAAAGTATAACGAAGTAGAAGGTGATGTTGTTAAGCTTAAGCTCTTTCCTTTCTCTTTAAGGGGAGATGCTAAAATCTGGTTTCAATCTTTGCCAGAAATAGCATAGATTCTTGGGATAAGTGCAAAGATGCTTTTATAGGGAAGTACTACCCTCCTGCTAAGATTATCCAATTGAGGAGCAATATTATGAATTTCAAGCAATTAGATAATGAACACGTTGCCCAAGCTTGGGAACGAATGAAATCTCTTGTTAAGAAATGCCCTACACATGGTTTGACTACTTGGATGGTTATCCAGACTTTTTATGCAGGCTTGAACTTTACCTCGCGGAACCTGTTAGATTCGGCCGCGGGAGGAACCTTTATGTCAACTACACTTGGTGCTACCACAAAGCTTCTCGATGAGATGATGACCAATTATTCCCAATGGCACACCGAACGCGCTCCAACAGGTAGGAAGGTAAACTCTGTCGAGGAAATTACCTCCCTCAATGAAAAAGTTGATTTAATTGTGTCTCTACTTACCAAGAAACCTTCTATTGATCCTCATGATGTTCCTTTAAATTATTTGGTTGCTCAAGAACAAGTAGATGTGAACTTTGTTGCTAGAAACAACTTCAACAACAGTGCTTATAGGGGAAATTTTGCTAGCAATCCTAGACCGTTCCCATCTAACTATGGGAACAACAACACTTACCCTAGCAACAACTCCTATAATCCTGCTTATATGAAAAGAGACCACCTAGCTATGATAAATTGGTAGAAATAGAGAAAGCTACTAAGAACTATATGCACACGCAGTTTGAACAAAACAAAGCTTTCTCTAAGAAAATAGGTGAGCATACTGCCATCCTGCAAAACATTAGGGGACAGCTTGATAGCCTGAACAGTGAGATTTCTAATCTCCAGGCTAGACTTACCGCCATCGAAACCCATGTTTCGAATATGTCCCACACCCAAACTACTTTGATAAATCAAATGGCAGCCAAACCGGAAGTTATCCCTATGGAAGAGGATAGAATTAAGAGCCTTCCTACACACCACACAGTTGCCACTATCCAAATTGTTGAGGACACTCAAACTATTAGCACCCAATGCACTCCTAGTCCCGTTGGACCTATTAATGGTGATGCTAATACCTCAACCGTAGAAAAAGAAACTCCTATGAACATAGAGGGTTTCAAACAAGTGAGCCTAGATGACACTACTACCACCTTTGATAGTAGTGATATTGATTTTAAGAGTTGCACCCTCTCAGAAGTTATTAGCTTGTTACACAAAATGTCTAGAGACCCCCACACTAGCACACTTAATCTTGCCTTCACGGAGCATATCACAAATGCTCTTATCAAAGCTAGGGAGGAGAAGCTTAGAGTAGAAGCCTCCATACCTAGGAAGCTAGAGGATGGTTGGGACCCTATGATCAAAATTAAATTAAATAACTTCTCTTGCTATGCTTTATGTGATGTTGGAGCTAGTACCTCTGTTATGCCCAAAAGAATATTTGATATGTTTGAATTGAAGCCTTTTGAGCCTTGTTCTTTTGGTGTTCGTCTTGTTGATTCTTCCATAAAGAAACCTTTGGGGAAGATCAACGATGTTCTTATCATTGTCAATGACAACTATGTTCCCGTCGATTTTATTGTTATGGATATAGAGTGTGAACCTTTGTGTCCAATCATTTTGGGACGTCCTTTTCTTCGCACCATTGGTGCAGCTATTGACATGAAAGAGGGGAATATAAAATTCCAATTCCCATTAAAAAAGGGGATGGAACACTTCCCTAGAAAAAAAATCAAGTTACCTTTTGAGTCCGTTACTCGGGCTAGTTATTCTCTTTCTCTTGATAAAACTTGATTCTTCTTTTTGCATCATGCCTAGCTAATGGCTTTAAAGAAGCGCTTTCGGGAGGCAGCCCGCAACGAATTTAGGTTTTTCTTTTTGCTTTTGTTGTGTCTTGATGATTGTTACTACTGTAGCAACATCATTGTATCTTTACTTTTCAGCTTTGTGCCAATTTATAGCCTCTTACGGCAAGTGTAGTAAAAGTTGTGACATGTTGTCCAGAAAACAGATTCTGTCCTCGTGACCAGAAAAATTCCAGAAAAATTCCAGTTCATCTTTTTGAGCTGAATTTTTTACACAGTGTGCTCTATACAATTACGAAACTTCTGTATGTTCTGAGTTTTTTTGATTTGAGTTGCAGAAGTGCCCCTAAAAAATTCTTTACTATCTGTTGTTTTGTTTTTCACAGATTCTGCCACGTTTTGTCTCTCCTTACTTTTGCAAACCTTAAGCTTGCTTTTTATTTGCAAAAACTTTTTGGCACTCTTGATAAACAGTATCTCTTTAAGATTATCTTTATATGCAGTGGAGAAAAAAAATATTTATTAAGGGTACTAACCTCTCTAATCAGCTTATGATGAGTTATGTATGAAGGGAGTTTTCAAGTGTGCGTTGGAAGATGATGAAAGAAGATCCAGGAGTGTCAAGCGCTCAAGCTTGGGGATGCCCCCATGTATCCCCAATAAATATTCAAGGAGACTCAAGTGTCTAAGCTTGGGGATGCCCCCCGTGCATCCCCTTCTCCATCAACCATCATCAATTCGTCCTTCGTCTCACTATATTTTTATCACTTCATGTGTTATGTGCTATGCTTGGAGCGTCTCGCTCTTAGGTTTTGTTTTTAGTTTTCTTTAGCTTTGCTTGCTGTTCATAAAAAGTTAGATCCCGTCTTACTTTGTGTGGGAGAGAAACACGCTCCACTTTCAAAATCTAGAACACTTCATAGGATTTTTTCTGCCTATCTTTTTGCTGTTGTGTGTTCTTTATCTTTTCATAGCTACCGCCATGTTTAGTTTTAGTCTTAGTTTGTCTTTAGCAAGAGCTTTGGATTTTTTTTAGTTTGTTGCTGCAACTCTTTTTAGTTTTCATGTTTATCTTGTTAAGAGAGTTGGTTGTTGCACTGAGTTGTGTTTTGTCTTGAAAGTAGGTAATTGAGGTTGCTATTTAATTTTAGTAGTAGCTTGCAATAGTTTTGAGGCATTGTTGTGAGTAATGTTTGGACTTTTGGTGTCAAGAGCTCTTGCCTATTAGTGATAGGTGTCGTATTTTGGGCAATCCGTGTTTATTTTCAAAACCTACAAAACTAGTTGAGAACTCTAGCTACTAGATAGATCACTACTCTTCTGAGGAGTCGAATATTAGAGTACACTCACGTACCATGAGTCGAGGATGCGCAAGGATAACCAAACCCCCATACACTCCTCCTCGGGGTACTTGTCTCTTTGTGAACCTCCTCATTAGATTGAGAGTTACCGATAATAAGTGCATGAGTTCTTCGGACTAATGTAAGTATTGAGAGTTGACACTTCCACCTTCCCATATTTTGCTAGCCTTTCCCGTGCCGTGCATTGCCTTCTTCTCACTCCGAGAGTTGGTGTCCACCTTCGCCGGTGCATACAAACCCTTGGCATGATACGCTCTGTCATCATAAGCCTCCCTTTATCCTTCCTCAAAACAGACACCATACCTACCTATCAAGGCATTTCCATAGCCTTTCCGAGTTACATTGCCATGCAACTTCCACCTCTTCATGACTTGATCTTCATGTCATACATGTTCCTGCTACACTGGCAGCGACGTACATTGCATACATCATGATAGTTACATCTTCTTTATGATTTTGAGTACCTTGTAAAGTGTGAAAGATCTCCTTTACCTTCTTGTAAAATAGAGTGTTTCCCTTAAGTGAGGAAAAGATCCCAAAGTGGACACATTAAAAGATCCCAAAGAGGACAAATGAGAGTTAAATAGATAGAGCCATTGAGGCCACAAAAAAATACAAAAAAAGGGAAAAAGAAATAAAAGGAGAGAAAGGGGCAACACTACTATCCTTTTGAGAGATCCACACTAGTACTCCCTCTATATCTTTGTACTCCATAGAGATGATCTTTATGCATATAGTTTGGAGAGCTTCTTAGCTCATATGTGCATCCATTGCATGGCAATCCCTACTCCTCACATCATATCTATCATTTGGCATCTCTTGCCTATGATTGTCCTCATTCATGTGAGCCTTTCTCATCCTTTTTTTCTTCCTCCTCCACCATATTTATCTCTTTGCCATCCTAAGTGTCAACTCTCGTGCTTACGCTCATCCATTGCATGAGTGCTCAAAATATCGAAAAGGAGTGGATCAAATTGACTTGTACCTGGCTAGTGGTCTGGGGACAAGTCAAGATAAGATTCCAAAGAGAACCAAGTGTGAAACTTTAGTAGATTGAGTTGTCAACAAAAATACTTTTTTCTCGTATTCCCTATCCTCCTTTCTTGCACGCAAACACCATTTGGAGACATTCGAGTCACGGACAGCGAGAGCTCTTACACCTTTTGTTCTTTTGTTACTTATTTCAATGCTAATATAGACTCTTGCCTGTTATGACTTGAATTGA
The DNA here is from genome assembly GCA_950022295.1 of Bromus sterilis. NCBI lineage: Eukaryota > Viridiplantae > Streptophyta > Magnoliopsida > Poales > Poaceae > Bromus > Bromus sterilis. The sequence goes on from OX465599.1 coordinate 67,079,774, forward strand.
ATCTCTGACCTTGATTGCTTTACTTTTCAAAGTTCTTTTATGGTTGCTAGCATGTCACCACAGAAATTATGCTTGTTATCATTTACCTACTCGAGAACGAGCAAGAATTAAGCTTGGGGATGTTGATACGTCCAAAACGTATCGATAATTTCTGCTTGCTCCATGCATGTTTTGTGTGATATTGCTATGATCTAGATACACTTTCATACATTTTTTATCATATTTGGACTAACCTATTAACCCAGTGCACCCCAGTGCCAGTTCCTGTTTTCTGCTGTTTTTCTATTTCAGTTTTCCCCCATATAAAAGTGCCAGAAACTCCAATTGATCTTCCACCTTTTACTTTTATCCCTAGAAGTATCTTTATTAGGCCTTTATTTGAAAGTCCTCTTAAGAATGGTTGTACTATTGAAGAACTTTTTGATGACCTTGATGATGGTTCAATTGATACAACTTGATCTTTTTGCATCATGCCTAGCTTAAAGGCATAAAAGAAAGCGCTTTTGGGAGGCAGCCCACAACGAATTAGGTTTATTTTGATTTTGTTGTGTCTTGATGTTTGTTACTACATTAGCAACATCATTGTATATTTACTTTTCATCTTTGTGCCAAGTTTAGCCTCCGATTGCAAGAAATTTCAAAAGTTGTGACCTGTTGTCCAGAAAACAGATTCTGTCCTTGCACAGAATAATTCGAATAAAATCACCAGATCATCTTTTTAATCTGAATTTTTTTGACAGCGTGCTCTATATAATTGGCTTTCGAGCGTCTTTTCTGAGTTTTTTTATTTGAGTTGCAGAAGTGCCCCAAAAAATTATTTACTACCTGCTGGTCTGTTTTTCACAGATTCTGTCCTGTTTTGCCTTTTCTTTGTTTTGCAAACCTTAAGCTTGCTTTTTCTTTGCAACAAAATTTTGGCGATCTTGAGAAACAGTATCTCTTCAAGAATATCCTTATTTACAGTAGATAAAAATTAATTTTTTGTGGGTACTAACCTCTCTAATCAGATTATGATGAGTTATGTATGAAGGGAGTTTTCAAGTGTGCGAGGGAAGATGATAAAAGAAGATTCAGGAGCGTCAAATGCTCAAGCTTGGGGATGCCCCCGTGAACCCCCAAGAAATATTCAAGAAGACTCAAGCATCTAAGCTTGGGGATTCCCCCATGCATCCCCTTCTCCATCAACAATTATCAGTTCGTCTTTCGTTCCACTATATTTTTATCACTTCATGCGTTATGTGCTATGCTTGGAGCGTCTTGATCTTTATTTCCTTTTTAGTTTTATTTAGCTTTTCTTGTTGTTCATAAAAATTTAGAACCCAGCTTTCTTTGTGTGGGAGAGAAACACGCTCCACTTCACCCTAGAACACAACATAGGATTATCATACTTATCTTTGCTGTTTGTGTTCTTTATCTTTTTCGTAGCTGCTGTCATGTTTAGCTCTTAATTTTCATGCTTATCTTTTTAAGAGATTTTGTTTAGTTTGTTTCTGGAACTCTCTTGAGTTTTCATGTTTATCTTGTTTAGAGAGTTTGCCTGCTGCACTGAGTTGTGTGTCTTGACTTGAAGTAGGTAATTGAGGTTACAATTCAATTGTACTAGTAACTTGCAATAGTTTTGAGGTATAACCATGAGTAATGTTTGAACTTTTGGTGTCAAGAGCTTTAGCCTATTACTGATAGATGTCGTATTTTGGGCAATCCGTGTTTATTTTCGAAAAACCTACAAAAATTAGTTGAGAACTTTAGCTACTACATGGATCACTAATCTTTGGAGGGATCAAATATTAGAGTACACTCACGTACCATGAGTCGAGGATGCGCAAGGATAACCAAACCCCCTACACTCCTCCTCTTGGTACTTGTCTCTTTGTGAACCTCCTAATTAGATTGAGAGTTACCGATAATAAGTGCATGAGTTCTTCGGACTAATGTGAGTATTAGAAAGTTGACACTTCCACCTAGCCATATTTTTCTAGCCTCTTCGGTACCGTGCATTGCCCTTTCTCACCTCGAGAGTTGGCGCATACTTCGCCGGTGCATCCAAATCCTTGGCACGATACGCTCTGTCATCATAAGCCTCATTATATCCTTCCTCAAAACAACCACCATACCTACCTATCAAGGCATTTCCATAGCCTTTCCGAGATACATTGCCATGTGATACGTCCAAAACGTATCGATAATTTATGCTTGCTCCATGCATGTTTTGTGTGATATTGCTATGATCTAGATACACTTTCATACATTTTTTATCATATTTGGACTAACCTATTAACTCAGTGCACCCCAGTGCCAGTTCCTGTTTTTTGCTGTTTTTCTATTTCAGTTTTCGCCCATATAAAAAATGCCAGAAAAATTCGGGAAAATTTAGATAAAAAATCAGCGTGACGGAAGCTTCGAGAAAAGCCCGGGAGGGGCCAGAGGGGGCCCAGGGGGGGCCAGGTGGCCACCCGGCGCGGCCCCACCCCTGGTCGCGCCAGGGGGCGCCTGGGGCCCCTAGTCCACCTCTGGCTGCCCCCCTTTGCCTATTTATCCCCCGTCACGCGAAAACTCCAGAACAAGAACCCTATTCCGCGAACTCGCCTCTGTTCCGCCGCCGCCGCTCTTCCAAGATCGGGAGCACCAGAAGACCTCTTCCCGGCACCCTGCCGGAAGGAGGATTGACCTCCGGGAGTCTCCTCTCTACCATGGATGCTCCCCGAATGTCTCGTGAGTAGTTTTCCTTGGACCATGGGTCCGTGATCAGTAGCTATGTGATGTTCTCCTCCTGTGACGCCCCCAAAATCAGACCGTGTACAGTAATCATACACGCAAGGTACACAATCGAGATCAGGGACTCACGGTGAGATATCACAACACAACTCTACAAATAAAATAATACAAGTTGTTTAATACAAGCCAGGGGCCACGAGGGCTCGAATACAACAGCTCGAGAGCACAAGGTCAGCGGAAGCATTAGTATCTGAGTACAAACACAAGGATACAAGGTTGCCTTAAGAAGGCTAGCACAAAATAACAACAGATCGAAAAGGCGAGGCCTCCTGCCTGGGAACCTCCAAACTACTCCTGGCCAAAAGGGAACTCGACGTCGCAGAAGGCATCGGGGATCTTCACGTTGCGGTGGTCGATATCGGGAACTCCTGCTCCTGGGCTCCAACGTCGACTGCAGCGGTCGATCAGGCAAAACAGTAAAGGAAATAAAGCAGGTGAGTATCTAGTATACCCGCGAGTCTTACGTCTGCTACTAAGCATTATGCATTGTATCAACGGAAAGAAGAGGCTATATATAGTGGACTGCAAGATAGAAATCAGAATAAGGGTAAGAAGCTAGGCCTATCGAAGACTAGCATCTTTCAACGATGTCTTGCAGCATGAGGTAAGAATCAGACAACAGTTTATATAAAGCATAAAGTAACAGTGCAGCAGAAGTTGCTGCAGCATTTTATAATAATAAGTTGTAATAATTAACAATGCCTCCGAGTTCACCTCCTCGACATCCCCGCGAGGAAGAAAACCCGGAACCATACAGTTTAATAATAATAGTTTGTAGTGGTAAGATCCAGCTTCAGCATGAAGCGTCCTGTTACCGTGGACACGGCTATTCGAATAGATTAATCTTCCCTGCAGGGGTGCACTTGTGTTACGCTACACGCATGGATCTCCAGGGTGGCGGGAACCTTGTCAGGGAACGCTCCACCGAGGCTATCCGACACTTCATAGCCCATCTTTCAAACTCAACAGAGAGGTCATCTGCCGGACTATATCCTATGTACGCGGGGCTTTGGACCCTAACCCCGACGTACTCCTGCACGGTGCGAGGCTGGCCGGTGAAGTTAAAGCAAATCCAAATAAGACACCACCGCGCGAGCAAATAAGACAACACCACTTCCCGGCGCAGGCCGCGGTACTGCTGACGTCTGAAGAGTCCTCGGACGACACTACGAAGCAGAGGAGCCCATAACTCGTAATTCCCACGGGTAGGTAGTGCGTACATGGCATATAGCCAACTCAAGACATTCACTGAACCATTTAGCATTTTATTAACCTGCGTGACAACCGTTATCGTTGCCTCGACTTAACTGACCCGCGGACAACGACAGCAGCCAGGACCACCAGTACATCGGTGCCTGCCCCGTCGTCCCACCAAGTCATTTCGGTTACCAACAAGGTGAACCGTCTCCTTACCTTGTCTCGCGTGTGCTCCTGGAGGAGCTCGACATTCGTAGTTTGGTAACTCTCGCGACCAACGACCAGGGGCCAAGCACACCGGTACACTGGTCGTACCCTCCCTGTCGTCCCGTCGCAATACCTCTCGCGGGCACCGTTGGGTCGCCCGACTTCTTACCTTTAAGGACACCAGTTGGTTCGAGTTCCTACCATTAAGTGAAACCAGGAGGTATCACCCTCAATGGCACACTTAAAAAGGTTTGACACAGACATCAGCGGAATGAACTAAAGAGGTAAACCTCGTATCATCCCGGTGATGCTACGCTACTGAGCCGACGAGAGTGAAATACGAGTCCATTCCACTCGTAAGTCAAACTCGAAGCGACTCGGCAAAGTCTCGCCGTTGTAGGTTCCCTAGGGCGTCTGCATTGATCCGTACCTGTTGCAGTTGTAATATATCGTTCCCGCGATCACTCCCAGAGTGATCACGGCCCGCTATTCTAAACCTAACTAACAATGCGCAGGGTTTACTGCTGAATAATGCATAAGTAATAATAGGCAGCATAGGATTAAAGGAAGGTACATCAAGGGGCGACAAAAACAGGCTATGCAATTGAATAGGATTGTAATCGTAGCAGCAGCAGTAACAATGCCTAATGCAAGAAATGTACGGAAAGATAGGCGATATCTGGGGAAGAGAATGGCTCTGCTTGCCTGGAAGCTCGACGGTAGGGGTAGGATCGTCGACGAAGTAGTCGTACTCAGCAGCGGTGTAGTCGACGGCAGCAGCGGGGACTACCGGAGATTAAGGGGGGAGAAACAGTAAATAAAAAGCAAGCATATACAAACAGATGCATGACATGACAGATGAAATGTTAACGGTGTTCTAACGCAGTGCAATGCACGTTGCTCGGAGCGGGAATTCATCCGGGGATTAACTACCGGCTCCGGGTGATTATCGGACAGATGATCCGGAGGGGAAGGTATCATGCCGGAGGTGTCGTGGACATCCGACACATGTGTGGGTGGTGTATCCGGGTTAGTTGATCTATTCCGAACAACTTTCGTGTTCAGAATAAATTCATCCGGCAGGTTTTTTTAGCGGCACCGGGAATTATCGACAGACGGCACGAAGGGGGGAATGTCGATGTTCGGTATGTTAGAGGGGGGTGGTAGACATACGGATAGCGTATCCGTATTCGTTATATTTTTTTAATCAAGTTTCACGTATAAATTATTTTCATCGGAGTTACGGTTTAAAAGATAATAAATTTCAAAGTTATATTCAATTTAAATCATTTTCTTGATTTGTTTTAATAATAAAAGCAACATTATCCAGAGCAAGGATGTTTGACCAGGTCAACTGATAGGTGAGACCCTACTATCACTGATTGTAGCTAAATAAATTATTTATGTATTTAAACAATAGAGGACCCAAATGTCATAGGCTATTTATTTAGCAGTTTTATTTAATCTAAATTCTAATTAATGGTAGAGGACCTATTTGCAAATTCCAAGAACTTACAGAGTTATCTGCGAACTCAAATCGTTTTATTTGTAAGGCTTAATTCTACTAGCTCATCATAGATTCTTGTATATTTACCATTTTCTACGAATTAATCGGTGCATCATTTGGAATTGGTCCAATGGAACAAAGTGAAGCTTGTTAAGTGTACTAACTATCCATATTATTTTTATTCATTTTAGAATTTTTTTGGCTATTTATTTGCTGCTGTACAAAGTGGCGCAATTCAACATTTGTAGCAATGTCAGTTAGCAACTGAAGCTTCAGGGGCATTCACACACGCACAAAGCCATGGCCATTCGCAAGCAGGAGCGTATGCAGCCATGGAACGCAGAGCAGTTTCAAGCTAGCTACTGCTAGCAACTTAGAGAAGCAGCGCACGCGGGGGCGTGGCCTTCTTGTCCAGCGGCACAACCGTGCCACCCGGCGGCTGGCACGCATGGGCACAAGGCCTCGGCGGCCAGGGCCAATGACAAGGTAGCCGCGGCAGCAGGTGGAGACGGTCAGCAGCGCACGCGGCCACACGCTGGCAGCAGCGCACGCGCGCGCGGAGCCGAAGGGCGGCCGACGCGGCGGCTGCGGCAAGCGCCTACGGGGCGGCCACGACGAGCGACGACGGTCGGAGCACAGCTATGCGGAGGAGAAACCGCGACGGAATGCAGAGGGAGAGTGGGGGGAAGGCTGCTCACAGAGGGGCAGCGGCTAGGGGCGGTCTTGGAGGCCGGGGGTTCGCCGGAGAAGCGCGAATCGGGGCGGCGGCGCGGCTGCCGGAATTGCTGTGCGATCTCGCCGGCTGGAGGTTGAAGGTGACCTGATGGCGCGCGATGCAGTGGCTTCGGGCACAGCTCCTTCTGTCCAGAGACGAGGACGACGGATGCGGACGTGCGGGACACGGTGGCTCGAGCTGGGAGGCACAATGGACGCGGGGGTTCACGAGCCCGTGGCCATGGCTACGTCAGGAGGGTGGAGGAAGACGATGGTGAGCGAGGCAGAGAGGAAAAGATCTGGAGGGTGCGTCCAGCGAGTCCAAGGCGGCATTCTTATCCTCTCCAGGCATCGCGCGTCAACGGGGAGTGAACAGGGCGAGGTGGTTGGCGTCGAACGGCTTCTGTCGCCATGGCGACTCGGTCGGAGGAGCAGTGCACGGGGAAGGGGATGAGTGATGTTGGGCTGGGCCGAGGAGCAGTGCACGTGGGCGACAGATAGGCTTTTGCGAATTTTCTTGTCTGCCAGCAGAGTTTCTGATCTGTCTTATTTATTTGAGCTAGCAAATGATTCTGTTTTAATTGAAACTTGTTGGTACATGTGTAGTACAATTAGGAGAAAAGCCACATAAAGTTTGGTGACTTTTAAAAATCATTTAGTATTTATTTTTGGACTGCAACTGATTAAATAGGGATCTTGGCTCTTGTTTATTTTATTTTATTTTGATTTATTTTAAGATTTAGTAAATTCCCATAACTATATGGACATGATCCCTTGATTATTTAGCATTTTATAAAATTGTTTCCATAATTTTTGGATCAACTATTATTGCCACTATTTATTTAATTTCCAGGACAATTTGATGAATCCAACATTAATGAATTCATATTTACCATTGCATTGGGATTATCCCCAAGACATAAGAGTTGGCTTGGTTTACCCATTAGCAAGTGGATTAATATTCACCCACAGGCACCTTCAGTTGGTTTTGATTTCAAATGGGTTTGAACTTTGGGTTGATTGCAAGTGACCAGGGTAAAATGGGTACATTGGTTTCAATACCACCCTTTATGATTTGGAGATGAGCAAAAGCAAAATTTTGATCAAGGCCAGTTTGAGCAACAGAGATTACTAACAGTGATTAGCAACAGTAATCCTGATTACTGTAGTTGATTACTGTAGCGTGACACCCAGGGTGTTACACCTCCCCTCTTTGATCTTCATTTTTTAGACCTCGTGAGCTGCCCTACAAGATCGAGGCGCCTTTGTAATATTTCTGCTATTGCTATGTTGAGTTTGATCAGATCTGATGGATTATGAGATTATGTTCAGATTGTGATAGAGTAATATATTTGGTTTTTATCTCTTATATTTTTGTTCCTAAGTAATTCTTGCATGCTCTCCGTTGCTGTTTATTGCTTTGGCCAAGTAGTAGCTAGTGACTCCAAGAGGGAGTGTTGTGCTAGATTGTGGGTTCATGCCTCCCCGATGACATGCTTGAGTGACATAAACATGAGTCTAGGGGATGTGCTGTTGCCACAAGGGGGAAAACAACGGTGCTTGTAACCGCGGTTACAAGGATTGTTTACTTTACGCAAAGTTCTTTTTAATGCAGTTGTCTGTTGCTTTGGGTTTACACTTTGGGTGGGGCTCGCAACTTAATACCTGCGAGATGTTCTGGATAGATATCTCAAGGTGGATGATTAGTAGTAGATGCAGATGGATTTCGGTCTACTTACCTTGGTGTACTGCCCGTGCTTTTGAACCTCTTCCTTTCTTTTGTAGCATAGTTAGCATTGCGGTGCGTTCTTAATCATGTCAATTGCCTTTCTGTAATTTGTTTACCTCGCATACATTTTTATCGTCTTTTGGGAGAGAGACATCACTAGCGAATATCACGTATCCCGGTCCATATCCTCATTATTGTTTCCAAGCTATATTTACTTTTCTGCATTTACTTTCAAGTTGCTATCATTATCCCCTTGCGTTTTATCATTTGTGAACAACAAGACCGGAGAGATTGACAACCTCTCTGAACTTCGTTGGGAGCAAAGTTATCTGTGTCTGTGTGCAGGTCCGCGTTAGTTGCGCTGCTGACACCTACTTATCATCTCTGGAGTCCTACTGGTGACAAACCTTGGTATCTTTACTGAGGGAAAACTTGCTGTTGTACCGCATCACGCCTTCCACTTGGGGCCTACCAACGAAGGGCGAGAAGCCGTCATCACCATGCAACATCCACCTTCTCATGACTTGATCTTCATGTCATACATGCTTTTGCTTGATCAATGAGTCGCGTGCTAGTTGTGCCTTGCCATAATCATTGCTACATGACGCGCTAGTATCATTGCATATCCTGCTACACTGGCAGAGGCATACATTTGCATACTTCATGATAGTTTCATTTTCTTTATGTTGAGTACTTTTGTAAAGTGTGAAAGATCTTCTATACTTCTTGTAATATATAGAGTGTTGCCCCTAAAGTGAGGAAAAGATCTCAAAGAGGACAAAATCAAAAGATCCCAAAGAGGACAAATGAGAGTTAAATAGAAAGAGCCATTGAGGCCACCAAAAAAATACAAAAAAATATAAAAAAGAGAAAAGAAATAAAAAGAGAGAAGGGGGCACACTACTATTCCTTTTGAGAGATCCACACTCGTACTCCATATTATATCTTGTACTCAATAGAGATTATCATTCATGCATATAGCTATGTGGGGACCTTCACACTATAGAACTTGGCTTGTTTATTCCAATGATGAGCCTCCTCAAATGAGCTCTAGGTCTTCTTGAGCACGCAAGTTGGATGCACCCCCACTAGTTCCATTGGAGAGCTTACCTTAGCTCATATGTGCATCTGTTGCATGGCAATCCCTACTCCTCACATCATATTTATCATTTGGCTTTCTCTCGCCTATGATTGTCCTCATTGATGTGAGCCTTTCACGCCTTTTTTGTATTCCTCCTCCATCATTTTTCTCTCTTTGCCATCCTAAGTGTCAACTTTCTTGCTTACGCTCATCCATTGCATGAGTGCTCAAAATATCAAAAGGGAGTGGATCATTTTGACTTGTACCTGGCTAGTGGTTTGGGGATGAGTCAAGATAAGATTCCAAAGAAGATCAACTGTGAAACTTTAGTAGATTAAGTTCTCAACAATAAAAACTATGTTTTACTCTCTCGTATATTCCTATCCCCTTTCTTGCACGCAAACACCATTTGGAGACATTCAAGTCACGGACAGCGAGAGCTCTTGCACCTTTATGTTCTTATGTTGCTTGTTTCAATGCTAATATAGACTCTTGCCTGTTATGACTTGAATTGAATTACATGCCTTGATTTCTTTACTTAAAAGTTCTTATATGGTTGGTAGCATGTCACCACCGAAATTATGCTTGTTATCATTTACCTACTCGAGGACAAGCAGGAATTAAGCTTGGGGATGTTGATACGTCCAAAACGTATCTATAATTTCTGCTTTCTCCATGCATCTTTTGTGTGATATTGCTATGATATTGATGCACTTCCATACACTTTTGATCATATTTGGACTAACCTATTATCTCAGTGCACCCTAGTGCCAGTTCCTGTTTTCTGTTGTTTTTGTATTTCAGGTTTTCCCATTACTTAAAGTGCCAGAAAAATTCCGGGAAAAATATAGGAAAAATCAGCGTACAGGAAGCTTCGGGAAGAGCCAAAGTGGGGCCAGAGGGGAGCCAGGGGTGGCCCAGGCGACCACCTGGTGCGGCCACCCCCTAGGCAGCGCCAGAGGGGCGCCTGGGGCCCCTGGTCCACCTCTGGCTACACCACTTCGCCTATATATCTCTCTCGTCCCGAAACCCTCGAGGACAAAACCCTTTTTCGCGATCTCTCCTCTGTTCCGCCGCCGCAGCGCTTCCAAGATCGGGAGCACTAGGAGCCCTCTTCCCGGCACCCTGCCGGAGGGAGGAACCACCTCCGGGAGCTTCTCCACCACCATGGATGCTTCCCGGATGAACCGTGAGTAGTCCACCTTGGACCATGGGTCCATGATCAGTAGCTATGTGATTTTCTCCTCCCCTCTTTGTTCCTCAAGGTTTAGACCTCGTGAGCTGCCCTACATGATCGAGGCACATATGTAATCTTTCTGCTGTTGCTATGCTGAGTTTGTTGGGATCTTATGGATTATGAGACTATGTCCAGATTGTGTTTGAGTAATATATTTGATTCTCCTCATTTATATTTATGTTCTTGAGTAATTCTTGCATGTTCTCCGTTTCTGTTTATTGCTTTGGCCAAGTAGTAGGTAGTAACTCCAAGAGGGAGCGTTATGCATGATTGTGGGTTCATGGCCCCTGATGACTAGCTTGAGTGACAGAAACATGAGTCTAGGGGATGTGTTGTTGCCACAAGGGAGAAAACAACGGTGCTTGTACTTGCGGGTGCAAGGATTGTTTACTTTACACAAAGTTCTTTAATGCAGTTGTCTGTTGCTTTGAGTTTACACTTTGGGTGGGATTCGTAACTTAATACCACCGAGATGTTCTGGATAGATATCTCAAGGTGGATGATTAGTAGGTAGATGCATATGGATTTCGGTCTACTTGTCTTGGCCTACCGCCCAAGCTTTTGAGCCTCTTCCTTTCTTTATAGCATAGTTAGCATTGGTTTGCGCACATAATCCTGTCAATTGCCCAGCTGTAATTTGTTTACCTTGCATGGCTATTTTATCGTCTTTTGGGAGAAAGACATCACTAGTGAACATGATGGGACCCCGGTCCATATTTCCACCACTTTTTACACCTGCCATTTATTTTTTGCTTTATTTCCTTTTTAGTTGCTATCGCTATCATTATTATCCCGTGTGTTTGATCCTTTGTAAACAACAAGGCCGGAGGGATTGACAACCTCTCTGTACTTGTTGGGAGCAAAGTTATCTGTTGTCTGTGCAGGTCCACGTCAACCGCCTAATGCTGGCGCCATTGTCACCTTTCTATCGTTGTCGGAGTCCTACTGGAGACAAACCTTGGTATCTTCACCGAGGGAAATTTTCTGCTGTCTACATCTCAACCTTCCACTTTGGGTAACCAACGAGGGGCGAGAAGCCATCAACATGACACATGAAATGTTATCGGTGCTCCAGATGAACTGCCAGCTCCGGATGATTACCAAACAGGGTGTCCGGAGGGGAATGTACCATGCCGGAGGTGTCCTGGACATCCAACAAACGTATGGATGGTGTATCCATGTTAGTTGATCCATTCTGAACAACTTTCGTGTTCGGAATAAATCCATCCGGAGAGTTTTATGGTATCGGGCAATTATGGGACAGACGACCCGGAGGCGGGGGGTGTCGATGTTCGTTGCGCTAGGGGTGTGGTAGACAAACAGATAGCGTATTCGTAATCTACGTATTTTTTTGATAAACTTTGATATACAAATTATTTTAATCTGACTTACGGTTTAAAAGATATTAATTTTCTAAGTTTAATTCAATTTTAATTCATTTTATATTTTCTTTTATTTATTTAATATAATTAATATTCAAAATTAATACTGGCCAGTGGGTTCCACTGGTCAGTGGCACATTTAATAAAACAATTTAATTACTTTAATTAAGGAGTGGGGGACCCACATGTCATTGCCTCATGTGCTAATTAAACAACTTTAATTAAGTTAATGGGCATGGGACCCACAAGTCATTGGGTGAGGGGGGTTTTGTCTCTATTATTTTAAACAAAGAGCTAATTAGGGGGGGCCTGGCCTACTAGGTAGTGGCTCCAGGGGGGTTTCTCTGCTAATTACTTTTAACAAGAAATTAGGGGTGGGTTAGCTTAATTAAGCTAGGCTGGCCCACCTGCCAGAGAGACAGGGGGCTGCCCAGCACCCTCGCCGGCGACAAGCTACAGAGGGCACGGCGAGGCCCTCGCGAGCGACTTCGGCGACCAAAACGTGCACCCGAGGGTGGAATCGAAAGAGAGTAGCGCCGCGCATCGTTTTGTGCCAAAGGCGCGAGCTGGAGGAGACCATGGCGACGGCGAGGTTCACCGCGGCGGAGGCCGGTGCACTGGTCCGTCGGGGATGGCTATGGCGTGGACGAATCGAGGCGGGGGGCAAAACGAACGCAAGCTCACCGAGATTCGTAGCCGTTAGTGTGGGCTCGGGGAAGGGCGGGTGTAGCCGGAGTTTGGAGGAGCTTGCAGGCGGCAGAAGCTTTGAAGAAGGTGTCGATTGCGCGTGCACGCCACATCCCGGCTCGAAGGGAAGGGGGGTTCGAAGCTGCGGAGCATGCCAGAGCTTCTGGACGTGGTGGCGCGGGCTGCCTCTGCCGTTGGGCGCGTCGGCGCCGGAGCCGTGGCCACGGCGGAGCTCGGGCTCGCACAAACGGAGACGCAGGCGAGGGGGAGAGAGATCCAGGGGGCCGGGAAGAACTTCGAGAGGGTTAGGGTTTGGCGAGGGGCGCAGGGGAGGGCGGCTCGGCCTTATCCTGCTCGGGGGTCGCCGGATGCGCGCCACGGCGTCGCCGTCTCCGTGTCCACGGCCGATGCCCTCCACGTCATCGAGGTGAACAGGAGAGGGACAGGGGAGGTGAGGGATGGTCTCGGCCTGGTTGGCCCAGTGGGGGGGAAGAGGGGGATGGCTTGGTGGGCTTTGCCCCCTAGGCATAGTTTAGGTTGTTTTATTTCTTTTTGTTTTCTTTTTCTTTTCTGTTATGTTTTATTTTGTTTTGCTACTTTACTATTTTTTTTAAACTTGAAACTTGTTTGTATATTTGTGTTGCCCTATATTCCAGTGGCACAAAAAGTTTGGGCAATATTAAAAGTCATTTAGTATCTGGTTTAATTATTTCATTTGCAAAAGTGGACTTTAGGCAACTGTTTTTATTTGTTTGAATTAATTTACAGCTTGGTAAAGTTCCCAAACTATATGGACATGATCAAATTATTATTGTGCATTTCACATATATTTAATATTCAACAAAAGGGAAATTTGACTTCGTATTGGTCCAAGAAGATCATGGTGATCAAAACAAGAATTTTGAAACAGTAACCATCATTAGCAACAGTGATTGTTGTTCACTGACAGTGAGGGTGTTACAAATCTCCCCCACTAAAAGAATTCTCGTCCCGATAATTTAAGTGGTAGAGGGGAAAAGATCGGGGTATAAATCGCGAAGACGATCTTCCGTTCCCAAGTGGCTTCATCCTCAGAATGATTTGACCACTGAACTTTGAGGAACTTGGTTGTCTTGTTGTGGTTTCGACGTTCAGACTGATCAAGAATGCGACTCGGATGCTCCTAATATGACAAATCTTGTTGCAGTTCTATCAGATCATGATCCAACTAACGGATAGGATCCTTAAAGCAGAGTTGGAGTTGCGACACGTGGAAGACATCATGTACTTGAGAGAGGTTCGGCGGCAATTCCAATCGGTATGCCACTGGTCCACTCCTGGAAAGGATACGAAACGGGCCAATGTAGCGAGGAGCTAACTTGCCTTCTATTCCGAAACGATGAGTGCCTCTCATCGGGGTGACACGGAGGTAAGCATATTCGCCGGGTTGATAGACCATTTCCTTGTGCTTGCGGTCATAGTTGCTCTTCTGACGAAACTGAGCAGCCTTCAGATGTTCACGTATAAAGCGAACTTGATCTTCAGCATGTTGGATAATGTCCGAACCAACGAGTGCCCGTTCCCTACTTTCTGACCAATTCAGAGGGGTTCGACATTTACGTCCATAAAGAAGTTCAAAGGGGGGCATCTTCAGACTAGCTTGATAGCTATTGTTATACGAGAATTCAGCAAACGGAAGATATTCCTCCCATTTCTTGCCGAAGGATATGACAAAAGCCCGAAGCATATATTCAAGCACTTGATTGACTCATTCAACTTGGCTTAGTGACTGGGGTTGATAGGCAGTGCTGAAATTTAGATGAGTGCCCATAGCTTCTTGGAAACTATCCCAGAATCTTGAGGTGAAAATGTTGCCACGGTCTGAACTGATCTCCAACGGAATACCTTGGAGGGAAACAATTCTGGAAACATGCAAGTCTGCTAACTGACTAGCAGAGATCGTCTCCTTGACTGGCAGAAAGTGGGCAACCTTGGAGAAGCGGTCGATGACGACAAAGATAGCATCGTGGCCTTTCTGTGATCGGGGAAAACCGGTGACGAAGTCCATTTCGAATTTGTCCCACTTCCATTCAGGAATAGAAAGCGGTTGCAGAGTTCCAGCAGGCCTTTGATGTTCGGCTTTGACGCGACGGCAAACGTCACACTCGTCAACATAACGAGCGATGTCTTGCTTCATGTTAGACCACCAGTACCGCTGACGAATGTCTTGGTACATCTTGGTACTACCAGGGTGAATCGACAAGGGTGTATCATGAGCTTCTTTCATGACATCAGTGTCATAGTTCAAGTTGGCCTTGGCTACCGGAACCACTAAACGACCCTTGAAGTACACCACATCATCATCATTTGCATCAATAGTGATGAATGAGGGCCTTCCACTGGCGACAAAGCGCTTAATCTTCGCAATGTCAGAGTCATAATGTTGTGCCGTCTTGATGCGGGAGTCGAGGTCTGGTTTGACAACCAGGGAATTCACATGTCCCTGTGGAACAATCTCGAGGTTCAGCTTTCGAAGCTCTTCATACAGAAGTGGTTGTTGTACTTGAACTTCAAGTTCACTACAGTAGGCTTTGCGGCTCAGGGAATCAGCCATCACATTAGCTTTGCCAGGAGTATAATGAATATCCATGTTGAAATCGGCTATTGTCTCAAGCCATCTTTGTTGGCGGAGATTCAGGTTTGGCCGAGTAAACAGATACTTCAGGCTTTGGTGGTCGGTGTAGATCTCGCAACGATTACCGACGAGGTAATGTCGCCACAGCTTCAATGCATAAATTACTGCTGCCAATTCTAGATCATGTGTTGGATACTTGTCTTCGTGAGCACGCAACTGACGAGAGCCATAAGCAATCACTTTGCGCTCTTGCATTAGGACACAGCCTAATCCTTGACGAGATGCATCGCAGTAAATCATGAAGTCCTTCCGAGTATCAGGGGGAGCAGGCACCGGAGGAGAAGTGAGCTTGTCCTTGAGAGCTTGGAAACTTTCCTGACATTTATCAGTCCACTCAAACTTGACGCCTTTGCGAAGCAGATTTGTCAGAGGCTTGGCAATGTTGGGGAAGTTCTCGACGAAACGGCGGCAATAGCTGGCGAGTCCGAGGAAACTTCTGACTTGCTTGACAGTCTTGGAGGGAGTCCAATCCAGGATAGCCTGAATACGTCATCCCTATCAGCTTGACGAGCATTGGCTTCAACAGGGCGAATCTCTCCAATAGCCATGGACCTGATCACTTCATCAAGAGGAGGTTCATCTAGATCATGAGGCAAATGCTCCTTTTGAGAGCCATTAGTTTCATCAAATCTCACATTCACTGTTTCCATAACTTTCCCAAAGTGAGAGTTATAGATCCTGTAAGTGTGAGAGTTTGAGCCATAACCTAGAAGAAAACCTTCATGTGCCTTAGGGGCAAATTTGGAGCTATGATTCATGTTTGTAATAAATCATGGAGCACCAAACACTCTAAGGTATGAAACATTTGGTTTGTTACCAGTGATAAGCTCATATGAAGTTTTCTTCAAAAACTTGTGAAGGTAAACCTTGTTGATGATGTGACAAGCTGTGTTAATTGCTTCGGCCCAGAACCTAATAGGAGTCTTGTATTCAGCAAGCATAGTTCTGGCCATCTCAATAAGAGTTCAATTCTTCCTTTCAACAACACCATTTTGTTGAGGTGTATAAGCAGCAGAGAACTCATGAGTAAATCCATGATCATCAAGAAAGTCTTCAATATGAGTATTTTTGAATTCAGTTCCATTATCACTTCGGATATGCTTCAGAGATAATTCATATTCTGTTTGAGCTCTCTTGGCGAATGACTTGAAGATTTCAACAACCTTGCTCTTGTCATCCAGAAAGAAAACCCAAGTATAACGAGAGAAGTCATCAACAATAACTAGACCATATTTGTTTCCTCCCAGACTTGCATAATTTTGAGGACCAAAAAGATCCATGTGAAGCAATTCAAGAGGACGAGTGGTAGTCATGATAGTCTTCGCTGAATGATGTTTCTTCGTGATTTTACCAGCTTCACAGGCACTGCAGAGACGATCCTTATCGAATTTTACTTCACTAAGACCAATAACATGATTCTTCTTCACTAAGTTATGAAGATTTCTCATCCCTGCATGACCAAGTCTTCGATGCCATAACCACCCAGAAGAAGCTTTTGCCATTAAGCAAGTGGATACAGCAGGGCCCGAAGAAAAATCAACAATGTATAAATCTCCCTTTCGGTAACCCTCGAAGACAAACGTATAGTCATCCTGTGAAAAGACAACACAACGCGAAGCAGAAAACAGAACAAGCATACCCATATCGCATAACTTCGAAATAGACATAAGATTATATCCAAGTGATTGGACTAGCATAACTTTGTCAATGTGCTTATCCCTCGTTATGGCAATCTTACCCAAACCTAACACTTTAGCTTTGTTGTTATCACCGAAGGTAATGTACTTCAGAGAAGACTGAGATAGTTTTTCTTCGGTGAATAACTCCTTGTCTCCGGTCATATGATTTGAACAACCACTATCCATGACCCATTCGGATCCACCGGAGACATAGCCCTGCAGAAGAATTAGTTCTTCTTAACCACCCACAAATGAGCAGGTGACTGAGAAGACGTTGAAGCACTGGCTGAAACAGTATTAAAGCGAACAGGAGTATATTTCTTTGGTGTACCATCAAGCACACCATAAATGTAAGTCCTCTATGAACGGTTAGCATAAGTATGAGCATATGCAATCTTAGTATGATTATTATGAGGATGATAAGTATGACGACCAGTACGATAGTATTGCTTCTGCGGAACATTTGATTCGGGAACCAGGGGATCATTTCTTGTTTCAAGAGAATAGAAATGATTCGGTGGAACCTAAGACTTTCCCTGCATGGTATGGTTAGCAGGCAGGCGGTCTTCGGGATGTCCTCTTCACGGACCCGGATCTGATGATAACCCAACCTCAAGTCGAGTTTCGAGAACACCATGGATCCAACAAGTTGATCATAAAGATCATTGATCCGAGGAAGTGGGTACTTGTTCTGGATGGTGGCTTGGTTGATAGGTCCGTAATCTTGGACCAAACGGTTTGTACCATCACTTTTCTTGAAAAAGAGCGAAGGTGCTCCCCAAGCTGAGGAGCTTGGGCGAATGAAGCCTTTCCGAAGTGCTTCGTGGATCTCCTTCTTAAGTTCAAGGAGTTCATGCGGCGACATCTTGTAAGGACGCTTAGCAATAGGGGTAGTGTTGGGCTTCAAGTCGATGACGAATTCAACTTCTCTGGTCGGGGGTATTCCCGGCAGTTCTTCTGGGAAGACGTCGAGGAAATCACAAACGACTGAAACTTTCTCAATGCCTTTGAGAGGTGAAACGTTCAAAGCATTCATCGTATAGATCTGCACTTCAGCGTTTTGGGTTATTCAGGCGGTGTGGTTAACAATCTCGCCGGAGGGGTGGAAAAGTTGGACAGACTTGGTGCCACAATAGAGTGCGGCATCGTGAACTTTCAGCCAATCCATTCCAAGAATGAGGTCTATGGTGGAAGACTTCAGAATGATGGGGGAAGCAAGGAAAACAATTCCCTCGACTTCAACAGTGGTATTGGGCACTAACTTGGAGGTTTGGCACTGGCCTATCGGGGTGCGGACAACCATCGGTGGGTGCATCTTTTCAAGCGTGAAGTTATGTGACAATGCAAATGCTTCCGACATAAATGAATGCGATGCTCCTGTATCAAATAAAACAGTAGCAGGTACTGAATTTATGAGAAGGGTACCCATCACGGTAGAGGGTTGTTCCCGAGCTTCGACAACATCAATGTTGTAAGCATGTCCACGAGCATGAGCAGCAGACCCAGTATTATAGTTGGGGGTCCTGTTGTTGCCACGACCATTTCCGCGGCCAGCAGGGTGAACTACCAGTTGATTCTAAGAGTGGGGGCGGTCTTTGGCAATGTGACCGGGGAGACGACACTTGAAGCACGGTCCATCCTGAGGACGAAGGGGTGCAGCATTGGGTGGTGGGGGCAGAGCTCTTAGCCTCGGTGGTGGCGGAGGCAGACGGGGTGCAACATACGAAGGTCTTGGAGAAGGGACAGGTTCCTGAGTCACCCTGTGAGGGAGCCAGATGCGACGTTTTTGCGTTGCGCCCGAAGATGAGCCAACATCACGATAGTGCTTCAGCGAGTCCTTGTGCTCCATCTGGGAAGTCTCGACGGTGATAGCCTTGTTCACCATGGTGGCGAAGTTGGCAAAATCATGAACGGCAAGAGCGAGCCTGAGGTCTGAATTGAGGCCACGACGGAACTTCTGCTGCTTGCGGGCATCAGTAGTGATCTCTTCTTCTGCATAGCGAGAGAGGTTGAGGAACTCGCGCTGATAGGCTTCAACAGTCATGTTGCCCTGAGTGAGGTTGCAGAATTCTTCCCGCTTGTGATCCATGATCCCCTGAGGAATGTAGCGGGCGCGAAAAGCAGTCTGGAATTCATCCCAGGTGATGACTTCACCGACTGGAAGTGAACGCTTGTGGGTGCTCCACCACTGAGCAGCGGCGCCTCCAGGTGATAGGACACAAAGTTCACATAGTCGGCTGGATTGACATTATCAGACTCCAGCTCTTAAGTGATGTCGCGAAGCCAGTCATCAGCATCCAATGGCTGAACAGAGTTGCGGAACATAGTGGGGTTGAGGCGGGTGAAGTCGTGCAGAGTCACGGTGGCATGCTGATGGTGGTGCCCATTCTGATTCGGCTGGGGGAACTGAGCCATGACATTCTGCATGAACTGACGATTTAGCTCAAACTGTTTCATCATCGCGGCCATGTAATCCGGCGGCGGAGGTGGTTCGTTGGCAGCACGACCACGACCACGACCACCACGACCAGCCATCCTGCTAGAAATTAACAGGGGTATTTCAGTGATGGAAATTTAACGAGATACCGGAAACAAGCATGAGGTAATGCGACAACGAAGAGGAGGCACGGATATATAGGAGTACTCGTATAAGACATACACATCCACACACTGAATCAATCGAAATCGGGCAGCATAACATCGTAGAAATTAAGGAAAAAGGACACACTAGGCGGCGTGCAGACCGCGGTAAGGAATACACGACGCGACATAGCTTTCTGCTAAGTCAATCACGCCGCAAGAAAACTGTTGGACACAGGAGTTTGTGCCAGAGAACGCGCGGGCTACCCTGAGTGAGAAATGGAATCCGCGGTCCGAGACCTAGGTCAGAACTCCTGCGACATGACTCAATCAAAGGGGAAGCACCAGAATGCCGGGTGGAATCAAGAGAACGTGATCCTAATGTCAGAGTTAGTAAAAATTACCAGCAAGGATAAGACAGCAGAGTCCCAGAGCATAGATACGGAGAAAAGGATCCTAATACCATAGATATCACACGTAGTGACATCGATGTAGGCCCGTAAGCCAAACATTAAGTTAGCAAAATAGTTTTTCAAAGACTAGACTCAACTTCGACCAGGTAGTGGTTGGGTGGCTTCCTATATGCAGTCGGCTCTCATACCAACTTTGTTTGAATTAATATATGGCTTATTAAATTCTCGGCCCTCCTTTTGGGCTCTAGAAGATTTCGGCATGCTGATTTTTTATCTGATTTTTCCCGGATTTTTGGAGCACTTTTATATGGGGAAAAGTGAAATAGAAAAACAGCAGAAAACAGGAACTGGCACTGGGGTGCACTGAGTTAGTAGGTTAGTCCAAATATGATCAAAAGTGTATGAAAGTGTATCTAGATCATAGCAATATCACACAAAACATGCATGGAACGAGAAGAAATTATCGATACGTTTGAGACGTATCAACTACTCCTGGTCGACGGGGAACTCGACGTCGTAGAAGGCATCAGGGACCTTCATGTTGCGGTGGTCGGCATCGGGGATCTTCGGCTCCTGGGCTCCAAAGCTCCAATGTCGACTGCACGGTCGATCAGGCAAAAAAAAGGGGAAATAAAGCAAGGGTGAGTATCTAGCATACCCGCGAGTCTTACGTCCGCTACTAAGCATTTATGCATTGGTATCAAATGGAAAGGGGAGGCTGTATATAGTGTACTGCAAGGTAGAAATCAGAGCAAGGATAAGTGAAAGTCCAAGTATGTGATCAAAGGGGGAGGGGGTGAATGATCACTTCAAATTTTCTACGGAAACTGTTGAAGTGAAGCATAAGAAGTGCGGAATAGCGAAGAATAACTGGAAGCGAAACTAAATGCGGTGAATCAAAACACATTGAAGCATAACAGTGAAGCAAATACAATACTGAAGGTAAATGCTTGAAGTAAAACGAGCTGGGACTCGACGATGTTTGTTCGACCAGTTCACGCTCTGCAAAGCGCTACGTCTGGTTGGAGGGACTGGTGATTGAACACCTGGAGCAAAACTCTCTCCGTCCGTTGCTCCACTGCACCAAACTCCTTGAGCTTGGCCAGTTCTTCACTCGTGGTTGATTATTAAGGAAATCACCGAAACCTTTGACAAACTGGACTTCGAGGCGACAATTACTCTTCGCTCTCTAAAGAACAACTCTCTAACCGTCTAGGAGACTTGCAGTTCTCCAAGATAAAAAGGCTAGCAAGCTTCCACCTAAGTCATCTCCAATCTACTCAGATCAATGGGACTTAGGTTTCAGTAACTGGATTTTGGGTTTTGCTTCGGTGGCGTTTTTGGGTTGCTCTCTGCAATCTCTCTCAGGAATAATCTTCGAGCAGCCCACTTCAAATGAAGGAGGGGGCGGCGTATTTATAGTTGGCGATCCCGAGGTGCGGAATGACCAAATTGACCCGAGGTGACAGCTTGACACGTGTCCACAACGGTCGGATTTGTCATCACTGCGCAACTTTACTTGAGGAACAAGTAAAGCTGACTCACGGACTAAGTTCGGCTTCAGTAGCCCAAGAACGAAGTCTTTGCTACCGAAACTTAACTTAGTGCACATGAGATTTCTTCACTCAGGATCTCACTTGGTGTGGATTTGATCTGAGCATATCTCAATGACTTCGATGTCCACAAACTAAATACCCCTCTTGATAGTACGGTTTGTCCTATGACTCAAAGAACAGAAAAAGAACTACACAAAAACATCTAAGTCTTGCGCCGTCCTCTTCATTACTTTCAATGAGTAGAGCTTCAGGACACCTTCACTTTGGGGGGGTCATCCTTCATGATTAAGCTTCGCTCCATGGGTAATGCTTCGATAACTTGAAGAACTTCCCTGAAGCTTTATCACTTAGCTTGTCCTTCAGGAGCCTATACAACTGTTTACACTAGAAAACATTGTTAGTTCCTCTACTGTCTTGTCCAACAATATCCAAAACACACGGGGTGAAACTTTTGCTCTTACAATAAGAAGCTAGGCATATCGAAGACTAGCATCTTCCGACGAGTCTTGCAGCATGAGAAGAGAATAGCCAACAGTTTATATAAAGCATAAAGTAACAATGCAGCAGAAGTTGCTGCAGCATTGTATAATAGTAAGTTGTATTAGATAACAATTAACAATGCCTTTGAGTTCCCTTCCTCGACTTCCGGGCGAGGAAGAATACCCGGAACCATAAAGTTTAGTAGTAGTAGTTTGTAGTGGTAAGATCCAGCTTCAGCATAAAGCATCCTGTTACCGTGGACACGGCTATTCGAATAGATTAAACTCCCTACAGGGGTGCACTACTGTTCAGCCTGCAAGCTCGGATCTCCAGAGTGGCGGGAACCTTGTCAGGGAACGGTCCACCAAAGCTATCGGACACGCCGCAGCTCATCCTAGGCTCAGCAGAGAGGCCATCCGCCGGACTAAATCCTATGCGATCAGGGGTCTAGGACCCTCACCCTTCACGCTCCTGCACGGTGCAAGGCTGGCCGGGAAGCAAAATCAAACACCACTCGCGAGTAAAGAAGACACACCACTTCCCGGCAATCAGACCGCGATACTGCTGACGTCTGAAGAGATTTCGAATGAACTACGACCCAGGGGAACCCATAACTCCTTATCCCACGTGAAGGTAGTGCGTACAGACCAACGGGCCTCTCAAGTCATCCACCGAACCATTTAGTGTTTTATTATTATCTCGCATACAACCGTTACCGCTGTCTGACTAACAACACAACAGACAACAAACAACAGCCAGGACCACCAGTACATCGGTGCCCGCCTTGTCGTCCCGTCAAAGCGCGCGATTACCAACAAGGTGAACCGACTCCTTACCTTATCTCGCGTGTGCCCCTGGAGGAGATCGACTTTCGTGGTTTGGTAACTCTCGCGGCCAACCATCAGGGTCCAAGCACACCTGTACACCGATCGTACCCTTCCTGTCGTCCCGTCGCAATACCCCTTGCGGGCACCGTTGGGTCACCCGACTTCTTACCTTAAGGACAACCGTGGATCAGGACCCTAGGACGGCTATACAGAGTTAGCAACGAGTGGAGCACAAGGATTGCTCCTCGATATCTCACACTTGATGGTGGCTCGGCAGGGCCGAGGTATGGGCCTTAGGTGATGTCTGCATTGTACCGTACATGTGACGGTTATTTATATTATATCTACGTTCACTCCCCAGAGCGATCACGACCCGCTATCTAATCCTAGTTGACTAACAATGCGCAGGGCTAACTGCTGAATATATATATATATATATATATATATATTTATAGGCATCATAGGATAAAGGAAGGTACATCAAGGGGCGACAATGACAGGCTATGCAATTAAATAGGTAAGCAACATAGCAGCAGCAGTAACAATGCCCAGTGCAAGAAATGTACGGAAACCATAGGTGATATCTGGGGAAGGAAAATGGCTTTGCTTGCCTGGAAGCTTGATGGTAGGGGTACGGTCGTCGACGACGTAGTCGTACTCAGCAGCGGTGTTGTCGGCGACAGTAATGGGGTCTACCGGAGAATAAGGGGGGACAGTAAATACAAAACAATAATAGCAATACAAGTGTATGACATAGAAGATACAAAGCAACGGGGCTCTAACGCAGTGCTCGGTGATTTTCTCGGAGCAGGAATTTATCCGAGGTTGACTCATCAGTATCGGTTGATTACCGAACAGATGATCCAGAGGGGAAGGTTCTATGTCTGCAGTGTTAGAGACATTTGACAGACATGTGGATAGTGTATCCATGCTCGTTGATGCATTCCGAACAACTTTTATGTTCAGAACATTTCCATCCGAAAAGTGTTACCGGTACCGGGTAATTACCGAACAGCGCAACCGGAGGGGTAATGTTCCGTGTGCGGTATGTTAGAGGGGTGTGGTGGGGGTATGGGTAGCGTATTCGTATTCGTTATATTTTTCTGATCAAGTTTCATGTATAAATTATTTTCCTCGGAGTTACGGTTTAAAATATATTAATTTTCTAAATTTAAATTATTTTATAATTATTTACTGGATTTCTTTTATTAAATAATCAATCTTATCCAGAATAGTGTTTTTGGTTGGATCAATCCTGACAAAAGAGACCCACATGTCAGCCACTGAACAATTAAATAAATCATTTAAATTAATTAACAGTAGTGGGGGCCCAGCTGTCATACTACATATGCTTATTAACTCATTTAAATTAACAGGGATTATCCTAATGGCCCATGGCCCACATGTCAGCCTCAAGGTTTCATTTAGCAGTTTATTTATCTAATACACTGGCATTGGGCCCACCTGTCATAGTCACAGGGTATTTAATTTAATTTAATTAATTTTTATTAGAGGCTGGGCCCCATAGTCATTGACATAGAGTGGGGGTTAGGCTTAACAGTGGGTTTGTTAACCCACGGGCACGCACGCCAGCGGTCAGGGGGCACGGCGGTGAGACGTTCCGGCGAGGTGGGCCGCAGAGGGAAACGACGTGGCGAGGGTGGGGGGTGCGGTAAGCGGCGTCCAGCGGGACGATGGCGCGGCAAGAGGCGAGCTTGGGAGCGGCCACGGGGTACACAGGGCACAGGGCGCACGGCCGCGGCGAGCGACAGCGTGCGGCGAGCAATCTTGGCAGGCGGGTGTGGCTCGCACGATAGGTGCGAACGCGGGGCGCGTCTAGGGGAGCTAGGGCACGGCCCGGGCACGGCTGTAGGTGCTACTGGGGGTGCATGGGCGCGGCCACGGGTGTCCCAGAGCGCGATCTTCCGGTCATGGTGGCCCCAAGCGGGCACGGTCCTATGGCGACCAAAACGAAGGGGGAGAGGGGGGATTTGCGGGAGGGGCTCACATTGAGCTCGACGGTGTGCTCGGGGAGGCCCGGGAGGGTCCACCGGCGGCGGATTTTGGCTGCAATGGCGGCGGCGGCGAGATGGGGATCGGTGACATAGTGCTCGCTGGAGGGGCTCCCGGATCGATTTCCACTGCAAGGTGACGCAGACGGTGACGACGAACGCGATGGACACGTCGGCTTTGCTCGGGGAGGTCAGTGGCCATGCCGGCGACGACGGCGTGTCCACGGGCGCGCTCGGCCGGGCTCGAGCATGGGCAACGGGGGCGGGCTGCGCGAGGGAGGAACCGAGGGGAGGCGGCTAGGGTTTGGGAGGGGCAGGGGGCTTCTTATGCTCCAGAGGGAGACGGGGTATGGTCGATAGCGGGCATGGCGCGGCCATTGCCGTGGGATGGACACCACGATGCCCCTCGTGAACAGGAGGAAGAAGACGATGGGGTGGGGATGGGCTCTAGGTGGGCTTTTCCCTGGGGATCAAGTCATGATTTGATTCAAGGAGGATCAAGTCATGATTAATCACTGAGATTAGTCATTAATAAAAGTGATCACTGTAGCTTGACACCCGGGGTGCTACACTTCTTCATAACCAGAACTGGGTTTGCTAACCAGTCCGGATAGAACACTTTCATGATGAATCCTGCTGCGAGCAACTTGGCGATCTCGTCACCGATTGCTCTTCTCTTGTCCTCTGAAAAATGCCAAAGTGGTTGCTTGATCGGCTTGGATCCAGGTCGGATGTGAATCTTGTGCTCGACAAGTTCCCTTGGTACTCCCGACATGTCATGTGGAGACCATGCAAAGATGTCCCGGTTCTCACGGAGGAACTCGACAAACTCGCCTTCCTATTTGCTGTTGAGTCCTGCTCCGATGATCACACACTTGCTTGGGTCGGAGGGGTCCAGAGAAATCCTCTTGTTGTCCTTGGCTGCTTGGAACGTAGTCTCATCGTCCGATCTCTTGGTCTTCGTGCTCAGCAGGGGTGCCTTCATCTGAGCTTGGGCCATTGCTACGACCTTGTCGAGTTGGCGCCGTTCTGCATCAATGACCAGTGAATCAGCCATCTTGGAGCCGGCGGATGAACACTCTAGGGACTTCTTGTAGTCGCCGCACACGGTGATGGGACCATTCGGCCCTGGAAGCTTCATCTTCAGGTAAGGTTGGAAAACGTTAAACATGAACATGGAGATTGCAGGCGCTCCAAGCAGAAGATGGTATGGACTGATCAGATCGTCCACCTCGAACCAGATCGGCTCGCGGCGGAAATTTTCCTCCGAACCAAATACTACCTCCAGCCGAATGCGGCCCAAAGGTGTACATGAAAGGCCGGGCACAATACCATGAAAGATGGTCCGACTAGGCTGCAACTCGCTCTCACTGATGCCGAGCTTGATCATTGTATCACGGTACAGAATGTTGATGGCGCTACCTCCATCAATGAGAGTTCTGGTGAATTTGCATGAATATTTGGGTGCTGCCACAATTGCATCTACCACAAGTGCATAGCTGCCTGGGTTTGGCATCAAGCCTGGGTGGTCCTCTTTGCTCCATGTGATGACATTGTCCGACCAGTTCATGAACTGGGGGATCGCTGGCATGTTGGCATTGACTGCCTGCTCTCGGTCTCACCGACTGCCCTTGTCGTCTGACTCACTGGTGAAAATCATGTATGCTGCATCTTGGCGCGGGAACTGCTGACGTGCATTCGGTGGTGGTGGACCTGGGGGTGGGGTGGGGTGAGGTTTCCTGCTCCTCCTTCTGACAGACGTTTTACCCAAATGCATTGTCGAGTGGTATGGGATGCGGTCTTGCCGACTCCACTGTGCATCTTGCATGGTTGGTTCATCATGTCCTCAAAGGTGTATGGGGGCCGGATCGGGCCTTGTGGTCTTTCTGCAGGTTTCTGCCTCCGTTTGCCTCCCGCAGCCCCTGGTTCATCTTGTTGATGGACTACTGCCACCTGCCGGTTGCCGTATTGAGCATCCGGTTGCTCGTCCTTCCTTTTGTTGAAGCATGTGTTGTTGTTGTTGTTGTTGTTGAAGTTGGGGTTGTTGTTGTTGTTGTTGAAGTTGTTGTTGCGCTGTATCTCGCGCCTCTCGCGCCGATTGGGACCATTCGGCCCTCCTGCCTCTGCCGATTGCTGCTGCTCCTGCTGCCACTGTCCGGAGGACTGTCCCTGGATGAAGCCGCTATAACTCAACTGGATCGGGCGCATTGCAGCATCGGATGCGGCGAATGAATTGGCTATCCTCATCAGATCGGCCAAAGATATGATATCCTTGCGCATGAGCTTGTGCTTCAACAGTGACCCATCCAAGCAGTCGTCAGTAAAGTACCGGATGGCTTGGATCTCATGAACTCCCTCGCAAGTGTTTCTGAGATTGATCCACCGCTGAAAGTAATCGCAAAGGGGCTCGTCCTTTCCTTTTTACACACAACGCCAGGTGTCGTGGCAGACCTGGGCGCTCATACGTGCCAGTGAAGTTGCGAACAAACGCGTCATCAAAATCCTTCCAACAATTTATGATGTTGTTGGGCAGGCTATTCAACCAGGACCGAGCTGAACCTTGGAGCACGAGTGATGCATAGCGAACTGCCACACGCTGACTACCTCCTGCGATGTCGACTGCGTTCATATAATCGACCAACCAACCTCTGGCTTGACGGATCCATTGTACTTGGGGGTGTCCCTGGTCAACGTGAAGACTTTGGGGAACTGCTCTTGCCGAATTTGCGACCCAAAACAGGCCGGACCCACTGGCGTATCATCTTCTGGCTACTTATCTTGCTGCAGCTGCTCAATACGGTGCCTTGCATCATTATCCGTGATTGCTCAGGGACCTAGACGTTGGCTCATTGCCGGCCAAACTGTTGCCGCCGGTTCCTCTAGATGCTTGCTGTTGACTACTGGTTCATCCTTCCGACTGCCTCCTGCAACCCCTTGATTCCTCCGACTGCAGTGCAAACTACCGTGTGGCGAAGATGCCTGCCTCGGCTGCCGAGGTGGCGCATTCGGCTGGTTTGCACCCGCGGTTTCCCGAAGTAATTTTGACGCCACTGGCCATTGTTGCTCGGTGGCCGCCTTCTGCCGCTGTCTTGCTGCTGCTAGAAGATCGCGCATTCGGCGCGTCCTCACTCGCAGCTCTTCTCCTTCCAGATGCTCCAGCTCGTTGGCGATCTGCTCAGCAGATCTCATGTTCTTCACAGGGGAGTTGTACGTGATCTGTGGAGCGATGACGGTGGATGCTGTTGGTCGCTGGGCTCCTGCCAACTCTCTGCCGACCTCCCGACCAGCAATACGGAGCTCGTCTAACACCGGTGGTGGGATGACGCGCGGTCTAATGCCATGCGCAGCATTGTACTCTCGAACTGTTGCTTCCAGGCGACGTTTCTCAACGTCCATCCGATCTGCCTGTTCGGCCAAAGCTTGGCGAGCCTTCTCCAGCTCGGAGTGAGACTTGTTACTATAACCACCGTGATACCTCCCTCGACGGTAACATCAGCCTCCATGATGACAAACAAGTTCAACGAGAATCTGAAGGCTTTGAACTTTTAAGGCGTAGGCCAACGAATTGGAGATGCTACTCACTCGCTTGGCAAAGGAGAAAGAAATAGGACTTCCACCTCGAATGACAATTGAACAAAATCTAACTTCAACGGATTGTTTTGTTATATCCAACAGTGATGGAGGAAATTGTTGCAGCGAAACTCCGACGCAAAATCTTTGAAGGCGGTTTTGTTATGGCGGAAGCACAACCACGAGCAAAGAAAGTTACATAGTCCTACCATGGGATGATCTGCACAACATGCATGCAAGCACGTATGCGCAAGCACTTGCACAAAGATGGCGTTCATGCGGCTGCTTTGGATCTGAGAAGGGCTCAAACAAGGCTGTTATGCTGCATGATTATGGATGCTACATTATATGATGAAGAAAATATGATGATGGATTGGTTGAACAACTCAATAAGTGAAACAACCCCTGTTTTAGATGAGGGGGGGGGGTCAACCATATCAGTTTGTTGTTTCTTGTAACAAAGCTAGGGAAGATGATGAGAGTTTCTAGCTTTAGAAAAGAGGTAAGTACCAAGAAATGCAAGAAGGCATTGGTTAATGAAGAGGATGAGTTTGTTGACAATAGTAGCGATGATAATTCTAAGAATGAGCTTGAATATGAAGAAATGGGTGATGAAGAAGAAGAGGAGTAGCCTAGTGAAGATATGAGCAATGACGAAGAAGAGGGTGATGGTGAAGAAGTTGATGATGGGAAAAAAAGGTGATGGTGAATCAGGGAAAGCCATCATAGAATAGAGAGATGATGAACAAGATATAGAGAATGAAAGACGTCGGTCAAAAAGAGGCAATATGAAGAAGCATGACCGTCTATTATTAACCAACGGTTAGTTTTTATTTATTAATGATGCATCTTTTGAGTTACATTTATCAATTGTCATATTGCCTCCTTCACTTTTCTTATGAAATAATGTTGTGGACTTAGGTGCTGCTGGTGTTGGAGCTAGCCAAGAATGTCATTTTATACAAGCTACTTTTGGTGGTTCAAAATATTGCAGTCTACAACAAGCACATCCTTTGTTGTCAACTATTTGTTAGAGAATCAATTATTTTGAGTTTTACCTATTCCAGACCTTTTAGATTTTGATGCTAGCTTAGTGTTATGGTGATGGATTTATGTTTCTTTTAAGAACCTCATTAGAGAGTGTGGACCTTGTGTTCAAAATCTGTGTCATGTTTGCTTCTAGATCCCACTATATTTTATCTTTCTGTATGGGAAGTATAAAATGACGATGATTGTTGTTTAAACTGATCAATGCAAGGCCGAATTCATGTCAAGTGCTCTAGTTCATTCAGTTTCTTGTAAACACATGCCTGATGTGAAGTGTTGATTGCAAGTCATGTCCATGCCATATTTTCTATTACATTGCTAATGTTAAGTACTGTCAACTTGTGTTGCTTTTTATATGTTCTATTGCCATGTCAACCTTTTATATTTTCTATTGCCATGTCAAATTCTGTAGTAAAATGGTCAACAGATTATTACAGTTCATTAATCTCTACTGTCAACAGATTTTCATTGAATTTCGTTTAAATTTTGCTGTGAATTTTCTGTTTTTCCCCCAAATTTCCGAAATTTCGGATATTTCAATGGGTCCCAAAAAATTTCCCTGCACGATTTTTTTCCTTGGTTATGCAGCCTAAGGCATGCCCGCATGGGCTTGTATTTGCATAAAAGACCACAATAATATCAAAATTTACATCAAGACATGTTGTGCAGCAGCAGCAAGGAAGTTACATGCTATGGAAAGGATCCAGGCGAACTGAAGATGTCAAGGAGAATAGACAATGAGGGGAGACAAGAGACTACATGAAAATATCTTGCAGGTCTCTCTCACCCAACTGGGACATCAGGGTCTCCTTCGCTGGATGCGAGCTTTCAACATGACGACGTGCTGTCTGGCAAAAAAGGATGTAACGTTATGGTTGTGGCACAGTCCGGCAGGGTATAGGCATATCTGTGAAGGCAATGGGAAGATTGTGCTGAGATAGGAATTTTAAGAATAGGAATAATCAAGTATTTCATATTCTTGGGTCTATTAGACAGAACTGAACTATGGTTTTGAGTTCCAGTTGAGATCGGACTGGTGGATCAAGTTACCTGTCCTATATAAAGCATCTGCGTTTAACAGATCAATCATTTTTAATAGTCTCTCCATGTTCCTCGCACCCTAACCTATGTTCTACTTCCTCAATCCCTTACTCTGTGTCATCCAACCAGCTTCATGGCAGTAGTTACCCGGTCTGGTACACAGTTTACTTTCCGATGACCAAAATATGACAGAACCAGATGTTTCAGCTCTAATTTTTACTGAAAACCAGATGGTTCTTAGCCCAAATAACATAGCTAGGCTTTGTTTATTTTTTCGCAAAACATCCAGAATGTTTATCTACTAAAAAGCTAGAGGGTTAAACAATTCATCATTCAAATCGTCTTTTGCATCAAATGCTTTCTAGGTTCAACCTAAGCTGAGTGCCTTCATGATTCATCCAGCTGCTTCTTTTCAGAGTTTTCAAACCCCAATGCCTCCACGGAAGATCGATCAGACTCTTCACAATCAAATCGTCAACATACCATCTGGAGATAGTAGAGAACAAGTATAGTATTACTACACTTGCAAACAAAACGAACTGACGAAGCATTATATCTCTCCATAACTCAAGAATTGCACTAGTAGTAGCCAGCAAGAAAACAACAGAAGCCAAAGTAAAATAATTAGTAGGAACAGGAAAATGCTTCTCATATCATACCCTGGATTATTTTGCGCTTCTGTTTCAATAAAAGCAGCGACTTCTAACCTCTTTTCACCAAAAGTTCTCATTCTTGGAGTCATATTAGCACAATCAATCAAATCAGTCAACTTCCTTGCAAGGTTAATAGCAAAGTACCGGATCTCTCTGTTCAGGTAGATCTCATACGAGTTCAAATGCCCTCGCCGCAGTTTCACACGCATCAACTCAGCATCGAGGTTCACACGCATCAACTCAGCCTCGAGGTTCACACGCATCAACTCAGCCTCCTTCGTAATCGCCTGCATTGATAGATAGATATAGACCATTATTTTGTAATGAGTGCAAACATGCTAAACAAACAAATGTCTTGCTTTGTCGCATACATACCACCATGACAACATTAATCACCAGATGAACATATTGACACTCCTTTTCCTCTTTGGACATGTAACTCAAGGCAAGCTGTCGTATATGTGTGCCTTGGATGGGGGGTTCATCAAAGTCCGGTACACTTGGGCCACGCCTCAGCCTGTCAATGATCAACTCGGTCTCCTTTGCAATACACTTGTTTTGCAAAAAAAAACAGATGGAGAGAAAATAATGCACACCAATTTAGATATTTCCTAAACTACAAATACTTGATATATTGTCATATTTTGTTTGGCTACTTAATTTGAGTCAGATGCTTACTTTGGCAGCATTAGTAGCCGTGACGTTGTGAGCACTCATGGATAAAAAAAGTTGTAAGGCACGGCGCTGAATATTGCTACTCAGCTCGATCTCATTTTGGGGGACATTGATCTTCTTGGACAGCCATTCAGTGTGCAATTCATTTTCCTTCACAAAACACTTCAAAAGAAACAATCCACAGTTTAATTCACAATTTTTTCAAATTAAGAACTCCTGATGATAAATACTCTGGGTGATCAAATTAGCTGAAAAGCCAAATGTACAGTCAGAGCCACAGAGGAGAGAATTACCAGCTCGAATGCATTCGAATTGTCATGAAGCTCACAATTAAGTTGGTAAAACCTCTTGAGGTATGCACTATACACACACCAGTCATAAAGAGTCTTAGGAAACAGGCGATCATATCCCCATGATATCTCGAGAAGACCTGAAAACTTCAGGATAAGAAAGGGCGCGTACGCTAGCCAGCAAGAGAAACAGATGATGGGAGGGACTCACTAGGAAAAAAACAGCATGTTGACTGGTGGAATCAGTTTGGGGCCGCCTGGCTTCGCATCAGCAACGTATATTTCATACCATGTGCGCGACGAATCATAGAAGGACCGCATGAGACCAACGTGATTTACGATGCCATACTCAAGCACCTGATGTGGAGCCCGATCTTCGCTTTCCGCCTCCGCAAACTTGCCGGATTTAGAGCTTCCCGACGACGGCGCCAGCATTGGGGTGGCCTTCTTCGGGAACACGACCGGGTTCGAGCTTGATGACGCCAGTTCGTCGGGGCCTGGCGACGCTGACATCGCGGCGGCTCGACCGGATATAGGGTTTAGGGGTGTGAGAACGGGGACGAGGAAGCGGAAGGGAATGGGCCTCCCTTATTTCATTTGTACACAGTGCTTTTTTTATAGGGTATACAGTGCTATTCGTACGTAAATGTTTTAGGCATCTCCAAACGCGGATCCTTCAACCTCCCGCATACCTTTTGGGATTGGGGTGTTCAAATCAATTTTATCATCCAACGTGGTTCTGAATCCGTTCACAGTCTGGACCGCATGTCCGTTTTTTCATAAATCTGACTCAAATCAAGTGAGCTCCACGAGAATCCGAACACTAAACACGTTCCATCCTGACAATCCGGCCCCGCACGAAAACCCTTTGCGCCAAATCCCTCTGTGCGCGCGAAGCGGTTGGCGTATATTCATGTCGGTCAGACCGCTCCAAAGAGGATGTGACTCATCAACGTTGATTATAGTCAGAGCGACGTGACCGGTCACTGAAGCGACGTCTCCATTCTTCACACCCGTTCAATGCCGGAGACGCGCCAAATAAGACAACTCCGACCGCATTGAAGTCGCCTGCATGTATTTAACTACGGCTCCGGCACCGTCCACACCCCCAAACCATGCATCTTTCCTCTCCTAAAGTTTCCTTCTCCGCGCTCTATCACTGCCACCGATATCGATGATGAAGTCCTCGTTCTTCAAGCCGGTCGGCGGCAGCTGTGGTGGCAGATCGCCAACGGGGTCCTGGAGGCGCCGCCGCAGATTTCTGGGGCCTTCGTGCTCCATGGTGCCTACGTCCTCCGACAATAAGATCATCGTCTCGTCTAGCGATGAGGAGTATTAGGCGTTGTGGCCACCACAATAGTCGCAGTTGTTGCTCACCAAGGCCGACCAAATGGACGAAGAGTTCGCGGCGCCGTTGGACGATGCCATCTAGCGGTCACTCATCTACGATAGCGGTCCGACCCCACTGGCAGCCAGGGGGGAAGTAAATCGAGTGGAGCAGCTACCGGCGGTGTGGTCCTACATCAATGGGAAATCTACTATATAGAAGAAGAAAAACAATCTACCTACCCGTGGTAAACTTTTTCCTTTTTGTGTTCATGACAAATCTAATATTTTTTGCCATGACAAATAAAAATGTGTTGTCACGACGAGTTTTGAAGCTTCTATTTATCAACCATGGAAAATTTACTTCATGGATCATATAAATTCTTCAGTAATTCATCATGGAAAATTTAGTTTTTGAATAGCAGCAAATTTTAGTAATTGATCATGGCAAAAAAATGAACCATGGAAAATTTACTTCATTGATCATGGTAAAAAATAGTAATTTTCCATTGAGGGACTCCTGGGAATTGGGGTATCCGGACCTGCTAACACTCGGACCCTGACATGGTCCTATCCTTGGCGGGTCACTGGGGAAGTCTGTGTCAAAAGCGTGCGATGCGACCGCCTATCATTATGGCTTGTGTGGCAAGCGTCGATGGGACGACACATCGCGTTTGAACTCCCATGTAAGGGCCCCACTACGAAATTCAGGCTTATTAATGACGCGTTGTTTATGTCACGTAAAACATTAGTCATCAACAAAAACACCCTAGTGACGGTTTCCAACCGTTAAACGGTCTGACACCGAAGCGCCCTTAAAAATTAGTGAATGTACCACTTTGTCTTTTTGCCTTAGGTAACGGAAAAACAATTGTCTCCGATGATCATCTTCACTGACGGGTAAATTCGACACATATGATAGGCATATTCGTCATCCAAGAATGTTGTTTTTAACGATGACCCATCACGAATTATCAGTTGGGCAGACAAAAAAAACGCCACCGCCAGCTTTGCCCGGCCGAGCCATGTAGTGATGGTGAGGGGAGGAGCGAAGGGGAGGGGGGGAGGGGAGCCGGCGGCGGTGCAAGGGGAGCCCTCTCCGTCGCGCGCGCAGGGGCGACGTGGGAGGGGGAAAAAGGAGGGGGGGGGGGTTTCGTCCCATCTAGTGCCAATCTTACAAAATCCATCCAATGCCGCAAAACCACATAGAAAAACGCTACGTACAGATTTGGGTGTTTGATTAGTGAGCATGGAGGTTATGAAGCAAAAGCACGGGTAGTTTTGCCGTTTGGGCAGTTAGGCTTTCTTTCCTCACAATCCTGGCATGCTCACCATGGCTACTCACGATGTACCGGAGCTTCACTCCTCGCTATTGCCTGCAGAAATAGCAGACAAGTACGGGACAGTGCCAATTATCATAGCCGAACCTGTCGAACAATTTTTGCTGACACAAAGGCTGCGTCGCAGGAAGACCGGAGACTTGTGCCACGCCGTGAAAAACTACCCCGTGCAATGCAACAACGGTTTCTTTAGCAGACTTTGGTAGCTCGACCGCCAGTATATAAGCACACATTACTGCAAGTCCAGCCACACCACACCACCACAGAAGCCCTCCTGATCTCAGCGCAGGCACGAGCAATGGCGTTCTTCATCCTCACGAGCTTGTTTCTGCTCCTATGCGTCTCCCAACAAGGTGATCATCAATCCCCTTGCACTGTGGGATGTTTCTGATTCTTGCTTGCAGCAACAATGGCGTTTTGCATTGTGGGATGTTACTGATTCTTGTGTGTGTGTGTGCATGGCAGCGTGGGGTGTGAACTACACGTTCATGAGGGAGGCGACGCACGCGCCGCCGGTGGCCTACTACGACTACATCGTCATCGGCGGCGGCACGGCGGGCTGCCCGCTGGCGGCCACGCTGTCGAGGCGCTACCAGGTGCTGCTGCTGGAGCGCGGCGGGTCGCCGTACGACGACGACCGCGTGCTCAACATGGCGCACTTCGCGGACGTGCTCTCGGACACCTCCGCCTCGTCCCCGTCGCAGCGGTTCGTGTCCGAGGACGGCGTCATCAACGCGCGCCCCCGGGTGCTGGGCGGCGGCAGCTGCATCAACGCCGGCTTCTTCACACGCGCCGCCGCCGGCTACGCCAGGGCCGTCGGCTGGGATGCCCGGGAGGTGCTCAGCGCGTACAGGTGGGTGGAGGACGTGGTGGCGTTC
Organism: Bromus sterilis; assembly: GCA_950022295.1. NCBI lineage: Eukaryota > Viridiplantae > Streptophyta > Magnoliopsida > Poales > Poaceae > Bromus > Bromus sterilis. The sequence continues at coordinate 67,115,331 of OX465599.1, forward strand.
CAGCCGGAGCTGGGGCCCTGGCAGGCGGCCGTGCGCCGGGGCCTGCTGGAGACCGGCGTTGTGCCCGACAACGGGTTCACCTACGACCACATCCCCGGCACCAAGATCGGCGGCTCCATCTTCGACCCCGACGGCCGGCGCCACACCGCCGCCGACCTGCTCCAGTACGCGCGCCCCGAAGGCATCGACGTGCTTCTCCGCGCCAGGGTCGCCAGGATCTTGTTCAGTTACAAAGGTATAAATAATCTTGTTTAAAGATAGCACTGGCAGTTCACCGTTAAGTTCGTTAGCGGTAACATTTCCATGGCGCGAATGATTTAGTTTTTTCCGGTTTAAAGGGACCAAGCCCGTGGCGCGTGGCGTGGTGTTCCGAGACTCGCTGGGCAGCATACACGTGGCGTACCTCAACCAGGGCGACGCCAACGAGATCATCCTGTCGGCGGGGGCGCTGGGCAGCCCGCAGCTGCTGATGCTCAGCGGCGTCGGCCCGGCCGACCATCTCCGGTCGTTCGGCCTCGACGTCGTCGTCGACAACCCCGGCGTCGGGCAGGGCATGTCCGACAACCCCATGAACGCCATCTACGTGCCGTCGCCCTCCCCCGTCGAGGTGTCGCTCATCCAGATCGTCGGCATCACCAGGTTCGGCAGCTACATCGAGAGCGCCAGCGGCGCCGACTGGAACACCCGCACCGACGGCGAGCGGCAGGCCCGCATCTTCGGCATGTTCTCGCCGCAGACGGGGCAGCTGGCGACGGTGCCCCCGAAGCAGCGCACGCCGGAGGCCATCGCGCGCGCCGTGGAGGCCATGAGCCGGGTCCCGGACGCGGCGCTCCGCGGCGGCTTCATCCTGGAGAAGGTCCTCGGCCCGCAGTCCACGGGCAGCCTCACGCTCCGCAACCTGGACCCCGACGACAACCCCATCGTCAGCTTCAACTACTTCGCCCACCCGGACGACCTCCGGCGCTGCGTCGCCGGCATCGAGGCCATCGAGCGGGTCATTCGCTCCAGGGCCTTCTCCCGGTTCGCCTACCCCAACTTCGCGTTCCCGGCGATGCTCAACGTGACGGCGGAGTTCCCGGTGAACCTGATGCGCGTCCGCGGTGGCAGCGACCCGGCGGCGCTGGAGCAGTTCTGCAGGGACACCGTGATGACCATCTGGCATTACCACGGCGGGTGCCAGGTCGGCAGGGTCGTCGACCGCGACTACCGCGTCCTCGGCATCGATGCGCTCCGCGTCATTGACGGCTCCACCTTCAACGCCTCGCCGGGGACCAACCCGCAGGCCACCGTCATGATGCTCGGCAGGTAGTGTGCTACCTTTCGTTCTCTTGGCGATTATTTGAGCAATTTTCTTCTAGTTCTAGCCACCATGGATCATCAACTGAAATGTGCGCCCGTGCTTGTGATCTGGCAGGTACATGGGCGTCAAAATCCAGAAGGAGAGGATGCTGATCGAAGGACAAGGGAGGAAGCTGTAGGGGTGTGGCCACTAGCATGTTTGTTATCCGTTTACATGCGTGTTGTGTTGCCGTCGTTATTTTCCTTCTGGATTCTTTTAGTGGTCTCCATCCATGCAGCGTGTGATGCTAATTGTAACTATGGAATTTTATTATCAACTATTTTGGATTGTTTGTGATATCAGATTTGCTAGGGCTTCTAGTTGAGCACATCTAGATGTGTCCTAGACAAGCCCTTATGAGATTTGTCCATAAGTTTTACCGATTCTATTCACTGAACTTGATGCAAGAATGTGCCTGTTTCACTAGCAAAATTGAAAAACAAAAAACTAGCACTGCTCTCTGAGTTTATTTTTTGGTTTGCAAGAATTTTGAAGGAACTACAAATGATTGGAGTTTTGTAGGAAGAAAATTATTTGAAGCCCTTTGCTTTATATGAATTGGTTCTTATTTCTATGAAGGATGTGAACCAACCCTTCTCATTTCAAAAAAGAAAAATCATTAACCTAGACCTATTGAAAAAAATCATATTCTATAAATCAAATGATATATTTTTTTCTATCAAAATAAGATACATGTCATCTCACTTTTATGATTTTTCTGTTTTCATGATATTCTTAGAAGGCCTAACAATACTAATTGTAGCTAGAAGGTGTATTACCAACTATGTTAAATTGTTATGATATTTGTTGATATGTTTACTGATTCTTTTCAACGAACTTGTTGCAAGAATGTGCCTATTTCACTAGCAAAATATATAAAAAACGAAAAACTAGCACTGCTCTCTAAGATCAAGGCCTCTTTGATTTACAGAAATTTTGAAGGAGTTCTAAATGATAGATTTTTTTAGGGATTTTCTTTTTCTTTGAAGCCCTTTGGTTTATAGAAATATAGATTCCTATTCCTATGAAGGATAAGAAGCAATCCTTTTCATTTTAAAGAAAAAAAAATCCATTGACTTAGATTCAATAGAAACATTTATACCATATGAGTCAAATGTTATTTATTTTCTACAAAAATTGAGAAACATATCATCTCACTACCTACTGTTTTCCTATTTCCATAGTATTCTCATATCCTATGAATAAAGAAAACCTAGGCCTCCTTTGATTCAATTCATAGGATAGGAATATCATAGGAATATGAAAATCATAGGAAATGGGATGACATGTATCTCAATTCCAATAAAAACAAGATGTCTTTTGAGGCATAGGATAGGAAAATTTTCATTGAGTCTAGGCTATTTTTTCCATTGAAATATAAGGAATAGTTACTTTCCTACATAGTAATAGGAATCCGTTTCTACAAACCAAATGGCTCTACAAGATTCTTTTAACAAATTCATATACTTTAGAATTCTTACAAGTTTTCTGTAAACCAAAGGAGGTCTAAGGGCGTCTCCAACGTGAACCACTAAAAATCCCATAAACATTCGGATCGGGTGATACAAACATGTTTTCCATCGAACGCGGACATGTATTTGTTCGAGATCTATGAACCCGTTCTTGTGTCCGCTTTCTCGTAAACCAAAAAAGGCTTTACAAAAGTCTGAACCTCCTCTTGATCAATAAAAAGCCACCACGTGCCATCTCACCTCTTTGTCCGGATGGTGGAAGGCTTACATAAGCACTCTATTTAGATTTGGCGAAATATGATTAGCATGGAATTTGCCAGAAGGCTTCTTTCTATCAACATTAATATGTGTACCCACCCCAAAACCCTCAACGTCTTGATGCCAGTCTTTCTGCTTCAAATTGAATGCGACTCATCAGTATTGACGTCAATCAAAGCGATGTGAACGGTCATTGAAGCGGTGAGTCCATTCTTTGCGTATGTTCAACACCGGAGAGGTGCACAGTGACCGATGAGCCTACTTCAGTCAAATTGAAGCCGCACATTCGTTTGCCCGTGGGTATATAAGCACGACTCCGTCACTGTCCACAACCAGGGGCGGAGCCAAGATTTGATCATAGGGGGGGCGGGCGACGAATATATTAAAACACACGAGACATACACACAAATATTTCAAGTCTTTAATATTGTAGAGATATCAAACTAGTATAAACTTTACAATATAGATAACTACATTTCTTCATCAATATGATTAGAGTTTGTAGCAATTGTCTTGGAAAAATTACTTATCAATTGATAAAAGTGAGAAAATATACTACACGCACTAAAAATTGATTAATATAACAACACTAATTTGGATCCATAGAATAATACCTTCATCTCACGAAATCAAATTAGAAATTGGGTGTCAAGCCGTTGTGTTGATCGTAGACTCATATTCCGGTACTCGACTGATGCGCGCCATGCGGTAGATCGGCAGATCCGCTAATCACCAAGCGATGACCATATGATGCCCGACGACTGGCGACAACGAAGACCTAGCGGCTACCGCATCACGGAATATGTTGATCTGATCGATTAGGAAGTGCGTATGAAGTTCTCGGTGATCTAATTGATGAGTATGTGCGCATGAGCAAGTCCACTTATCTATAGTCATTGTACATATTCTGCAGGGTTGTGGTTGAGGTGTTTGGTGCTGAGTACTTGCGGCAACCAAAGTCTGATGATTCAACTTGGTTGTTCGAGGTCAATGCTACTAGAGGCTTCACGGGCATTCTTGGCAACATTGATTGTATGCATTAGGAGTGGAAAGAACCGCCCATTTTCTTGGCAGAGAATGTACAAGGGACGTGTCGAAGGCTGCATGGTGATACTCGAGGTTGTGGTATCTCGAGATCTTTGGATTTGTTACTCTTTTTTTGGCATGGTAGGTTCTCACAATGACAACAACGTATTTCAACGATCTCCGGTGTTTGCAAGGCTTGCAAAAGGCAATGCCCTAAATGTTAACTTTGAGGTCAATGACCACCAGTACAACAAGGGATACTACCTCGTGGATGATATCTATCCTCACTGGTCAACATTTGTGAAGACAATCACCAACCCCAAGGAGATAAGAGAGTAAGGTTTGCCAAAAAACAAGAGAGTGCTAGGAAGGATGTGGAACGTGATTTTGGTGTGCTCCAATATCGTTGAGCTATTATTAGGCACCCTGCGAGATGTTGGAACGTTGAGACTTTGGGAACAATGATGAATGCATGTGTGATCATGCACAACATGGTTGTCAAGGATGAGCGCCTTGAGAGTCTCGATGATCAAAACTAGCAGTACCAGGGTACGAATATTGTGCCTAATGGTTCACCGACATCGTATGCAAACTTCCTCCAGTTTCTGCTAGATATATTAGCACATTTTTGGTTAATCTAATTCATGAGTAAACAGTAAACATTGCATTCACGACATGCATCTCATACTGAAAAGTACGCATGTAAGAATGTATATAATCTTGCACTAAAACATCTACGAATGACACATATACGACAACCACATGTACAAGTATATAGGGGATGAACAGATCATACCCTTCGGTTGGCCAAGCCAACGCATCGACTGTAGAAGCAAACTGAGATTCGTTGGTGGCCTGCTTCAAGGAAGCAACAAAGACGGCTTGGTCTTCCGCCATGGAATTGATGCGGGGGAGGTAGTGGAAGTAGAGGAGGCCGGGGACGGGGATAGATCCGGAGCAATCGCGCCGAGACGCTACCCAAAAACCTTATCAGCCTTCTCTTGGTCAGGATCATGAAGGTCGCAGTTCCGGAGGCACCCGCTCAACGGAACGACCGTGCACGCGGTCGACGAGTTGAGATCGCCAAAAGCAACAAGCAACAAGGAATAGTAGATGGCGGATAGGGTTAGGCACAGGGGGAGAGAGTGAGAAAGTGAGTGACTCCATAGACCTAGCGCCTCTTTATATAGGCCGTCGATAGAATGGGCCTAGGCCGAAGCCCACGATTGAGTCCGTGAACAGCCCACGGTCCAATGTCTAGGAAAGTGGCGCTTTCATTAGCAATTCGTTAATTAATCGATTAATTAACCATTCTTTACTAGCAAAAATAGAGCTCGACTCGTTCACGCAACCCGCAGAGTGCGGACGCGCGCGTGTCGTGACGTGACGAGGCGTGGCGTGGCGTGGCGAGACGGGCGACGGAGGAGGAGGAGCGCGTGTACCATTTCTCTTGCTAAGCTCCCAATAGCTAGTGAGGGAGCACCACTTATAAAGAGGTCTCAACCTTCCTCCACTAGCAAGGTGGTAGTAAACTTTTTCCACCACATGCCACCTACATGGACCCTAGAGATTAACCAGGAATTACTGTATTTTTCGATAAAGGGTGTTTTATTACTTAATAGTTAAGCATTACATACACCCATCCTATGCATAACTAGGATGCACACAACCGATTCATATCCGAACACAAGATAGAAAGGTAAAGAAACAACGAAATATAAGCACTAGGTAGAGCTATTGATCGTCTTCAATGAAGGAGGGCAAATCCGTAGATTATGCTGCCATCCACATTAGAAAAAATATATCCCTCGCTGTGTCCTCCAACCGTATACAAACCTCCATAAACATGGCCCAATACTTCACACGTTGTAGAGATGACCATGAACGAAGAATACTGGTACACCGGTAAATAACCTGCAAAAAGGAAATTATCTTAGCGTTAAAAATCTTATCATTTCTAGATAGACATATCAACCAAATAACGGCGAGCGCCCCATCCTAAGAAGATTTCTAAACATGTGGTATATTCCATGCAACAAGTTGCCGAATATGTTAGCAACGCTGCATGGGGGATACATGCCAAAAGCTACTTGGATGACTGATCAAATAGAGCGAGCAAATTTACATTGGAAGAACACATGCTTAATTGTCTCGTCATGATGACATAAAACACATTGTGAACTATCGTTCCAATTCCTCTTGATAAGGTTATCTTTAGTAAGAATTACTCTCATACGAAGGAATTATTGTATTATTTGGGCCTAAACCCATCTATAATTCAATAGTTGCGTCGTGATATGCGTGATCAGGAACTCACGTGCAGTTGCAAAACAATTTAGTTGAGCATATATAGACTCAGACCAGTAGTATGTGCTCCTTTTTTATGTGCTATGAATAATTGGTATGGTTTTTTAAAATATATTTGCTACAATATACGGTAGTTAATAATATGATTTCGTACAATGTATGGTTTATAATAAAATTATTTGGTATAAATGTGTCCTTTACCGCTCCCGGCGAGTCCCTCTAGCGGCGAGGTTGTAATAAAAATTTGCATCGCGTCCCCACCGTTGGTTGAAGCAACCTGGGGAGGCCGGACAACGACCGGACATTGGTCCGTCTGACGACCCAAATGGAGCAAAATTGGACCAAACACGGATCCGTCTCGATCTTGCCCTTTTTTTGAATGATAAAAGGGCCACGAAGACCCAACTGCATTAATACCATATGGCGGAATAAATTATAGATGAGCCCCTAAGAAAGATAAAAATAACACAGAGGAGCTTGGTTTTAACAAGGAGGACCCTAGAACAAAAATAAGAAAAGCAATCTGGTCCTTGGTCGCCATGGTCGCGTTTGAGAAATCAGTCATAGCCAACACCAACCTCGCCTGGGACAAAACCACTTGGCAGGAGAGCGCTGAAGGCCACCACGCTGTAGATGCTTGAGAGCCTCCACATTGGCAAGCATGCCTGAAGGTTGAGATGATGACGCCGACAAGCTGTCGCACACACCAAAGCACAGAGGAGCCGTCGTTCGGCTATAAGGGTTGACGTCGAGCCGACACATGAGCACTGGCGAAGGAGCGCTGAGGATTCGCCTCGAAGAAGACTTACATCAGCCACATCTTGTCGGATAGATTGAGTGGCAACCACTGGAAGAGAGTCCTTGTCCGTCTCCATGATGAAAGAGGAGGCGACCTGGGGCAGCCCTCACTAACTCCAGTCGACCAACGAGGAGGAGCTTATTGGGGAGCCTGGATCTGCCCCGTCCATCTTCATCGTGCCCTTACCATCTTCTCAACTGTGTACATTCTTAATTTGTTAAATAAGGAAGAGAACCCCCTCCTTTCCAAGTCGAAAGTTCAATTAATACTACAAGATATCGTAAAGAATGCAATGTTTATCTTTCCAATTGTTGCTTTGTAAATCGACTTGTTAATGAACCTGTTCCATTCACTGGATCTATTCCATTCCTGGACTCAATCTGATATTTCTATTCCATGATATCTCTGTTTCTTCTTCTTTGATGCAAAAGCTCTATAGGTTTGATATATTCTCCAATAGTCGAGTTGCCATATGCATAGTGCGCGGTTCACCTGTCCAAGGAGATTAAAGCTATGACAGGCGAGCCAACCTTGCATAACATATTTTATTGACGAATCAAATCAATCGAATCCGTTATCCTATCGAGAGCACCGAATTCTATTGAGTTGAGGCAAGTGAGTGCGTTGAGAGTCAGCAAATGGGACAGTGCAAGGAGAAGGAAGTCATTTTTCCTCGGAAAATAAATAAATAAGGCTTGAGGCCCCGCCGGGCGCCTCCTCCTCCTCTCTCTCTCCAACCACGGCGAAATCACGTGGGCAATATAAAAACGGAAGAAGCTCAATTAGCAAGCTAAACTCACAGAAACAGCCTGTCGTCGTGGGTGGATGGCGTTTCCCTCCCAATTCCCAAACGCGAAGCCGATGCACAAACACGATGGACCGGACAGCGCAGCGTCGCCGTCGGTGCTCCACCGTTCCGTCCGTCCGTCACCCATGATCCACCCCGCGTGGGGCTGGGGCACAGAATATTATCACCACCTCGCCCCGCCCTCGCCTCCGTTTTATAATCCCGTCCCCTTCCCGTCTCCATCTCGATCTCGCCACCACTCCCCCGCTCGCACTCCCCTCCCGATCCCGATACCATCCCGCTCGGATCTCGCCGACCCGTCGCCATGGCGGCCTCCACCACCAACGGCTCCTCGCCGCCGCCGCTCAAGTTCCTCATCTACGGCCGCACCGGCTGGATCGGGGGCCTGCTCGGCAAGCTCTGCGACGCGCAGGGCATCCCCTTCGCCTACGGCGCCGGGCGGCTCGAGAACCGCGCCCAGCTCGAGGCCGACCTCGACCAGGTCGCGCCCACCCACGTCTTCAACGCCGCGGGCGTCACCGGCCGCCCCAACGTCGACTGGTGCGAGACCCACCGCGTCGAGACCGTCCGCGCCAACGTCTGCGGCACGCTCACGCTCGCCGACGTCTGCCGCGCCCGGGGCCTCGTGCTCATCAACTACGCCACGGGCTGCATCTTCGAGTACGACGCGGCCCACCCGCTCGGCTCCGGGGTCGGCTTCAAGGAGGAGGACACCCCCAACTTCGTTGGATCCTTCTACTCCAAAACCAAGGCCATGGTATGCCCTCTGCTCATCCCCCTTGCTTTTATGCTCTGATTGCCCCAAGAATTCTCTCTAGAATGGCAAGGTGGAAATGGATCCGAACCGCTTTGCTCAACTTGCAATGTCAATGCCTGATTGCACGCTGAAACTTCTAAATGGGTGGTGTGATCGTGGACGGAAATGTAGCTTTGCCATTGATTTAGATTCCGTCGATCTGCAGTTACGGAGATTTGGCAATTTGCACGTCAGCACCGCTACTATTTCATTGACTATCGTTTGGTTAGATCTGCCGTGGTTTGTTGTCGAATACCCCTAATTTCCTGGTCATCATAATGTTTAAGATGCTTGAGTTTGATAGCTTGGGTTGACTTGCCTTAAATAGAGTTAATGGAATCATGCTTAATTGTGGAATCATAATGTTTAAGATGCTTGAGTTTGATAGCTTGGGTTGAATTGTCATAGTACTCTAATTGTTTCCCTCATCCATGCGCTCTAGTTCAATGTAATGATAATTGCATGCATCATTGAATTGTTGCCACCCACTTCGCAGAGCTTTACCAATTTTGAGCATGCAAAGCAAAGTAGTTATCAACTTCCGTTGTATAAACGTCCTGCATTGATTATGTCTGTTGCTAGATCTTTGTCATGTTTTGTTGCTTACGTGATTATTTCCATAGTCGTTTCATCTTATTTTTGGAAGTTTGCTTTATTGGTGTTGTTTTTCAAGATTACTTAATTGGTACTGTATTTTCGTGTCGTGATGTGGACTTTTGGAACATGGCTCCACATGAACCCCTTATGAATGGCAAATTCATAAAAGATACTAGGAAAATCAAAACATTCTAAAATAGTTTTGTAACATACATAGTCGGCCAATATACTCGTGAATGAAGTTTCACAAAGAATTGACATATGTGGTATTTTGGGCAAAGATGACAGAACTGATGCTATAAAAAACATTGTTTGGATGAATAGCGAGATCCTGATTGTATTTTCTTCACTAAGAATACCACGGGTGTCATTCCTTCAAGAAACTTCACTCGCGGGTAGAATGGTCGGCCAAGTTTGATACCCCATATTTCAGTTTTTTTTTATTTCCTAGTTTTTTTTTCATATTTTACTATTCACGTGGGATCACGTAGAACCATGTTCACCTTAGTATCTTTCGTGTCGTTTAAATTCTTGAATTGCATTACACTAGTACGATACACTCAAAGCAAGGAAAAGAGTGATGATAGGCCCAAGCAAGAGTCTAGAATAGTAAAGAAAAGAGTGATGCTAGGCCCAAGCGAGGAAAAAGTGATGCGCTAGGCCCAAGCGAGAGTCCTATTATTGGGCATAACCTCATTTTATTGTTTTTGATGTGCTTTAGTCTTTAGGTAATTGAAGTTAAGACGCTTAGGCTTGCACTACGGAAGTGTGTTTAGTGTCCCAAGAGTTTGTTGACAAGTTTAACTGTCCAATATATTACCATTGCATTAGCCAGCCATCCTACTTTTCTTATTTGACATCAATTGTAACATAAAGTAGAAGAATACCCCGCGCGTTGCAGCGAAAATCTCTATAAGAACTCTACAATGTAAATTGAAAGAGTATAAGATGCATGTAAATGAAAGTGAATTATGGACAAATGATTGACTACAATAGTGGGTGATGTGGATAGCTTGCATGTTGAGATAGATACTATAAATGCATCTTAGTAGGATTTTGTCAGTGGATGACATGGACAAATGATTGGCTACAATAGTGGGTGATGTGGATAGCTTGCATGTTGAGATAGACATCAGAAATACACCTTAGTGGGGTTTTGCTTTATAAGAGATATAGATAGATAGCCAGTTAGTAATATTCTACATTTCTACTTAGCAAAATTCATCTTAATTAATGATGAAAATTTACCAATAGGTCTTACTTCCAAAGAAGTTAATGTTGGACAACCTTAAAACGCTCAACTTGTTATCTTTTGAAAATTAAAATGATCATAACTATTCATGCAACGAAAAGTTGTCATATAGCCAAAGCTTGAATAAGCAATTTACGACACAAACAAACTCATGTTTTAATCTCTAGTGAATATGATACCCAGTTATTTGAGGCATTATGCGTATGTGTGCACATTTGCATTGTGATTTAGGTCTCATGTTTACATGATAGTTGCTACTTTTCACTAGATTATTAGAGGATGTATTTCATGGTGAAGCTAACATTTACCTCTTATAGGTTGAGGAACTTCTGAAGAACTACGAAAATGTGTGCACCCTTCGTGTAAGGATGCCTATTTCATCCGATCTGTCCAATCCTCGCAATTTCATTACAAAGATCACCCGGTATGACAAGGTTGTGGATATCCCAAATTCAATGTCAATATTGGATGAACTTCTTCCCATCTCAATCGAAATGGCGAAGAGAAACCTCACTGGGATTTGGAACTTCACTAACCCTGGTGTGGTGAGCCACAATGAGATATTGGAGATGTACAGAGATTACATCGACCCAAGCTTCTCCTGGAAGAACTTCAACTTGGAGGAGCAAGCCAAGGTCATAGTAGCACCGAGGAGCAACAACGAACTTGACACTGTTAAATTGAAGACGGAGTTCCCAGAACTTCTGTCAATCAAGGAGTCACTGATCAAAAATGTTTTCAAACCAAATCAGAAGACCTCCAAGGCTTGACAAATGGAGCAGTCTGCACAGAGCCTCATGTCGATGTTATTTATTCGACGTACATTTATATTGCTCTCCGGTGCTAATCCAATAAGCTTGCACGGTGTTTTATTCTGTCCTTGTCGTGTGCATTGTTGTTGCTGCAGAAGATAGTTTCTCATAGGAAGTCACACCCCTCCTTGTCATTATCAGATTATTACACAGAACACTACGTGGTGTTACTATTGTATCCTATGCATACAATGGGAAATGGACCCAGTGAGGAGCAAGTTCCTCTTGTTGTATTGTACTATCACATAACTGGAGTACGTCATTTTATAAAGTTCGGTAGGAGATTCCGTTGGACCCTGCTATATGTATGTAGTTGCTTGTGAGTTCGTTTCTACAGTAATAAATTGCATTGCTAGCCAACACATGATGGTCTTGAGTATCGACACTTGTACCATGAAGCTTTATACACTGAAAGTTTTGTGCCTACCCATTGAGCTTGGTTTTGAAAACATTCGAAAACCGCATTTTTAGGTTTCAAAAAACCCTGAAAAATCCACACTTGAACATACATATGTATACTACATTCGTGTAAAAATTCATGTCAAAATACGCATATGTGTTTTTTTGCACAGCTCACATGAAGAGTATTTCATCATGAAATTTAACACGAATGTAGTACACATCTATATGCTCACATGTGATTTTTTTCAGATTTTTTAAAAACTTAAAAATATGATTTTTGAATATTTTCAAAATCAAGCTCCATGGAGCTCGAGATCATCCACTCTCTCGCGTATGCTGCTTTTGGACACAAACTGGACAACAGGTACCTAGCGAAGTTGATGGGTCGTCATGCCACCTGCAACTTGTTCTCCACGTCAGGTTCATTCATCTGCTAAATTCTACTCCGTATCCTTCTTCTTCGAACACCCATATTTCTTCTAGCTTAGGGCGCCCCCAACGCTGTTATTAATGAAGAACGAGAGTATCTCTGTATGTTACGATACTTTTTATATCTCCAATGTCGATTTTCAAACCTCCCGTAACAGTTTGAACTGGGTTCAAATTAGTTCTACCATCCAACGCGATCTTTTATCCGTTCGCTGGTCAATCCATATATTCGTTATTTTCACAAACTTGACGCAAACTAGGGGAGATTTGTGGGAGTTCATACCGCCAACAGATAGGAATCCAACACCCTCGACCCATTCAAATCCCCTTCCCGAATCAGTTTTTTCCACTTCACCTTGCTCCCCCTCATTACTCTGCATCCGCACCCTCCTCGTACGACTACCTCTATATTGTTCGGTCGCCTCCCAACATCATCGGACCTCTGCAGCATCTAGCAACACACGTCTCATTTAGTACCGCATTGTCGCCCACCTCGGATCCTTCCGCAACCAAGTACACTACACTTTCTTGCCATCGTCTCGTCCATGATGGATACCATGCCCTGCAGGTGTTCGGTCAAATGATATTGAGTTTTTTTACCTTCTCATTGTTCCTATAGATCACGATGATAACATACTCGATGATTGAGGACGAGTCCGTGAACTTTCTAGGCAGGAAACAAGCGGACACCAGCTTTTGGTAAAACATTCATTCTTTGTTTCATGGGAAAAAACACAACGGACACTACGACTGCACATGATCCATGATCGTAATGTGAAGTTGCTAGCCCATCGGTCGTACGCTATCTTCAAATCCATCAACAAAAAAATATTGTGCCATTATGGTGATCGTACGCTATCTTCAAATCCATCAACAAAAGAATATGATGCAACCGGGCACCCAACTATGGAGATTGTAAGTTTTTATTCTGTATGTTGATCAATTCATTGATTCACTCAATGCTAAACTGATGATTGTCACATTGTATAGTCTGAAAGCAAGGCCGTCCTATATGAGAGGAAAGAGGATAAACTGTTTACATTGATGCTCTGTTGGATGAACCGAGGAGACGACTTGCGTTTCTTATAATTATTTGGATCCTTGGATTTTTTTGACAAGGCGAACGTTTAAGGAATATGGTTGGATAACTGGCTACCATATTAGTGTTCATGGAGTGGTCCGGACCAGTTCATAGATGGATATAGTTTCTGTTTTAGGAACCGACGTTGAAGATACCCTTATGGCAACTCAAGGGGGCGACCCAAATGACACCCAATATGTCATCCTTTTGTCTGTTTGGGTCGCCAAACGGACACTCGTCCTCCCCCGATTCACCCTTTTCAGACCGATGCACCCAATGGGGCGACCCATTTGGTCCCTCCCTCCTTGCCCCCTCCCCCCGGTCTGCCCCCAGGCCACCTATATTTTGATCATTTGAATACAACGAATATACATCATAGCACACTTGTGGGTCATCATCGAGGCGGATGAGGAGGCATCCGAGATGATCGCGGAAGACAACGTAGGCAGCTCGACCTTCTGGACACTGTCGACACTGGGAAATTCCAATGAACGTAGGTCCACATCGATTGTGGACTTCACTTCCACCAGTGGTGGCCAGACGGCGGACGCTGGTGTGACGCCCCCAAAATTGAACCATGTACAGTAATCATACACGCAAGGTACACGATCGAGATCAGGGACTCACGGTAAGATATCACAACACAACTCTACAAATAAAATAATACAAGTTGTTTAATACAAGCCAGTGGCCACGAGGGCTCGAATACAACAGCTCGAGAGCACAAAGTTAGCGGAAGCAATAGTATCTGAGTACAGACACAAGGTACACATGATCTGCCTTAAGAAGGCTAGCACAAAAACAACAACGATCGAAAAGGCGAGGCCTCCTGCCTGGGAACCTCCAAACTACTCCTGGTCATCGGGGAACTCGACGTCGTAGAAGGCATCGGGGATCTTCTGCTCCTAGGCTCCAACGTCGACTGCAGCGGCCGATCAGGCAAAACAAAAAGGAGGAAATAAAGCAAGGGTGAGTATTTAGCATACCCGCGAGTCTTACGTCCGCTACTAAGCATTTATGCATTTGTATCAATTGGAAAGGGGAGGCTGTATATAGTGGACTGAGAGGTAGAAATTCAGAATAAAGATGAGAAGCTAGGCCTATCGAAGACTAGCATCTTCCGACGAGTCTTGCAGCATGAGAAGAGAATCAGCCAACCGTTCAAAAGCATGAATGTAATAACAATGCATCAGAAGTTGCTGCAGGATTGTATAATAGTAAGTTGTAATAATTAAATATTATAAATGCCTCCTAGATCCCCTCCTCGACTTCCCTGCGAGGAAGATGAAAGGACGTGGATTTCGCCTAGAGGGGGGGTGAATAGGCGCTTAAAATAATTACGGTTTAGACTTGAACAAATGCGGAATAAAACTTAACATTTCATTTGCCAAGCAAGAAACCTAAATAAGCTAGGCTCAACTATGTGCACCAATAACTTATACTAAGCAAGATAAACAACTATGTGATAGCAAGATATATAACAAGAGCACTAAGGCTATCACAAAGTAGGTGCACAAGTAAATAGGTTGACTAGATGAACAACCTATGGGACAAGGAATGCACAATAATATGAGCAAGCACAAGATAAACAAGGTAATAAGCTTTCTCAAAGTAAAGGTAGAGATAACCGCAAGTGGAGCCGATGGAGACAAGGATTTGTTGCCGAAGTTCCTTCTCTTGCGATAAGTATGTCTCCGTTTGGAGAGGGTGTGGAACACAATGCTCACACGAAGCCAACGAGGGCCACCCTATTTCTCCTCACGCTCTCACCAATGCAAGATGCCGTGATTCCACTATAGGACACTTGAGGGCGGTCACCGAACCCGTACAAATGGAGACCCTTGGGGGCGTTCACCGAACCCGTACAAATGCTCGGGGCTATCTCCACAACCAAATTGGAGGCTCCCGTAGCGTCCCGAATCTTTCCACCACAATGATTGAGCTCCGTGACAAAAAGCCTCTAGGGGCCAACGCACCCAAGAGGAACAAGCTCTAGAGTGCCAATGCACTCAAGAGTAGCTATCTTCTCAACTTCACTTACTATGACGAATCCTCGGAGAGAACTCAAACCGATGCACCAAATGCAATGGCAAGAGCACACGAAGTGCTCAAGTCCCCAACTCTCAAATCCCACCAAAGCAACAAAAGCTATGGAGGAATATGAGAGGAAGAAAAAGAAGAAACACCAAGAACTCCAAGATCTAGATCCACAAGGTTCCCCTCACTTAGAGGAGGGATGACTTGGTGGAGAATGTGGATCTAGACCTCCTCTCTCTTTTCCCTAAAAAAGGAGCAAGAATCATAGGAGGGGAAGAGAGTAAACAAGCTCAAAGAGATCAACAATGGGGGAAAGAACTTGCACAAAACTAGTGGGGACAAAGGAAGAAGAAGACCCCCTTTTATAGTCCCCCATGAATCCAGCCGTTGGCAGTCGTTGGCAGTCCACCAACCACGGCACTACCGCTCAGAGAGCGGTACTACTGTGGTGCGGTACTACCGCACCGGGAGCGGTACTACCGCCTCACGGTACTACTGAAGCCCAATGCAGTGCCCACTACCGCAGAGTCCAGTGGACTTACGGTAGTGAGTGCGGTACTTGCCCACGGTACTACCGTGGCACGTTACTACCGTATGGGGAGCGGTACTACCGCCCCACGGTACTACCGGGGGCCAGTACCATGCCCACTACTGCAGAGTCCAGTGGAATTACGGTAGTGAGTGCGGTACTTGCTCACGGTACTACCGTGGCGCGGTACTACCGCCCCAAGAGCGGTACTACCACCCTGGCAGATCCAGGGAGACCATGCCACACAACAGATGAACTCCAAATGAAACAGGCAAACCCTGAACTGCCATAACTTCTGCAAATGAACTCCGATTAAGGCAAACTCAAGCTTGATGGAAAGCTAACGAACAGAGTTGCCTAATCACGACAAATATTTCAAAGTGGCAAGGGAGAAATGCCAAACAAATGGAGGTGTAAAACCTCTAACCAAGAATAACCGGCAAATCTCCCGCATCGAAAATCATAAGAGAAGATGCATATGAAATCCGTTTTCGATGAACACGAGCTTGTCAAGAAGAAGACCACAAGATCCAAAAACTCACAAAGAGAGAAGCCAATCAAGACCCAATAAAGATGGTGCCAAGGATGCAAAAGGTTTGAGCTCTCCATGAACGACTCGGGCTAGCCTATTACACGGTCTCCTAACTACTACCAAGAGACCGGTAAATTAGACACCTATCTAGTCAAACCTTTGTCTTGCGCATAATCCACTTGAGCTTGATGATGACGATCATGTGGTACGTCCCAAACGTATCTATAATTTCTGCTTGCTCCATGCATGTTTTGTGTGACTTTGCCATGTTTTGCTTGAACTTTCATACACTTTTGAGCATATTTGGACTAATCTATTAACCCAGTGCACCCAGCTGCCAGTTGTTGTTTTCTGCTGTTTTTGTATTTCAGGTTTTCCGGCCATTAAAAGTGCTCCAAAAAATCCAAAAAAATCTGATAAAAAATCAGCGACCCGGAAGCTTCCGGAATCACCAAGGCAGCGGAGGGGGGGGCCACCACAGGGACTCCAGAAGGGTCCCTGGCGCGGCCCCACCCTAGGTCGCGCCAGGGGGCCTCCTGGATGCACTGTGGGTCCCCTCGATGCCCCCTCCGCCTATATTTAGCCCTCGGGGTGGAAACCCCTAATATATCGATCTCTTTTCCGCGAACTCGCCTCTGTACCGCCGCCGCCGCCGTTTCAAGATCGGGGCTGCCTGGAGAAGCTGCCCCGGCACCCTGCCGGGAGGAGGAACCCCCTCCGGGAGACCATCCATAGCCATGGACGCCTCCCGTATGTACCGTGAGTAGCCCCCCTTGGACCATGGGTTCGTGACCAGTAGCTATGTGATGTACTTCTCCCCTCTTTGTGCTTCCACTTTCGAGACCTCGTGAGCTGCCTCACATGATCGAGGCACTTTTGTAATTTCTGTTGTTGCTATGCTGAGTTTGCTGAGATCTGATGGATTATGAGACTATGTTCAGATTGTGATGAGTAATATATTTGGTTCTTATCTTTTATATTTTGTTCTTAAGTAAATTCTTGCATGTTCTCCGTTGCAATATTTTACTTTGGCCAAGTAGTTTGTTGCAACTCCAAGAGGGAGCGTTATGCTTGATTGTGGGTTCTGCCCCCTGATGTCTAGCTTGAGTGACAGAAACATGAGACTAGGGGATGTGTTGTTTCTGTTGGAAATATGCCCTAGAGGCAATAATAAAATGTTATTATATATATATTTCCACGTTCGTAATTAATGTTTATATTTCTGTGCTATAATTGCAATGACCCTGACTATGAGATTCAGAAGAAAACTCACTTGCATGTGTGGAAATGTAAACACCAAGAGTTCCTGGTTTAGCCTCTAAGACCAGCTCATGTGCTAACTGATGATTACGTTTTCTTAATCATGGACATTGTTCTTGTAACAAGGATGTCAGTAGCAATGGGAACATATTGTTAGCAGAACAATGATGTTGAACCGACCCCAGTATTGAATGATATACTTAGAGATCACATCGTAACAACGTTATAAGTCATATCATGAAATGTTATCATATACGTAATTCCTTAGACCATGAGAGTATCGAGTTGCTTCACACATGAAGACATGCTTTGGTTCTTAGATGAATCCTCCCGTAAATGGGAAGTAGTAAAATAAGTTCTGGGTATGTCAGATGGTGTGGCTAGTGACTGTGATAGTTCAAGAATGGGATTTTCTCCTTCACGATGAAGAAGATATTCACTTCGGGCCCACTCGGTATGAAGGTATCCATTATAGTCTGGCCAGACGCATTGTGATTCAGTCACAGGGATACCGGAATACGATAACGAGAAAAGGGACAAACGAGCAAAGAGGATAACGAGTGGCTTGTGTTCAAGAAGTTGTTACACATGGGTGCCAAACATCTCTCCTCTAACTTTGTCATATATCACGAAGCAAAGGGAATGGTACATGAATAAACATAATGGTTCACTCGAAGTTTCTTCGTGTATGTGCGGGAGTCAACATGGGTGTCCATGGCTCCGCTGTTGATTATTGGCTATTGACGAAAGGCTGTTGGCCTATGTCCGGAAGATGTTCTGAGTCATGTCCGCATTATACCGAACCTATTGGGTCACACACTTAACGAGCAGTAGTCTGTTAGAATACTAGAATGGTAGAAGGTTTAGTGGAAGCAAAGCAGAATAGTTCATACGGGTACCGGAAGTAGTTCCGGGGATTTATGAAATAGTTCATAAGGGCACCAAAAGTAGTTTTGGGTATTTAAGGATACGTCCGGATCACTCTGGAGTAGTCCCAGGTGGTTCCGGAACATATGAAAATGGTAATGGGAAAGTTTACGATCAACCGGAATAGTTTCGGTGATCGGTGGACAGCTTAAACAATATGTTGTGTTCACCGGACATAATAACCTTTGCCCGGATGGCTCCGAAACCCATTTAGATGGCTCCGGAACATTCGTTAGAGGTTCCGGAAGGTATTGGAAGTGCTTCAAAAGTGTCCGGAATGTCCCGAAACAGTCCCGGTAGGTCCCGGAAGGTCCTAGAAGCTTCTAGAAGGTTCCGGAAGGTTCCGGGCAGTACCACCCACTGCCCTGCGCCCCTGGCCTTGGGGAGCAAGCCACCTAGGCTGCCCTGGCCGGCCAGGTGGTGGGGGCGCACCAAAAAGGGGTGGGAGATCCTCCAGGTGGGATTTCCAAATACCATTATGGAAGGTTTCCGGTGGGAAGGTATGTGTAGGTTTGGAAGGCTTGGGAGTCCAAGTTGGACTCCCAAACCTCCTTGAGCTGCGCCCTAGGCCCCTTGGCCACCTATATAAGGTGAGCCAAGGGTGGGGGAAGACACACACAATCAATCCCCAAGGCCTATGCGCCACCCTCCCTCCTCTAAACCCCGTTGCTCCACAATTAGACCCCGGTTTAGACGCTGTTCTAGATCGGAATCCGTTAGGGTTTTCTCCTTTAGTTTTCTCGGTGGCGTTCATCTCTGGACGGCGGAGCGCTGCTGGATTGCTGCTACGGGATGTGTGGATACTAATGGAGGGGTCGTACCTTCGACCCTTCTTCGAGGAGCTTGTTCATGGGACTTGTCCGTGGGACTAGATCGCGGGACTTGTTCGTGGGATTGATCGAGGGACTGTTCGTGGGAGAACTTGCGAGATCTACTTCCACTACGTCCACGAGCTTCACGAACTCTACTTCCGCTACATCGGTTGGTGAGCCATGACCTAAAACCTTGTATGCAATCTTCTTGGATGATCTTGGGTTCTTGATTCGTAGGCCGAAAATTTTGTTTTCTACTACGTTTCCCAACAGCGGTATCATGAGCGATCCTTGATTAGATGCATGTTTAGGTAGATCATATGTTGATATGAGGCATTGATTTTCTTGTTTGCTTCCCTATCATGTGATCTTTTCTTTGCTCGGCGGCATGATGTGATTTTGCTACAAGGTTTGAGTTTTACCATGATCCTTCTATGCTGCTCTTAGTATGCTGGTTGCCTTGATCATGGACTACATCAAATTCCTTGGATCTCATCCTAGTCTTGCTATAGAAAATTTTACATGAACGGGCTTGTGGATTTTATGAACTCAAATCCACACGGGGGTCACGCGTTTAACGAAGTTTGGCTTGTGGCATTAGTTGCTACACGCACCCCGTATGTTACACTAGCAACAAAAGAAGTATCGTGTTTTTGTTTTGTCTAGGGTTTCTTGTTTGCCTTGTAAACCTGCTTAGCAACCACGATAAAATTTGCAACAACCCGTATAGATAGCGATCTAACTCGTTTTTGCAGAGAATGCATGTGATGTGGTATAGCCTTCAAGATTTGCAATGTGTTTGTATGAGATGCTATATGTTATGTAATATTTATTCGCGACCTGCGTGTCGTGGTACGGCATGATGACTGGAGTCATATGATTGTCACTTAATTATGGCCTGCGTGCCAGAACTGTTTATTAGCTCGAGGCAAAGCAATAGATAGATGCAAGGTGATGATCTACGATGCGGAGGTGGACCCCGACGCACATGCCGGAAGCCGTGGTGATGTTCCCGGCGCCAAGGAGAAAGTTGGTGGACGCGGTGACTTCTACCACGACGGCGTGAAGACTACGAAGACTTCACGAAGCAAAGGGCTATATCATATCACATAATTTTATGAACTGCCTGTGATGTTTATCCCTTTGATGCACCCTTGTTTGATGCGCGATAGTCGTATTTTATTAGGGTGATCTCTCGCAAAACAATATCAAGTTGATAGTGTTCTTCCAACTGTAGCACCGTCTATACTATGTTTCACATCGGAGCAGGTCATGTCACATGGGTGCACACGGTGTGACGCATAAAAGACGGGTGTGTTAAAAGAACACACAGCACATTACACTTGGTTATCTTGACGGTTTGGATAAAAGTTTGCTACCGGAACACGCCCATCGAAAGATGAACAAGAATCACCTTTGGCGTGATTGGCAAGTTGGCCTACCGGTCCAATCTAAGTCATCAGTGATGTCACATCAATGGCGGACGATTGGGTCGGATCTTGAATCACTCCAGCATCAATTACGAGAGATATTGATCTGAGTGGGAGCGCACTTAGTAATTAAATTGATTAATCACAAGTGCAACTTAATTATGAACAAAGTCTTAGTATTTGCATTATCGTTGTAGAATAATGGCTCGCGTTACCACCTTCCCAATTGATTTTGATTAACTGTATTATCTGGTAAAAACTTTACGATTGGTACCGTATTGTGAGGACTATCCTCAATAGTGTCGAGAAGGAGCTTGTCCTATCGCAAATTTTTGATGCTCTCCCGCTGATGCTATGGATGATGTGACTTATGTCCATAATCCAAAATGCTAGAATTCCACGACAGCTAAGTGCATTGTCTTCACCACCATGAAACCCGAACTTCGAAAAGTTTGGGATAGTTATGTTATATTCATGGAACTGAAAAATAAGTTTTCAGTAGTAAGACAATTAATGTTGGATATAAGATATCTAGTACAATGTATGATTGTAAGCATTAGTGAAAATGTTCATTGTGCTCTAAACAAAACTGATAAGTGTGGGATCCAGAAGAACAATGATCATATGATGATGAGGATTAAGGGAAAGGAAGTTCCATAGGGTGTTAGTAAGACTTACACGCCGGAAAGTCCATGGCCTGCGCCACCCTTGATCATGTGTGATCTTTTGTGAGTAGGAGTGACATTGGAAATAGAACTATGATACGTATAAAGGCAAAACGAAAGAAGACTGGAATAACCAGCTCAGAAATGAAAGTCATACGGAGTTATAGATGAATTCATTGCTGGTCAAGAGATGTAATTCTTGGGAATCATGATTAAGCAGTTAATTGTGGATTCTGTATATTGTGATTAAACTGTTGATCACCGGAATATCACATCGATTGCATATTGTTGCAACTCGATGCAAGAAATACTATGGCCTTTATGACTAGCTAATGATGAGTTTTGACACGCTCGGGAACACGGTAAAAGGTTTACTATACCGTGTGTTGACTCTATGATTATCTTCATAATTCATTTTAGAGTTGAGTAAATTGTTACTACACTTTAGCCTTGTTGCAAAACATCATTTTGAATCATGTTTGTTGCAAGAGAGTTGTTCAAAGCTATGAATAACGTAAAGGCCATACTTCCATTATGAATAGGGTGTATGTTATGAATCTTGATAATAATACTAAACATCCATAACACTGACGCTAAACGTCGCAAGACTGACAGAAATACCACATAGATGTGGCACTGCCGTTTATCACAAGTGACATAACATGCATGAAGAATTTCCATAAGTGATGGACTTTCGAGTCATATGATTATGAATCACTTGACGCTTGCGATCTTTGTCTCGAAGTAATGTGACTAAAACACCGTTGATAGGCCATACATGAACGGGCAACTAAACCATTGGTAATCATACATGATGATGTGTGTAGTCCAATAAGTGTAGTTATGTGCAGTGGATTCCCTATCTTCACTCATGAGTTGAAGTAGATATGTGGATATCTGTTCAATAGAGACATACGTCTGAAATCTTTGAAATGTTCAAGGAATTATAGAGTGAAATAGAAATTCATTGTAACGAGAAAAATAAAGCTTCTGCAAATTAGATTGTAGAAAGTAATATTTGAGTTACAAGTTTAGCGAACGTCTGATGAGTTGTGAAGAAGTATCATAACTTGCGTCTCCCGGAACACCACTATGAGTAAACAGTTCGAGAGATGTAATCAAGCCATGTATGACACGGTAAGATCAAATATGACGTTTATCAATTTGCCATTATACTTATTAAAGTTATGCGTTAGTGACTACGGCTTTTACACTGAAAAGAGCATCATCAAATCTGTTGAAATGACACCATATTAGATGTGGTATGGACTGTTAAAACCATGTTGTCTTTTCTTAAAATTTGGGTATATGAGGCATATGTTTGACATACTCAAAACCCCAAATCAGATAAGTGCTACTTTGTTAAGGTTATGCCAAAAGTTTTGGTATTCCTCTATCACTACACAAAAGAAAAACTGTTTGCTGTTAAGAACAATGTGTTTTGAAGAAAAATAGTTTCTTACAAAAAGGTGAGTGGGAGGACAGTGCAACTTGTCAAAGATTGTTGAATCTTCAGAGAAGTGCGCAGCTGAACCACACAGGTTAGACAAAACTCGTACAAACATTCATGATATGTAAAACGAGATATTGTTGTTCGACAATGATAAACCTGTGATATACAAAGAAGCGTTGATGGGCCCTGACTCCGGGATTTGGCTAAATGCCAAATAATCCGAGATAGTATCATGGAAGTAAGTCAAGTTTTGAACTTGGTAGACCCTCCGAAAGACTAAAAGTCTGAAGAATATATATATGGATCTATAATTGATTCGGATGAAATTGTTTTATCCATAAAGCTCAACTCGTTGGAAAATTGCTTTCTAGCAAGTTCAAAGGTTGACTACGGCGAAATAGTGTCGACCGTAGAAATGCTTTAGTCAGTTCGGGTTATACTAGCAATTACTACATATCTCATTTATAGGATATGGTAGAATGAACGTCAAAAACAAAGTTCCTACACGGAAATATAACAAAGGACGTATACGTGATACGACCGGAATGTTTTGTCGATTCAAAGGATGCTAAAATAGATGCAAGCCTTGGATATCCAGTGATGGACTGAAGCTAGCATAATGGAGTTGGAATTTTCGTTGTGATGAAATTGCGAAAAGAGTTTGTTTTCATCAGGAATAACGAAGATGCTTGAATATTCAAGAAAGTAAGTGGGAGCTGAATAATATTTCTAAAACCTTATGTAGATGACATATTGTTGATTGGAAATGATATAAATTTCTTGACACGAATAAGGACTTCGTTGGAAATAGTTTTCAGTTGAAGAATTTGGGCTGATATAGCATTAGGATTGAGCACAATGATCTATGTAGATAGTAAGTGCCTGATCATGCTAAGACCAACATTACATGTTGACATGATACTAAAGTAGTTTAGTATGAAAACGCCAAGAAGAATGTTCTTGCCGAGGTCACGGTGAAAAATTATTTGCAGATATCAGTGTTCATGAACACAGATAAGAAAAAACACGTGAATTGAATTCCACTCACCTATGTGTTTGGATTAATCATGTACACCATAATATGTAAAACGACCAGATATGTCCAACGCTCCAAAAGGTTGTGAGCAAGATACCAAAGTGATCAATATGTTGATCATTGGACAAACAATGAAAAGTTAAACTTATGATAGATAAGATTTGTTTCTCGGAAAATGGAGAGAATGAAGAGCTCGTTGTAATGGGTTACACCAGCTGAATTTTTGATGTAAATAGTTACACCAATTCAGTCTTCATACTTACTCCGACCGATTTTCGATTTTAATTGGGATTATGTGTTTCACACATAAGGGTGGCGCAGTATGAAGGAACTTTGTCAAGTTCGATACTGTGTCGAATTCTATAACACTGGCTAAGTATATTGTTGCTTAAAGAAGTAACAAGGGAGGGTATTTTGAATCATCAGTTCATTTATGAACATGGTATGGTTTCCAAGATGCTTAAAGCTCATGGAACATTTATGAATGATTTCATGACTTATTCTAAAGGAACCAAGGTCCTGCCAAATGATTCAAAAATATACAAAGCTAAACTGATAAAATTAGTGAATTTTATGATAGCGTGAAAACGCGAAGATATGCAAGATACAAACGGGCCTGAAACATCAGATCCGATGATGAAGTCTATACCACAAATGAAGCATGTATTACACCGGTATGCCATAGGTGTAAAATGCTCAAGCACTGATAATATTATTGACTCTAGTGCAAGTGGGAGACTGTTGGAAATATGCCCTAGAGGCAATAATAAAATGTTATTATATATATATTTCCACGTTCGTAATTAATGTTTATATTTCTGTGCTATAATTGCAATGACCCTGACTATGAGATTCAGAAGAAAACTCACTTGCATGTGTGGAAATGTAAACACCAAGAGTTCCTGGTTTAGCCTCTAAGACCAGCTCATGTGCTAACTGATGATTACGTTTTCTTAATCATGGACATTGTTCTTGTAACAAGGATGTCAGTAGCAATGGGAACATATTGTTAGCAGAACAATGATGTTGAACCGACCCCAGTATTGAATGATATACTTAGAGATCACATCGTAACAACGTTATAAGTCATATCATGAAATGTTATCATATACGTAATTCCTTAGACCATGAGAGTATCGAGTTGCTTCACACAGGAAGACATGCTTTGGTTCTTAGATGAATCCTCCCGTAAATGGGAAGTAGTAAAATAAGTTCTGGGTATGTCAGATGGTGTGGCTAGTGACTGTGATAGTTCAAGAATGGGATTTGCTCCTTCACGATGAAGAAGATATTCACTTCGGGCCCACTCGGTATGAAGGTATCCATTATAGTCTGGCCAGACGCATTGTGATTCAGTCACAGGGATACCGGAATACGATAACGAGAAAAGGGACAAACGAGCAAAGAGGATAACGAGTGGCTTGTGTTCAAGAAGTTGTTACACATGGGTGCCAAACATCTCTCCTCTAACTTTGTCATATATCACGAAGCAAAGGGAATGGTACATGAATAAACATAATGGTTCACTCGAAGTTTCTTCGTGTATGTGCGGGAGTCAACATGGGTGTCCATGGCTCCGCTGTTGATTATTGGCTATTGACGAAAGGCTGTTGGCCTATGTCCGGAAGATGTTCTGAGTCATGTCCGCATTATACCGAACCTATTGGGTCACACACTTAACGAGCAGTAGTCTGTTAGAATACTAGAATGGTAGAAGGTTTAGTGGAAGCAAAGCAGAATAGTTCATACGGGTACCGGAAGTAGTTCCGGGGATTTATGAAATAGTTCATAAGGGCACCAAAAGTAGTTTTGGGTATTTAAGGATACGTCCGGATCACTCTGGAGTAGTCCCAGGTGGTTCCGGAACATATGAAAATGGTAATGGGAAAGTTTACGATCAACCGGAATAGTTTCGGTGATCGGTGGACAGCTTAAACAATATGTTGTGTTCACCGGACATAATAACCTTTGCCCGGATGGCTCCGAAACCCATTTAGATGGCTCCGGAACATTCGTTAGAGGTTCCGGAAGGTATTGGAAGTGCTTCAAAAGTGTCCGGAATGTCCCGAAACAGTCCCGGTAGGTCCCGGAAGGTCCTGGAAGCTTCTAGAAGGTTCCGGAAGGTTCCGGGCAGTACCACCCACTGCCCTGCGCCCCTGGCCTTGGGGAGCAAGCCACCTAGGCTGCCCTGGCCGGCCAGGTGGTGGGGGCGCACCAAAAAGGGGTGGGAGATCCTCCAGGTGGGATTTCCAAATACCATTATGGAAGGTTTCCGGTGGGAAGGTATGTGTAGGTTTGGAAGGCTTGGGAGTCCAAGTTGGACTCCCAAACCTCCTTGAGCTGCGCCCTAGGCCCCTTGGCTACCTATATAAGGTGAACCAAGGGTGGGGGAAGACACACACAATCAATCCCCAAGGCCTATGCGCCACCCTCCCTCCTCTAAACCCCGTTGCTCCACAATTAGACCCCGGCTTAGACGCTGTTCTAGATCGGAATCCGTTAGGGTTTTCTCCCTTTAGTTTTCTCGGTGGCGTTCATCTCTGGACGGCGGAGCGCTGCTGGATTGCTGCTACGGGATGTGTGGATACTAATGGAGGGGTCGTACCTTCGACCCTTCTTCGAGGAGCTTGTTCATGGGACTTGTCCGTGGGACTAGATCGCGGGACTTGTTCGTGGGATTGATCGAGGGACTGTTCGTGGGAGAACTTGCGAGATCTACTTCCACTACGTCCACGAGCTTCACGAACTCTACTTCCGCTACATCGGTTGGTGAGCCATGACCTAAAACCTTGTATGCAATCTTCTTGGATGATCTTGGGTTCTTGATTCGTAGGCCGAAATTTTTTTCCTTTCTCTTTGAGAGGAAGAGCCAAGGAGTGGCTGCAATCCTTACCCAAGAACAGTATCGATTCTTGGAGTAAATGCAAAGATGCTTTTATAGGGAAGTACTATCCCCCTGCTAAAATTATTCAATTGAGGAGTAACATTATGAATTTCAGGCAATTGGATAATGAACACGTTGCCTAGGCATGGGAACGTATGAAGAAGCTTGTCAAGAACTGCCGCACACATGGACTGACTACCTGGATGGTTATCCAGACTTTTTATGCAGGCTTGAACTTTACCTCGCGGAACCTGTTAGATTCGGCCGCGGGAGGAACTTTTATGTCAACCACACTTGGTGCTGCCACAAAGCTACTTGATGAGATGATGCTGAACTACTCTCAGTGGCACACCGAAAGATCTCCAACTGGTAATAAGGTAAATTCTGTCGAGGAGATCTCCTCTCTAAATGAAAAGGTTGACCTTATCATGTCTCTACTTACCAAGCAAGCTCCTATTGATCCTCAGGATGTTCCTTTAAATTCCTTGGTTGCTCAAGAGCAAGTAGATGTGAACTTTGTCTCTAGAAACAACTTCAACAATAATGCTCATAGGAGTAATTTTGGTAGCAACAATCCTAGACAGTTTCTATCCACTTATGGGAACAACAACACCTACCCTACCAACAAGAACCCCACCTCTGAACTAGAGAGTATGCTTAGAGACTTTATCACTACCCAAAAAGCCTTCAACAAGAATGTGGAAGAAAAACTAGCTAAATTAGATAATCTTTGTTTGAAGGTAGACAACTTAGCCCTTGATGTTGAGATGTTAAAAATTAGAAGCTCTCCCCTTGAGGAGAGTAAGGTCACACCTATTAATGCTATCCAGTTACAAATCAATGAAAATATTAGGATGTTGGGAAAACTTAAAGAGAGATGGGCCAGAGAAAAGGAGGAAGAAGAGAGAGTTAAGAGCCTTCCTACCTACCACACAGTAGTCACTATCCAAGTAGTTGAGGATGTCCAAACTATTAGCACCCATCACACCCCTAGTCCCACTGGACCTACCAATGGTGATGTTACCACCTCAACCATAGATGAAGAAACCTCTATGAACATAGATGCTTTCAAACAAGTGAGCCTAAATGATATCACTACCTCATTGATAGATAGTAGTGACCTAGACTTTGACAACTGCACTTTACCTGAAGTTATTGGTTTCCTACACAAGATGTCTAGAGACCCCCACACTAGCACACTTAATCTTGCCTTCACAGAGCATATCACCAATGCTCTAATCAAAGTTAGGGAGGAGAAGCTTAGACTAGAAGCCACCATACCTAGGAATCTAGAAGATGGTTGGGATCCTATGATAAAAATCAAATTGAATAACTTCTCTTGTTATGCTCTTTGTGATGTTGGAGCAAGTACCTCTGTTATGCCCAAAAGAATGTATGATATGTTTGAATTAAAACCTTTTGATGCTTGTTCTTTTGGTGTTCGTCTCGTCGATTCTTCCGTAAAGAAACCTTTGGGGAAGATAGATGATGTTCTTATCATTGTCAATGACAATTATGTTCCCGTTGATTTCACTATTATGGACATTGAGTGTGAGCCCTCTTGTCCAATTATTTTGGAACGTCCTTTTCTTCGCACAGTTGTGATGTTATTGACATGAAAGAGGGGAATATCAAATTACAATTCCCTCTTAATAAAGGGATGGAACATTTCCCTAGGAAAAAGATTAAGTTACCTTTTGAGTCCGTCACACGGGCTAGTTATTCTCTTGAAAAGACTTGATCTTCTGCTTTAAGCCTAGCTAATGGCTCTAAAGAAGTGCTTTCGGGAGGCAGCCCGCAACGAATTTAGGTTTTTCTTTTTTCTTTTCTTCTGTTCTTAGTGGTCTTTATGATTGTTAATACTGTATAAAAATCATTGTATCTTTATTTTTCAAGCTTTGTGCCAAGTTTAGCCTCATACGACAAGGGAAGTGAAAGTTGTGACATGCTGTCCAGAAAACAGATTCTGTCCTCGTGACTAGAAAAATCATAGAAAAATCCCAGTTCATCTTTTTGAGCTGAATTTTTTACACAGCGTGCTCTATACAATTACGTAACTTTCATATGTTCTGAGTTTTTTTATTTAAGTTGCAGAAGTACCCCTAAAAAATTCGTCTTTTCCTGCTGGTCTGTTTTTCACAGATTCTGTCCTGTTTTGCCTTTTCTTCTTTTTGCAAACCTTAAGCTTGCTTTTTCTTTGCAAAAACTTTTTGGAAATCTTGAGAAACAGTAGCTCTTCAAGGTTATATTTATTTCCAGTAGAGAAAAAATTATTTTAGTAGGGCATTAATCTCTCTAATCAATCTACAATGAGTTATGTATGAAGGGAGTTTTCAAGTGCGCGATGGAAGATGATGAAAGAAGATCTTGGAGTGTCAAACGCTGAAGCTTGGGGATGCCCATGTGCACCGACAATAAATATTCAAGAAGACTCAAGCGTCTAAGCTTGGGGATGCCCCCGTGCATCCCCTTCTTCATCAACAATTATCAGTTCGTCCCTCGTTACACTATATTTTTATCACTTCATGCGCTGTGTGCTATGCTTGGAGCGTCTCGCTCTTTACTTTTATAGGTTTGTTTTTTGCTTTTTTTGCTGCAGTAACAAGTTAGACCCCAGATTACTCTTTTGTGTGGGAGAGATACACGCTCCGCTTGAACTAGAACTCCTCATAGGATTTGCATGCTTATTCTTTTAGCTGTGAGTTGTTCTTTTTCTTTTCTTAGCTGCTGCTCTGTTTAGTTGTAGTGATTTAGTCTTTCTAGAGCTTTTCTTTTGTTTTAGGTTGAACTTTCTATAGGTTGCATGTTTTATCTTGTTAGATAGTTTGCCTGTTGCACTGAGTTTTGTGTCTTGACTAGGAAGTAGGTAGTTGAAGTTGCTATTCTCTTTGTAGTAGTAACTGGCAATAGTTTTGAGGTATTGACTAGAGTAATGTTTGAACTTTTGGTGTCACGAGCTCGAGCCTATTAGTGATAGATGTTGTATTTTGGGCAATCCGTGTGTTTTTCGAAAACCAAAAACCCATGTTGAGAACTCTAGCTACTAGATGGATCACTAACCTCTGGAGGGTTCGAATATTAGAGTACACTCACGTACCATCAGTCGAGGATAAGCAAGGATAACCAAACCCCCATACACTCCTCCTCGGGGTACTTGTCTCTTTGTGAACCTCCTGATTAGATTGAGAGTTACCGATAATAAGTGCATGCGTTCTTCGGACTAATGTGAGTATTTGAAAGTTGACATTTCGACCCACCTATACTTTTTCTAGCCTCTTCGGTACCATGCATTGCCCTTTCTCACCTCGAGAGTTGGCGCATACTTCACCGGTGCATCCAAACCCTTGGCACGATACACTTTGTCATCATAAGCCTCCTTATATCTTTCCTCAAAACAACCACCATACCTACCTACAAGGCATTTCCATAGCCTTTCCGAGATACATTGCCTTGCAACATCCACCTTCTCATGACTTGATCTTCATGTCATACATGCTACTTGCTTGATCGATGAGCCGCATGATAGTTGGGCCTTGCCCTAATCATTGCTACATGACGCGCTAGTATCATTGCATATCCTGCTATCCTGGCAGAGGCATACATTTGCATCATGATAGTTACATTTTCTTTATGTGAGTACCTTCGTAAAGTGTGAAAGATCTCCTATATTCTTGTAAAATATAGAGTGTTGCCCCTAAAGTGAGGAAACGATCCCAAAGAGGACAAATGAGAGAAATAGAAAGAGCCATTGAGGTCACCAAAAAAATTACAAAAAATAGAAAAAAAGAGAAAAATAAAAATAAAAAGAGAGAAGGGGGAACACTACTATTCCTTTTGAGAGATCCACACTAGTACTTCATCCTCTATCTCTTGTACTCCGTAGAGATCATCATCATGCATATAGCTATGTGGGGACCTTCACACTATAGAACTTGGCTTGTATATTCCAGTGATGAGCCTCCTCAAACGAGCTCTAGGTCTTCTTGAGCAAGCAAGTTAGATGCACCCCCACTAGTTTCCTTGGAGAGATTTTAGCTCACATGTGCATCCGTTGCATGGAAATCCCTACTCCTCACATCATATCTATCATATGGCCTTCTCTCGCCTATGATTGTCCTCATTGATGTGAGCCTTTCACACCTTTTTGTCTTCCTCCTCCACCTTCTTTCTGTTTCGCCTTTTAGGTGTCAACTTTCTTGCTCACGCTCATCCATTGCATGAGTGCTCAAAATATCGAAAGGGAGTGGATCAGTTTGACTTGTACCTGTCTAGTGGTCTGGGGACGAGTCAAGATAAGAATCCAAAGGAGACTAAGTGTGAAACTTTAGTAGATAGTTGTTCTCAACAACCTTTTTCGCTCTTTTTCCCAGTCCCCTGCTTGCACGCAAACACCATCTGGAGACATTCGAGTCACGGACAGAGAGAGCTCTTGCACCTTTTGTTGCTTGTGTCAATGCTAATATAGACTCTTGCTTGTTAAGACTTGAATTGAATTGCATGCTTTGATTGCTTTACTTAAAATTCCTTATATGGTTGTGTGGCATGTCACCATAGAAATTATGCTTGTTATCATTTACCTACTCGAGGACGAGCAGGAATTAAGCTTGGGATGTTGATACGTCCCAAACGTATCTAAAATTTCTGCTTGCTCCATGCATGTTTTGTGTGACTTTGCCATGTTTTGCTTGAACTTTCATACACTTTTGAGCATATTTGGACTAATCTATTAACCCAGTGCACCCAGCTGCCAGTTGTTGTTTTTTGCTGTTTTTTTATTTCAGGTTTTCCGGCCATTAAAAGTGCTCAAAAAAATCCAAAAAAATCTGATAAAAAAATCAGCGATCCGGAAGCTTCCGGAATCACCAAGGCATCGGAGGGGGGCCACCACAGGGACTCCAGAAGGGTCCCTGGCGCGGCCCCACCCTAGGCCGCGCCAGGGGGCCTCCTGGCTGCCCTGTGGGTCCCCTCGATGCCCCCTCCGCCTTTATTTAGCCCTCGGGGTGGAAACCCCTAATATCGATCTCTTTTCCGCGAACTCGCCTCTGTACCGCCGCCGCCTCCTTTTCAAGATCGGGGCTGCCTGGAGAAGCTTCCCCGGCACCCTGCCGGGAGGAGGAACCCCCTCCGGGAGACCATCCATAGCCATGGACACCTCCCGTATGTACCGTGAGTAGTCCCCCTTGGACCATGGGTCCGTGACTAGTAGCTATGTGATGTACTTCTCCCCTCTTTGTGCTTCCACTTTCGAGACCTCGTGAGCTGCCTCACATGATCGAGGCACTTTTGTAATTTCTGCTGTTGCTATGCTGAGTTTGCTGAGATCTGATGGATTATGAGACTATGTTAAGATTGTGATGAGTAATATGTTTGGTTCTTCTCTTTTATATTTTGTTCTTAAGTAAATTCTTTCATGTTCTCCGTTGCGGTATTTTACTTTGTCCAAGTAGTTTGTTGAAAATCCAAGAGGGAGTGTTATGCTTGATTGTGGGTTCGGCCCCCTGATGTCTAGCTTGAGTGACAGAAACATGAGACTAGGGGATGTGTTGTTGCCACCAAGGATAAAACAACGGTGCTTGTACCCGCGGGTGCAAGGATTGTTTACTTTACGCAAAGTTCTTTTAATGCAGTTGTTTGTTGCTTTGAGTTTACACTTTGGGTGGGATTCGCAACTTAATACCAGCGAGATGTTCTGGATAGATATCTCAAGGTGGATGATTCGTAGTAGATGCAGTTGGATTTCGGTCTACTTACCTTGGCGTACTGCCCATTGCTTTTGAGCCCTTCCTTTATTTGCAGCATAGTTAGCATTGCGGTGCCTTCATAATTCTGTCAATTGCCCAGCTGTGATTTGTTTACCTCGCTAGCATTTTTATCGTCTTTTGGGAGAGAGACATCACTAGTGAAAATCACGGGACCCCGGTCCATCTTCACATTATTGTTTAGACCCTTAGTTTACTTTCAGTCTTTACTTTCAGTTGCCACTATTATTATCTCTTGCGTTGATCCTTTGTAAACAGCAAGGCCGGAGGAATTGGAAACTCCTCTATACTCGTTGGGAGCAAAGTTATTTGTATCTGTGTGTAGGTCCTGTCAACTCCCTAACCAGAAGCCAATTTCTGGCGTTGTTGGCACCTTCTTGTATTTCTGCGAGTCTTACTGGAGACAAACCTTGGTATCTTCACCGAGGGAAAGTTGCTGCTACGCTACATCTCACCTTCCACTTGGGGTAACTAACAAGGAGTGAGAGAACTATCCTCACCGTATCATCATGCCCGCCTCAAGTTGAAACATCTTCCTTGATTCCGCCGGGTCGATGAAGACTAGTAGATTTCTCCCCATACTCCATTATGGGCGAGCCTCTTCATCTTCACAAGACCGTTATCACCAAATGGTCGGCAAGCTCCAAGCATATGATATCTTCGTGATGCTCCTCTTGACCTTGCGCACATCAGCTTGACCAATCTTTGGATTGCTCCATGAAGAACACCTTGGTCAACACGTAATCTTCATCTTACAACCTTGAAGCCAACATATGATCCTCAAGCATTGCCTATGGACCAACCTTAAGGTATAACTCAAGGAAACCATTAGTCCATAAAGATTGTCATCAATTACCAAAACCAAACATAAGGGCACATGCCCTTTTAGAAGAGAAACCGAAACCAACGGTTTAATAGTAGTAGTTTGTAGTAGTAGGCTCTGGCTTCAGCATAAAGCGTCTTGTTACCGTGGACACGACTATTCGAATAGATCAAACTCCTTGCAGGGGTGCACTGATGTCATACTACACGCTCGGATCTCCAGGGTGGCGTACACCTTGTTAGGGAACACCCCACCGAGGCTATCCGACACGCCGAGGCCCATCTTACAGCTCATCAGAGAGGTCCTCGTCGGTCTACAGCCCTAAGGGCAAGGGGGTCATGGGCCTATCACCCCTCGCTCTCCGGGTCGTTGCGAGGACGGTGAATTCCAGCGCCACCGGCGCGATCCGACCATGCCGCAATGCTGAACTGGACGTCTTTCAGAGCTTTCGAACGAGACCACAACTCGGAGGGCTCACACCGTAATCCCACGTGAAGGTAGTGCATACAGGCCTTTGCGGCCTCTCAAGTCATCCACCTGAACCATTAGTCATTTTATTATTATCTGTTGCGACAACCGTTATCGTTGCCCCTTTTTGGGTGAGTCGCGGACAACGACAGCAGCCATGACCACCAGTACATCGGTGCCTTCCCTGTCGTCCCACCAACTCTTGCGGTTACCAACAAGGTGAACCATCTCCTTACCTTATCTCGCGTGTGCTCTTGGAAGAGCTCGACTTTCGTACTACAGGGTATCTCACGACCATCGAGCAAGGACCAGGCCCACGATGGTATCCGCATGTCCTGCCGTCCCGATACAATCCCTGGCAGGCACCGTTGGGTCACCCGACTCCTTACCTTTAAGGACACAAGTTGATTCGAGTGTTGATGTTACGAGATTTTACTTCTCGCCCCTCGTTGGTTTACCCAAAGTGGAAGGTTGAGATGTAGCATAGCGGCAATTTCCCTCAGTAAAGATACCAAGGTTTGTCTCCAGTAGGACTCCGATAACGACAAGAAGGTGACAACGGCGCCAGAGATTGGCGGTTGTCGTGGACCTGCACACAGAACAGATAGCTTTGCTCCCAACGAGTACAAAGGGGTTGTCAATCCCTCCGGCCTTGTTGTTTACAAAGGATAAAACGCACGGGATAATAATGATAGCAGCGGAAAAATAATAAAGCAGTAAATTGATAGAGGGTGTAAACAGTATTGGAAATATGGACCAGGGTCCTATGATGTTCACTAGTGATGTCTCTCTCCCAAAAGATGATAAAATAGCCATGTGAGGTAAACAAATTACAGCTGGGCAATTGATAAGATTATGTGCGCAAACCAATGCTAATTATGCTATAAAGAAAGGAAGAGGCTCAAAAGCTCTGGCGGTACGCCAAGACAAGTAGACCGAAATCCATCTGCATCTACCTACTAAGCATCCACCTTGAGATATCTATCCAGAACATCTAGCTGGTATTAAGTTGTGAATCCCACCCAAAGTGTAAACTCAAAGCAACAGACAACTGCATTAAAGAACTTTGCGTAAAGTAAACAATCCTTGCACCCGCAAGTACAAGCACCGTTGTTTTCCCCCTTGTGGCAACATCACATCCCCTAGACTCATGTTTCTGTCACTCAAGCTAGTCATCGGGGGGCATGAATCCACAATCATGCATAACGCTCCCTCTTGGAGTCACTACCTACTACTTGGCCAAAGCAATAAACAACAACGTAGAACATGCAAGAATTACTCAAGAACATAAATATAAAAGAGGAGAATCAAATATATTACTCAAACACAATCTGAACATAATCTCATAATCCATCGGATCCCAGCAAACTCAGCATAGCAACAACAGAAATATTACATAAGTGCCTCGATCATGTAGGGCAGCTCATGAGGTCTAATCCATGAAGAACAAAGAGGAGAGGAGAACATCACATAGCTACTGATCATAGACCCATGGTCCAAGGTGGACTACTCACGGTTCATCCGGGAAGCATCCATAGTGGTGGAGAAGCTCCCGGAGGTGATTCCTCCCTCCGGCAGGATGCCGGGAAGAGGTCTTCTGGTGCTCCCGATCTTGGAAGCGCAGCGGCAGCGGAACATAGGAGAGATCGCGAAAAAGGGTTCCCGTGTCAGGGTTTTTGCGTCACGGGGAATAAATAGGCGAAGGGGGGCAACCAGGGGGTCCACCAGGGGTCCAGGCGGCCCCCTGGCGCGGCCCCACCCTGGGGCGCGCCGGGAGGGCGCCTGGGGCCCTGGTGGGTCCCCTCTGGCCCCCCTCGGTGATTCCGGAAGCTTCCTGTACGCTGATTTTTATTGGATTTTTCCTGAATTTTTGGAGCACTTTTAATATGGGGGAAACCTGAAATAGAAAAACAGCAGAAAACTGGAACTGGCACTGGGGTGCACTGAGTTAATAGGTTAGTCCAAATATGATCAAAAGTGTATGGAAGTTCATCAATATCATAGAAATATCACACAAAAGAGGCATGGAGCAAGAAGAAATTATAGATACGTTTTGGACGTATCAAGTGCCTACCATCAAGTGAAACCAAGAGGAATCACCCTCGATGGTACACTTGAAGAGGTTCGACAGAGACATCAGTGGAATGAACTAAACAGGTAAACCTCGTATCATCCCGGTGATGCTACGCTACTGAGCCGACGAGAGTGAAATACGAGTCCATCCACTCGTAAGTCAAACTCGAAGCGACTCGGCAGAGTCTCGCCGTTGTAGGTTCCCTAGGGCGTCTGCATTGATCCGTACCTGTTGCAGTTATAATATTTTGTAATCCGCGTTCACTCACCAAAGTGATCATGACCCGCTATTCTAACCCTAGCTAATAATGTGCAGGGTTTACTGCTGAATATTATATATATTTATAAGGCAACATAGAACAAATGAGGGTACATCAAGGGGCGACAAAAACTGGCTATGCAATTTAATAGGATTGTAACGTAGCAGTAGCAGCAATGCCTAGTGCAAAAAATATACGGAAATATAGGCGATATCTCGGGAAGAAAATAGCTCTGCTTGCCTGGAAGCTCGACGGTAGGGGTACGGTCGTCGACGAAGTAGTCGTACTCGGCAACGGTGTCATCGGCGGCAGTGTTGAGGTCTACCAGGGAAAAAGGGAAAGAAACGATAAATACACAACAATAATAGCAATACAAATGTATGACATAGCAGATACAAAGCAACGGGGCTCTAACGGAGTGTTCGGTGATTTGCTCGGAGCAGTAATTTATCCGGAGATGACTCATTAGTACCGGTTGATTACCGGACCGATGATCCGGAAGGGTAAGGTTCCATGTCTGCAGAGTTAGAGACTTCTGACAGACATGTGGATAGTGTATCCGTGTTCGTTGAATCATTCTGAACAACTTTCATATACAAAACATTTTCATCCGGAAATTTTACCGGCTCCGGTCGTCTGACTGATAGATGAACCGGAGGGGAATTGTTCCACGTTCAGTAGGTTAGAGGGGTGCGTTGGGTATACGGGTAGCGTATTCGAATTCGTTATATTTTTCTGATTAATTTTCATGTATGAAGTTTTTGAATCTGACTTACGGTTTAAAAAATATTAATTTTCTCAGTTTATATCAATTGATTATCATTTTCTGAATTTCTTTTAATATTAAATTCAACATTATCCACAACCTAATCCAGAACAGTGTCTGAAAGGTGAGACCTACATGTCATACATAGAGGAATTATAAATCATTTTATTAATTAAAACCAGCCCATGGGCCCACTGGTCATAGTCACATTTATTTTAACATGATTTTAATTTAATCAAAAGGTCTAATTAACACGGGTCCCACTTGTCATTGCCACATCTCCAGTTTTCCCTTAATTTGGCTAAATCTGGAATTGCTCAGTTTTAACATCCATTAGACGACTTCGGGAGGCTACAGTTTGGTGTTCTGCTTATCCGCCGAGTTAGTGTCTTATGTCAAGTCGAACAATTTTCTGTGATCTCGAATCTGGTATGGAAACCAAATTTATCAGGGTTCATTAACTTAATTAAAACCTTGCTTGAAAGTGCCACAAAATGTTGACAGCAGAAACTGTTAATTTTTGCAAACTTTGCTTGATGATTGCATCAAACCTATAGCTCTTTTGAGGATGAACCCTAAAGGTGTTTTATATACATTAAGTGTACTATAATGTCATGCCCTTAGCTGCCATGAAAGGTTCCTCTAGCATGTCCAAAACTGGACCTAAATTAGCTAAGATTACATTGAGTTTTGTTGTTAACATAAATTTCTATTTTGCGAGATTTATTGTGATCAATCTATGGCTTTTTTGAATTTATTCTAATGGAACCAAATGAACATTGATACGTCTAATTTCTGAACCTATCAATTTTTCTCATTTTGAACTTTGTTTGATGTGATTTTGTGGGCTGTCAAGTAAGCAGCAGCAGCAATTAGCAGCAACAGCTAATAGCAACAGCACTGCATACAGCAGCAGCAAGCAGCCGCAGCAGCTTCAGACAGCAGCGCAACAACTTGTAGCAGACATGGGCGGGCATGTGCGCGTGCTGGGCGCGGCCGGTGGCCGGAGCCAGCCGGGGCTGCGTTCACCACGCACACGCACACACACAACACACACTAAACACACACCACGTACATCACACATACACACAAGTACATGCCTTGGCCATGGCCGTGGCCATGGGCCAACGACGGGCACGGCGAGGCTGGCCTTCGGCGCTAGCAGCAAGGCAGCGATGCAGCGACAGCGGCTGCAGGTGCGCGCGCACGGTGCGGCCGGCGCTTGGGCTGGACGCGGGGCACAGTGGAGGCAGGGCAACAGCAGAAGCGAGCAACACCGGCTCGGGTCGTACGATTCCTAGGCAACACGCACGAGGGAAAGGAGGGATGGAGGAACACGAGGCGGCTGCTCACGAGGGGCTCGAGGACGACGAACAGCGGCGAGGAAGCAGAGGAAGAGGACGGCGGCCGGTGGAAGGGGTCGCTCGATTCGCGTGAGGCAGAGGCCTCCAGCTCGAACACGAGGTCGGGTAAGACGTGGACGAGGCCTGCGAGGCTCGAGGACAAGGTTGTGCGGCCCGGCATGGCCGTTGGCCACGGCCGTGCATGGCGGCGGCGACGACGAACTCGGCTGAGCCGCGGGCGGAGCGAGTTGGCGCGAGGGAGGAAAGGGGGTGGGGGCGCTAGGGTTCGGGAGGGGCAGGGGCGTCGAGATCAACTATGTACAGGTCGGCAGCCGCCAGATGGCCGCCACGACGACGGCCTCGGCCATGGCCGGCCGGATGTGCTCCACGCGCGGGGGATGAGCAGTGGAGGGAAAAGGGAGAGAGGGGGGGGGGGGTGGGTGGGCTGGCCTGTGTGGCCTTGGGCCTTGCCCAAGGCGTAGATTAGGTTTTATCCATGTTTCTATTTTCTGTTTAGCCTTTCTTCTCTGTTTTATTTTCGTTTGGCCATTATTTGGTTTTTGTAAAATATTAAACCAGCACCAATTTTTGTATTACACCTAAATATGTTGGTACAAAAGGTTTGAGAATTTTATAAATTTATTTGATTTTTTATACAATTAATAAACTGTTAAATGGGTTGTTTTAACTATTGTCTGAACTGTTTATATTATTTAAATATTATAATAAATTCCCGTTTTCTATATTTCTATGGCCTACTGATTATTAGAAATTTTATAAATTTTTATGCAACTTTTATATTCCACTTTCATCTTAACTCTAGAGCAATTTAGTATCCCTGAATTATTGGTTTTATTTTTATTAGTGCCTTGGGGTTATTTACAATACTAGGAGCATTTTGTTTAATCTATTTGAAAAGTGTTAACTTGTCTAGCATCTGCAAAATTTAATTAGAGTTGAATTATTTCCTACTGCAAATTTTTAATGAGGATGATTAAGATGAAAATGCAATCCAATTAGCTTAATTACAGGGCTAAGATCTGGGGGTGTTACAGCTGGCTCAAAGGAAGAGTAGAGCACGGTGGTCTTGCTCTGTGCCCGACTTCCATGTTTGAGTGTCAATTTCGGGAGGAGCACTGAATCAATTTCAAATCCTGGAGCTCACGACCGCCATACACGTCCCATGTAGTTTTAGTCTACGTTAAAACCTGATTTTTATGAAAACATACGATTTGCATGTAATACGATCGGCTTATGTACATTATATCCGAATTTAAATGAAATTCGTCCGAGTTTATACGAATTTACTGTATTTTATTAAATTGATGGTAGATAAATGCGGCTAGGGTTGAATGGTCGACACCCACATTAATATTCACAGATTAATCTCGTGTCTATAAACAAATATGATGTTCGTTTTAGAGGATAGCGTTAGAGCCGTAACAACTCTCCAATCCTAATGTGGTTATCAGTAGCGCATGACTTTCATTGAAGATGTCGTAACTAATTTGGAAAACTTCGTCCATGGTTCGAATAGAGTGATTAACTCAAATAGTGTGATTAATCATTGGATCGTAATATCCATCGTACGTGTGAGCGGAGTGTATGTCAACCCACACGTTTTTTGTGTGCACAACAATGTTAACTTTTGAGTTTAAGTTCATTTTGAATTATTCTTTTATCATTTTTCGCTAGAATTTACCGTCCCCGCTTGCTTAAGTTGTCGTTAACAAACGTGTGGAAGAGGTACCTTCGCTCATACGGTAATATTTTTATCTGAGGAGAATGATTATGATAATCGTAAGGGAAATGATCCCTACCAGCTGATTGGTCGAAGCTTCGGTCGGTCGGCCTAGACTCCACGCGATTCACTGCAAAGGCTCATGAGCCCACAGACTTCACTGCGTGTAATTTTTGTTACATGCGATACACAAATATGTTGCAACTATTATATTGGAATACTATCATATGCACAACTATCATACTAAAATGCTACTACGCTGATCTATATTACTTTTCACTAAATAGGTGTATCTAGATGTGTTTTAGTGCCAAGCACATCCATTTGATAGCATGGTATAAAAATGCTCTATGCTCATCCATATTACTTATTGCTAAAATGGATGTATCTACTGTAATGTACATCAATTTTAAAGTGTGTGAACGGTGGTGACGTTGCTACGTTTTTTTGTTGCAACGGACAACGGAAAAGTTACCATTGACCATTGTTTTTTGCTACAATAAAAAATGATGAAGTGTGATCGGTGATGATGGGTCGCGAATTTTGTTGCAACCATCATTTAAAAAGCTACCACCGATGATCAAATTTGCTGCCATGAATTGATGGTAATATAATAAGTAACATTTTTTGTTATTTTTTTACCGCAAACAGTGAAAAAACTTGAAAAAAATACACGCAATAATTTTTATTGCATTTTTTAGATGAATAGGGAGCCACTCCCCAGTTTTATTTCATTGAAATAAAACCAACATGTCCCGCCATAGATTCATTTATGTAGTCAAAGCAACAAAAGCAAACTAGATGGAACATCCAGAACTACGATAGGATCATCATTACATGCGCACATCGGCACAAATGAGCAGTTGCAACTGCACCTCTTGCTTTTTATGAGGATTTTCTGGCCTTCGGAGGGGGGGGGGGCAACAAACGTCGATCGCGGGGACCAACACGTTCCCAATGATGACACCGGACTCGCAAATGAAGCCGCAATGGTGATGCAGATTGCCTTCCCAGGTGAGCAGCAGAATGAGGCAACCTCGTCGGTGGCCAGGAGGCTATCTCTCAGCCACTGAGGATCAACAAGGGTCGTGATCATCTTTTCCAGCGAGACAGCCAAACTGTCCAACCTCATTTTTCAGTTTTCCTTCGACAGAGTCGGCCAGTACCTTATCGTGCAAAGGATTCTTCTCCAAACCTGATTGACAGATGTCCTCATTGTGTTATAAAAGATCGGAGAGTTCCTATAAACACCATAACAAAACCGAAGTGCTCGTGTTTAAAGCAGAATTCTTATTATTGGACCACCAGAACCTTGCTGCCAATTCAAAATTTGTCAAAATGTCAATATTGAATTCACTACCAATAAATGATCAAAAGCTCTTGGCAACTACACATCTAAAGAAGAGATGATCAATGGACTCATTTTAAAAGCAGAAAACACAATCAAGAGGCTTTATGATCATTCTTTTCCTTAGATTGTCCCTTGCCATCAGTTTGTTACTGGACAACAACCAAAGAAAAATATAAATTTTGGGAGGCACCCTAATCTTCCACACAACAAGAGGATAGATGGGTTGCACACCTCTAAATTAATGACATGATAAAGTGAGCTAGTTGAATATTTACCTTTGCATTCTAACTGCTACACCAGAGCATCAGTGTCAGCAGAGAAATTTATGGATCTTACAATTTCTAGAAATTGCAACCATTGTTTTATGAGTTTTGGTGAGAAGATTTTTCCTAAAGGTAAGTTTCGGATTTATCCCATCCCAGACATCAGCTAGGCAGATATTTTGCTCATTACAAACTACATAAATATGATAGAATTGAACAGAGAAGTTACCAAACCAGGTGTCTTTCCAAAATCTAATTCTAGTGCCGTCCCGTATGACAAAAAATTACAATGATATCACAAATATTATAAAAACATGCAAATGTTATAACCATACTCGTGAAAAGGTACACAACAATTTAAATCGTTAGATACCGGCGGATCATACACCGCGCGCAGTGACCGGCCCAAACTAAACCGGCGGCTAGCACTGCCCTAATCGTAAGCACCGTTTGCTTATCAATAACGGAAACCCTGAAACCGTTAAAAAAAAAAACGGAAACCCTGAAATGGGCACCGCATTGTCACAAAGTCGTCACGCAGCGGTGTCCGTCCAACACTGAAGTGAATGCCAAAAAACATGCGTGTCGTCTCCCAGCGCCCCGGCGCCGGGGCCATATGCCGTGCCAGCTCTACGCGCGTCCACCACGGTTGTACGCCTGCTGCATCCCGTCAGCGTGACAGTTACCGTTGCCTGAGCACAGAACTTACCGAGCGAGCAGAGACCCAGACGATGAGGAGAGCCATCACGCATAAATATATCCACCACTGCAGCACTCTTCGTCTGACAAAAGCACACTGACCCTTCTCCCACAGCCTCAAGAAAGACTCAAGAACCCTCTCCCTCCATAGCAGACTTCGAAACCAAGAAGGCGCACACCGGAGTCTCCCCATGGCCGACGACAAGGAAGCCGACTCGCTGCAGCCGCCGTCCAAGCTGCCCCGCCTCTCCCCCGCCGACCCCAATGCCGGTACGTGCAACCATACCAAGAAAGATGTATTGTGTTCAGCTGAAGACGTTGAGTTGCTTGATTTGTTGTTGTTGCGTTGTAGGAGCGGTGACGATGGCGGTGTCGTCGCCGTTGGGTCTTGGCCTCGGCCTGGGGGTCGGCGGCGATAGCCGTGGCGAGCATGGCTCCGAAGCACGGGCGGCGGCGAAATCGGTGCTGACCTTCATGCAGCAGCAGGAGCTGGAGCACCAGGTGCTGATCTTCCGCTACTTCGCGGCGGGGGCGCCGGTGCCGGTGCACCTCGTGCTCCCCATCTGGAAGAGCGTCGCCGCCTCCTCCTTCGGCCCGCACCGCTTCCCCTCGCGTACGTGCCAATGCCATGAATGAAAAAAGATCCATGTTATGTTTTCCAATGACTTTAGTGGTGTCGGTGGATTGATTGTTGGATGAGTAAGCAGTTGGTGATGTTTGAATGGCAGTGATTGGGCTGGGGAGCCTGTGCTTCGACTACCGGAGCAGCATGGAGCCGGAGCCGGGGCGGTGCCGCCGGACGGACGGCAAGAAGTGGCGGTGCTCCCGCGACGTGGTGCAGGGGCACAAGTACTGCGAGCGCCACGTCCACCGGGGCCGCGGCCGTTCAAGAAAGCCTGTGGAAGGAGGACCCTCCGCAGCCCCGACGCACAGCACCGCCGCCCCGCCGCGCGGCATCGGATTCTCCCCCGCCGGCACCCTCCACGGCGCCGCCGCGCGCGCCACCTGAGGCCGAAGAGAGAGGCGGGCGTCCGTGGTGGCGCGCAGGCGTGGGGCAAAACCGAAAGAAATCTGCAGGGATTTTGTCGCGTCGTGTAACTTTTTCTCGGGCAGCTTTTCAAACTATAAATCTGCTGAGTTCGATGGCATGCTCAGAGAGGCCATGCTGGTTGCTGTGCGTGCGCCTGTGACACAAGCGATTATTTTTCTCGTCGTGTTGGGGTTGTGGGGGTGAGTGGTTTCTTCTGGGGTCGGGGGCAGTCCGCAGGCCTGTAGCTTTGCATGCACT
Source organism: Bromus sterilis (assembly GCA_950022295.1). NCBI lineage: Eukaryota > Viridiplantae > Streptophyta > Magnoliopsida > Poales > Poaceae > Bromus > Bromus sterilis. The sequence continues at coordinate 67,159,108 of OX465599.1, forward strand.
GACCTGTGTCAGAAGACGGTGGCTCAGCTCGGGCAGAGTGAGGCACGCATCGGATGCTGCAGCAGTCTGACTGAATTGGCGTGGCGCAGTGGCCCCGAGGCCCAACGCGCCGCACCGTCTTGCTCCTTTGCTCCGTGGCGTGGTGAATGCCTCGTCGGCGTTCAGATCAGAACTGGGATATGCGGGACGGCAGGATCTGATGCTCTTTGGGCATTCTATTCAAGAAGGCCTGTTCTTTTTGTTGTTCTTTTTGTCGATTCTGGGCGATTTTGACCTCCTTTTCAGTTTTTTCTCAGAATCATCACTTCAATTTTTTTAAGAATCCTACCTAACTAGACATTAACTAGATAGGATTGTCAAAAAAAATTAAAGTGAAAAAAGGGGCGATTTTGAGAGAAGCTGAGAAAAGAGACGATTATAGAAGAATCGCCGAAAAAAACTGGCACTCACTGCGGATGCTGCAATCTGAGGTATGACGCGCATCCATGCCAGTGTCGTAGATCGACACCTAGGGTGCGTTTGGTTGTATGGTTATCCATCCCCAGGACAGGGATAACGATTTTAAATGGGATAGCACCTGTGTGGTTAAAGAACGAGAAGGGATTGAGAATAGCACGATGCTCAGAATATTCGTTGAAAACGCGGTTTTGCTCGTCCGCGGAAAAATGGCGACCCTTGCTACCCATTTTGCGCTCGCCTCGCTTGGCCACCGAGCTGTTGGGGTTCGCAGCAGAAAACACAAAAATTTTCTAACTAGTGTTCCCTTAACCTTAAGATCTAGCTAGCCGTATTACCATAACGGAAAGGAGTGCGGAATAACATACCTCGGGGTGTAGTCCGTTGCGCGAGAAACGTTCCCGCAAACGTGGCTGGTGTAGTCGAACGAAGTTCACAGCCCCCTGGCTGTGTTAGCACCCGGATGGGTGTAGTGTCACATGTGTAGCACCTCGTAGTACTCGCACACGTACGAGACTCGATGACGACCTTTGATCTCCGATCCAGCTAAGGTGGCGGAAGTAGACCTCCGGAATCGGAGTTTCGGCAGAACGACGACCTCCGTGCAGCAGAGATGCCTCAATTTGACTATAGGCCCCACACAAGGGGAGCCCACCGTGGAAGAGACGAGAAAGGGGAGAAGACCGGAGAAAACCGATCTCGATTCAGAGTAATATTTATTTTTTCACGAATTTATGTGTATTAAATATGTGCACCCTGCCCATCTATATATAGGCAGAGGGGAGGGAGTCAACCCCTCTCCCCTAGCAAGGTGGGACTAAAGTCCCTTGCTAGGGGGACGTGGCCGGCCAAGGGGGGGGGGGAGGGGTGCTTCACCCTCATGGGCCCTAGGGCCCATGGCGCCTCCCCCCTATTTTCTTTTTCTTTTTCCCTTTTATTTCTCCTAATGGGCCTCTTTTATAAATAAGGCCCATAGCACTTTTTAATTATAAATAAAATGGTTTTAATTATTAATTTAATTAATTAATAACTAAAACATATTATTCCTTCTCCCGGTGATCCGGAACACCTTCCGGCTCACTCCAAACTCCTTCGGGTCAACACAAAACTTTTCTGGTGATGCTTCCTTTATTCTCCGGTAGCTCCGATAGTTCCGAAAAGGTCTCCGATTTCATCGAGCCCTTAAGTGTGTTACCCTATGGTCCGAGAAACTCCAGTTATGACTGAGATGAGGCTACGGTTAATGATTGTGACGCCCCAAAAATCAATCCGTGTACAGTAATCATACACGCAGGGTACACGGCTGAGATTAGGGTGCCACGGTGAGAATATCACAACACAACACTAAACACAAAAGGATAAACCAATATGTTACAATACCAGGGATCACGAGGATCCGAATACATAAGTCATACAAGCCATAATATCTGAGTACACACATAGTTAGTCAAGTTTTGCCTTAAGAAGACTAGCACAAATGACAACAGAGATACAGATCGAAAAGGCGAGGACTCCTGCCTGGGATCCACCGAACTACTCCTGGTCGACGGGAAACTCGACGTCGTAGTAGTCGCCTCCGGGGTACTCCTGCTCCTGGGCTCCAACGTCGGCTGCAGCGGCCGATCATGCAAAGCGAAAAAGGGAAATAAAGAAAAGGTGAGTATCTAGCATACCCGCGAGTCTTACGTCCGCTACTAAGCATTATGCATTGTATCAACGGAAAGAAGAGGCTGTATATAGTGGACTTCAAGATAGAAATCAGAATAAGGGTAAGAAGCTAGGCCTATCGAAGACTAGCATCTTCCGACGATGTCTTGCATCATGAGGTAAGAATCAGCCAACAGTTTATATAAAGCATAAAGTAAAAATGCAGCAGAAGTTGCTGCAGCATTGTATAATAATAAGTTGTAATAATTAGCAATGCCTCCGAGTTCACCTCCTCGACATCCCCGCGAGGAAGAAAACCCGGAACCATACAGTTTATTAATAATAGTTTGTAGTGGTAAGATCCAGCTTCAGCATAAAGCGTCCTATTACCGTGGACACGGCTATTCGAATAGATTAATCTTCCCTGCAGGGGTGCACTTCTGTTACACTACAACGCACGGATCTCCAGGGTGGCGGGCACCTTGTTAGGGAACGCTCCACCGAGGCTATCCGACACTCCACAGCCCATCTTTCAAACTCAACAGAGAGGCCATCCGCCGGTCTAAATCCTAAGTACGCAGGGCCTTGGACCCCAACCCTGACGTACTCCTGCACGGTGCGTGGGTGGCCGGGAAGCCGTAACAAAAACAACACAGCTCGAGCCAAAGAAGACACCGCACTTCCCGGCAATCAGCCCGCGGTACTGCTGACGTCTGAAGAGTCCTCGGACGACACCATGAAGCAGAGGAGCCCATAACTCATTATCCCACGTGTAGGCAGCGCGTACAAGCCAAAAGGCTACTCAAGTCATCCGCCGAACCATTTAGTATTTTATTAATTTGTGGGACAACCGTTATCGTTGCCTCGACTTAACTGACCCGCGGACAACGACAGCAGTCAGGACCACCAGTACATCGGTGCCTACCCTGTCGTCCCACCAAGTCTCTGCGGTTACCAACAAGGTGAACCGTCTCCTTACCTTGTCTCGCGTGTGCTCCTGGAGGAGCTCGACTTTCGTGGTTTGGTAACTCTCGCGGCCAACGATCAGGGGCCAAGCACACCGGTACACTGGTCGTACCCTCCCTGTCGTCCCGTCGCAATACCTCTCGCGGGTACCGTTGGGTCGCCCGACTTCTTACCTGAAGGACAACCGTGGCTCAGGTACCTAAAGCGGCTATACAGATTCAGCAACGAGTGGAGTACAAGGATTACTCCTTGATAGCTCACACTTGATGGTGGCTCGGTAGAGCCGAGGTAGGGGGCCTGAGGTGGTGTCTGCATTGTACCGTACCTGTGCAGTTATAATATTTGTATCCGCGTTCACTCCCCTGAGTGATCATGGCCCTCTACCTAATCCTAGCTAACAATGGTAGGGCTCACTGCTGAATATCTTATATATATATATATATATATATATATATATATATATATAAATAGGCAGCATAGGATAAGGAAGGCACATCAAGGGGCGACAAAAATAGGCTATGCAATTGAATAGGATTGTAACGTAGCAGCAGCAGTAACAATGCCTAGTGCAAGAAAAGTACGGAAAGATAGGCGATATCTGGGGAAGAGAATGGCTCTGCTTACCTGGAAGCTCGACGGTAGGAGTAGGGTCGTCGACGAAGTAGTCGTACTCAGCAGCGGTGTAGTCGGCGGCAGCAGCGGGGTCTACCGGAGATTAAGGGGGGGAGGAAATAGTAAATACACAACAATAATATACAAACATATGCATGACATGACAGATGAAAAGTTTACGGGGTTCTAACGCAGTGCAATGTGTGATGCTCGGAGCAGAAAATCATCCGGGGATGAATTACCAGCTCCGGGTGATTACCGGACAGGGTGTCCGGAGGGGGGAGATATCATGCCAGAGGTGTCGTGGACATTCGACACATGTGTGGGAGGTGTATACGGGTTAGTCGATCTATTCCGAACAACTTTCGTGTTCAGAATAAATTCATCCGGAGAGTTTTACCGGCACCGGAGAAATATCGACAAATGGTCCGAAGGGGGAAATATCGATGTTCGGTATGTTAGAGGGGGGTGGTAGACCTATGGATAGCGTATTCGTATTCGTTATATTTTTCTGATCAACTTTCATGTATAAAGTTTTTTAATCTGAGTTACGGTTAAAAAGTTATTGAATTTCAAAGTTTTTAAATCATTTTAAAAGATTTTCTGAATTATTTTTATTAATTAAATAAACATTATCCACAGAGAGTTGACTGTTCAAACCTGACCAGTGGGTCCCACTGGTCAGCCTCACAGTACAACAAAACATTTTATTAAATCAAAAATAGCCACTGGACCCACATGTCATACTCTGCAATTTATCTAAAATCCTTTTTAATATTAATCTGATAGGTGGGCCTAGGTGTCATTGGCACATGTCTATTTTAACCAGTTAATTAACTTGAGGGGTTTATTTAAGTGCCTGGACCCACATGTCATAGACTTAATGTTTTAACTCCATTTAACTTAACAATAGTTATTAGTGAGAGTGGGGGCCCACTGTCATAGGCTATTTTAGAGGGGGGGGGGGTTAACTGTTAATGGTCATTAGCCCACTGGTTGGACAGAGGGCGCCAGAGGCGAGCTATGCGCAAGACGGCGAGGACTCGCCGGCGAGGGGGGGCACAACGACGGTGTGGCTCTGCGGGAGAGGGTGTAGGGAGCACGGGCGCGCGCGTGGAGCCGCACCTGTAGGCAAGGCAGGCAGCATGCAGGGCGCGACCTCGAGCGTGCCCCAGGTGGCCGGCGGTGACCGGCAACTCGGCAGCGGGCGGGCGTCGGGCAGCGCAGTAGCGCGAGCGGGTGGGGCACGGCCGTGCACGCCAACACCCCAGCAGCGACGACCAGCGACACGGGAGCTCGAGCCCCCGTCCATGGCGGCCGTGACTATGGCATCGACAGGGGGGCCTATGACGGCGGTCCGGCGAGGGGAAGTAGGGGAATGGGGGGCTTCTCACCGAGGGGAAGCCGATGGCGAGCTCGGATATGGCCGGGGATGACCAGAGGCGACGAATTCGGCGGTGAGGACGACGGCGGCTGTCAGCGAGGGGAAGAAGAAGACGTCTCCTACGCGGCGCTACAACTCGATTCCACGCGGGAGGCGATGAAGGCGGCGATGGCGAACCTCCTGGACATCCCGGAGCAGCGCGAAGGGCTCGGAGGCCGCGGGTGTTCACGAGCCCGCGCCCATGGCGTCGATGGCTCCTGGCGGCAGGGAAAACAGAGAGGGAGCGATGGGGAGGAACGAATGGGGGGATAGGGTTTGCGAGAGGGGGCGAGGGGCGACCCGAGATCTTAACCGCGTCGGCGGCTCGCCGGATTGCGGCCACGACGATGGGGCGTGCGGTGGCTCAGCGGGATTGCTGCCACGCAGCCATGAACATGAGAGGGAGGTGGGAGAGAGCCAGGGTGGGCTCGGCCCAGGGGGGGGGGAGGGAGTGGGCCGGGGGGTGGGCTACGCCCTGTGCGATAGATATGTTCTTTTTATTTTCTTTTTCTTTTTATTGTTGTTTTCATTACTGTATTTAATTGTTTTAGGTACTTTTGTATTTTTGTAAAATGTTTCATGTGACCCAAAATTAAGGTTTCACCTAAGGTCAGTGCCACAAGAAGTTTGGGAAATATTAAAAGTCATTTAATATTTGATTTAAATATTCAATGATTAATATGGGTTTTTTAGCTGCTATTGGATTTATTTGAATTAATTTATAGCTCATAAAAATACCCAAGTTGGGGGAGCATGGCCCACTGAATATTTGTGATTTTATGAAAGTGGTTTCACAATTTTTGGAGAAAGTTTATTTATGCACTTTGGTTTTAATATACCACCAAAGGCATTATGAGCATTTGATTTGATTTAATTCAAAGGCAATTGACTTGAGCTTGGACTTGTTTTGATTCATGATGACCAAGGTTCAAGATCACTTTGCTTTAACAACACCAAAAGGTATTTGAGTTTGAACTCAACCAAGTTTGACCAAAGCAAAGTTTTGGAACAGTAATGATCAACAGTAACCCTGATTACTGTTCACTGAGAGTGAGAGTGTTACAAATCTCCCCCACTACAAGAATTCTCTTCCCGAGAATTTAAGGTGGTGTAGGGGTAGAGTTCCGGTTTCGTATCCTAACGATTCTTCAGGTGCTGGTTATCCTTCTCGAAGTAGTTGATCCTTTATGTTGTTGTCTTTATTTTCCCGCTTCGGTGCATCTTGACAAGTTGTCATCCTTTCTTTAGGGTATTCATCGTACTTACGAATAGGCTAGGAGAAAATTTTAAGGGTGTTGGACCGGTACAAGGTTAACCAACCGACATGGTCCAAGGGAATGGGATACAAAGTATCTCACGAGTTAAACCCAGGGAGATACATCGAGAGAAACAAAAGAATGCAAGAGAAGTTTTCAAGCGGATATGCAAGCATTCGACGATGATAACGGAGGATGAAAAGGGGTCCAGAGCATCAGGCATAAGCACTGAGTCTGATATCGAACTGAATATCACAAGGTAGAGTACTCGTGAGTTGCATACGAGGTCAAACAAGAGGAATAACCTCGAGAACAGAAAGGCATAAGAGAGTCAGGTTTCGATCCTATGGAACTGTGGGTTATGGGCCCACATTGAATAAGAAGGGTGGTGACGAACAATGCGATCAAGTTGCAAGGTAAGTCAGAGAACATCTTGTTAGCTATGTCGGCAACAACGTCGGTGCCAAGGGTGAGGGACGAAGAGAACCATTTTCCTGCTCGTTAAGACGAGGCGGACCAATAGGCAAAGTTCTCGTCCATCGGTGGTTACCGGAATGTTATCAACAGTAGTAACAGGTTGTACGGACAGAGCAGTACACCGAAGTGTTTACATCAGCAGATAATTATCACTGCTCGGGTAAGTTATATCACAAGAAAGATTAAATAGACCAACGGAGAGGAAAATGTGATTATACACCAATGTTAGGTGCATATCCTTCCCAAGATAAGGTAGAGCATGATATACAGGACCAAGTTTGTATTGGCAGGGAGTCAAAGGATGTTGTCGAGGATAACATAAATCATCGAGGGGCAAGGATGGTATTTTTCACCATGAATTCAATTAACACTTGGAAGAAGGCAAAATGTTGATGATGACCACGACACTTTATGTCGAGAGGTTTCAAGAGAATGCAGTCGGATAGCAGCATCACCAAACAAAAAGGGGTGCTGGAGCAAAAGGTAAGCGGTGTTCTCGGTTGACGACAATCCAAAACCCATGGAGTGGTTACGTCAAGGAAAGGTATTGTTTCCTCACAATTCATAAGATGTAGTGCAAAGGTATGATATCCTCGAGATACCAGGGGTAATACTCGAAGGTAGAACGGTGGATCATAGGTGTAGAAGGATTTATACCAAGGGGATAATTATTTACGAGAAGCTTTCATGATAAGTTCTACATAGTATCCATGGGCATGAACACAAAGGTTCAGGGCCGACTCCCACTTCTTCAATACATAATCTTCATTCACTTCTCGACGTCGATGAATTTGCAGCGTTCAAAAATTTATCTGGCATAACACCAGTAGAGTAAGACCCGTAGAAGTTCATGGGTTCACACAGATGGCTGAAGCATAGATACAACCCATAGGGACATTTTACGAATCTTTACAACCAACAACAAGAGTAAAGGATACAAGTTCGAAAGCAGAAGGCTAACGACATGAAGTAGATGATACCACTAGCGGGAGGCATCTTGTATCAGGGGGAATTCGTCAATGATTTAGGACATAAGGGGACGGTAGGCGGTAATCTACCAAAAGGTCAGGTGGCGTACAGAGAGCCTGGGGTGAGTATCGGTACTCAACCGTAAGAAGAAAGAATACAAAGGCATCGGATGATAGAAGCATCTGAATATTTCGACGCTTAAGTACAAAGGAATTATGATTTCCATAACGGTGTAACAGATTCAGATACATCGATCGAACATGGATAAGTTGAATATAAGCTTGATGGTCAATCTATTCAGGTGTGATTTATCGAGAGCCAACTCATGTCCGGAATGACGTCTGAGCCGAAAGAATGAATTCATAGGGATCAACAGATGATTGTGTGCACAAGCACACACGATTATTCAACAGATCAGAATGGCAATACCAAGGGAGGTCATCAAAGTATACAAGACAAACGGGATTAATCATAGTGCAAGCAGGTAAGAAGAATCTCCAAAGCAGTAGGCTGCCGAGGATTGTCGCGAGATCGAGTAGCATTTCAAAGTAGTTTCGGAATCACAGGAACCAGTTAGGATGAATGGATCCTCGTTAAATGTGAGGAATTATCCGCAGGGTGAAAATAAGTTGCAAGGCAGTAGGCTCAAAGAATTCTCGAAACAACGGAAAGTATTACGATGCATCTTTTGAACACAAGAGCAACTGGGATTGAATGGATAACGAAAGGTGTATGTGGTTATACATACGGACTTATCGGTGGCAGGGAATTGTAAAGGTGATCGGCACATATGGTCTCGGGAATTTTAGCGGAGAGTAATCTTCAGAATCTTCTGGTGAAGCAAGCGATCATCTGTAATGAGGGGCTCTCCGGGAGGAAGGATTCACGAGAACCTAATGTCAGAGTTAGCAAAATCTTTAACCCGAAAGAGAAGAGAGATCAGAGTCCCAGAGTAAAGGTACGAAGAAAAAGGATCCTAATACCACCCAGTTTGCGACGCGGGCCGATAAGCCACACGACGCTGTTAGTAAAGTAGTTTTGCAAAGACTAGACTCGACTTCGACCAAAGAGTTGGAAGGGGTGTCCTATAGGCAGTTGGCTCTGATACCAACTTGTGACGCCCCCAAAATCAATCCGTGTACAGTAATCATACACGCAGGGTACACGGCTGAGATTAGGGTGCCACGGTGAGAATATCACAGCACAACACTAAACACAAAAGGATAAACCAATATGTTACAATACCAGGGATCACGAGGATCCAAATACATAAGTCATACAAGCCATAATATCTGAGTACAGACATAGTTAGTCAAGTTTTGCCTTAAGAAGGCTAACACAAATGACAACAGAGATACAGATCAAAAAGGCGAGGCCTCCTGCCTGGGATCCACCGAACTACTCCTGGTCGACGGGAAACTCGACGTCGTAGTAGCGGCCGATCAGGCAAAGCGAAAAAGGGAAATAAAGAAAAGGTGAGTATCTAGCATACCCGCGAGTCTTACGTCCGCTACTAAGCATTATGCATTGTATCAATGGAAAGAAGAGGCTGTATATAGTGGACTTCAAGATAGAAATCAGAATAAGGGTAAGAAGCTAGGCCTATCGAAGACTAGCATCTTCCGACGATGTCTTGCAGCATGAGGTAAGAATCAACCAACAGTTTATATAAAGCATAAAGTAACAATGCAACAGATGTTGCTGCATCATTGTATAATAATAAGTTGTAATAATTAGCAATGCCTCCGAGTTCACCTCCTCGACATCCCCGCGAGGAAGAAAACCCGGAACCATAAAGTTTATTAATAATAGTTTGTAGTGGTAAGATCCAGCTTCAGCATAAAGCGTCCTGTTACCGTGGACACGGCTATTCGAATAGATTAATCTTCCCTGCAGGGGTGCACTTCTGTTACACTACAACGCACGGATATCCAGGGTGGCGGGCACCTTGTTAGGGAACGCTCCACCGAGGCTATCCGACACTCCACAGCCCATCTTTCAAACTCAACAGAGAGGCCATCCGTCGGTCTAAATCCTAAGTACGCAGGGCCTTGGACCCCAACCCTGACGTACTCCTGCACTGTGCGTGGGTGGCCGGGAAGCCGTAACAAAAACAACACAGCTCGAGCCAAAGAAGACACCGCACTTCCCGGCAATCAGCCCGCGGTACTGCTGACGTCTGAAGAGTCCTCGGACGACACCATGAAGCAGAGGAGCCCATAACTCATTATCCCACGTGTAGGCAGCGCATACAAGCCAAAAGGCTACTCAAGTCATCCGCCGAACCATTTAGTATTTTATTAATTTGCGGGACAACCATTATCGTTGCCTCGACTTAACTAACCAGCGGACAACGACAGCAGTCAGGACCACCAGTACATCGGTGCCTACCCTGTCGTCCCACCAAGTCTCTGCGGTTACCAACAAGGTGAACCGTCTCCTTACCTTGTCTCGCGTGTGCTCCTGGAGGAGCTCGTCTTTCGTGGTTTGGTAACTCTGGGTGCCAACGATCAGGGGCCAAGCACACCGGTACACTGGTCGTACCCTCCCTGTCGTCCCGTCGCAATACCTCTCGCGGGTACCGTTGGGTCGCCCGACATCTTACCTAAAGGACAACCGTGGCTCAGGTACCTAAAGCGGCTATACAGAGTCAACAACGAGTGGAGTACAAGGATTACTCCTTGATAGCTCACACTTGATGGTGGCTCGGTAGAGCCGAGGTAGGGGGCCTGAGGTGGTGTCTGCATTGTACCGTACCTGTGCAGTTATAATATTTGTATCCGCGTTCACTCCCCTGAGTGATCACGGCCCTCTATCTAATCCTATCTAACAATGCGCAGGGCTCACTGCTGAATATCTTTTACATATATATATATATATATATATAGGTAGCATAGGATAAGGAAGGCACATCAAGGGGCGACAAAAACAGGCTATGCAATTGAATAGGATTGTAATGTAGCAGCAGCAGTAACAATGCCTAGTGCAAGAAAAGTACGGAAAGATAGGCGATATCTGGGGAAGAGAATGGCCCTGCTTGCCTGGAAGCTCGACGGTAGGAGTAGGGTCGTCGACGAAGTAGTCGTACTCAGCAGCGGTGTAGTCGGCGGCAGCAGCGGGGTCTACCGGAGATTAAGGGGGGGGAGGAAACAGTAAATACACAGCAATAATATACAAACATATGCATGACATGACAGATGAAAAGTTTACGGGGTTCTAACGCAGTGCAATGTGTGATGCTCGGAGCAGAAAATCATCCGGGGATGAATTACCAGCTCCGGGTGATTACCGGACAGGGTGTCCGGAGGGGAGAGATATGATGCCGGAGGTGTCATGGACATCCGACACATGTGTGGGTGGTGTATACGGGTTAGTCGATCTATTCCGAACAACTTTCGTCTTTAGAATAAATTCATCCGGAGAGTTTTACCGGCACCGGAGAAATATCGACAGATGGCCCGAAGGGGGAAATGTCGATGTTCGGTATGTTAGAGGGGGGTGGTAGACCTATGGATAGCGTATTCGTATTCGTTATATTTTTCTGATCAACTTTCATGTATAAAGTTTTTGAATCTGAGTTACGGTTAAAAAGTTATTGAATTTCAAAGTTTTTAAATCATTTTAAAAGATTTTCTGAATTATTTTTATTAATTAAATAAACATTATCCACAGAGAGTTGACTGGTCAAACCTGACCAGTGGGTCCCACTGGTCAGCCTCACAGTACAACAAAACATTTTATTAAATCAAAAATAGCCACTGGACCCACATATCATACTCTGCAATTTATCTAAAATCCTTTTTAATATTAATCTGACAGGTGGGGCCCAGGTGTCATTGGCACATGTCTATTTGAACCAGTTAATTAACTTGAGGGGTTTATTTAAGTGCCTGGACCCACATGTCATAGACTTAATGTTTTAACTCCATTTAACTTAACAATAGTTATTAGTGAGAGTGGGGGCCCACTGTCATAGGCTATTTTAGGGGGGGCGGGGTTTAACTGTTAATGGTCATTAGCCCACTGGTTGGACAGAGGGCGCCAGAGGCGAGCTATGCGCACGACGGCGAGGACTCGCCGGCGAGGGGGGGCACAACGACGGTGTGGCTCTGCGGGAGAGGGTGTAGGGAGCACGGGCGCGCGCGTGGAGCCGCACCTGTAGGCAAGGCAGGCAGCATGCAGGGCGCGGCCTCGAGCGTGCCCCAGGTGGCCGGCGGTGACCGGCAACTCGGAAGCGGGCGGGCGTCGGGCAGCGCAGTAGCGCGAGCGGGTGGGGCACGACCGTGCACGGGTGTGCACGTGCACGCCAACACCCCAGCAGCGACGGCCAGCGGCACGGGAGCTCGAGCCCCCGTCCATGGCGGCCGTGACCATGGCATCGACAGGGGGGCCTACGACGGCGGTCCGGCGAGGGGAAGTAGGGGAATGGGGGGCTGCTCACCGAGGGGAAGCCTATGGCGATCTCGGATATGGCCGGGGATGACCAGAGGCGACGAATTCGGCGGTGAGGACGACGGCGGCTGTCGGCGAGGGGAAGAAGAAGACGTCGCATACGCGGCGGTACAGCTCGATTCCACGCGGGAGGCGATGAAGGCGGCGATGGCGAACCTCCTGGACATCCCGGAGCAGCGCGAAGGGCTCGGTGGCCGCGGGTGTTCACGAGCCCGCGCCCATGGCGTCGATGGCTCCTGGCGGCGGGGAAAACAGAGAGGGAGCGATGGGGAGGAACGAATGGGGGGCTAGGGTTTGCGAGAGGGGGCGAGGGGCGACCCGAGGTCTTAACCGCGTCGGCGGCTCGCTGGATTGCGGCCACGACGATGGGGCGTGCGGTGGCTCGGCGGGATTGCTGCCACGCAGCCATGAACATGAGAGGGAGGTGGGAGAGAGCCAGGGTGGGCTCGGCCCAGGGGGGGGGAGGGAGTGGGCCGGGGGGTGGGCTACGCCCTGTGCGATAGATATGTTCTTTTTATTTTCTTTTTCTTTTTATTGTTGTTTTCATTACTGTATTTAATTGTTTTAGGTACTTTTGTATTTTTGTAAAATGTTTCATGTGACCCAAAATTAAGGTTTCACCTAAGGTCAGTGCCACAAGAAGTTTGGGAAATATTAAAAGTCATTTAATATTTGATTTAAATATTCAATGGTTAATATGGGGTTTTTCAGCTGCTATTGGATTTATTTGAAGTAATTTATAGCTCATAAAAATACCCAAGTTGGGGGAGCATGGCCCACTGAATATTTGTGATTTCATGAAAGTGGTTTCACAATTTTTGGAGAAAGTTTATTTATGCACTTTGGTTTTAATATACCACCAAAGGCATTATGAGCATTTGATTTGATTTAATTCAAAGGAAATTGACTTGAGCTTGGACTTGTTTTGATTCATGATGACTAAGGTTCAAGATCACTTTGCTTTAACAACATCAAAAGGTATTTGAGTTTGAACTGAACCAAGTTTGACCAAAGCAAAGTTTTGGAACAGTAATGATCAACAGTAACCCTGATTACTGTTCACTGAGAGTGAGAGTGTTACAATGATCATCAACGGGACCTGGATGCCCAGAATGACCCTCTTGCATTCTGGATATCAAAACCGACTGGACCTTACGTCGTATATCATTCCCTTTGTCATCGATACTGGATTAGTGCTAGATTCGATCAATGACATCCTATGTCTGGTTCAACCTTGTTATTGACAAATCCTTAGTCACTCGTTCCCTTGATATTCATCCCCGTGACCTAGTCACACGCTGCGCAGCTTTTTGGATGGCATCTCACCGAGTGTGCCCTGAGTATCTATCCATCACATGGATTGACAAATCCCGCTCTTGTAACAATACTCCTCAACATATCTCAACGGAATACCCAAGATACAACCGTTATGCCCAACATATTTCAGTCAGGCGGTGGGATGTAAGTCAAAGCATCCGAGAAGATAGCAATTATGCAAGTAGTCACGGTCAAAGGAACGGTCTACTACGTTCTGTAATTACAATATTTAACCTTCATAAGTTTGATCATGTTGTAATGCTTACATTGGGTAATGTTCATCACGTCACTCATCCAGTGAGGTGACCTCATAGTCAATAGACTTAATTGTCCATGATCGCGAAACAACGATCATCATGTTGACCATGAACTAGTTATCCATATAGAGGCTAACTAGGAACGTTGGGTGTTTCTATACCACACATGTACCATTGTTTCACTGATACAATTCTAGCACAGTATGAAACTGGTTATGAACTTGCTTAGATATATTGGAATAATCATATATTATTTGCCTCTAGAGCATATATCCAACAGTCTCCCACTTGCACTAGAGTGCTAATAATCTAGCCGCATTTTCCTGATCATAATCATCTTATCGCATAAGTGTTCATCGATCATGCTTGCTTATGGAAGAGGTTTCATCAACGAACTGTACCAATTCAGATTCATATGTTTCCTTTGCAACTGGTATAGGTCAACTGGTTTGACATGCCACTCATTATCATATAATGGTTGGATATAAGTTTCGCGGGAGAGTGAGACTAATATTGCACAGTATCCTCCAATGACCTTTTGGTTCAGTCTTTGGAAGACTTATCCATAGTCATATATACTAGGAAATACACTCAGCCAGAAGTCAATACTTCTTACGCTAATCTTTTATCCATACTTCTACTTTCTTAAGTAGTATTATGTTTGTAGTGTTCTGAATCGTGAATCTTGCTCACATTTCTTTCATATCTTTGGTGATGTCTCTAATTTCATATAGACCCATAATATGGTTTGCAATTTTAATCTTGCATTACATTCAAGTCTATTATCATTTCTATAATTTAGAGCATTGTCCTCAGTATTCCTCATATACTGAATGCATGGACCTTATTCAGATTATGTGTTTTACTCCTAAAGCACATCGGAATATGTTCTTCATTCAAGAACTTTTGAGTCATTCTTTTGTTGGATTCACATCACATGTTTTATGGTAGAATCATATGCCAAAGAGCATATAAGATCACATGTCCAAGTACATGGTGCATCTCTATTCTTCCATCAAGACATTGCTTGTGATATTTGGATTTGCATCCATTATATAATTTCTAGCCACGAGAACCTGTTTCTTGTCTAGAAAATTATTCCAACCTTTACTTTGGTTCATTATCCGTATCTTAATCTATCATTATAGATTTCAACGTGTAACGTGTTAGTACTTCATATAAAAAAGATTCTTGTAATCTTGTGTTTTATCTGCCTTATGCTCTATATATATCATAATGCATGCATGTATATGAGACGATTCTCTATATACACAAAACAATGCATGCCCATATACATATACGAGATCATTCTTCACACATACTAATGCATACATGTTTGATCATGCTCCCACTCAAATATATCTATCATATACTCATATATTTGTGGTCCAACTTTCATCAAGTTAACGTCTTTATTATTATGTCTTACATAGCAATAATTCTCTCAAAGCTCCCACTCTGAAAATTCCCTCTGCATTCCAAGTTTCTTAGAAGTCTTCGAAGCTCCCACTCAGTTTCATGAAACTGCAGGCCCACTCAATATTTTGGTTATTAAAAAATCACTTGATCAAATCAAGGTTGAGGGTTTCCTGTCTTGAGGTACTATAGTCCATCCTTTCAACGAACTAAACTTTCGTCATGCCTATTGCAATTCACTTTCAAATCCTAAGTTTGAACGAGACACAATTCCAGGCTATGGCCTAATTGTAGTGTAAATGAAATATTTTATTGATTAAAGTTCCTACGTTTCCGTAGTAAATCACTATTGAACTTTGGTCATAACAGTTTTATGAGCTAAATAATGCCTTATGTCCGTTACATTATTCTCAATAACTTTCCAGTTTATCGAGAATATGAAAAAACCAATTTGTTTCATAGGACGTGAGCCATCCTACATGTAACTCTATATTATTTCATTTCTCCTCGTATTCTAGGCTACCATCATTCCTTTGAATTTCAAGCAACTTCATTCCTTTTGTTTCATTAAGAAGACTCATGATTATTGTTCTGTACAGAACTTATTCATGACAATATTCTAAATTCAACAAAAGGCTTCAACTCATATACCATGATTGTCATCCATGGCATATTCTCTCCTTTTACAGTGTTGTCACAGCGGAACATGCTTCCATTGCAACACTCTGATATTGTGAAGGCAAGGTCTAGTACCCTGGTCAAAGTTTCCACTATCTCCCATTGGATATGTGTCGAGAACCTACTTCTCACATTACCAATCAAGCAATACAAATTTTGCTATTCGGGGAGAATGTGTAATTTCAATTGCTTGTAATTTCAACACATAGAAATTCTTTCTTTAGAAACATTCTAACACCATCATTTATGGAGCTATCTTGTCTCATTAGATTCGGGATGGTTTCCTAATTCATGAAGTGGGTGTTTTTACTTAATGAATTAAACAACCTTGTTTGACAATAGTTTTAATGCAAGGGGAAAGAACATTTAGATCATACTACAGTTTAGTATGACTACGAGTGGTTTAAGTAGTCTTGCACTTTAAACTTCCATCGTAATTTGTGGTACAATTTCCACAAGTCTCCCATTATGTCAATGTTAATACTTATCACTTAGATCATAGTGTAGTGATTTGTATCCTTATATTCTACTTCACACTGTGATTCCTGAATCTTAGTTTTATGATCTCAATTGAATACAAATTTCAATTAATCATATGAAGTATTTAATGATAACACACATGCCCATTTAGTACATCATTTATGTATAATGATTGGCACAAGTTCTACTTTCTAGAACTTTGTCAAGGTGATTTTTAACGCAGAGGTTCATATATCGTGTATCTAATCCATCTCATGCGATCAAGTTATGACTTTCATCCGATAATAAATGCATAAGTTAAATCATATATTTAATGACTTCATCAGTTATGAAATCACCATGTGCAATTAAATCTAATCATGACTTTTGACTTGTTGTATTCAAGATAACATTTATCATTAACCTTTGAATATCACTTGACAATAATAGCAGTATTATAAATGCTTTCTATAATAATATAAATCAAGACGCAATCAAAGTATAAGCACACTTTATTCATTTAACCAAAACAATGAACTTGTCTCATTACATGAATAACTTTGTCTCGCTAGGTGCAAGACACTCAACTAAGTGTTCATACTATAATGATTACATAAGATTTATCTAATACTCTAAGTATCTCCTATGATAGATGTCTCGGTGGAATCCATGATGGCCATCAACTATCTTGGTTGCCATCAATCCTTGATTTCACCTCTTCCCATCCATGCAACAGCAAGTCCAGTTTTCAAAACAGAATAAGTATCAGGTACTCATTGACTGCAAGTGTTGTATAAGGGAACAAACATTTATAAAGTATATCAAGCATATACCTTATCCATCGACAACTTCTCCTTCAATGGGTTCAACTTCCAGATACTGAAGTCTATCCATGAAGTCAGAGAACTCGAGGCTTTCACCTCTTCCGACATAGCCATGGACATGGTCTGTATAGCTCGGTGGAAGGGAGTGTAACACCGTGTATATCGCAGACTCATCTGTGGTCCAATAGTCAAAGTCATCTATGAGGCTCAGATGTATCTCATGCATCTTGGCCAGGTGTGCTTTCAGACAAGAGCCCTCTTCCATCTTTGTAGAAATAAACTCACTTTCTAACTCAAATTTGGCAACTCTGAACTGATGCAAGTACAATGACTTTATCTGGTCTATCATGTCATACGTGTTCAACTCCGCATATTGGTGACGTAAATCTTGCGGGACGGACGTTTCTATGACACTTTTAGATATGGCATATGTCCTTCGACGATTCTGATAATCAGCCGCTGCTCGTTCATCCATGTCGTTTGCTGGAGGATTTCCCACGCGTTCTTTTATTACGAACGAAAGGTTTGCTCTCTTGAGCACAGTCCTAAGGCGTAAGTACCAACTAATGAAATTTGACCCATCCTTTCTAAGTCTTTCACCATGTAGGAAAGTAATCAATTCATGATACTGAGACATTTGCATTTTCTACAAACATAATTGCAAGGAACACAATTAAGACTAGTTCACAACAATGAGTTCATATAATTAAATTATGAATGAGCTCGCACTAAAACAATCATCCCTAAGAAGTTTTAGTGATTACATGATCCAAATTCACTGTCCCCCCTTGAATATCACATGGCCGACGGATCAGTTTCAAAGGTAGACAACAACTTGTGCGATCACATTAGGTATGTGACTCATGCTCGATCTTTCGATCTTTAGTATTCCGAGGCCATATCTGCATATGCCAGGCTCGCCAAATTGACCTCAGTGTTATATGCTTCTCAGCAAGGCCATATCTGTATATGCCAGGCTTGCCGAACCCAACCTCATGCGAACGTCATTTAATATGTGTGACACCCGATATGCATGTAATGTCGGCCACATGGGAGAACCTTCCAGGTGGTGCACACTTTGGTAGAATACTTGTGTTTGGTATTTGTTAAGGGATCATCTTTCACATGCTACCTTCGTGTATCCTATACTAGCAAGTTTTAAGATGTTTGTCCATGGTGGCACTAAGTCTACAGTGACTCCATTTGAGTTTGCTTTATCATGATGAACGTCTACTACTTTCTAGTAACACATAGAAAAGCTATCACTACATCACAATCAAACAAACGATAGCCCCCACTTAGCAATATAAAGTTTAGACGCTCTAGTTGTATATTGCATGTTTTACGTGGCTGCTAGGGCTTTCATAGTTAAACAGGTTTTAACCTACGAGTCAACCACAACGCTGACTATACGATTGTCTCTATTACACCCCGTACGGGGCCGTCCGTTGCAAATGCCACATCTGCTAAAGTAGAGAGATAGACACCCTCTAGAGCCACTTTATACGGTACAAGCCGCATGTCAAGCGTGGAACCAGTCTCTCGTAAGAGTACGCGTAAGGTCGGTCGGGGGCCGCTTCATCAAACGACGCCGCAGATGTGAACAAGTACACGTGAGAGGGTAACAATCATACAATCAACGCCCACATCCCCGATGTGTTCTATTCGTAAAGTAATACTAAGCATAGACCTAGCTCATGATACCACTGTTGGGGTTCGCAGCATAAAACACAAATTTTTCCTAACTACCGTTCCCTTAACCCAAGATCTATCTAGCCGTATTACCGTAATGGAAAGGAGTGCGGAATAACATACCTCGGGGTGTAGTCCGTTGTGCGGGAAACTTTCCCGCAAACGTGGTTGGTGTAGTCGAACGAAGGTCACAGCCCCTGTTGGGATACGGGGCAGAAAACACAAATTTTTCTCACCTACGGTACCCGAACCCAAGATCTATGCTATGGCGATGTAAAGTAACGGAGGGAATCGGTGTTCATACCTTTGAAGACCGAAAGAGGGAAACGTTCTTACGAACGTGGTTGGCGTAGACTCAGAACTACGACCTCCCTGTCGTGTAGAAGACCACCACCGGCGAGGATGACTCCCGGTAAACCTCCAGCGACGAAGTAGCACCACAGGTGTAGTGCCTCGAAGAGATTATACACGTACGGTACAATCGATGTTCCTCCCGGGCTCCGAACCAGGCGAGCAGCGGAAGAAAGACGGCTATGGATCCCGACTCCAGCAGAGCGACGGCCTGCCTTATGGTGGAGAACTCCAATCCTGGTGCAGACTCCAAACAAGGGGGGTCCACTTCCGGAAAAGGAGAAGGAAGAAGAAGGAGATTGGTGTCTTGGAAAAAGGGGGGGTCTACCCCTCCTTATATAGGCCAAGGGGGGGGTGTGATCCTCCTCCCCTCCCCCATGTGGGACTAAACCCCCAAGGGGGGGAGGTGCGCCGGCCATAGGGTGGGGATGGGCCCCACCCTTGGCGCCACGCCCAAGGGGGGAAACCCCCTCCTCCCCTAATGGGCCCCATGGGCCCATATAGCCTTTTCCCCATTTTTTAATTTATTTAATATGTTTTAACTATTTAATTCAGATAATTAAATAATAAAACATTATTAAAACAATTAAACTTTATTTTGAACTATTCAAAATGTCCGGAAACCATTCCGTCCTCCTCCGGAACTATTCCGGTGATTTCTCCTATTTCACCGATTGATCCCGTAACTGTCCTATGCATCGATTGCCCTTAAGTGTAACACCCTAACGGTCCGGGAAACAGCAGACATGGTCGAGAATCTTCTCATTTACCAATGACTAGTCAGTTGGACCTGGTTACAATCCTTGACAGCCCCTGCGCTTCCATCGAATGAACTTCGATCGCTTTTGGAAACCGTTAACGATACGACGTAATCCCTTTGTGCTGCGGTACTTTGTTTGTCTGAGGTTTGATCGTCGGTATCCCACATACCGTGTTCACATCTCGTTCACAACAAACAACTTCTCTCGTCCATGATCATTGCATCTCTTGTGACCTAGTCACGTCCTTGCAAGGTGTTGATGCAATATCACCGAGTGGGCCCAGAGTACCTGTCCTGTCACAAGGACTGACAAATCCCGCTCTGATCTATTAACATACTCATCAACAATCTATTTCGGAATACCCAAAGTGCTCCGTTATTGCCAGCATATTTCAGTCAGGCGGTGGGATACAAATCAAAGTCTCCTCATAGATCGTGATTACGTATGATCATTACGGTCTAAGGACTAAGCCATACGTTACAAAGTCATAGCAACGCTGAACTATGTGACTCGATCACATTGCAATACTTTAGGTGGGTGTACGTCCATCACATCATTCCCCTTAATGATATGACCTCATTGTCAATGGACTTAAGTGTCGCCATGATCAGGAAAGCTTGATCAATCAATTTCCCAATGAGATAGTTTACCCGAGTTAAACTACGGACCATGTTTTATACTACACCTGTATTAGTATTTCCAAGTAATACAGTTATAGCACAGTATAAAACGTATTATGAACAAAACGGATATGTGACAAATATCTTTATTAATTTGTCTCTAGGGCACATATCCAACAGTCTCCCACTTGCACTAGAGTACAAATTACGCTAGTTTACATCAGGTATGTATCTAACACCAATGGTCTCTCAGTGTTCTTCAAACTTGCCCTGTGGAAGAGGTTTAGTCATCGGGTCTGCTGCGTTCAGATCCGTATGTATCTTTTGAATCCTAGTGTGTCTATCCCTGACGTAGTCTCGCGTCACATGGAACTTTCGGAGGATGTGCTTGGCTGTAGAGTGAGTTCTTGGCTCCTTCGCGTTAGCAATGGCACCCGTGTTGTCGCAGAAGATCCCCATGGGGTCAGTGCAACTGGAAAAGACGCCAAGCTCGATCACGAACTTCTTCAGCCACAGCGCCTCGTTTGACGCTTCACAAGCAGCAATATACTCCGACTCCATTGAAGATTGAGCGACGACTGACTGTTTGCCGCTCCTCCAGCTAATCGCGCCACCGTTCAACATGAAAACATATCCCGTCTGGGATTTCGAGTCATCTAGGTCTGAGCCGAGGCTTGCGTCAACGTAACCTTTTACGGTGAGCTCCTCATCAACTCCTCCATAAACGAGAAAGAGATCCTTGGTTCTTCTTAAGTACTTAAGGATGTTCTTTACTGCTGTCCAGTGAGCCATTCCCGGGTTACTCTGGTAGCGATTAGTCATACTAATGGCCAGCGCTAAATCCGGTCTGGTACATAACATAGCATACATGAGAGAACCTATGGCTAAGGCATAGGGCTTTGAGGACATCTCCTCTTTCTCTTTTGCTGTGGTTGGGCATTGAGTCACGCTTAATTTGACACCTTTTATAACTGGCAAGAGACCTCTCTTGGAGTCATCCATTTTGAACCTCTTCAAAATCTTGTCAATATAAGTGTTCTGACTCAAGGCCAACCGTCGATTAGGTCTATCTCTATAGATCTTAATCCCAAATATGTACGCAGCTTCACCTAGGTCCATCATGGAAAATTGTCCATTCAGATATTCCTTCACTTCCTCTAAGAATTTCTTATCGTTCCCTATTAGTAATATGTCATCTACATATAACACAAGGAATGCTACAGAGCTCCCACTCAGTTTCTTATAGACGCAGAACTCTTCGACGTTTTGGACAAATCCAAAAGCTTTAATGACCTCATCGAATCGAAGATTCCAGCTCCGAGATGCTTGCTTCAACCCATAGATGGACCTTTGAAGCTTGCAAACCTTACCAGCGTTCCTTGGATCGACAAACCCCTCAGGTTGCATCATATACAACTCTTCCTCAATGTTGCCATTTAGGAATGCAGTTTTCACATCCATCTGCCATATCTCGTAATCATGATATGCAACTATTGCTAGTAGGATCCGAATAGACTTTATCATCGCTACAGGAGAGAACGTCTCCTCGTAGTCAACTCCTTGAATTTTTTAATTTATTTAATATGTTTTAAATATTTAATTCATATAATTAAATAATAAAACATTATTAAAACAATTAAACTTTATTTTGAACTATTCAAAATGTCCGGAAACCATTCCGTCCTCCGCCGGAACTATTCCGGTGATTTCTCCTATTTCACCGATTGATCCCGTAACTGTCCTATGCATCGATTGCCCTTAAGTGTAACACCCTAACGGTCCGGGAAACAGCAGACATGGTCGAGACTCTTCTCATTGACCAATGACTAGTCAGTTGGACCTGGTTACAATCCTTGACAGCCCCTGCGCTTCCATCGAATGAACTTCGATCGCTTTTGGAAACCGTTAACGATACGACGTAATCCCTTTGTGCTGCGGTACTTTGTTTGTCCGAGGTTTGATCGTCGGTATCCCACATACCGTGTTCACATCCCGTTCACAACAAACAACTTCTCTCGTCCATGATCATTGCATCTCTTGTGACCTAGTCACGTCCTTGCAAGGTGTTGATGCAATATCACCGAGTGGGCCCAGAGTACCTGTCCTGTCACAAGGACTGACAAATCCCGCTCTGATCTATTAACATACTCATCAACCATCTATTTCGGAATACCCAAAGTGCTCCGTTATTGCCAGCATATTTCAGTCAGGCGGTGGGATACAAATCAAAGTCTCCTCATAGATCGTGATTACGTATGATCATTACGGTCTAAGGACTAAGCCATACGTTACAAAGTCATAGCAACGCTGAACTATGTGACTCGATCACATTGCAATACTTTAGGTGGGTGTACGTCCATCACATCATTCCCCTTAATGATATGACCTCATTGTCAATGGACTTAAGTGTCGCCATGATCAGGAAAGCTTGATCAATCAATTTCCCAATGAGATAGTTTACCCGAGTTAAACTACAGACCATGTTTTATACTACACCTGTATTAGTATTTCCAAGTAATACAGTTATAGCACAGTATAAAACGTATTATGAACAAAACGGATATGTGACAAATGTCTTTATTAATTTGTCTCTAGGGCACATATCCAACAGCCCCCTGGCTATGTTAGCACACGGATGGGTGTAGTGCCACACGTGTAGCACCTCGTAGTACTCGCACACGTACGAGACTCGATGACGATCTCCGATCCAGCTAAGGTGGCGGAAGTAGACCTCCGGAACCGGAGTTTCGACAGCACGACGGCCTCCGTGCAGCAGAGATGGCTCAATTCCACTATAGGCCCCACAAAAGGGGATCCCACTGTGGAAGAGACAAGGAAGGGGAGAAGACCGGAGAAACCTGATATCGATTCGGAGTAATATTTATTTTCTCACGAAATTCTGTGTATTAAATATGCGCACCCTGCTAATCTAAATATAGGCAGAGGGGAGGGAGTCAACCCCTTTCCCATAGCAAGGTGGGACTAAAGTCCGTTGCTAGGGGGAGGTGGTCGGCCAAGGGGGGGAGGGGTAGGCCACCCTCATGGGCCCTAGGGCCCATGGCGCCTCCCCCTCTTTTCTTTTTCTTTTTTTCCCTTTTATTTCCCCTAATGGGCCTCTTTCATAAATAAGGCCCATATCACTTTTTAATTATAAATAAATGTTTTCAATTATTATTTCAATTAATTAATAACTAAAACATATTATTCCTTCTCCCGGTGATCCGGAACACCTTCCGGCTCACTCCGAAACTCCTTCGGGTCAACACGGAACTTTTCAGGTGCTGCTTCCTTTATTCTCCGGTAACTCCGATAGTTCCGAAAAGGTCTCCTATTTCATCGAGCCCTTAAGCGTGTTACCCTACGGTCCGAGAACACTCCAGTCATGACCGAGATGAGGCTACGGTCAATGATCATCAGCGGGACCTGGATGCCCAGAATGACCCTCTTGCATTCTGGATATCAAAACCGACTGGACCTTACGTCGTATATCATTCCCTTTGTCATCGATACTGGATTAGTGCTAGATTCGATCAATGACATCCTATGTCTGGTTCAACCTCGTTATTGACAAATCCTTAGTCACTCGTTCCCTTGATATTCATCCCCGTGACCTAGTCACACGCTGCGCAGCTTTTTGGATGGCATCTCACCGAGTGTGCCCTGAGTATCTATCCATCACATGGATTGACAAATCCCGCTCTTGTAACAATACTCCTCAACATATCTCAACGGAATACCCAAGATACAACCGTTATGCCCAACATATTTCAGTCAGGCGGTGGGATGTAAGTCAAAGCATCCGAGAAGATAGCAATTATGCAAGTAGTCACGGTCAAAGGAACGGTCTACTACGTTATGTAATTACAACACTTAACCTTCATAAGTTAGACATAGAGATTGAAAGCTCTCATTTTTTAAGACCTATATTTACAGGTCCACAAGGCCACCGCGATGGTGTAACACCCTACTTCTGCTTAACTCTTTGCACTGCTTGAGAGATTACATTACAGAGATAAGTGTGTCTCGTTACAATGGGTTGAAATAGCCTCTAAGGTAGTGGCATGCTGGCCTATATACATGCCTGAACTCTCCTTGCACCGTCTGGAGGGCTGCCACGTAGCCCGAGGGGGTTGCCCGCCTTATCGCCCTGGAACCACATGTCGTCTACTCCTTCGCGACACGGCGTGGTGACTGACCTCACCCCCCGATGGGACTCGTCAGGGATTCTCCTACTCCCCGCATACTAGGTAGGTGTGCCAAGATGTCACTCCATCCAATGTGGTGTGCGGCGTCACCTTACCCCGCATTGTTGGTGAGCTCACGGTTGTCACATTCGCCAGCCCTGTAGATAAGGTTGCGGGCAGTTGGGGACCCCTTAAGCGGGATGTCAAAAGCGGCGTTTGCGTCCCATCGACACAGGCCACGCGAACCAAAGTGACGGGAGGACACATTGCAGGCTCCTGACACAGACTTCCCCGACAACTCGCGAAGGATAGGACTCCCATTTCAGGCCCGTCCTCCTCGTTGTCAGAGCATCTCGGGTGCCGCCCGTTGAGCCTTCGGGTGTGCGGATGCAGCTCGCGATGATGTTCCCGCGAGTCCACCCTGTCGTGAGCGGGCCGTGAATTATGCCAGCGGGCTCCCCGACAAGGACCATCGGGGATGCGGGGGTGTGCCTTCACCTAGAACCTTGTTAGGGTCCGAGTGTTAGCAGGTCCGGGGTAACCTCGATTCCCAGGAGACCGATAGTAGCCTCTGGGCCCACGCCCACCACGCGGTGATGTAAGAGGATGTGAAGGGGCGTGATACATTCAAAACGTATCTATAATTTTTACTTGTTTCATGGCATTGCTACATTCTTTATAATACCTTTACATCATTTTTGAGCATTGTTGGGGACCCCTTAAGCGGGATGTCAAAAGCGGCGTTTGCGTCCCATCGACACAGGCCACGCGAACCAAAGTGACGGGAGGACACATTGCAGGCTCCTGACACAGACTTCCCCGACAACTCGCGAAGGATAGGACTCCCATTTCAGGCCCGTCCTCCTCGTTGTCAGAGCATCTCGGGTGCTGCCCGTTGAGCCTTCGGGTGTGCGGATGCAGCTCGCGATGATGTTCCCGCGAGTCCACCCTGTCGTGAGCGGGCCGTGAATTATGCCAGCGGGCTCCCCGACAAGGACCATCGGGGATGCGGGGGTGTGCCTTCACCTAGAACCTTGTTAGGGTCCGAGTGTTAGCAGGTCCGGGGTAACCTCGATTCCCAGGAGACCGATAGTAGCCTCTGGGCCCACGCCCACCACGCGGTGATGTAAGAGGATGTGAAGGGGCGTGATACATTCAAAATGTATCTATAATTTTTACTTGTTTCATGGCATTGCTACATTCTTTATAATACCTTTACATCATTTTTGAGCATTTTCTGAAACTAACCTATCGACAAGATGCCTAGTGCTAGTTCCTATTTTCTGCTATCTTTTTGTTTTAGAAATTCTATAAAGAAAATATTCTCGGAATGCGCTAAAAATTTACAGAGACCAGATTTATCTGAGAAGAAGAAATTCGTGCAAAGAAGTCCCGAAGGAGGGCCACCAGGGGCGCGAGCACCCTCTGGCCGCGCCCTCAAGCCACCTGGGAGGTAGGGCCAACCCCACTAGACCCCTTTGACATATATATCCCTCATAAACTTAAACGGTCGGGGGGAGGAAGAATCATCCCAGAAGCCATCGATGTTCCACCGCCACGTCGAAACTTTCATCTAGGGTTACTGGAGCCCTATCCCGGCACCCTGCCGACGGCGGAGACCATCCCTGGAGTCCTCACCATGCTAGCCTCCCAGATGATGTGTGATTAGTCCACCCTTTCACCATGGGTCCATGGAAGTAGCTAGCTGGTTGTCTCTCTCCTTGTGCTTCACTAATTAGACCTTGTGAGCTGCATTCTCTCATGGTCAAGGCACTTTATGTAATTGTTATGATGTGTTTACTAGGATCCAATGGATTATGAGATTAATATCAGATTTTTCATGCTTTATAATATGTATCTTTTGATATGTTCTTTGAGTTTTTTTGCATGCTCGCCATTATATGTTCTTACTTTAGCCAAGTAGTGGCTTATAACTCCAAGAGGGAGCGTTATACTCGATAGTGGATTCATGTCTCCTCGCGTCTAGGCACAAGTGACATAAATATCTAAGGTGATGGATCTGTTGTTACCACTAAGGGTAAAACGGTGGTGTTTGTGGCTACTTATCGCTCACAGATGTTGCTTAAATTATGTACCACGCTCATAGCATTTTTAATTATTGCCGCTTGCAACTTAAAACCAGCAAGATATACTGGATAGTGGTCTTAAGGTGGACTCTTAGTTATAGATGTTGATGGATAGCTATATATGTTTGATGTAATGTCAACATGATTAGGACCTTGAGGTTTCTTATGTCATAATTAGCATTGTGGTGCATTTATAATTATGTCAGTTGCCCAGCTGTAATTTGTTTACCCAACATGTTTATCGTTTTATGGAGAAACACCACTAGTGAAGTTATAGCCCCGGTCCTCTTTTGCCATTGTTTACAACCGTTTGCATTTACATTTATTCCTATTTTTCTTGCTGCAATTTTATACTTTTAATTTTTTTCAACCACACCATTCATTTTATTCCTTCGTAAACGGCAAGAGAGGAAGCTTGACAACCTTCCTGGCTAGTTGGGGATGAAAGGGTTTGCGTTCCTGTGTGCAGGTCTGTGTTTTCTGGCATTGTTACCTTGCCAACTATTTTCCAACACGGGGAACACCTACTTGAAGACATTGAAGTCCTACTATATTGATTACCATTGTATCTTCACTGAGGGAAAATTTCCGCTTGCTACATCATACCCTCCTCTTGGGGGTTCCAACGGGTGTGTGTGATACTCACTACAAGCAAGCTATCAATTTGTTTTCTGGCACCATTATCAGAGACTTCAAGCTTCAAGATAGGGGAGTTGCACACTTCCACTTTCCCTTTTTGTATTTATTCGTGATTAGTTTACTTTTTATCTAGTTTAGTTTGCTTGTTGACCTTGTGATGGCTTCTCGTCCCTCGTTGGTTACCCAAAGTGGAAGGTTTGAGATGCAGCACAACAACAAGTTTCCCTCAGTGAAGATACCAAGGTTTATGTCTCCAGTAGGACTCCAAAAAAAGAAAGTAGGTGACAACGGCGCTAGGAATAGCACGAGTTGACGTGGACCTGCACACAACAACAGATAACTTTGCTCCCAATGAGTACAGAGAGGTTGTCAATCTCTCCGGTCTTGTTGTTTACAAAGGGTCAAACACAAGGGTATATAGTAGTGATAACTACAACTAGAAAGTAAAACAGGAGTAAATTGAGGGTGTAAAAAGTGGTGGAAATATGGACCAGGGTCCCATGATGTTCACTGGTGATGTCTCTCTCCCAAAAAACAATAAAACAGCTATGCAAGGTAAACAAATTACAACTGGGCAATTGACAGGATTACAGGCGCAAACCAATGCTAACTATGCTACAAAAGAAAGTAAGACAGTCAAAAGCATGGGCGGTACGCTGATACGTCCCAAACGTATCGATAATTTCTGCTCGTTCCATGAATGTTTTGTGTGATATTGCTATGATCTAGATACACTTTCATACACTTTTGATCATATTTGGACAAACCTACTAACTCAGTGCACCCCAGTGCCAGTTCCTGTTTTCTGCAGTTTTTCTATTTCAGTTTTTCCCAATATAAAAAGTTCTCCAAAAACTCGGGAAAAATCAGATAAAAAAATCAGCGCAACGGAGCCTTCCAGAATTACCAAAGTGGGGCCAGAGGTCCAGCACCAGGTGTCCAGGCGGCCACCTGGCGCGGCCAGGGGGGCGCCTGGACCCCTGGTGGCCTCCCTGGCTGCCACCTTCGCCTATTTAATATCCGTCACGGGGAAACTCCGAATACAGAACCCTATTTCGCAAACTCGCCTCTGTTTCGCCGCCGCCGCGCTTCCAAGATCGGGAGCACCGTCAGGACCCTTCCCGGCACCCTGCCGGAGGGAGGATCGACCTCCGGGAGCTTCTCCTCCACCATGGACGCTTCCCGGATGTACCGTGAGTAGTCTACCTTGGACCATGGGTCCGTGATCAGTATCTATGTGATGTTCTCCTCCCCTCTTTGTTCTTCATGGTTTAGACCTCGTGAGCTGCCCTACATGATCAAGGCACATATGTAATTCTTCTGCTGTTGCTATGCTGAGTTTGATGGGATCTGATGGATTATGAGATTATGTTCAGATTGTGATAGAGTAATATAATTGGTTTTTATCTCTTATATTTTCATTCCTGAGTAATTTTTGAATGTTCTTCGTTGCTTTTTATTGCTTTGACCAAGTGGTAGGTAGTAACTCCAAGAGGGAACGTTATGCTCGATTGTGGGTACATGCCCCCTGATGACACGCTTGAGTGACAGAAACATGAGTCTAGGGGATGTGTTGTGGCCACAAGGGGGAAAACAACGGTGCTTGTAACCGCGGTTGCAAGGATTGTTTACTTTAACTTTTAATGCAGTTGTCTTTTGCTTTGGGTTTACATTTTGGGTGGGGATCGCAACTCAATACCAGCGAGATATTCTGGATAGATATCTCAAGGTGGATAATTAGTAGTAGATGCAGATGGATTTCACTCTACTTATTTTGGCGTACTGCCCATGCTTATGAGCCTCTTCCTTTCTTTTATAGCATAGTTAGCATTGTGGTGCGTTTATAATCCTCTCAATTGCCCTTCTGTAATTTTTTTATCTCACATAGCAGTTTTATCGTCTTTTGGGAGAGAGGCATCACTAGTGAACATCACGGGACCCCGGTTGTCGGGACCCGGGGTTAGCGTATGCAAGTCCATCTAAGACATAGTCATATCGAGAGCCGAGAACCGTACCCACTTGTCTAAGCAGACAAGGCCAAGCACAGAACGTTCTCGGAAAGCATCGTACGTGAGGGGCATCCCATCCAGGCCGGATGATCAACTGAGATGGGTCCTCATCGTCCGCACACAAGTCTAATGATATGGGTGATGAACTCCCATATTCAAAGACAAGTCGCCTCAACCATACTATCGACTATCTCATAACTCATACATAGACTTACTCCAGCCCGATCACTTAGTCGGAGTCTAGGGCGGGCTCGATCATACCACAAAGTGTGCACGAGACAGAGTCTCGGACAATCGCATCGCGATGCCCCAAGCTGCGCACATCTAAGGGCCACTTGGTGTATGAAGACCGCCAGCCAGATCACAACTAAGGTCTCGAAAACCCATAAAAAGACATGCATGTTATAAACATACACGCAGCACACATGCCTTGTATGAACAGTAGGTATCATTGCAATTCTCTACAAAGTATACATTTTTATTGATAACTCTTATAGAGTGCACACAGAGATCACAAACATGTGATCCAACATTACAACAACAAGCGGAAGCAAAGTATGTCTGAGTACAGAAAAGTTTAACAAATGGCTTAAGAAGCCTTATTTAAACACATGCCCTCCACGAGGGAACCAGTCGTTTGACTGGGACTAGACTAGCTTGATCTTCAGTCGTCGAGCTCGATGAAGAAGCCACCTTCGGGGTCAGTGGTTTCATCTAAAACATAGATTAAGCAAACGTGAGTACAAAGTCGTACTCAGCAAGACTTACATAGGAGCTATACTACTCATGCACATGTATCAAGGTAAAGGGAGGTGGGGTTTCACTTGTAGAAGTGCCAGCTTTGACTTGGCTAGTCCTGAACTACGAGTACCAGACTTGAGGTAAGAAGCGTACACGAGTCCACTACTTTCTCCAACCAATTACACCACTATGGTGCCTTCCTCGACTTTCCCACGAGAAAGCACGCCATAGCACTCACACTTATCTTGGTGTGTTTTAGAAGTATCCAGTTCAAGTTGTCTAATAATCAAGCTAAGCTTTCCAAGCAGTCCATAACCGCGGACGCGGCTATTCGAATAGTTTTGTTAACCCTGCAGGGGTGTACCGCTACACACACATGATCATCAGTTACCGCCTTTGTACTCGACACCGTTCAAGAAGTGTCGGCGAGGATGCTCACCACAACTGTTACCTCATAGCCTATCTAGTCCGAGAAAGCCGCCTACCTGGGTTGGCTACCACTATCGTGAACCCGGCCGGTTTACCGAAGTGGACCCAAGTGATGTGTGCATGGTGCATAAGCCGGTCTCGGATGAGCCGTTCTCTCACTTAGCATCCAGGCCACAGACCTACCAGAACTCCGAACTATTGCGACATCTGGACATCGAAAGGGATGAGTTAATAGGTGGAGAGGGGTCAGTGAGCCCAATGTGTGGTTGTACTCTTCATCTTGGATCACCACACAAGAACTCGGACTTAGGGCGGTGTTCAACGAGACAACCCACCATGTACTCCTACACAACCTCTCATCGTTCACCTTGTATTAGGGTAGATTCACCAACACTTTTCTACCATCATCATCATGATCACTACCATCCCGACTCACATAAAAGTATCATCATGGTATCACTCTAAGCATGCAATAAGCAGTAACAATTGCAGGGGCCACATGATATCAATCAACTCCTACATTTGCTAGGATTGTGGTTTGCTTACTACTGTGACAAAATGATAGGTCATGCAAAGAAATGGGTTCATCTATGCGGTAGAAACGCATCATGGTAATCATCCTAAACAATGCATAAGCGAGACATGAGAGGGAAGTGGGATTTTATCGACATGATCAATGGGGGTTTGCTTGCCTTGCTGACGAGGTTCGGGTTCTGGGTCTTCAACGAAGGGGGCAGCCTCCTGTTTCGGTTCCACCTCTACTCGACAAACAACAAACAAGGTAGCAAAGTAAATACAATGCACAATCACATGATGGAAGGTTGAAACTTGATGTATATGCTTTGATGTGTGAAGCAATTCCATTTAAATGGAGTATATTGCAAATTGAATTGCAAATTCAAACTCCAATTTGAATTCAAACTTAGCCAAGTTACATGTGACATTGTTTGATCAATTTGAATCATTTTGAAATGTGTATGATATGCCTCTGATGTGTAAATGAAATGTAGCATGTTGCCATGGTTCAAATTGCAAAAACTTTTGAATTGATTTTGATTTAATTCCATTTAAATCAAATAGCAAATGCTACTGATCACCTTTTAAAATCAACTCAAACAAAGTTGAAAGTTGGATATTTGGATAGCTTATTTTCTCCTGATCATTTTTCATATATTATTTGTCCAATTTGGAGTTAATATGAATTTTCTATGAATTTCCAAAGTTTGGGCTATTTTCTGGATTTTCTGGAATTTCTTTAATTCATTTTATTCTGGAAATTCATTTACTGTGTCAGCATGACCTCATGCTGGCGTCAGGGGGCCACTGACAAGGGGGTCCCACCTGTAAGTGTCACTGTGTTAATTAAAACGATTTAAAACGGTTTAAACTTAACCCAGGGATTAGCCAGGGGGCTGGGCCCACATGTCATAGGCTGTGGGGGGTCATTAGGGGGGTGGTTAACTCCTAATGACGTGGCCAAGTCGGACTTGACGGCGGCTAGCCGCCGGTGGCCACCAGACGCGGCGGCGTCCACGGGGACGGAGACTCCGGCGTCCAAAAGAAGTGCCGCGACCACCAGACGACTCCTCGTGGTCGCGCGCTTCACCTCGAGCATCTCAGGGTCACCGGGGGGCACCGGAACGTCGCCGGCGTCAAGACCTAGCGGCGGCCGTGGCTCAGGCTCGAGGCAAAGCTCGATGCGGTGCTCTACTGGAGCCTGTGATGCACGCAAACGACGCAGAGGAGCATGGCGAAGACGAGGGACATAGCCCTGAATTCGAAAGCTTCATGGTTGCACGGCGAGGAACATCCCGGCGGCGAGACGCTCCGGCTTCCATGGCGGATCATCAAGGAGACATCAAAAAGGGGTGGGGAGAGAGGGGTTTGAACCGTCTGCTCACCAGGAACTCGACGGAGGTGGCGGCGAAGGCTGAGGTGGCTCGACAGCGACGAAATCGACGATGGCGTCCTTCGGGTCCCGCGACGGCTCAAGCTTGATTCCGGCGACTAGGAGGGCTCCGGGTTCGATTCGCTGCACTGGGAGACGTAGACGATGGCGGGGAGGAGGATGGACACGGCGGTGGCGCTCGGCAGGCTCACTGGCCACGCAGGTGCGGCGGCGCGCTCCGGCGTTCTTCACGGTGTCGGTGGAATCGGGCGAGGGAGACGGGGAGGGTGTTCGTGGAGATGGGGAATGGAACGGGAGGGCTTCTGGGCGTCTCCAGGCGTGAAGAGGTGGCGCGGGAGAAGCAGGAGGTGGCCAGGGGCTCGTCGGCGGCCACGTCATGGTCGCCACGCAGCAGTGCCCCTGCTTGAGGAAGACGACAGGCGTCCAAGTGGGCTTGGGCTGGCTGAGGAACGAGTTGGGCCGAAAACCAGGTGAGCCTCTTTTCCTTTTCTGTTTCTTTTTCTTTTCTGTAAATTTTTTTTGGCCATGATAAAATATCAAATCATTTTATAAAATGTTGAAACTTTTTATATGGCCTCATAAAAATATAGACTAGCCACTTATAAATTTTGAACATTTTTAAAATTCAAATAATTTGAATCTTAACTCAAATAGGGGTTTTTCATTAATTCCAAGGCACTGTTTGAATATTTGAAAAATCCATGAGCATGGGGTGGGTCCCACATCACTTGATATGTGATCACAATCATTTAGAAGACTTTTCAAAAATCTAACATGAATTTTTGGAGAAGATTTTTATCTGGCCTTTTGAATTAATCCATCTGGGGGGTTCCTTCTCCCATTTTGCTTTTGATTTTGATTTCAAAGAATTCTTTTGAAATTTTTAACATGATGCAAGTGACTTGCTAACCTAGCACATTACCTAACAGAGGGTTCTGCCACAGGTCTATATTCTCATCATTGTTTACAAGCTTATTTCCTTTTCAGTATTTACTTTCAGTTGCTATCATTACCATTATCATGTGTGTTTGATCCTTTGTAAACAACAAGACCAGAGAGATTGACAACCTCTCTAAACTTCGTTGGGAGAAAAGTTATTTGTGTCTGTGTGCAGGTCCACGTCAGTTGCGCCGCTAACACCTACATATCATTGCCGGGGTCCTACTGGTCGATACTCAACCTTTGTGTCATCAACAAGGGAAACTTGCCGCTACGCTGCATCTCACCTTCCACTTTGGGTAACCAACGAAGGGCGAGAAGCAATTATCCTCTCTCGCGTATCAAGCAAATTTCTAGAACCGTTGCCGGGGACTCCGAGTGATAAGATAGGGGAGTTTCCCACTACCTTTTACCTTTACTTTTTAGTCTTGTTAGTTTACCTTTCAGTTTTTATCTTTGTGTCTTATATCAAAAATCACAAAAAATATATTTATCTTGCTGTTAGTAGTCCTCCTTGTTTAAATGAACATGTTAGGACTTGGTTCTTTGTGGGAATCGGAAGTTCTCGATTTCCATCAAAGGGATGGAGAAAATATGAAGAAGGCATGGGACAGAATTTCTGAAGCACATAAAAGAATTATGCCTTGGATACCTATAAAAATTGTGCTTAGGAATTTTTACCATGGTCTTTTTAAGTGGTGTAAACACTCTCTTGATATTATAGCTGAAGGAGACTTCTTAGAGTGTGATGAAGCTAGAGCTCTTGATATTTTGCACAGTCTATCTAGTTATTTTGTTTATGACCGTAGTATTGATACTGTTATAGATAGACTTGCCACTATTGAAAAGAGGATGGATGCTCTAGACTTGAGGAAGGTAGAGTCCAACAAGAAAGAAATGTTGGAGATAGATGATGATTGGGAGCCCATTGTTAGGATTAGCATCTCTAACCAAGACTTCCTTTCTTTTTGTGATATTGGATCCATGGTTTCTACGATGCCAAAAATAGTTTATGATTCTTTGAAACTAGATATGGATCAATTGTCATCTTATCATGAACATGATAATGGAGATATTTCAGAGGTTAAAGGAAAGGTAAAAGAAGTCCAAGTTACATTCCTTCATAGGATTGCACCGATGGATTTCTTCGTCATCGAGCCAAACCAAAGAAAAATTGTGCTTGGAAGGAATTTCCTCCGAGCCATGAAAGGCTTCATTGATATTGGTAACAGGTTCATACGCTTACGCGGTAAGGCGAAAGGTAAGTACCTCTTTCCTAGGAAGAAGAAGAATGAGCTTATTGAAAATCAATTTGAAGGTTTTTACGATTCCGACGATTTTGGAGACCTTTGATTCTTATTTTTCCTTATGCCTAGCTTAAAGGCGTAAAAG
The DNA here is from genome assembly GCA_950022295.1 of Bromus sterilis. Lineage (NCBI taxonomy): Eukaryota > Viridiplantae > Streptophyta > Magnoliopsida > Poales > Poaceae > Bromus > Bromus sterilis. The sequence goes on from OX465599.1 coordinate 67,194,070, forward strand.
AAAGCGCTTGTTGGGAGGCAACCCAAGATGTTTTTACTTCTGTTTTTAGTGGTCTTGATGATTGTTACTACTGTAGCAACATCATTGTATCTTTATTTTCAAGCTTTGTGCCAAGTTATAGCCTCATATGACAAGGGAAGTAAAAGTTCTGACATGTTGCCAGAAAACAGATTCTATCCTCGTGACGGAAAAAATTGGATCAAATCACCAGTTCATCTTTTTGAGCTGAAATTTTACACGGCATGATCTATACAATTACGGATCTTTTGTATGTTCTGACTTTTTTGATTTGAGTTGAAGAAGTGCCCGGAAAAAATTCTCTACTACCTCCTGTTCTGTTTTTCACAGATTCTGCCACGTTTTGTCTCTCCTAACTTTTGCAAACCTTAAGCTTGCTTTTTCTTTGCAAAAACCTTTTGGAAATCTTGAGAAACAGTAGCTCTTCAAGAATATCTTTATATACAGTGGTGAAAAATTATTCTACTTATGGTACTAACCTCTCTAATCAGCTTATGATGAGTTATGTATGAAGGGAGTTTTCAAGTGTGCGATGGAAGATGATGAAAGAAGATTCGGGAGTGTGAAGCGCTCAAGCTTGGGGATTCCCCCATGAATCCCCAATAAATATTCAAGGATTCTCAAGCGTCTAAGCTTGGGGATGCCCCCGTGCATCGCCTTCTCCATCAACAATCACAAGTTCGTCCTTCGTCTCACTATGATTTTATCACTTCATGCGTTATGTGCTATGCTTGGAGCGTCTCGCTCTTAGCTTTTATTTTTAGTTTTCTTTAGCTTTGCTTGCTGTTCATAACAAGTTAGACCCCGTCTTACTTTGTGTGGTAGATAAACACGCTCCACTTTCAAAATCTAGAACACTTCATAGGATTCTTCATGCCTATCTTTTTACTGTTGTGTGTTCTTTATCTTTTTGTAGCTACTGCCATGTTTAGTTTTAGTTTTAGTTTGTATTTAGCAAGAGCCTTGGATTTTTTTAGTTTGTTGCTGGAACTCTCTTTGTTCTTCATGTTTATATTGTTAAGAGAGTTGGTTGTTGCAATGAGTTGTGTCTTGTCTTGAGAGTAGGTAATTGAGGTTGCTATTTAATTTTAGTAGTAACTTGCAATAGTTTTGAGGTATTGATGTGAGTAATGCTTGAACTTTTGGTGTCAAGAGCTCTAGCCTATTAGTGATAGGTGTCGTATTTTGGGCAATCCGTGTTTATTTTCAAAACCTACAAAACTAGTTGAGAACTCTAGCTACTAGATGGATCACTACTCTTCTGAGGGGTGGGATATTAGAGTACACTCACGTACCATGAGTCGAGGATGCGCAAGCATAACCAAACCCCCATACACTCCTCCTCGGGGTACTTGTCTCTTTGTGAACCTCCTCATTATATTGAGAGTTACCGATAATAAGTGCATGAGTTCTTCGGACTAATGTAAGTATTGGAAGTTGACACTTCCACCTCCTCATATTTGCTAGCCTCACCTGTGTCGTGCATTGCCTTCTTCTCACTCCGAGAGTTGGCGTCCACCTTCGCCGGTACATCCAAAACCTTGGCATGATACGCTCTGTCATCATAAACCTCCTTATATCCTTCCTCAAAACAGCCACCATACCTACCTATCAATGCATTTCCATAGCCTTTCCGAGATATATTGCCATGCAACATCCACCTCTTCATGACTTTATTTTCATGTCATACATGTTCCTTGCTACACTGGCAGCGACATACCCTTTGCATACATCATGATAGATACATCTTCTTTATGTTTGAGTACCTTGTAAAGTGTCAAGATCTTCTATACCCTCTTGTAAATTAGAGTGTTGCCCTTAAGTGAGGAAAAGAAACCAAAGTGGACAAAATAAAAGATCCCAAAGGGGACAAATGAGAGTTAAATAGAAAGAGCCATTGAGTGCATAAAAAAAATACAAAAAAATAGAAAAAAGAGAAAAATAAAATAAAAAGAGAGAAAGGGGCAACACTACTATCCTTTTGAAAGATCCACACTAGTACTCCCTCTTATGCTTGTACTCCATAGAGATGATCATACATGCATATAGCTATGTGGGGATCTTCACACTATAGAACTTGGCTTGCATATTCCAAGGATGGGCCTCCTCAAAAGAGCTCTAGGTCTTCATGAGCGATCAAGTTAGATGCACCCCCACTATTTCCATTGGAGAGCTTTTTAGCTCGTATGTGCATCCGGTGCATGGCAATCCCTACTCCTCACATCATATCTATCATTTAGCCTTCTCGCCTATGATTGTCCTCATTGATGTGAGCCTTTCTCATCCTTTTTGTCTTCCTCCTCCACCATATTCTCTCTTTGCCATCCTAAGTGTCGACTCTCGTTCTTACGCTCATCCATTGCATGAGTGCTCAAAATATCGAAAAGGAGTGGATCAAATTGATTTGTACTTGGCTAGTGGTCTAGGGACGAGTCAAGATAATATTTCAAAGAAGACCAAGTGTGAAACTTTAGTAGATTGAGTTCTCAACAAAAATATTTTTCTCGTACTCCCTATCCCCCTTCTTGCACGAAAACACCATTTGGAGACATTCGAGTCACGGACAGCAAGAGCTCTTGCATCTAATGTTCTTTTGTTACTTGTTTCAATGCTTATATAGACTCTTGCATGTTGTGACTTGAATTGAATCACATACCTTGATTGCTTTACTTTTCAAAGTTCTTATATGGTTGCTAGCATGTCACCATAGAAATTATGTTTATTATCATTCAACTACTCGAGGACGAGCTGGAATTAAGCTTGGGGATGTTGATACGTCCCAAATGTATCGATAATTTCTGCTCGTTCCATGCATGTTTTGTGTGATATTGCTATGATCTAGATACACTTTCATACACTTTTGATCATATTTGGACTAACCTACTAACTCAGTGCACCCCAGTGCCAGTTCGTATTTTCTGTTGTTTTTCTGTTTCAGTTTTCCCAATATAAAAAGTGCTCCGAAAATCCGGGAAAAATCAGCGCAACGGAGCCTTCCAGAATCACCAAAGTGGGGCCAGAGGTCCACCACCAGGTGTCCAGGCGGCCACCTGGCGCGCCCAGGGGCCTGGCCATGCCAGGGGGCGCCTGGACCCCTAATGCCCCCCTGGCTGCCCCCCTTCGCCTATTTAATCTCCATCACGTGGAAACTCCGAAGACAGAACCCTATTTCCCAAACTCGCCTCTGTTCCGCCGCCGCCGCGCTTCCAAGATCGGGAGTACCGTCAGGACCCTTCCCGGCACCCTGCCGGAGGGAGGATCGACCTCCGGGAGCTTCTCCTTCACCATGGACGCTTCCCGGATGTGCCGTTAGTAATCTACCTTGGACCATGGGTCCGTGATCAGTAGCTATGTCATGTTCTCCTCCCCTCTTTGTTCTTCATGGTTTAGACCTCGTGAACTTCCCTACATGATCGAGGCACATATGTAATTCTTCTGTTGTTGCTATGCTGAGTTTGATGGGATCTGATGGATTATGAGATTATGTTCAGATTGTGACAGAGTAATATATTTGGTTTTTATCTCTTATATTTTTGTTCCTAAGTAATTATTGCATGTTTTCCGTTGTTGTTTATTGCTTTGTCCAAGTGGTAGGTAGTAACTCCAAGAGGGAACGTTATGCTCGATTGTGGGTACATGCCCCCTGATGACACGCTTGAGTGACAGAAACGTGAGTCTAGGGGATGTGTTGTGGCCACAAGGGGGGGAAACAACGGTGCTTGTAACCGCGGTTGCAAGGATTGTTTACTTTACGCAAAGTTATTTTTAATGCAGTTGCCTGTTGCTTTGGGTTTACACTTTGGGTGGGTCTCGCAACTCAATACCAGCGAGATGTTCTGGATAGATATCTCAAGGTGTATGATTAGTAGTAGATGCAGATGGATTTCGGTCTACTTATTTTGGCGTACTGCTCGTGCTTATCAGTCTCTTCCTTTCTTTTGTAGCATAGTTAACATTGCGGTGCGTTTATAATCGTGTCAATTGCCCTTCTGTAATTTTTTTACCTCGCATAGCAGTTTTATCATCTTTTGGGAGAGAGACATCACTAGTGAACATCACGGGACCCCGGTCCATATTCTCATCATTGTTTACAAGCTTATTTCCTTTTCAGTATTTACTTTCAGTTGATATCATTACCATTATCCTGTGTGTTTGATCCTTTGTAAACAACAAGACCGGACAGATTGACAACCTCTATAAACTTTGTTGGGAGCAAAGTTATTTGTGTCTGTGTGTAGGTTCACGTCAGTTACGCCGGTGACACCTACTTATCATTGCCGGAGTCCTACTGGTCGATACTCAACCTTGGTGTTCTCACCAAGGGAAACTTGCCGCTACGTTGCATCTCACCTTCCACTTGGGGTAACCAACGAAGGGCGAGAAGCATTTATCCTCTCTCGCGTATCATACGCCAAGATAAGTAGACCAAAATCCATCTGCATCTACTACTAATCATCCACCTTGAGATATCTATCCAAAACATCTCGCTGTTATTAAGTTGCGAGACCCACCCAAAGTGTAAACCCAAAGCAACAGACAACTGCATTAAAAAGAACTTTGCGTAAAGTAAATAATCCTTGAAACCGCGGTTACAAGAACCATTGTTTTCCCTCTTGTGGCAACAACACATCCCTTAGACTCATGTTTCTGTCACTCAAGCTAGTCATCGGGGGGCATGAACCCACAATCATGCATAATTCTCCCTCTTGGAGTCGCTACCTACTACTTGGCCAAAGCATTAAATAGCAACAGAGAACATGCAAGAATTACTCAAGAACAAAAATATAAAAGAGAACTAAATATATTACTCATCACAATCTGAACATAGTCTCATAATCCATCAGATCCCAGCAAACTCAACATAGAAACAACAGAATGAATTACATATGTGCCTTGACCATGTAGGGAAGCTCACAAGGTATAATCCATGAAGAACAAATATGGGAAGAGAACATCGCATAGCTACTGATCATGGACCCATGGTCCAAGGTGGACTACTCAGGGATCATCCAGGAAGCGTCCATAGTGGCGGAGAAGCTCCCGGAGGTCAATCCTCCCTCCGGCAGGGTGCCGGGAAGAGGTCTTTTGGTGCTCCCGATCTTGGAAGCGCGGCGGCGGCGGAACAGAGGCGAGATCGCGAAAAAGGGTTCTTTCCTCGGGGGTTTCGGGACAAGAGAGATATATAGGCGAAGGGGGCAGCCAGGGGGCCACCAGGGGTCCAGGCGCACCCCTGGTGCGACCACATGCTAGGCCACGCCCACAGGGCGCCTGGAGCCCTGGTGGGCCCCCTCTGGCACCCCGTCTGGACACTGGAAGCTTCCGTTGCGCTGATTTTTTTTATATTTTTCCCAGAATTTTTCTAGCATTTTACGTAATTGGAAAACCTGAACTAAAAAGACAGCAGAAAACATAAACTGACACTGGGGTGCACTGAGTTAATAGGTTACTCCAAATATGATCAAAAGTGTAGCAAAAGAATAGAAATATCACCCAAAACATGCATGGAGCAAGCAGAAATTATAGATACATTTGGGACGTATCAACATCCCAAGCTTAATTCCTGCTCGTCCTCGAGTAGGTAAATGATAACAAGTATAATTTCTGTGGTGACATGCTACCAACCATATATGAACTTTTAAGTAAATCAATCAAGGCATGTAATTCAATTCAAGTCATAACAGGCAAGAGTCTATGTTAGCATTGAAACAAGCAACATAAGAACATAAAGGTGCAAGAGCTCTCGCTGTCCGTGACTCGAATGTCTCCAAATGGTGTTTGCGTGCAAGAAGTGGGTAATGGGAATATGAGAGAGAAAACCCTTTATTTTTGTTAAGAACTCAATCGACTAAAGTTTCACACTTAGTCTTCTTTGGAATCTTATCTTGACTCGTCCCGAGACCACTAGCCAGGTACAAGTGAAACTGATCCACTCCATTTCGATATTTTGAGCACTCATGCAATGGATGAGCGTAAGCAAGAAGGTTGACACTTAGGATGGCAAAGAGAGAAAGAGATAGTGGAGGAGGAAGACAAAAAGGGTGAGAAAGGATCACATCAATGAGGACAATCATAGGCGAGAGAAGGCCAAATGACAGATATGATGTGAGGAGTAGGAATTGTCATGCAACGGATGCACATATGATCTAAGAAAATCTCTCCAATGGAACTAGTGGGGGTGCATCCAACTTGCTTGCTCAAGAAGACCTACAGCTCATTTGAGGAGGCTCATCATTGGAATATACAAGCCAATTTCTATAGTGTGAAGGTCCCCACATAGCTATATGCATGATCATCTCTATGGAGTACAAGGTATAAGATGGAGTACGAGTGTGGATATCTCAAAAGGAATAGTGGTGTGCCCCCTTCTCTCTTTTTATTTCCTTTTTCTCTTTTTATTTTTTTGTACTTTATTGTGGCCTCAATGGCTCTTTCTATTTAACTCTCATTTGTCCTCTTTGGGATCTCTTAAGGGTAACACTCTATTTTACAAGAAGTATAGAAGATCTTTCACACTTTACAAAAGTACTCAGCATAAAGAAGAAACTATCATTATGTATGCAAATGTATACCTCTGCCAGTGTAGCAGGAACATATATGACATGAAGATCAAGTCATGAGAAGGAGGATGTTGCATGACAATGTATCTCGGAAAGGCTATGGAAATGCCTTGATAGGTAGGTATGGTGGCTATTTTGAGGAAAGATGTAAGGAGGTTTATGATGACAGAGCGTATCATGCCAAGGGTTTGGATGCACCGGCGAGGTAGACGCCAACTCTCGGAGTGAGAAGAGGGAAATGCACGGTACCGAAGAGGCTAGCAAATATGGGAAGGTGGAAGTGTAAACTTTCAATACTTAAATTAGTCCGAAGAACTCATGCACTTATTATCGGTAACTCTCAATCTAATCAGGAGGTTCACAAAGAGACAAGTACCCCAAGGAGGAGTGTATGGGGGTTTGGTTATCCTTGCGGATCCTCGACTCATGGTACATGAGTGTACTCTAATATCCGATCCCTCCAAAGATTAGTGATCCATCTAGTAGCTAGAGTTCTCAACTAGTTTTTGTAGTTTTTGAAAATAAACACGGATTGCCCAAAATTCGACATCTATCACTAATAGGCTAAAGCTCTTGACACCAAAAGTTCAAACATTACTCACAAAACTACCTCAAAAATATTGCAAGTTACTACTACAATTGAATAGTAACCTCAATTACCTACTTTAAGTCAAGACACAACAGAGTGCAAAAATCCAACTCTCTAAACAAGATAAACATGAAAACTCAAGAGAGTTCCAGCAACAAACTAAAAAAAATCTCATGAAAAGATAAACATGAATACTAAGAGCTAAACATGACAGCAGCTACGAAAAGATAAAGAACACACAACAAAAGAAAGATAAGCATGAAAATCCTATGATGTGTTCTAGTTCCAAGAGGAGCGTGTTTCTCTCCAACACAAAGAAATCTGGGTTCTAACTTGTTATGAACAACAAACAAACTAAAGAAAACTAAAAAGTAAAGAGCAAGATGCTCCAAGCATAGCACATAACGCATGAAGTGATAAAAATATAGTGGAGCGAAGGACGAACTGATAATTGTTGATGAAGAAGGGGATGCACGGGGGGAATTCCCAAGCTTAGATGCTTGAGTCTCCTTGAATATTTCCTGGGGGTGCATGGGGGCATCCCCAAGCTTGAGCGTTTGACACTCCTGGATCTTCTTTCATCATCTTCCTTCGCTTACTTGAAAACTCCCTTCATACATAACTCATCATAAGATGATTAGAGAGGTTAGTACCCATAATAAAAAAAATACTCTACTGCAAATAAAGAATTTTTGAAGGCCTACTGTTTCTCAATATTTCCACAAAGTTTTTGCAAAGAAAAATCTAGCGCAAGACTTGCAAAAGTGAGGAAAGGCAAAACGTGGCAGAATCTGTGAAAAACAGACCAACAGGTAGTAAACAAATTTTTTGGAGTACTTCTACAACTCAAATAAAAAAACTCAGAACATACGCTCAAAATCCAGTTGTATAGAGAATGCTGTCAAAAAAATTCAGATCAAAAAGATGATCTGGTGATTTGAGCTGAATTTTTTCGTCCAAGCACAAAATCTGTTCTCTAGACAGCATGTCACAACTTTTGAACTTTCTTGCAATCGGAGGATAAACTTGGCACAAAGTTTAAAAATAAAGATACAATGATGTTGCTACAGTAGTAACAATCATCAAGACCACTAAAACCAGAAGTAAAAACATCTTGGGTTGCCTCCCAACAAGCGCTTTCTTTTACGCCTTTAAGCTGGGAAAGAAGCAAAAAGATCAAGTTTTATCAAGAGTAAGAGAATAGCTAGCCCGGGTAACGGACTCAAAAGGTAACTTAAACTTCTTCATAGGGAAGTGTTCCATCCCCTTCGAGAGGGAATTGAAATCTTATATTCCCCTCTTTCATATCAATGACAGCACCAACGGTGCGAAGAAAAGGACGTCCCAAAATAATTGGACATAAGGGTTCACACTCAATGTCCATAATAGTAAAATCAACGGGAACATATTTGTCATTGACAATGATAATAACCTCGTCAATCTTCCCCCAAAGGTTTCTTTACGTAAGAATCAACGATACGAACACCAAAAGAACAAGGATCAAAAGGTTTCAATTGAAACATATCATATATTCTTTTGGGCATAACGGAGGTACTAGCTCCAACATCACATAAAGCATAGCAAGAGAAGTTATTCAATTTAATTTTATCATAGGATCCCAACCATCTTCTCGCTTCCTAGGTATGGAGGCTTCTACCCTAAGCTTCTCCTCCCTAGCTTTAATGAGAGCATTGGTGATATGCTCCGTGAAGGCAAGATTTAGTGTGCTAGTGTGGGGGTCTCTAGACATTTTGTGCAGTAAGCTAATAACTTCAGAAAGGGTACAACTATCAAAATCAATGTCACTACTATCAAAGGTGGTAGTGGTGTCATCTAGCCTCATTTGTTTGAAAGCTTCTATATTCATAAGACTTCTTCTACGGTTGAGGTAATAGAATCACCATTAATAGGTCCAATGGGACTAGGGGTGTGTTGGGTGCTAAAAGTTTGGGTATCCTCAACAACTTGGATAGTAGCAACGATGTGGTGTGTAGGAAGGCTCTTAATTCTATCTTCTTCCTTCTTTTCTCTAGCCCATATTTCTTTAAGTTTAGCCATCATCCTAATGTTTTAATTAATTTTCACTTGAATAACATTCATAGGAGTGGGCTTCCTCTCCTCGAGGGGAGAAGTTCTAATTTTAAGCATCTCAACATCTAGGGCTAAGTTGTCTACCTTCAAAGAGATATTATCTAATTTGTATAATTTTTCCTCTACACTCTTGTTGAAGGCTTTTTGTGTAGTGATAAATTCCTTAAGCATGCTCTCTAATTTAGAAGTGGAGTTCTTGGTGCTAGGATAAGTGTTGTTGTTCCCATAGTTGTTGGATGGTAACGGTCTAGGATTGCTACCAAAGTTACTCCTATAGCATTGTTGTTGAAGTTGTTTCTAGAGATAAAGTTCACATCTACTTGATCTTGAGCAACCAAGGAATTTAAAGGAACATCATGAGGATCAATAGGAGCTTTCTTGGTAAATAGAGACATAATCAAGTCAACTTTTTCATTTAGGGAGGAAATCTCCTCGACAGATTTTACCTTCCTAACTAATGGAGCTCGTTCGGTGTGCCATTGGTAATAAGTTAGTCATCATCTCATCTAGTAGTTTCGTGGCAGCACCAAGTGTTGTTGACATAAAGGTTCCTCCCTGTAACATCCCAAAATTCTCTGAATTTTGGAATGTTAATAAAATTAAATAGATGATGATTGTTTGCTTGATGTGTTTGATTTTCTCTGGGATTTAAAACTTTTGGAGTTTATTGAATATTAAAAATTGAGGGAATAAAAGGACTTTCCCTAATATTCATAATTGGTGTTTTGGCATTTATTATTTTAAAACAAAACCAACAAAACAAAATGAGAGAAGGTAATATGACTCCTTCAACATATTAAAAGTTTGGAAAATGTTTTAAATCTTTATTGGAGTTCTTCTGAATATTCAAAACATTTTTCAACTCAAGGAAATTCATTTGAGAGGATATAAAATGACTTATCCCCTTTTTAATCAAGTTGGAAAATATTTAGAATATTACTTTAAAGTTTTTAAAATTTATTTTGAGTATTATAAATAACTCTAAAATTATTTTAGAGATTTATACTGCTAAGAGAGTTTTTATTTCCTTGAAATGATTTATTAAATAGTTTAAAAGAGTTGAAAAAGTTTTCCAATGGGATATCTTTATTTTACCAAATTATTTATTGGTGTAACAATTTTAAAATTTATATTTTATTATTTAAAAATGGTTTGTCAATGCTTTTTACCAAATAAAAACATTTTTAATAATTTATCGGACTTTATTTGATTTATGAAAAGTATTTTATATTTAAATAAAGTATTTAGAAAATGTTTTTATTTTTATTTTACTTTTTGGAAAATGTATTCATTAAATAATTTTTTTTATTATTTGTTGAATTTAGAAATTTATTTCATATTTTTCTCATGAGTATTTTTTTTTCTACAATTGTTTGAAGTTTCGGTTTTTAAAGAAAAAGAAAATGCGTACCGAGCCGGCCCAATAGTCTTTTCCGCCCACGAGCGCAATTTGAGCCCGAGACGGATTTCAAAAAATAAATAAATTCCGGGCTATATAAGATTTCGAAATTTTTCTTTTTCGTTTTTTCAAAAACCCTAAAGAGCCTCGATTTTCGTGCCGCCGCCACCTCGATTTCCGCGCGGCGAACCTCGGTTCCCGTGCCGCCGCCACCTCGATTTTCCGTGCCGGTGAACCTCGGTTTCCGCGCCGCCGCCACCTTGATTTCCGCGCGAGCGAACCTCGGTTCCCGTGCCGCCGCCGCCTCGATTTCCGTGCCCGGCGAACATCGATTTCCGTGCCCGGCGAACCTCGGTTTCCGCGCCATCGCCACGTCATCGGTACGTCGGCAATTTTGTCCTGTAGTGAAAAGGATCTGTCTGCGACAGAAACTTTTATTTTATTCACGAATAGGCCCTTTTTCACAGTTTGTACCCTATAATCTTCGTAGCCGTATCTTTTAAACCGTGTATCGGAATTAGGTGATTCTTTTCGCTACATGCTCGTGTTGTTCTGTACTTTAGCATATAATCAACTTTTCAAATTTGTGAACACTTTTGAATTTGAATTTATTTCAAATTCAAATTCAAATATCGGTGGCTGTATCTTTTAAGCCGTTGATCCAAATCAAGTGATTCTTTTTGCGTTAGATCACTCGTTCCATGTACTTTCTGTTTATACCATGTGTACACAAAAATTCACAAGTTTATTGATCTGTTCAAATTCAATTTCAATTCAAGTTTGCACTTGCTATGACCTGTGTTGTAGTATTCCGTTTCGCGTGATTCTTTTTGCATATTGAATCATATGAGACATCCTATCGGCAATATCCACACACCATTCATATTGCTCTTGTATCGACAATAATTTGTCCGTTGACTCTCTCGAGTTCACGTTCCACCGTTCACCTTCGAGCACATCGACACCTTTGCACTTCAAAACCTTTTCGTTTTGTTGCTAAAATCTCTGTGTTTTTTTGTTGATCTTTTGTTTATCTTGTTGTGATGTGATTGCTTATTCGAGTTCATTCATTTGCGATAGATTTCTCGGAGTGTGACGAGTAGAGTCGACTGGTACGTGAGAGCGAAGATCTTCATCGAATGTATAAGGCAAGTTACACTTTGACCATACCTCAACCTATATTTTCTATTATGCATGTAGCAAATTATCACTCTATGCATGTGTAGGATTATATATTAGTTATGATTTAAACCTAGTAGGATAGCCATATGTTCTGATCTTTTATTTCATTGTGGACCTAGGATCGTGGTTGTTATATACTGCTATTGCTTTGTAGACGGGGATTGGTTGAGTTATCATTGAGCTATTGTGAGGATTAATGACTTGACTAGCAAACTTAAATAGAAATCACCTCTGGACGGGCAGGGAATGCATCCTGGTGCTCATGCCTTGGATAAGGAGGGACCAGGGCTAAATGCTTCCCGAATGGTTGTTTTGGTGGTGAACCGGGTGCGTCATGGCGCGTACCCTCTGAACGCAGTGGGCGCCGTCCAGGCTCAAAAAGATCGGACAGACAGTGTGACTAGTAGCTTCCATGTACAACCACTGGCTATATGGGCTCTGGCTTAGATGAGTAAGTTGTGGGGAACCTGGCCCTGGTAGCTAGCTGATGTAGATATGATAGGTGTACCGGCTACCAAAGGGTGGAGGCAACCTCTTCTGAAAGACTATGTCTCAATCTTCGGGTTGAGTCCAGTGGGGAAAGTGTACAAACCTCTGCAGAGTGTAAAAACTAATCATGATTAGCCATGTCCACGGTTACGAACAACTTTGAGCAACTGGGCATTATTGTTGTTGGATGGTCTTGACAGATATTTCACCTTAATAAGAATTTGAGTGGGAACTATTAATAAAGGGATGGTTGGAATTGGTGTAGCCCGATTCAACCATACTTAGGACTAGCAACTTAAATTAAAATTTGATTAGCTGTAGTATGTGAGGGAAAAATCAGCTTTCAGCAAAACAAAACCATAAGCCTTTCCTTTGACTTATCCTTCATGTAGATGTAGGTCTGTTATATACTTTTTCGTGTGACTTGCCATACAAATCAGATGTACTGACCCGTTGTCGGGCTGTAACCTTCGGTGTTGCAGGATTGTATTCAACGAGTAAGTGATGCGATGTAGGGTTACGATGTCTATACTCAACTATGCCGGTGGAGTTGATGGACGCCACGAAGCTTTTATTGTTTTCCGCTGTATTTTATTTTATCAGCTAGCCTTGAGCTAAGCAGGTATGCTATATTGTAATACTGGATCTTCGATGTAATATATATGACATGTGGTTTATTCTTGATATTACATCATGTACTGTGTGTGCTAGCTATTGATCCAGGGACTAGCACAGAATGCACAGAGACTCCGGTTTGTGAGAAACCGGGTCGTTACACTCCCGCGGCCGAATCGAACAGGTTCCGCGAGGTAAAGTTCAAGCCTGCATAAAAAGCCTGGATAATCATCCAAGTAGTCAAACCATGTGTAGGGCATTTCTTAACAAGAGATTTCATACGTTCCCAAGCTTGGGCCGTGTTCATTATCCTATTTCTTAAAATTCATAATATTACTCCTCAATTGGATAATCTTAGTGGGTGGGTAGTACTTCCCAATAAAAGCATCCTTGCACTTATCCCAAGAATCTATGTTATTCCTAGGCAAGGATTGAAATCAAATTTTAGGTCCTTCCCTCAAGGAGAAAGGAAAAATCTTAAGCTTAACAATATCACCTTCTACTTCTTTATACTTTTGCATATCACAAATCTCAATAAAATTATTTAAGTGTAAAGCAACATCATCTCCAACACCAGAGAATTGATCTCTCATAACAAGGTTTAGCAAAGCAGGTTTAATTTCATAAGAGGTTGCTGAAGTGGCAGGTGTAGAAATAGGAGTGCAGATAAAGTCATTGTTGTTGTGACTAGTGAAGTCACACAACTTAGTGTTTTCAGTGGAACCCATAGTAGCAGCAAGCAGGACAAGCAATTTTTTGTCCTTTTTTATAAAGGACACTAAACAAGAACCGAAAGGTAAACTAACAAAACTAAAAAGCAAAGATAAAAGATATCGTGCAACTCCCCAATCTTGAAGATTGGAGTCCCCGACAGTGGCGCCAGAAATTTCTTTGATGGCTTCTCGCCCCTCGTTGGTTACCGAAAGTGGAAGTTTTGAGATGCATCACAGCAACAAGTTTCCCTCAGTGAAGATACCAAGGTTTATGTCTCCAGTAGGACTCCAACAATAGCAAGTATGTGACAACGGCGCTATAAATAGCACGAGTGGACGTGGACCTGCACACAGCAATAGATAACTTTGCTCCCAACGAGTACAGAGAGGTTGTTAATCTCTTCGGTCTTGTTGTTTACAAAGGGTCAAACGCAAGGGTATATAGTAGTGATAACTGCAACTAGACAGTAAAACAGGAAGTAAATTGAGGGTGTAAACAGTGGTGGAAATATGGACTGGGGTCCCATGATGTTCACTAGTGATGTCTCTCTCCCAAAAGAAAATAAAACAACAATGCAAGGTAAACAAATTAAAACTGGGCAATTGACAGGATTACGGGCGCAAACCAATGCTAACTATGCTACAAAATAAAGGAAGATGCTCAAAAGCATGGGCGGTACACCAAGATAAGTAGACCGAAATACATCTGCATCTACTACTAATCATCCACCTTGAGATATCTATCCAGAACATCTCGCTGGTAGTAAGTTGCGAGCCCCACCCAAAGTGTAAACCCAAAGCAACAGACAACTGCATTAAAATAACTTTGTGTAAAGTAAACAATCCTTGCAACCGCGGTTACAAGCACCGTTGTTTTCCCCCTTGTGGCAACAACACATCCCCTAGACTCATGTTTCTATCACTCAAGCTAGTCATCGGGGGGCATGAACCCACAATCATGCATAACACTCCCTCTTGGAGTCACTACCTACTACTTGTCCAAAGCAATAAATAACAAGGGAGAACATGCAAGAATTACTCAAGAACAAAAAATATAAAGGAGAAATAAATATATTACTCATCACAATCTTAACATAGTCTCATAATCCATCAGATCCCAGCAAACTCAACATAGCAACAGCGGAAAGAATTACATATGTGCCTTATTCATGGTAGGATAGCTCACAAGGTCTAATCCATGAAGAACAAATAGGGGGAGAGAACATCACATAGCTACTGATCATGGACCCATGGTCCAAGGTGGAATACTCATGGATCATCCGAGAAGCGTCCATGTTGGTGGAGAAGTTGCCGGAGGTCAATCCTCCTTCCGGCAGGGTGCCGGGAAGAGGTCTACTGGTGCTCCCGATCTTGGAAGCGTTGCGGCGGCGGAACAGAGGCGAGATCGCGAAAAAGGGTTCTGTCCTCGGGGGTTTCGGGACGAGAGAGATATATAGGAGAAGGGGGGCAGCCAGAGGGGGCACTAGGGGTCCAGGCGGCCCCCTGGCGCGGCCACACCCTAGTTCACGCCCACAGGGCGCCTGGATCCCTGGTGGGTCCCCTCTGGCCCCCTTCGGGGCGCTGGAAGCTTCCGTTGCGCTAATATATTATATATTTTTCCCGGATTTTTCTTGCATTTTACGTAATGGGAAAACCTAAAATAAAAAGACAGCAGAAAACAGAAACTGGCACTGGGGTGCACTGAGTTAATAGGTTAGTCCAAATAAGATGAAAAGTGTATGAAAGTGTAGCAAAATCATAACAATATCACCCAAAACATGCATGGAGCAAGCAGAAATTATAGATACGTTTGTGACGTATCACCTTGTCTTTAATCAAAACCCAAAAAAATAGTTGCTAGTTTCTAGTTTCTTTTCCTGTTAGTAGCTTGTTTGGTTTCTTTGCTCCTGCTAGCATGGGTTCCTCTAAGAACACCAAGATTTGTGACTTCAGTCATGACAAATAATGTTTTTATTTTCCCTCCTATTGATCCACCTGCCTGATGGCCCAAGATCTACTCTACTAGATGCTAGCAACGAGCGGGATTAAGTCTACATACCTATGTAGAAACATGTGTGTTAACTATCTAAAAGATCATAGGTGAAGTAGTCGCACTTTCCATCGGATCAATCCGATTCAGCACCGCACGAACGTTGATATGTCACAAACGTATCTATAATTTCTGCTTGTTCCATGCACTTTTATGTGACATTGCTACATGTTTTGCTACACTTTTATATCATTTTACACATATTTGGACTAACCTACTAACTCAATGCACCAAGTGCCAGTTCCTGTATGTTTATGTCTTTAGTTGCAGTGATTTTTCGCCAATTTAAAATGCCAGAAAAATTCCAGAAAAATCAGAATAAAAATCAGCGTCAAGGAAGCTACCGGAATCACTGAAGAAGAGCCGGAGGGGGGCCACCCCCCCAGGCGGCCAGGTGGCGCGGCCCCACCCTTGGCCACGCCTCCAGGGCCCCTGGTAGGTGGGGCCCACCTCTGGTGCCCCCTTCAGCCTATTTTTACCCCTCGTCGCAGAAACCCTCGAACCCCGCATCGCGAAATACCTCTCTGTTTTGCTGCCGCCGCACTTCCAAGATTGGGAGCACCAGAAGACCTCTTCCCGGCACCCTGCCCGAGGGAGGATTGACCTCCGGGATCTTCTCCACCACCATGGACGCCTCCAGGATGTGTCGTGAGTTGTCTCCCTTGGACCATGGTTCCATGACCAGTAGCTATGTGATGTCTTCTCTCCATCCTTGTTCTTCAATGTTTAGACCTTGTGAGCTTCCCTACATGATCAAGGCACCTATGTAATTTTCCTGATGTTGCTATGTTGTGTTTGCTGGGACCCGATGGATTATGAGATTATGTTGAGATTGTGATGAGTTATATATTTTCTTTACCTTTTATATTTTGTTCTTGAGTAATTCTTGCATGTTCTCCTTTGCTTTGGCCAAGTAGTAGATAGTAACTCCAAGAGGGAGCGTTATGCATGATTGTGGGTTCATGGCCCCCGATGTCTAGCTTGAGTGACAGAAACATGAGACTAGGGGATGTGTTGTTGCCAACAGGGAGAAAACAGCGGTGCTTGTAACCGCGGTTGCAAGGATTGTTTACCTTACACATAGATTGTTAATGCAAAATTATGTTGCTTTGAGTTTACACTTTGGGTGGGGCTCGCAACTTAATACCAACGAGATTTTCTGGATATATATCTCAAGGTGGATGATTAGTAGTAGCTGCAGATGGATTTAGATCTACTTATCTTGGCGTACTGCCCATACTTTTGAGCCTCTTACTTTCAAGTAGCATAATTAGCATTGCGGTGCGTTTATAATTCTGTCAATTGCCCAGCTGTACTTTGTTCACTCACTTAGTTGTTTTACCGTCTTTTGGGAGAGAGACGTCACTAGTGAACATCATGGGACCCCGGTCCATATTTCCACCATCGTTTACACCTCCACTATTTACTGCTTTATTTCCTTTTGTTGCAAGTATCACTATCATTATCTCTTGCTTTGATCCTTTGTAAATGACAAGGCCGGAGGCATTGACAATCCCTTTGTACTCGTTGGGAGCAAAGTTATTTGTATCTGTGTGCAGGTCCATGTCAACTTATTATCTGGCGTTGTTGACACCTACTTGCAGCAGTTGGAGTCCTACCGGTTCGATTACCTTGGTATCTTCACTGAGGGAAACTTGCTGTTGTGCTACATCTCAACCTTCCACTTGGGGTAACCAACGAGGGGCGAGAAGCCATCAAACGTCATCTCCAATTTGTGCACACGTACGGTTTGATGTCATATCCTCCTTCTTGATCCAATAGTAAAGGGGGAGAGGTATATGAGATCAATCTCGACAGTGCGCCGGTTTGTTGGTGAAAGTATGGTGGAGTTTTTGCAGAGCTTATCTAAGCACTACGGAGGAGGAGGGAGAGAGAGAAGGGAGAGACGGCGACCCAAGGCTCAAGTACGACATCTCTAGTCTCCCCTCCTCTTTATAGTGGCGATGGGTGTCTCCTTGGGCCCCCTCCAAGCCACTTGGAGCGCACCAAAGGGGGAGGGGAAGCTTCCTTCCTCCTCCCCCCACATCGGGATCCCCCTTTTAAAGGATTCGATCTTATCCTATTTGGATTCGATCTTATCTCTTCGTGGGGGGATACGCATGGTCTAGGGGATGTGATGCCTTGGCACACCATCCACGTCCATGTGTGTCCCTCCATGTAGGTGGGAACCACTCCAGAACCTTCTAGAACCTTCTTGGTACAATACCGAAAACATCCCGAACTTTTCTAAGATCCCAAAAATGACTTTCCTTATATGAGATTTAGTCTCCGGACCATTACGGAGCTCCTCGTGATGTCTGGGGTCCTATATGAGACTCCAAATCAAAATTTAATAACCCCATCTTATCATCTCATCAACCCTAGAAAAATTCAACGTTTAGTGTGTGATTCTACGGTCCCGAGAACATGTGGAAATGATTTAGACACCTCTCCGATCAATAACCAATAGCGGGACCATGGATGCCCATAATGGCTCCCACATATTCCACGAAGATCTTTCATCTTTTGAACCACGATGTCAAGGATTCAAACAATCCCATATACAATTCCCTTTGTCTCGCAATATGTTACTTTCCTGAGTCGATTCAGTCGTCGACATCACCATAGCTATTTCAATCTCGTTACCGACAAGTTCTCATTACTTGTTCCATAATACAATATCCCAATGACAAAACACGTTAGTCGCATGCTTGAAAGATACTTAGGATGTTGTGTTAACTACAAGGCCCAGAGATATCTCTTTGTCACATGGAGTGACAAATCCCAGTCTTGATCCATGCAACCCAACAAACACCTTCCGAGATACCTAAAGAGCACCTTTATAATCACCCAGTTACGAAGTGACAGTTGATACACATTAAGTATTCTTGCTGTACTAGGGAGTGGCATGATCTCTTAGTCTAAGGAACATATACTCATCACTAAGAAAGCTATAGAAATTTAAACTTAGTGACACAATCAAAATCTATGCTAACAATTGGGTCTGTCCTTCACATCATTCCCTAATGATATGACCTCGTTATTAAATATAAACTCATGTCTATGGTTAGCTAGTCTAGTAGAGGCTTACTAGGGACACTGTGTTATTTATGTAACCACACATGTACAACATTTCCGGTTGATATAATTATAGCAGGGAGAATAAACATTTATCATGAACATGAAATATGATAATAATAAATTTATTATTGCTTCTTGGGCATATTTCTAATAGTCTCCCACTTGCACTAGAGTCTATAATCTAGTCAATATTTGTGCATTTAACACCTATGACATTCCGGTGTCATTCATACGCGTTGCATGTGGTAAACATAATCATTGGGTCTGAATTTTCAAGTCCGTGTGTATTTGCATATCTCTACGTCTTCACACATCACTCATTTTAAAATGAGATGGCATTGTATAAATTTGGTCTTCCGGTGAGACCTTAGTTCCTTGGCCGGAACTATATTGCCACTATTGTCACACAATAGATCTCCATATTATTAGCACGCTTGGAACTACACCTAATTTGATAACAAACTCATCGACACAAATGCCCTCCTTTGCTACTACTAGAGCGGTCATATACCCAACCTTCGTTATAGTATCCATCACAATGTTTAACTCTCGACTCATCCAAATCTATCATGGACCTTTCTTCCATACCATTGTGCCACCACTTATTGAACACAAAGCCTTAATTGAGATAAAAAAATTGTTTGTATATGTGACAAAACTAGTACCAATTTAACACTTTCTAGTGAACTGTCTATCACTTCTGCATACAAAACATATTCTTTGTTCTTCAAAAGTACATAAGAATATTCTTACTATTGTCCAATGATCATCATATGGATCACTCTGGTATATGGTCATAACATTTAAGAGTATCAGACATATCTGGATATGTACGTACATATCATGGTATGCATGCTTGATAAAATCGTTCATGCAGTTTCACTCACCAAGTGTCAAAACACTTCATTATTGCTTCAACATCTTCCGATCAATATGACTTGCAGCCCTCCTATCAAGTATCCATGATCCTCCATCGGAAGCAACCACCTACATGAGATCAATGCTTGGATTTAGGTACCCATTCACGAATGGGTCATCTCATGTTAGTAACAAGGGTCTTAGAAACCCAAATAGACCATGCACAATATTCATCTTAAGAACCACTAAATTTGGCATAAACATGCCCATCATTTGCACAACAAAGAACATAAGAAGGGTTAGAAGGACCGACAAAGTTGTTGGGAGTGGCATTGCCCCTTTTGGCCACACCACCCTCAACGGATTTTGCCACTTTCTCTTTAGGCTTCTCCACTTCCTTCACAAAGGTGATGCCCTTGGAAGGATAGGAGGCTTTGGCCTTCTTCCTATTGTTGTTCTTCTTATTTTTCCTAAATGAATTGGCACCAAAACCAATGCTTTCTTTACCAATGACCTACTTTGGGTTACTCAAGAGATCATTAAGTGATTTCTCTCCTTGAATGCAAGAGACAAGTCCCTTTTAAAGTTGTGCCTTCAATCAAGAATTTTCCTCAATAAGAGGAGAATGCTCACAACAAGGGTTAGTGGAACTTGTTTTCTCTAAAACAACAATAGGAGGAAATGTAGCAATCTCTTTAGTGAGTTTGATATGCAGGTCCTCATGTGCCTTCTTAAGATTCATGAGTTCGTGCTTTAAGTATTTGTGATCCTTTTAGACTTTATCATGATCCAAAAGAAGTCTATCATTAGCCTCAAAAACTTCATCATTTTTAGTTTTTAGGTCAAGAGAAATGGCTTTAGCATGTTTAAGGTCAAGTTTTATCTTAGCAATATCAATATCACGTGTCTCCTCAAGAGACACCCTAAGTTAATTTTCTTCCTCAAGAGAATGAGAAAGCTCCCAGTCTCATTCGGATATTCACGACTATGACCTTGCATTTTTATGATAGTCTCATCTTGATTTTCAATTTGAGCATGAGCTTTACCTAATTGTTCCAAGAGGGCCTAAAAGTGTCTCTTGGTCTCACCTTTGAGATTTGACATGAACAAGGCAAACTCATTACCTTTCTTCTCCTTGGGTTCCTCCTTTTCCTCCACACAATCCAACAAAGATGGGTTAGTGGGGATGAAGGGTTTAGATGCAGGAGTTACCAAGGTGGTCTTGTGTAACAGCCCATGATCTCAAAGGAATGATAGACTACTCATATAAATAAGGTGCACCTTCTTTTCTGGGAGCCCATCAGAAAAGAACTACCAGGTTAAGCGTGCTAGGCATGGAGTAGTCTTGGGATGGGTGACCGACCGGAAAGTTGATCCCGGGTGCGCAGGAGGGAGGACAAAGTGTGCAGAAAAGACTAGTGTTGTTATGTGAGGACAGTCTGGATCCCAGGCGCACCATCCATTGAATCAGTGATTAACCGGTGTGTTTGGTTGGGGCATTACATCTTGGCATTGAGGCACTTGTAGATGATGTGAGCATTCTCGTTGGGGAAGTCGAAGAGAGATGTTGATGTAGGTGACTTGGGATAGCAATGGAAGTCGTTGCCACCAAATCACCACCTTGATCATCATCACCATCAGAGAGATACACCTCTTGGACTACCAACACACGTTGAGGCTTCTTCTTTGCGAAGTTCTTGTTAATTGGTGACTTGGTCTTGTCCTTCCAGATAGGCTTGCCACCATGGCCTTCCCTCTTCTCATAATGACAATCCGCGACGAAGTGACTCACATTGCCACAGTTGAAGCACGTCCTTATCCTTTGACCCTTTGGTTTGAACCCACTTGAGTTTTCCTTGGAGTTGGACTTAATGTTCTTCTTGTTGCCCAAAACTTGCCTTGAAGCTAGAGCCATGTGCTCATTGAAAGCATTTTTGGTATCTTCCAGGGCAACAATTATCTTCTTCCTATTCTTCACTCACATGAACCAACTTTGCATTCAAAGAAAGAGAGGGCTTCTTGGTCCCACGAACACGAGCAATGGCATTGTCAGTGGTGGAGCTCAATATGCCCATGGATATGAACTCATTTAACACTTCCATGGAGGTCAAGGAGGGGAAATCATTCCTTTGACAAATGACTTGGGCGGTTTGCTTGTAAAATGGAAGGATGTCTTTGAGAAATTTGTCCTTGATCCACAAGTCATCCGTATCTCCTTGCTCCCGTGATCCCTCATAGAAATGTCAAGAAAATTTAGTATTCAGTAGAGATCCTCCGATGACTCATCTTCATCCGTGACGAACTCATCGTCTTGGTCTTGCACCACATCAAACTTAGAATGTTGGATGCTCTTGCTCCCCATGATGGAGTTGTGTAGAAAATACCACGCATCTTTGGCGGTGGTGCAATCTCGGATGAGAACTTCTTATTCCAGATTCAATCCCTTTTGAGTGGTGTGCAAGGCATTCGAGTTGAGTTGTTGATCTAGCACTTCTCTTGGAGTAAAGTCGCGTGGATCATATGTCTTTAAACCTTCCTCAACAATTCACCACAATTGCTCCGAGGAACTTCTGATATGGGGCTTCATGCAAAAAAAACCAATTAGGATAATCAAGTTTATCAAGAATAGGAGGAGGATCTAAATGCATGATATGATGCATGGGAAATGTCATGGGACGATATAGCAACAATGGAGCAAACACGACATTGGCACCAGAATGATTTCTCTTAGGAGTGGAATTAGGAAGCCGACTACCACCACCTTCATGGCTTTGTGAGGTGTCATCTCGCACACCCGAAGATGGGACTTCGGGTGTGGTGGTGATGTACTACTCTTTGGAATGATGGAGAGCTCCTTGCATGGAGGGTTTCATAGAGTCCGTGCCCTCACCATACTCCCTCCGAGAACTAGATATGACATCTTATACCCCCAAAGGGGTTACTGGCGCCATCGGCATTAGGATCATCTACTACATCTACGGGTTTACCCACATCCATCGTTCGACATTCTCCTAAGAGAAAGTACAATAAGGTGATGTAGGCGGGCTGTAAGCATTAAAATATAGTATTATTCTTGCTTAGTTGGAGGAGAGAGAAGAGGAGAGAGAAGTTAAGCGGGCTTTTGGTGAAGACCCAGCTCTAGCACGTGCTCCTAGGTACTTTGTGAGGAGGAAAGGTGGGCCATGTATCATAAAAATAGTACACTTTTTAGCTAACTATTGTACTTGTTGGCTATAAGATGGGCTATAGATGACATGCCAATGGCTTATAGCCAGAATTTTTCTATACTATTAACCATGCTCTAAGGCGTAAAGCCCTTAATTAAGAGATGAGGCTCTGATACCAATTGAAAAGATCAAAATGTCGACTAGATGAGGGGACTGAATAGGCGACTAACAACTTTTACATCTTCTTAACAAATTTAGGCTCAACATGAAATAAGTTGTATATGCAACTAGATGAAAAACCTATATGATAAGAAACACTAGACAACAAGCAAGTATATAAGATACATTAGATAAAGAATGCAAGCAACAAGAAAGTAAAGGGGGTGAAACCGTAAGTGGACACAAGGATGTTCTGACCGAAGTTCCTTCTCTTGCGAGAAGTATGTCCCTGTTTGGAGAGGTGTGGAGGCACGATGTTCCCCAGGAAGTCAACTAGGACAACCTTATCTCCTACACACCTTCACACAATTCGAGGTGTCATGCATCCAATAATGGTGCCTTGAAGGCGCACATGAAACCTTTACAATCAAGGTTGGGGCGAACTCCACAACTCAATTGGAGGCTCCCAACAACGCCACGAAGCTTCATGACAATCGATATGGCTCTGAGGTCATCACAAGCTCTTGGATGCCTCAAACACCCAAAAGTAACAAGGCTTGCCAGGACCTAACAAGCTAAGATATGGAATGGTGATTTGTTTGGATGGAAGTGTAGATTGGGTGTTCCTTTTTATCCTCTTCGTAAATGGTGTGAATTGGTTAGCTAGAGAGGGAGGAATCTAAGATTGAAGCTTTGGGATCAATAGAGAGTTGGAGTTGTGTTCGTCAATGTCCAAAGGTGGAAGAAGGAGCCCTTATATAGTAACCCTAGAAATCTGCCCGTTGAAGCTGTTTGTAAAGTCAGATGTTCCGACATGGGTCGGAGGTTCCAACCCAAGTCGGACATTCCGACTAGTCCTCTGACAAGCCAACCGACCGAGAAAGGAGAGCACATGAATCATCACGAAGGGCCATTCGGATACTCCGATAGGAATGTTGGACATTCCGACATGGGGTCCGACCCATCCTTCGACTTGGACTGCAGATCCACTGGCTTCAAGCCGGATACTGGTCCCGACTTTCCGACCATAGTATCTGACTTGTCGGATGTTCCGATCTCATGTCTTACCTTGCCTCCGACCTTGGAGCCTTGGGCAAATCTTCTGAAAAAACATCAACCTAGTTCTTCTCACTGATAATGAACAATCACGATGAATATATGAACTCCCAATCGAAGATCCCAACACTTTCCCAATATGTAAGATGGATGAATTCTGCTTCCAGGGCTTCCCACCTGAAGGCAAAAATACACTTTGTCTTCCTTTCTTCTTTTGTCTTGGGAAAATAAGTCAGCTAACCATATGCTTTATGTGAAATATCTGAAACATGAGGGAGCACTCAAAGCATGGTTAGGGGCCTAATCAATATTGTCATTAACACCACAACCCTCATTAGGGAAAATGTACTCACATCTGGGTCATGCACAATATGGGTGGGGGCATGTTGGGGTTAAGGTGAATGATAATGTAGGTCCCTTCTTTAAAACTCACAAAGCTATGAGAATCTATCTCTTCTATTATTGGGTCTTGTTGTTGATGCTCTAGCAATAATATTAAATAATGCTAAGAATCATAACTTTGTTAAAGGGGTGTTGGTAGACAGTGTGGTTGTGGGTGTTAATATGCTGCAATATGCAGATTATACTATTTTTCTCTGACAAGATGATAAGGATGCCAAAAGACTAAAATTTATTCTAGGTCGTTTTGAGCAAATGTCTGGTTTGACAATTAATTTTCACAAGAGTGAGATTTTCCCCTTTGGGGAAGCCATAACTAAAGTGAGAGAGTATCGGGGAATCTTTATTTGTGATTTTGGGGTGTTACGACTCAAATATCTGGGAATTCGTGTTTCTAAGATTAGAATTAGAAACAAACATTGAGATGGAGTGTTGGGAAAGATTGAAAATAGATGTGGCCGTTGCCCGTTGGCAAATTAGGATACTAAATATGGCGGGAAGGACCACTTTGGTGCAAGATTGCCTTACTAATATTCCACTATATATGATGTCCTTCTATCCTCTCCTTAGTTGGAGTGAGGAAGAAAATTGTTTTTTTTTTCAGATCTAGGCTTATTTGGCAGACTGATGAAGGCAAAAAGAAAGTATCATCTTGTTAACTGGAAAAACTTTTGCATTCCTAAAGATCAAGGTGGAATGAGAATTCTTAAACTTGATCTCATGAACCAAGCTCTCCTAGCTAAATGGTTTTGGAAGCTAGAAAATGAAGAGGGTCTTGGCAAGATGTTTTTCTTAATAAATATGTTGGAGATTAGTGCATTGCTGGTATTAACCTAAAGTGGGGGACTCTCATTTTTGGATAAGAATTTTAAGTGTTAACTAATTTTCTTATGATAATTGCAAGAAATTTGTTGGTAATGGGAATTATACTAGATTTTGGAAGGATTGGTGGTTAGATGACAAACCATTGAAAGTGGCCTACCCTAAGCTATTTGAGCTCTGTTTTAATAAAATCATCTCTGTTGCTGAGGCAATTAGGATGTGATGGAAGGGTTTCTCATTTAGATGAACTCTACATGGAGAATCATTTGAGTTGTGGGCTAGTTTGAAGAGCAAATGTGATGAAATAACAAAGATAGGGTGAGGTGGATGCTATCAGCTGACGGACTGTTTTCTATTAATTCTTTGTACAAAAAACTTGGTTTAGAAGCTTCTAGCTTTCCTCACAAGTTTTTGTGGAAGATAAAATCAAAAAAATTAACTGGCTTCTAGTCGAAAGAAGTATCCTCACTAAATATAATCTGTTGAAAAGAGGCTGGAAGGGCTGTGATAAATGTGTTTAGTGTGGTAATTTAGAAAGCACTAGTTGGCTTCCCGTGCGTTGCCACGAAATAACCAGATTTTTTTACTCTCAAAGTAATGATGAAAGGTCCTGGTTGACGTAACCCAAAATGACATTGACATTTTCCTTAGACTGCCCCTGTGAGTAGAATAGTAGCAAACAATTATGCTCCATAAACATCAGAAATAATGCAGTATCCCTAAAATGATATTCAGGGAAATAAAGTATACTAACCTTAGTTAGTAGCATTACTCAATTGATAGTTACCTTAATCTGCTCATATTTTGCTGCCTTCTCAAGTATAAGGGTCGGGTGAATAACAAAAACACGAAGGCCATTCCAGTCAAATTTCCATTAAGTTTTGAAAGCACTTGACAAACATTCTCCAAGAAATCAACCTGTTAAAATACTCTTATAAAACCATAAATGAAAAGGCAAGCCTAAT
Source organism: Bromus sterilis (assembly GCA_950022295.1). NCBI lineage: Eukaryota > Viridiplantae > Streptophyta > Magnoliopsida > Poales > Poaceae > Bromus > Bromus sterilis. The sequence continues at coordinate 67,220,280 of OX465599.1, forward strand.
GCAAACTAAGAAAATGATAATAAAATAAACAATGTAAGATGCAAAAAGTTGAACACAGAAATTTGATATCATATTACACTATAGACAAAATTAAAGAAAAAAAGGGCAAGCTAGATTGTACTAACCTTTGCAGCACGAGTGTTGCTCTGAATAATTTTGAAGCTAGTAGCCCTTCCACCTCTTAAGTTCCTGCTTGAGGGACCATCAACAGTCTTCTAGGTTGTTGTAAATTCAAATTTCATATACATATCACCTTACAAAGTTAGGCATGACAAGTGTTTGTTGAAAACCTAAAATGAACGTTATGGTTACCCGTCATGACATGAACATCGATCATCAAACAACCCTCAACGATGGAAACCATGTCATTGATAAACAGAAAGAAACTACAATGATTTTTTACATTAGAAAAATTCAGGTGAAGCAACATAAGCGGGCTGCTTAGGTGCCCGTTCTTATTGGCATCTTTTATACTATTTGGTCACCTCGGGATAGAAAGGTCTTCGACAACATTTTCATCTCAAAGACACCAGTTTGAAGACATTGTATGGATATAGTGAGGTTGTGGGCAAACAAAGCTAAGAAACATGTTTTTTTCGGCCAATTGTTGGTTAGTGGACTGGACTGGATAGTTGATTTTCTCATTCTTTTTTGCTCTCTGTTTCTGAAGTTTGCATGTAGTAGCTGATGTAAGAACAACCATTCAAGAACATTTTGGCTTGGAATTTAGATTTAAGTAGGTATGGCCATACCCTATTGCTATAGAAATAGAAAGAGACAAAATATCAGTATAATTCAAAACATGGATGATTTATTTGAGCAACACAAAATTTGAATGACAACCACCATAGCCAACGGAGCAAGGCAGTTAGTGCTGCATCTAGCATTGAAGACAATGTTGATGTCAGAACTCCTTCTAATTAACACAACAGAAAAAAAATTGATCATCCTTGGCTGGATCAGTTTGTGCTTGTTTTAACGTTCTTGGCATCACCCTGTAAATGGTAGTATCACAGGAAAAAAAACTATGAATACACATGAATAGTTAATGGTACCTTGAAAACGATACTGTGAAGATCTGTACCTTAATACGAGCTGCAACCTACTCCTTGTTAGTGGAAACATCGATGGAATTAACAACCAACTCAGCACCAGCCTCAACACATGGATCTGCTCAGGGTGTCTACATCCTAATTTTGAGTAATTAGTCTGAATATCTTACATGGAAATCAGCTACATAACCTCCGAAGTGATTGCTAATAAACCTGCAGGATGCAACTTAAGCTTGCAGGAGAGATCCCACCATTCTGTCCCTCGGCATCGATGAACCGGCGCCTCGCAGCGACATGCAGTCAGCGTTGTAGAACACGAGCCAGTTGCACTTACTTTTCGCCGGCCAACGGGAGCGAAGCAAAAGAACCCGTGCGTTGTAACGGCTCATAAAATCTTTAGTAGTTCAATAATAAAATCTTTAGTACTACCTCTCATTTCTCTGGTATAATTCGCTATTCTCTTGTTTCAAAATTGTATTGCTTCTGTTCATGCAACTTGTGAATATTTATTTACCATATCTTAACAATGTAAATTGTCACTATCTCAGAAAAAGGCAGATCAAGTGAGTAGTAAAAAGTAGAGTTAATTACACAGTTCATACATAAACTTGCAGCGCACGTACAATTTCATACAAAAACATGCAAAATGACTCAACTGGCCCCTTAAACTTGCTTTGCGGAAACAAATTGGTACAAAGTAGCCCAAAATCTACCACTCGGATGAGAGGCACATGTCGGTCGCTTGTGTATTATGCACAAACCCTCCAACTATAATAATAAACCAACCCGGGGTCCCAAGAGGGAGCTGGGAGTAGATGATTTGGAAACAACGCAGAGGTAAGGCAAAATCTTTCATTTACAACACAAACCCAGCACAAACCTGTTCACCTCTTCCTCTTTAAGTATCTCATCGATCCTTTATCTTTCTGTTTCTCATCGACCCCTAAGACGACATTGCATGGTTGCTCGCCCCCGATGAGATTAACGCTTGATAGAGCCGCGTCCTCACGACAGTGATGATGTGATTCCACAAAAAGGATTTGGTGATCATCTTCACATGTTCTTAAGTTGTGTTGTTCATCTATAATTATTCAATAAGTGATGGATGTTAGTTATTCATGTTTATGCTGAATGTTCTAAATTATCAGTGTTGCACTACATTTTATAATTGTTACTCAGGTTAATTGAAGCAAAAATTAGTAACCTGGGAGTCGAACAATGTTTTTCCAGTACATACGCTACTGTTTCACTTAGTTTTAGTAAAAATATGTAGCAAGTGCTTGATTAACATAGAATTTCAAACATAAAAAATGTTTGTTTCAAACTAAAAGTATGTTGGGGGCTCTCTTGTAAATTATCCTGAACGTGGGCCAACTGCCCACGGCGACGTATCATCCAATGTGGCAAGTTTCTCCAAGATCACTTGAGAGTAGACAATAGAGAATGTACGCTCACAAAGGATTTAAAGTGCAAACAACAAGATGGCATCACAAAGCATCACAAAGAATCACAAGTGCATCCGCAAGTACAAGTGCATTACAAAGCATCTAAGACTAAAAGTAGAGTCCCTGGAGCATCCATCCATGTGCCATGCTGCTTTATCAAAATCTGCATAATGAGAAGAAGAAAGAATTTAGCGATAAGTAATTAGAAGAAGAACAAGAAGAACAAGAAGAAGAAGAAGAAGAAGAAGAACACAAGAACAAGAAGAAGAAGAAGAAGAAGAAGAACACAAGAAGAAGAAGAAGAAGAAGAAGAAAAAGATGGAGAAAAAGAAAGAAGAGAAAAAGGAAGAATAAGAAGATTTGTTTCTTCTTAATCTATCTTTTTCTCCTCTTTCTTCTTCTCTTATTTCTTCATCTCTTCTTTGTTCTTCTCTTCTGTTTTGTTCTTCTCTTCTGGTTTCTTTTGAAACTTTCTAAAGTAATTATGTCATTTTTGAGCTCTAATATCAACTAATTATGCTATTTTTGGTGTTATCAAGTAATTATGTCATGTTTGTACCAAATAAGCAAATTCTATGTCATTTTAGAGGTAAGTAAGCTAATTATGTAATTTTTTATGTAATTAAGCTAATTATGCAATTTTTTGCCTAACTAGAATTTACTAAGCTAACTAAAGCATGGCATAGTCTAAGTTGAGCTAAAAAATAAGAATAAGAAGGAGAGGAATAACTTACCAAATGCCAAGTCACGGAGGAGAAGCACCATCTCGGTTGGTCACCGGGTTGGTAGGGCTCTCACCGGGAGAGGGATTGTGGGATGCGACTCTGGAATGATGCTGCAACAAGGCAAGAGTTGAAATATGTGGTTAGCATGGCAACATACAATGATATAAGACCGTGCAAGGTTGGTCATTGAAAGGGAACTCACCGTTCCCACCGGAGAAGGCATCGGCGGAGGGGGTGGCAAACCTTGCTTCTCACACATAGCCTGCAAATTAGTTTTCGAGAAGTCAAAGAAATAGTCTTGTTGCTTCTCACACATAGCCTTGCTTCTCACACAACTGACTTACCGCAACGAAGTCGTGCATAGCCTTCGCATGGGCATTATTGCGTGCCCTCTCCTCCTCCAGCAGCCTCTGTGTATTCCGGTCCCTCTCCTCCAACAAGAGTCTGGTGGCCTCCCTCTCCTTCTCAAGTGCGTCCTGCAACCACTTCTCATCATCATCCATCCAGGGTCAAATGAACTAAAGAAATAATGAAGGAAAACTAACCTCGATGGCAAGATCAACTGGCCTCGCGCGTTGCCGTATTACAGGAGCCGAGCTAGTTTGCCTCGCCTTGATCTGAGATAGAGACTCAGTGATAGGGACGAAGCCATCACACATGGCCACCGTTCCATGACTCTTACCGCCACCAGAGATCATCAACGCCTCCGCATCCATAGGATTCAGGCTCGGGTCAAAGTCAGGTCCGCGCAGTTGTTTGACAACCTGAGAATAAGACGTCATCTTGTTGTAGGCGGACAGGCTTGTGTACGCCGATGGCCCGTCCCCCTCAGAATATGGTGTCGCCGTCTTGTACGAGCCCTTATGGGCCATGCCAAACGCGGCGTATCCCTGAGGCTCGAGCTGGTTATGGTGTTTGGCCTACAAGAAAAGGCAAAGAGTTAGTACAACAAAAATAATGCACAAATGAATTAATGATGAAAGAAAACAAGGCACACATACCCATTTTTTGGCGTATTGCTTGATGTTGGCATTTCCTTGGTGGTGTGGCACACCAACCAATTGGGCACGACGCTCCTTGGACACATTGTGGGTGGTCAACCAAGCCTCTGTGCACCACTTGTCCACTATCATCTCCCAACAATCCATCTTATCGGCCAACCATCTCGGGGGCACCTATGAATGAAACTAAGTATTGTAACTATCCCTAACATAACTAATAAAGAATGTAACTAAGGAATCTACGTACCTCCATGTACTGGGTCTTATCAGGGAAAAGCTTTCGACATTCAGCCTTCGTCTTCGGCTCGTTTTGCTTGGCGTACCAATCTCGAACGGCCTGAACACGCATCTCATGCCTCGTGTTATTCAATAATCTCTTGCACTCTTTCTCGAGGTTCTTCTTGGCCGCCTCCTCCGTCCCCTCCTCGACTCTATGGTAACTCTGCAATTATGCCATATATATGCACAGATGAATAGGAAATAACAAGATATAACATTGGATATTGTATACTTATTATTGGGTAAAATAATAGTTACCCAAAAATCAGCCAACACCTTGTCGGCCACGCTCGCGCAAACAACACCGTTCACGTGAGTGTTTTCCGGGAGCAGCGCGGCTTGGTAGTGCTCCCACTTGAGTCCTGGCTCGGGAACCATACCCTCCCCGGGCAACTGCACTATCCCGGGAAAGTGCTCCCTAAGCAAAGCACCAAGGAGGCAGTTTGGATTCCGGGTATTCTCCGGGTAATTCCACCCCCTGCATAATGAGAAGGCAAAGACATTAGCTACTTGGTGGAAAATAATGATATAAGGTACACAATAGACATCAACTTACTTCTCGCCATTTGGCGAAATCAACGCCCTGTGCTGCAACTCCAATCGGTCTGGAACTCGTGTCATACCACGTTGGTAGACCGACTTGCTGGCAGACGGGCCCTCATCCTCCGCCTCAGCCCTCTCATCCTCCGCCTCAGCCCCCTCATCCTCCACCTCAACCTCAGCCTCCGCATCCGCTCCAGCCCCCTCACCGTCCCCCCAACTCCCCCACTCCACGTGTGAGGGTGTCGGCTCCTGGACGGGAGGATCCTGCATCGGTGTCCGCTCCTGGACGGGAGGATCCCGCATCGGTGACACCCTTGTCTGCAGGGGTGAAGTGGCTGAGACTGAAGTAGCTGAGGGTGGTGGCGACTGGCTCCTATTAGGCAGCACCTACCAGCTACTAGGTAAAGATGGGTCCTAATCCCACCCGAGTATGTGTAGATTGGGTCATTTTCCCATGCTCTGCTCCCGATCCAACGCAAAATTTCGGCAACACCTCCCCGCTGTTCTCCTAATACACGTCTCGGAAACTAACCGAGAGGATGTGTACTCGGAGAACAACAAGGAGGCGCTGTCGAAACTCTGCATCGGATCCAGAACAAAGCATGGGAAAATGACCCAATCTACACATACCCGGGTTGTCCATGGATAACGTTGGACAATTCGAAAGAATCACCGTTATAAATATGCAAATGCATGCATAGTTATAACCGTAACCCTTTCGAACGGGAGACGCATATTGGTTACGCAACTTTACTTAGCTAGTATCATCGGCACGAAGGCCGGAAATAAACAACCTAATACTAACAATAAACATGTAGGGAAAAGCCTAGCTACCTGGTGCCGATGATGAGAGAGTGAAGGAGAGGTCGGGTAGCCGATGAAAGGAGCAAAGGGGACCGGCGAGGACCTACGGGAAGGGGGGGGGAACCACAAAGGTATAGGTTAGTTGCCGGTGAAGAGGGAGGCCGGGGGATATCAAACGACTAACGATATAAAAAAATTGTAACTACATGTTCTAATGAACTCTTTCAAAAACTAATTATTTTGTTTCCTTTTTTTATTTTCTTTATATCCTTTCTTTTATTTCCTTTATTTTATTCCTTTATTACCTTTCTTTCCTTTCCTTTCTTTCATTTCATTTCCTTTCCTTTCTATTATTTCCTTTTATTTCAATTCCTTTATTATAACTACATCAAATTAAATATAACTACATCTAACTAACTATATAAAACTAACTAACAACAAAACCCTACCTAGCACCTAAAACTATATAAACCTAACTAAACAGATCCTATAACTTAGAACTAACTATAACAAATAATTTCCTAACTAAACTTTCCTAGTAACTAGAAATAAACCTATATAACTAACTATATAAACCTAACTAAACAGATCCTATAACTAACAAACTAACTATAACTAACTAAATAACTAGGAAATTTCCTACTAAATACAAATTGTTCTAACAAAAAATGCAACGGGAATGGGGGGAGGAGCTCACCTAGGAGCGGGCCGAGGTGGTGGCGGCGTCGGGAGACCCAGGTGGCGGCGTCGGCAGCGTCAGCGGTGCAACTGCAGGAGAGGGGAGGAGAAGTCAGAGGGGAGGAGGAGGTGGGAAGAGGAGGAGGTGGGAGGAAGAGTAGCAGCTTCGTCTCACCAGCGTGGAGACGGCGACCCTGGCGGCGGCGGACACGGTCACCGGGCGGGGGCGAGCGGGCGGGGGCGGAGACGGCGAGCGGGCGGGGGTGGGCCGGACGAAGAGCGGGGTAGGATGGCGGAGGCGGCGGCGTCTCGGGGCGGGGATGGAGAGCGTGGCGGCGGCGGGGCAACGACGGCGACACGGGATCCAGATGAGGATGTGGTGGAGTGGCGGGGTAGGGGAAACAGAGGAGTGGCCACGCGGGGATAACTTAACCCCCGGCTTTGCCGTCAGCTAGCTGACGGCAAAGACAACCGTTAGTCTTTGCCGTCAGTCGACTGACGGCAGAGCCGGCTCCCGTCAGGCGGGGCTCGAACGTGGGCCACGAATCCACTCTATGCCGTCGTGCCGTCTTTGCCGTCAGCTTCGGCGACCTATGCCGTCAGCCAGCAGACGGCTTAGCAGGAGCTAACAGCAAAATATCTCTATGCCGTCAGCCGTACCTACACCGTCAGTGTTTTTTCTGGCTGAGGGCAAAGTCCCTTTGCCGTCAGCCCCGTGAACTTGCTGACGGCAACGCCAAAAGCTGACGGCAAATTAGGTTTTTCCAGTAGTGAATGTCTTATTCGTGATATAGCAAGAAACAGAGTATAAGTATATATAACTTAAGTGAACATAAGGCCCGAGCCTTTGTAAGAAAAAGGTACATCTTCTATTTTTTTCAAAACATGAAAAGGCATCAGACTTAGTAAGAAATAAAGGCATCCTCAACTCCTTCAAAACATCCGTGTCGATGTACCGACATATACAATTTTCAAACCATGTACATACGAAACATCAACTAATTAACTACTTGGGCAAACATAGAATGACATTGATAATCCAGATCAAGACAACCTTTTGCACTTTCATTAAGAATCCAATGGTCTAGAGAACATATCAGGAAATTTAGGGATAGAGAGAGTTACCTGCTCGAGTCCGTTGGAGTAATGATCGACGATCTCGAACGGATCACCTCGGCACCGGTCCGTCGTGGTGTTATTTAAGTACTCGACCGCCTAGTTGCATCTCATCTTCTTCAAACTGCTGTGGATGGATTATTACTCCACGGCAATAACCATAATGATATTGTTTTATACATCTAGGCTAGAAGGAGGTGATGGATTGGACTGTGAAAGGTGGAGATTCATAGATTGGATTCTTCGAGGTGAAGGGAATCAGGGAGATGATAGATTGAACCGTGCCCTACCTTTTGTTATTAACGACGATTTAGGTTGAGGATGGCACTACACATGGCATGTAGAGACGTGAGGCAGAAGACGAAAAAATTACCTGTTACCTGTTACGCTAACTTTGCATGTAACACTCCTTGCAACTTAATTAGGCTACGATCCTGCTCCACCATGTCGATCTCCAGCACCACCTCTCCCCAAAACTGCAGCCGATAGCCTCACCTCGGGTTGCCGTTGCGACTCCTCTGCATAGAAATCGGATGACGGTGAAGAAATGATCCAGTTGCATGCCCTACCGCTAGCGGAAGAGGAATTTTTTCGTCATACTTGAGAAAAGAGGAACACTTCGTGGTAACAGGCAGAAGATGAAAGTAATTATCATCTATAAGCACACTTAACCAGGTGGGGAGAAGAGCTGCGCTAGCCGGGAAGGAAGGAGCCTCGGCCTGCTCGTCCATGGCGAACTGGAGGAGGTTCCCGGCGGCGGTTGTTGGCGCGGGGAGGCCGAGTAGACGCAGGGGAGGCCCGGAGTCGGCGGAGGGCGGTTAGGGGCACCGGATCCGGGCCGGGGAAGCTCCGGCGGCGAGTACCAGGGGCGGCGCGGCGAGCTCGTGGTCGTGGCTTCCATGCCATGGCGCTCCTGTAGAGAGAGAAGATGTGAGGATAGAGGGATGGAGAGGAAGAGGAGAGGGAGGAGAAGAAGAGGAGGAGGAGGAGGTCGGGGCGGCGACTCAGGCTCGCCGGAGGGCGGCCGGAGGCGGGGCTGCGGCACGCGGTGGCTCACGCCGGCGAGGGGGAGGGCGTGTGGCAGCGGCCTGACGCGGAGGCGCGCCCGTGGCGGCTGAGCGAGGAGGGGGCGTGTGAGAGGCGCGTGACTGCGAGGTGGGTGACCGAGCGGCGGGATCGTGCGGAGGGACGTGGAAACTGAGGGATCGTGCGGGATGGAGGTTAAACCTTCACGGTCGGGAAGGGGGTGCTGGGGAGCGAAGAGGTCGAACCATCACAGTATAGAGAGATATGTCACAGGGGTACTGAATCTGAAAATTCAAAGAAAGATAAAACGCATGCTTACGGTTTCTCTGAACAGCATAAATTGTACACATCATGGTATGCATAGACCATAATTAATCACAACAAATTCTTTAATTGGAGTGCAGAATTTGCATAGGACTGACATGTAAAGAAATACAATAGTCAATGTCTTATTCATGATATAGAAAGAAACAGAGTATAAGTATATATAACTTAAGTGAACTTAAGGCTCGAGCCTTTGTAAGAAAAAGGTACATCTTCTATTTTTTTCAAAACATGAAAAGGCATCAGACTTAGTAAGAAATAAAGGCATCCTCAACTCCTTCAAAACATCCGTGTCGATGTACTGACATATACAATTTTCAAACCATGTACATACGAAACATCAACTAATTAACTACTTGGGCTAACATAGAATGACATTGATAATCCAGATCAAGACAACCTTTTGCACTTTCATTAAGAATCCAATGGTCTAGAGAACATATCAGGAAATTTAGGGATAGAGAGAGTTACCTGCTCGAGTCCGTTAAAGTAATGATCGACGATCTCGAACGGATCACCTCGGCACCGGTCCGTCGTGGTGTTATTTAAGTACTCGACCGCCTAGTTGCATCTCATCTTCTTCAAACTGCTGTGGATGGATTATTACTCCACGGCAATAACCATAATGATATTGTTTTATACATCTGGGCTAGAAGGAGGTGATGGATTGGACTGTGAAAGGTGGAGATTCATAGATTGGATTCTTCGAGGTGAAGGGAATCAGGGAGATGATAGATTGAATCGTGCCCTACCTTTTGTTATTAATGACGATTTAGGTTGAGGACGACACTACACATGGCATGCAGAGACGTGAGGCAGAAGACGAAAAAATTACCCGTTACGCTAACTTTGCATGTAACACTCCTTGCAACTTAGGCTACGATCCTGCTCCACCATGTCGATCTCCAGCGCCACCTCTCCCCAAAACTGCAGCCGATAGCCTCACCTCGGGTTGCCGTTGCGACTCCTCTGCATAGAAATCGGATGACGATGAACAAATGATCCAGTTGCATGCCCTGCCGCTAGCAGAAGAGGAATTTTTTCGTCATACTTGAGAAAAGAGGAACGCTTCGTGGTAACAGGCAGAAGATGAAAGTAATTATCATCTATAAGCACACTTAACCAGGTGGGGAGGAGAGCAGCGCTAGCCGGGAAGGAAGGAGCCTCGGCCTGCTCGTCCATGGCGAACTGGAGGAGGTTCCCGGCGGCGGTTGTTGGCGCGGGGAGGCCGAGTAGACGCAGTGGAGGCCCGGAGTCGGCGGAGGGCGGTTAGGGGCACCGGATCCGGGCCGGGGAAGCTTCGGCGGCGAGTACCAGGGGCGGCGCGGCGAGCTCGTGGTCGTGGCTTCCATGCCATGGCACTCCTGTAGAGAGAGAAGATGTGAGGATAGAGGGATGGAGAGGAAGAGGAGAGGGAGGAGAATAAGAGGAGGAGGAGGAGGAGGCCGGGGCGGCGACTCAGGCTCGCCGGAGGGCGGCCGGAGGCGGGGCTGCGGCACGCGGTGGCTCACGCCGGCGAGGGGGAGGGCGTGTGGCAGCGGCCTGACGCGGAGGCGCGCCCGTGGCGGCTGAGCGAGGAGGGGGCGTGTGAGAGGCGCGTGACTGCGAGGTAGGTGACCGAGCGGCGGGATCGTGCGGGATGGAGGTTAAACCGTCACGATCGGGAAGGGGGTGCTGGGGAGCGAAGAGGTCGAACCATCACGACGACGGCCTCTAGCCCTTTAATAGTATAGATTCATCATCTGTTTTTCTCCTGCTCCCCCGCTAAGATGATTTGGTGCTTGCTAAAAAGTGCTTTCAATTTGCATTCCACACCTGATAGTTTGTCTACCTGTTTTAGTGCATAGCTTCATAGCTTTCAAAAATCAGAGAGGAACTTGGTGTTGGTAGGGATATCTGCTCTTTTTTGGTCTATTTGGAAAAGTAGAAATGATGTTATCTTTGATAGAAAGATTAATGTGGTTCCTATGACACCCGCAAAAAAATGTGGTTCCTATGAACATTGTTAGACTGATGACTTCTTGGAGTGATGACCGGATCTCTTTATAGATACAGGAAACAAAACTAAGGATACTGCTGGTGGGAGCAAGACTGCTATATCAAGTAGCAAATGAGGTCTAGAAGGCGTCATAAGGATGGAGGCCTGTGATGCAGGAAGCTGCTCTCCTATTCCATCATTTTCCCTTTCTGTCTTGTTGGTCTGTTTTAGAGTTCCTGTTAACTGTCTGAAGTTTGGTACTTCAAACATTCGGATCTTGGGTGACCTTACCCTGGATCTATTTTAGCCCTCGTGCTACAGGCTTGTACCTGGGTGCCCTTTCTCTGCTTAGCTCTTTGCTCTGATTTGCTTAGGTTGCAGGTTTGGACGTTTTAGGTGGTTTTATGCTGTCTTTGTACTTGTAGCCCTGAACTTGCTGTGGTTTCTTTAAATGAAATCGAAAGGGGGAAACCCCTTCCTTTGCACTAAAAAAAGCATTGGATGGATCAGTATAGTTTTATTTTTCGTGTATCTGCCAGTACAACATTAGGTAGCACGAGCTATCTACCATGCATGACAGGCAGCAAGTAGCACTCGCAGAAACGGCTTAACATTTACAACGTCACTGCACAGCGTGATCCACGCTTAACTTGATGTACTACATACAGTGGGCTGTTTGTCAGTACAGGCTGTTGTAAGTGCAGAACGTCGCGGCGATGGAGGCGACGCAGATCAGCATGGACGGGAGCAGCGTGGCGTTCAGGAGCTGGTCCTGCCCCAGATTCCCTGCCGCGGTGATCATCACGTCCGCCGCAACACGGGCCAGCGTCCCGGCCTCCGTCGAGAGGAGCCCGCCGTTGTAGGTGCCCCGGGAAAGCCTCGACGACATCACCCGGGAAAGGAGGGACAGGTTCACCCCTGCGATGTTCAGTTCAGACAAGGTTAGAAACGCGATGCAAGTTTCAGAAAAGGAAACAGTTCGCGCCTGTTTCAGAGATTCAAACTTTGCGTTTGGCGGTGGACTGTTTAGGCTCTTTACCTTCGAGCACCTCGGCGAACACAAACGTGATGAGAGCCGACACGACATACTGCACGACGCAGTAGCTAGAGCCGAAGTGGAAGCTTGAGACGATGCCGATCAGAACCATGATTTCGGACGCCACCAAGATTTGCCTTCAATCGGTAAATGGAAAATGAGGGGAAACGATCAGAACTGCAGTGGGCAAGCTGAGAAAACTGCTGTGGTATGTACTGTGAACTGCAGACAATTTACCTGTCCTGAAACAGATTGGTAATATAGCTTCCGACGATGACATTGACCGGAAGAACTGTCAGCCCAAGAACAGCTAGAAAGATGGCCACGGTACTCGTGGACCAATCAAAATAGAACGTGGTGACAACGCTAGACTCGGAGAGTAGGATCTCCATTGCAAACTTGAGCATGAAGTAGATCAACAGCTGAACCTGATACATTGTGAAGAGCATCATATGTAAGCCAATGCAGATGACTGACAACCAAAAATGATCAGATTCAAGGGGTTAGGAGGAAACCTTCACCGATGGAGTGAGCAATCTGTATGCTGCAGCAATCGATGTTGCTGGTTTATGACTCTCTTTACCGTCTTCGTCGTCAATATCCTCTGCATTTTCATCCTGCCTCTCCTTTGCCTCTGTGAGCAAAGGCTGTGCTAAACCACCCTCCAAATTATCACTTCGTCCATGGCCTGATATGACAAAGATAAGTCAATACATGTATCCAGACTCCAGAGCCTAAGTTTCATGACCATGACAAGAGTTGCTTTTGAACAATGCAAACGAGGAGGATTACCGGAATCAAATGACTGTGCGTTGGCAGCATTCTCTTTAGCAAAGTGATCCGGCTCTTTGAATGAAATCCACAGCCAAATCAAATTAGCAACCCAAGCAAAGCCCATGATCCACCCAGGCAAGGTGTTCTGATTAAAAGTTACTGCATAGATCCTAAACTCAGTCTGCAGCAAACCAGCAAGCGCAGGACCACATGCCATTCCAAGCGCGCTAGCACTGACGAATCCTGCGGAGGCTTTCAGCCTGATTTTGAGAGGCACACAGTCGCTGATATACCGACGGTTCACGGCTCTCGCAGAGCCCAACCTGCATACACATGTTGACGATGTGATCAATCAGACAAACATTGTAAACATGACACCAGTAAATTAGAGAACAGAAGGAAAATCCATACCCGCAAAGCAGCCGACCAAGTATGAGAACAGTCAATGAATTCAGATCATATGCCAACGCGTACAGCATGTTCCCGGAAAACAGCATGATGCTGCTGAATACGAGGGGTCTGAAGTATGACTTATTGGACCAAGCACTGAAATAAACTGAAGAGAACACTTGGGCAACTGCCATCGACCCGATAATCACACCGCAAACAGTCGGCGCGGCACCAAGGCTCACCGAATAGTCATCTGCGGTCGGCACGATGATGTATGTGTTCACCATGTAGAGGAATGTGTTCACTAGGTTAAGCATCAGTGACATGAAATGGTAGCTCTGCTCATCGACAAGATCTTCTGAGCTAGTTTGCCCATCTTGTGGAATAATCAGTGCGTGTTGTCCTAGGAATTTCAGGAAGGTTGTGCTGTTGGTGAGTTTCTGTACTGAATTATTTATTTGTTCGATGACAGGGTCCTGCACATAGAGAAGGAGTGTAGATATTCATTTAGAGCATATTATGAGAATTGTATTATCTGATTATGGGAGCAGCTGAGAACCTAGAAGAGACCTTCAAGGTAATTGATGGATGATCATAGATGGATATAAAGCTTCCTTGGTGATCTTGCAGAGATGCAAGGTTACGTGTCAAAGCACCAGCAACAGCTACGATACCCTGCATTCAGAACTGCATCATAAGTGCAAAAAATGATGAAGAATACAAGGAATCAAGGGCAGACACCATAAAAATAAATGTACCCAAGTCCCACTTATGAACTGAAAATGCAAGAAACTGAAATTACCACTTGCTTGAAGATCGGCTGAAGCTGAGAATAAGGATGGTTTGTACGAGTTGAGACGTAGTAATCTGTAAATCTATAGCTGAAGCGCTTATCGAACTTCTTAAGAATCTTCCGGATCCCAGTAGCGTTCAAATCAACAAATCTAAGGAGCTTCACAAGATCAAACCCAACTTGCCTATAAGCCTCTCGCACTTGAGAAACTTGTGATATATCGGAATATTCTGTGAGTATGGCACGCTGTTCTCCCAATTTCTCAATCCTGCTAGCAAGATGACCTTGCTGTGTCAGTAGAAAGAGCACAACCTTTTCAATCTGTAATAAAGAAGCTTTAATGAATACAGATGGTGTGAGGCGGAAAAAAATGGACATTGATGGATAAACGGATACATCAACAATAAAGCCTTTACATGAAAATACAAACCCATCAGCAACTTGGCACTGTTTTACCTGATCGTCAAGCATCCTTGAGAACTCTTTAAGAACCTGTTCATGATTTCTTCCACCATCTTGAGTCTGCTGAACATACTGCTTTAACTTTTTCTTCATCATTTTGTAATTAATGTAGTATCTAGCAAAAGTGAACAAATGATTCATAAGATTCCAAATCATCATTGAACAAGCTTATATTTTCATATCCTTTGTGGTTTATATATCTTTGCAGAGAAAACGGCAACGCATAATTTATGCATATCTAAACAATTCAGTCATAACAGTGAAATGTCAGGAAACTGAATTTCGGAGTAGCAAAGAAACATACTCTTTCCACTCTTCGAATTGGTCCGACACCAATACCTTTCCGAAATTAACCATCGTGGCGTTTCGCTACCTGAAACTAAAAAATAACAAAATCGTTAGCATACAAAATAGAGGATAGAATAAATAACTCAAGTATTCCCTCCGATCCATATTACTTGTCTTGGAAGTACAATATTTTGATTTAGTTAGAGCATGGTTAATAATATAGCCAACTGATGGCTATATGATGTTGTCATGTCATCTATAGTCATCACTTATAGTCACTCATACAACAATGTTAGCTATAAGGTTGGCTATAAGGCTTCCTCCAATGCAAAGGTGCTAAGTGAGGTGCTAGAAGCATTAAATGTGCTAAGCAACCATAGTCTTCAATGCATTGGTGCTTAGCTTGTTGTTGCTAAGCTTCCCTCATTTAATGGTTTAGCAACTAAAGTCTTGCATGCATAGGCTAGTTTCCTCAAATTTTAATGTTTTGCCTAGGTTCCCGTGACTAGCACCGTGTCCTCCTGGGGTCACCAAACTTCTCTCTCACCAATTAATTAGGATGACACATAGGATTTTTTGCCTTGTTGGCGTGCTTAGCACCCATCCAAGGTGGAGCATTGGGAGCAGCCTTAGAGTCCACTCCCCTTACTTTTTCATGTCTCTCTCCTCCACATAAGCAAAAATGCCATGTAAGCGGGCTATAAAGCCCACTATTGTA
Organism: Bromus sterilis; assembly: GCA_950022295.1. Classification (NCBI taxonomy): domain Eukaryota; kingdom Viridiplantae; phylum Streptophyta; class Magnoliopsida; order Poales; family Poaceae; genus Bromus; species Bromus sterilis. The sequence continues at coordinate 67,235,712 of OX465599.1, forward strand.
CATGCTCTTAACATTTAAGAATACCATCGAGACAATTGGTTCAGATGTCAAGAGGAAATTAAGAAAGACATACACCGCTAATACGTAACTTTCAGCAGAAGATCTTAACGAGCTTAAAACAGAAAACTAATGCACACAGTAAGTGCCAAGGCCAGAGATGCATGTCAGTGCGTACATGGACAAAAGACATAGCCTTTTAATAAGTGGAGGACCTAAGATAAGCTTGACATGTCTGGCAAAAGCTTAAGATATTGGAGACAGCTCCAAAAGGGACAGGACACGTAGCAAGATGGCAAAGAATCGCGTAGTGACATAGTGAGACAAAAAGCTAGAGAGGGCAACTTATGATGCAGAAACACATACATAATAAATGGCTCCAAGGTTTCCCAAGAGCTAATTAAGCATCTCCATTATAGCGCACACACACACACACATTTCATTTTGGGACTATGCCTTGCAAAGAACGTGCCTAAGACAAGAGAAATATATCGATCAGCTCCAAATAAAAAGGAAATAGATCAACTTCAGACTACAGTGGCACTGTGCTAGAAGGGTTCAGGTGCAGTTCGTTTCCTTGTTTTTATGTCGGGCTTTTGCCACATAGTAAGTGTGCTACAGGGAAGTGAACCATCAGGCCAAATGATGATGAAGGAGCAAACGACCCAGAGGAGGGTCAGACGTCAAGGAAAATAAATTTGCGCTCGAGGAGACCGTGGTGTTCTTGTCAGTATCCTACCTACTCCAACGATACTTAAAATGAACTTAGGAAACAAAGGAGTGGCCTATCACCGCTGTGATACTCCGGCGATCTTGGGGTACGGTTGCCCAAATGCGGATGGGTCTTCTTCGGCACTCGTCGCATCACTGGTCCGGCCGGCGAGACAGTGAGAGCGTGAAAGGGATTCTGGCACCATCAATCGGGAAATGGGATTCTGACATTCCAATAATTTTTATTTTTAAAGAAAACCTCAGACGAATGTCACGAATCCCAAATTAAAGCCGATAGAGACACCGTGGGGAAACCAGTCTCTGATTCTTCAGAATGAAAATGAGCAGTAGTATCATTTCTGTTTTGAACGAGGGGCTGGGATTAGAACAGATTGGTTACCTCGTCCGGCCGCGTGTTCTTCGGTGGCGCCTTCCTTGCCCTTGTTCGACCTCTCACTCGGCAAAGAAATCTCTTGAATTAGATGACCATCAACGAACCGATCGAGCCTGCAACGCCAAGAAATGAATCGCGCATTCAGAGCACGGCCTGCACGGACCAAGATTAACGAAGAACAGATGCCGTACATACCTAGAGTGATCGTCCCTTGCGAATGGGAGACACGGCGAGGCGACGAGGCGGCTGGGATTCGCCGGAAGAGCGCGGCGGCGCAATGGCGCGCGTGGGTGCCAGTATATGTATGTGCGAATGCAATGGCTGGGTTCCGTTGTATGTTCTGTGGTCGGCTTCGGAGGTGCGAGCGGGAGAGGAGGGGAGAGGTATTTATAGCGGCGACGGTGGGAGGGAGGACGGAGGAGTACATTGGAGATGGAGGGGGTCGCCGGGGATGTGGCCGGGACAGGACAGGAGGGGGTTGGCTGCGGCCGGGCAGGTGCGTCGCTCTCGTGTCTGACGATGCCGACGTGGCGGATTCGACCGGGACGGCTCGCGGCCCCGTTTGGGCATAGGTTGGCCGTGGGCTGTGGACAAAAACGCATCTCGCCTCACTGCCCCTAGTTTTCTGCGTGATCTTAACTCAACTAGTTCTTTTCCCCTTTCTTATAAACCAATATTTAATCAATAAAAAGTTTTTTGAAACAAAATTAAAGGAGTTGTTTTTTTTTGCGGTGAACTTGGGTATCTTTATTGCTTATTCAACATCTGAGTACAATCCACCCTCAAGCAACTAACCAACATGGATTGGCATTCGTCTAGCCAGCATTCTGAACCGGAAAAGGAACATGCGTGCTTAGCACAGATGTATACCACACGGTTGCCCGCTCTCGGGCCATGTCTAATAGAAAAAGATATAAACCTAAAAACAAACTCCCGTATTTCATCTAAAATAGGCTTCACAATTGAGCAATCATTATGGTGCGAGAACCAGAGATTTACAATCGTTAAACAGTTTGTCTTCATCATCACATGAGAGAATCCTCGTAGTCGCGCAAAGATCACCCCTTCACGAAGAGCCTGTGCTTCCGGAATGAGAAGATCCGAGACACCCCGTAGAGGTTTACTCCATGCTCCAAAAAAGGCTAAGTGGGATCTAGCCACCCCGCCTGCTCCTGCCTGAAGCTCGTCATTGCTGACAGCGCCATCAGTATGAATTTTAATCCATCCAACATATAGAGGACACCAGCATTGGCCGCCGGGGATGATGCATTGTGGTGAAGGCAAGTCAAGAAGTAGCAGATCATCCCGGATAGTTTTGATCGTATGAATATGATCAAAACGGCCCTCTTCATCATGAGTCCATTTGTTTCGTGAAGAGCATATAGAATGCATGATGGTGATAATAACAGCCATGTTCTGCTCACGGATTATGTCATCTAGGACAATATCCTTAGCCCAGGTTACATGATGTTTTCCTAATTAAAAAGAAAAACATGTGAACCTATTGCAATATGCCTTACCTTAGCTAGAGTCTCCTCGGGCACCACCCACCGACATGTACCGTGGAAACACAAAAAATTGGCACATGCTGAGATTTTACTCGTCAAAGCTATCCCGAAGGTCATCTCGAATCGGGATCCAACAATTCAAATTTCATGACACGCGATCACCAACTAAGTGAACTCCACAATGTCTCACCAAACCAATGCAAGGGACTGAGTAAGCAACAATTGTGGACGATAATGTTGCCAACAAGGAAACTTTGATTTCATGCAGGGCGGAGAGAGGCCCTAGGCAGTCACACCCTTGGTCAATCGTGGTGGGCTGACCCTTCGTTGACTATAAGTACAACAACATTGTTTGGCATTTTCTACAAGGTAGCTATATTGTTTGTGTAGGTTGTGTCTTCAATCTCGTGTGGTTGTTGATTTCATAATCCTCACTCGTGAAAGTCACAAGACCAGTAAAGACTAAGTTCACCACAACCGTGCACTCAAGCAACCATCCACGTGTTGTTGTTAATATATTATCGTCCATCACGACGTGTAATTCCAACTTCATCACAATACAAAGAAAATGATGCATATAAGACTTAGCAAACGCGTTACCAAGACAAAGATGAAATACATGTCATGACCCAACACCGCTTACCACCAACCTCACTACCGCTTTATTCCCCTCACACACCCATGCGTGCTGCTAGCCCACTCATGCTAGTCGAGTCCATGTTTAATGCCCTAATAATCATACGATATAGTAAAGAAGTGTGGAAGAAAGCAGAGAGAGGGATGGTGCCCGAAGGGGGCTCGCTAACGTCTGACGATGAAGGTGGACGATGGTTTTACCCAGGCTCAGACCCTTGGATGAGTAAAAGTCCGACCTCATGTCTACCTTTTTGTAGCAAAAACAGTAGGGAATGCCCCTACTATGACTCAGGGTTTTCATTAATAATGATGCATATGTACAATGAAGGGGGTGTTAGGGATCAAAGGGGAACATAGGATTACAAAACTGAAGTGGATATTACAAAATATATAGCTGCGCTTGTATACTGTCCTTCAACTAGGCTTCGCTCTTTTCATAATCATGCATAAATGTTCCTTCAAGAATTTGATACATTAGTCAAGGTCCTTGGTTTTGTTATCAAAGATAATTTAATTCATGTGTTTTCATATACTGCAGAAACATTCGATGTTTTTTCTAAACCAAATCAAAGGCATCCTTGGCTTCACATCAACAAGCATTTGTATCATATCCATAGGTGTGTTTCATGTAGTGAAAATAACTCTTGAGGATGTCATGCATCTATGCTTTTCATGTGATTTTAGCCAAACTTTTCGGTTGGCGTTGATACAAAGAGAGTCCACGAAAGTTGTGCTACTATTAAGCATATCGAATATATCGTAAGGGTATAAATTAATATTACCAAATATTCACAAAAAATAATATCACAAGCATTTATTTAGTTGTCAACCATAACACATTTAAATAAATAGTCAAGGGAAACTACTAATGACATTAAATCTATATGACTCATCTGCATATCAGCAAAAGTAATAAAGCTTCTGGTGCATTGAAAAGGTTTGGTTTGCAACTTCTTTTGGGATATCATAGCATTTACTTCATCTTGGCAAGGTATTTTACAGTCTTTTAATTGAGGTATATTTGCATGTTGTTTGGTTTGCTTCCAATCAAGAAGGGAACTGTGGCATATCGTGTGCTTCATGTGCCACATCTTGCATAGCTCATGCTTGCTGCTCGGTCTAAATGAGAGCGAGATGTGCCATATTTGTAGCACAAGACTTTCGAGTATGTTAGGCCGATGCACATGACATTCTCTTGCAGCAGCTAGATCATTCTTCAACTTTATTATTGTTTTTAGATTTAGTTATTTCAATTGATGAATTATATCTATTATTTATACAAAGATATAATGTTTTAAAATGTATTGATCTTTGGAATTATGAGTTTTGTGTTAATGTTCCCCTTTTCACATATTATTACACAATAAACTACTCTGCGCGGCTACGTGACGTAGAACAAATTTCTTTTGTGTTCAAGAATCAACTTTAGACAATAAGTATCCATAGAAATGTGGTTAGCGATGAGTATATGAGGATGTGTATGATTAACTTATAGTGAAGGTCGTCGTACACTCGAATAAATTCACAATGATATTATTAAATAGGTTTAGTTACATCATTGAAGCACTACCCACGTACTATGAAAGAGTCATCGAGAATGGTGCATGATGCACAAAACACGTAAGAGTGTAGACGCTTCCAAAGTCCCATGACTTCCGACTAGTCAGGGCCTTTAAGGTCCCTCAGACCCTCAGTATCGACCTTCCTTGCTCTTCTGAAGGAGCTTGGAACAGGAGAGAGACTCATCTTAAGTTTATTGCGGTGGAAGGGAGTGATCTTATATGCCCTTGGGAGGGTTTATTGTGGTCCTTGAAAATTCCTAGTGTTGCCCTTAAAATAATATAGTGCAAGGGTAGAACTAGGTAATTTTTGTCTTTTGGACCATGTGCTCCTCTTGGAAGAAGAGAGAGAATCTCCTCTTCTGGCATTTGTGAGATTGACCGCACCCCTCAACCTTGCAGACGCGAGGCACATGACAGTCGTGGTGGGAGCTAGGGGAAGTGGCGAAGGGTTGTGAGGGCATGCGAGTAGAGCAATGGTTGATAACCGGAATACAATGCAAACCCGGTGCGCCATGTGAACATGAGAGCGTTCAATGTTGTGCCACTATAAAGCACTACGATGTGTTATTCTATCACGTCGACCGTGGGTCCCAAAGCAGCATCTACGGTCAAACAAACCTTCACATCGACATAGTTGACACGGTAAATGATGGGTCCGGAGAAGAGGAAACAAGTCAAAGGAGATGGAAACGAGACCTCACTTGATAGCAACTGTATAGGACGGTGTGCAAGGGTATATAATTAATTTACTCGCATTCCTTAGTGCTACAGATTGAGTTTTGGAATTCTAATGACAACCTTTGAATATCCAAGTTAGTTAGGGGATCTCCAATGCCGACCCTTAAACCTCTCACAAACCATCTGCAAGGGACGACTCGAACCTATTTTCCCAGTTCGTTTGTCTAGTTCTCCATAATTTTGACTCAAACTAGGAGGGCTTTGTGCGAATCCAGACTACCTCCATGTAGGACTCGGTCACCCCCATCTCACACAAAACCGAGCCGTAGCCCGCGCTTTTGGAGCCATCCTCACAGTTTCCGTGCCAAAATCCTCAATCCTTCACTTTCCTCACCCTCTTCGCTCCTCTAGTCGTCGTTGTTCTCCACCCTAATACCCGCGGTTTCTGCTCCCGCCACCGCATGGACACTTAGGAAGAACTGACGAAGCAACCGGAGTTAAAGGATGCGTCAAGGGTGTTTGTCTGCAAGGTCAACTCGACGTAACGACATGCCCGACGTATTAAACATAAGGCAGGTCAAGCCACATTCACGGGATGGCGGGCGGGATGATCTACATCGACCGACAGGGGCGGAACATTTAGTGGCTAGGACGACGACGCCATCCTCACAGTCGTCCATGCATGCGCCGACCTAGCGGAATTCGTACCAGTCGTCCTACTACTCTTCTTGACGACCAACCCGGTCGTCAAGAGCAGTCATCGATTGGCGTGCTGTATATAATCAACATCGCCACGACATTGATCCATTTTTGCGGGCTTGTTGTCGCCGCTACTTAGTTGATCATCATCGCCAATGAGCTACATGGTGTCCGCTATCTGTTCGTCGGAATGTCTTCGTCCACCGAGACACGAACGATTAAGAGTTCTTTGACATGGCCAATGAAGGAGCCGTAGCCGAAGCCTGAGGCAGCGACCAGTGCGGACGATTGAACTCGAAGGAGGCACAAGCAATCAGCCGGTCGGAAAGGACAAGGTCTTTTATTACTCGAAATGGTTGGGCTGATACTTTTGCAATTATTTTTGTGATCAGGCATGTAAAAATAATGAACAGTCTATCTTTTTTTTGTTATGATCGTATGCTAATTTGTTCATTGCTATCAATTTTAAATTAGGTTTTTTTGGTTGAGATCGAAATTGAGCAAATGTTTAGAGGATGCGGTTGAATGACTTGTTTCCGTATTAATGTTCATAGATTAATCTGAACTAATCTACGGATGGATACAATAACCGTTTTAGGGATGGACATTGAAGATGTCCTTAGTAGCAAGCACTAAATTTTTGCGAATTTATATGCCTTTCATATTTAGTTGGAAATTTCTTATGGGCGCCTAGAAATGTCTCTTTTAGATAAGTATGTGATTTTGAGAAGAAGAAAAATGACAAAATATGTGCACATGAGAGTTTGTTTGGTGCGTTGCATGGTGTCGCCTGTATGTGCACAATATTTTGACGTATGTGCACATGATGTCTTTGTGTGTTGTTGCCTAGTGAGGTCTTCATGGGACAACCGAAATTCTCTGATGACCGATAGTATGTGTGCAATTTATTTATTTATTGCTTTATCATTCACTAGATTAGCTCTTTTGGAACAATTCGGATTCATTAGAACAAATAACGCCCATCTTCTTCTCTTTTGAATAAAATTTGCTCTATTCACCAATTGTACGACGCATATGGCGTTGTTGCCACTATTATTTTCAGCATTTAAATTTGAGGGAAATTTTTACTTCCCTAACCTCTGCACCAACTAGGGGTGCACACATCCTTTTTAGGCATGAGTACTAGGATTTTAATCTTGGTTATGCACCAAGCCTAGTCCTCAAAAATAAATGCATGAGTACTAGGAAAGCTTGGTCCTTAAGAACAAATAAGAACCTAAATTCGCCTCAGGTGTTGGGTTTGTACATCCACTCCCCCCAACCGAGATTCTTTTGGCAAGAGGATAACGAGAAGAAGAAGTATCGACTGACCAGGTGAAATGTCGTTTGTCGTCCGAAGGACCAAGGGGGGTTGAGTATTCATGACCTACAGGTCAAGAACTCTGCTCTCCTCGGTAAGTGGCTATATAAGCTACTGACTTTGGATGGTGTCTGATAAACGCTCCTTAAGCAAAAATACATCGACACAAAAGCGTTATCTCAGGTTGTATGGAAGCCTAGAGATTCACATTTTTGAGCTGGTCGCATGGCGACAAAGAAAGACTTTTATCGCTTTGGGGTTTTCAAGATTAAGGACGGGTCGGAGATAAGATTTTGGGAGGATATATGGCTAGGAAATGCCACACTCCAAGATCAATATCCGGCCCTTTATAACACTGTGCGACAAAGGAAGATACGTTGGCCACGGTAATGCAAGAGTCATCCCGTAATGTTGCATTCAGGAGAGACTTAATCAGTCCTAGACTAGCGTCTTGGAATGCCTTGCTAGAACGGTTAGCAGTAGTGTAACTGTCACAAGGCCACGATGAATATCGATGGAATCTCAATAGGAATGGAAAATTCTCTGTGGATTCTATGTATAGGGCGTTTGTCCAACCCGAAATACCCGTCGATAATAATTATAAAATATGGCAAATGAAGATACCTCTAAAGATTAAAGTCTTTGCATAGTATCTTCGAAAATGTGTCATTCTAACGAAAGATAATCTTGTCAAGCGCAAGTGGCAAGAAGTAGAACTGAGTTTCATGTGCTCATGATGAGACAATAAAACATCTATTCTTCACTTGTAAGGGTGCACGTTCTATTTGGTCAGCTATCCAAATCGTCGGCCTACGCGATGGCTTCAAACTTATATCAACCCATATCCGTTGCTAATATACTTGGCAATTGGCTTAACGGGATAGATAATAAGCTTAAAATCATTCTTAGGGTAGGAGCGCTCGCCGTCATATGGTTGCTCTGGCTATGTAGAAATGACAAGATCTTTTCGGATAAAAATTCACTTGTTTGTAGGTTCTTTATCGATCATGGGTATTCTCCGTTCGTGGTCCATCTTACAACGGGTGGAATATCGAAGCCTTTTTATGGAGGCGTGTGTACGACTAAAAGCGATGACGAGGGATATTTTTATCCAACATGGGTGACCGTGTGATCTACGCATAGAGCTACCCTGAGTGGCGATAGTTCTTTCATTTGTAACTTGTCATACGCACTTTTCTTTTTTCTTTTTAGTGACTTGCGGCTGTGTACATTTTAACTATGCAGAGGCCAGGTGTACTTGCTTAAATCTTTTAAATAATAAAGCTCTTTATAAAAAAAAAACCAGCGTTTCATCTTCACGCTTTCTTTCAACTCCAATGGCCTTGAAACCTTATCACGCCCCCGTACTTTCTGATGGAAACCCAGTGTTGTTCGTCAGCGTTACGGGATATACCGGAGAATATCCAAGATTCCATGTCGTCTCGTCGGCTTTCGGCTATAGAGAATGCAACGTTGGGTAAGAGACCGACCTCCTCTTGTTTTGTATCGTAGTCACCGGCAAAAGTTGTGGATGGCTTTTTCCTGAAGCGTTTCCAAAGGTGTGGTGAACGTGCTAGTAAGCTATAGGCTCACAATGTCCTAGCTTGTACAAATATCTCAAGGACACTTACAAGATTGTGATGGATTATACTAGTATCAGTATAGTACGTACTCGCGAGTCAGGTCATATAATTCTACGTGGTCTCAGTTGGGACAGCGACTCAAGCATAACTTTGTGTCCACTCAAGTATAGAAAAAACTGCATCCACTAAAATACATTTAGAGTAACAGTGCAACAATAATTAAATTTCAGAGGACAAGTAGTTTTGTGTATATAGTTTTCACGTGGAAGTGTCCAACTGTATAACAAGTATTCTCTTCGTTCTAAATTAAATGACTTTCATTTGTGTATATATTTAGATACAGATGTGAATAAATAAAATTTATTTAATTTGAAACGAAGGGAGTAGCATGAGGGGCACTTGTGCGTACCTACGCCGTGTATATTTTTCCTTTATTGTATGCCCAATTTGGCCACTCAAATCCTTTTTTACTTTTGTCTCCCAACAACTTGATACTTGTGCCAGGTCACTGAAGATAATTGCATAGTGATGAACCTGTTTAGATGACATTCCAGCATATGTTTGTGAAGGAACACACTGAACCACACAACTTACCATTTTTAAAGGACAACCATTGGAGATACTATGCTATGGGTTAGGAGTGCTTCGCTGGTGTTCCAAATAGGATACGACTGCTCCAAATATCACGATGAGAAAATTAAGGGTTAGTTTACATTGGTAACTAGTTCATTCTCAGAGAGAGATGTTGGAGTTGGCTGATGGCCGGACGAGGTGCCGCGTAAGCGTTGTCGTGCAGTCGCGCTAGCATCTTGCACATGGGTAACTGTGGCACGCCCGAGAAAGGTGATGGCTTCTAGCCTGCAGCGACTGCAGTAGTGCGAGGAATGTACCAAAGGATATTCTCTTGATTTTACCGTTCCTTTCCAGAGAATCGTCATCGTGGACAGGAAACCGCAGGAAGGATCAACACAAAGTTGGACCCCAGAACCATTCAGCAGCCACTAGCTAGCCCGAAAGTATAACTCTATGACAACGAAAGTTGACAAGAATCTAGCTACTGGATACTGTATCTAATATCATGCATAAATGTTTTCATGGGAGGTGAACAATACGTTGTGCATTCACCTCATGGTTATTAAAATTCTGCATCAGTCAGTTATCTTAAATATTTGAACTGATGAAGAAGAGCTAAGCAATATATTTATATTTTTACAAACGATCACAGTTTCAATCATAAAAATGGGCCGCATCGCATGATACTATTGCAGCAACGCCAACGCCGCACACCAATTGCTAGCTAGTTTGGGAGTTAGAGCATCCAAGAGGCGGCGGCGGTGGCCAAGCAGGACCTTCCGGAGACCCTTGCGGCGGCGGCCATGGCTCGCTCGAGCGGCGCGCCGCTGTTCCGCCCCCAACACAGCAGAGCGTCGTCTCGTCCGCCGGCAACTTCTCGCCATCGACGCCTTCGGCATGGGGATACACACCGTCGGCTGACCATAGCGGTTTCGACCCCAACCTCGCCTTTCCGCACGCGGCTTTCGCCATGCGCCCAGCATCGGTCGTCAACTCGTCGGCCTACGCGTCCACGTCCTCCCCGTCACTGCGCCGCGGAGCCATCCCCTTCGCCGCGGAGATGGAGGACCTCATCACCGCCGGCTTCGAGGCGTGCGCCGCCGAGGACGACGACTTCACTCAGGAGGGAGATGGGGTCGAACAGGAAGGCGTCGAGGAGGACGCCGAAGAAGAGACCCAGGAAGCGCCGGAGGAGCAGGCCGCCGCCAAAGGAAAGAAGAAGAAGAGGAAGAACGACGAGTTTCCGCTGAATCGCGTCAAGTGGACGGCCAAGGAAGATGAATGCCTGGCCGAAACACGGAAGACGGTGAGCTTGGACCCCATCACCGGTGCCAACCAGAACGACGACACGTACTGGACGAGGGTCAAGTCGGCGTTCGATGAAAGAAAGATGGTCGACCCCTAGTTCAGCGGCGTCTTCATGGAGCGCGGCCCGAAAGCCATGGCCTCCCCCTGGTCGGTCATCCAGGCGGCGTGCAACAATTGGCACGACATCCAAGAGGAAGTGCTTGCCCGGCCGGAAAGCGACGCAAGCAACGACCAAAAGGTATGTTCTCGTCTTGAACTCGCCGTGAACTCGTCTGTCCTGACCTCGCCATGCCAGATCGCGCGCATGTTCGACATGTTTCGGCAGGATAATGGCGGTGAGTTCAAGTTCATCCACGTCTTCACCCGGCTCGAGTGGTGTGAAAAATGAAAAGAGTGTCGCCTCCAGCTCTCGAAGACGAAGAACGGTGTCTACAACCTAGACGTGCCGCCACCGGCGGTGTCCGAGGGCCGCCCTTCCGAGGGAAACAAGAAGGCGAAGAAGAGGAACACCGACCTCACATTTCTGGCGACGATGGACTTGGCGGCAATGGATGCGCCGGCCAGGGAGTGGTTCGTCTCCGAGCGCGCCAAGATCTTGGCTCAAATGGTGTCGCCCATGATCACGCCGCCCGCATCGTCCACTGCCTCGCCTACCTCGACAGCGGCAACGTCTCCCAGGAGCACGCCGTCCACTCCAGACACGCCGTCCACACCGGCCGAAGAACTCGGCGAGCCAATGGCGTCTGCTGTCGACCTCGACGGTCCCCTTTGAGGCACTATCGGCACACTTTTTGTTTCCCGCGTAGATCACGCCGTCTATGGCATGTTTGATCGTCGAACCTTGCAATTTTTTAAAACGGAAAGAAAGGTTTTTAATATTATGCGAATTCATCTTTTGTTTGAGGCCGACCTTGAAGCCACGGCTGGAGAGACGGTCGTCTCAAACCACTTTCGCCGTTCGAGCGCCCCCAAACGACGCTAAAATAACATTGAAAAACGGCTAAAGGGGGCCGAACGATGCTCTTAGTTGTACTTCTCCGTGGAAATTAGCACACCTTACTATTGCAACAACGCCAGCGCTGCACACCAATCTGCAAGCCAATAGTATAGTACAGTAGTTTGGGTCTTTTGGAGATAGCAGTAGTAGCTCTCTGGAGATTCCTCACTTGTTTTTGACGCAAGAAATTAGCACGCTCGTGATGTGACACAACCTAAAAACAAAACACACTCACGTCGGGTGGTATCATTGCACAACGATCGATCGAATCGAGTCTGCCTTTCCTCATTCTCCCCGTGCAGTTCCTATCCAAACTTTTTGATAGCACGCTTTCCACCTGGTGGCTTCTCTAGAATCGGTCATATAGTCATACTCTGATAGCCTAAAAAAAAAAGCTTTGCTCCAATTCCGAGTTGTATTTGTCTCTGCTGAAATCTATCTTTATAGCATTAAAACAATGTTTACAGGAACAACACTAGGATCATAAGGTTGGCCAAGCCAGAGATGCATCCCTTGATCCTGTATAATGAAGTGTCTAGCTAAGTTGTGAGCCTCGGTATTCGATTTCCTGATTCGTATTGAAAATTACATGAAATAAAGTTTTTCCTCCAACTAATGATTTCCTTGATTACTCCACCATAGATGCCAACATGGTCCTGTAACATCCCTATTTTCAATTTGGATGTTCGTATCATTTATAATATGTATATTATGATTTTTGCTTTTTTGGGTTTTGTTACTTGGATTTTTTAATTTTATTCAAATACCTTTTCCACTCAAAGAAAAATAATTATTTATAGAGAAGAAATATAACTTATCCAACTAAAATAAAATATATTAGAAAAGAATTGAATGATCATTTGGAAATTTGGAATTTATTTGAAGATTGTTTTTAATGCCCAAATAAACCATATGCAAAAATGTTATTTTCAAAACTTGCATTTTAGGCCAGAAATAAGTTCACATGAGTACATGTCATATTATAGAATTATGTGAATTTTTATGGAAATTTAAGAACTTTATTTGTATTTAGTTTAGCCCCTAAGCTTTCTCTATTTTTTTTAAATAAAATAATAAACTACTCTATATCTCGCCAGACCACGCGCTGGCTGCCGGCCAAGCTCACCAAATCAGCCGAGGCCACTCATAACCGTGAAGCGGTATCGAGCGCGTTGAGCCGTCCGATTATACTAGATTTGACGGTCTGCAACGCTCGCCACTTCTTTCTCCCTCATCGACTAACAGGTCAACCCCGCCCGTCAGGTCCGTCCCTGACCTCGAGCGAGACTTCAATACGCGTCGGCCATTCAAATCCGAGCCAACCCACTATCTCTACTCAACCCCTCGTCCAAGTTTCCCCTCCTATATAATCCCTCAATCCAAGCCTCTCTTTCACCAACAAATTCCGCCCTCGCCACCTCAACCGCTTGCACACGCCGAAGAGATCTCCGTCGGCCGAGCGACTCCACCGAACGTTTTTCGACGTTGGTGAGCCACCCCGAGCCCATGCCATATTATCGTCCTTCGACTCTACTCTCCCTCGCGGGTCAATTTTACATGATCTAGCCGCGCAGGTTTCACTGGATCTTCACCCCCTAGCTCACCCGTGCCTCGCCAGAGCCCTAGCTCACCTGAAGCTCCGCTTCCACGCCCCACTCGCCTCCGAAGCTGATGGCGGTGAAGTTGATAGGTTTAGTTGGGTTGCCTTCCCTGTCAACCGCTCCAATAAATGATTCTTGATGACCCACAAGTCTAGGGGGTCAAGTGTAGCTTTTCGGTAAATAAGGATGTCGATCCCAAAGAGGAGAAGAAGGTATTGACAAGTGACCCTGGATAAGGAAAGGTCTGCAAACACTAAAAGATAAATATTTAGGGATTTTTGGTTTAAGCAACAGAAAGGTAAAAGACAAGCGAAGTAAACAGGGTAACTGAGGAGTAGTGATGGTACAAATTCTCGTCACTCGTTGGTTACCCAAAGTGGAAGGTTGAGATGTAGACAGCAGCAAGTTTCCCTTAGCGAAGATGCTAAGGTTTAGTATCGAACCAGTAGGACTCCTAGATCAAAAAGTAGGTGGTTCGGCAAGTGATGCGCCGTTGATAATCACTTGCTTCTCCTGGACCTGCACACACAACAGATAGCTTTGCTCCCAACGAGTACAGAGAGGTTGTCAATCCCTCTGGCCTTATTGTTTACAAAGGATAAAACGCACGGGATAATAATGATAATGATAACAACGGAAAAGTAAATAAAGCAGTAAATTGATAGCGGGTGTAAACAGTATTGGAAATATGGACCGGGGTCCTATGATGTTCACTAGTGATGTCTCTCTCCCAAAAGACGATAAAATAGTCATGCGAGGTAAACAAATTACAGCTGGGCAATTGACAGGATTATGTGCGCAAACCAATGCTAATTATGCTACAAAGAAAGGAAGAGGCTCAAAAGCATGGGCGGTACACCAAGACAAGTAGACCGAAATCCATCTGCATCTACCTACTAATCATCCACCTTGAGATATCTATCCAGAACATCTCGCTGGTATTAAGTTGCGAATCCCACCCAAAGTGTAAACTCAAAGCAACGGACAACTGCATTAAAGAACTTTGCGTAAAGTAAACAATCCTTGCACCCGCAAGTACAAGCACCGTTGTTTTCCCCCTTGTGGCAACATCACATCCCCTAGACTCATGTTTCTGTCACTCAAGCTAGTCATCGGGGGCATGAACCCACAATCATGCATAACGCTCCCTCTTGGAGTCACTACCTACTACTTGGCCAAAGCAATAAACAGCAACGGAGAACATGCAAGAATTACTCTAGAACATAAATATAAAAGAGGAGAATCAAATATATTACTCAAACACAATCTGAACATAATCTCATAATCCATCGGATCCCAGCAAACTCAGCATAGAAACAGCGGAAATATTACATATGTGCCTCGATCATGTAGGGCAGCTCACGAGGTCTAATCCATGAAGAACAAGGAGGGGAGGAGAACATCACATAGCTACTGATCATAGACCCATGGTCCAAGGTGGACTACTCACGGTTCATCCGGGAAGCATCCATGGTGGTGGAGAAGCTCCCGGAGGTGGTTCCTCCCTCCGGCAGGGTGCCGGGAAGAGGTCTTCTGGTGCTCCCGATCTTGGAAGCGCGGCAGCGGAACAGAGGAGAGATCGCGAAAAAAGGGTTCCCGTCACGGGGGTTTCACGTCATGAGGAATAAATAGGCGAAGGGGGGCAGCCAGGGGGGCCACCAGGGGTCCAGGCGGCCCCTTGGCGCGGCCCCACCCTAGGGCGCATCGGGAGTGCGCCTGGGGCCCTGGTGGGTCCCCTCTGGCCCCCCTCGGTGATTCCCGAAGTTTTTGTATCGCAGATTTTTTATTGGATTTTTTCCGAATTTTCGGAGCACTTTTAATATGGGGGAAACCTGAAATAGAAAAACAGCAGAAAACAGGAATTGGCACTGGGGTCACTGAGTTAATAGGTTAGTCCAAATATGATCAAAAGTGTATGGAAGTTCATCAATATCACAGCAATATCACACAAAAGAAGCATGGAGCAAGCAGAAATTATAGATACGTTTTGGACGTATCAACATCCCCAAGCTTAATTCCTGCTCGTCCTCGAGTAGGTAAATGATAAAAGCATAATTTCTGTAATGACATGCTAAGAACCATATAAGAACTTTTAGGTAAAGCAATCAAGATATGTAATTCAATTCAAGTCATAACAGGCAACAGTCTATATTTAGCATTGAAACAAGCAACATAAGAACATAAAGGTGCAAGAGCTGTCGCTGTCCGTGACTCGAATGTCTCCAAATGGTGTTTGCGTGCAAGAAAAGGGATAGGGATATACGAGAAAAAAGTATTTTTGTGTTGAGAACTCAATCCACTAAAGTTTCACACTTGGTCTTCTTTGGAATCTTATCTTGACTCATCCCCAGACCACTAGCCAGGTAGAAGTCAAAATGATCCACTCCTTTTCGACATTTTGAGCACTCATGCAATGGATGAGCGTAAGCAAGAAAGTTGACACTTAGGATGGCAAAGAGAGAATATGGTGGAGGAGGAAGACAAAAAGGTGTGTAAGGCTCAAATCAATGAGGACAATCATAGGCGAGAGAAAGCCAAATGATAGATATGATGTGAGGAGTAGGGATTGCCATGCAACGGATGCACATATGAGCTAAGGTAAGCTCTTCAATGGAACTAGTGGGGCGGCATCCAACTTGCTTGCTCAAGAAGACCTAGAGCTCATTTGAGGAGGCTCATCATTGGAATATACAAGCCAAGTTCTATAGTGTGAAGTCCCCACATAGTTATATGCATAAATGATAATCTCTATGGAGTACAAGATATAAGAGGATTACGAGTGTGGATCTCTCAAAAAGAATAGTAGTGTGCCCCCTTCTCTCTTTTTATTTCTATTTCTCTTTTTTCTATTTTTTGTATTTTTTTGGTGGCCTCAATGGCTCTTTCTATTTCTCTCATTTGTCCTCTTTGGGATCTTTTAATTTTTCCACTTTGGGATCTTTTAATTTGTCCACTTTGGGATCTTCTCGTCACTTTAGGGGCAACACTCTATATATTACAAAAAGTATAGAAGGTCTTTCACACTTTAAAAAAGTACTCAAATCATAAAGAAGATGTAACTATCATGATGTATGCAAATGTATGCCTCTGCCAGTGTAGCAGGATATGCAATGATACTAGCGCGTCATGTAGCAGTGATTAGGGCAAGGCCCAACTAGCATGCGGCTCATCGATCAAGCAAGTAGCATGTATGACATGAAGATCAAGTCATGAGAAGATGGATGTTGCATGGCAATATATCTCGGAAATGCTATGGAAATGCCTTGATAGGTAGGTATGGTGGCTGTTTTGAGGAAGGATATAAGGAGGTTATGATGACAGAGCGTATCGTGCCAAGGGTTTGGATGTACCGGCGAAGGTGGACGCCAACTCTCGGAGTGAGAAGAAAGCAATGCACGACACATGATAGGCTAGAAAAATATGGGAAGGTGGAAGTGTCAACTTTCGAATACTCACATTAGTCCGAAGAACTCATGCACTTATTATCGGTAACTCTCAATCTAATAAGGAGGTTCACAAAGAGACAAGTACCCCGAGGAGGAGTTTATGGGGGTTTGGTTATCCTTGCGCATCCTCGACTCATGGTACGTGAGTGTACTCTAATATTCGACCCCTCAGAAGAGTAGTGATCCATCTAGTAGCTAAAGTTATCAACTAATTTTGTAAGTTTTGAAAATAAACATGGATTGCTCAAAATAAGACATCTATCACTAGTAGGCTAAATCTCTTGACACCCAAAGTCCAAACATTACTCAAAACAATACCTCAAAACTATTGCAAGTTACTACTACAAAAGAATAGCAACCTCAATTACCTACTTCAAGTCAAGACACAAAACTCAGTGCAACATGCAAACTCTCTAAACAAGATAAAAATGAAAACTCAAGAAAGTTCCAGCAAAAAACTAAACAAAATCTCTTTGAAAAGATAATCATGAAAACTAAGAGCAAAACATGACAGTAGCTATGAAAAAGATAAAGAACACACACAACAAAGATAAGCATGAAAAATCCTATGTTGTGTTCAAGATTTTGGAAGTGGAGCGTGTTTCTCTCCCACACAAAGAAAGTCGGGTTCTAACTTGTTATGAACAGCAAGCAAAGCTAAAGAAAACTAAAAATAAAACCTAAGAGCGAGACGCTCCAAGCATATCACATAATGCATGAAGTGATAAAAATATAGTGAAACGAGAGAAGAAACTGATAATTGTTGATGGAGAAGGGGATGCACGGGGGCATCCCCAAGCTTAGAAGTTTGAGTCTCCTTGAATATTTATTGGGGATGCATGGGGGAATCCCCAAGCTTGAGCGCTTGACACTTCTTAATCTTCTTTCATCATCTTCCCTCGCACACTTGAAAACTCCCTTCATACATAACTCATCATAATCTAATTAGCGAGGTTAGTACCCATAATAAAATATTTTTTTCTCTACTGGAAAGAAAGATATTCTTGAAGAGCTAATGTTTCTCAAGATTTCCAAAAAGTTTTTGCAAAGAAAAAGCAAGCTTAAGGTTCACAAAATGAAGGAGAGGAAAAACAGGAAAGAATCTGTGAAAAACAGACCAGCAGGTAGTAAAGAATTGTTTAGGGATACTTCTGCAACTCAAATAAAAAAAACTCAGAACATACGAAAGTTCCGTAATTTTATAGATCACGCTGTGTAAAAAATTCAGCTCAAAAATATGAACTGAGATTTTTCTGTGATTTTTCTAGTCACGAGGACAGAATCTGTTTTCTCGACAGCATGTCACAACTTTCACTTCCCTTGTCATATGAGGCTATAAATGGCACAAAGCTTGAAAAGTAAAGATACAATGATGTTGCTATAGTAGTAACAATCATCAAGACCACTAAGAACAGAAGAAAAACAAAAAGGAAATCCTAAATTCGTTGTGGGCTGCCTCCCGAAAGCGCTTCTTTAAAGCCATTAGCTAGGCTTAATGCAAATTGATCAAGTTGTATCAATTGAACCATCATCAAGATCATAAAAAAGCTCTTCAATATTACAACCACTCTTAAGATGTCTTTCAAATAAAGGCCTAATAAAGATAATTCTAGGAATAAAAGCAAAAGGCGGACGATCAATTGGAGTCTCATTTATTCTATTAAAGAGAGGTATCTCTTCCAAAGTCTTCACAGTTTCAACCCCTTTGGCAATAGATAGATTATTTTTGAAACGAGGAGCCTTTGGAACGTAAACGAACCTAGGTTCCTTCTTTGCCGGAGTTTCCACCTTTTTGGTTTTGATTGAGGAGAAAGTAATTCCTAGAGTGTCAATGATTTCCTCAATCTTATCAATCCTAGAAGGGTCCAAGTCATGGGATTTGATGGTCTCCAAGGTTTTGAAAACTTTATGCATGGAGCTATCGAGTCTATTCAAATTACATTGAACCTTACGATCCAACTCACTTATCTTATTAATGCTTGGCATCTCTAGCTCTATCTTTTCAAGTTTTTTCATAATGTGAGCTAGGGTAATGTCCTCTTGAATGCTAGCAACAGGGAGATTTCCAACAAGATTTTCCATAACACTAAGAGCTTCTCAAACTGGGACTTCTAGGAAATTCCCATTGATAGCAGTATCTAGAATAAACCTATTCCAAGAATTAATTCCAACATAAAAGTTTCTAAGCAGGATAGTAGTGGATTGCTTCTTGGTGGCTCTTTTTTGAGAATCATTAATTCTATGCCATGCATCTTTCAGACTTTCACCACCTCTTTGTTTAAAGGTGAGCACTTCTGCTTCACCAAATGCAAAAGGTCCAGACATAATGACAACTACTAGCAAGGTAACTATTTTTTTTGATTTTTGATAAAGAGAACTAAAGCAAAAACGGAAAGGTAAACTAGCAAGACTAAAAAGCAAAGATAAAAGATAGTGTGCAACTCCCCTATCTTGAAGAGTGGAGTCCCCGGCAACGGCGCCAGAAATTGCTTTTGATGGTACGAATTCTCGTCCCTCGTTGGTTACCCAAAGTGGAAGGTTGAGATGTAGACAACAGCAAGTTTCCCTTAGCGAAGATGCTAAGGTTTAGTATCGAACCAGTAGGACTCCAAGATCAACAACTAGGTGGTTCGGCAAGTGATGCGCCGTTGATAATCACTTGCTTCTCCTGGACCTGCACACACAAAAGATAGCTTTGCTCCCAACGAGTACAGAGAGGTTGTCAATCCCTCCGGACTTGTTGTTTACAAAGGATAAAACACATGGGATAATAATGATAGTGATAGCAACGGAAAAGTAAAATAAAGCAGTAAATTGATAGCGGGTGTAAACAGTATTGGAAATATGGACCGGGGTCCTATGATATTCACTAGTGATGTCTCTCTCCGAAAAGACGATAAAATAGCCATGCGAGGTAAACAAATTACAGCTAGGCAATTGACAGGATTATGTGCGCAAACCAATGCTAATTATGATACAAAGAAAGGAAGAGGCTCAAAAGCATGGGCGGTACGCCAAGACAAGTAGACCGAAATCCATCTGCATCTACCTACTAATCATCCACCTTAAGATATCTATCCAGAACATCTCGCTGGTATTAAGTTGTGAATCCCACCCAAAGTGTAAACTCAAAGCAACAAACAACTTTATTAAAGAACTTTGCGTAAAGTAAACAATCCTTGCACCCGCAAGTAGAAGCACCGTTGGTTTCCCGCTTGTGGCAACATCACATCCCCTAGACTCATGTTTCTGTCACTCAAGCTAGTCATCGGGGGCATGAACCCACAATCATGCATACCGCTCCCTCTTGGATTCACTACCTACTACTTGGCCACAGCAATAAACAGCAACGGAGAACATGCAAGAATTACTCTAGAACATAAATATAAAAGAGGAGAATCAAATATATTACTCAAACACAATCTGAACATAATCTCATAATCCATCAGATCCCAGCAAACTCAGCATAGCAACAACAGAAATATTACATATGTTCCTCGATCATGTAGGGTAGCTCACGAGGTATAATCCATGAAGAACAAAGAGGGGAGGAGAACATAAAATAACTACTGATGATAGACCCATGGTCCAAGGTGGACTACTCACGGTTCATCCGGGAAGCATCCATGGTGGTGGAGAAGCTCCCGGAGGTGGTTCCTCCCTCCGGCAGGGTGCCGGGAAGAGGTCTTCTGGTGCTCCCGATCTTGGAAGCGCGGCGGCGGCGGAACAGAGGAGAGATCGTGAAAAAGGGTTCCCGTCACGGGGGTTTCAGGTCACGAGGAATAAATAGGCGAAGGGGGCAGCCAGGGGGGCCACCAGGGGTTCAGGCGGGCCCCTGGCGCGGCCCCACCCTAGGGCGCGCCGGGAGGGCGCCTCGGGCCCTATTGGGTCCCCTCTGCCCCCCCCCCCCTCGGTGATTCCCAAAGCTTCTGTATCGCTGATTTTTTATCGGATTTTCCCGAACTTTTGGAGCACTTTTAATATGGGGGAAACCTGAAATAGAAAAACAACAGAAAACAGGAACTGACACTGGGGTGCACTGAGTTAATATGTTAGTCCAAATATGATCAAAACTGGATGGAAGTTCATCAATATCATAGCAATATCACACAAAAGAAGCATGGAGCAAGCAGAAATTATAGATACGTTTTGGACGTATCAACATCCCCAAGCTTAATTCCTGCTCGTCCTCGAGTAGATAAATGATAAAAGCATAATTTCTGTGGTGACATGCTAACGACCATATAAGAAATTTTAAGTAAAGCAATCAAGGTATGTAATTCAATTCAAGTCATAACAGGCAACAGTCTATATTTAGCATTGAAACAAGCAACATAAGAACATAAAGGTGAAAGAGCTCTCGCTGTCCGTGACTCGAATGTATCCAAATGGTGTTTGCGTGCAAGAAAGGGGATAGGGATATACGAGAAAAAAGTATTTTTGTGTTGAGAACTCAATCTACTATAGTTTCACACTTGATCTTCTTTGGAATCCTATCTTGACTCATCCCCAGACCACTAGCCAGATACAAGTCAAAATGATCCACTCCTTTTCGACATTTTGAGCACTCATGCAATGGATGAGCGTAAGCAAGAAAGTTGACACTTAGGATGGCAAAGAGAGAATATGGTGGAGGAGGAAGACAAAAAGGTGTGAAAGGCTCACATCAATGAGGAAAATCATAGGCGAGAGAAAGCCAAATGATAGATATGATGTGAGGAGTAGGGATTGCCATCCAACGGATGCACATATGAGCTAAGGTAAGCTCTTCAATGGAACTAGTGGGGGTGCATACAACTTGCTTGCTCAAGAAGACCTAGAGCTCATTTGAGGAGGCTCATCATTGGAATATACAAGCCAAGTTCTATAGTGTGAAGGTCCCCACATAGTTATATGCATAAATGATAATCTCTATGGAGTACAAGATATAGGATGGAGTACGAGTGTGGATCTCTCATAAGGAATAGTAGTGTGCCCCCTTCTGTCTTTTTTATTTATTTTGCTCTTTTTTCTATTTTTTTGTATTTTTTTGGTGGCCTCAATGGCTCGTTATATTTCTCTCATTTGTCCTCTTTGGGATCTTTTAATTTGTCCACTTTGGGATCTTTTCCTCACTTTAGGGGCAACACTCTATATATTACAAAAAGTATAGAAGATCTTTCACACTTTACAAAAGTACTCAAATCATAAAGAAGATGTAACTATCATGATGTATGCAAATGTATGCCTCTGCCAGTGTAGTAGGATATGCAATGATACTAGCGCGTCATGTAGCAGTGATTAGGGCAAGTCCCAACTAGCATGCGGCTCATCGATCAAGCAAGTAGCATGTATGACATGAAGATCAAGTCATGAGAAGATGGATGTTGCATGACAATATATCTTGAAAAGGCTATGGAAATGCCTTGATAGGTAGGTATGGTTGTTGTTTTGAGTAAGGATATAAGGAGGTTTATGATGACAAAGCGTATCGTGCCAAGGGTTTGGATGTACCGGAGAAGGTGGACGCCAACTCTCGGAGTGAGAAGAAAGTAATGCACGGCACAGGAGAGGCTAGAAAAATATGGGAATGTGGAAGTGTCAACTTTCGAATACTCACATTAGTCCGAAGAACTCATGCACTTATTATCGGTAACTCTCAATCTAATAAGGAGGTTCACAAAGAGACAAGTACCCTGACAAGGGGGTGACCCCACGACTCCTACGTATGAGACTACCTGGTGCGTGTGAAGACAGAAGGTCCGCTGGGAAGCTACGACAGGCCCGCGATTGGCCCAACCTAAGCACCGACGTAGGAGATCGCGACGAACATGGAAGGTGCAACCTGTCGTACAAGGCAGGACTAGAATTAGGAAACTACCTATGTAACCTAGCACGGACTCCCCGAGACCTAGCCTAGTATATAAAGGCTGGGAGGGGAGACGTCTAAAACAACTCAATACGCATCTACTCATCCTTGCCTTGTGAAAACTCGCCTTGGCCTCCACTGTAATCGCCCCCTCACATAATAATATCGAGCAGGAAGTGCTTCTCCCGTTAGCCGACGAGAATCGTCCAACCTGTGCCATCTCTATGACTAACCCAGGGTCCCTGACCATGGGATTTGCCGGGGTTGATCCCCATCAATTGGTGCCGTCTGTGGGAACTACACAGGTTGGAATCACGATCTCGGCGGTCCCGAGATCAACAGATCAAGACTCGAGGACTAGAGCCAGATCCAATACGCTCGAGAGATTCAAGTTCACCGCAAACATCTCCGTCACCCCATCAGGACTACACAGCCTACAGCAGAACCAAATCCGGCACCTCAACGACTGCCAGATCCATCACCGACGGAAAAGAACTCGACGACCCAGAAGGCAAGCATAAGGAGGCTACTCGAGGATCCCACTCGAGGAGTCACAACGCGTGGCCGAAGGCTCGCCCATCAGTCAACGACCCGTCGCCACCCAGACTCCCACCACACGCCAAGACAGCGACTCCGAGACCCAGACCGGAGATTACTACAACCCAGATCGAAGGCCAGACGAATTCGCCAACTTCATCCGAAATCAATCACTCAGCGACGGGATAGAGCTCGACCCAAGAGTTCACAGGCGAGCAGAATACCACTCGCAGATCTTCCATGTCTCAAGGAGAAGAAGGCACTCCGGCTCCAGTAAACTCACAGCTAAAGAGAAACTGGAAGGACCTTGCGCGATCCACAGTTTAGAAGACAGCCGAGGACATCTCAGAGCAAGCCACACCCTGGGGGATTGTCACCTATTCGCCGAACTCTCCAACAGCCTCAAGGAGGAGAAGCAGCGTGAAGCCAAACGCACTCGAAGAAGCACACAGTCACCCACACCAAGTGCAGAGGAGCAATACCCCGCGTCCCGGGGACGAATCTGCATTATCCAAGAAGGAAGACCATCGAAAGAAAAGCAAGATGCCTACACCCTGCAAGCCGAAGCAGCCGAAGGCCTAAAGATAACCGAAACATACCAACTTAGCGGCGCCGAGACCAGCATTACCTTCTCGCAGAGCGACCATCCGCCCGTAGTCCCGAGGCCTGGGCATGCAGCCCTGGTCCTCGAAGTCCAAATCGGAGGATACGACATGGAAAAAATCTTCATTGACGGAGGCAGCAATCTAAACATAATTTTCACCAGCACTCTACGGAAGATGTTCATCCCACGATCAGTTTGGAAGAAGTCAGGAACCACAATATACGGCGTAGTCCCGCGCGAAGCAGCCACCTCCATCGGAGCAATACAACTTGATGTGATCTTCGTCAGCAAGCGCAACTTCGCAAAGCAGGCACTCGAGTTCGAAGTGCTCAACTGGCAGTCGCAGTATCACGCCATACTCGGGCGACCAGCGTTCGCACAGTTCATGACGGTCCCACACTACGCATATCTCAAGCTCAAGATGCCAGGACCTGCACTAATCATCACAGTCAAGGGAAGCTTCACCAAATTGGACCAGTGCGACCGCGACTTCTACAAAGTCTCCGACACATTCGGAGCCCAACAACAACTCAAAGAAATAGCCATGGTAACGGACAAAAGCATATGTCCACTAGAAAACAGAAGCGAGAAGAAGGAATTTGGTCGCGACTTCAGCGTCGACAGCGACACGATTACACACCAAGTACACCTGACAGACCTAGAGAAGACAGTCCGCGTATATGCCCACCTTCCAGAAGAGAAAGCAACCGCCCTCATAACTTTCCTTCGCGAAGAGTGGAATTTTTTTGCCTGGTGCCCAGCCGACATGCCCGGGATACCACGAGAATTCGCAGAACAGGCGCTCCACATCAAGCCAGACACGAAGCAAGTAAAGCAGGTGCTCCGACGGTTTTCAGAGCCCAAACGCAGAGCAATAGGAGAAGAAGTGAACCAACTACTCGACACACAGTTCATCCGAGAGACGAAGAAAGCAACATGGATAGCAAACCCAGTCCTAGTACCCAAAAAGGACACCGAGGTACTAAGGATGTGCGTCGACTATGGGCCTATCAACAAGCACTGCCCAAAAGAACACATCCCCCTGCCAAGAATCAAATAATCGACTCCACAGCAGGATACGACCTCCTATCTTTCCTCGACGCATACTCAGGATACAATCAGATCAGGATGAAGGAAGAAGACGAAGAGCACACCTCGTTCATCACCCCCTACGGAGTATTCTGTTACCAAACTATGCCCTTCAGACTACAAAATGTCAGAGCCACGTACCAGCGGATGATGCAAGCATGTCTGAGAGACCAGATCGGCAGGAACGTCCATGTCTATGTAGACGACATTGTCATCAAAACCTACAGCGCAAACACACTGCTCGACGACCTCCGCGAGACATTCGCGGCCCTCAACAAGTACAGGATCAAGTTGAACCCCAAAAATGCGTGTTCGGCGTCTTAGCCGGAAAATTACTCGGGTACATGGTCTCTGCCCGAGGAATCGAAGCAAACCCGGAAAAGGTTCAAGAAATTGCCAAAATGCAAAGACCAACCAACATCATAGGAATACAGTAGCTCACAGGAAAGCTCGCGGCATTGAGCCGCTTCATCAGCAGGCTAGGCGAAAGGACCCTACCTTTCTACAAACTGTTGAGAATAGGAGAAAAATTCGAGTGGACCGAGGAAGCCAGCAATGCATTCGCAGACTTGAAGAAGACCCTCTCTACCCCACCAATCTTGGCGGTGCCTAAAGAAAGGAAAAAGTTGTATCTCTACATAGCAGCACGCAGCAGCGTCGTGAGCACAGTGCTTGTCGTCGAACGTACAGAAGAAGGCAAGATCCAGAGCATCCAAAGACCAATTTATTACCTGAGCACGCTACTCACGAAGCCACAACAGCGGTACCCACATTACCAAAAGCTCCTGCTCGCCATCATCATGACCTCCAGGAAAGTATCGCACTACTTCGACGAACACTCCATCACAATCGTTAGCAGTGCACCACTCGCAGACATCCTCAATAATCCAGGCGCGACCGGTCGAGTCGCCGAGTGGAACATGGAGCTTAGCCCGCGAGACCTACAGTTAAAACACCCAACAACAATCAAAGCCCAAGTACTCACAGACTTCCTGGTCGAGTGGGCAGAAGTCCAAACACCAGGCCCCCCAGACTTGTCCAACTCATGGACGATGTACTTTGACGGATCCAAAAGACAGCAAGGAGTTGGAGCAGGCGTCGTCCTAGTCTCCCCCAAAGGAACAAAGCTCAAATACATCCTCCAGATCAACTTCAGTAACGCCTCCAACAATGAAGCAGAATACGAGGCACTACTCCACGACATGCGCATGGAAAAAACTTGCGGC
Source organism: Bromus sterilis (assembly GCA_950022295.1). Taxonomy (NCBI): domain Eukaryota; kingdom Viridiplantae; phylum Streptophyta; class Magnoliopsida; order Poales; family Poaceae; genus Bromus; species Bromus sterilis. The sequence goes on from OX465599.1 coordinate 67,262,030, forward strand.
GCCACTCGCCTAGCGATCTATGGCGACTCCAACCTCGTCGTCCAACAGACGATGAGAGACTGTAATGCAGTTGCAGACAACATGGCAGCCTACCAAAATCTCTACAACGCGCTAGAGGGAGGTTTCGACGGCTGTGAACTCAACTACATCCCCAGAGCAAATAACACACAAGCCAACGAATTCGCGAACATCGGATCGACTCAAGGACCAATACCACCAGGCGTTTTCCTCGAGAGCATCAATCAGAGATCAATAAAATAAAAGCCAGCGGAGCCCAAAGCAGTCGCAGAAGAAGACGACACAAATGAGCCAGCATAGGTGGCAGCAACGAGCGCAGTTGACGCTACAAACAGCCAAGCAATCGAAGTTGAAGAACCAGCGGCACTCGAAGACCCGGCCTGGGAAAGACCTTTTCTTCGATTCCTAATCGAAGGCACCTTACCACAAGACGTTGCAGAAGCCCGATGCATCAGTCGACGATCCAAAGCATTCACAGTAATCAACAGGAAGCTCTACAAGCGCAGCATCTCACAAGTCCTACAAAAGTGCATAGACGAGGAAGATGGCAAAGCCCTACTACTCGATATCCACGAAGGCACCTGCAGACATCATGCCAGCAGTCGAGCACTCGTGGCAAAAGCCTTTCGAGCAGGATTCTATTAGCCAACCGCCATGAGAAATGCAGAGGATATCGTACGGCGTTGCATCGGCTGCCCAAAGTTTGCCAGCAGGCCGCACGCCCCAGCATCAGAACTCAAAACCATACCGTTATCATGGCCATTCGCCACATGGGGACTCGACATGGTAGGCCCACTCAAGAAATCATCAAAAGTGGGAAGAACACATCTACTGGTCGCAGTCGACAAATTCACCAAATGGATCAAGGAAGTACCAATCACCAGCTCAACAGCCCTCACGGCAGTCAACTTCATCAAATCAATCATCTTCAGATTCGAAGTACCGCACAACATCATCACAGACAATGGTACCAACTTCACAGCAGAAGATTTCCAAAACTTCTGTCAAGAGTTGGGCATCAAAATCAACTACGCATCAGTCGCACACCCGCAGTCTAATGGCCAAGTGGAAAAAGCAAACGACTTAGTATGCGGAGGATTAAAGAAGTGACTCCTAGCACCACTCGAACAGGCCACAGGCAACTGGATAGAGGAGCTCCCCGCAATCCTATGGAGCCAACGCACCACCCCAAACAGCTCAACCCAATATACGCCTTTCTTCTTGGTATATGGGGCAGAAGCAGTGCTACCGCACGACCTAAAATTCGGAGCACCTAGAATCTCAGGGTACGAAGAGGAAGAGGCAGAAGAAGCGCTGCAGAACGACAAAGACATAGCAGAAGAAGCGCGAGACACATCCCTCACAAAATCTGAAGGATACCAGGACAAGTTGCGCACCTACCAAAGCAGTCGCCTATGGACCAGATCATTCAATGAAGGAGATCTCGTGCTACGACTAATACAGGAAAAAGTGCACAAACTTGCCCCTCAATGGGAAGGGTCGTTCATCATCTCGGAAGTCATAGGAGGAGGAGCATACAGATTGAAGAATCCTAAGACCAACGAGGATGTGGGAAATCCATGGAACGTAGCGAACCTACGCCTGTTCTACCCATAGTCCTCTAGGCATCATCAGAGACATCGGCAGCAGCACCGATTGGCAACACATGTAAAATTCGAAGGAATAAATGATGTTGCCCAAAGCATCTTACTGATAAGCACTCGGGGGCTCGAGCCTAGAACTCCCCCCGAGAGACGCTATCTTCGCAAACGCGACTCTTACTTATAAGAACTCGGGGGGCTCGAGCCTAGAACTCTCCCGAGAGACGCTATCTTCGCAAACACGACTCTTACTTATAAGCACTCGGGGGCTCGATCCTAGAACTCCCCCCGAGAGACGCTATCTTCGCAAACGCGACGCTTACTTATAAGAACTCAGGGGCTCGAGCCTAGAACTCCCCCCGAGAGACGCTATCTTCGCAAACGCCACTCTTACTAATAAGCACTCGGGGGCTCGAGCCTAGAACTCCCCCCGAGAGACGCTATCTTCGCAAACGTGACTTTTACCTAAAAAGACTCGGGGCCTCGAGTACACAACTCCCCCTGAAAGAAGTCACCCTAGCTAAAAACGCGACTCTCGCCAAACAAAGTTGCATAAAAAAGAAAACGATTCTTCAGTCTTCACCCGATCGCAAGCGATCGCCTAAAGACTCGGGGGCTACTCCCATCGGGAGCGTTGACGCGCACCCGATATAAACTTGGAAAAATTCAACGACAAGCTGCAAACTAGTGAGTCAAAAATTCATAAAGCCTACGCTTAATTCTGCAAATCAAGTGCAGCCTCGGGGGCTACTCCCATCGGGAGCGCTTACGCGCACCCGAGAGGACATTCTCATTAAAAGAAGTCGAAGACACTTTCATTACAAAGGAGTCGAAGACACTCTCAATACAAAGGTGTCGAAGACATTCTAAGGAGTTAATGACATTACATTACAAAGAAGTCGAAACGATAGTTTGCCATTACAGAAGGACCTGCCGAACTACAAGTTGGGCTACATTTCAACTTCTACATGTGTGCTCATGCTGAGATAATTGGCACTTTCGTGCCACAACCATGCGGGCATCATCACAGACAAAGTAGCAGCCTAGCCGGCGAGGGAGAAGCTCGTTGTCCTCCAGTTCTACAAGGTTCCTCGCCTACTGTCGCTGCCGCTTGACGTCCAGTTCTTCCTTAGAACTATAAGAGCAAACACCATCGCCCGAGGGATCAGTCGAAGACGAAGACACGGGAGAAGCAGGCGAACCACAACTCGAGCCATCAGAGTCGCCTCTACTCGTCTCCTCACAGTATGGATCCAGACGGTTGACACCAGCATCAAACACACGGATAATAACAGTATCTTCGTCGTCAAAACGACATCAAAGGCTGTCCCCGCCACGCAAATTCAACTGACGAGAAAACGTCCTCCAGACAAACCCAAGGAAGATCAAGGACGAACTATCAAAATCCAGCTCCACCCAAGAAGAAGAACGAGAGCATCCATGAAGATGGAGCCAGAAGCCCTTTAAGCCACGCTCGGAAGCAATGGAGGCAAACGAGGCAGGAAGAAGAATCCGGGAAGCATTCTGCCAAAGAACATTCAAAAGAAAATCATGGCGCCAAAATCCCTCTTCCATGGAGGAAGAAGAAGAAAGCGTCAACGCAGTACCATCACGCCCACCACGTGAGGAACGAGGGGTGCGGCCAGCGCTACCACGGCGGCCACGACCTCGCCCGGCAACACCACGGCCTCGCCCAGCTACACCGCTACCATGCTTGGGCGCCATATGAAGAAGAAGAAGAAGAAGCAGAGGGGAAAGATGCAAAGATGGGATGCCAAGGACGGGCAACCAAAGGAAGCATTTATAGCTCAATCCAAGGGCAAATGAGGAAAAACACATAGAAGCCCAGGCGGTGCCATCATTGCATCACAAGACCAAACGGGCTGAGCGTTACGAATTCCAAGACGAAGATGCCTTCAAACGGTCAGAATTATTTATAGGACGCGTCAAATCTCGCCTATTTCCCATACAAAGCCTTGGAAACCCAATAGGCAATAGGCAGCGCGACGCCCAAATCATCATTATGATAGTACAAGAAGACGTGACGGATCAAACAAAAAATCAAGCATCATCATACGTCATCAAACATCATGACAATGCATATTAGCACGGCATCCCAAAGGGAACCGATCAAGGTAAAAGCAATTGGGAAAAACCAAACGATTCCAAGAACCAACTATATGTCCAAATTTTCTGACGCCTAAAAATTCTTACTCCCATCGGGAGTACCCTTTCGAGTTCGGGTGCTCCCTCACCCAGAAGGCAAAGATGTGCTCGAGTGATCACTCGCACCAGCAGAAACAACATACTCTCAGGGTTCGGGTGCTCCCTCACCCCAAGAGAAGAAAAATCATTCGAGTGACCACTCGCCAAAAATATTCAGCCATTCAGCAAGCATGACTTACTCGCGCACTCGACGACATTCCGAGTGGTTGCTATCTTATTTTCCTCGCCTGAGTTCGCTCCAAACTCCGCGAGTGACGACTAAAACAACTCACTTGATTGTTTATTCCAAGTGGGTGCATCGCTAAATTAGGCACCGTGCCTCAAACAAAAACAATTATGCCTGGGCTACGACACACTGTACCCAGATGCCACGCAAGCTTAGCGTGTAGGTAAGACCCCGCTGCGCAGAACGGCCGGGCCGGGACTTGCCGCAGAGCGATTTCACTCCCGACCTTTTCCATGCGCTTGCATGATAGAAAGAGCCGAGCGGACGCGCTCAGGCTATGTGCTTAGACTGGGAGCAATTGATCCTATAAGACCTGCAGCGGCATGACTTTGCTTGACACCAGTGTTCCAAGTTCATGTCGAGGGACGTGGGTGTTGGGGAACGGGGCAGAAAACAATAATTTTTCATGACCTACGCGTCCCGAACCCAAGACCTATGCTATGGCGATGCAAGTAACAGAGGGAATTGTTCACATACCAGTATGTAGTCCGTTAAGCGGGAAACGTTACCGCGTGAACGTGGTTGATGTAGTCGTACCGGCAATCCCCGATGCCGCGCAGATCCACGATGACTCCTGAGGCCACCCGGTCCTTGAAGACCGATGCCGGGATTACGTCCCTGTCGGAACGTTGTTGGTGAAGACGTCGCGACACGGCCTCAACGATGAAGGAGCACCACAAGTGTAGCGCCTCGTGGGATTACACGCATACGGTGTACCCGACGTTCCCTCCGGGCTCCAAACCAGAAGAGCAGCGGAAAGAAGATGGATTCGGATCCCGATTCCAGCAGCACGACGACATGCGTATGGTGGAGAAACCCCAACCAAGTGTAGCCTCCAAACAAGGGGAGACCACTCGAGGAGGGAGAAAGCGAGAGAAGAGAGATCTGAGAAACTTGTCTCAAATCAAATTGTGTGTAGAAAAAAGGCACCCCACCCCTCCTTATATAGGCCAAGGAGGGGTGCCACCCTCCCTCTCCTTCCCATGTGGGACTAAACCCTAGGGAGGGGGGTTTGGTGCGGCTAGGGGAGGTGGGCTCCCTCCCTTGGCGCTTTGGCCCAAGGGGGAGCTCCCTCCTTCCCCTAATGGGCCTCTTTAGACCCATATGCCTTTTAATTCATTTTTTATTATATTTAATCATATTTTAATATTTAATTCTGTTAATTAAATAATAAAACATATTTAAACATTATTTTGAACCTTTCAAAATATCCAGAACAACTTCCGGCACCTCCCGGAACAATTCCGGTGTTCTCTCTTATTTCACCGATGATCCCGTATCAATCCTTATTGCGTCGAATACCCTTAAGCGTGACACCCTACGGTTCGGGAAACAGCAGACATGATCAGACACTCTCTGACCAATGACCATCATGTGGGATCTGGTTACAATCCTTGATGAGCCACTGCGCTTCCATCGAATTAACTTCATCGTTTGAACCGTTAACGTTGAGTCCTGATCCCTTTGTCATACGGTACTTTGTTTGTCCGAGGTTTGATCGTCGGTATCCAATATACCTAGTTAATTCTCGTTACCGACAAACATGTTTACTCGTTCCCGTGATATTACAATCCCGTGACCTAGTCACATGATTGCGCAATCTTTATGATGTAATATCACCGAGTGGGCCCAGAGTACCTATCTGTCACTCGGATGGACAAATCCCGTTTTGATCTATTTGCATACTCATCAACATATCTACTTCGGAATACCCAAGATACACCTTTATGGTTACCATGTTTCAGTGTAACGGTTAATGCACTCAAAGCATCCTGGTAGATAGCAATTACGTATGATCATCACGGTCTTAAGGATCGGGTCACTACGTTTATAGTTATCGCAATGTTGAATTATGTGACTGGATCACATTGCAACACTTCTGGTGGGTGTGTGTCCATCATGTCATTCTACCAATGACATGACCCCATTGTCAATAGATTGTTCACATCTCATGATCAGGAAACCTTGATCATCAATTGCCCAATGGACTAGTTTACTAGAGTTAACTAGGGACCTGGTTGTTTTTATACCACACGTGTATTAATGTTTCCGCTTAATACAGTTATAGCACAGTATAAAACTTATTATGAACTAATGGAATACGCCAATAAACATATTTTATTTGCCTCTAGGGCACATTCCCAACAGTCTCCCACTTGACCTAGAGTACAAATAATCTAGTTGCATATTTCTGTGGATCATAACTCCATATCATCTATATGGTTATAGATCATGCTTTCTTGTGGAAAAGGTTGTATCAACGGTCTGGGTACCATTCAGATCCGTATGTCTTTTGCAAATCATTAATTTCACCTAGTTTGACATTACTTCATTATCCATTATAATGATGAGGTATATATACATATTCGGCGGTAGAGTGAGACTTCGTTTTTTCGTGTTTCAGCAATGACATCCGGTGGGTCACGCGGACTTTCCCATAGTCATGCACACTGAAACTCACTCAGTCAGAAGTCGAACTTCTTAAGCCAGAATATAATTCTTGCCACTTCTAAAGTAGCAATATCATTGTAGATTTAATCCTTAGTATATTGTATGCAACTTTGATGTCTAACCATGTTTCTTTCAAATTAGGCATTTATTACTATGATATCTCAATTTTCCAGGTTCGTGTCAGAACTTGAACCAGCATAACATTTATGGTTAAGTCCACTATCCTTTACAAATTAGAGATGTATCCTCAGTTCTCCCCAGATACTGAAGGATAAACTTAACTCTTTGTTCAATGATTTACTCATAAATCATATCACAACATGTTCTTCTTACTAAGAACTTGGGTCACATTACGTCGAGTACAAAACTTTGGTTTTTATATGAAAGAACCTATGACAGAGGCATAGAGGATATAGCACATCCATTTCTTTCATTTAACCATCATTTAACCATTGTTCTTGTACTGAGATTAACTCGATACTTCTCTTGGATATACAAGTAAGAACTACCTTCTTGACTTGTCCCATTCTGAACTTCTTCAGAATCTTATCCAGGAAAGTATTCCGACTCAATGATATTAAACGCATTAATTTATCTCAATAGATTTTCAATGCTTAACTTCATTCAAGAAAGATTTTCAATAATCATTAATACCAACTACATCATTCACCATATGTTATATATGAGAATGTTGTCACGCTCCCACTCAAATATGTCAGCCACATATAAGAATAGGATAACATCCACATAGCTCCCACTCAAATATGTCACCCACATATTAAGTTCAGGATAATACTCCCATAGCTCCCACTCAAAATATGTCGTCCACATATTAGGTTTAGGATACTATTCAGCTCCCACTCAGTTTCATGCAAATGCATGTTTCCTCGATATTTTGTCTAAGTCCAAAATCCTTTGATAATCCATCAAATCGAGAATTCCGGTTAGGAGACACTAGCATCCATATGTTTTCCAAAACCTTCTCGTTGTACCAATTAGAACCCTTCTTCAAATGCAGGATTTGTGGAAATCACGGTATTGATAACAATTTGGATCAATCGTAGTGATAATCCTATTGACTCAAGCATCGCTACTATTGTAGTAAACCTTTTGAATTTGTCAGAAATATCCTTCATGAAAAATCGATCTTGATGTCTTCCTTTGATGTTCACATTTATTCCTTATAACCTTGAAGTTATTGAGAATATCAAGTAACCTCTTTACTCGATAAGATTCATGTAATCTTAAATGTAACTCCATATAGGATTTCATGACTCATAGTCATTTCTCGTACTTAGGTCCACCATCGCTTCTTCGTAGTTCTTAGGTATGTCTTGTTCCATTAACTTGACAAGTGAATCATGAATATTACTTTGCACAAGGGCAAATATGTATTCTTGAATCCTACTTTGTTCAGTAAAAGTTTCAACCGAAACACCATGATCATTATCATCATTTTCTCCTCTAATTGTAGAGCTTTGGTTTCGAAACACATTCCGTTGCGCTACTCTGACATCTGGAGGCAAGGTCAATTACCTTGTTTGAACTTTCACTTTCTTCCATTAACACATTCATCAAGAACACTTCTTGACAAACACCAAACTTAGCAACACAAGTTTTGCTCTTTGGTCCTAGTTGCGGAAGATGCATCCATAGTTGACTAAGGATACACTACAAAGATAATTTACCACATAAATTATTTTCCTAGAAACCATGACGCACCATAACTTATATAGTGTTATTTTCCACGAACTCAGATGGTTCCCTATACTAAAGTGAGTGTTTGCTTATTAAATTAATAACTCTAAACAATAATAACGTAACTCGGTAAGAGATAACTTATACCATACACTATCCAATAGAGTATGATTATAATGTTCAGGCACATCAACAATATTGAAGTGTTCCAAGCATTGTAATTTGTGGAACAACTTTCACACAAGTCCGTATGCCGAAGGCTAACTTAAAACATTTGTCTCTTTGATCAAATCGTAGAGACTTGTTTTTCTCGTTAATTTAGTACCCGTCTTCATTCTGAAATCCCTTTGATCACATCAAACTATCCCAGACTCATGTTTCATTAGTGAATACACATATTCATCTAAGTCCACATCTGAAGTTTACGAAATAATGAAATTCACTACATGCTGAAATATGATACATCACTATGTATGATATGCAACAATCATCGCAAACTCTGTTTTACCAGAATGCGAGGTTTCAGTCATCTCACCTAAAGAGGCATGGTTTGCATGTGTCAAGAGATCAAGTATCTCAAGACTTCATCAAACCAATCATGACTTAAACGGTAGTGTCACTACAAAGTTTGGATAATTCCTGGCATTACAATATTTCTGATAAATGATCAAACTACTACCATCAATATAAGAATAACTCATTCATAACCGTAATGTGACCATAAAAGATATCATTCATAAAAGGAGAACAACTGACTTGTTATTCACTAATATGAATAATTGTCTTCGCGAGATACAAGACACACTAATAAGGTTCACACTCAAACGATCATAAATTTATTCATATACTAATCAAATGATAGATGTAAAGGGAGAGTGTTGTCGACCATCAACTATCTTGATTACCGTCAGCAAACATTGTCACCTCATCCCTTCCAAGCCACTCTTTAAGCAGTGAGTTCAAGCATCGAATACTTAATCAACCACAAGACAAAAGGCCGGCTGGGAAGCTATGATAGGCCCGCGATTGGCCCAACCAAAGCACCGACGTAGGAGATCGCGACTAACATGGAAGGTACAACTTGGCGTACAAGGAAGGACTAGAATTAGGAAACTACCTATGTAACCTAGCACGGACTCCCCAAGACCTAGCCTAGTATATAAAGGCTGGGAGGGGAGACGTCTAAAACAACTCAATACGCATCTACTCATCCTTGCCTTGCAAAAACTCGCCTTGGCCTCCACTATAATCGCCCCCTCACGTAATAATATCAAGCAGGAAGTGCTTCTCCTGTTAGCCGACGAGTATCGTCCAACCTGTGCCATCTCTATGACTAACCCAGGGTCCCTGACCATGGGATTTGCCGGGGTTGATCCCCGTCATACCCCGAGGAGAGTGTATGCGGGTTTGGTTATCCTTGCGTATCCTCGACTCATGGTACGTGAGTGTACTCTAATATTCGACCCCTCAGAAGAGTAGTGATCCATCTAGTAGCCAAAGTTCTCAACTAATTTTCTAAGTTTTGATAATAAACACGGATTGCCCAAAATATGACATCCATCACTAATAGGCTAAAGCTCTTGACATCAAAATTCCAAACATTACTCAAAACAATACCTCAAAACTATTGCAAGTTACTACTACAAAAGAATAGCAACCTCACTTACCTACTTCAAGTCAAGACACAAAACTCAGTGCAACAGGCAAACTCTCTAAACAAGATAAACCTGAAAACTCAAGAGAGTTCCAGCAAAAAACTAAACAAAAGCTCTTTGAAAAGATAAGCGTGAAAACTAAGAGCAAAACATGGCAGTAGCTATGAAAATGATAAAGAACACACACAACAAAGATAAGCATGAAAAATCTTATGTTGTGTTCTAGATTTTGGAAGTGGAGCGTGTTTCTCTCCCACACAAAGAAAGCTGGGTTCTAACTTGTTATGAACAACAAGCAAAGCTAAATAAAACTAAAAATAAAACCTAAGAGCGAGACGCTCCAAGCATAGCACATAATGCATGAAGTGATAAAATATAGTGAAACGAGAGACAAACTGATAATTGTTGATGGAGAAGGGGATGCACGGGGGCATCCCCAAGCTTAGACGCTTGAGTCTCCTTGAATATTTATTTGGGATGCATGGGGGCATCCCCAAGCTTGAGCGCTTGACACTTCTTAATCTTCTTTCATCATCTTCCCTCGCACACTTGAAAACTCCCTTCATACATAACTCATCGTAATCTGATTAGCGAGGTTAGTACCCATAATAAAATAATTATTTCTCTACTGGAAACAAAGATATTCTTGAAGAGCTACTGTTTATAAAGATTGCCAAAAAGTTTTTGCAAATAAAAAGCAAGCTTAAGGTTCGCAAAATGAAGGAAAGGCAAAACAGGACAGAATCTGTGAAAAATAGACCAGCAGGTAGTAAAGAATCTTTTAGGGATACTTCTGAAACTCAAATAAAAAACTCAGAACATACGAAAGTTCTGTAATTTTATAGAGCACGCTGTGTAAAAAATTCAGCTCAAACAGATGAACTGAGATTTTTTTGTGATTTTTCTAGTCACGAGGACAGAATCTGTTTTCTGGACAGCATGTCACAACTTTCACTTCCCTTGTCATATGAGGCTATAAATGGCACAAAGCTTGAAAAGTAAAGATACAATGATGTTGCTACAGTAGTAACAATCATCTAGACCACTAAAAACAGAAGAAAAACAAAAAGGAAATCATAAATTCGTTGCGGGCTGCCTCCCGAAAGCCCTTCTTTAAAGCCATTAGCTAGGCTTAATGCAAATAGATCAAGTTGTATCAATTGAACCATCATCAAGATCATCAAAAAGCTCTTCAATAGTACAACCACTCTTAAGAGGTCTTTCAAATAAAGGCCTAATAAAGATACTTCTAGGAATAAAATAAAAAGGCGGAAGATCAATTGGAGTCTCATTTATTCTATTAAAGAGAGGTATCTCTTCCAAAGTCTTCACAGTTTCAACCCCTTTGGCAATAGATAGATTATTTTTGAAACGAGGAGCCTTTGGAACGTAAACGAACCTAGGTTCCTTCTTTGCCGGAGTTTCCACCTTTTTGGTTTTTATTGAGGAGAAAGTAGTTCCTAGAGTGTCAATGATTTCCTCAATCTTATCAATCCTAGAAGGGCCAAGTCATGGGATTTGATGGTCTCTAAGGTTTTGAAAACTTTATGCATGGAGCTATCGAGTCTATTCAAATTTCCTTGAACCTTACGATCCAACGCAGTTATCTTATTAATGCTTGGCATCTCTAGCTCTATCTTTTCAAGTTTTTTCATAATGTGAGCTAGGGTAATGTCCTCTTGAATGCTAGCAACAGGGAGATTTCCAACAAGATTTTCCATAACAATATGAGCTTCCCAAACTGGGACTTCTAGGAAATTCCCATTGATAGCAGTATCTTGAATAAACCTATTCCAAGAAGTAATTCCAACATAAAATTTTCTAAGCAGGATAGTAGTGGATTGCTTCTTGGTGGCTCTTTTTTGAGAATCATTAATTCTATACCAGACATCTTTCAGACTTTCACCACCTCTTTGTTTAAAGGTGAGCACTTCTGCTTCACCAAAGGCAAAAGGTCCAGACATAATGACAATTACTAGCAAGGTAACAATTTTTTTGATTTTTGATAAAGGACACTAAAGCAAAAAACAGAAAGGTAAACTAACAAGACTAAAAAGCAAAGATAAAAGATAGTGTGCAACTCCCCTATCTTGAAGAGTGGAGTCCACGGCAACGGCGCCAAAAATTGCTTTTGATGGTACGAATTCTCGTCCCTCGTTGGTTACCCAAAGTGGAAGGTTGAGATGTAGACAGCAGCAAGTTTCCCTTAGCAAAGATGCTAAGGTTTAGTATCGAACCAGTGATACGTCCCAAACGTATCTATAATTTCTGCTTGCTCATGCATGTTTTGTGTCATATTGCTATGCTTTTGATACACTTTCATATCTTTTTATAACATATTTCGGAACTAACCTATTAATGGTTGCAAGAGTGCACGAGTTCTTGTTTTTCTACTTTATGTGTAGGAATTACTTGGATAAAGGAAAGATCACAAAAAGAAGCCTTGTAAGAGTTGGACTCTAACTTTCCCGAAATCTGTCCCCACCAGACAGGTTTTAAAGATCGCCTCGGAAACGGTAGAAGACGGCCTCAAACAGAAAAACTTCAAACTACAAAGTTGTAGGGGATTTTTTTGGACATAAAATTTGGCCCAATCGGAGTTCTGGTACTCCCTGGATGCCTGAAATACCGAAGACGTAATCTGGATGACGAGAATCCGAGAGTCTATATAAAGAGAGGAAACCTAGGTCAAAGGACACAACGAAATTTTCTCCCCCTTGGTAGTCGTTTTGAGGGGGAGATCAATCTCCACAGCAGCACCATCTCCAAGGAAGAATAAGGGGCCAAGGGCCGCTGCCCCCAAGGGTCGTGGCCACCGCCGTGGCCGTCTCCTTCATCTCCTCCGGTCTGCACCTCTCCATCAACAACTCTCGCTCTCACCATGTCCATGTGTGAGTAGTTCCCCCTCGGGTCTAAGGCTTGTATCTTGATCTATGTGATTTATCCCTCTCTCCCATGATGTGATCTTTGTTGTGATCATTGGCTATGTTAATCTAGGATGATCCCATGATGTTTCCCATTCTTCTATGTATTGAATATTATGTACTCACTTGTCTTTATCTAGTATAATCCCCGAGACCAAGGTGACAGTGGTCTATTGGACATGGGTTAGAAGAATATTTTCATGAGTGATTTCCTCTTTTGTGTGTTGATTGAAGATTGAGAGTCTCTTGGTGCTTGTCTTTGACTATCCTTGAGATATGTTGTGGTGATTGTGGTACTCTCTTTGGATGGCCACGGTGACATTGGGAAATCCATAGATTGAGAATTACGAACTCTGAGGTGTGCTTTTGTAACCCTACATAATTCTCGTCCTCTCTTGACCACAAAGGGATGACCTCCGAGTACATCTCCATTGCATGTTTTATGGGAAATATCATGTGATTAGATTATGTTAATGTTGTTGGGAGTTTCCACTAGTGAAAGTATGAAGCCTAGGCCTTGTTTCCACCATTGCAATACCGTTTGCGCTCACGTTTACTACTTGTTTGCTTGCTGCACTTTTTATTACAGATTTATATTACCTTGCTTTGTAATACCTATCACCCATATTTTACCATCTCTTCACCGAACTAGTGCACTTATACAATTTGAAATTGTACTGGGTGTGTTGGGGACACAAGAGACTTCTTTTATCTTAATTGCAGAGTTGCTTGAGAGAGACCATCTTCAACCTCTACTTCCCTGAGTTCGATAAACCTTAGCTCATCCACTTGAGATAAATTGCTGCTGTCCTACAAACCTCTGCGCTTGGAGGCCCAACATAGTCTACAAGAATAGAAGCGTGCGTAGACATCAAGCTATTTCTGGTGCCGTTGCCGGGGAGGTGAGTGCTTGAAGGTATATCTTTAGATCTTGCAATTAAATCTTTTTGTTTCTTGTTTTTATTTTCACTAGTTAGGCTTGTGGAAAACAATAAAAAAATGAGAGAGCTTTATGGGCTCTACCTTGAATTGGGTCATGAAGTGTTTGAAGAGAAAATAAAAAAACCTATGGAACTTTATTTACATACTCTTCATGATTGAAATGTTACTAGTATGTCTTCTTTGAATACTTTTGATGCTATGATATGCAAAGTTATAAGCTTGGGGATGCTACGTTTGATGAAGATGATCTTTTTAGCCCCCCAAGTTTTCATGAGGAAATTTATTTTGATGATACTTTGCCTCCTATCTATGATGATTATTGTGATGAAACTTATGCTATAAAGAATAAATGTTTGCAAGTGTATTATGATAAGAACGATTCATCTCATACCTATCACCCATATTTTACCATCTCTTCGCTGAACTAGTGCACCTATACAATTTGCCATTGTATTGGGTGTGTTGGGGACACAAGAGAGTTCTTGTATCTTAATTGCAGGGTTGCTTCAGAGAGACAATCTTCAACCTCTACTTCCCTGAGTTCGAATTTAGTATTTCCTTTTTGTTTTTCTTCTGTTTTTAATGGTCTTGATGGTTGTTACTACTGTATCAACATCATTGTATCTTTACTTTTTCAAGCTTTGTGCCATTTATAGCCTCATATGACAAGGGAAGTGAAAGTTGTGCCATGCTGTCCAGAAAACAGATTCTGTCCTCGTGACTAGAAAAATCACAGAAAACTCTCAGTTCATCTTTTTGAGCTGAATTTTTTACACAGCGTGCTCTATATAATTACGCAACTTTCGTATGTTCTGAGTTTTTTTATTTGAGTTGCAGAAGTATCCCTAAAAATTCTTTACTACCTGCTGGTCTGTTTTTCACAGATTCTGTCCTGTTTTGCCTTTTCTTCGTTTTACAAACCTTAAGCTTGCTTTTTCTTTGCAAAAACTTTTTGTAAATCTTGAGAAACAGTAGCCCTTAAAGAATATCTTTATTTCCAGTAGAGAAAAATTATTTTATTATGGGTACTAACTTCGCTAATCAGATTATGATGAGTTATGTATGAAGGGAGTTTTCAAGTGTGCGAGGGAAGATGATGAAAGAAGATTCAGGAGTGTCAAGCGCTCAAGCTTGGGGATTCCCCTATGCATCCCCAAGAAATATTCAAGGAGACTCAAGCGTCTAAGCTTGGGGATGCCCTCGTGCATCCCCTTCTCCATCAACAATTATCAGTTCGTCTTTCGTTTCACTATATTTTTATCACTTCATGCGTTATGTGCTATGCTTGAAGCGTCTCGCTTAGTTTTGTTTAGCTTTGCTTGCTGTTCATAACAAGTTAGATCCCGTCTTACTTTGTGTGGAAGAGAAACACGCTCCACTTTCAAAATCTATAACACATCATAGGGTTCTTCATGCCTATGTTTTTGCTGTTATGTGTTCTTTATCTTTTCGTAGCTACTGTCATGTCTAGTTTTAGTCTTAGTTTGTCTTACCAAGAGCCTTGGATTTTGTTTAGTTTGTCGCTGGAACTCTCTTTAGTTTTCATGTTTATCTTGTTAAGAGATTTGGTTGTTGCACTGAGTTATGTCTTGTTTTTGAGAAGTAGGTGATTGAGGTTGCTATTTAATTTCAGTAGTAACTTGCAATAGTTTTGAAGCATTGATGTGAGTAATGTTTGAACTTTTTGTGTCAAGAGCTCTAGCCTATTAGTGATAGGTGTCGTATTTTGGGAAATCCGTGTTTATTTTCAAAACCTACAAAACTAGTTAAGAACTCTAGCTACTAAATGGATCACTACTCTTCTGAGGGGTCGAATATTAGAGTACACTCACGTACCATGAGTCGAGGATGCGCAAGGATAACCAAACCCCATACACTCCTCCTCGGGTTACTTGTCTCTTTTTGAACCTCCTTACTAGATTGAGAGTTACCGATAATAAGTGCATGAGTTCTTCGGACTAATGTAAGTATTGAAAGTGAACACTTCCACCTCCTCATATTTGGTAGCCTCTCCTGTGTCGTGCATTGCTTTCTTCTCACTCCGGGAGTTGGCGTCCACCTTCGCCGATACATCCAAACCCTTGGCATGATACGCACTGTCATCATAAACCTCCTTATATCTTTCCTCAAAATAGCCACCATACATACCTATCAAGACATTTCCATAGCCTTTCCGAGATACATTGCCATGCAACATCCACCTTCTCATGACTTGATCTTCATGTCATACATGCTACTTGGTTGATCGATGAGCCGCATGCTAGTTGGGCCTTGCCCTAATCATTGCTACATGACACGCTAGTATCATTTCATATCCTGCTATCCTGGCAGAGGCATACATTTGCATCATGATTGTTACATCTTCTTTATGTGAGTACCCTTGTAAACTGTGAAAGATCTCCTATATTCTTGTAAAATATAGAGTGTTGCCCCTAAAGTGAGGAAAAGATCCCAAAGAGGACAAAATCAAAAGATCCCAAAGAGAACAAATGAGAGAAATAGAAAGAGTCATTGAGGCCACCAAAAAAATACAAAAAAAGAGAAAAAATAGAAAAGAAGAAATAAAAAGAGAAAAGGGGGCACACTACTATTCCTTTTGAGAGATCCACACTAATACTTCATCCTCTATCCCTTGTACTCCATAGAGATCATCATACATGAATATAGCTACGTGGGGACCCTTCACACTATAGAACTTGGCTTGTATATTCCAATGATGAGCCTCCTCAAATGAGCTCTAGGTCTTCTTGAGCAAGAAAGTTGGATGCACCCCCACTAGTTCCCTTGAAGAGCTTTTAGCTCACATGTGCATCTGTTGCATGGCAATCCCTACTCCTCACATCATATCTATCATTTGTCTCTCTCTCCTATGATTGTCCTCATTGATGTGAGCCTTTCTCATCCTTTTTGTCTTCCTCCTCCACCATATTTCTCTCTTTTCCATCAAAAGTGTCAATTTTCGTACTTACGCTCATCCATTGCTTGAGTGCACAAAATATCGAAAAGGAGTGGATCAAATTGACTTGTACGTGGCTAGTGGTCTGGAAACGAGTCAAGATAAGATTCCAAAGAAGACCAAGTGTGAAACTTTAGTAGATTGAGTTCTCAACAAGTATACTTTTCTCTCGTACTCCCATATCCCCCTTCTTGCATGCAAACACCATTTGGAGACATTCGAGTCACGGACAGCAAGAGCTCTTGCACCCTTTGTTCTTTTGTTGCTTGTGTCAATGCTAATATAGACGCTTGCTTGTTAAGACTTGAATTGAACTGCATGCTTTGATTGCTTTACTTTCAAAGTTCTTATATGGTTGTTAGCATGTCACGACAGAAATTATGTTTGTTATCATTTACCTAATCAAGGACGAGCAGGAATTAAGCTTGGGGATGTTGATACGTCCCAAACGTATCTATAATTTCTGCTTGCTCCATGCATGTTTTGTGTGATATTGCTATGTTTTTTATACACTTTCATATCTTTTTATAACATATTTTGGAACTAACCTATTAATGGTTGCAAGAGGGCACGAGTTCTTGTTTTCCTACTTTATGTGTAGGAATTACTTGGATAAAGGAAAGATCACAAAAATAAGCCTTGTAAGAGTTGGACTCTAACTTTCCCGAAATCTGTCCCCACCAGTCAGGTTTTAAATATCGTCTCGGAAACGGTAGAAGACTGCCTCAAACGGAAAAACTTAAAACTACAAAGTTGTAGTTAATTTTTTTCCGGTGGATCTAGACATAAAATTCGGTCCAATAGGAGTTCGGATACTCCCTGGAGGCTCGAAATACTGAAGACGTAATCTGGATGACGAGAATCCGAGAGTCAGAGGAAACCTAGGTCAAAGGACACCACGAAATTTCCTCCCCCTTGGCAGCCATCTTGAGGGGGATATCAATCTCCACAGCAGCACCATCTCCAAGTAAGAATAAGGGGCCAAGGGCCGCTGCCCCCAAGGGTCGTGACTACCGCCGTGGCCATGGGCACCGCCGCCGCCGTGGCCGTCTCCTTCATCTCCTCCAAGCTGCACCTCTCCATCAACAACTCTCCCTCTCACCATGTCCATGTGTGAGTAGTTCCCCCTCGGGGCTAAGGCTTGTATATTGATCTATGTGGTTTCTCTCTCTCCCATGATGTGATCTTTGTTGTGATCATTGGCTATGTTAATCTTGGATGATCCCATGATGTTTCCCCTTCTTCTATGTATTGAATATTATGTACTCACTTGTCTTTATCTAGTATAATCCCCGAGACCAAGGTGACAGCGGTCTATTCGACATGGGTTAGAAGAATATTTTCATGAGTGATTTCCTCTTTTGTGTGTTGATTGAAGATTGAGAGTCTCTTGGTGCTTGTCTTTGACTATCCTTGAGATATGTTGTGGTGATTGTGGTACTCTCTTTGGATGGCCGCGGTGACATTGGGAAATCCATAGATTGAGAATTACGAACTCTGAGGTGTGCTTTTGTAACCCTACATAATTCTCGTCCTCTCTTGACCACAAAGGGATGACCTCCGAGTACATCTCCATTGCATGTTTTATGGGAAATATCATGTGATTAGATTATGTTAATGTTGTTGGGAGTTTCCACTAGTGAAAGTATGAAGCCTAGGCCTTGTTTCCACCATTGCAATACCGTTTGCGCTCACTTTTACTACTTGTTTGCTTGCTGCACTTTTTATTACAGATTTATATTACCTTGCTTTGTCATACCTATCACCCATATTTTACCATCTCTTCGCCGAACTAGTGCACTTATACAATTTGACATTGTATTGGGTGTGTTGGGGACACAAGAGACTTCTTTTATCTTAATTGCAGAGTTGCTTGAGAGAGACCATCTTCAACCTCTACTTCCCTGAGTTCGATAAACCTTAGGTCATCCACTTGAGGTAAATTGCTGTTGTCCTACAAACCTCTGCGCTTGGAGGCCCAACATAGTCTACAAGAATAGAAGCGTGCGTAGACATCAAGCTATTTTTGGTGCCGTTGCCGGGGAGGTGAGTGCTTGAAGGTATATCTTTAGATCTTGCAATTAAATCTTTTTGTTTCTTGTTTTTATTTTCACTAGTTAGGCTTGTGGAAAACAATAAAAAAATGAGAGAGCTTTATGGACTCTACCTTGAATTGGGTCATGAAGTGTTTGAAGAGAAAATCAAAAAACCTATGGAACTTTATTTACATACTCTTCATGATTGCAATGTTACTAGTATGTCTTCTTTGAATACTTTTGATGCTAATGATATGCAAAGTTATAAGCTTGGGGATGCTACGTTTGATGAAGATGATCTTTTTAGCCCCCCAAGTTTTCATGAGGAAATTTATTTTGATGATACTTTGCCTCCTATCTATGATGATTATTGTGATGACACTTATGCTATAAAGAATAAATGTTTGCAAGTGTATTATGATAAGAACGATTCATCTCATACCTATCACCCATATTTTACCATCTCTTCGCTGAACTAGTGCACCTATACAATTTGCCATTGTATTGGGTGTGTTGGGGACACAAGAGACTTCTTGTATCTTAATTGCAGGGTTGCTTGAGAGAGACAATCTTCAACCTCTACTTCCCTGAGTTCGATAAACCTTAGGTCATCCACTTGAGGGAAATTGCTGATGTCCTACAAACCTCTGCGCTTGGAGGCCCAACATAGTCTACAAGAATAGAAGCGTGCGTAGACATCAACCAGTAGGACTCCAAGATCAACAAGTAGGTGATTCGTCAAGTGATGCGTCGTTGATAATCACTTGCTTCTCCTGGACCTACACACACAACATATAACTTTGCTCCCAACGAGTACAGAGAGGTTGTCAATCCCTCCGGACTTGTTGTTTACAAAGGATAAAACGCACGGGATAATAATGATAGTGATAGCAACGGAAAAGTAAATAAAGTAGTAAATTGATAGCGGGTCTAAACAGTATTGGAAATATGGACCGGGGTCCTATGATGTTCAATAGTGATGTCTCTCTCCAAAAAGACGATAACATAGCCATGTGAGGTAAACAAATTACAGTTAGGCAATTGACAGGATTATGTGTGCAAACCAATGCTAATTATGCTACAACGAAAGGAAGAGGCTCAAAAGCATGGGCGGTACACCAAGACAAGTAGACCGAAATCCATCTGCATCTACCTACTAATCATCCACCTTGAGATATCTATCCAGAACATCTCGCTGGTATTAAGTTGCAAATCCCACCCAAAGTGTAAACTCAAAGCAACGGACAACTGCATTAAAGAACTTTGCGTAAAGTAAACAATCCTTGCACCCGCAAGTACAAGCACCGTTGTTTCCCCCTTGTGGCAACAGCACATCCCCTAGACTCAAGTTTCTGTCACTCAAGCTATTCATCGGGGGGCATGAACCCACAATCATGCATAACGCTCCCTCTTGGATTCACTACCTACTACTTGGCCAAAGCAATAAACAATAACGGAGAACATGCAAGAATTACTCTAGAACATAAATATAAAAGAGGAGAATCAAATATATTACTCAAACACAATCCGAACATAATCTCATAATCCATCGGATCCCAGCAAACTTAGCATACCAACAGCTGAAATATTACATATGTGCCTCGATCATGTAGGGAAGCTCACGAGGTCTAATCCATGAAGAACAAAGAGGGGAGGAGAACATCACATAGTTACTGATCATAGACCCATGGTCCAAGGTGTACTACTCACGGTTCATCTGGGAAGCATCCATGGTGGTGGAGAGCTCCCGGAGGTGGTTCCTCCCTCCGGCAGGGTGCCGGTAAGAGGTCTTCTGGTGCTCCCGATCTTGGAAGCGCGGCGGCGGCAGAACAGAGGAGAGATCGCGAAAAAGGGTTCCCGTCACGGGGGTTTCACATCACGAGGAATAAATAGGCGAAGGGGGCAGCCAGGGGGGCCACCAGGGGTTCAGGCGGCCCCCTAGCGCGGCCCCACCCTAGGGCGCGCCGGGAGGGCGCCTGGGGCCCTGGTGGGTCCCCTCTGCCCCCCCCCCCTCGGTGATTCACGAAGCTTCTGTATCGCTGATTTTTTTATTGGATTTTCCCGAATTTTTGGAGCACTTTTAATATGGGGGAAACCTGAAATAGAAAAACAGCAGAAAACAGGAACTGACACTGGGGTGCACTGAGTTAATAGGTTAGTCCAAATATGATCAAAAGTGTATGGAAGTTCATCAATATCATAGCAATATCACACAAAAGAAGCATGGAGCAAGCAGAAATTATAGATACGTTTTGGAAGTATCAAGTAGCAAGTGGCCCAATCCTTTGACAAGGATAAGCCTAGGAACTGAACTTATAAAGGCTAAAGCGTTCTCGAGGACACACGGGAGAGGTAGCCAAGTTACTTTCACCATATTCCGCCAAGTAGTATGTATTGTGTCGATAAGTGTCGGTGGGTGGATCAATGCTAGTACACCTTCTAGACTAAGATAAGTGTACTCTTATGATTACACACCTTGCAAGCATTCGCAAATACAAGGTAGTAATTAAGGCATAAGTCTAACCACAACATTACGATTGAGGATCCATAACTCCCTTGTGCAAAAGTGTGTGAACTGGGGTT
Organism: Bromus sterilis; assembly: GCA_950022295.1. Lineage (NCBI taxonomy): Eukaryota > Viridiplantae > Streptophyta > Magnoliopsida > Poales > Poaceae > Bromus > Bromus sterilis. The sequence continues at coordinate 67,283,346 of OX465599.1, forward strand.
CAGGTTTCTGTCACTCCGGCAACCCACCATAAGCATCCTTTATACACAATGTATTCCCCTAGGTCCTTAATAAGGCGAAGTGTTGGGTGTTAGACTCACATAACACCACTAGGAAAATAACAACACAACTTAAATATCAAACAACACATATTACTTCAACATATTATGACTACTAACAACTAGACTTCTCCCATGTCCTCAAGAACTAAAGTAACTACTCACAAGACATAAAAGAGATCGTGATCAGAGGTGATAGATGGGTGGAAAACAATCTAGATACAATGATATTTCTCCAAAAAAAACTCAATAGCATTCACCACATAGTAGTAATCAACACCAACAGAGTAGAGAGGATAGATAGTACGGATTACAACACAAGTTGAAATTGTGAGATTAGATGGGATGGAGATGGAGATGGTGCTGATGTTGGGGATGATGTTGATGATGATATCGATGATGCCCGTGACGATGATGATGACTATGGCGATGATCTCCCCTTCCGTGAAGTGATCTCCCCGGCGGAATCTGCCCGTCGGAGATGGCTTTTTCTTCTCTGTAGGTTTCCGCCACGAGGCAGCGGTGAAACTCCGAAACTCCTCTCTCTTTAGGGTTTTTACCCTGAGGGGTAATATAGGCCAGAGGGGGCACCGAGGAGGGCCACCAGGCATCCAGGAGGGTGCCTGCCGCCCCTAGGGGGGCGCCAGGGACCCTTCTGGAGCCCTGATGGGTCCCCTCTGGTCAATCTTTGGTCTCCTCCAGTGAATCTCCAAAATAATGATCCACGTCAAATTTCATCAAATTTGGAGTTGATCTGATTCAGCAACTTGATGTCCACTTTCCATCGCTGAATTCTACTTCTGCTGCTTCGTCACCGGAAAGTTGCAAATTGTGTAAAACAAGCCAAAACGACATAAGAACAATACTTTAAAGTGGAATATATCGATGAATAGGGTTAAATTACAATATAAAATAGTGATGCATTTTGGACGTATCAAAAAAACGTCGTCGATCGTATTAAGTTATAGTTTCATACAAAAATGTTTTTATTTAACATATTTCAAGATATTGTTAAAATGTATTTATAAATTCACCCCTCACCAACACCCCCCTCCCTCTTGTCGATGAGCCTGGTGAGATGAGGTTGGTGCTGACTAGTATCTGATCCAAATATTGTGTTCATTCTGCAAGTGTTTTTGTGTTGCCGCTGTGGGGACCCGGAATATGCATATGTAATTCCAGTCAAAACTCAATCATATGTAGAGCCGAGAGCCACACCCACTTGTCTAAGCACACAAGGCCAAGTACAAGACACTCTTAGAAAGCTCGAACGTGAGGGGCATCCCATCCAGGCCCGGATGATCAACTGAGATTGGTCCTCATCGTCCGCTCACAAGTCTAAATGCTTATGGGTGGTGAAATCCCATACTCATAGACAAGTTGCCTCAACCATATTGTCGATTGAATCATAACACTTACATAAACAGACTCCAGCCCGATCACTTAGTCGGGGTCTCGGGCGGCCTCGATCGTACAACGAAGTGTGCCACATGACGGAGTCACGAGCAATCACATCGCGATGCCCCAAGCTGCGCACATCTCAGGGCCACTTGGTGTAAGAAAGACCGCCGGTGAGAGCACAACTAAGCTATAGAACCCCACACATGACATGCACGATATAAACATACACGCAGCATGCATGCCAAGTGTATAACAGCAGGTAACACAACATGAAATCTACAAACTCATAGACTTTATTTCATCTGCTAAACTGAGCAGACATAGTAGTTGTATTACAAGCAGAAATCACATGACTGTGATCCAACATTACATCAAGCAACAACGGAAGCAAATTATGTCTTAGTAAAGACAAGGTTAACAAATGGCTTAAGAAGCCTTAAAGAAAATACAACGACCCTCCAAAGGAACCAGGCTGCTGTCTGGAACTATACGACTTAGTCAGCGTCGAGCTCGAGGTAGAGGCCACCATCAGGGTCAATAGTCTCGTCTCTAAAACATAAATTAAGCAAATGTGAGTACAAATTCGTACTCAGCAAGACTTACATCAGAACTATACTACTTATGCTCAGGTACCAAGGTAAAGGCAAGTGGGGTTGTAATGCAGAAAGCTTTGACTTGGCTATCCTGTACTACGACTACATAGAGTTGAGATGAGAAGCGCACTCGAGGCCATCTAATCTTGATCACCACATCAATACACCACCATGGACTCTTCCTTGACTTCCCACAAGGAAGCAACCCAAAGCACTCACACTTATCTTGGCAGTTTTAGAGTATCCATTTAAGTTGTCTAATAATCAAGTAAAGGTCTCCAAGTAGTCCATAACCGCAGACACGGCTATTCGAATAGTTCATTTCCCTGCAGGGGTGTACGCTTCACACACGTGTCAACACTTACCGCCCGTGACTCGTCATCCTTCAAGCGGATGTAGGACGAGGATAAACACCAAGGCACTTACCTCACGGCTCCAACTCTAGTCCAGGGGATCGCTGATACGTCCAAAACGTATCTATAATTTCTGCTTGCTCCATGCCTCTTTTGTATGATATTGCTATGATATTGATGAACTTCCATACACTTTTGATCATATTTGGACTAACCTATTAACTCAGTGCACCCCAGTGCCAGTTCTTGTTTTCTGCTGTTTTTCTATTTCAGGTTTCCCCCATATAAAAAGTGCTCCAAAAATTCGGGAAAAATCCAATAAAAAAATCAGCGTACAGGAAGCTTCCGGAATTACCGACGGGGGCCAGAGGGGACCCACCAGGGCCCTAGGCGCCCTCCCGACGCGCCCCAGGGTGGGGCCGCGCCAGGGGGCCGCCTGGACCCCTGGTGGCTCCCCTGGCTACCCCCTTTCGCCTATTTAATCCTCGTGACGCAAAACCCCCGAGACGGGAACCCTTTTTCGCGATCTCTCCTCTGTTCCGCCGCCGCCGCGCTTCCAAGATCGGGAGCACCAGAAGACCTCTTCCCGGCACCCTGCCGGAGGGAGGAATCACCTTCGGGAGCTTCTCCACCGCCATGGATGCTTCCCGGATGAACCGTGAGTAGTCCACCTTGGACCATGGGTCTATGATCAGTAACTATGTGATGTTCTCCTCCCCTCTTTGTTCTTCATGGATTAGACCTCGTGAGCTGCCCTACATGATCGAGGCACATATGTAATATTTCTGTTGTTGCTATGTTGAGTTTGCTGGGATCCGATTGATTATGAGATTATGTTCAGATTGTGTTTGAGTAATATATTTGATTCTCCTCTTTTATATTTATGTTCTTGAGTAATTCTTGCATGTTCTCCGTTGTTGTTTATTACTTTGGCCAAGTAGTAGGTAGTGACTCCAAGAGGGAGCGTTATGCATGATTGTGGGTTCATGCCCCCTGATGACTAGCTTGAGTGACAGAAACATGAGTCTAGGGGATGTGTTGTTGCCACAAGGGGGAAAACAACGGTGCTTGTTCTTGCGGGTGCAAGGATTGTTTACTTTACGCAAAGTTCTTTAATGCAGTTGTCTGTTGCTTTGAGTTTACACTTTGGGTGGGATTCGCAACTTAATACCAGCGAGATGTTCTGGATAGATATCTCAAGGTGGATGATTAGTAGGTAGATGCAGATGGATTTCGGTCTACTTGTCTTGGCGTACCGCCCATACTTTTGAGTCTCTTCCTTTCTTTATAGCATAATTAGCATTGGTTTGCGCACATAATCCTGTCAATTGCCCAACTGTGATTTGTTTACCTCGCATAGCTACTTTATCGTCTTTTGGGAGAGAGACATCACTAGTGAACATCATAAGACCCCGGTCCATATTTCCTACACTGTTTACACTATCAATTTACTTTCAGTATTTACTTTTCCGTAGCTATCACCATCATTATTATCCTGTGCATTTATCCTTTGTAAACAACAAGGCCAGAGGGATTGACAACACCTTTGTACTCGTTGGGAGAAAAGTTATCTGTTGTGTGTGAAGGTCCACGCCTACCGCCAATCTCTGGCGCCGATGTCACCTTCCTGTCGTTGTCGGAGTCCTACTGGATACAAACCTTGGTATCTTCACCGAGGGAAATTGGCTGCTGTCTACATATCAACCTTCCACTTTGGGTAACCAACGAGGGGGCGTTAATTCGTACCATGAAAAGCAATTTCTGGCGCCGTTGCCGGGGACTCCACTCTTCAAGATAGGGGAGTTGCACACTATCTTTTATCTTTGCTTTTTAGTCTTGTTAGTTTACCTTTCAGTTTTTATCTTCGTGTCCTTTATCAAAAATCTAAAAAAATATAGTATGTCTAGTTCCTTACTTGCCAATCAATGTCTGACTTCTTTGAAACTAGATCTTATTGGCATGGAGGATTCTCCGAGGATCAACAAAAGTGGTACAAGGAACACCGCTTGTCTCAAAAGGGGATACACTTATGGAAACAAATACACCAGTTGTATGACTATGCTAGAAACTTGTGCTCAATATATAATATATCTTTCTGCAGGGATGAATCTTCTTTCTTTATGAGGCCCAAACACCTTGCTTTCCAATGTGAGTACAATGATGATGAAACCTTAGCTTCTTATGCTAAGAGAAATTATAATTTTGATGATGCAGAGCAAATAGAAGAATCTGTTGCTTATAAGGGTGCCTATGAAATTACTTCTCTTCTTAAAAATATTGATGATGCCCCTTACAAATCTGAGAGTCTTGCTATACTTAACTATTGTTTGGAAAATTATGATGCAAATTATTATATTACTTATCATCTTGAGAGAATCTCTCCCCAAAAGGAAGAGACTAATGTTTTGCAGGACTCTATGGAAGAAGAAATTGTTGAACCTGAAAGCTCCTTGGATGAAAAAGAGGAGGAGAGTGACGAACAAAAGGAGGAAGAATGGAGCCATCCATGTCTACCTTCTAATGAGAGTAACTCTTTGAATCTTACCTTATATGAGTGTCATGATCCTATGAATTATTTTGAAATATCCCGTTTTGATGAAGTTGATGCCTTCTATACTTTTGGCCAAGATGCCACTATGGATGATGCTTACGAAGATGAACTTGCTATAGTTCCTTATACTAAGCATGAAATTGTTGCTATTGCACCCGCACTTGATTGTCCTATTATCTTCTTGAAATCTCCAACTCCGGAGAATTTTCCTCTTATCAAAGCTCAATGTGATGGGTTGCATTTATCTTATGATCCTAAAAACCGTGTTGAAAACTATACGCGTGTGCTTGCAGGTCATGAACAACATGATTTATGTGATAGTTATATTCTTGATGTTGTTCATGATACTACTGAAAATTATTTTGAGAGAGGGAAGTTTGGTTGTAGAAACTTCCATATTACTAAAACACCTCTCTTCATGTTAAAAGTTTTGAAGTTGTTCTTGTTCCACCTTCCTATGCATGTCACTTTGTGCTTCTTTGATTTATTTTCTTACAAGATGCCTATGCATAGGAAGTGGGTTAGGCTTAAATGTGTTTCATATTTTCTTCTTGATGTTCTCTTTTGCTTCAATTCTTATTCTTGTGAGAGCATCTTCTAAATCTTTAAGCCTAGCTAATGGCATTAAAGAAACGCTTTCGGGAGGCATCCCGCAACGAATTTAGTATTTCCTTTTTGTTTTTTCTTCTATTTTTAATGGTCTTGATGATTGTTACTACTGTAGCAACATCAGTGTATCTTTACTTTTCAAGCTTTGTGCCTTTTATAGCCTCATATGACAAGGGAAGTGAAAGTTGTGACATGCTGTCCAGAAAACAGATTCTGTCCTCGTGACTAGAAAAATCACAGAAAAATCCCAGTTCATCTTTTTGAGCTAAATTTTTTACACAGCGTGCTCTATAGAATTAAGAAACTTTCGTATACTCTGAGTTTTTCTATTTAAGTTGCAGAAGTATCCCTAAAAAACATTTACTACCTGCTGGTCTGTTTTTCACAGATTCTGTCCTGTTTTGCCTTTTCTTCGTTTTGCGAACCTTAAGCTTGCTTTTTCTTTGCAAAAACTTTTTGTAAATCTTGAGAAACAGTAGCCCTTCAAGAATATCTTTATTTACAGTAGAGAAAAATTATTTTATTATGGGTACTAACCTCGCTAATCAGATTATGATGAGTTATGTATGAAGGGAGTTTTCAAGTGTACGAGGGAAGATGATGAAAGAAGATTCAGGAGTGTCAAGCGCTCAAGCTTGGGGATGCCCCCATGCATCCCCAAGAAATATTCAAGGAGACTCAAGCGTCTAAGCTTGGGGATGCCCCCGTGCATCCCATTTTCCATCAACAATTATTAGTTCGTCTCTCGTTTCACTATATTTTTATCACTTCATGCATTATGTGTTATGCTTGGAGCGTCTCACTCTTAGGTTTTATTTTTAGTTTTCTTTAGGTTTGCTTGCTGTTCATAACAAGTTAGAACCCAGATTTATTTGTGTGGGAGAGAAACACACTCCACTTCCAAAATCTAGAACACAACATAGGACTTTTCATGCTTATCTTTGTTGTGTGTGTTCTTTATCTTTTTGATAGCTGTTATCATGTTTTGCTCTTAGTTTTCATGCTTATCATTTCAAAGAGCTTTTGTTTAGTTTGTTGCTGGAACTCTCTTGAGTTTTCATGTTTATCTTGTTTAGAGAGTTTGCCTGTTTGCACTGAGTTTTGTGTCTTCTCGAAGAAGTTAATCCTTCACGTTGGCGTCTTCATTTCTCTGCATCAGTGCATATCGATGGGTTGTCATCCTTCATTCGGGGGCTTCATCGTACCTACGGGTAGGGTAGGAGGAAATACTTTTAAGGGGGGGTTCGAAACGGTATCCGATTAATCAACCGAGGTTGTACGAGGGAAAGGGGTACAAAGTATCTCTCGAGTTTAAATCCAGGGGAACACCTCGAGAGAATTTAAAGTGGGTATGAGAAATTTTCAAGCGGATAGATAATCATTTGACATCGGTGACGGATGAAGAAAAACTGGCCAGAGCATCAGGCATAAGCACTGAGGCTGATAACGGATTGAATATCACCAGGTAGGTGACCAGTGAATTGCATACGAGTTCAAGAGGTCAAGTGAGAGGAATAACCTCGGCAACAGGAAGGTAAAGGAGAGTCAGGTTTCGGTCCTGTGGAACCGTGGGTTATGGGCCCACATTAAATAAGAAGGGTGGTGACAAACAAGGCGATCAAGTCGCAAGGTAAGTCAAAGAACAACTTGTTAGCTATGTCGGCAACAACGTCGGTGCCAAGGGCGAGGGACAAACAGAACCATTTTCCTGCTCGTTAAGACGAGGCGGACCAATAGGCAAAGTTCTCGTCCATCAGTGGTTACCGAAATGTTATCAACAGTAGTAACAGGTTGTACGGACAAGGTAGTACACTTAAGGGTTTACATCAGCAGGGAATTATCACTGCTCGGATAATTTATATTCAAATGAAGGTTAAACAGACCAATGGAAAGGAAAATGTGATGATACACAAGTATCAGGTGTATATCTTTCCCAAGAGAAAGCAGAGCAAGATATATATGACCAAGTTTGTATTGGCAGGGAGTCAAAGGAGGTTGTCGATGATAACAAAAATCATCGAGGGGCAAGAATGGTATTTCACACGATGAATCCAATTAACACATGGTAGAAGACAAGATGTCGATGATGACCATGACACATCATGTCAAAAGGTTTCAAGAAGATACAACCGAACGACGATGACATCAAGCGAAAGGAATGGTGAAGCAAAAGGTATACGGTCTTCCCAGTTGATGACAACCCAGAACCATGAAAGGGATATGACAGGGATAGGACTTGGTTCATCACAATTCATAAGATGTAGTGCAAGGCATGATATCCTCGAGATACCAGGGGTAATACTCAAAGGTAGAATGGTGGATCATAGATGCAGCAGAATTTCCACCAAGGGGAAAATTAATTTTACGAGAAGCTTTCATGATAAGTTCTACATCGTATCCATGGCCATGAACACAAGTTCAAGGTCGACTCCCACTTCTTTGGATGAATTTGTAGAGTAGGAAATGTATCTGGCGTAACACCAATAGAGTAAGACCCGTAGAAGTTCATGGGTTCACAAAGATGGATGAAACATAGATACAACCCATAGGGACATTTTTATGGATCTATATGACAAACAATAGGAGCAAGAGATACAAGTTTTAAAGCAGAAGGCTGATGAAACGGACCAGATGATACCATTCGCCAAAGTCATTTCGTATCAGGGGGAATTCGTCAATGATTTAGGACACAAGGGGACGGTAGGCGGTAATCCACCCAAAAGGTCAGGTGGCGTACAGAGAGTCTGGGGCAAGTATCGGTACTCAACCATAAGAAGAAAGAATGCCAGAGCATTGGACATAGAAGCATCAGAATAATTTGATGCTTAAGTACAAAGGAATTACGATTTCCATATCGGTGTAACAGATTCAGATACATCGATCAAACATGGATAAGTTGAATATAAGCCTAACAGTTAATCAATCAAGGTTTGATTTACCGAGAACCAGATCATGTCCGGAATGACGTCTGAGCCAGAAGAATGGATTCATAGGGATCAACATATGATTGCGTGCACTAGCCCACACGAGGACTCAACAGATCAGAATGGCAATGCCAAGGGAGGTCATCAAAGACTACAAGACAAACGAGATTAATCATAGTGCAAGCAGGTAAGAGGAATCTCCAAAGCAGTAGGCTGCCGAGGATAGTCGCGAGATCGAATAGTATTTCCAAGTATTTTGGGAATCATAGGAACCACTTAGGATGAACGGATCCTCGATAAATGTGAGGAATTATCCGCAGGGTGAAAAGAAGCTGCAAGGCAGTATGCATAAAGGATTTACCCATCAACAGAGAGTATGTGGAGGCATCTTGTAAACACAAGAGCATCTGGGATTGTATGGATGAACGAAAGATGTGTGTGGTTATACATACGGGCTTATCGGTGGCACATAATTGTAAAGGTGATCGACACATACGGTCTCGGGAATTTTATCGGAGAGTAATCTTTGGAATCTTCTCGTGAAGCAAGCGATCCTCTGTAAAGAGGGGCTCTCCGGGAGGAAGTAGTCACGAGAACCTAATGTCAGAGTTAGCAAAATATTCAACCCGAAAGAGAAGAGGATCAGAGTCCCAGAGTAAAGGTATGGAGAAAAAATCCTAATACCACCCAGGTTTGCGACGTGGGCCGATAAGCCACACGACATTGTTAGTAAAGTAGTTTTGCAAGGATTAGACTCGACTTCGACCAAGGAATTGGAAGGGGGTGTCCTATAGGCAGTCGGCTCTGATACCAACTTGTGACGCTCCCAAAATCAAACCGTGTACAGTAATCATACACGCAAGATACACGATCGAGATTAGGGACTCACGGTGAGATATCACAACACAACTCTACAAATAAAATAATAAATCTGTTTAATGCAAGCCAGGGGCCACGAGGGCTCGAATACAACAGCTCAAGAGCACAAACTTAGCGGAAGCAAAAGTATCTGAGTACAGACACAAGAATACAAGGTTGCCTTAAGAAGGCTAGCACAAATAACCACAGATCGAAAAGGCGAGGCCTCCTGCCTGGGAACCTCCAAACTACTCCTGGTCAACGGGGGGGATTCAACGTCGTATAAGGCATCGGGGATCTTCATGTTGCGGTGGTCGGCATCGAGGATCTCCTGCTCCTGGACTCCAAGGCTCCAACGTCGACTGCAGCGGCCGATCAGGCAAAACAAAAAAAGGGGAAAAGCAAGGGTGAGTATCTAGCATACCCGCGAGTCTTACGTCCGCTACTAAGCATTTATGCATTTGTATCAATGGAAAGGGGAGGCTGTATATAGTGGACTGCAAGATAGAAATCAGAATAAGGATAAGATGCTAGGCCTATCGAAGACTAGCATCTTCTGACGTTGTCTTGCAGCATGAGAAGAGAAACAGCCTACAGTTTATATAAAGCATAAAGTAACAATGAAGCAGAAGTTGCTGCAACATTGTATAATATAAGTTGTAATGATTAATAATAATAATGCCTCCGAGTTCCCCTCCTTGACTTCCCTGCGAGGAAGAAAACCCGAAACCATGCACTTTAATAGTTTGTAGTGGTAAGATCCAGCTTCAGCATAAAGCATCCTGTTACCGTGGACACGGCTATTCGAATAAATTAAACTCCCTGCAGGGGTGCACTACTGTTCAGCCTGCACGCTCGGATCTCCAGGGTGGCGTACACCTTGTTAGGGAATGCCCCACCGAGGCTATCCGACACATCGCAGCCCATCCTAGGCTCAGCAGAGAGGCATTCCGCTGGACTATATCCTATGCGCCAAGGGGTCTAGGTCCCTCACCCTTGCACGCTCCTGCACGGTACGAGACTGGCCGGTGAAGCAAAAGCAAATCCAAAACACACCTGCTGCAGCAAAGAAGACAAGACCGCTTCCCGGCTATCAACCCGTGGTACTGCTGACGTCTGAAGAGCTTTCGGACAAACTACGACGCAGGGGAGCCCATAACTCCTTATCCCACGTGAAGGTAGTGCGTACAGACCAACGGGTCTCTCAAGTCATCCGCCGAACCATTTAGCATTTTAATTAACCTGCGTGACAACCGTTATCGTTGCCTCGACTTAACTGACCCGCGGTCAACGACAGCAGTCAGGACCACCAGTACATCGGTGCCTGCCCTATCGTCCCACCAAGTCTTTGCGGTTACCAACAAGGTGAACCGTCTCCTTACCTTATCTCGCGTGTGCTCTTGGTAGAGCTCGACTTTCGTGGTTTGTTAACTCTCGCGAGATACGAGCAGGGGCCAAGTACGCCAGTAACGTCGGTCGTACCCTCCTTGTCGTTCCCGACGCAATACCGCTCGCGGGCACCGTTGGGTCGCCCGACTTCTTACCATTAGGACAAACGTTGCTCATGTACCTATAGAGGCTATGCAGAGTCAGCAACGAGTGGAGTACGAGGATTACTCCTCGATAGCTTCACTTGATGTGGCTCGGCAGAGCCGAGCTAGGGGGCCTTAGGCGGTGTCTGCATTGTACCGTACCTGTTGCAGTTATAATAAGACGTATCCACGTCACTCCCCTGAGTGGTCACGGGCATGCTATCTAATCCTAGCTAACAATGCGCATGGCTCACTGCTGAATAATGCATAATTATAATGGGAAACATAGGATAAAGGAAGGTACATCAAGGGGCGACAAAATCAGGCTATGCAATTGAATAGGATTGTAACATAGCAGCAGCAGTAACCATACCTAGTGCAAGAAAGTACGGAAAAGATAGGTGATATCTGGGGAAGAGAATGGCTCTGCTTGCCTGGTAGCTCGACGGTAGGGGTAGGGTCGTCGACGAAGTAGTCGTACCCGGCTGCGGTGTAGTCGGCGGTAGCAGCGGGGTCTACCGGAGAATAAATGGGGGGGAGAAACAGTAAATATAAAGCAATCATAGAAAACAGATGAATGGCATGACATATGCAATGTTAACGGTGTTCTAACGCAGTGCAATGCATGTTGCACGGAGCGGGAATCCATCCGGGGATGAACTGCCAGCTCTGGGTGATTACCGAACAGGGTGTCCGGAGGGGGAAAGGATCATGCCGGAGGTGTCGTGTACATCCGACAAACATGTGAAGGGTGTATCCGTGTTAGTTGATCCATTCTGAACAACTTTCGTGTTTAGAATAAATTCATCCGGATAGTTTATCGGTACCGGGTAATTACCGGACAGACGATCCGGAGGGGGAATATCTCGGGTTCGGTATGCCAGAGGGGAGTGATGGGTATACAGGTAGCGTATTCTTATCCACTTTATTTTTCTGATCAATTTTGATGTATAAAGTTTTAGCATCTCAATTACGGTTTAAAAGATATTCAATTTCAAAGTTTTATCAATTTTAAATCATGTTCCGGGATTTTCTTTTATTAAATAAATAAACATTATCAACAAGCTTGCTTCTCGCTGGGCTCGCACGACAGAGGTCGGCGGCGGCCATGGCAAGCGGCCGGCACGGCGAGGCCGTGGCCAAGTGCCGCCGCTCACGTGCAGGGGGTGCCCAGGGAGTGGCTTGGCGTCCAAAGGGTGTGGGGTGCGGGGCCATGGCACGTCGAGCGCGCGCACGTTCTCGCCAGGGCGAGGTCAGGCGCAGGACGCGGCCATGGCGTCCGAGCATGGAGTCGGGGCTACGGAGACCAAATCGACGGGGGAGAAGGGGGATTCGAAGGTGGAGCTCACGACGGGGATGCACGGGGTGGCAGCGGGCACGGGGAAGCTCCGGAGTCGGCGAATCGATGGCAATGGCGCGGCGGCCGTGGCGGGGAAACGGCGGCGATTCGCAGCCCGTGGCGCGCCCCAGCCCGATTCTTTCCCGGAGGTGGCAAAGACAACCGCGGCGGAGCCACAGGACATGAAGGAGCGGCGATGCGGGGCCGTTGGCGACGCCTATGGCAACTGCGCAGCGACGGTGGCGCCCGCTGTGGGGGAAAATGACGGGGGGGATGGGAAGATGAGCGTGCACTGGTCTAGGGGGTGCGGGGCTCAGATATTATCCATCCACGACGCTGTAGCTGGTCCGCTGTTGACAGGAGAGAGGAGGAGGGCCGAGCGGGCTGGGTGGACACAGCCACGGTCGCCATGGCGACCCTGCCAGAGGAACAGGGAGAGGGAGGGGGTAAGTGGGATGGGTTGGGGTGGGCTGGGCCAGATGGACCGAGGGGTTTTTTCTCTAGGCGAAGGATAGGGATTCCCCCCCCCCCTTTTTTTGTTTCTTGTACATTTTTCTTTCTGTTTTATTTTATTTTGGCTAGTAATAGTTTTTGTAAAATGTGAAACATGCACCAATGATAATATCACTCAACAAAGTACCACTACAAAAAGTTAGGACTCATAATAAATCCATTTGCATTTTATTTATATTTAAAAGGGGTCAAATGCTACTGTTTTATTATTGTTTAGATTTGTTTACAATATTTATACCTTGTAATAATTTCCCACTATAATTTTAACATGACCTAATGATTATTATGCATTTAATAAAAATGCTTGCACAATTTTTGGATAAACTTCAATTTCCACTTTTATTTAATTTTCAAGATATTGTTTTTATTTCTTCGCATTACTATAAAACTTTGCTAAAATATCCATTACTATATTAACATGGCCTAATGATTGCTAGGAATTTTATTAATAGGTTTCAACATTTATGGTTCATCTATGATTTTCATTTTCATTTTAATTTCCAAGACAATTTTGATAACCCAACATCATTTGTTTCATAATTGACTTGGGATTATTCTAAGGGCTAGGTATGACTTGTTGTATTTATTTGCAAGGTGATTAATAATCTCCCAAAATTCATGGGGCAAGATTTATAATCCACCCAATTTGAAAATTTTATCAGGGTTGGAATTTGACCGAGCTATGATCAAAGGTGATCATGGCTTGATTAACAACAGTGATGATCATTACCAAGGGGATCGCTGTAGTGATTATTGTTACTGGCTCTGTGTTGTTAGAACTACTATTCCTTTTGAGAGATCCACACTCGTACTCCCTCTTATATCTTGTACTCCATAGAGATTATCATTCATGCATATAGCTATGTGGGGACCTTCACACTATAGAACTTGGCTTGTATATTCCAATGATGAGCCTCCTCAAATGAGCTCTAGGTCTTCTTGAGCAAGCAAGTTGGATGCACCCCCACTAGTTCCTTTGGAGAGCTTACCTTAGCTCATATGTGCATCCGTTGCATGGCAATCCCTACTCCTCGCATCATATCTATCATTTGGCTTTCTCTTGCCTATGATTGTCCTCATTGATGTGGGCCTTTCACACCTTTTTGTCTTCCTCCTCCACCATATTATCTCTTTGCCATCCTAAGTGTCAACTTTCTTGCTTACGCTCATCCATTGCATGATTGCTCAAAATGTCAAAAAGGAGTGGATCATTTTGACTTGTACCTGGCTAGTGGTCTGGGGATGAGTCAAGATAAGATTCCAAAGAAGACATTCGAGTCACGGACAGCGAGAGCTCTTGCACCTTTATGTTCTTATGTTACTTGTTTCAATGTTAAATATAGACTCTTGCCTGTTATGACTTGAATTGAATTACATGCCTTGATTTCTTTGCTTAAAAGTTCTTTTATGATTGTTAGCATGTCACCACAGAAATTATGCTTTTTATCATTAACCTACTCGAGGACGAGCAGGAATTCAGCTTGGGGATGTTGATATGTCCAAAACGTATCTATAATTTCTGCTTGCTCCATGCCTCTTTTGTGTGATATTGCTATGATATTGATGAACTTCCATACACTTTTGATCATATTTGGACTAACCTATTAACTCAGTGCACCCCAGTGCCAGTTCCTGTTTTTCTGTTACAGGTTTCCCCCATATAAAAAGTGCTCCAAAAATTCGGGAAAAATCCAATAAAAAATCAGCGTATAGGAAGCTTCCGGAATCACTGAGGGGGGGGGCAGAGGGGACCCACCAAGGCCCTAGGCGCCCTCCTGGCGCGCTCCAGGGTGGGGCCGCGCCAGGGGGGCGCCTGGACCCCTGGTGGCTCCCCTGGCTACCCCCCCCCCCCCTTCGCCTATTTAATCCTCGTGATGCAAAAACCCCGAGACGGGAACCCTTTTTCGCGATCTCTCCTCTGTTCCGCCGCCGCCACGCTTCCAAGACCGGGAGCACCAGAAGACCTCTTCCCGGCACCCTGCCGGAGGGAGGAATCACCTCCGGGAGCTTCTCCGCCACCATGGATGCTTCCCGGATGAACCGTGAGTAGTCCACCTTGGACCATGGGTCTATGATCAGTAGCTATGTGATGTTCTCCTCCCCTCTTTGTTCTTCATGGATTAGACCTCGTGAGCTTCCCTACATGATCGAGGCACATATGTAATATTTCTGCTGTTGCTATGTTGAGTTTGCTGGGATCCGATGGATTATGAGATTATGTTCAGATTGTGTTTGAATAATATATTAGATTCTCCTCTTTTATATTTATTTTTTCAGTAATTCTTGCATGTTCTCCGTTGCTGTTTATTACTTTGGCCAAGTAGTAGGTAGTGACTCCAAGAGGGAGCGTTATGCATGATTGTGGGTTCATGCCCCCTGATGACTAGCTTGAGTGACAGAAACATGAGTCTAGGGGATGTGTTGTTGCCACAAGGGGGAAAACACCGGTGCTTGTACTTCTGGGTGCAAGGATTGTTTACTTTACGCAAAGTTATTTAATGCAGTTGTGTGTTGCTTTGAGTTTACACTTTGGGTGGGATTCGCAACTTAATACCAGCGTAATGTTCTGGACAGATATCTCAAGGTGAATGATTAGTAGGTAGATGCAGATGGATTTCGGTCTACTTGTCTTGGCGTACCGCCCATGCTTTTGAGCCTCTTCCTTTCTTTATAGCATAATTAGCATTGGTTTGCGCACATAATCCTGTCAATTGCCCAGCTGTGATTTGTTTACCTCGCATAGCTATTTTATCGTCTTTTGGGAGAGAGACATCACTAGTGACCATCATAGGCCTCGGTCCATATTTCCTACACTATTTACACTATCAATTTGCTTTCATTATTTACTTTTCCGTAGCTATCACCGTCATTATTATCTTGTGCGTCTTATCCTTTGTAAACAACAAGGCCGGAGGGATTGACAACCCCTTTGTACTCGTTGGGAGCAAAGTTATCTGTTGTGTGTGTAGGTCCATGCCTACCGCCAATAACTGGCGCCGTTGTCACCTTCCTTTCGTTGTCGGAGTCCTACTGCAGACAAACCTTGGTATCTTCACCGAGGGAAATTTGCTGCTGTCTACATATCAACCTTCCACTTTGGGTAACCAACGAGGGGGCGTTAATTCGTACCACCAAAAGCAATTTCTGGCGCCGTTGCCGGGGACTCCACTCTTCAAGATAGGGGAGTTGCACACTATCTTTTATCTTTGCTTTTTAGTCTTGCTAGTTTACCTTTGAGTTTTTATCTTCGTGTCCTTTATCAAAAAATCTAAAAAAATATAGTATGTCTAGTTCCTTACTTGCCAATCAATGTCTGACTTCTTTGAAACCAGATCTTATTGGCATGGAGGATTCACCGAGGATCAACAAAAGTGGTACAAGGAACACCGCTTGTCTCAAAAGGGGATACACTTATGGAAACAAATACACCAGTTGTATGACTATGCTAGAAACTTGTGCTCAATATATAATATATGTTTCTGCAGGGATGAATCTTGTTGCTTTATGAGGCACAAACACCTTGCTTCCCAATGTGAGTACAATGATGATGAAACCTTAGCTTCTTATGCTAAGAGAAATTATGATTTTGATGAAACCTTACTTCGTATGCCAATGTGAGGGAAATTTGCTGTTGTCTACATATCAACCTTCCACTTTGGGTAACCTGTTGGATATATGCCCTAGAGACAATAATAAAGTATGTTATTATTAATATTCAAGTTCATAATTAATGTTTATATTTATGTGCTATAATTGCAATGACCCTGACTGTGAGATTCAGAAGAAAACTCATTTTCATGTGTGGAAATGTAAACAACAAGAGTTCCTGGTTTAGCCTCTAAGACCAGCTCATGTGCTAACTGGTGATTGCGTTTTCTTGATCATGGACATTGTTATTGTAACAAGGATGTCGGTAGCAATGAGGACATATTGTTAGCAGAACGATGATGTTGAACCGACCCCAGTATTGAATGATATACTTAGAGATCACATCGTAACTACGTTATAAGTCTATCATGAAATGTTATCATATACGTAATTCCTTAGACCATGAGAGTATCGAGTTGCTTCACGCAGGAAGATGTGCTTTGGTTCTTAGATGAATATTCCCGTAACTGGGAAGTAGTAAAATAAGTTCTGGGTATATCGGATAGCGTGTCTAGTAACTGCGATAGTTCAAGAATGGGATTTTCTCCTTCATGATGAAGAGATATTGACTTTGGGCCCACTCGGTATGAAGGTATCCATTCTAGTCTGGCCAAACACATTGTGATTTAGTCACGGGGATACCGGAATACAATAACGAGAAATAGAGACAAACGAGCAATGAGGATAACAGGTGGCTTGTGTTCAAGAAGTTGTTACACATAGGTGCCAAACTTCTCTCCTCTAACTTTGTCGTATATCGCAAAGCAAAGGGAATGGTACATGACTAAACATAAAGGTTCACTCGAAGTTTCTTCGTGTATGTGCGGGAGTCAACATGGGTGTCCATGGCTCCGCTGTTGATTATTGGCTATTGACAATAGGCTGTTGTCCTACGTCCGGAAGACGTTCCGAGTCATGTCCGCATAATACCGAACCTATTGGGTCACACACTTAACGAGTAGAAATCTGTTAGAGAACTAGGAGATGAAAAGAGAAAGGCACCGGAATTGTTTCGGGTGGAACCGGAAGTGTTTCGGGTAACAATAGAAATGTTCTAGGTGGTACCGAATGATCACGGATGATTCCGGAACATTAAAGAATGGTCTTGAATGGTCATAAAACATTTGGTGTTAGGTGTTGAAAGATTACGGAACATCGGGATAATTGTTCCGGGACTTCCGGAAATGTTTCGGGAGGTTCCGGAAGGTTCCCGGGAGCTTATGGAAGTATCCGGAGGCTTATGGAACTCTCCAAGACGCGGAAATCGAGGCTGGACCAAGTAGGAAGGTCCACAAGGCCGTAGGTCGGTGGGAAATAGACTTTCCTTGGGGGCCAGGGAAAAACGCCATGGTCCCTAGCGTTTCCCCCTAGACGCCGTAGTCCGCGGCGTTTCGTACTGGAATCCGTGTTGGACTCCTCCTGGTGGCAAAAATCGACTTTGGGGAGGACCCTCGCCCAAGTTGCGACCCCGGGCTTCCACCTATATATACAGGGGCAGGGGCAACCCCAAAACGACACCAGAAAATCCCCAAGGTTGCCCTAGCTAATCCACGCGCCTCTAAATCTCTATTCGGGCTAGATCGTTCTAGTCCGGACGCTGCTAGGCTGTTCTTCCTCTAGTTTCTCTCGGTGGCGTTCTTCTCTGGACGGCGGAGCGCTGCTGGATTGCTACATTGGGACGTGTGGATACCGGTAGAGGGATCATACCTTTGATCCTTCTTCGAGGAGCTTCTTCTTCTTCTCGGAGATCTGTTCGAGGGACTTGTTCGTGGGATAGATCGAGGGACTGTTCATGGGAGATCTACTTCGACTACTTCCACTACATCCACCCGCTTCACCAACTCTTCTTCCGCTGCAACCATTGGTGAGCATTGACCTAAACCTTGTATGCGATCTTTCTTGGATGATCTTGGGATCTTGTTTCGTAGGCACGAATTTTTTTGTTTTCTACTACGTTCCCCAACATAACCAACGAGGGGTTTTTAATTCGTACCATCAATCGCCTATTTGAGTATGTACCCCAATCGAAAATCCGGCCGGGGTTTCCATTCAGGACTCAAACTATGTATGGACGGTCCTACAAGCCCACCTCGACGGATGGTACTGCGCTTGTCTAAAACCGTGCTACAAAGTAACCGTGCATATCCTCCCACTCCGGCACAAAATCAAATCGAAGAAGAAATAACCCATGCGAATCCCGGACCATAGTCCTGGTGAGTTAGTAGGCCAAACGGGGTCCATAGCCCTGCATGTGGAAGTACTATTGTCTTGGATCCCAACATGAGAACTCGGGGCCTAGTGCAGTGTAAATGAGACAACCCACTATGTACTCCTACACAACCTCTCATTGTTCACCTTTGTTAGGGTGACTTCACCAACACATTACCATCATGTTGCACTGTTCACTACCATCCTGATACATCACCCAGATGGATCATCTTCATTGCAAACAACTCCAGCATGGGATACGTCCAAAACGTATCTATAATTTCTGCTTGCTCCATGCCCCTTTTTGTGTGATATTGCTATGATATTGATGAACTTCCATACACTTTTGATCATATTTGGACTAACCTATCAACTCAGTGCACCCCAGTGCCAGTTCCTGTTTTCTGTTGTTTTCTATTTCAGCTTCCCCCCATATAAAAAGTGCTCCAAAAATTCGGGAAAATCCAATAAAAAATCAGCGTACAGGAAGCTTCCGGAATCACCGAGGGGGGCAGAGGGGACCCACCAGGGCCCCAGGCGCCCTCCCGACGCGCCCCAGGGAGGGACCGCGCCAGGGGGGCGCCTAGACCCCTGGTGGCTCCCCTGGCTACCCCCTTCGCCTATTTAATCCTCGTGACGCAAAAACCCCGGGACAGGAACCCTTTTTCGCGATCTCTCCTCTGGTCCGTCGTCGCCGGGCTTCCAAGATCGGGAGCACCAGAAGACCTCTTCCAGGCACCCTGCCGGAGGGAGGAATCACCTCCGGGAGCTTCTCCACCACCATGGACGCTTCCCGAATGAACCATGAGTAGTCCACCTTGGACCATGGGTCTATGATCAGTAACTATGTGATGTTCTCCTCCCCTCTTGGTTCTTCATGGATTAGACCTCGTGAGTTTCCCTACATGATCGAGGCACATATGTAATATTTCTCCTGTTGCTATGTTGAGTTTGCTGGGATCCGATGGATTATGAGATTATGTTCCGATTGTGTTAGAGTAATATATTTGATTCTCCTCTTTTATATTTATGTTCTTGAGTAATTTTTGCATGTTCTCCATTGTTGTTTATTGCTTTGGACAAGTAGTAGGTAGTGACTCCAAGAGGGAGCTTATGCATGATTGTGGGTTCATGCCCCCTAATGACTAGCTTGAGTGACAGAAACATGAGTCTAGGGGATGTGATGTTGCCACAAGGGGGAAAACAATGGTGTGTGTACTTGCGGGTGCAAGGATTGTTTACTTTACGCAAAGTTCTTTAATGCAGTTGTGTGTTGCTTTGAGTTTACACTTTGAGTGGGATTCGCAACTTAATACCAGCGAGATGTTCTGGATAGATATCTCAAGGTGGATGATTAGTATGTAGATGCAGATGGATTTCGGTCTACTTGTCTTGGCGTACCGCCCATGATTTTGAGCCTCTTCCTTTCTTTATAGAGTAATTAGCATTGGTTTGCGCACATAATCCTGTCAATTGCCCAGCTGTGATTTGTTTACCTCGCATAGCTATTTTATCGTCTTTTGGGAGAGAGACATCACTAGTGAACATCATAGGACCCCAGTCCATATTTCCTACACTGTTTACACTATCAATTTACTTTCAGTATTTACTTTTCCGTAGCTATCACTATCATTATTATCCCGTGTGTTTTATCCTTTGTAAACAACAAGGCCGGAGGGATTAACAACCCCTTTGTACTCGTTGGGAGAAAAGTTATCTGTTGTGTGTGCAGGTCCACGCCTGCCGCCAATCTCTGGCGCCGTTGTCACCTTCCTGTCGTTGTCGGAGTCCTACTGGAGACAAACATTGGTATCTTCACCGAGGGAAATTTGTTGATGTCTACATATCAACCTTCCACTTTGGGTAACCAGCGAGGGGGTGTTAATTCGTACCATCAGCATGGCATAGCATAACATGGATGAAGGGCCACATGATGAACACAAAAAATCCTGGATCTGCTAGGTTGAAGTTTGCTTAATACTGTGGCAGCAATGATAGGTCATGCAAAGGATGGGTTAAACTAGCGGTAGAACGGTAACATGTGAATCACCTAATCATGCATAATATAACAAGAGGGAAATAAGTTTATATAGACATGATCAATGGGGTTTGCTTGCCTTGTTGACGATCACGAGGTGCCACTCTTAAGAGCAGTCGGAAACTACGTCCAGCGATGAATCTATCGAGAAGAAGCAAACACCGAGACAACAACAATGTAAACATCACATTGCAATGCACAGACAAGATGCATAACATACCATGGCATGGTACTGAGGTTCTCTACGTTCATGTTTCAACATGTTAATTGAAGTATATTTGGAAAAGAATTCCAAATTCAAACTCCAAATGATTATTCAAAATTGCCCAAATTACATTTGCTAATGTTTGATCATTATAAATTATTTTTTCATGCTTTAAAGTATCATATTTGGATTCCTTGCATTTTTCTGATAATTTTTCATATATTATTTGTTTTATTTGGAGTTGTGGTTTAAAAGTTGTTGAATTTCAAAGATTTAATCATTTTCTGCAATTTTTAATAAACAGAGAAAATTGTTTATTGCGTCAGCATGATGCAATGCTGACGTCAAGGGGGGCTGACGTGTGGGACAACACTGTCAGTGGGGCTAGGTTTATTCTCTGTTTAGATTAAAATAAACAGCGTTATTAGGGGGCTGGCCCCACCTGTCATTGACCCTGGGTCAAATGACCAGGGGATTAGCCTCTAATCCCCCGCCATGTCGGCCTCACCGGCGGCTCAACGCCGGTGTCCACTGGACACGGCGGAGCTCGCTCGGGACGGCGACGCAGGCTACCAAATGGGGCGCCGAGGCCACCGGGAGGCAGCCCGTCGACTCGCGCGTCTCGGGGGCCAAACGGGCGGCCATGGGAGGGCTCGGGGCCACGCCGGCGAGCTTCTCGGCGACGGCAGGAGCTCGGCCCACGGCGAGCATGGCGATTTAGGCCACGGGGATGGACGCGAGAGGGGGAAAAATATGCGTCGGCTCACCGTGAGAATGAAGGAGAGGTCGGAGAGCTCGGGGAGGCGCTGGAGGCGACGAATTTGACGACGGCGTGCCGGCGGCCGTGGAGGCGTCGTCATGGGGCGTCCTCGATTCCAATTGAAGGCGCACGACGACGCAGACGGCCACGATGGAGCTGCTGGACACGAAGGTTCGGCGTGAGGGGCACGGTGACCGCGCTGGCGCACGTCGGCTGCGACGGTGTTCTTCTGGTCAGTGGTGAAATCGAGCGGGAGCGGGCGAGAGAGAGACAGAAGAAGAGGGGGAAGACTGCAGCGGCTTCTGGGCGTCCTCGTGGCGCTCAGAGATGGCCGAAGCGACAAGCAGGAGGTGGCGCCGGCAAGGGCATGCGCGGCACGCAGCTCCCTGCCTGCCTGGCCGAGGTAGAAGACGACCCTGCCCCTATGGGTTGGGCTGCTTCTACTGGGCCAGGTAAGTGGGCTCTGTCCCTTTCTTCTTTTCTTTTTATTCTTTCTGTTTCTTTTGTTTTGTTTTGTTTTTATAACAAAACATTTTTATAAAACCCTAGTATTTCTATTGGGGCTATATGTGACTGATATAAAGTCACACCCAAATTTTCAGAATTTTTGGAGTTCAAATTATTTGAATCAAATTCAAATATGAATAATATTTAATTTCCAAAGGCACTTTTGGACTTTTTTAAAAATCCATGAGCATGACATGGGACCCACAACACATGAAATGTGATCATTCCCATTTATAGAGATTTTTAGAAAGTTCAGACGATTTTTTGGAAAAATATTTTTCTCTCGCCATTTATTCAAAATCTTTTTGAGGCTTTTCCAAATTTCTCAATTATTAAAAAGGGAAATTAAACATGATGCCTTATTTCTAGAAATAAAGCACATACGGTTGTGACAGCCGCAAATGTTGGCTTCTGTATTGCTTATGTGGCATGATTTTTTTTTAGCAAATTGCTACAATTAGTGGAGATTTATTGAATAAATATGACTCTTTTGCTGCGTGAGGGTATTTAAGATGTTGGAATGTCCCTTGCACGTTTTTAACATATTGCATCAACAAATATTGCAACTTATCAAAGGGGCCAAAATATGGTTTAAAATGAGATCGGACGAAACTGATTTTTCTCCCAGTCACCTCACGGGTAGGGCTGCCCATGCAAAAATAAATAAAAAATAGAAAAATGAAACAAAAAATGAAAAGGAAACAGATTAAAAAAACAAAAAAAAACACGCGTAAGTAGATTCACAACTTGTTCAAAAGTTGAAACCACATATGACTGCATTATTAGTTTATTACACGAGATGGGCAATCAAGCGCTTCAAAGGAAGCCGATTAAAATTCAGTTTAAAGCGGCTTTTTCCCCTGGAAACTAACGCTGACCATTATGCAGGACAGTGCCATCAAAAGCTCAGAAACTGCACCAGATTGACTTGCACGAATGTGCATGTCACGGGGTGAAGTCTTCACTCCACGCTGTTTCAGGAGGATATACTTCTATGTGAACACCCGATATGCAATGAAAGGAGCAAAGAAGCATGCGTGAGTCGACGAAGCCAACATAACAGTCCTCATCGAAAGAACTGTTCAGAAAAAACAAAGAAAGACTACCGCGAAAAAACCTCAAGTTTCCCCAACACAAGTGTGGCCGAACAAAATCTTTATATTGGATACATCCTTCTGAAGCTATCAGCACATCGGAGAAAAGATATCAGACACTTCTTGGTTCCGGTGCTTTACAAATTACAAGGAATTATTCCCCGGACGCCAAACTCATTCCAGGGCAGCACGTTGATTGCTGATACCACATAAGCCCTCTGCATGTATTCTAACTGCAAGCCGATCCAGCTGAGACTCAATATCCTTGGAGAATAAATGTAGGATATAACTGAAAAATAAACTGATCACCAACCACACCTCAACTCATTATGCGTATCCTTGAGAAAACCCTTGTAATAACATACACTGGGAAACTAATCTAGAGTACACTATATCCATCAGGTTTGGGAGGCATCAATAATCCATTGCCAAACCTTCAGCTCACCAGTTCCATCCCCGGTGAAAAATAAACCACCAGGACCAGTTTGTATTGCCCTAACTTCCTGCTTGGCGAATATTCTGCCCCTATCACTGAACCTGTAAAACAAACAAGAGTGACTACAGGAAAATATCTCAAGTAAAGCATACAGAAATGATCTTAGTATGGTAAACTCTCTTACGATGGCAGGTCATAGAGGCGGACAGTGTTATCATTTAATGAACATACTAGCACAGGTTTTGATTGTGCATCAGGCATGCCAGTAAGAGCAAGTGCACCCTGCAAATGGAACAAAGCAATTAGATCGTAGATAAAGCAGAACATAATTCCCAAACTTTTGGTATGAAAAAAGAGAATATTATTAAGAAGATAGTACTGACTCTGACAGAAGCTGTTGTATTGTAACCTACTACCTACACATTGTGAATCTTGTTCGCTTAAGTGGTGCATGGGCACCTAAGCATTTGCCATGGCAGCATACCGTTTGACCCACTAGCAGGCATGAAAGAGAGACCGGGGCAAAAATGGCACTAAGCAGGTGTTTGGCCAGCACATTTGGTTGCTTTAAGTGGTGGCGTTTGCCATGGCAACACCCCATTTGACCCACTAGCAGGCGTGAATGAGAGATCAGGATAAGAATAGAGCAGAAGGGAGAGAACATCCATCAGTGCGCTATTGGCCAAGCCCACAGCTGCTGCCTTATTAGTGTGCGGTTTCCTCTACCACTCAATGCAAGCCACCATACATACAAGAAGCTGCTGTGGAGGCAGCCTCTGAAGCACCGATACGGCCAGAACTTCCGTCTCCGCATTCCAAACGGCGCTGATACACATGATACAGAAGGGCTACACGTACTCCAGGAGTATTCTCCTTTTCAATTTAAAAAGAAATGAAAAATGTGCCGATACACCAGCTCTCTCTTTGTTCGCACGACAGCACGGGTCTCAGGCTAATTCATGAGCAAGCAGGCACCGCTAAAGCTTGGGCTCGCCTCGCCGCCGCAAGGTAATTCATTCCTCCCGAATCCCTGCTCCTCTCCCATGTTTTGCTTAATTGCTTCCAAATCCATGCGTTGCTCACATGCATGCTTGATTCCTTCTGAATCCATGCATTCATCCCATGATTGCTTGCTCGCTGCTCACCTACTGATGTTGCTGGCTTGCTGCTAGGGGGTGAAATACAACATGCATCTGCGGGGAGTGGCATGGCAGCAAGGCCGTTTTCACTTGGTACTGCAAGCAACTGTATTGATGTTGAAGGCATAGGTGAAGAGGTTGACCATGGTGTTCCCAATCCAAAATATCCTTTCTGGAAGCATGTTACAACAATACTGGCAGACAGGTCATTTAGTTCTTTCTTTCAGGAGAACTGATCTCTTTATCAAGGTAGTTAATTTCTACTTGGGATGTTATCTTTCAGACCATAATTACTGAAACCAGATCACGAGCCTGATATGAACCTGTTTTCTTAAGGGTTAATTCGATAAATGACACTACTAACTATGCACATTCGAGAAAGGCCACTAAAAAATCACTTATGAAAAATGCCATTGCTTATTTGAGGAACTTAAAATTGTGCCATTCTAATAATTTCCAGACCAAAATGTTCCTGTCTTCTCCTTTCTCCAACCCTCGCCTCCTCAAATCACTCTCAAGGGCTCACGGTTAACACCTCTGTGATGGCCAAGCCCATCACCACCAGCATGAACCATGTAGTCACGAAGCTCGCAGAAAGCTGCTGCTTTACACATTGCCTATTCTTCTCCATAGAGAGTTGCTATTCCCGCTTTGCCCAGCCACACTGTGCTCAATATCTGTTCATCTTCACTGCCCAACATGCCAGCTTCTATAGTAGGGTCTGGAGAGAAAGGACAGGAGGGAAGATGGAGAAGTGTACAGGAAGGAGAGCAGGTAGGAAGGAGGGCAAGCTTGCTAGAGCACTGCCACCAGTAGTGGGGAAGATTGGATATGAAAGGAAGGAGGGAATGACAGTTTAATTGAGAACGGAAGAAATAGAAATGAGCATTTTAGTGTGTTCATGCCAAATAATGGCATCCAAGTGCTTATATAGAAGTTGCAGTGGCATTAATTTTTGTAGTGTCATTTTCTAAATACGCCGAGTTGGAACAGTATTTATTGAATCAACCCTTGCTTCGAGAACCTTAGTTATGTAAGGGCAATAGCTTGTGCACCAACCAAATAATAGTGAATAGCCGAATACAAAATTTACATATAAAATAACAACGCTATTGAACTTAATAGTCATTTGACTAGTTCACTAACTGGTCTGGTTTAAATATCTAACTTCAGTGGCAGACATGTTAACGTGGATTGATGTATGTAGATTCCTGACATCATGAAGATGTTGAGCTTGCATGTGCAAAATTCTGAAGATGTTTAGCATATGACAAGGAGATCGATCAAACGAGTGTAAAAGAGATCTCATAAGATTATTAACTGTATTGTATATTACTGAGGCAGGACATGAGTAAGAACAGCGATATACATAAAAAGGGCCCAAGAAAGGATGGATCAGAAGTTAACAGGAAAGATTATAACAAAATAAAATGCAACTGCACAACATGACAACTATATAAGAGTGTCGGATCACATACGTTATCCTCTTTGTGTGTATATGTTACTTCTAAGTTTCCACTTTCTGTAGCTGCCCAGACCTAAGAAAAATAGAACTTAGAAGCATGAAGCATTAAAAAGGATAAATGTGTAATGGGAATTATAGAATTATTCGATAACAAAGAGATAAGGATAGAGACTAACTTTTATTGTTTGATCCAAAGAACAAGATAACAGAAACTGATCCCAGCATAGTAGAGACATAACTACACTTGTATGATCAGAAAGAGTCTGTATGCATTGCAACGTTGCCAAATCCCATACCTGAAATATTTGTCATTTTCTTAATATTATTTGTAGAATGTGAGTAAACCAAAGCAACATGTTCTGATCTTAATTAAATAATGAAATGATCAGTACCATCTGTCGCATGAAGAAAAATAAGTCCAGGTGACTGAAAATCATGCACATTATGAAAGCAGAGATACTTCATGTTGAATCGAGATTGGGGATACCAAAAGTACTACTACCTCTGACCGCATATAGTTGTCGTAAAACAACAACTAATACAGTACAAACTGATGTACAACTTACGACAATTAATTCCAACCGGAGGTAGTAGGAAAACTTCCACTTGCAGCAACAGGGAAAAGCAGAGTTCCCATAGCATCAGACATCATTTGTAAGTGTTAAAGCAGTGAGGTATTTTATTTTATTTATTGGGATTGGAGCCTTTCCACTACTGTAGATGATGCTTGTTTTCAATGTACTTGTTACAAATGTTCCATGTGCCGGTTGAGATATCACCATAAAATGTGCATGTAAGCACACAGTAAATTATTGAAGTGAGCACCCACTCTAAATTCTATATGTAAGGCCTTCAACACCCATAGTACCAGTACCTAACCTGATGCAGATTTGGACAAGCATTAGATGCCAGCTTTGCTTATATAGTTGCATTTATTCTGACTACATAGAAGCACAAATCTCAGGCATCTTCTGTTTTACATCTGACTTGTGACTCCAGATGAACTAACTGGAAATATTGCTACCTCTCAGATTAATGAGAAAAGTCAGAAGTGTATAACTATGTACGATGCATGGGCCTACTGAGCTTGTGCATTGTAACTTCCATGGTCCATTTTAGAAACACGGAGAATAAAACAATCTGGTGTTGACCGGAAGCTGACCTAAAGCGATGGAAGTGTTACAAGCTAACAGAAATTCATGATCTGATGCATGCATCAAAGTCTACTACATCAACCGTATCTAATAATGTGTGAATAGTGCACAAGTTCTCAGTCCTTACTCTAATGGTTTTATCCATTGAGCCAGAGTACAGTCTCATGCCTCCTACTATTAACGAAACAACAGCAAGCTGGTGCCCGGTAAGAGAAGCAGCTGGCTCAAAACAATTTGTCACGGCACTAAATCTCCATGCCAAAATCCTTCCATCCTGCACCAAGTGTAATACGAGAGAATGCATCATCAACAAAAAATCATATTAGCCAAGACAAATGCTAGAGCCAAAGACGAGCCAAAAGGAAGGAAGTTTACCTGTGTTGCGGCAAAGAGTAGCTCATTGCCAACTGCGAGTGCATAGACTTGTCCAGTCGGCCCGGTAAGGTTCATTTCTGCTTGAGTTTGCATATTCCAAACCTGCAGCAACAGTTCATACAGTCAGACACGCGTGGAACAGCAATAGCATTGGGTTAAAATCCCAAATCTCAAGCATCATCTCCTACCTTCACAGCATCAGGTATTCCAACAAACAACCATGGCCCCTCGCTGATCATGCACCCAACCTCAGCTCCCACGGGAAGAACAGCAGCGCACTATCACACACCATATAGATAACAAAGGTACTGAAAATTGTCATACAGAATACACAATCCTTCCAAGGACAATTCAATGATGCCTCAGCTACCTGCCCAGTTTGACAATCCCAAAGTCGCACCGTTCCATCCTTACTCCCAGAGTACAGCTTGTCTGACCCAGCAGGCAGTGCAATCCCTGTCACAACCTGAAAGAATGCACAACATTTGATCAGCGACGTTTCAAATTTTTACTAGAGGGTCTTATCTGCAGATGAAGTACCTTCTCGTGGCCCTGGAGAGGGGTGAGCAGCGTGATGCTATTGCTCATACAATATGTGTGGGGGTAGCGGCACTTCTCGCCGTAGGTGCAATCTCCAGCGAGGAAGAACTTGCATGGCCTGTCGGGCACCTTGTGCCTCACGCCGCCATCTGCACCTCCAGGACCCCTCCCCCATTTATTGAAGCCGCCGCCGCCGCTGCGCCCTCCTCCTCCTCCTCCGGAGTTGGGGTTGCGCCAGACGTGCCCGCCGGGGCCATCCCTTTGGTTGGGGCGCTTGGTGGTGGCCTCGGGGAGCTCGCTGTGGAGGAAGGGGCAGGGGAAGCGATTGCATCGCCCAGCGCGCCAATGGATGCAGACCTTGGTAGAAGAAGACGAAGAGGCGGCGCCGGGCGCCGGCCCGAGGCGGTTGTGGACGCGCTTGTTGCCGAAGCGGCCGTCGGCCTCGAAGTCCATGGGCGTCGCCTAGGGTTTGTTGGGCTCGGGGGGCGGCGCGGGCAGGGGAGGAAGTAGTCAGATAGTATTCGGGGTTTGACGGGGGCGGCGACGGGGAGGTTGAATTTAATAGTAGGAAGTAGGGTCGCGTGGAAGCGACGCGGCGAGGGCTCGCCGGAATGGATGGGGAGATCCGGATCGGAGCGGGGAGAGGAGGCGCTCGCGGTGGCCCTGCTTTCCCTTGGTCGGGTTCAGCTCGCGGGTGGAAGGTTGGGCCGGCTCCGGTTAATACAACGTGCCCGCTGCCCGCCCCCGCAGGCCGGCTGGCTCCGACGAGGCAAACCGCCTCATGGAAATACGATCCTTACCATTCCTATTTATATTACCTCTACAATGCATAGTATTATAAATTAATACCATAATAATTTTGTTATATTTTAAAAAAATAGTGATTTAATTCATTATTATGTACGTATGATACATGATAATATAATAACATTTAATATAATACTCAATCCTTTCCTTTCTTATTCGATTATGCATCATATCAGTGAAAATGCCTAATTGATTTTACAGGAAACGAATCACATCTAAACTACCCCTCGTCGCCCCCGCTCGGGCGACTCGAGGAGCGACCTATCGAGGTCGTCAACCTCTTTCTATCTTCCCTTCATTGTTGTCGGGGCATGTCGTCGCGCTAAGCCTAGGGGGCGGCCGTGGGGGCAGGGGTATTCCTTCCCTCTCGCGGCGGGGGTGGTGCGGGGTCCCTCGACATGTGGAGGAGCGATCGTCTAGGTTAGCACAATAGTGTTGGCTCCTGCTCCAACATCCAGATTCACTATGTGCGAAAAATTTAAAAGAAAATTACTATCCAGATGATGATATTTTAAAAGTAGGCCTTAAAAAGGTTCATCATACACACAAAGCATTGTGGCTGGTATTCAAACCTTGAAAAAGAGAATTTGCCTGGCGAGTTGGGATTGGGGCACATTTTAATATCTGAAATGATGCATGGATCCCTTCTAGTGAACCAGAAAAGTAATAAGTCCATTTGGTCATAATATGCTACACAAATTGAGGAACTAATTGAGCCATATATTGATCAGTGGGATCAAGACCTGGTGCATTAAGTTTTTTATCCTCTAGACGCAATAAGGATAATGCAAACACCTCTTCAACCTAGGATTCCTGTTGATTTTGTTGTGTGGCAATTTACGAGGTCAATTATCTTCCTCGGTAAGGTGATGTTATCACACAGAGTTTGATCATCAATTTGTTAGCAACCTGAATAGGCCAGATGGACAAGGAAGTGTTGGACTGGATAAATCTAGTAGACTATTTGGCATATGGAACTTCTTGGGAAGGTTAAGCACTTTGGATGGAAAGTGTTGTAAGGTGTCCTTCCATGCTATGATGTTCTTGCATGGCGTCACGTTCTTGTATCTTCCCAATGACCAAGATATCATATAGGTCACGAGGACATCCAACACTGCATTTTCCCATCCTAAAAATCTAGGGTTGTTTGGAGTTTACTGGGCGTAAAATACTCCATTGAACACGCAGTTGCACATGACAGATCAGGGGCAATTAATCTTAAAATTCTAATGAGGCTCGAAGGAAGTCATGCTAACCTACCCCTAGTACTAAGTTGATTCCAGTTGCAACATGGTTCCTTTGGTGGGAAAGGCGTTTGGAAGTTAGAGAGGAAAGTGTCATATATCCTAACAGAGTATCAACGCAAATTAAAATCTTGACAACAAACTTTGTTAGAACCGCATCAGTTCAGCATCTAACGAGAGATAAGGAAGTTAGTTGGAAGAAGGCTAAACACGATTTTGTGGAGGTCAAAGTGGATGCATCTTTTGTCGCTGAAAAATTATCGGGTGTCAATGGAGCAGTAGCATTCGATCATCATGATTACTTTTTCGCGACTGCGACTGAACAATACCGCATGTGGACTGTGTTGACTCAGCAAAAACCTGTGCTATTCGAATGGTCTAATCTTCGCATCAAATCTTGGTTGCAGTAAACTGGTCATTGAGTCGGATAATTCTTTTGCGGTTGAGGCGATGAACTCTTGTGGGAGCTAGTACAGAAATCTGAACACTTAGTCATTCAAGAGTGCGCGGATCTTCCTAGAGATTTAAATCTTTCAGAATTGTTAACATGTACTCTGCTCGTTAGAGAATGATGAAATGTGGTACTCCCTCCGATCCATATTAATGAACTTAAGTTTGTCTAGATACATATGCATCTAGTCTAAATACTTAACTAGATACATACAAATGTAGACAAAATTGAGTACATTAATATGGATCGAAGGTAATAGCTGATTTCTTAGCAAAGTTATAGTAGTTTCGAGTTTTAGGATGATTCTATCATTTACTTTATTCAGGATCAAATTGTAAACAGTACTATGACCATAATCTAAAGTTTCAAAAAAGAAGTCCTTCCATTATTTGAGAAAATACTTCCAACCACAACTTCAAGGTCAAATAACAAACAGCAATTTTAAGCATCGTGTAAACGAAGTACAGGCAAAAGCAAAGGATAAGGTTTCCAAGGTCCATCGCACAACCACAACTAGAAGCCGCGCACCGGGTCCCTCTTCTTCAACGCTGCAGCGGCGCGGACTCCAAAATGGAAAGAGCGGGCAGCATCAACACTTCCTCGTGGAGCTCGAGCTTCCCAGGCCCAGCCCTGCAAAAACTCGCGAATCCCAAGAAACCATGCGCCTCCGGCTCACGGCCGAGACCTTCACATCCGCGACGCAGCAACAAAGGCGCGGTCTCGGTGGCATCCACCGGCCAAGGCGAGCAGCAACCCGCCCCTGCCGTCGCGGACGCCGGCACGTTCAGCGTTGAGTTCCTCACGCGCGACGGCTGCCGGCTCGGCATCTCCCGGTACCCGGACTTCGCGTACAACGCCCATGGCGGCCGCGGCGTGGGCGCCGGACGCGGGGCGAGCGGCACGGCGGACGGCACGACGGTACTCGTCGATTTCGACGTGTCGACTCTGTACATCCCGGCGATGTCCGGCGCCACCACCAGGTTCCTAGGGCTGCCGCTGCCGCCGTTCCTCAAGATCGACATCTTGCCGGAGGCTCTTCGCGGGAGCATCGACAGGACGACTGGCCAGGTAACCATCCATCACTGCCTCCTCTGCACCCTCGCAGAAAATGTTCATGGCCAGCTTTATGCATGCGTATGCTCGTTTCAGGTCGACCTGAAGTTCAGGTCGAGGTTCTGTTTCTCGGTCGGGAGCATCTACCAAGCGCCGCCGCTGTTCGTCGACACAACACTGACGTCGGAGGAGTCCAGTGGAGCCATAAGGCGTGGGACGGGGGAAAGATTGGACGGTGGAGGGAGATGCAAGCTGGTCGGCGTGGCCGTCCTCGACCCCATCGATGACGTGTTCATGAACACCTTCCTCTACTTGCCAACCGAGTGCATTGCTTATTTGAACGCCACCATCTCCTTCGCCAGCGCTACCTGATCGTGCCTGTTTCGTGGTCTACAAAATTCGACGCTTGAGTGGTGAATGTAAACGGGATTGAGATTTAACACACTTTACATTAGCCATCTGTGGACGTATTTTATGCATCTCTAGCAAAACCCTTGAAAGGGCGAAATGCAGCTGAAAAAGGTTCCAAACAAAACCCGCAAACAACCCGCCCTGTAAGAGATTTTAAGAGCAGTCGAAAATCCGCCCCGCCGAATGGAGAAAACACTGTTTCCATGGCCAACCTAACAGTGTCCTGTATAGCATCAAAATGGTTGGCGGGAGGGACATTTCATCCACGCGTGAGTTGCATCCGCGCTCTGCATCCAGCGCCCGCCGCCCTCGAGTTCGACTATAAATCGTCGAGATCTGCCAGCGGGAAGCCGCATCTGAGTCATCATCGGCCCAGATCCACCGCCTCACCGTTTTGGGAGCCGCCGCCCCTCGCGAGTTGCATCCCCGGCCGAATCGCCGCCACCATCCGGATCCATCGATGAGTACTTCTCCGGCCGATTAAAGCTTTGCTATGCCGATGATTTTCATTGATCCATTGCTTAGCAGCGTTTTATTTTGCATTTTAGATGGATTTGAGTCCGTGCAAGAACTTTTTGCTCGAGGATTCATCATTGTCCGATGACTCAGACGTTGCTCGACAATCACTGGAAGCAAATGGTGGTGGTGGTTCTCGCCATGAAGGAGCTCGAGGATCGGAAGAAAAAGAAGCGGTGAGGATCCACCGTCGACCTCCTTTGCATTCCTCGAAACTGATATTTGGGGAACGAGTCGTTGATGCAAGAGTACTTCGCGGATATACCTACATGTCTGGAGTAAATAGCATAAAACTACCACATTACGGGCTAGGGCTTCAAAAAACTACCGCTTTCAAAAAAATTCTAAATCGCTACCACTTTTTTGGTAATGACTCGCAATAAAGTACCACATCTCTACCCCTAAAGGGGGAGTTGGTAGGCTGCCCTCCACGGTTTTTTTGCCTCCACATCTCCCACCACCACCCGTATACACTGGTTTTTAGCATACCTCTCTCCCATCACCATATATACACTGGTTTTTCCCGTCCACCTCAGTTCCCAAAACAATGATTCTTTACTATGGAAAGTTGATTAATACTTAATTATTCCAAATCAATCAACTTAATTAACATTCCAAATTAACCCTGCTAATTGATGCAAACTTAATCTCTATCATTCCACCAGTAACCACGCCACCTCCTGATCTCGGCCTCAACCCTGTACGCCGCGGTGCCATCTGATCCCTTTCCTCCTCCTCCAACAACGTCAAGCGTCTCAACCTCCACGGCCAGCCGCCGCGCCGTACATACATACAGACGCCAGGGACGCCCAGGCGGGCCGTGGTGAGCATGTCTCCCAGAAGGCCGTGGTCAGCACAAAGAGGTACTTTGCAACAACTTTCCTCACGTTCTTCTATCCAGAAACGTCAGCTTCAGAAATTTGTAACCTGTATAAGACCACAGATTAAGTCATGTAACTTGGGTCAGCAACGTCATGCTTATGTACATGCTCAAGTTTCTGAACATGTAAGCAAGTGAAAGTAGTAAACTGAGAATCCAAAGGTACATATGGGAAACTCAACTAGCAAGACACCTCAACAGAGAAAGAAGCCAAATGTAGCTATACCCCCTCTTGTCCTACATTCCGATGCGAGTTCAGGTATATGGTAGAGTGCCCGTGCATTTGTAATATGCTTGTTAAACCAGTCCGGTGTCTGAGACTTGTTGTTTAACCAGGCAAACCAAGTAGCTCGAGCAATATATCGGACTCTGTGGAGCAAGAAAATGCTCATCAGGCCACTCTTCGTGATCAACCCGAACAAGCGACCGCATGTATATTAATGCTTATCACGTCTACACCTTCAGCATAACAATGACTTGATTATGTTAACTTCACTCTTCATGAACAATGATGCTCTAACTATGTCTAAACTATATTGTATTGGCAGGGCCTAGCCCAAAAATAAGTGGTTCCCATAAGCTGGTTGCTGGAAGTGGGATCACAAAATCAAGAATGCATCGTGATAAAGATCGTAAAAGAAATTTAACAGATGAACAAAAGGAGTTAATAAACGCTAGGAGGCGAGCAGCTTATCATAAGAAAGATGATAAGAATTCGGTCAATCTACAGAAGCTCACCTCACCATGTATGGTACTTGGTCAGACAAATGTTCCCCGATCCCCTTTTCGTGATCTCACAAATGATCAACCTTCCCGTGTGGTATCAGGTACGGATCTTTATTTGATGGGATAGATTTTCTTCATTCTCTTTGCTTCATTCTTGTTTAATGACTACTTCCCATAATATGATTTATGTTGTTCAACCAGGCAACCCAACTACCTCCACCTTTACAGAACAACAAAATATAGGGGTGGTAACTCTTGGTGATATCACAAATATTGATCAACCTAACCATGCTATTGCCGCCATCGAGACATCAACTTTACTATATGCCAATGCTCAAAATTACTCTTTTAATTTGTGAAACCATACTGCATTAAATCAATAAACATATGCCCATACTCATGAGAACTTATCCTGATGAGTCCACACTACGTTAGCCTATACGAACTGCATGTATTAAACCAGTATATTACCTGTTGATTTAGGCGCCCTAGAGATAGCTTCAGGAGATGGATCATCTGCTACTTGCAAGACCCCACCGCTCTCCTTGTCACGGTTATGAATGTTGATTTGCGGCTTAGAGCTGAAAGACCTACATATGTAGTTGCACGCTATGGAAAAATAGCACAAGGCAATTACAAGGCACAAGACAGAAGCAGCAACAATTTGACATCCCAGACCTCAACAATAGTCCACATGCAGAAAAGACTATATAATTCAAATTGAAAGAAAAGTTTTATTTTAATTTTAATCAACAGAAAAGTTTCAGGTAGTTTAAATTAATAGAAAAGTTTCATATAATAATGATTTAATTTTATTTACATTACTCGAGGAACAATTACAATTTGATTCAATACTACTGCTATTGATTGGAAGATGAGAACTATTGAAATTAGGAACTACTCCAGGAATACACAATTCAGGACACCCGCAACTACACCATTAACTACTCCAGGATTACTCACAAAGTACAGTACTCCAGTAAATGTTTTACTCCAGGAGTAATTCAGACTTGACATACTCACAAAGAAAAGTTTAATCCAAGAGTTTTACTCAATGTACAGAGTTTACAATCAGACCTTGACAGAGAAAAAATTTAAATACTCGAGGAAAAACACACAAATCAGCATTCCTGGAATTTTTTAAATACTTCAGGAGTAATCAAGTTATACCGAGGAGGCTGTGGTGGTGGTCGTCGCTTGTCGTGGCGCTGGGGCTCCTCGTGGCTCTCCAGCTGCTCCTCGACGATCCCGCTGTTCCTCGCCTGAGCAGATGCTCCCCTATAGTAGGCTGCAAAGAAGAATTGCATATTTTACAAACTTCATCCATACAATCAAGCATTGTTCACTTAAACAACAGTAGTAAAATTAATACAGTAACAAAGCCTGAAATTTTCCAGCAATTGTTCACTTAAATAGCAGTAGTAAAATTAACAAAGTACTCCATGTTTAATCTTAGAATACAAAACAGTGAAATAACCATGGTTAATCTTGGAGTAGAGTCCAAGCTGAACCTCACCTACTCCACCATCAGTCCAATGCACATGTACCGTGGAGTAGGATAAAAAATCACACATGATAAGTGAGCAGCAGCGATTTTTCTTTCTTTTTATCTGGAAGTGCAAGAGGTCGAGCCCGGCATGACGTTCACCAATAAGCTGAGCACCCGTTGCACAAGGTTCAACTTATATCTCACCTCGGCATCTACAGACAAAAGCCACATTTCAATCACTGAAACTTGCAACAGCAAGCACTTGCATTCTTGCAACAGCAATCACTCCAGTTTTAAAACGTTTTGGTTAAGTTTAAGTTTCAGTTTCAGCAACAACAATCACTCCAGTTTCAACTTTCAAGCTGGCCAATTTCAGCAAACTGAGACAAGGGAGAAGAAGAAACTTGCCGTGCGTGGGCTCTCACCGGGATAGGACGCCTTGGAGTTGAGCGGGCACTTGGCCTACGTGTTGCCCTTGCCGGCCTTGGCCTCGCCCTCGGTGAAGTAGTCCTCGACGCAGCTTTCAACGGCGGACACGAGCTTCTCCATGTTGCGCACCGTGAGTTGGTGCAGCTCCTGGACGGCCCACCTGAGCCAGATGAGCACGCAGACGGCGATGGCGACGCCGTAGTCGAACCGCGAGAAGCTCCCCATACCTAGATGACCGCCGCAGCTCCCCATCGCCAGATCCAGTGGGTACACCGCCGCCAGAATCAGATCGAGCCCCCCATCGCCTACTCCACCGTCAGATCGAGCTCCTCAGTGGATAAAAGTTGAATCTTTCCTCACTAGACATGGATAGGAAGGGGGAGACGGAGACGAGGGCCATGGAGAGAGTGAAGACGCAGTGGAGACGGGAGCGAGGCGAGCGGCGGCGACACGAGCAGACGGGCGGCGGGCCGAGGCGACGGCGCGCGAGCTGGGGACGGGGGAGCGGGCGAGGAGAGTTGGGATGGGAGTGACCGAGCGAGTGAGACAGAGTGCCCAGCGAGCAAGGGTAAAATGGGTAAGGGAGGAAATATCTTCGTTAGGAAATTTGTACGAACACCAACGACCTATAATTTGGAACAGAGATATATTATAAAAAAATGCAATTGTTTGTTGTGAGATAAATGTTTTCAAGGATCTATGTGAAAAATGTTATATACTTTTTATATTAAATGAATAGGGTTAAATATGATTTACAAGTGAGCCTATTGTTTAGCTTGACTATAAAAATGCTTATATGTAACACTTTTGTTTATCATAGACAAAACGGATGGATTTAGATGGTGCTTTGGAAACATTGGCTGACGCAGCGATGATGGATTCGATTGAAAATTCATCGATTATTACACAACCAGAAGAGGTACATACAAATAGTTCTTCTTAATTATATGTTGCATATGATTATCATATATATAATATAAAAGATGTGTAATTGTTGTTTTACAGATTGTGAGAGAGATCGAGATGGATTGTAGTGACATCCAAAAAAATTACAACAAGGATTTCGAGGATGATAAAACGGCAGAAGGAGAGGGGAAGTCACTCGGTGTTATAAAACAAAATGATGTGCAAACGATGATAGCTCATAACAAACCAAAAAGGGCAAATATAAATGTTATCCCAGAAGGTATTCGTTTTCAATGTGATTATCTTTCATTTGTGCTATGATATAATTGGTATTCAGTTAATTTTGCTCATTTTTGTATCATGTCCACAGACTACGTATGTACCCCTAGAGATATTACAGTCATTGAATCAATCAGGTCTGCCCCTACAAAGACCAAGTTTGTCAATATTGGAGATGTCTCGCTATAAAAGGATGAGTTGGAATGCCTTATAAAGGATGATATGTTCTTGAACGATGGTGTAAGATCAATCGCATACACTTTATACTTAATAATATTAACCTATGCGTAATATCTAATATTATAAAAATATATTGTAAATGGGCAATTGCATTGCAGGTGATAAATGCTTACATATATTGTATGCTTGCTCATGATCATTTACGAGACATGATGGGTGATAAAGTACATATTATTAGCACGTATCTATGTGGACAGATAAAAATAGATGGAGAAAAAGACATAGACACATCAAAATGTCGTCATATCGTACATCAAGCTAACAAATTTCTGCAACAAGATATGGTAAGTCTCACCTCATTGCATGTACCTATAATAATTTATTGTTTTTAATTAGTTCATGTGTATAATTATTATTACTATTTTATGCTTTGGTGGAACGGTCAAAAATTGGTTCGTCCGATTATTATGGTGAGTACTCTCTGTTACACAATTTTGTACCTTTGACATGAAGTATTGATACTGAGTACATATATTGTTTGTGCAGGATGGATATGAGTTGAGAATCCAGTTCTTATTATATCTGCTCAAACATTATATGAATGAAGCTAAAGAGACCTTTCCTGATATTGTGCGAGAATTTCTTAAGCGCATCAAGTATATCTTAATTTGATGCAGATGTTAAGTTGGATCATTTGATATATATGGACACAAATGTTAAATTACATTTATATGAGTTTACATTGTAAGAAAAGTGAACTTGAATTACTACTTGACTGGAGTTGTGCTATCTTGATGCAAAACTTAATATGTGCTTTGATAATGTTGTTTTTAAATAAATTACTATGATATAATCATTTGTGAGACTATTATCGTGGGAAAAAAATCGACTTGATGTGTGCATTATGATTTCGGTGACAAACGCACCTATCTATGGCCGTACCGTTCTTCAATAAAAAAAATCAAAAGTCTGTGGCAACGCACAGGCACTCTACTAGTTTTTCTAATGACTCTCTTAACTAATTTTAATAAAAAATATTTACAATCGGGTCCCTGGAGGCGAATATTTAAAGCAATCGGGTCCCTGGCGGCCACTAGTACCAGCGAGGGGCGGTGCTGGGAGCTCGGGCTGGGCAGCGCGCGGGAGGGCGGCGCGAGCCGCGGCCGCCACAGCCACCACTGCCGGCGAGGGGTGGCGCTGGGGAGGCCGGGCTAGGCTGTGCGCGGGCGGGAGGCAGGGTGCGGAGGAGGAGGAGGGCGGGGCTGGGGCGTGGCGACCGACTGTGTGGGGGCGGGGGGCGGCGCGGGGCGCCGGCTCCGGGGCGGGACGCAGCCGGCAGGGCGGCCGGCTGGGGGCGCGGGGGGCGAGGGGCGGCACGGCGAGGCTGGGGCGGCCGGTGGCGGCCTTCGGTGTCCTGGCGGGCTACTCCGGTGATGGACCCAATTGCTTATAAATAAAAAAAAAATGGACTTTTTTGCAAATATTTCTGATTAAAATTAGTTAAGAGAGTCATTAGAAAAATGTGGTACTTTTTTGTGAGTCATTACTAAAAAAGTGGTAGCGATTTGATTTTTTTTTTAAAGTGGTAGTATTTTGAAGCCCTAGCCGTAATGTGGTAGTTTTATGCTATTTACTCTACGTGTCTGCCTCCCCTCTTCCGTACAAATACCCATGATCAGAAAAACAGAACCACCTTTAACATATACGGATTACTCTTAGAGGTGAGACTAGTAACAACATCATCCTCAACACCATCTCCTACTGTCCTTCGCCGTTGCCCAGCCCTGAGGAGGGTGTACGGGCGAGGAAGTCGATCTTGTCCAAGATCATCACCGACACCGACGACCCCAGAGTCCTGGACTTGCCGCTGTCCTCATCCACGGTGAAAAGCACGACGGTCGCCCGGCGGTCTCTGGAAGGTCTGGTGAGCTTTCTCATCTCCCACTACCGCTACCGCACGGCGGCGGAAGCCCTGCGCTACCTGCGCCTGGCTAGGGCCGACCTCCTAGTTGCCGTTTGGCTTATCGATCAAGATCGTAACAAGCCTTCCGTGCCCGGCTCCGGCGGGAAGCCTTCATTCGATGCTTTCTCCCCTCCAGAATAGCCCTGTCCTGCGCAGCCGCCTCGGCGAGGCACCCCGAACCATCCACTCTGGTGAGCGCGTCAGTGTCGCTGGCATCTGGATCTGGGCCGGTCAAAGTCTCTGAGTATCTACAGCATCATCGCCGCTTCACCATTGATGGTGTAAGATTCCTCGGCCAGTGGCTCTGCCATGAACTCAATGGAGATATTGCGTCCATGGACATGTGGCGCCCCATGTATCTTGCCAGTTTACGTCTTCCTGTTGGGAAGAGGAAGGAGAAGAAGGAGGAGAAGACATCTGGATATACAGAGTCTTTGAATCTGCTGCTTCTCGACAAGATCCATGAGCTTTACCTAGATGGTCTTTCCAAGCTATCCGGAGAAGGCTTGCCCAAGCGTCTCCGCTGCAGCCTCCTCAAGGCTGGCTATTGCTATGGCCCAATGGATCCTGTATCAAACATCACCCTCAACTCTGTCTGGTATGACTCCACATTCTCCACACACCATGAGTTTGAGCCTAGCTTTGAGGTGGACATGATATGCACCAATGCCCTGATGCGCATAGAGTGCTGCTCTCTCTATGGCCTCGTTGCCTACATGCGCACTCTCTTCAGTGCTCTAACAGATCACGATGCCATATGGTACCTGCTCATAAGCAATGCTGACATCCGGTCTGCCATTAAAATGGCAGAAGTGGATGGCCATTCTGCGTGTTATGACCATGACCCTTATAGGGAAGCAGCGCTTGCTTCATGGCATCCTGATGCTGATGCTCTGGTAAAATTCTTTTCGTCATCCATAATCACAGAATTCACCAAGTCATGTGTGCCCACTCTTGCACTCACGGAAGGTGGAATTGAGCGCCTCACCATGTTGATTTTACCCAATTCTTCACCTACCAACTCAAGCTCAGAGATCTTATCCGAAAACCAGAAAATGTTCATCGCAGCCATTCAAAAGAAATTTAAGGCTGACCAAAGATTCTTCGTAAGGAAAGTCAATGCTGCATTTCTCAACTATAGTCAGCAATCAGGGGTTCGTGCCCCCTCTTTTGTTATTTATTTTATTGTTTTCTACCATATTTCCTGCAATTTTTCCTTACATGTCTTTTAGTGATCTGCTCCCTCTTCTGCCTTGTGTGTATAGGTTCAGTATAAACTTCGGGTGATTTGTGGTGTGAATCCTGTTGTGGTTGAAGGTACAAGTGTTGCCCTTTTTAAGAAAAATGGCAAATACGAGTATTCTCATATCAACTTTTGGGCAACGCCCATGGGATCAAACCTCTCTGCCCTTTGTCCAGTTCTATTCTTTGCCCAATGTAGCAATTCTGATAAAGATGAGGATGAAAGACCATCCATGTGCGTCCCTGTATCGGGTTCCTGGATATCTGATGGTATACTCTCTTAGCTC
Organism: Bromus sterilis; assembly: GCA_950022295.1. Classification (NCBI taxonomy): domain Eukaryota; kingdom Viridiplantae; phylum Streptophyta; class Magnoliopsida; order Poales; family Poaceae; genus Bromus; species Bromus sterilis. Next base: position 67,324,508 of record OX465599.1, read on the forward strand.
TCTTGTCCACACAGTTGATATCTCATGGTATTTTCCTGCATGGTTTTTGAGTAGCCAATCTGAATTCACTGCCATGCATATGACTACCTGTGCTTCATTTTCACCTGCAATAGCCTTCCTCTAGCAATTATGATTCTCAAGGATTCATTATTTTTACTAACGCGAATCCTAAGGATTCGATTGTTTGGGAAGAATCTTGAACAAACAAGTGCCTCACTGGCTCGCTAGTCTTACTTACAATTCTTCTTATTTATTTTGAACTATAGTTTCCTTTAGCTATGAGTCTTCTTAGATGCATTTGTGTTCACTAGAGATTTGTCTCGAACAATACTCTTCTTATTCATATTTCTGCTTGTTATTTATCTCCAACTCCAAGTGGCCAAAACTTTTTATGGTATTGGTACATTTTAAACACAACAATTCTTTACCATGCACAACTCTCTTATGTTGTAAACACTGAAAGCTAAATCTTGAAGGGTTCAACTCAGAAATTAAAGATCTGAAAGTATTATTGTCGAAGGGCCGTTGGCCGAATTTATTGATAGAAAGAGAGAGAGTACAGGGGAGAAAAACAGTCTAGGAGTGCTAGAACTGAATTCCCCGAAGGACCTGGATACAAAGGCCCGAAGACAGTTACATAGATCAGTGATCTAAATCACACACACAGCCTGCCGCTTTCCACATGGCAAGATCCTCTCTAATAAGATCGACAACTCTATCCACAGAGCTAGCAATGTTGTCGAAGATTCGTGCGTTCCGTTCCTTCCAGATTCTCCAATGCGCGAGGATGACGACAGTATCAAAATTACGCCGTAGGGGTTTCCGGATGCCTGCTCTCGCCTTGAGCCACCAATCCTCTGAATTGCTGTGATGGGCATCAGGGATAAGAAAGTTGGCCCCAGTCCAGTTCCTGAATCGAGCCCACACCGAGCCAGTAAACCGACAAGTGACGAACAGGTGGCTGCAGTCCTCGTGTTCGACCTGGCAAAGAGAGCATGATCCATTGGATGGCCAGCCCCTCCTCTCCAGGTTATCCGCCGTCAGACACCGGCGGTGAATAACCAAGCACTTGAAAAACTTGCAACGCGGCGGGGCCTTGGACTTCCAGATTGGTTTGTGGCAGGCAAACCAAACCTTGGCCATGAAAAATATCTTGTACGCACTGCTCACCGAGAAAACATGGTCTTCCGAGAGCCTCCAAATTGGTTTGTCAAGCTCCTCCTCGCACAAAGTGGTCGCCTGGACAATGTCCCAGACTTTCAAGTATTGAGCAATGGCCAGAGTGGAGATGCCGCCCTTGATGTCACTTCTTCAAGCATTCCCTTGTATAGCATCGTGCACGTTCCGGCCTGAGTCTTTGACATAGGAGTACAGGGCCGGTGCCAAGGATTGGATAGAACCGCTATTTGGGAGCCAATTGTCATTCCAGAAACTAGCAGCCCTGCCATTACCCAATCTGATGAAGCATGCCGAGCTGAAAATATTAGAGACTTCCTTCTCCTGATCGTCCTTCAACCAATGCCATGGTCGTTCGTCTTGATCCCAGCGTATCCAAGGCCAACGACACCTGAGAGCCCAACCAAACCATTTCAAGTTAATGACACCGAGACCACCCAGGCTGCGGGGCATACAGACCCTTGCCCATGGCAATAAACAATGGCCCCCATTGATCTCTGCTTCTCCTTTCCATAAGAAGCTACGACACCTCTTCTCGATTGTTTTGATCGCCCAAGCTGGCAAAGGCAGTGCTGCCATGAAGTGAATAGGCAAGGACATCAAGACAGAGTTGGTCAGGGTCAGCGGGCCGGCCAGCGCCAAAAGCTTAGGTTTTCATCCCTTCATCTTGGATGAGAAACGATCAATGAGGGGAAGCACATCTTGACGCTGGAGCCTGTAGATGGATAGGGGAAGACCCAGGTAACGGAAAGGAAATTGTTGTTGACGACACCGAAAAAACTCCGCCACTGCAGCCGCCGTAGAATCATCTGAAAGTATTATTCATCTGATCATCTGTAAAAGCACTTATGCTGCTTTGTTTTCCTAGTATGTTTGAACGAATCTAAGCCTGTGTATTGCACTATTGCCACATAACTAAGGACCCCCTAAATAAATAAATAACAGTTATTGTATTTGACTGATCTAATCGAATTGATGCATCAGACTTAAATGAGCCCATGCTTAACACTCCTAATGTAAAGGCCTTTGCTGAGTTCTTTTCCAAATGCTGGCCCATTTCTTAACTTGCCCCCCCCCCCCCCTAAATAAATAAATAATGCATCAGACTTAACTATTGCCACATAACTAAGGACCCCCTAAATAAATAAATAACAGTTATTGTATTTGACTGATCTAATCGAATTGATGCATCAGACTTAAATGAGCCCATGCTTAACACTCCTAATGTAAAGGCCTTTGCTGAGTTCTTTTCCAAATGCTGGCCCATTTCTTAACTTGCCCCCCCCCCCCCCCCCCCCCCAATATGCCATGTACTGGTGTGCTGCCTCGCTGTCAGCCAGTTCCTCTGTTGCCCTGTCATCTGCTCCCTATTGGTTTCTGACCCTAGTGCGGCTATTTTAGGGGTGAAATTTTCTTCATCTCTACTTGTGGAAAAGGGCCATAGACATACAGGCCAAAGCCTCACTGCTAGTGGCATTAATAATGTCCTATCTTCTTTAGGCATGCATTCTTAAACTCAGTTGCTTCCTGACTGGTCTTTTTCACCTAATACCTATCTTTTCCACAGTTTCAACTTAATATTCGTAGCGCAGCGACGACATGTATAAAATTGTTCCATAAGAACTATTTCTTGCACAGTATGGAGTCCCCAAACCACATACTTCAGTTTCTTGAATCTATGGATTCCCTCTGTTGGCAAGTACTCATGACTGTTATTTTGATTGTTTAAGTATTGGTTTGTTGGCATACTCTGTAGATCCATCTTTTGCACTTAGCTTTTGTACATGTATAAAATTATCCTTTTTCCATGTAAAAGTTGATAATCTACTTACTTTTGTTTGAGGAAAGTTCGTTGCTTTAACTGTGAGCGCAAGGGGATAAAAATTGTTCATCCATATTATGAATCTTATCATGGGCGTTGTGAGGACTTCGTTGAAATGGCTCGTGGATATCATAGCATCTGCAATCAAGACCTTATCAGCTCATGTAAATTTCATGCTGATCTGATGTGCACTTTAAAGGAGGATTGGATCTTTTTTGACCCTAACATGGACGCCACAATTGCTTCAAGAATCCCATTGATGACTGCGCTAGGGCAATGAAGAGGTGGAAGAACAGAATCTTTTGACATGATGCTGCTGAAAACAAGACAGTGAATATCAGTGGTTTGTTATCACACAACTAACTAATGTTTCTCATTATAGTTAGTGATGCACACTCGTTGGTTAATTGCTCCGTGAGCTTCTCTTGTGATCTTGCAATCAGTTTGCTTACTCCTTGTGGAAAACATCTGTCCCTGAAATACAGTCGTTACGCTGCACCAAATTATACATTTCTTTTAGCGTTAAGGGTAGTCCAAAATTCTTCGGTCGAACTAACGAAATACTTGTGCAAATATGCGGAAATTGCTTTTGGCTCTTGGGCTCATTGAAGCCCTCCAAATTCAAACTTTAAAATCCATCAAAATTCATATTTTCACATTTAATTATTTTTGAAAAAAATACAGATATACATGGAGCCATAACTCACAAGTTTGTAATTTTTTAGAATGAAATACATTGAAATGAGGGCTGTGCAAAAATAATAAATCTATGGCTTGTTAACACATGATACTATTCATCCTTTTAAGCCATGAATTTGTCTTTTTTGCACATGCCGCAATTCAAGGTATTTCGTCATGAAATTTTAAACACATATACATTACATCCTTACCTACTTCAGATTTTTTTGCCATCGAAAAAATTGAATTTTGATTTTTTCAAAAAACTGGGCTCCAGAAAACGCCTCACTCTACAAATATGCCACTATAAGCCTGTAGAAAGTGACACCAACATATTTTTTCCTTGGCTTTGCCTTCATATTTGTACCACTCAGTCATTTCATTATGGAGATTGCTAAATCTCAGTCGACTAAGACTTAACTAAGTCTCAGTCAATGCTATATTCGTAAGATTGTGTGCGAAGATTGGTGCAAAGAAAACCGTTTTTTCTTTCTTTTACATGTTCTACTACTTGACTGAGATTTTGTTGCGTCTTAGTCGACTGAGATCTAGACACACCTTTCCATTATCTATAGCTGGATACATCTAATCCGGTCCCTCAACGCCCGTCTACGGGCATTGACCAGATATCTCTTATTTTGTTGCATTCGTAGCCATGTTCCTCATATCTATGCGACTTAAAAAACAAATTTATATGGATCAATAAACTAGTAACAAATGAATTTAAATTGGGGAAATGATTAAAAGCATCCAGAAGATAATCACTCGCGCGCCGGTCGGGTGCGCGGCCGTTCGATCACTTTTTGTGATGGAGCAGCTTTCTAGTTGGCGTGTGCATGGCTTCAAGAGCCACGTGAATTCATACGCCGGCGAACTGCTGAATGAATTTTGCACCAAGTATGATGTTGTAAAGAAGTTTTACAACAAGCTTCGTGTTGCAAAGAAAGGTCAGCGTACAATAAATAAATAAAAAATTAAAGTTTTGTAACAAGTATTATGTTAAAAAAAAGCTTCGCAACAAGCATCATATTTAAAAAAAATAAGCATCATGTTGCAAATAACGTCTTATGAGATAGGGTAGATTCAACTCAAACCGCGAAAAATCTCTGCGTACAAAGAAGCTTCGCAACAAGCATCATGTTGCAAAGGAGCTTTGCAACAAACATCATGTTGCAAAGAACGTTCTATATGATACGCTAGATCCAACGATACCTGCAAAAAATCTCTGCATATAAAAAAGCTTCGCAACAATCATCATGTTGCAAAGAAACTTCGCAACAACCACCCCGTTGCAAAGGACAACCTGATACGCTAAATCCAACGGTTCGCGAGCCGGTAGATATTTTAAAAAGATCTGCCGGTAGACGCGTAGCGCAACCCTTTAAATTGGACATAATTCACATCAAAGTGGTCCTCAGACATCAAAATAACAAGTTTACATCGGACGGTCAATACTTAAATATTAGTAAAACTAAATTTAATGGAGAAGGGCTGAAGAAAGCACGATTTCCTCGTCGGTTCCTTCCCCTTGCGGTCGACGATGTTGCTCTAGCCCTCCGTATACGTGGCGCCAACCGTGATTTCCTCATCGGTTCCTTCCCCTTGCGGTCGACAGTGTTGCTTTAGCCCTCCGTCTAGGCGTCAGCAGCCGGAGGGTCATCATCGTTGGAGTTAGATCCGTCGCTGGCGTCCTAGGCGTCGTCCAAGAAGACCTATTCGGCCAGCCTCCGCATCAAGCATGGCTATAACCAAGAGAAAGTGAAACAACATCAGCTCAGTCACTAGATAACTCTGTTTTAACTAAGCACAAGACCGCCGGGATAAATTTGGTTGCGAATTCACACGCCTCTCGAACTGTCGTGGGGTTTACCAAAATCATGACGGTCCCAACAGATAAGACTCATTTTGCCCGACGGTGCTCCTCGAGGAGGCCCGCCGATTTTTGCGTTGTTGTTCTTTGATTCCGGGTTAATTCTCCTAGCAGTTGAATTATCTATCGTGGCAGCAGGTTTGGAGAGTTTTGGATCATGTTTTGGTGGAGGACTTAGCGGTATAGTGCCAGGTAGTAACGGCTATCCCCCTAGAGAGTTGCTCAGCCCGAGCTTATCCGATGAGTCACCCAGGTCGTCCTTAGCCACTATACCTCTCTTCCTCGTCAAGTCAGCGTCTGCCATCTTAGCGCCGGTCTTGCCGTCCCCAATCTCGTCTCCTAGCCGATCTTTGTTGAGTTGAGAAACACAGCAGGGAAAGTGAAAGCTCAAGAATGATCAGAGGGGGAGGGGGTGAATGATCACTTCTAAAAATTCTAAGGAACTTAGAAGGAATTCATGCAAACTGCGAAGGACTACAGGCATCTCGAAGGAAATACAGTATCGAGAGACATACATGGGTCGGAAGGATTGGGAGCGAAGGAAAACATCGAAGCCAAACAGTCAACGAGTAAATACTGAATGTAAATACAAGAAGGAAAACGAGCCTGACACGACGATGTTTGGTAAACCAGTTCACACTCTGCAAAGTGCTACGTCTGGTTGGAGGGACTGGTGATTGAACACCTGGAGCAAAACTCTCTCCGTCTTTTTCTCCACTGCAACAAACTCCTCGAGCTTGTACAGTTTTCACTCGTGGTAGATAATTCAGGACATCTCCGAGACCTTTACAAACTTCCTTCAGCAGCGACAATTTCTCTTCGACTGCTTGACAGGCGACGCCTAACCGTCTAGGAGACAAGCAGTTCTCCAAGATAAAAAGATCGGCTAATATCGACCTAAGTCTCTGTGAAATTCTCAACTCAGCTCAGACTTGGGTTTTGGTTTTCTCTCGACTTCTCTTGGGGTGCTCACAGTAATTCTGTCTTAGAATCTTCAGTGGAGCAGCCAACCCGAAATGGCGGGTAGGTGCGGGGTATTTATAGGTGGCGATCCCGATGGGTAAAATGACTGAAGTGACCCGATGCAACCGATTGACGCGTGTCCAGAACGGTTGGATTTCAATCACTGCACAACTTTACTTGCAGAACAAGTAAGCTGACTTATCGAACGAGTTCTCTCTCGAAGGCACGAAGTGCGATGACTTTGCCTTCGAGCTATTCACTCGACTCAGTAAGATTTCTCTTGGTAGGCTTTTTGTGGGTTTAGGTTGAGCAGAGCAAATTCACTTCGACAAAGATCTCAACTAGCAAACCCCTCTTGATAGTACGTTTTTTCCTACGACTCAAGAAAATAAAGAGAAACTAGTAAAAAGACTACGTCTTCATGCAGCTTCAGCTTTCTCCTCAATTGCTCTTTTACTCGAGAGTGTCTTCTTTCTCGACGACAGTTTTTGGGGGTCGTCTTCCTTCAAAGGTTTCGGTAGATGACTACAGCTTCGCTGTAGTGAGTTGTCCTTCGACCTTCCACTTGCAAACTCTATTCTTTCGGAACCTAAGTATCTGTTTAGACTCGAAAATAATATTAGTTCCACTACTGCTTTGTCCAACAATCTCCAAAACCTTCAGGGGCAAAACTTTATCTTACAATCTCCCCCTTTTTGGACGATTGTTGACAAAACAGACATCAATAAATAATTTGAAAGTTTTGAGTTTTTGATGATAAACCAGTGCTAAGATCGATGAAATACCCCCCCTTGATGTGTGCACGGATGATATAAATTTCTAGTGAAGTGCACATTTGACAAGAATTGAGTCGAGGGAAAAACATCATAATCTTAGCGAGCAAGATTGCAGCCCAACTAATATTCAATGAGAAATATGCAATCTCCTCGAATAACCTGTGAACTTATACGAAAGATAACTTCCTGCAAAAGGTTAAGTAACGCAAGCATAGCAGATAGATATCTTACGATAAAGTAGCAGTTCACAGACCTACTTAGAGTTAGTTACAACCAGATCGAATATGAATCAAAATTTTGTGGAAACTACTCAGAAACTCAAAGTTCAAAAGTTCAACGACCAAAAAGCAAAGTGTAATACCCTCAGTTGTCTGTAACAGTAATCACTTTTACTGTGGACTAATCACTGTTGTTAATCACTATGCAAACCATGCCATGATCCACTTTGCTTTTGATCATATTCAGAAATGCCTTTTGGTTTCTATGAAAAATATGTTACAATTAAACTTTGCCCTAAAATCATGGGACCACTTTTATAAAATAACTAATAATCATTGGGTCATGCCCATGTGGTTATGGTGTTTTATTTTGCCACTGGAAAATTCAAACAATTAAAACACCAAGCAAAACAGCACCATTTGACAATTGAATATTATAAAGAAATAGTAAATGGTTTTATTTTAAGCCTAAACTTTTTGTGGCACCCTAGGAATATATATGACTAATTATGGACCAGGTTACACATTTTACAAAAATGCAAAAGGCACTAAATTAATTACTAATAAAAAGAACATAATGGAAAATAAAAAGAAACTAGAAAACGCTCTAAGCCTCGCCCTGGGCGAAGGCCCACCCGGCCCACTCCCCCTTCCTCACCTGCCCCCGTCCCCTCCGTCACCTGCTCCGGTGCCGTGGCGGCACCGCCGTGGCCAGCGCGCCTGCAGGCCTCCCCCACCCTCACTGTGGCCGGGGAAGGGATAAGGCAGCCCCCAGCTACCCCCTGGACACGCCCCTCCTCCTTTTCCCCCCCTACGCTGCTCGCCACCGTCTTCTTCCTTCCGCCCGACGTAGCCATGGCCGCGCCTTCGTGAACACACGCAACCACAAACCACCGCAGACCTCGCCGTGTTGTCCTGGAGCACCGCAACCGTCGTCTTCGTCACCCCCACCGAAGGATTGAAGCCCGGCGCCACCACAACAAGCTACTGGACGTCTTCTTCAAGCTCCAGCCGGCGATATCGCGTCGCAATTCACCTCACGCCAGACCTCCATCGAGCCTGCTGCCCACCTCTACACGCTCAGGGTGAGCACCGCCATCGTCCTCTACCTCTCGCTGCGGCCCGATAACTGTGTAGATGCCGCCCCCTTTGAGTTCGCTCCGGCGTCTGCCATTTTTGTAGTAGCCGTGCACCCGAGCAGTTCTAGCTCACGCTTTTGGCACCAGCGCACTCCCCGAGCACCGTAGAGTCCATTCCCCCCTTGGCGCACTCAAATTCGCCACCGTGTAGAAGACGCCATTGACGCACGACGTGCAGGCCCGCCATTGTCGACCCCGAGCTCGATTCCGTCCACCTCGCGCCACGCCCCGGCTACCGTTCGATGCGGTTTGAACTGCTCGTTCGATTGGAACAAGAGTCACGCGAAACCATCCACCAGAACGTGCGCTAGGTCGTCGCCAGTGAGCTCCGCCGTGTTCCTCGTCGCCGGCGGGATTCCGTGAGGCTGACCGGTGGGTCCTCCCGGTCAGGTTTTCTGTTAATGACTAATGAGCCACTGACAGCCGGGCCCCACCCCCTGCTAACTATCTCTGTTAGGACAAATAGAAAAATTAACCTTTAGATTAATATGTCTCACTGACAGTGGGCCCCTGGCCTTTTAACTTATTAAACAGATTTAATTAGCACTTGAGTCACTGACCACTGGGCCAATTGTCAGATTAATTAAAAAAAAGAATTTAATAAAAATTCCAGAGGCTGACAAGTGGGCCCAGAGGCTTTTCTGTTTTATTAAAATGTTTTATAAATAAACAAAGGCTGACAGGTGGGTCCCACATGTCAGGCACTGTTTTGGATAATCTTTTGGATAATGTTGGAATTTAATAATAAAAGAAATTCAAAAAATTGTTTAAAAATGATTTAAACTTGAAAATTCAATATCTTTTAAACCGTAACTTAGATTCAAAAACTTTATACATGAAAATTGATCAAAAAAATATAACGAATACGAATACGCTATCCGTATGTCTATCACACCTCTCTAACACAACGAACATCGAACCGTCCCCCTCCGGACCGACTGTCCGATAAATTGTCCGGTACTGCTAAAGTACCCGGATGAATTTATTTCGAACACGAAAGTTGTTCGAAATAGATCAACTAACCCGGATACACCACCCACACATGTGTCAGATGTCCACGACACCTCCGGCATGATATCTCCCCCCTCCGGACACCTTGTCCGATAATCACCTGGGGCTGGCAGTTCATCCCTGGATGAATTTCCGTTCCGAGCAACGTGCATTGCACTGCGTTAGAACACCGTTAACATTTCATCTGTCATGTCATGCATCTGTTTGTATATGCTTGCTGTGTATTTACTGTTTCTCCCCCCTTAATCTCCGGTAGACCCAGCTGCTGCCGTCGACTACACCGCTGCTGAGTACGACTACTTCGTCGACGACCCTACCCCTACCGTCGAGCTTCCAGGCAAGCAGAGCAATTCTCTTCCCCAGATATCGCCTATCTTTCCGTACATTTCTTGCACTAGGCATTTTTACTGCTGCTGCTACGTTGCTTACCTATTCAATTGCATAACCTGTCATTGTCGCCCCTTGATGTACCTCCTTTATCCTATGCTGCCTATTATTATTATGCATTATTCAGCAGTGAGCCCTACGCATTGTTAGCTAGGATTAGATAGCGGGTCGTGATCACTCAGGGGAGTGAACGTGGATACAATTATTAAAACTGCACAGGTATGGTACAATGCAGACACCGCCTGTATGGTTCCGGGTTTTCTTCCTCGCGGGGATGTCGAGGAGGTGAACTTGGAGGCATTGTTAATTATTACAACTTATTCTTATACAATGCTGCAGCAACTTCTGCTGCATTGTTACTTTATGCTTTATATAAACTGTTGGCTGATTCTTACCTCATGATGCAAGACATCGTCGGAAGATGCTAGTCTTCGTTAGGCCTAGCTTCTTACCCTTTCTCTGGATTTCTGTCTTTCAGTCCACTATATACAACCTCTTCTTTCCGTTGATACAATGCATATTGCTTAGTAGCGGACGTAAGACTCGCGGGTATGCTAGATACTCACCTTTGCTTTATTTCCCCCTTTTCGCTTTGCCTGATTGGCTGCTGCAGCCGACGTTGGAGCCCAGGAGCAGGATTACCCCGGAGGCGACTACTACGACGTCGAGTTCCCCGTTGACCAGGAGTAGTTCGGTGGATCCCAGGCAGGAGGCCTCGCCTTTTTGATCTGTATCTCTGATGTGATTTGTGCTAGCCTTCTTAAGGCAAAACTTGACTAACTATGTCTGTACTCAGATATTATGGTTTGTATGACTTATGTATTCGGATCCTCGTGATCCCTGGTATTGTAACATATTTGTTTATCCTTTTGTGTTTAGTGTTGTGCTGTGATATTCTCACCGTGGCACCCTAATCTCAGCCGTGTACCCTGCAGTATGATTACTGTACACGGATTGATTTTGGGGGCGTCACAAGTTGGTATCAGAGCCGACTGCCTGTAGGAAGCCACCCCACCACTACTTGGTCGAAGTTGAGTCTAGACTTTGAAAAACTATTTTGCTAACTTAATATTTGGCTTACGGGCCCACATCGATGTCACTACGTGTGATATCTATGGTATTAGGATCCTTTTCTCCTTACCTATGCTCTGGGACTCTACTCTCTTATCCTTGCTGGTATGTTTTACAAACGCTGACATTAGGATCACGTTCTCTTGATTCCATCCGGCGTTTTGGTGCTTCCCCCATTGATTGAGTCGTGTCGCAGGAGTCATACCCCAGGTCCCGGACCGCGGATCCCATTCTCATTCTGGGCAGGCCGCGCGTTCTCTGGCATTAACTCCTGTGGCCAACAGTTTTCTTGCGGCGTGATTGACATAGTGGAATCTATGTCGCGTCGTGTAATCCTTACCACGGTCTGCGCGCCGCCTAGTGTGTCCTTTTTTCCTTAATTTCTACGACGTTACGCTGCCCGATTTTTGATTGACTCTGTGTGTGAATGTGTATGTCTTATATGACTACTCCTATATATCCGCGCCTCCTCCTCGTTGTCGTTTTTACTTCAGGCTTGATTCCAGTATCTCATTAAATTTTCATCGCTGAAATACCCCTGTTAAATTCTAGCAGGATGGCTGGTCGTGGTGGTCGTGGTCGTGGTCGTGGTGCCAACGACCCACCTCCGCCACCGGATTACATGGCCGCGATGATGCAATAGTTCGAGATGAACCGTCAGTTCATGCAGAATATCATGGCTCAGTTCCCCCAGCCGAACCAGAATGGGCACCACCATCAGCATGCCACCGTGACTCTGCACGACTTCACCCGCCTCAACCCCACTATATTCCGCAACAGTGTTCAACCGTTGGATGCTGATGACTGGCTTCGCGACATCACTCACGAGCTGGAGTCTGCTAATGTCGATCCACCCGACTATGTGAACTTTGCGTATTATCATCTGAAAGGCGCCGTTGCTCAGTGGTGGAGCACCCACAAGCGTTCACTGCCAGTTGGAGAAGTCATCACTTGGGATGAATTTCAGTCTGCCTTTCGCGCCCACTACATTCCTCAGGGGATCATGGATCGTAAGGCGGAAGAATTCCGCAACCTCACTCAGGGCGACATGACTGTTGAAGCCTATCAGCGCGAGTTCCTCAACCTCTCTCGCTATGCGGAAGAAGAGATCACCACTGATGCTCGCAGGCAGCAGAAGTTCCGTCGTGGCCTCAACCCAGACCTCAGGCTCGCTCTTGCCGTTCATGATTTCGCCAACTTCGCCACCATGGTGAACAAGGCTATCACCGTCGAGACTGCCCAGATGGAGCACAATAACTCTCTGAAGTGTTATCGTGACGTTGGCTCATCTTCGGGCGCAACGCAGAAGCATCGTATCTGGCTCCCTACCAGTGTGACCCATTCAGCTGTCCCTGCTCCAAGGTCGTCTTATGCTGCACCCCGTCTACCTCAGCCACCGCAGATGCCAAGAGCTCTTCCTGCACCACCCAATGCTAGACCCCTTCGTCCTCAGGATGGATTATGCTTCACGTGCCGCCAACCTGGGCATTTTTCCAGAGAGTGCACCCAGAAACAGAAGCAACTGGTAGTTCACCCCGCTGGCCGTGGAAATGGTCGTGGAAACAACAGGACCCCCAACTATAATACTGGGTCTGCTGCTCATGCTCGTGGTCATGCTAACAACATCAATGTTGAAGAAGCTCAGCAACAACCCGCTACTGTGATGGGTACCCTTCTCGTTAATTCCGTACCCGCTACTGTTTTATTTGATACAGGAGCATCACATTCTTTCTTGTCGGAAGCATTTGCATTGTCGCATAACTTTACACTAGAAAAGATGAACCCACCGATGGTTGTCCGCACCCCGATAGGCCATTCCCACACCTCCAAGATCGTGCCCGGAACCATTGTTGAAATTGAAGGGATTGAATTCCTTGCTTCCCCCATCGTTCTGAAGTCTTCCACCATAGACCTCATTCTGGGAATGGATTGGTTGAAATTTCACGATGCCGCACTTTATTGTGGCACCAAGTCTATCCAACTTTTTCACCCCTCCGGCGAGATTGTTAACCACACCACCCGAGTTACTCGTAATGCTGAAACACAGATATTTATGGTGAATGCTTTGAATGTCTCACCCCTGGAAGGAATTGAGAACGTTCCGGTCGTTCGTGATTTTCCCGACGTCTTTCCAGAAGAACTGCCGGGAATACCCCCGACCAGAGAGGTGGAATTCGTCATCGACTTGAAGCCAGACACTGTTCCTATCGCCAAGCGTCCTTACAAGATGCCACCACATGAACTCCTTGAACTTAAGGACGAAATCGACAAGGCACTTCAAAAAGGATTCATTCGCCCCAGTTCCTCTGCTTGGGGAGCACCTTCGCTCTTTGTCAAGAAGAGCGATGGGACAAACCGATTGGTCCAAGATTATCGGCCCATTAACCAAGCCACCATCCAGAACAAATACCCACTTCCCCGGATCAACGATCTGTATGATCAACTTGCCGGATCCAAGGTGTTTTCTAAACTCGAGTTGAGGTTGGGTTATCACCAAATCCGAGTCCGTGATGAGGACATTCCGAAGAATGCCTTCATTACTCGCTATGGTTCATACGAGTACACTGTCATGTCCTTTGGCTTAACCAATGCTCCAGCCACCTTCTCCAGATTGATGAATTATATTTTCATGGAGTACCTCGACCAGTTCGTCGTGGTTTATCTGGATGATATATTGATATATTCCAAGAATGAAGAAGAACATGCTGAGCATCTTCGTCTTATACTGGAGAAGCTTCGAGAACACAAACTCTACGCTAAGTATTCTAAGTGTGAGTTCTGGCTTCCCGAAGTAACCTACCTTGGACATGTGATTTCCAAGGATGGCATTGCCTTCACCCCAGAACGTATCCAGGCTATTCTTGACTGGACTCCTCCCAAGACCGTCAAGCAAGTCCGCAGTTTCCTCGGGCTCGCTAGCTATTTCCGCCGTTTCGTCGAGAATTTCTCCAAGATTGCCAGGCCTCTGACTAATCTGCTTCACAAAGGCGTCAAGTTTGAGTGGACAGATAAATGTCAAGAAAGTTTCCAAGCGCTCAAGGACAAGCTAACTTCTCCCCCGGTGCTCGCTCCCCCTGATACTCAGAAGGACTTCGTGATATATTGCGACGCTTCTCGTCAGGGATTAGGCTGTGTCCTAATGCAAGAGCGCAAAGTGATTGCTTATGGCTCTCGTCAGTTGCGTGCTCACGAAGACAAGTATCCAACACATGATCTCGAATTGGCAGCAGTAATTTATGCATTGAAGCTGTGGCGACATTACCTCGTCGGTAATTGTTGCGAGGTCTACACCGATCACCAAAGTCTGAAGTACCTGTTTACTCAGCCAGATCTGAATCTTCGTCAACAACGATGGCTCGAGACAATAGCCGACTTCAACATGGATATTTCGTATACCCCGGGCAAGGCTAATGTGATGGCCGATGCCTTGAGCCGCAAAGCTTACTGTTCTGAACTTGAGGTTCAGGTGCAGCAACCACTTCTGTATGAAGAGTTTCGCAAGTTGAACCTCGAGATTGTTCCTCAAGGTTACGTCAATAACCTGGTTCTCGAGTCAAAACTCGACGCCCTCATCAAGAGTAGACAATCTCTGGCCCCTGACATTGTGAAGATCAAGCAGGACATCGCAGAAGGAAATCCCTCCTCTTTTACCATTGATGCCAATGATGGTGATACTGTGTACTTCAAGGGCCGCTTAGTAGTTCCTGTGAGCCCGACCATCATTAACTGTGGTCCGGATATCATGGAAGAAGCCCATAATTCTCCCTTGTCAATCCACCCTGGCAGTACCAAGATGTATAAAGACCTTCGTCAACGGTACTGGTGGCCTTACATGAAGCAAGACATCGCCCGCTATGTTTCTCAATGTGACGTTTGCAGTCGCGTCAAGGACGAACATCAAAAACCTGCTGGCTGGTTGCAACCACTCCCTCCTCCTGATTGGAAGTGGGACAAAGTCGAAATGGACTTCGTCACCGGTTTTCCAAAGTCACAAAAAGGTAACGATGCCATCTTTGTCGTCATCGACCGATTATCCAAGATTGCTCACTTCCTGCCGGTCAAGGAGACGATCACTGCTAGTCAGTTAGCACACTTTTATATCTCCCGGATTGTGTCACTCCACGGTATTCCGCTGGAGATCAGTTCAGACCCTGGCAACCTTTTGACCTCACGATACTGGAATAGTTTCATGGAAGCCCTCGGGACTCGTCTGTCTCTCAGCACCGCTTATCACCCCCAGCCGCAAGGCCAAGTTGAACGAGTCAATCAAGTGCTGGAAGAAATGCTTCGCGCTTGTGTCCTTTCATTCGGCATGAAATGGGAGGAATCTCTCCCGTACGCGGAATTCTCGTACAACAATAGCTATCAGGCTAGCTTGAAGATGGCCCCCTTCGAAGTTCTATACGGACGTAAATGTCGAACCCCCCTGAATTGGTCAGGAACTGGGGAACGACCCTACTTCGGACCGGATCTTGTCCAACAAGCTGAAGATCAGGTTCGCATTGTGCAAGAAAATCTCAAGGCCGCACAGTCTCGTCAGAAGAGCAACTATGACCGCAAACACCGGGAAATGGAGTATCAACCTGGTGAATACGCTTACCTCCGTATCACTCCCATGAGGGGCACTCATCGCTTTGGTATCAAGGGCAAGTTGGCTCCTCGCTACATTGGCCCATTCCGTATCCTTTCCAGGAGTGGACCCATGGCATACCGGTTGGAATTGCCGCCGAACCTCTCCCAAGTCCACGATGTCTTCCACGTGTCGCAACTCCGTCGCTGCTTGAAGGACCCTATCCGCGAAGTGGAGCATGATATGATTGAGCTGCAGCAAGACTTGACTTATCGAGAACATCCGAGCCGCATTCTTGATCAGTCGGGACGCAAAACCCGCAACAAGACCGTCAAGTTCCTCAAAGTCCAGTGGTCAAATCATTCTGAAGATGAAGCCACCTGGGAATGCGAAGATCGTCTTCGTGATGAATACCCCGATCTTTTCCTCGCTACCACTTAAATTCTCGGAACGAGAATTCGTGTAGTGGGGGAGATTTGTAACACCCTCAGTTGTCTGTAACAGTAATCACTTTTACTGTGGACTAATCACTATTGCTAATCACTATGCAAACCATGCCATGATCCACTTTGCTTTTGATCATATTCAGAAATGCCTTTTGGTTGCTATGAAAAATATGTTACAATTAAACTTTGCCCTAAAATCATGGGACCACTTTTATAAAATCACTAATAATCATTGGGTCATGCCCATGTGGTTATGGTATTTTATTTTTCCACTGGAAAATTCAAACAATTCAAACACCAAGCAAAACAACACCATTTGACAATTGAATATTATAAAGAAATGGTAAATGGTTTTATTTTAAGCCTAAACTTGTTGTGGCACCCTAGGAATATATATGACTAATTATGGACCAGGTTACACATTTTACAAAAATGCAAAAGGCACTAAATTAATTACTAACAAAAAGAACAGAATGGAAAATAAAAAGAAACTGGAAAACGCTCTAAGCCTCGCCCTGGGCGAAGGCCCACCCGGCCCACTCCCCCTTCCCCACCTGCCCCCGTCCCCTCCGTCACCTGCTCCGGTGCCGTGGCCGCACCGCCGTGGCCGGCGCGCCTGCAGGCCTCCCCCACCCTCACTGTGGCCGGGGAAGGGATAAGGCAGCCCCCAGCTACCCCCTGGACACGCCCCTCCTCCTTTTCCCACCTGCGCTGCTCGCCACCGTCTTCTTCCTTCCGCCCGATGCAGCCATGGCCGCGCCTTCGTGAACACACGCAGCCACAGACCACCGCAGACCTCGCCGTGTTGTCCTGGAGCACCGCAACCGTCGTCTTCGTCACCCCCACCGAAGGATTGAAGCCCGGCGCCACCACAACAAGCTACTGGACGTCTTCTTCAAGCTCCAGCCGGCGAGATCGCGTTGCAATTCACCTCACGCCAGACCTCCATCGAGCCTGCTGCCCACCTCTACACGCTCAGGGTGAGCACCGCCATCGTCCTCTACCTCTCGCTGCGGCCCGATAACTGTGTAGACGCCGCCCCCTTTGAGTTCGCTCCGGCGTCTGCCATTTTTGTAGTAGCCGTGCACCCGAGCAGTTCTAGCTCACGCTTTTGGCACCAGCGCACTCCCCGAGCACCGTAGAGTCCATTCCCCCCCTTGGCGCACTCAAATTCGCCCCCGTGTAGAAGACGCCATTGACGCCCGACGTGCAGGCCCGCCATTGTCGACCCTGAGCTCGATTCCGTCCACCTCGCGCCACGCCCCGGCTACCGTTCGATGCGGTTTGAACTGCTCGTTCGATTGGAACAAGAATCACGCGAAACCATCCACCAGAATGTGCGCTAGTTCGTTGCCAGTGAGCTCCGCCGTGTTCCTCGTCGCCGGAGGGATTCCATGAGGCTGACCGGTGGGTCCTCCCGGTCAGGTTTTCTGTTAGTGGCTAATGAGCCACTGACAGCCAGGCCCCACCCCTGCTAACTATCTCTGTTAGGACAAATAGAAAAATTAACCTTTAGATTAATATGTCTCACTGACAGTGGGCCCCTGGCCTTTTAACTTATTAAACAGACTTAATTAGCACTGGAGTCACTGACCACTGGGCCCCATTGTCAGATTAATTTAAAAAAAGAATTTAATAAAAATTCCAGAGGCTGACAAGTGGGCCCAGAGGCTTTTCTGTTTTATTAAAATGTTTTATAAATAAACAGAGGCTGACAGGTGGGTCCCACATGTCAGGCACTGTTTTGGATAATCTTTTGGATAATGTTGGAATTTAATAATAAAA
Organism: Bromus sterilis; assembly: GCA_950022295.1. NCBI lineage: Eukaryota > Viridiplantae > Streptophyta > Magnoliopsida > Poales > Poaceae > Bromus > Bromus sterilis. Next base: position 67,342,420 of record OX465599.1, read on the forward strand.
GAAATTCAGAAAATTGTTTAAAAATGATTTAAACTTGGAAATTCAATATCTTTTAAACCGTAACTCAGATTCAAAAACTTTATACATGAAAATTGATCAGAAAAATATAAAGAATACGAATACGCTATCCGTATGTCTATCACACCTTTCTAACACAACGAACATCGAACCGTCCCCCTCCGGACCGACTGTCCGATAAATTGTCCGGTACTGCTAAAGTACCCAGATGAATTTATTTCGAACACGAAAGTTGTTCGGAATAGATCAACTAACCCGGATACACCACCCACACATGTGTCGGATGTCCACGACACCTCCGGCATGATATCTCCCCCTCCGGACACCTTGTCCGATAATCACCCGGGGCTGGCAGTTCATCCCCGGATGAATTTCCGTTCCGAGCAACGTGCATTGCACTGCGTTAGAACACCGTTAACATTTCATCTGTCATGTCATGCATCTGTTTGTATATGCTTGCTGTGTATCTCCGGTAGACCCCGCTGCTGCCGTCGACTACACCGCTGCTGAGTACGACTACTTCGTCGACGACCCTACCCCTACCGTCGAGCTTCCAGGCAAGCAGAGCCATTCTCTTCCCCAGATATCGCCTATCTTTCCGTACATTTCTTGCACTAGGCATTGTTACAGCTGCTGCTACGTTGCTTACCTATTCAATTGCATAACCTGTCATTGTCGCCCCTTGATGTACCTCCTTTATCCTATGCTGCCTATTATTATTATGCATTATTCAGAAGTGAGCCCTGCGCATTGTTAGCTAGGATTAGATAGCGGGCCGTGATCACTCAGGGGAGTGAACGTGGATACAATTATTATAACTGCACAGGTACGGTACAATGCAGACACCGCCTCAGGCCCCCTAGCTCGGCTCTGCCGAGCCACCATCAAGTGTGAGCTATCAAGGAGTAATCCTTGTACTCCACTCGTTGTTGACTCTGTATAGCTGCTCTAGGTACCTGAGTAACGGTTGTCCTAAAGGTAAGGAGTCGGGCGGCCCAACGGTGCCCGCGAGAGGTATTGCGACGGGACGACAGGGAGGGTACGACCAGTGTACCGGTGTGCTTGGCCCCTGATCGTTGGCCGCGAGAGTTACCAAACTACGAAAGTCGAGCTCCTCCAGGAGCACACGCGAGACAAGGTAAGGAGACGGTTCACCTTGTTGGTAACCGCAGTGACTTGGTGGGACGACGGGGCAGGCACCGATGTACTGGTGGTCCTGGTTGCTGTCGTTGTCCGCGGGTCAGTTAAGTCGAGGCAACGATAACGGTTGTCACGCAGGTTAATTAAAATGCTAAATGGTTCAGTGGATGTCTTGAGTTGGCTATATGCCATGTACGCACTACCTACCCGTGGGAATTACGAGTTATGGGCTCCTCTGCTTCGTAGTGTTGTCCGAGGACTCTTCAGACGTCAGCAATACTGCGGGCTGATTGCCGGGAAGTGGTGTTGTCTTATTTGCTCGCGCGGTGGTGTCTTATTTGGATTTGCTTTAACTTCACCGGCCAGTCACGCACCGTGCAGGAGTACGTTCGGGTTGGGGTCCAAGGCCCGGCGTACTTAGGATTTAGACCGGCGGATGGCCTCTCTGTTGAGTTTGAAAGATGGGCTACGGAGTGTCGGATAGCCTCGGTGGAGCGTTCCCTAACAAGGTTCCCGCCACCCTGGAGATTCGTGCGTGTAGCGTAACACAAGTGCACCCCTGCAGGGAAGATTAATCTATTCGAATAGCCGTGTCCACGGTAACACGACGCTTTATGCTGAAGCTGGATCATACCACTAGAAACTATTATTACTAAACTGTATGGTTCCGGGTTTTCTTCCTCGCGGGGATGTCGAGGAGGTGAACTCGGAGGCATTGTTAATTATTACAACTTATTCTTATACAATGCTGCAGCAACTTCTTCTACATTGTTACTTTATGCTTTATATAAACTGTTGGCTGATTCTTACCTCATGTTGCAAGACATCGTCGGAAGATGCTAGTCTTCGTTAGGCCTAGCTTCTTACCCTTTCTCTGGATTTCTGTCTTTCAGTCCACTATATACAGCCTCTTCTTTCCGTTGATACAATGCATATTGCTTAGTAGCGGACGTAAGACTCGCGGGTATGCTAGATACTCACCTTTGCTTTATTTCCCCATTTTCGCTTTGCCTGATTGGCCGCTGCAGCCGACGTTGGAGCCCAGGAGCAGGAGTACCCCGGAGGCGACTACTACGACGTCGAGTTCCACGTTGACCAGGAGTAGTTCGGTGGATCCCAGGCAGGAGGCCTCGCCTTTTTGATCTGTATCTCTGATGTGATTTGTGCTAGCCTTCTTAAGGCAAAACTTGACTAACTATGTCTGTACTCAGATATTATGGTTTGTATGACTTATGTATTCGGATCCTCGTGATCCCTGGTATTGTAACATATTTGTTTATCCTTTGCTGTTTAGTGTTGTGCTGTGATATTCTCACCGTGGCACCCTAATCTCAGCCGTGTACCCTGCGTGTATGATTACTGTACACAGATTGATTTTGGGGGCGTCACACAAAGCCCTTAACCCAGATTGGCAAACTAATTTCTTCGATGCCACTACATCTCCCCCTTTTTGTCACAATGTACAAAAAGTTGAGAGAACATGGTCGAAAGAAATCCCTACTCGCTGGAGCGGCGCGGGCGACGACGAGAAGATTCTACACGCGTCGAAAGACGATGAATGGGGCGACCTCCTGGAGGATTAATCTTCGTCCTGAAGGAATGATGATCTCCAGAAGCTTCCTTTGGCGATTCCGGCGGTGTCCTGGGGCTTCGAGGGAGTGGAGAGTAAACTCTCGCTTGGCGTCGAGGTGCTTCATCTTGGTCAGAGTCGGAGGAATTTGTATTCACCGTGTTGTGATAGAAATCATCGACCCTTATCACGTCCATGTTCTTCGGCAACAATGGAATGGTAGAATCTGGTTGATCGACACGATCATCATTTGTCCATTGCCTGTTCAGACGCGAAGGATATTCTTCGAATCCGCAACGCTGCAGTTGATGAAGGGTATTAAACTTGCGCAGACCTTTCCAATCCCGACGAAGGCATTCACGCAGAAGCTGATTATTGTTCATTGTAATGTTGCACAGATGGTTGATTTCATCCATCATCTTCGGTTTTTGCAGGAAATCTTGGTCGATATGATGTTGAAGCATCTGCTGAGACCGAAGAGATACCTCCATGGGATGCACTGTCTTAATAAATTTCGAGTGAATATTACGCTCTGTCATATGGGCGCGGATGCCAGTGTGCTCAGCATATTGATCGTTGGGTCGAGCAAAAATCTGCAACACTTCTCTTACAGGTGGAGTAAAAATCTTGGGGTAAATTGATATGGGGAATGGCACGTCCCGAGAGTAATTGCAGATTGCCATCAGCCAGGGTTTATATGGCTTGTGAGAATTGTGATCATCAGCACAGGAAACCATCGTGCGAATGAAGTAGTCTTCAAAATCGAAGGGATGACCATGAACTAACTTCATTAGAGAAAGTTTCACATAATTGGGGATGGGAAAATCATCGTGCACACCGAGCATTGGCATCAAAGTCTTCGACAAAATATAGAACCAGGACTTGGCTTCAAATACTAAGTGCTTGGGCTTCGGCTCAGCTGGGTAGTGATCTCCTATGACATCTGGATTCATCAGCGAAGAATGGAACACTTGGCCTTGAATCATATAATCAAATTTCCAAGTCTTCGAGTCTTCAGGATCACCAGTGACATACAGTATGGCATAAAATTGCTTGATGAGCTCTAGATTGTAGCCACAGTCGAGAGAAAACATCTTGTGAGCATGAAGACCATCAATAGATTCGGCAACATTCTCGAAACAGGATGTGGCGTACACCAAGGGCATATCAAGATACTGATGTTGAAAAACTCTAGCCTTGTTGTAAAGCACACGAGTGTAATAGATGGCTTGCTCCTGGGTCCAAAACCGAAGAGAATATGCATTCCTTGGCTTCTCGTAGGGATTGGTCCCGAAGAAAAATGGCTTGTGTTCCCGCCTCTTGAAGATAGGGCCTCCTCAAGGGACATCGGGGCGGAACAAAGGCAACATTTCTCGCGGATGCGCATAGTGCAATAGCTCATCAACTGGGAATACTTCAGCTGCATTTTCTGGCATTTGTAGAAATGGCTCAGCATGGCGAGGTAAAGATGACGGAACATTTACGATGTCCTGAGCTGGGATAGCTGCAGGAGAATTTCATCGGCCTTCTCATCGACGGCATCTCCTTCGTCGGCATTATCTTTTTGCTCGGCCTCCTCAGTCTCCATAGCATCAAGGTCTTCATCAAGTTGTGCAAAAGCATCGTGCATTTCTTCGTTCAAAGAACTGGAGGGGGATGAGGAGCCATCGGATGAACTGGAGTCAAAAGAGCTTTCTTCTTCTGCAGCAGTCTCTTTTGGAGCAGGCGGTGCCTCTTGACGGGATGAAACCATGGTAACATCCACGTGCGCATCTTATCCTTCGTTCAGTGTTTGGGCAGAGGAATAATCCTTCTACACCGATGGAATTGGGGCAGGTGGTTCTTGCTCGACTTGAGCATTTTGCTCGGTCACATCTAGCCAAATGATAGATATGATGTGAGGAGTAGGGATTGCCATGCAACGGATGCACATATGAGCTAAGGTAAGCTCTCCAATGGAACTAGTGGGGGTGCATCCAACTTGCTTGCTCAAGAAGACCTAGAGCTCATTTGAGGAGGCTCATCATTGGAATATACAAGGCAAGTTCTATAGTGTGAAGGTCCCCACATAGCTATATGCATGAATGATAATCTCTATGGAGTACAAGATATAAGATGGAGTACGAGTGTGGATCTCTCAAAAGGAATAGTAGTGCGCCCCCTTCTCTCTTTTTATTTATTTTTCTCTTTTTTCTATTTTTTTTGTATTTTTTGGTGGCCTCAATGGCTCTTTCTATTTCTCTCATTTGTCCTCTTTGGGATATTTTAATTTGTCCACTTTGGGATCTTTTCCTCACTTTAGGGGCAACACTCTATATATTACAAAAAGTATAGAAGATCTTTCACACTTTAGAAGGTACTCAAATCATAAAGAAGATGTAACTATCATGAAGTATGCAAATGTATGCCTCTGCCAGTGTAGCAGGATATGCAATGATACTAGCGCGTCATGTAGCAATGATTATGGCTAGGCCCAACTAGCATGTAGCTCATCGATCAAGCAAGTAGCATGTATGACATGAAGATCAAGTCATGAGAAGGTGGATGTTGCATGGCAATGTATCTTGGAAAGGATATGGAAATTCCTTGATAGGTAGGTATGGTGGCTGTTTTGAGGAAGGATATAAGGAGGTTTATGATGACAGAGCGTATCATGCCAAGGGTTTGGATGTACCGGCGAAGGTGGACGCCAACTCTCGGAGTGAGAAGAAAGCAATGCACGGCACAGGAGAGGCTAGAAAAATATGGGAAGGTGGAAGTGTCAACTTTCGAATACTCACATTAGTCCGAAGAACTCATGCACTTATTATCGGTAACTCTCAATCTAATAAGGAGGTTTCACAAAGAGACAAGTACCCCGAGGAGGAGTGTATGGGGGTTTGGTTATCCTTGCGCATCCTCGACTCCTGGTACGTGAGTGTACTCTAATATTCGATCCCTCCAAAGAGTAGTGATACATCTAGTAGCTAAAGTTCTCAACTAATTTTGTAAGTTTTGAAAATAAACACGGATTGCCCAAAATACGACATCTATCACTAATAGGCTAAAGCTCTTGACACCAAAATTCCAAACATTACTCAAAATAATACCTTAAAACTATTGCAAGTTACTACTATAAAAGAATAACAACCTCAATTACCTACTTCAAGTCAAGACACAAAACTCAGTGCAACAGGCAAACTCTCTAAACAAGATAAACATGAAAACTCAAGAGAGTTCCAGCAACAAACTAAACAAAAGATCTTTTAATAAGATAAGCAATGAAAACTGAGAGCTAAACATGACAGTAGCTATGAAAAAGATAAAGAACACACACATCAAAGATAAGCATGAAGAATCCTATGTTGTGTTCTAGATTTTGAAGGTGGAGCGTGTTTCTCTCCCACACAAAGAAAGCTGGGTTCTAACTTTTTATGAAAAGCAAGCAAAGCTAAAGAAAACTAAAAATAAAACCTAAGAGCGAGACGCTCCAAGCATAGCACATAACGCATGAAGTGATAAAAATACAGTGAGACGAGAGACGAACTGATAATTGTTGATGGAGAAGGGGATACACGGGGGCATCCCCAAGCTTAGATGATTGAGTCTCCTTGAATATGTCTTGGGGATGCATGGGGGAATCCCCAAGCTTGAGCGCTTGACACTCCTGAATCTTATTTCATCATCTTCCCTCGCACGCTTGAAAACTCCCTTCATACATAACTCATCACAATCTGATTAGCGAGGTTAGTACCCATAATAAAATAAATTTTTTCTCTACTGGAAATAAGGATATTCTTGAAGAGCTACTGTTTCTCAAGATTTCCAAAAAGTTTTTGAAAAGAAAAAGCAAGCTTAAGGTTTGCAAAACGAAGAAAAGGCAAAACAGGACAGAATCTGTGAAAAACAGACCAGCAGGTAGAAAATAATTTTTTAGGGATACTTCTGCAACTCAAATAAAAAAACTCAGAACATACTAAAGTTCCGTAATTGTATAGATCATGCTGTGTAAAAATTTCAGCTCAAAAATATGAACTGGGATTTTTTCTATGATTTTTCTAGTCACGAGGACAGAATCTTTTTTCTGGACAGCATGTCACATCTTTCACTTCCCTTGTCATATGAGGCTATAAATGGCACAAAGCTTGAAAAGTAAAGATACAATGATGTTGCTACAGTAGTAACAATCATCAAGACCACTAAAAACAGAAGAAAAACAAAAAGGAAATCCTAAATTCGTTGCGGGCTGCCTCCCGAAAGCGCTTCTTTAAAGCCATTAGCTAGGCTTGATGCAAATAAATCATGTTGTATCAATTGGACCATCATCAAGATCATCAAAAAGCTCTTCAATAGTGCAACTACTCTTAAGAGGTCTTTCAAATAAAGGCCTAATAAAGATACTTCTAGGAATAAAAGCAAAACGCGGAAGATCAATTGGAGTCTCATTTATTCTATTAAAGAGAGGTATCTCTTCCAAAGTCTTCACAGTTTCAACCCCTTTGGCAATAGATAGATTATTTTTGAAACGAGGGGCCTTTGGAACGTAAACGAACCTAGGTTCCTTCTTTGCCGGAGTTTCCACCTTTTTGGTTTTGATTGAGGAAAAAGTAGTTCCTAGAGTGTCAATGATTTCCTCAATCTTATCAATCCTAGAAGGGTCCAAGTCATGGGATTTGATGGTCTCCAAAGTTTTGAAAATTTTATGCATGGAGCTATAAAGTCTATTCAAATTCCCTTGAACCTTACGATCCAACTCAGTTATCTTATTAATGCTTGGCATCTCTAGCTCTATCTTTTCAAGTTTTTTCATAATGTGAGCTAGGGTAATGTCCTCTTGAATGCTAGCAACAGGGAGATTTCCAACAAGATTTGCCATAACACTAAGAGCTTCCCAAACTGGGACTTCTAGGAAATTCCCATTGATAGCAGTATCTAGAATAAACCTATTCCAAGAAGTAATTCCAACATAAAAGTTTTGAAGCAAGATAGTAGTGTATTGCTTCTTGGTGGATCTTTTTTGAGAGTCATTAATTCTATACCAGGCATCTTTCAGACTTTCACCACCTCTTTGTTTAAAGGTGAGAACTTCTGCTTCACCAAAGGCAAAAGGGCCAGACATAATGACAACTACTAGCAAGGTAACTATTTTTTTTATTTTTGATAAAGAGAACTAAAGCAAAAACGGAAAGGTAAACTAGCAAGACTAAAAAGCAAAGATAAAAGATAGTGTGCAACTCCCCTATCTTGAAGAGTGGAGTCCCCGGCAACGGCGCCAGAAATTGCTTTTGATGGTACGAATTAACGCCCCCTCGTTCGTTACCCAAAGTGAAAGGTTGAGATGTAGATAGCAGCAATTTCCCTTAGCGAAGATGCTAAGGTTGAGTATCGATCCAGTAGGACTACAAGATCGACAAGGAGGTGGCCAGGAAACAATGGCAGCATTTTAGACAAAAGTTCCTTCCTTGACCTGGACCTGCACACACAACAAACAACTTTGCTTCCCAACGAGTATAGAGGAGTTTTCAATTCCTCCGGCCTTGTTGTTTACAAAGGATAAAACGCACGGGATAATAATGATAGTGATAGCAACTGAAAAGTAAATAAAGCAGTAAATTGATAGTGGGTGTAAACAGTGTTGGAAATATGGACCGGGGTCCTATGATGTTCACTAGTGATGTCTCTCTCCCAAAAGACGATAAAATAGCCATGAGAGGTAAACAAATTACAGCTGGGCAATTGGCATGATTATGTGAGTAACCCAATGCTAACTATGCTATAAAGAAAGTAAGAGGCTCAAAAGCACGGGCGGTACGCCAAGACAAGTAGACCGAAATCCATCTTCATCTACCTACTAATCATCCACCTTGAGATATCTATCCAGAACATCTCGCTGGTATTAAGTTGCGAATCCCACCCAAAGTGTAAACTCAAAGCAACAGACAACTGCATTAAAGAACCTTGCGTAAAGTAAACAATCCTTGCACCCGCAAGTACAAGCATCGTTGTTTTCCGCCTTGTGGCAACAACACATCCCCTAGACTCATATTTCTGTCACTCAAGCTAGTCATCAGGTGGCATGAACCCACAATCATGCATAATGCTCCCTCTTGGAGTTACTAGCTACTACTTGGCCAAAGCAATAAACAACAACGGAGAACATGCAAGAATTACTCTAGAACATAAATATAAAAGAGGAAAATCAAATATATTACTCAAACACAATCTGACCATAGTCTCATAATCCATCGGATACCAGCAAACTCAACATAGCAACAACAGAAAGATTACATATGTGCCTCAATCATGTAGGGCAGCTCAAGAGGTCTAATCCATGAAGAACAAAGAGGGGAGGAGAACATCACATAGCTACTGATCATAGAACCATGGTCCAAGGTGGACTACTCACGGTTCATCCGGGAAGAATCCATGGGGGTGGAGAAGCTCCCGGAGGTGATTCCTCCCTCCGACAGGGTGCCGTGAAGAGGTCTTCTGGTGCTCCCGATCTTGGAAGCGCGGCGACGGCGGAACAGAGGAGAGATCGCGAAAAAGGGTTCCCGTCACGGGGGTTTCATGTCATGAGGGATATATAGGCGAAGGGGGGCATCCAGGGGGCCACCAGGGGTCCAGGCGGCCCCCTGGCGCGACCCCACCCTAGGGCGCGCCGGGAGGGCGTCTGGGGCCCTGGTGGGTCCCCTCTGCCCCCCTCGGTGATTCCTGAAGCTTCTTCTGCGCTGATTTTTTATTGTATTTTCCCAAATTTTTGGAGCACTTTTAGTATGGGGGAAACCTGAAATAGAAAAACAGCAGAAAACAGGAACTGACACTGGGGTGCACTGAGTTAATAGGTTAGTCCAAATATGATCAAAAGGTGTATGGAAGTTCATCCATATCATAGCAATATCACACAAAAGAGGCATGGAGCAAGCAGAAATTATTGATATGTTTTGGACGTATCACTGTGCAACCTTTGCCTTCTTATCCTTGAGCTGACTATGAAAGTTAAGATGCTTGGACTTAATTAAGTCTTGTGCTTCAAGTTCTTGTTGCTTGGCCAACCTTTCCTTTCGCTAGATCATGGTCTCATCATCTTCGGCCATTTGGGCTTGCTTTCCCTTCGACCTGGCCGAGGGTTTTTGTTTGCGAGTTGGGACTGGGGGAGCAGAGGAAATTGGCGGATCAATGACTAAATTAGTCATGTCAATAGTTTCTCGAGGAGCCTCAGCAGCTGGCTCCTGGATCCTGATGCCCTTATTGTTCGACTTCTTCTTCAGAGGAATGTCCTCGACATCTGCCTCTGTGCCAGGGTCTTGTCTATCGGTGCTGGATTCTTCTTCGTCAGAAGTTGCCTTAGGTGGAGAAACAACAACGACCTTTTTCTTTCGCTTGGCAGATTTCTTGCCAGCTTTTGAATTGAAGCTTGGACCAACATCCTCGGCAACTCCTTCGTTGCCCTCAGCAGCAGCAGCAACCTTCCTGGCTTTGGCTTCCTTACGCTTTGCTGCTCGTTCAGCTCGAGCATCAACCAACTCTTTAAAATCATCACGTGTTTTGAGAGTGGATGGGTGAGCATTGGGCGGAGGATGTGGTCTATTTGCCTTCGTCCACTTGGGCTTCAACGTCTTGACATCAGACCATGGGTTCTTCAGCGCAAACAGTGTCTCCCAACGAGGGATAATAGCCTCTTATTCATACCATCGAAGCGCTTGAAGCCTTCGAATCTCTTGTAGTCTGTTTTATCTCGAACGAGCATATTCCACTGATCCTTCAGGCGTTCTCAGGTTCTTCTCAATAATCAAATCCTCAGACAGGCCTTCAGAATTGTTGGTGATTTTAGTATGGCCTCCAACACGCTTGGGTTCTCTGAAATTTCCTTCGTTCTTAGACTTTTTCCTGCGAAAAAGATGGGTACGAGGGAAATATAGGAAAGTTGTGAACATGTACCAAGCGCTTTCGAGGAAAATCATTTGGACGCAGTAATCATATAGAGGGATTTATCTTGAAGAAAATTTTCATGGAAGTGCTAGGCTAGATTTTCAACGAGTGCAAATCTAACGAAGGACTGGTATGAAATAATTGCTCAAAGCGTAAATCTATCGATATGAATTTGTGAGATTTGCCTAAGTGAGAAATTCCGAGGGATTTCTTACCTAGATTGGATGGGAATCGATAGAGAACGGTAGAAACAGATTTCCCAAAGTTCAACAATCCAAACGGACCAATCAAACGTAAGAAAAATAAAGGAAAATCAAGAACAAAACTAGGGCTCGATGAGCAGAAGAGATCGGAATCGAGTCCAGAGCCGTGCATACCATAAGTTGGTGATGTATGGCGGCTACGGCGGCGCGGATGAGGATCCTCGTCGACGGGAAAGCCTCCGGCGACTTCCTTCCGGAAGTGAGGGAGTCGATTGCGACGAAGTTGGCACGGCGGCGCGCGAGAGCTTGGGTGCGAAGTGGGAGAGACGAAGTCGAGGGAATGCGAGGTCTGTGCCGGTGGGGTGGATCGGTATTTATAGATGTGTGGTCTGACATAACCGTCAAATCTGATCCAACGGCGCAGATCTCGCGTCTCTCCGAATTCAACGGACGGATTTTGTGGCGGTAATCGCGGGAAAATCCCAACGAGCCAAAAAAAAGTTGCTCCACGTCCGAGACCAAACTCATCGAACATCGAGTATAAAAGTAGATAAAAGTTCGATAGATAATCCTTCGGAATCAATGACATTCGAAGGGAATCTTTATCGAGTACAAATATACATGTTCACAAGAGAAAAGCAAAGATGGGGTAGGGATAGAATACAGGGAAAACAGGGTCCGATACTTAATCAATCCGAGAGAAAACGAACAACAAGAAAACTCAGAGTGATAAGTGTATAGTACAACACCAAACGAACAAAAGCAAAAACAAAAACAAAAAACATAAACGCGACTGAAAAACCAACGAAAGTAAACTACTTCTAGAAAGAAAACATATAATACAAAGTATCGATAGTTATGATCTTACTGCACGTTGCGTGAGTCCAGTATGTTTAACTCACACCTTAGTGCACATAACCTTTTCTCATCCAGGGGCTTCGTAAAGATATCATCCAATTTTTCTCCGGTGCGAGCATGACTGATAACAATATCTTCTCGCTGAACGTGGTCTCGAAGAAAATGATGACGAATATCAATATGTTTCGTCTGAGAGTGTTGCACTGGATTATGGGCAATTTTGATAGCACTCTCGTTATCACACAACAATGGAATTTTCTTCACGAGAATACCATAATCTTCCAGCGTTTGCTTGAGCCGCATAATTTGAGAGCAGCATGAGCCGACAGCAATATAATCGGCTTCAGCCGTAGAGATAGATACACAATTCTGTTTCTGCAAAGCCCAATAGACAAGAGATCTACCGAGAAAATGACATGTGCCTGAGGTAGATTTCCTGTCGACTCGATCACCAGCCCAGTCAGAATCAGAATATCCAACGAGATCAAACTGGGCACCTCTGGGATACCATAGTCCCAAAGTAGGTGTATGAGCCAGGTATCAAAGAATTCGCTTGACAGCAATATGATGTGATTCTTTCGGGTTTGCGTGAAAACGAGCACACATACAAAATGATAGAATAATGTCAGGTCTAGATGCACATAGGTAAAGAAGCGAACCGATCATCGAGCCATATTTCTTCTGATTGAAAGGTTTGCCCTTCTCATCTGCATCTAGGTGAACATTCGTAGGCATTGGAGTCTTGGTAGTTTTGCAATTGACAAGATCAAACTTCTTCAGGCAATCTCTGAGATACTTCTCTTGAGAGATAAATGTCCCATTCTTCCGTTGACGGATTTGAAGTCCGAGAAATAACTTCAATTCACCCATCATAGACATTTCATATTTCTTCGACATCATACGAGCAAATTCTTCGCTGATATCAGGGTTAGTGTAACACCCTTAGTGTCAACCAACAATAATTACCTTGGTTGTAACAGTAATCCCCTGTTAATAATTCCAAGTCACCATGTTGGGAAAGTCTTGATCACCCTTGATAAAAACTCAGTTGAATTCAGACCCTGTTGGAATCCAAATTGAATTTAAAACAAAGTTCACCCAAAAAACTTGCAAACAATTTTGTAAATTGCAAAATAATCAGTAGATCAAAGTAATATGTGCATTAGAATTTATTTAGCTCTAAAATAAATCAAACTATTATAAACAGTAGCCAAAAGCCCCATTTAATTAGTTGCAGTTCAAAAATAAATAGCAAATCATTTTTTATAGTCATCAAACTTTTTGTGGCACTGATATGAAGTGCAACACTAATATTGGAACATGTTTCATATTTTACCAAAAACATATTGCTAGCTAAACTAAATAAATCAGAGAGGAGCAAAGATTAACAACATTAGAAAATAAAAAAAAACTATTATCTAGCGCCCAGTGCAAACCCCACCTGGGCCCAACCCACCCAAGGCCCATCCCACGTACACCATCTCTTCTCCCCCTTCCTGTTCACCCGACCGGCAATGGCGCCGACACCCGACCCGGCCGGCCGTTGCCACCGGACCCAGTGCCCCCTTGCGCCGCTACAGGGCACTGCGGCGAGGATAAGACCCCCGACACCCCGAGCGCAAACCCTAGCCCCCCTTTTTCCCCTCTTCCTTCTTGTGTGACTCCTGCCCGCGTGGAACCGCCGCAGTCGTCGCCATGGGCGCCGTCGTCGACGCGGTCCCTGAGCTCCCCTGGTCGCGTGGGCATGTCTAGGAGATGCGCAGGTGAGCCCTCCTTCGACCTTACCCACGGATTGAAACATTGGAGTGGCGGAGCCGGCGCCATCTTCAACTTATTCCCCCACGGCCGCCGCGGTCGTCGTTGTCGACCTCGACCACCGGTGCCACCCCGTGCCCCTGGCCTTCTCTGCAGCTCGCTGTGAGCCCCCTGCACACCCCTCGTCGTGCTCCATTTGGTGCCCGTTAGTCACATTTGCCATGGACGCGTGCTTCCGTCCGCCGCTCGACCTCGCCTTGGCGCGCACCGCTGCGCGCCTTGTCGCGCACGGTTGCGCCCCCACCACGCCTTGGCCTGCCGCACCTACCCGCCGCGCCACCGCCCCTGACCCTGCCGGGGATGGCCGCCATGGCCACGCCATCGTGGCCTCTGGCCCGGGCCGCCGGAGTCCCCTGTACGCCTACCCATGTGTGCCCAACGTGGGGGCTATCTAGGCCACTGACCAATGGGGCCAGCCCCTAGAAAAAAAGAAGATAAAATATTTATAATAATAATAATTAATTAGTTAGTTAATTAATTTTACTTACAACCTATGACAGTGGGGCCCAGCCCCTGGTTAAATTATACTACTCCCTCCGATCCAAATTAATTGACACACACTTAACATAACTTTGTACTAGAGTTGTACTAAGTGTGGGTCAATTAATATGGATCGGAGGGAGTAACTTAATTAAGTACCCCTTGTGAGTATGTTAGATGGGCCCCGGTGCTAAGAGATTAAATAAAATGAATTTATAAATGTCCAAAGGTTGACATGTGGGTCCAATGCATTATTTAAACAGAAAATGATTTATTTCAATAGATATAGACTAACACGTGGGACCCACTGGTCAGTAGGTTCCACTTGTCAGCTTTGACCAGTCAACAGGGCTATTCTGGATAATGTTGATTTATTAATTAAAAGAATTCCAGAAATAATTTTAAATTGAATAAAAATTAAAAAATAAATATCTTTTAAACCGTAACTCTGATGGAAAAACTTTATACATGAAAATTGATCAGAAAAATATAACGAATACAAATACGCTATCCGCATACCCATCGCACCCCTCTAACATACCGCACACGAGAATTTTCCCCTCCGGATTGTTTGTCCGATAATTACCCGGTACCGGTAAAACTATCCGGATGGAAATGTTCTGAACATAGAAGTTGCTCGGAATGCATCAATGATCACGGTTACACTATCCACTTGTCTACCAGATATTCACGACACTACATACATGGAACCTTCCCCCTCCGGTTGCATTGCCGATAATCACCCGGAGCTGGCGGTTTATTCCCGGATGAATTCCCGCTCCGAGCAATACCCCTTGCAATGCGTTAGAGCACCGTTAACATTGTTTTTGCCATGTCTTGTATTTGTATTGCTATTATTGTTGTGTATTTATTGTTTTCCCCCTCTCTTATTGTCTGGTAGTCCCGACAACCGCTGTCGATGCCCCTGTGATCGACTACGTCTGACGAGGGGGTGACCCCACGACTCCTATGGATGAGCCTACTCGGTGTACCTGAAGACAGAAGGCCCACAAAGATGCCGCCTGGTGTCACAACCCCAAGTTAGGTATGTGCTAGGATTAGCAAGATCCTTTGCATCATGATAAAAAAATTTCAAAAGAAATCAAAATGGGAGAAGGAAACCCCCCCAGATGAATTAATTCAAAAGGCCAGATAAAAATCTTCTCCAAAAATTCATGTTAGATTTTTGAAAAGTCTTATAAATGAGTGTGATCACATATCATGTGATGTGGGACCCACCCCATGCTCATAGATTTTTGAAATATTCAAACAGTGCCTTGGAATTAATCAAATAACCCTATTTGAGTTAAGATTCAAATTATTTGAATTTTAAAAATGTTGAAACTTTATAAGTGGCTAGTCTAAATTTTTATGAAGCCATATAAAAAATTTCAGCATTTAATAAAATGTTTAGCTATTTTATTTAGCTAAACAGAACAAATGTCAGAAAAGAAAACAGAAGAGAAAAGGGAAAAAGGACTTACCTGGAAGCAGCCCAACTAACTCCCCGCAGCCCACCTGGCCGGCCCAGCCCAGCCTCCCCGCTTGGCGTCTTCCTCCCCACGCCCCGAAGCTGCTCGGTGGAATGCATGCAGCACTCCACCGACGCCGCCGACGAGCAGCAGCCACGCAGCAGCTTCCCTCCGCCACCTCTTCGCGCCTGGAGGCTTCTGGACGTCCCCTGCACCTTCTCCCCCAGGAGCGCAGTTCTTCCTCCCTCTCTCTCGCCCGTTTTCGACGCCGACGACGACCACCCGAAGCTTGCGCCGGAGCGGCCGCTGCAACCGCGTGGCCACCGTGCTCCCCGCGATGCCTCGAGCTGTCCAGAGGAACCGCAGCCGTCGTCTTCGTCTTCCCGTGCGGTGAATCGAGCCAGGGAGCCCCGGAGACTCCGCCATCGTCACCAAGTCGCTGCCGGCCACCGTGAAGATCCTCGCCGAATTCCGTCGCCGTTGATCCCTCCCCGCCTCCAACCTTTGCACCACCGCACTCCTCGCATCTCGGTGAGCTTTTCCCCTCACCTAGCTAGCCCCCTCTCGCCCTGTGTCCTGCACCACCATGGGAGCCGAGCTCCGTTGCCGCCATGGCCGACGGTGAGGTCGCTCCTGTGCACCTTTTCCCTCGTGATGGTGCCCATTGAGTTCCCGGAGCCACCAGGAGCGCAGCGCCCTACCTCTTGCCCCTTTCCTTGCACGGTAGCGCCATCCGCGTTGCCACCGTGCTACGATTGCCGCCGAGGAGGTCCCCGCCGTCGCCTCCGTCACCCCCTGGCCGCGCCGTGGCTTCCACGTGAAGCGCGAGTGCACGGGCTGCACTCCAGTGCCTCTGGCGCTGCGAATCATGCCCCGCACCGCCGTCCCGAGGAGCTCCGCCGTGCTGGATGGTCGCCGGCGTTGAGCCGCCGGCGAGATGACATGGACGGGCGATTAGCACTAATTAACCCCCAGAGTCACTTACAGGTGGGCCCAGGGGCCCCTCTAATCTCTCTGTTAATTTAATTAAACAAGGATTTATCCCAGAGAGGCTGACAGGGGACCCCACAGGTCAGTTTGACCAGAGTCAAGCCCCTGATGTCATGCTGATGTAGTGATGACGCAATAATGAATTTCCAGAGATAAAAAAGAATTAAAATAACCAGAGAAAATTCCAGAAAATGCAATAAACTTTGGAAATTCATAATTAATTCATCCTAACTCCAAATATAGCAAATAATATGTCTAAAATTATCAGAAAAATACAAGGATTATGAATATGCAATTTGTTTTCATGTTTGACCATTTTAAAATGGGTGAACAGTAGCAAACATGCATATGGATCCTTTTCAAATTCAAATTTGGAGTGATTTTGCAAATGATTTTGCAACACCCTTAATTCCAATGGATTCATCCACACATCAGAGACATTACTTCAACTATACCACATCACTTCATGATCAACATTTTCAAATGAACTTTCATGCATTCAAATGCATCTGAAATTCATCGATAAATCAAATGGAGTTTGAATTTGCAATTCAATTTGCAATATACTCCTTTTAAATGGAATGCTCAACACATCAGTAACTTGAACATCACCATTACAATCTTATTCATGTGATTGTGCATTGTACATTATGTTGATCCTATGATTGTCATGTTGCTGATAGAGGTGGAACCGGAGCAGGAGGCCACCCCCTTCGTTGAAGACCCCGTGACTGAACCTCGTCAGCAAGGCAAGCAAACCCCCATTGATCATGTCGATAAAATCCCACTTCCCTCTCATGTCTCGCTTATGCATTGTTTAGGATGATCACCATGATAACGTTCTATCGCATAGTTGAACCCATATCCTTTGCATGACCTATCATCTTGTCACAGTAGTAAGCAAACCACAATCCTAGCAGATGTAGGAGTTGTTTGATATCATGTGGCCCCTGCAACTGTTACTGCTTATTGCATGCTTAGTGGTACAATGAGGTTGCTTATGATGTGAGTCGTGATGATAAATATGGTGTTGATGAAAGTGAAACGTGTTGGTGAATCTACCCTAATACAAGGTGAACGATGAGAGGCTGTGTAGGAGTACACAGTGGGTTGTCTCGTTGAACACCGCCCTAAGCCCGAGTTCTTGTGTAGTGATCCAAGAAGAAGAGTACAACCACACATTGGGCTCACTGACCCCTCTCATCCTAGTACCTCACCCCGTTCGAACACCAAGAGTCGCAGTAGTTCGGAGTTCTGGTAGGGCTGTGGCACGATCTGCGAAGTGGATGAACGGCTTTTCAAGACCGGCTTGGGACCCTGCACACATCGTTTGAGGCTGTACTGGAACCTCGGCCGGACTTCCATACGGATCCCCCTCAGATAGGCGACTCTCTGGACTAGAACGGAGCTGTGGGCGAAGTGTTGTGGTGGCATCCTCGCTGTCATCTCTTGAACGGTGACATGCAAAAGGAGGTAACTGATGGCACGTGTGTGTAGCGGTACACCCCTGCAGGGTTAACAAAACTATTCGAATAGCCGCGTCCGCGGTAAGGGACTACTTGGAGAGCTGTGCTCGATTATTAGACAACTTGAACCGGATACTCCTAAAATACACCAAGATAAGTGTGAGTGCTATGGTGTGCTTCTCGTGGGGAAGTCGAAGAAGTATCCATAGTGGTGTATTGGTTGAAGAGATGTAGTGGACTCGTGTACGCTTCTTACCTCAAGTCTGGTACTCGTAGTTCAGGATTAGCCAAGTCAAAGCTGGCTCTTCTGCAAGTGAAACCCCACCCCCATTTACCTTGATACATGTGCATGAGTAGTATAGCTCCTATGTAAGTCTTGCTGAGTACGATTTTGTACTCACGTTTGCTTAATCTATGTTTTAGATGAACCACCGACCCCGATGGTGGCTTATAACTGAAGCTCGAAGAATGAAGACTCAGACCAAGACCAAGCTAGTGTAGTCCCAGTCAGACGATTGGTTCCCTCGTGGAGGGCTTGTTTTTAGATAAGGCTTCTCTAAGCCATTTGTTAAACTTGTCTGTACTCAGACCTACTTGCTTCCGCTTGTCTGTTGTAATGTTGGATCACATGCTTGTGATCTTTGTGTGCACTCTGTAAGAGTTATTAATAAAGATGTATACTTTGTAGAGAATTGCAATGATACCTGCTGTTCATACAAGGCATGTGTGCTGCGTGTATGTTTATAACATGCATGTCTTTGTATGGGTTTTCGAGACCTTAGTTGTGATCTGGCTGGCGGTCTTTTATACACCAAGTGGCCCTTAGATGTGCGCAGCTTGGGGCATCGCGATGCGATTGTTCGAGACTCTGTCTCGTGCACACTTTGATGTATGATCGAGCCCGCCCTAGACCCCGACTAAGTGATCGGGCTGGAGTAAGTCTATGTAAGGGTTATAATACAATCGATAGTATGGTTGAGGTGACTTGTCTATGAGTATGGGAGTTCATCACCCATATCATTTAGACTTGTGTGCGGACGATGAGGACCCATTTCAGTTGATCATCCGGCCTGGATGGGATGCCCCTCACGTTCGATGCGTTCCGAGAACGTTCTGTGCTTGGCCTTGTCTGCTTAGACAAGTGGGTACGGTTCTCGGCTCTCCATATGATTGTGTTGTAGCGAGGCTTGCATACGCTAACCCCGAGTCCCGACAGACTTGGTATCAGAGCAGGAATGACTGTAGGATTATCAGCCTTGGCCGAAGTCGAGTCTAGCTTGCTATAGTTATATAGTTATTCTGGGTATATAAGGGAACAACGTAAGGCTTCTTTTTTCTCCTTACCCTCATCGATCTGAGTTCTGAGTCACCCTTATCTTTTCTACGGGATGATAGGACTAGGCTCATCTATGTCTGAATAGAACATCTCGTTGATTGCCTCCTTATAGCCGTAGGATTGTTGTGGATATCCAAAGTCTCCGTGTTTTGGGTTCCTTGAAGAAGTTCTGTCCAATTTCTTCGAGGTTGTTTCATTTTCCATCCCGGTGTAGCCGTTATGCTGCCGGATTTGTTCCGTGTTTCTTTGAATCATTGCCTTTGCATTATAGTCTTCTCCTTCTAAAATCATATCCTTTTATCCTTGCCTCCATCGTAAAACCTGTTCTGATTGTTGATTTTTATCACACAGGATGTCAGGTGAACCTCTACCATCGCCTTCTGCGGCAGAAACCTCATCTGTAATATGGGACAGACTCCCCGAGACCTATCCTAGTATATAAAGGCTAGGAGGGGAGACGTCGAGATCAAGCAATACACAATCTGTAACCCTAGCCTTGTGCGCACTAGCCTTGGCTCCCCTGTAATCGCCATCTTCGATAAATAACATCGAGCAGGAACGTATCCTCCTGTTAGCCGACGAGCTATCGTCCAACCTGTGCCTCTCATGACTAACCCAGGGTCCCTGACCCAGGAAAGATATAAGGAGGCTTATGATGACAAAATGTATGGTGCCAAGGGTTTGGATGCACCGGCGAAGTATGCGCCAACTCTCGAGGTGAGAAAGGGCAATGCATGGTACCGAAGAGGCTAGAAAAAGTATAGGTGGGTGGAAGTGTCAACTTTCGAATACTCACATTAGTCTGAAGAACTCATGCAATTATTATCGGCAACTCTTAATCTAATGAGGAGGTTCACAAAGAGACAAGTACCCCGAGGAGGAGTGTATGGGGGTTTGGTTATCCTTGCGCATCCTCGACTCATGGTACGTGAGTGTTCTCTAATATTCGACCCCTCGGAAGAGTAGTGATCCATCTAGTAGCTAGAGTTCTCAACTGGTTTTGTAGGTTTTGAAAATACACACGGATTGCCCAAAATACGACACCTATCACTAATAGGCTAGAGCTCTTGACACCAAAAGTTCAAACATTACTCACATCAATACCTCAAAACTATTGCAAGCTACTACTAAAATTAAATAGCAACCTCAATTACCTACTTTCAAGACAAGACACAACTCAGTAAAACAACCAACTCTCTTAACAAGATAAACATGAAAACTAAAAAGAGTTGCAGCAACAAATTAAACAAAATACAAGGCTCTTGCTAAAGACAAACTAAGACTAAAACTAAACAAGGCAGTAGATATGAAAAGATAAAGAACACACAACAGCAAAAAGATAGGCATGAAGAATCCTATGATGTGTTCTAAATTTTGAAAGTGGAGCGTGTTTCTCTCCCACACAAAGTAAGACAGGATCTAACTTGTTATGAACAGCAAGCAAAGCTAAAGAAAACTAAAAACAAACCTAAGAGTGAGACGCTCCAAGCATAGCACATAACGCATGAAGTGATAAAAATATAGCGAGACGAAGGACGAACTGATGATTGTTGATGGAGAAGGGGATGCACGGGGGCATCCCCAAGCTTAGACGCTTGAGTCTCATTGAATATTTATTGGGGATGCATGGGGGCATCCCCAAGCTTGAGCGCTTGACACTCCTGGATCTTCTTTCATCATCTTCCATCGCACACTTGAAAACTCCCTTCATACATAACTCATCATAAGCTGATTAGAGAGGTTAGTACCCTTAATAAATAATTTTTCCCACTGGATATAAAGATAATATTGAAGAGCTACTGTTTCTCAAGAGTGCCAAAAAGTTTTTGCAAAGAAAAAACAAGCTTAAGGTTTGCAAAAGTAAGGAGAGACAAAACGTGGCAGAATCTGTGAAAAACAGAACAGCAGATAGTAAAGAATTCTTTAGGGGTACTTCTGCAACTCAAATAAAAAACTCAGAACATAAGGAAGTTTCGTAATTGTATAGAGCATACTGTGTAAAAATTTCAGATCAAAAAGATGAACTGGGATTTTTCTGGATTTTTTCTGGTCACGAGGACAGAATCTGTTTTTGGACAGCATGTCACAACTTTTACTTCCCTTGCCGTAAGAGGCTATAACTTGGCACAAAGCTGAAAAATAAAGATACAATGATGTTTCTACAGAAGTAACAATCATCAAGACACAACAAAAGCAAAAATAAACACCTAAATTCGTTGCGGGCTGCCTCCCGAAAGCGCTTCTTTAAAGCCATTAGCTAGGCATAATGCAAAAGATCAAGTTGTAGCAATCGAATCATTATCAAGATCATCAAAAAGCTCTTCAATTGTACAACTAGTCTTAAGAGGTCTTTCAAATAAAGGCCTAATGAAGATACTTCTAGGGAGAAAACCAAAAGGTGGAAAATCAATGGAAGATTCATTTATAAAATTATCAAAGAGAGGTATTTCTTCCAAAGTTTCCACGGTTTCAACTTCTTTGCCAATAGGTGGTTTATTTTTAGGTCGGGGAACCTTAGGGACATAATTGAACTTAGGTTCCCTTCTTGCCGAAGTCTCTACCTTTTTTGGTTTGATTGAGGAGAAAGTAGTTCCTAGAGTATTAATGATTTCCTCAATCTTATCTATCCTAGAAGGATCCGTATCACTGGATTTGATGACCTCCAAGGTTTTAATAATTTTAAGCATGGAGCTATCAAGCCTATTCAAATTCCCTTGAATCTTGCGATCCAACTCATTTATCCTAGTTATACTTGGTATTTCTAAATCTATCTTTTCAAGTTTATTCATAATATGAGATAGAGTTATATCTTCTTGCATGCTAGCAATAGGGAGATTTCCAACAAGATTTTCAATAACATTAAGAGACTCCCAAGTCGGGCCTTCTAGAAAATTCCCAGTGATAGCAGTATCTAATATGAACCTATTCCAAGGAGTAATCCCGACATAAAATATTCTAAGCAGGATAGTAGTGGATTGCTTCTTGGTGGCTCTTTTTTGAGAATCATTAATTTTATACCAAGCGTCTTTTAAACTTTCTCCACCTTTTTGTTTAAAGGTGAGAACCTCTGTCTCAACAAAGGCAGAAGGGCCAGACATAATGACAACTAGCAAGATAATTTTTTTTTGTAAATTTTGATAAAAGACACAACAATAAAAACTGAAAGATAAACTAACAAGACTAAAAAACAAAGGTAAAGGGTAGTGTGCAACTCCCCTATCTTAGCACTCGGAGTTCCCGACAACGGCGCCAGAAAACTTGCTTGATGGCTTCTCGCCCCTTCATTGGTTACCCCAAGTGGAAGGTTGAGATGTAGTGCAGCAGCAGTTTTCCCTCGGTGAAGATACCAAGGTTTGTCTCCAACAGGACTCTAGAGATGATAAGTAGGTGTCAGCGGCGCAACTGACGCGGACCTGCACACAAACACATATAACTTTGTTCCCAACGAAGTTCAGAGAGGTTGTCAATCTCTCCGGTCTTGTTGTTCACAAGGATAAAATGCAAGGGATAAAGATAGCAAGTAAAAGCAGTAAAGTAAATATAGCGTGGAAACAATAATGAGGATATGGACCGGGATACGTGATGTTCGCTAGTGATGTCTCTCTCCCAAAAGACGATAAAATTGCTATGCGAGGAAAACAAATTACAGAAAGGCAATTGACAGGATTATGAACGCACCGCAATGCTAACTATGCTATAAAAGAAAGGACGAGGTTCAAAAGCACAGGCAGTACGCCAAGATAATTAGACCGAAATCCATCTGCATCTACTACTAATCATCCACCTTGAGATATCTATCCAGAACATCTCGTTGGTATTAAGTTGCGAGCCCCACCCAAAGTGTAAACCCAAAGAAACAGACAACTGCATTAAAAAGAACTCTGCGTAAAGTAAACAATCCTTGTGACCGCGGTCACAAGCACCGTTGTTTTCCCCCTTGTGGCAACATCACATCCCCTAGACTCATGTTTCTGTCACTCAAGCGTGTCATCAGGGGGGGGGGGGCA
Organism: Bromus sterilis; assembly: GCA_950022295.1. Taxonomy (NCBI): domain Eukaryota; kingdom Viridiplantae; phylum Streptophyta; class Magnoliopsida; order Poales; family Poaceae; genus Bromus; species Bromus sterilis. Next base: position 67,365,686 of record OX465599.1, read on the forward strand.
TGAACCCACAATCTAGCACAACGTTCCCTCTTGAAGTCACTACCTACTACTTGGCCAAAGCAATAAACAGCAACGGAAAACATGCAAGAATTACTTAGGAACAAAAATATAAGAGATAAAAACCAAATATATTACTCTATCACAATCTGAACATAATCTCATAATCCATCAGATCCTATCAAACTCAACATAGCAATAGCAGAAATATTACAAAGGTGCCTCGATCATGTAGGGCAGCTCACGAGGTCTAAACAATGAAGATCAAAGAGGGGAGGAGAACATCACATAGCTACTGATCACGGACCCATGGTCCAAGGAAAACAACTCACGAGACATCCGGGGAGCATCCATGGTGGAGAGGAGACTCCCGGAGGTCAATCATCCCTCCGGCAGGGTGCCGGGAAGAGGTCTTCTGGTGCTCCCGATCTTCGGAAGCGCGGCGGCGGAGGAACAGAGGCGAGTTCGCGGAATAGGGTTCCTCTTCTGGGGTTTTCCCGTGACGGAGAATAAATAGGCGAAGGGGGGCAGCCAGAGGTGGACCAGGGCCCCCAGGCGCCCCCCTGGCGCGGCCAGGGGTGGGGCCGCGCCGGGTGTTCGCCTGGCCCCCCTGGATCCCCTCCGGCCCCACCAGGGCTCTTCTTGAAGCTTCCTTCACGCTGATTTTTTATCTGAATTTTCCAGAATTTTTCTGGAACTTTTTATATGGGGGAAAACTGAAATAGAAAAACAGCAGAAAACAGGAACTGGCACTGGGGTGCACTGAGTTAATAGGTTAGTCCAAATATGATAAAAAATGTATGAAAGTGTATCTAGAACATAGCAATATCACACAAAACATGCATGTAGCAAGCAGAAATTATAGATACGTTTTGGACGTATCAGCGATCCAAATCTTTCACAGTAATCAATGGACAACTATACAAGCGCAGCATTTCCCAGGTCCTACACAAATGCACAGACGAGGAAGATGGCAAAAACCTACTACGAGAGATCCACGAAGGCACCTGCGGGCATCATGCCTGCAGCCGAGCACTCGTGGAAAAAGCCTTTCGAGCAGGACTCTACTGGTCAACAGCCATGAGAAACGCAGAAGACATCATGCGGCGCTGCACCACCTGTCAAAACCTCTCCAGCAGATCACACGATCCAGCCTAAAGAATCAAGACCATACCACTATCATGGCCATTCAGTACCTGGGGACTCGACATGGTAGGCCCACTCAAGAAGTCATCAAAAGGAAGAAGAACACACCTACTGGTAGCAGTCGACAAGTTCACCAAATGGATCGAAGCAGTGCCCATCATCAGTTCCACAGTCCTCACGGCAGTGAACTTTATCAAATCGATCATCTTCAAGTTCGGGATGCCACACAACATCATCACGGACAACGACACGAACTTCACAGCGGCTGAATTTCAGAACTTTTGCGAAGAACTGGGCATCAAAATCAACCACGCATCAGTCGCGCACCCGCAGTCTAACGGCCAGGTGGAAAAAGCAAACGGCCTAGTATGCGGAGGACTCAAAAAACGGCTCCTCGCACCACTCGAGCAGGCCGCAGGCAACTGGGTAGAAGAACTCCCCGCAGTATTATGGAGCCTGCGCACTACCCCAAATACCGCAACTCAGTACACACCTTTCTTCATGGTATACAAGGCGGAGGCAGTGCTACCACATGACCTCAAATTCGGGGCACCCCGGATCTCAGGGTACGAAGAATAAGAAGCAGAAGAAGCGCTACAAGATGACAAGGACACAGCAGAGGAAGCAAGGGACACAACCCTAGCAAAGGCAGAAGGGTACCAGGACAAACTGCGCACTTACCAAAGCAGTCGCCTGCGTGCCAGAACCTTCAATAAGGGCGACCTTGTCCTACGGATCATACAAGAAAAAGGTCACAAGCTTGCCCCCCAATGGGAAGGACCGTTCATAATCACAGAAGTCATAGGAGGAGGCGCCTATAGACTGAAGAAACCGAAGACTGACGAGGACGTGGGAAATCCATGGAATGTAGCGAACCTACGCCTGTTTTACCCATAGTCCCCACCAGTCATGCTCATCTGGCAACTCATGTAAACCTTCAAACACAATAAAATGATGTTGCCCAAATACTGCCATACCAAAGCACTCATAATTCCGATAGGAGAGTCGGTAGGATATTTTACCTTTCCGCATAAGACTTCAACGTCTCTCACAATTCCGATAGGAGAGATAGTTGCTCTGTTTGCAAGATGAATAGTAACATCAACTTCTTCAAGTTCACAAGGTGAAATTTCACCCATGATCTCTTGATAAAGTGAATACGGGATAGCACTAGCACTCGATCCCAAATCGCATAGCCCATAATAATTTAAATCTCCTATTTTAACAGATACTACTGGTGTACCTGAAATTGGGCCCTTATTCTTGGTTGTGACAAGGTTAGTGGAAACAGAACAAAAATTTATATTGGAATCTAAATCATCATTAGTAATATGATCCTTAACCAATGCTACTCGAGGATCGACCTTGATCTGGTCCTCAGGTTCATCAATTCTTCTCTCACTCTTATTCATTATGCCTGTCACAAAAGAGTGCTCCCTTATTCTTACGGGAAAAGGGGGCTTTTCATATATAACTGCAGGCACAATAGGGTCAGCAACATGAATATCAATAGGTAATTCTTTGAAGGGTTTATGATGCTGACTCTTCTTCTTCTTAGAAAAGTCGATATGAGAGGCAAAGTCCTTACAAAAATCAACCATTAGATGGGAATCAAGACCAATCTTAGAGCAAAAGGCATTAAAGTAATCAGTTTTCACATAGCTCTCTATATAATCATGCTCATAATTTATAGTGGGTTCAATACCTTTATCTATTTCCCAATCTTCGGTATTCTTCTGGATCCTTTCAAGAACATCCCATCTTTCTTCAACGCTTTTTGTCTGAAATACCCCACTAGAGGAGGCATCCAACATCTCCTTATCCTGACGAGAAAGTCTAGCATAAAAATTTGTAAGTATAGTTTCCTTGGGGAGCTCATGAATACGAAATTTGAGCATTAGAGATTTAAATCACCCCCAAGCTTGAGCAATGCTTTCTCCGTCACGAGACCTAAAGTTATAGATATAATTCCTGTCTCGATGAATTTCATGAAGAGGATAAAACTTGGTCTAAAAGAGAGACATAAGTTCATGCCAATCAAGCAAATGAGAGTTATCGAGAAGCTTATACCAATCTGAAGCTTTATCTATAAGCGATACGGAGAACAATTTCTTCATGACAAACTCCTTTGATACACCTGCAAGCTTAAATAGTGAACATAGTTGTGATAAATATAGCAAGTGTTCACTGGGATGTCTGTCTCATGCATAACGATTAGCCAAAACACAATCGATAATACCAGCTGGTATTTTATAAGGCACAATTTCAGTAGGGGGAGGAAAAACCACCACAGATGTGGGGTATTTCCCCATAATAATCGATCCAATAGCTAGGTTGTCCATACGGACAAAGAACAGCAACAGCAAAATAAAAACAACGATATAAAAATTTCCTTACCAGCTTCACTTAACTCAACGTAAAGGGATCTATTGTAGCGTTTTCGATAAGTAAGAGTGTCGAACCCAACGAGAAGCGAAAGGTATTGATAGATGATTTTGGACAAGGAATAACTGCAAGCACTGAAAGATAACTTTTTAGGGGTTTTCGATATAAGCGACAATAAGATAAAAGCAAGCAAAGTAAATAGTACTGAGGAGCAGCAAGTGGCCCAATCCTTTTGAGCAAAGGATAAGCCTGACAACTGAACTTATAAAGACTAAAGCGTTCTTGAGGACACATGCAGAGGTAGTCACGTGCTTTCGTCATACTCCGTATCGATGACAAGTGTTGAGCTGATAAGTATTGAGTGGGTGGATCTATGCTAGCACACCTTCTAGACTAAGATAAGTGCACTCTTATGATTAAACATCTTGCAAGCATCTGCAAATACAAGATAGTAATTAAGGCAAAGCCTAACCACAACAATAAGATCAAGGATCCAGTATTCCCTTGTGTAAAAGTGTGCAAACTGGGGTTCGGGTTTCTGTCACTCCGGCAACCCACCGTAAGGATTCTTAATACACAATGTATTCCCCTAGGTCCTTAAAAAGGAGAAGTGTTGAGTGTTCGACTCACACAACACCACTAGGAAAATAACAACACAACTTAAATATCAAACGACACAAATTACTTCAACATCATATGACTACTAACAACTAGACTTCTCCCATGTCCTCAAGAACTAAAGTAACTACTCACAAGACATAAATGAGATCATGATCAGAGGTGATAAATATATGATAAACAATCTGGACATAATGGTATTTCTCCAACAAAACTTGTAAGTGCATCAAGTGCCCTCCCCTTGAGGTTTTGGAGTTTGATGACAAAACGGTTAAGGGACTGATGTGTTTGTGAGTATACACAGGAGAATAGTCCCTGATGAGGTGTTTAACCATCAGTGTCGACCCCCGAAAATATTGAGGAACATTGGAGAAATCGGTGTGTTTCCTGATGAATGAAGTTGCGCGAAATCCTGAGGAATCAGGATCCTGAAGCGTTCGGTTGAAGCTGAAGCTGAGGACGATCCTGAGGACGTTCGCGCTGAAGACGAAGTTGAAGCGTAGTCTTCGCTAAGACTTTTTTATACTTCTTGAGTCGTAGGTAAACACCGCACTGTTGGAGGGGTTGAAGAAAACGAGTTCCGAAGGTCTGAGGAATTTCTCAACTAGGGATCCTGAAGAAAAACCCTGAGGAAATCTCCTGCAGTAGAAGTTCAGTCCTCGGGTGTCTGAGACGTTGTTCTTCAGGACACTGAGGTAACTAACTTCGGTTGAGGAGTCTGGAGATCGCCAGTGCGACTCTTCTGAAAATCATGAGGAGAGAGAATACTTTGACCGTGCCACGTGTTGCGTGGTGAGAGGCTAGAACTTGTCTAGCAACGGTCATTTCCGAGGGCATGAGAGTAATTGCATGCATGGGCATTTATGTCCTTTCACCTCGGGTTGCTCCGCGGCTATAAATAGCCACCCCCAGCCCCATTTGTGGGTTGGCTGCTCTGAGAGAAAAACTGACACTTGTCATTTGAGAGCAACCCACCTCTGAGGAAACTGAAGAACCTATGTGAGGAAAACCACCAGCCTGAGTAGTTGAGCATTTCTGAGGAAGTCGGTTCGAGTGATCCGAAGCTTTTTACTCTTGAAGACTGTGATCTTCCAGCCGGTGTAGAAGTCTTCAGTCTGAGGAAGTCAAGATGAAATTGTGACTTCCCTGAGTGACTGAGTCTGTGAAGGTTTCGGGAGTATACCTTGAAGACTCACTCGAGTTATTGGACGGAGTCTGAGGACTCTAGTTCAAGGAGAACAAGGTGAAGACTATGTCTTCTGAGTTGAATCTCAGCCTCTCCAACCAGACGTAGAGTTGTCACAGCAACTTGAACTGGTCTACCAAACCAATGTCTTCAATCTCTGGTGCTATCTCTTCAACTTCTTAAGTTTCAGTATTTGCTATGTGACTTCTTATGCTTCAGCTCTCCCTCTGCTCTTTGTCTTCATACTATGCATCTGAAGCACTTCTGCTTATCTAAATTGATTTATTTCTGTTGCATTATGATGAGCTGCCCTAATGATTACATTCTGTGAAGTTTTATTTCTTCATGATTTTGGTTACTTCTTCAGCTTCATGATTGCTTCAGTCCTGAAGAAAACCAAAATCTGGTAGTAAAATTGAAAATCTCCCATTCACCCCCCTCTGGTCGACATATTGCACTTTCAATTGGTATCAGAGCAAGGTACTCCCTTGTTCTGTGTGATTCGGTTTAACTACCTGGAGTTTTAGTTATGTCGACCTCAGGTACAATGAGCGTTGCCTCAAACTGCCCCATCTTCGACGAGACAGACTATCCATACTGGAAGAACAAGATGAGGATGCATCTTGAAGCCATTGACAAGGATCTGTGGGATATTGTTGATCAAGGCATTCCTAAAGCAAATCTGATGACTGCTCCTGAAGTTGTCAAGAAGAACTGGCAGCTTGATGCAAAAGCTCGAAGCATCATTGGTGGTCATCTCAACAAGGCTCAGTTCAACCGTATCAGTGGTCTGGATACTGCAACGAAGATATGGACAAGACTGTCTAAAGTCAATGAAGGAGTCTCTGCTCAACGAGACTCACGGGTTGATACACTCCGCAGTCTCTTCAACAGGTTCAAGAGGCTGGACAATGAGCACATGCAAGAAACCTTTGACAGACTCACATATCAATGAACTTCAAGCACTGGGTGCCGCTGATATCACATATCATGAAGTTGTGACGAAACTACTGAGGTCACTGGATGACTCATTTGAGTTCCTATCGCTGATGATTCAAGAAAGGCCTGACTTCAAGACTCTGGATCCAGCGGACATTCTCGAGCGCCTCAATGCTCATGAACTGAAGCTCTCTGAAAAACGAGATTTATACAGCTCCACACCTAAGGTCCGCGCGCTAAAATCTAGAGCACCAAGAGTGTCCTCTGATAAAGAGTCTGAGGCTGATACTGATGATCCTGAAACTCTCAGCTGTGAACTTGCACTCCTCACCAGAAAGTTCCATAGATTCACGAAGAAGAATCGCTTCGGAAATTCCTCAAGATCGTCCTCAAGAAAAAGCAAAGATGATGACTCTGTCGAAGCAAGAAAGAGAGTCTTCCACAAGTGCAAGAAACCTGGGCATTACATCGCTGAGTGTCCTCTATGGGAAAAGGAAGCTAGACTGAAGAAGAAGAAGAAAGGGAAAGATGACAGTTCTGATGAAAAGACTAAGAAGAAATCCTCAAGATCCTCAAAGTCTGCTGGATACAGGAATAGCAGTTCCCGTAAGGCTCGCGCATATCTCGGAAAATAATTGGACTCGGAAGAATCTGGTTCCAAACCTGATGCTGAGGAAGAAGAATCTAAAGAATCTGAGGGTGTGGCCGGTCTGGCTCTTGCCATGACGCTTGTCTCAAAGTCAATCTTCAGAACTGAGGAATCTGGTCTATCACATGTTGATGATGAAGCTGAAGACACAACCCCTTCCTTCTGCTTCATGGCCAAGTCCTCCAAGGTATCTTCTTACTCATCATCAGATGATCCCTCTGATGAAGAACCTGATGAAAACTATGCTAAACTTGCTAAACTTGCATCTAAGCAACAACGTGCACTTGAAAAGATTCAGATCTCACTAAAAAAGAGTGATGATATGTTGGTTGAGGAAATGACGAAGACTCAAAAGTTGACTGATGAATCAAAAATTCTTCAGTCAAAGTTTGATGACTTGTTCAATCGTCATGAGGCACTCCTTACCGATCATGAAAAGCTGGCTCATGAGTTCCTCATGAGGAAACAAGAACTTGAACGCATAAGGATGTCTCATGACGATCTGAGGAAAGAAAATGATTCACTCCTCTCCCAACAGATCATCATGCCACAAGAAGGATTTAATCCTCCCTGTTTAAAATGCATTGAACATGATCGTATCATCTCTGTGCCCAGTTCCTCAATGTCTTCAGACTCTGTTATTTCTATTGCTTCTGTGGTATCTAACCCCTCATCTGAGGATACCATAGACATTGCTGAAGAAAATGCTAGGTTGAAGAGTCTATTGGAAACCGGCATGTTGAAGAGTCTGAAAGGACATCAGACCCTTTGTGACATCCTCAAGAAACAGATCCTCAACAGGAACCCGAGGAAAGAAGGTGTCGCATTCACTCGGAAACTCAACCCTGATGGGTCTTTCTGGAAACCTGAGCAATATCCAGAGACCACTTGGGTTCGGGCAAAGACGCCTCCTCCTGATCCCTATACTTTATCTGGTTATGATGATGTTTCTTCAGATGTGATGATTGGGTCCTTTGACTCAAACTATAAACTGTTTAAGAATGGTAATGGTGAGGTGTTTTCCAGATACATCGGAACTAACTGCAGGAACGGTCCTCCAGTCAAGCAGATCTGGGTTCCGAAGGACCTCATCACTAACCTTCCTGTGAATGCAGATGCAAATGAGCTGAGGATATCATCTGTGGACGATACCTCAAAAGGAAATGACTATAATCATGTATCTGCTAACCATTTTGTTCACAGGGAAGCTCCTCATAAGAATGCTTATTCATTTGTTTATCCTGATGCCACCATCTCACACCCCATTAGGTCTCATCACCCTCATCTGTCCTCATGTGCCTCAAGACCACCCATTAAGACGTGGGTGGTTAAGAACTAATCATCCTTGCAGGGACATGTCCTGAGGCAATTACAAATTCTGCAGATCATATGCCCAGGAAAACATCATTTGAGTCAGTTGAAGGATATTTATATTGTTTGGTTTCATAGAATCAATCCTGAGGAACATCCTGAGGAATTAATTCTGAGGAACCATAAATTCCTCAAACTGAGACTGGCTCATAACTTGCTGTATGAGATACTAATTCCTTTGCAGGGAAAGACTGAATGGGTGATGGACAGTGGATGTACAAATCACATGACTGGTGACAGAAGCCTTCTTATGGAATCATCACTGAGTCCTTCTTCAAAGAAAATCATCACCTTCGATGATAAAGGTAAAAGTAAGGTATTGGGTCTCGGCAGAGTGGCTATCTCTCGAGACCAACACATTGATAAAGTCATGCTTGTTGAATCACTTGGATACAACTTGATGTCTATATCTATGCTCTGTGATCTTGATCTTGTTGTTCTCTTCGGAAAATATGGTTGTGCTGTCTATATGGTTAGCGATAACTCCATTGTCTTCAGTGGAGTTAGGAAAGGTGATCTGTATATTGTAGATTTCTCTGAAGGTCCTCAGGTCTCTACATGCCTCATGGCACGAGCCTCAGAGTGCTGGCTATGGCATCGAAGACTCGGCCACGCTGGAATGAGGAATCTCCAGAAGCTGGTACCGAAGAAACATGTCCTCGGAATTGAGGAAATCAGATTCACGAAGGACCGGCTATGTGGTGCTTGCGAAGCTGGAAAGATGACCAAGGCCAAGCATCTTGCCAAGACCATCATGACTACTACAAGACCTCTGGAATTGCTTCACATGGATCTATTCGGTGCTCCAAAGTATTCAAGCTTTGGAGGTAATATGTATGGTCTTGTTATTGTTGATGACTTCTCACGATACACTTGGGTGCATTTTCTTCTCTATAAGTCAGAAACCCTAGCAATCCTCAAGCGCTTCGCCCTGCGAGTCATGAACAACTACAACCTGAAGATCAAGCACATTCGAAGCGACAACGGCACTGAGTTCAAGAACTTCGGTGTGGAAGAATTCCTCGATGACTTGGGAATCACTCATGAATTCTCTGCGCCTTACACTCCTCAGCAAAATGGAGTTGTTGAGAGGAAGAACCGAACCCTCATCGAGATGGCTCGCACGATGCTGGATGAGTACAATACTCCACTCAAGTGGTGGGCTGAAGCAATCAACACTGCATGCCACATCGTCAATCGAGTGTATCTTCACAAGTTCTTCAATAAAACATCATACGAGTTAATGGTCGGTAAGAAACTCAATGTAAGTTACTTCAAGGTATTCGGTGCACCTTGCTGGATTCGTGATCCTCATCACCAGTCCAAATTTGCACCCAAAGCATGTGAGGGTTTCATGCTTGGTTATGGTATCAACTCGCACACCTACAGAGTCTTCAATATTAGTCATTATAAAATTGTTGAGACTGTAGACGTGCGATTTGATGAATCTGATGGCTCCCAAAGAGAGCACCTGCCACATGATTTAAATGAAGCACCACTTGAAGAACAGATCAAGAAGATGGGCGCTGGTGATATCATTCCTGTGGATCATCCTGAAGAAATCCACATACCTCCTGCCCCTGAAGAACATCCAAATCCTGATGCAAACAATCCTGATGACGATCCTGATCCTATGGATCCTGATACCCCTGAAGCTCCTGAAGCACCTGAAGCAGATGCAAATGAATCTGACAACAGTGACGAAGATGCGCCTCAAGATCATCCTCCTCGACTTCCTCATGTGGCAAATAAAGTTCAAGTGGACAGAATCCTCGCTGACGTCAACCTACCAGGTCCTCTTACTCGTGCAAGAGCTAATCGTATAGCTAACTTTTGTGGGTATTTCTCGTTTGTATCAATTTCAGAGCCCACCAAAGTCACCGAAGCATTCCAAGAAGCGGAATGGATTCAGGCAATGCAAGACGAACTTCTTCAGTTCAAACTGAATGATGTTTGGGAATTAGTCAAACGTCCTGATCCTTGAGTTCACAATGTCATCGGCACGAAGTGGATCTACCGCAACAAACTCGATGAAGATGGACAAGTCATCAGAAACAAAGCTCGTCTCGTAGCTCAAGGATATACACAAGTCGAGGGGATCGACTTCGGTGAAACCTTCGCTCCTGTTGCTAGACTTGAGTCCATTCGTATTATGCTTGCATTCGCTAATCATCATAATATCAAGTTATATCAAATGGATGTGAAAAGTGCTTTCCTCAATGGTAATATCGAGGAAGAAGTATATGTTGCTCAACCTCCAGGTTTTGAAGATGCAAAGAAACCTGATATGGTGTACAGATTGAAGAAAGCCCTCTATGGACTGAAGCAATCCCCTCGGGCTTGGTATGACACACTAAGGGACTTCCTCATCAGCAAGGGCTTCAAATCTGGTTCCCTTGATCCAACTCTTTTCACAAAACGATATGATGATGCATTATTCATATGTCAAATTTATGTTGATGACATAATATTTGGATGCACTAACAAGAAATACAGTGAAGAATTTTCATTCTTTTTGAGTGAACAGTATCAGATGTCCATGATGGGCGAATTGAAGTTCTTCTTAGGGCTCCAAATTCGTCAACAACGCAACGGCATCTTCATCTCTCAGGAGAAGTACCTCAAGGAGTGCCTGAGGAAATTCGGGATGCAAGACTGCAAGGGCATCAAGACACCGATGCCTACAAATGGACAACTTGGCCCTGATGAAAATGGCAAGGACTACGATCAAAAGGTATACCGCTCCATGATAGGTTCTCTGCTATATCTATGTGCATCTAGGCCTGATATAATGTTGAGCGTTTGCATGTGTGCCCGATTCCAAGCGGCACCTAAGGAATCGCATCACCAAGAGGTGAAACGAATTCTTCGATATTTGGCTCACACCCCGTCGCTAGGCTTATGGTATCCAAAAGGCACACAGCTGGATCTCGTTGGGTACTCAGACTCAGATTATGCTGGAGATCGAGTGGATCGGAAGTCTACCTCAGGAACATGTCATTTCCTCGGACGTTCTCTTGTGTGCTGGTCATCGAAGAAGCAGAACTGCGTATCCCTCTCCACTGCTGAAGCTGAATACATTGCTGCTGGTGCTAGCTTCTCACAGCTTCTTTGGATGAAGCAAACTCTGAAGGACTACGACATCAACCTGAAGAAAGTACCACTACTATGCGACAATGAGAGCGCCATCAAGATCTCTCAGAATCCAGTACAGCACTCGAGGACGAAGCATATTGAGATTCGGTATCACTTTCTTCGGGATCATGTATTGAAGGAAGACATCGTCATCAGCCACGTGAAGACTGAAGACCAACTTGCTGATATATTCACTAAGCCTTTGGATGAGAAGCGATTTAGCACTCTGAGGTGTGAGCTAAATACCTTAGATTCCTCAAACGTCCAGTGAATGGACACACATCCTAACGCTTAAACAATATTGAAGAATCCTGATGTACAATACAAGATGCGTCGTACTCCTCAAATCATGAGGAACTACCTTGCTAAGTGTGAAGAAATTAACGTGGAATTGACTCAAGATCCATACGACAATTGTATGGTATCAAGTGTCTCATTCCCTATAAGGTGGGTAGCGCCACCGCCCAAACACCTCAGGATTTGTTGTTCCTCAACTTCCTCAGGATTTGAATTCTTCATTACTGATGATTACCGTGTTTGTCCTCAACAACGTTCACCTATAGTTATTGTTCTTCAACTTATTTCTTCTTCATCTAGGTGAACGTGATCGGACCCGTCCCTCTGTGCTCACTTATCTAATCTGTCTATCTCATATGCGTTCATCCAGAAATCTTGTATTCCTCAGGCTGAGACCATTAGTTTTCATCATCAGCCTGAGACCATTTTTCTTCATCCTCAGCCCATGTCCTCAAGTTCCTAAAATCAAGGATTTACAGTTACAACTGTCTTCAATTTGTTGCGATTTTACCGCACGTCGTGCTTATCCACCATTAGGATATCCACTGAGGATCCCAACAATCAGGGGCAATCTGGTCCACAAATTTCGCAACCCCTCAGCTTTCACCCCTCTATAAATAGACCTCTACCCCCCCGGTCATTTCCCTCCACCGCTTCTCTCACTCTCGCGCCGCCGCCCTTGAGCTCCTCAAGCTCTCGTGCCAACGTCGCCGGAGTTCGCCGTCGCCGGGGACGAAGACTCGTGGTTCCTCAGCATTCGCCTCAGCTCTGGTATGCCTATTCCTCAGTGGCTTATTCCTAAGCGTCTTATTCCTCAGTACTGTTGTGTCCTCAAGTCAGTTAATCCTCAACTATACTGCTAGATTTCTGAGACCTATTCCTATGCCTCATTCATTTTCTTTCCTCAGCCTATTCCTCATGAACGCATATAACCGTACCCCACTTCCCTCGCAATTTAACTCTGTCACAGGTACATGTCTGCTGAGGAATCGTATGGTTCTCATAGTCTCACTTCATTTGCAGCTCAGCTTGAACGAACCATTCCTCAGTCTCCACCACTGAAGAAAATGGCTCCTCGGCGTAAGCTCACTGATACTGCTAAAGACCTGCCTCCTGAGCTCTATGAGAAGCTGAAGAATCCCGAACGTGAAACTGCTGATGATCGTAAGAAAAGGGTCCAGAAGATCACGAGGGAATGGGCCAAGCGTTGGGTGGCATATCAATGGCTTAATCCTCAGCATGAGGAAATGTTTGCTGTCAATCCGCCGCTGAAGACCTTGGGTATCAAGGATCGACCCCCACCTGCACCAGGCGTCACTCCTGATCCCACAACAATGCACACCCCGGATGACTTTCCTGAGGCATATGAGCAATACCTCAAGCGCAGTCGCAGCCGTGTCAAGGATCTGGTTCGTGACTTGACTGCATCAATACAGATTCCACCTCAGGATCAGTCTCAACCCAGGCCACAACCTCCGCCTCAGCACCGCAAGAAGGCTCCTGGCATGAAGCCCTCCCAGAAGTCCTCAGTTAAGCCTCAAGTTATTGGTTTCTCATGTCAACGCACGGATGGTGCTGCTCCCTCCTCACGGATTCGCACTGATGAATCTGGTAATACTCCTGAGGTCTCAACCACAATGCCTCAGTCTCAACTGAAGACCAAAACTGTTCTTCAACGCGGCCCACGCCCCTCACCAAAGAAAACTGCTATGCGTGGCGCCATTCATCATACTCCTCAAACCTCTGATGATGAAGATGAATTTGAGGATTTGGCCGGCTTCGTCGCCACTGAAGCTGATAAGATTGAATATCTGCATACTGCGGCCAGACGCAAAGCTGAAGCAACGGGTTCAGAAATCCCGCTTCTCCTTGATCCCAAGAAGATCTTAGAGTACATCGAAATTTGGTCTGTCAAGCCTGACACTCCTCTTGATGATTTGGACATCCCTAAAGACATCAAATTCTATGTTCAACAGTTCCTCATAAATGAGATTCATCAACGTGATCTTCAGAAACAGTTGAAGGCCAAACTGAATAAAGTCCTCCGTGACTTCAAAAAGAAACCTATCACTGATGTTACTCCTCAGGAGTTTACAGAGCATCAATGTGAAGTTCAACGCCTCAACATTGAGTTCGCTACCAACCGTGCTTATATTGGAAAATCCAAGGAACGGATCTCACAACAGATGGCAAAGTTGATGAAGCTTCGACAGCCTGCTTCCTCAGTACCCACTGATGCCTCTGCCAAAAGCCTCAAGCGCCTGCCTGAAGCCCAACCCTCAACTCCACCTGCTGCGAAGAAGCCTACTGTTGAGGACCCCATTGATGCTACACCACTTTCCTCAGCTCCTCCGGCATCAAAGGCCGCTGATACCACCGTTCTCATTACTGCTGCCTCAACTCCACCTCCAAATCCTCAGGGCAGCTTAATCGTCTTCACTCCGCCCCTTGCTGCAACACCCATTGTTCCATCTCCTTAGTACCCACTGCCACCGATTATTACTGAGGTTGAAGACATGGACGTCGACATTATGGATCATGGAACTCCTCGCGTCCATGATGAGGATTATGGGCTAACCAACTCGCCCACTCATACTATCTTCTCACCTGAGCCTCACTCCCCAACCGTGACCGAGGTGCTTCCTGATACTTCTCTGTAGTCTGAAGAATCAGTTGGTGCATCGTCCTCAGCTTCTGATGCTGATGAACCAGAAGCCACAAGTGCTCCCACAAATTCTGCTGCTGATACTGATGCTGCAGCAACCACTACTACTGATACTAATGCTGCTGCAACTACCACTGCTGATCCTAAGCCAGATCCCCCCGCCGCTGAAACTGAAGCTGAAGCCGAGCACAGCACAAATGCTCCTCCTAAAGCAGAAAACAGTACAAATGCTCATGCTGAAGCCTCAAAGGATGGCTCTGAAGACAAACATGCCACATCACCTCGTCTTCCCAAGGACCTCAACACATCTGTGCCTGAAGCATCTGCAGCGGCTCCGCCTCAGCCTCAAGCCTCTCTTCAGATTGAAGTGCCTCAAGCGCCTCTACCACCTCAAGGCCCAGTTCAAGCTCGGTCCTTGTGTCCGAAGCAGAAGAAGCCATTCTTCCGTGACCTTGAAGCTGATGATGCCCCAAGCTTCGATGCTACTGATTTCTTCAATGCCATGAGTTTCTTCCAAGAGGGGATTCGCAATCCTTATCATTTTTCTACAAGCAAAACAAACTGTTTCCTCACAAGCATATTCCTCTGATGGATATGGAAGCCCTTCCCTGCTTCAACAGTGTGCTTCAGGATCTGCATCATGCCAAGCTTCTTCAGTTCTGCTCCGAATGCATCCACTGGAATGAAGAGCTTGTGCTTCAGTTTTATGCAACTTTGTATGTTTCAGGAGATCCTCTGGATATCACCACCTGGGTCCTCGAGTGGATGACTGAGCATCATCACTACACCATCACTGTTCCTGAAGCAATTGCCATTCTTGAGTTGCCTCAGTGCACTTCCCCAACTGCTTGCTCCTATGGGTCTCAAATTCTTCGAGATGACCTGATGAACATGCTTATGAAGCCTCAGGCACCTGAAGCCCCAGCTCGCACAAAGTTTCCAGTTTCTGAGCTTCTGTATCTGCCAAGTACACTGTATCGGATTCTGGCGAAGACCTTCTGCCCCATTAAAGGCTATGAATCCTCTGCTGAAGAAGTCATTGGCATCATGAAGAACATACTCCACAACCTCTGCATGTCTGGGCCAATCAACGTTCCTGACTTCTTCTTCAGAACTCTGGTAGATGCAGGACATAATCGTCATATCCTGAAGCCATACGCGCCATGGATCATGAAGCTCATCCGAGCCACGACTGGTATTGATTTCCAACCTGATCACCCGAATCATCAGACTTATCTAACGCCTATCGAAGTGATTCAGCATACGATTGCTTCAAATGATAAGGTCAAAGGAATATTCTATGAAGAAGTTCTCCCGACCAATTCCCGTGGTGGAAACATTCGTCATCCTCAGTCTCGCACTACTGATGAAACCAGAACTCATGCCTCTACTGAGGATACGACTTAGGCTCGAGTGATGACTGACCGAGAGCTTATGATTAGTCTTCATCAGAAGGTTGACCGAAATCATGACTGGGTGAAGTGTCAGTTTTCTGAAATACTCATCTACATGGCTCAGACGCATTCTTCAGTGAAGAAAGTGCATCAGTACACTCATCATACATATCAATATCTCGATGCCTTGATGAAAGAAGTAATCACCCCTGAAGACCTTGCAAATTTGGATCTTCAAAAGCCTCCGATTCCTGCAATCAAACCCCCGAGGTAATTCAGACGCTGCACAACTCCCCCTCCGGCCTTGGACTCTTATTCTTCAAACCAGGAGATGATTGCTGATGAAGCTGAAGACACTGCTGCCTGCCCTCACACTGCCACGGATTGCCTCAGGCGTGACTCACCTCAGCCTTGAAGCATCTTCAGTTTTTTCACTTTTTGTTCATTTTATGACAAAGGGGGAGAAATCTGTTAGTCTTCAAGCGGGTTTTAGTTAGGAGGTTCTTCAGTTACAACTCTCGTTCTTCAGATTTTTTTTGTAACGAGTTGTAAACTGTTATTTTGGTGTTTGCCTGATACTATTCTTCAGTTACCTCATTCTATTTCCTCAAGTTTATCATATATGCATATGATTATCTCTGCAAACACCTCTCTCAGTGCGTTGTTTAAATTCCTCAAACACTTCATAGCATGCACTGCTTCAAAAATGCCTGGATATAGGGGGAGCTCCTCATATACCTCAAAATGCTTTAGATATTAAAAAAATTTCAACTCATATGCATATCCTCAGGGTGAGCTTCATTATATTTAGCTTAATGATATAAATGTTCTTCAAAGTTTTTATTCTTCAAACTTGTAATTTTATCCCCGTTGAAGCTTAACCTGATTGTCATCAAATCACCAAAAAGGGGGAGATTGTAAGTGCATCAAGTGCCCTCCCCTTGAGGTTTTGGAGTTTGATGACAAAACGGTTTAGTGACTGATGTGTTTGTGAGTATACACAGGAGAACAGTCCCTGATGAGGTGTTTAACCACAAGTGTCGACCCCCCAAAATATTGAGGAACATTGGAGAAATCGGTGTGTTTCCTGAAGAATGAAGTTGCGTGAAATCCTGAGGAATCAGGATCCTGAAGCGTTCGGTTGAAGCTGAAGCTGAGGACGATCCTGAGGACGTTCGCGCTGAAGACGAAGTTGAAGCGTAGTCTTCGCTAAGACTTTTTTATACTTCTTGAGTCGTAGGAAAACACCGCACTGTTGGAGGGGTTGAAGAAAATGAGTTCCGAAGGTCTGAGGAATTGCTCAACTAGGGATCCTGAAGAAAAACCCTGAGGAAATCTCCTGCAGTAGAAGTTCAGTCCTCGGGTGTCTGAGACATTGTTCTTCAGGACACTGAGGTAACTAACTTCGGTTGAGGAGTCTGGAGATCGCCAGTGCGACTCTTCTGAAAATCATGAGGAGAGAGAATACTTTGACCGTGCCACGTGTTGCGTGGTGAGAGGCTAGAACTTGTCTAGCAATGGTCATTTCCGAGGGCATGAGAGTAATTGCATGCATGGGCATTTATGTCCTTTCACCTCGGGTTGCTCCGCGGCTATAAATAGCCACCCCCAACCCAATTTGTGGCTTGACTGCTCCGAGAGAAAAACTGACACTTGTCATTTGAGAGCAACCCACCTCTGAGGAAACTGAAGAACCTATGTGAGGAAAACCACCAGCCTGAGTAGTTGAGCATTTCTGAGGAAGTCGGTTCGAGTGATCCGAAGCTTTTTACTCTTGAAGACTGTGATCTTCCAGCCGGTGTAGAAGTCTTCAGTCTGAGGAAGTCAAGATGAAATTGTGACTTCCCTGAGTGACTGAGTCTGTGAAGGTTTCGGGAGTCTACCTTGAAGACTCACCTGAGTTATTGGACGGAGTCTGAGGACTCTAGTTCAAGGAGAACAAGGTGAAGACTATGTCTTCTGAGTTGAATCTCAGCCTCTCCAACCAGACGTAGAGTTGTCACAGCAACTTGAACTGGTCTACCAAACCAATGTCTTCAATCTCTGGTGCTATCTCTTCAACTTCTTAAGTTTCAGTATTTGCTATGTGACTTCTTATGCTTCAACTCTCCCTCTGCTCTTTGTCTTCATACTATGCATCTGAAGCACTTCTGCTTATCTAAATTGATTTATTTCTGTTGTGTTATGATGAGCTGCCCTAATGATTACATTCTGTGAAGTTTTATTTCTTCATGATTTTGGTTACTTCTTAAGCTTCATGATTGCTTCAGTCCTGAAGAAAACCAAAATCTGGTAGTAAAATTGAAAATCTCCCATTCACCCCCCCTCTGGTCGACATATTGCACTTTCAAAACTCAATAGCATTCACCACAAAGTAGTAATCAACACCGGTAGAGTAGAGAGGATAGATAGTATGGATTACAACACAAGATAAACTTGTGAGGTGAGATTGGATGGTGGTGGAGATGGTGCTGATGTTGGGGATGATGTTGATGATGACCTCGATGATGCCCGTGACGATGGTGATGACGATGACGATGATCTCCCCTTCCGGGAGGTGATCTCCTCGGCGGAATCTCCCCGTCGGAGAGCCTTTTATTCTCTGTAGGTTTCCTCCACGGAGCGGTGGCGGAAGTCCGTGAAAGATTCTTTTTTAGGGTTTTCGCGTAACGAGGAGTATATAGGACAGAGGGGGGGGAGCCGGGAGTGGTCCCAGGGCTCCAGACGCCCTCCCGGCATGGCCAGGGGTGGGGCCGCGCCAGGTGGCCGCCTGGGGCCCTGTGGCCCCCTCTGGCCCCTCTTCGGCGAGTCTTCGTGAATCTCCTGGAAAGTACCCTCCCCGTCGATTTTCCGGTAATTTGGAGGTATTCTTCTTCAGCAACTCAGCGTCCACTTTTTACCGTTGAATCCTGCGTCTGCTGCTTCGGCGCCGGAAAGTTGCAAACTGTGTAGAACAAGACAAAACAACATAAGAACATCATCGTAATGTGAAATGTATCAATGAATAAGGATGAATTACGATATAAAATAGTGATGCATTTTGGACGTATCAACAACATCCTTTGACTCCCTGCCAATACAAACTTGGTCATGTATATCTTGCCCTGTTTTTCCCTCGAGAAAGATTTACGCCTGATACTTGTGTATCATAACAGTTTCCTTTCCATTGGTATGTTTAAGCTTTCTTGTGATATAACTTATCTGAGAAATGATAATTCCCTGCCGATGTAACCACTTCGGTGTACTACTTTGTCCGTACAACCTGTTACTATTGTTGATGAATTTTTGGTGACCACCGATGGACGAGAACTTTGCCAATTGGTCCGCCTCGTCTTAACGAGCATGAATATGGTTCTCTTCGTCCCTCGCCCTTGGCACTGATGTTGGTACCGACATAGCTAACAAGTTGTTCTCTTACTTACCTTGCAACTTGATCGCATTGTTTTTCACCACCCTTCTTATTCAATGTGGGCCCATAACCCACAGTTTCACAGGATCGAAACCTGAATCTCTTGTACCTTTCTGTTCTCGAGGTTATACCTCTTGCTTGACCTCGTTTGCAACTCACGAGTCCTCTACCTTGTGATATTAAGTTCGATATCAGACTCAGTGCTTATGCATGATGCTCTGGACCCCCTTTTCATCCACCGTCATCGCCATCGAATGCCTGCCTGTCCGCTTGAAACTTCTTATATCTTCTTTGTTTCCCTCGATGTGTTTCCCTGAGTTTAAACTCGAGGGATACTCTGTACCTCATTCCCTCGGAATGCCTCGGTTGATTCACCTTGTGTCGATTCGACCCCCTAAGTGTCTCCTCCTAGCCTATCCGTAAGTACGACGGAGCCCCGATGGAAGGACAACAAATCGTTGAGGTGCACCGAAACAAAGGAATGAAGACAACAACATCAAGGATCAACTCCTTCGGTAAGGACAACAAGATTCGTTAGAATACGAAACCAAATCTTTACCCCTTTCACTACCTTTAATTCTCGGGACGAGAATTCTTGTTAGTGGGGGAGATTTGTAACACCCTCAGTGTCAACCAACAGTAATTACTTTGGTTGTAACAGTAATCCCCTGTTAATAATTCCAAGTCACCATGTTGGGCAAGTCTTGATCACCCTTGATAAAAACTCAGTTGAATTCAGACCCTGTTGGAATCCAAATTGAATTAAAAACAAAGTGGAAAATAAAGTTCACCAAAAAATCTTGCAAACAATTTTGTAAATTGCACAATAATCAGGAGATCAAAGTAATATGTGCATTGAAATTTATTGAGCTCTTAAATAAATCAAACAATTATAAACAGTAGCAAAAAGCCCCATTTAATTAGTTGTAGTTGAAAAATAAATAGAAAGTCATTTTTTATAGTCATAAATTTTTTGTGGCACTGATATGGAGTGCAACACTAATATAGGAACATGTTTCAGATTTTACCAAAAACATATTGCTAGCTAAACTAAATAAACCAGAGAGGAGCAAAGATTAAAAACATTAGAAAATGGAAAAAACTATTATCTAGCGCCCAGTGCAAACCCCACCTGGGCCCAACCCACCCAAGGCCCATCCCATACACACCATCTCTTCTTCCCGTTCCTGTTCACCCAACCGGCCATGGTGCCCACACCCGACCCGGCCGGCCGTTGCCACCGGACCCAGTGCCCCCTCGCGCCGCTACAGGGTATTGCGGCGAGGATAAGACCCCCAGCACCCCGAGCGCAAACCCTAGCCCCCTTTTTCCCCCTCTTCCTTCTTGTGTGACTCCTGCCCGCGTGGAACCGCTGCAGACGTCGCCATGGGCGCCGTCGTCGGCGCGGTCCCTGAGCTCCCCTGTTTGCGTGGGCATGTCTAGGAGTTGCGCAGGCGAGCCCTCCTTCGAACTTTCCCACGGATCGAAACATTGGAGTGGCGGAGCCGACGCCATCTTCAACTTCTTCCCCCACGAATGCCGCGGTCGTCGTTGTCGACCTCGACCACCGACGCCACCCTGTGCCCCTGGCCTTCTCTGCAGCTCGCTGTGAGCCCCCTGCACCCCCCTCGTCGTGCTTGATTTAGTGCCCGTTAGTCGCATTTGCCATGGACGCGTGCTTCCGGCCGCCGCTCGACCTCGCCTTGGCGCGCTTCCGCTGCGCGCCTCGCCGCGCGTGGTTGCGCCCCCACCACGCCTTGGCCTGCCGCAACTACCCGTCGTGCCACCGCCTCCGTGGCCTCTGGCCCGGGCCGGCGGAGTCCCCTGTACGCCGACCTGTGTGTGCCCAGCGTGGGGGCTGTCTAGGCCACTGACCAATGGGGCCAGCCCCTATAAAAGAAAGATAAAATATTTATAATAATAATAATAATTAATTATTTAGTTAATTAATTTTACTTACAACCTATGACAGTGGGGCCCAGCCCCCGGTTAAATTATACTAACTTAATTAAGTACCCCTTGTGAGTATGTCAGATGGGCCCCAGTGCTAAGAGATTAAATAAAATGAATTTATAAATGTCCAAAGGTTGACATGTGGGTCCAATGCATTATTTAAACAGAAAATGATTTATTTTAATAGATAGAGACTAACATGTGGGACCCACTGGTCAGTAGGTCCCACTTGTCAGCTTTGACCAGTCAACATGGCTATTCTGGATAATGTTGATTTATTAATTAAAAGAATTCTAGAAATTATTTTAAATTGAATAAAACTTTAAAAATCAATATCTTTTAAACCGTAACTCTGATGGAAAAACTTTATACATGAAAATTGATCAGAAAAATATAACGAATACAAATACGCTATCCGCATAACCACCGCACCCCTCTAACATACCACACACAAGACTTTTCCCCTCCGGATTGTTTGTCCGATAATTACCCGGTACCGGTAAAACTATCCAGATGGAAATGTTCTGAACATAAAAGTTGCTCGGAATGCATCAATGATCACAATTACACTATCCACTTGTCTGCCTGATATTCACGACACTACAGACATGGAACCTTCCCCCTCCGGTTGCATTGCCGATAATCACCCGGAGCTGGCGGTTCATCTCCGGATGAATTCCCGCTCCGAGCAATACCCCTTGCAATACGTTAGAGCACCGTTAACATTGTGTTTGCCATATCTTGTATTTGTATTGGTATTATTGTTGTGTATTTATTCTTTCTCCCCCTCTCTTATTGTCCGGTAGTACCGACAACCGCTGCCGATGCCCCTGTGATCGACTACGTCGTCGACGACCGTACCGTTACCGTTGAGCTTCCAGGAAAGCAGAGCCATTCTCTTCCCCAGGCATCGCCTACCGTTCCGTACTTTTCTTGCACTAGGCATTGCTGCTGCTGCTACGTTACAATCCTATTCCATTGCATAGCCTATTTTTGTCGCCCCTTGATGTACCTTCCTTTATCCTATGCTGCCTATAAATATATATATTATATTCAGCAGTGAGCCCTGCGCATTGTTAGCTAGGATTAGATAGCGGGTCGTGATCACTCTGGGGAGTGAACGCGGATACGATGATAATAACTGCACAGGTATGGTACAATGTACACACCGCCTCAGGCCCCTACCTCGGCTCTGCCGAGCCACATCAAGTGGAGCTATCGAGGAGTAATCCTCGTACTCCACTTGTTGATGACTCTGTGTAGCCGCCCTAGGGTCCCGATAATGGTTGTCCTTAAAGGTAAGAAGTCGGGTGACCCAACGGTGCCCGCGAGTGGTATTGCGACGGGGCGACAGGGAGGGTACGACCAGTGTACCGGTGTGCTTGGACCCTGATCGTTGGTCGCGAGAGTTACCAAACCACGAAAGTCGAGCTCCTCCAGGGGCACACACGAGATAAGGTAAGGAGTCAGTTCACCTTGTTGGTAACCGCAGAGACTTGGTGGGACGACAGGGCAGGCACCGATGTACTGGTGCTCCTGACTGCTGTCGTTGTCCGCGGGTCAGTTAAGTCGAGGCAACGATAACGGTTGTCCCGCAAGTTAATAAAATGACTAATGGTTCGGTGGATGTCTTGAGTTGGCTATATGCCATGTACGCACTACCTACCCGTGGGAATTACGAGTTATGGGCTCCCCTGCTTCATAATCTCGTCCGAGGATTCTTCAGACGCCAGCAGTACTGCGGCCTGCGTGGGGAAGTGGTGTTGTCTTCTTTTCTCGAGTAGTGTGATTTGTATTTGATTTAACTTCACCGGCCAGCCTCGCACCGTGCAGGAGTACGTCGGGGTTAGGGTCCAAAGCCCCGCGTACATAGGATATAGTCTGGCGGATGACCTCTCTGTTGAGTTTGAAATATGGGCTACGGAGTGTCGGATAGCGTTGGTGGAGCGTTCCCTAACAAGGTGCCCGCCACCCTGGAGATCTGTGCGTGTAGTGTAACACAAGTGCACCCCTGCAGGGAAGATTACTCTATTCGAATAGCCGTGTCCACGGTAACAGGACGCTTTATGCTGAAGCCAAATCCTACTACTACAAACTATTATTACTAAACTGTATGGTTCCGGGTTTTCTTCCTCGCTGGGATGTCGAGGAAGGGATGTCGGAGGCATTGCTAATAATTACAACTTACTATTATACAATGCTGCAACAACTTCTGCTGCATTGTTACTTTATGCTTTATATAAACTGTTGGTTGTTCTCTTCTTGTGCTACAGGACTCGTCGGAAGATGCTAGTCTTCGATAGGCCTAGCTTCTTACCCTTATTCTGATTTCTACCTTGCAGTCCACTATATACAACCTCCCCTTTCCATTTGATACAAATGCATACATGCTTAGTAGCGGACGTAAGACTCGCGGGTGTGCTAGATACTCACCCTTGCTTTATTTCCCCCTTTTTGTTTGGCCTGATCGTCCGCTGAGTCGATGTTGGAGCCCAGGAGCAGGAGATCCCCTATGCTGACCACCGCAACATGAAGACCCCCGATGCCTTCTACGACGTCGAGTACCCCGTTGACCAGGAGTAGTTTGGAGGTTCCCAGGCAGGAGGCCTCGCCTTTTCGATCTGTTGTTATTTGTGCTAGCCTTCTTAAGGCAACCTTGTATTCTTGTGTCTGTACTCAGATACTATTGCTTCCGCTAACTCTGTGTTTTTGAGTTGTTGTATTCGAGCCCTCGTGGCCCCTGGCTTGTATTAAACAGCTTGTATTATTTTATTTGTAGAGTTGTGTTGTGATATCTCACCGTGAGTCCCTAATCTCGATCGTGTACCTTGCGTGTATGATTATTGTACACGATCTGATTTTGGGGGCGTCACAGTTAGTACAGCCAAATATAATATCATCGACATAAATTTGACACACAAAAAGATCATTTTTTTATGCACGAGTAAAAAGAGTCGGGTCAGTTGTTCCTGGTTTGAAGCCCTTCTTCAGAAGGAAATCCTTCAGAGTTTCATACCAAGCACGAGGTGCTTGCTTTAACCCATATAGGGCCTTGTGCAACCTGTACACCTTATCAGGATTCTTCGGGTGCTCAAAACCTGGTGGCTGCATAACATACACTTCTTCGATTTCACCGTTAAGAAATGCACTTTTGAAATCCATTTGATATAGCAATATACCATTGTAATTGGAAAAAGCAAGCATGACACGAATGGATTCAAGTCGAGCAACTAGAGCATAAGTCTAACGGAAATCAATACCTTCGATTTGGGTGTAACCTTGTGCAACCAGTCGAGCATTATTCCTTATAACTATACCATCTTCATCTTGCTTGTTGCAGAAAATCCACTTCGTACCAATGATATTATGCTTCTTGGGATCAGGTCTATCGACAAGGGACCAAACTTTATTTCTCTCGAACTGGTTAAGTTCTTCGAGCATTGCAGTCATCCCGTCTGAGTCCTTCATGGCTTCATCTAATTTTGACGGTTCTAGCATGGATACAAACGAGATATTTCCACAGAAGTTAGCTAAACGAGTGCGAGAGAGAGAGTGGTAGGACTGTTGGAATTATGCCCTAGAGGCAATAATAAAATGTATTATTATAATTCCAGGTTCATTATTAAAGTTTATATGTCTGTGCTATAACTTCAAATGGCTTATGCGGAGGTTTGCCAAGTAGCATGTTAACTGCCTCCGGAGGAAAACCCATATGCAGGTGTGGAGTATAAACACCAAGTGTTCTTAGTCTGCCTCTAGGACTAACCCGTGTGTTATGGATGACATGTTTTCCTGTTCATAGGGCATTGGAAATGCCGGTAACACATGGGAGCACATGGTTGCCAGAACAAGGGTGCTGAACCAACCCAATTGTATGATTTACTTTGAGATCACATCGTTTCCATGTTATAAGTGAAATCATCTAAAGTTAATATGCATGTGTCCTTCATGACCATAAGAATGTTTCGTAACTTCATACCGGAGGGTGGTTTTTGACACTGTCCCAACACCACCCGTAACAGGCGTGGCAATAACGGCTTTGATCAGTCACACCTGAAAGTGTGTCAAGGGACTTAACGATTCGAGTTGGGAATTTTCTCCTCTAACGATGCAGAGATACTTCCATGGGCCCTCTCGGTATTACAACATCCAACATCGTCTGGCCAGACACTGTGAATTGATCACAAGGGATACCGGAATACTAAACGAGAAAATTGAACAAAACGAGAAGGAGGATGACTTGGTATAATGGTTAATGGTTAATCATGCGGATACCTAATAGATCTCACCTCAGGTTTTGTATAATATCGTGAAGAAAATAGGACTGGCATGTTAAGCTTCTGGTTCACTCGAATTTATATTCGTGTAGGTACGGGAACCGTTATGGGTGTCCATGGCTCCGCTATCGGTTATTGTTCCGCGGGAAAGTCAGTTTCCGGTTCATGTCCGTATCCTACCGAACCTATGGGGTCACACACTTAAAGGTAGATGATCTATAGAGTACTAGAGTGATAGGAGCATGTATTTATCACACCGCGAAAGTCTCGGAGTGATCGGGTTATAATCGATGAGAAAACTGGAATCGTTTCGGGGACCCGGTAAAGTACCGGGAAGAGTTTTAAGAAAACCGGGTAAAACCGGAGGGCCGGAAAAGTTCCGAGTTGGTCTAGATATATTTAATATTCATTTATTATGTATTTAGAAAAGGTTTTGAAATTAAATTAATGAATTTAATATCAATGGGCTCCCTCTCACTTGGAAGGCCCAAGTGGGGAGGGAGCACATGGGCCAAGGGAACCCAAGAGGGGAGGGCGCCTTGGGGGAGCTTCCAGGAAGCTTCCCCCCTCACCCCTTGGTGCAACCCTCGGGAGGGGAACCCTAGGGCGCAGCCCCTAGGGCTGCCCCCTCCTCCAAGATGGCTCCCCTCCCCCTCCACCTATAAATAGAGGAGGTGGGGGTACCCCTTCAACACACAATTGGATTTGTTCTTGCCTGAAGGGCTGCCCCCTCTCTCTCCCTCTCATTAGATCCAATCTCCACCACCCCGAAGGGATGCTCCTACCTCCTCTCTACTCCGGTGGAGCCGAGCTCTGGACGGCGGAGCCCTGCCGGATCATCTACACTGTACGTGTGGATCAACCGTAGAGATATCGTACGTTCGATCTTAGTTCGAGGGACTCCACGGTGATTAGATCTGTTCGTGGGAGTGTTCATCTTCACGCTTCTCCGACTCTCCATCAACATCTTCCGCTGCGAGAGAAGTGCATCTGTTGAACGGTTGCAATAAGGTAACAAGATCGATAACCTTGTCTGCATCTTCCTAGATCCGTTCTTGGGTTTGGTTTTCGTAGTGCCGAATTTTTTTGTTTTCTACTCCGAATCCCAAAAGCGGTATCATGAGCTAGTCTAGTGCTAGATGCAGGTTCGATCTAGAGTTCATAAGTGATGAACGGGCATTGCACAAAATTTTCATTGTGCGCGGTTTTTTGATAATAGATCTAAACTGAATCTTCTAGTTGCTTTCTCTCTAATTGCACAAGTTGATCCCTCCTGCATTGCTTGATTTTGTTACAAACATCTTGACCCTCGGGGTCCTTCTATGTTTCTCTTGAGTATGCTGGTCGCGCGAAGATGATTTGGGTCTTGCTTTTGGTGTGGAGAAATTGTGTAA